>CM036625.1:25687342-26887342 GCA_020746105.1 Trogon surrucura | reverse complement strand
CCAATTGAAATGAGATTTCTTTGACCTACATATCATTTCCTTTTTGTATTTAACTGGAGATGAAGAAAGTACGCAAAGACAGACTAAAGCACAAGCTAAGAGCGTGCATTGAATTAGACCATATAGCATTGTTACAAAAAATACAAATAGGCTGGAAAAATCCAAATAGGCTGGAAAAATCACCAGATCCATCTTAGAAAGATGGATGGGTTTTGGTTCTGGGATATGCATGCCACGCACTTCCATCTGGGACTGGAGTGCCCTCCAGATTCTAAAGGTGAAGCTTAAGAGATCCTTTTCTTCTCTTTCACATCTCCTAAAAACTTGGGGGTTACTCTCTTTTTGTGTGTGTGTGTGTGTGTTACAGTGTTGGACAATGACTGCACTGAATTAAAAAGATGAGATTTTTCATTTCTACCAAATGAAAAAAAATAAGTTCAGTGAGAGTTGGCACAAGCTCTATACCCAGAGACAACTTGCCTCATAAAGCTCGGCTCCCTGGTTGTGCGAAGCTCGTAGCTGTCATGGGCGTAATCTGTGGTTGGCACTGATGCGAAAACAGGCCACAGCTTTTAGAGCATTTGGTGCTTTGTGAAAGCGACTGTTTCATTCTTACATGTAGCTCACATCAAGGAAGTATTAAGCAAAATATTCTTAATAGCCACAGAAAATAGACGTGTTTCTCTCAACCACAGTCTGCAGAAGCGAAGAGCTCAAATCCAGCTTGTGAACCACACCGGCAATTTTAAAGTGACGGTGAAAGACAGCTTTGCAGTCACAACAAAAACCCAACCACTTCCCTCTCGCCAGGATCAATCATCCTCCACGTCATCCAGAAATACCGAGCTGCTGTTCCTCCCTGACGGCCTCTCGTGCCGCTGGGAGAGCTGGCAGACAAAGCGTGTGGGACCGGGGGGAGCCAGAGCCCCAACACCCCCACAGCCAGCACTTGCACAGCAGTCAGCCGCGGACCTACGGCAGCCAACCACCACCTACAATTTTACATAAAAGGAAAATTCCCAGAGGATCCCACTGACACAGCAGTGGCGCCTGACGATCTGGGAGGGAAACGTAAGGGAAACAACAAGAGGCACTGAAGGTATGACCTGTTCTTAGGTCAGCCCTTCTGCCCTGCTGTAACAGTCACGGAACAGGGGGACTTTCTCAAATACTTTGCTACTGGTACAATTGTAACAGAAATACATTTGGCTATTAGGGCTGATACCCCAATACCAAGACGGAGACCATACACAGTTTGTCATCTGCTCAGTCCTGGAAATTTCGCCCTCTACCCAACTTACTTGCTTGATTTTGTTGTCATTGTTGTTCAAAAGTGGGTTTGAACCCTGAAAATCAAAGTTGAAAATGATTAAATTTAATTTTCCAGCATTCTTGGACCTATAAATGAAAGAGGAATATACCACAAAGCTCACAAACAGCTTCAGTTTGAACAATAATTTTTGTAGCTGAGCAGCATCAGCAAGTGCCCCCCATTCCAGGCTGTTTGCCCACTCGGCCTCATGGCTCCTCCCGACCGTGCTGCTTTGCACCCCACAGCCAGGAGAGCCAAAGTGCTTGGTGCCAAGCAGAGCGAGAAAGTAAAAGGAGGATCTTGCTCAACAAACCCAGTCCTCAGATAACATGAAACACCTGCGTGTGCAAACCTACCAAGGCCTCTCGGCAGGTCGTCGCAAGAGACAACGAGAGCTGCGGTGCAGGTGGCTGCGATGCAAGTGGGAACGGATTCCTGTAACGCCTCGGCAGCGCTCCCAGGGGAATGCCGGGTGGAAGTTGGATGCTAATTCCCCACCTCTCACAGCCCCGGGGGTGTTGACCTGTCACCTATGTTCAATTCAACAACAAAGCTGTTACCAAAAGAGGAGAAAATCCAGCCAGTGACTTACATTGCAGAAAGCCAAAACCGCTGTACTTAACTTTCCCTGGGCAATACCAGGAGGTGAAGAGGGCAAAGCGCTCCTTTCAGCCCAGCACTGGCCTGGCGTTGGCTCTGTGCAAGAGGGGACATAAAGCTCCACAAGGAAAGTAGGCTCTACTGGTCCTTATAAACTTTCACAAAATTTCTGGGCACTCCGTGCTGTGTTGGCAGCAAGAGCTCTAGGCTGTGTTTGTGCAAACATCCAAGCTGCCACCACCAAAACGCTGCCTGTAAGAAAACAGAATTAAGCCCCACTCGGCAGGGTTTGGGCTCAGACTGCAAACAGCAGCTCCTTTCCAAAACGGGCACGTTGTGTGTGAGGAAAGAGAAAGATCTGCTCATCCGTAAATCAAAACGTGAACTCGCCCTGTGAGTCCTCTGGGGCCTGAGGAATCCAACAAAAATGCAGTTTAATCTTCATAACTGCCTGCAACCTTTCGGTGTGTGGGCTGCGTTTGACCATCAATTGAGAAAAATCTTCAGCATCAGCCACTGTAAATTTCTTTTGCTATTACTCTTTCTTTAAAGAAGTACATTACGCATTCTTCAGAATATAACCCTCAGTCTGATTTGCGAAGTCTCTTCTCTCGAGATAGGCAGGTGTCAAGATCTGCAGGTGGCTCAAGTTGACCAAGAAATTGCGTAAGCCCATCGTAGTTCTACTGTCTTCCACTTGACATTTGGCTGTGAACCAGTGAAAAAGGATGAAATTCTAAGTACAAATGAGATGGTCTAAAGAGTGTGGAAAGAACAGCTAATAGCAGGTAAAAGAGGATCTGAAAGCAGAAAAAATAAAGATCAATCACTGGAAGTTACTTAAATCATTCTTTCTCAGTATTACGTGACAGGAACAACAGAACTGAGGGGGTTTTTCAGTGCTGAGAAATCCGAGCTGGGTTCTCTCCTCAGTAAGTCAGTGCAGAGCGACACTGCTCACTTCAGCGGAAGTTCTCTGTTTTAGCGAGAGCCCCGAGGACAGCATTGAGCACAGGTACACACGCGGTCTCCTCTCAGATGGGCTCTCACCTCCTGTAGCTCCGGTTCAGTTAAACCCCGGGAACCAAAACCGCTCTGGAATTGGTGTCAGACAGTGCCCGATGGCTGGGGAAGGGCCAGGAGTAACTACCGCGTGCCACTCACACGTGGCTTTCACTTGCAGTTCAGAAGCTCGGGCAGGTACACGGCAGCGTCCCGCGCAGGGCTGCGGGATTCACGGGCCACTGGTCAGCGGAGGGTACCAGCCATCGGCAGGGATGGCCTCTCCAACGTCACCAGTCTTGCAACTTCGACTGCCGAGCAGGAGGAGGCGGCAGCAAGGCGCCTGTGAAAAGCAGCCCAGGCCGAAGGCAAAGGTCTGGCCTCGCTGCGCAGCACCTCCGACCTCCGACTGGGGGAATGTCGCGCGGTTTTCACATCCACGTCACAGTACTGTTTTACTGTGTATGAACTAAGAAGCTGCTTCCCTCTGAAATCAGTGGATCTTTCACTGCCATTTACTAACTTATCATTTTCCTGCTGTACTGGTCACATTCCCAGGTAATTACTATATCCCTCCCTCCAGACCTGTGTGTTGTGGGACCGAGGCAGGAGTGGATCTAGATTTGTAGGTACAGACTTTCTGTGCAGATATTATCCTTTGCAGTTGTCCCACAGCGTCTTCTGAAGGTGACTATAGGGCCACCTCCATCTTCAGCAGGACTGTGAGAACTTGCCCAAGCCAAATACCTGAGAAATCCTCTAACAAACACCAGTCAAGGGGAAAGCAGAGCAGAGTGTTTCACTTTTTAAACCCAGCAGAATAGTACAAACCTCCATGTATTTAGTGGGGAAACATTTTAGAACGCTGGTATTTGTTCTCCCTCACCTCTGTCATTACCCCCACACAGCTACCGCTCCAGCCTTGATACAGACCAGTTTGAGTCACGTGTGGGTCCCAAGCCATGTACGTTGTCAGGCAGATCCAAAGTTCTCCAGGAACAAGATCAGCTCAATTGCTTCTGTGCCAGTCAAGCACCAAAACATGGTTTGGGTCTCGATATTCTGCTCCCTTTGGGCAAGGCCAGGCCAGGATTATCCAGCTGTTCCTTTAAGGGTGCTGAGAGTGGATGCTGAAAGCAAGCCAGCTGGAGAGGTTTTCAAAGGAGGTGTCAGAGCGAGCTGAAATACCAGAAGAACAGGAAAAGCACAAAACCCAACTAGAGACCAGTAGCTGCGATACACACAGGACAGGCAGAAGAAAGGCTGGAAAAACTAGAAGAGGACCTTCCCTTGGGAGTAAGAAAGGAGGAGCTCCAGCAGACAAGGTATGATAGAGAAGGACCTCAGCAATCGGAAATCCTGCAGTGACAAGGGAAGGTGGGAGGAAAGACGAGAGGGGTCGGCGGGGAGCTGGGAGCGGGTTGGGCTGCGTGAGAGAAGAGCTGACACCTCTGGCACTAACCAAGAGCTGATGGGGGAAACGAGAAACAGGATTGTTTTGCTGCACAGCAGCACCAAGGTGTCCCGCCAGCTCCCCCAAAGTTAAGGAAAAGCCTAGTTTTACAAGACAAATGGACCACGAGGGGTGAGTGAAGGGGAACAGGTTGGGTGCACGTCCAGCAGAAACCCCAGCCAGGGGTTGGTGGGGCATGGCCGCCGGGGCATGCCGGGCGTTCTTCTGGGTGAAGCTCAAACCAGAAACTGCGGCGGGACCCTGCCAAGGGCAGCCCCAGGGCCACCGCGGTCTGCCCTGCTCCCCTCCCCAGGAGGAGGGACCCCTGAGCCCCACTGCCTTTGCATAAGGAGAGCAAACTCAACAAGAGCCGAAACAGACTGGGGCAGAGAGTGGAGGCTGGCGTGATGAAAACGTGACCTGGCTCGCTCAGAGCTAACTCATACAGATATTCTTCGTTATAGCACTAGAGGTGTTTTTTTTCCTCCCTCCTTCTGGCGCCTTTCTCAGCATCCCCAGCACCACACGAGGGGTTCACACGACGTTAGGGTGCTGTGACGCTTTAACAAATGTCATGTGAGAGCAGAGCGAGGGGATGTTACGGGGATTAAGGGAGAGCAGTCCTGGGCTAGAACGGGTCCACAGCCACGTCTGCAGCAGCACAGCAGCAGTTGCAGCATCGGGGCGGGGGGGGGGGGCAGAAATGCTGCTCTCCTGGGGGCTCTGAGCACGGCCAGTTCCTCCCTTTGCTGGGCCACCATGTCCTCTGGTGGTCCAGGCTGCGGGGACCACAGAGGGCCACATGGCTGCAGGTGTGTCAGCAGAGAGAGAAACAACTCAAGTGGGGCATCGGGCTGTTAGTGAAATGTGTTGTCGTGAAGTTAGAGAAGGCGCAGCATCCTGCTGCCTTACGCGTTGCGTATCACACCTGACACGAGGACCCTCTGCCCGCCGCTTCTGGAGTGATGCAGGCAACAGGGACAGGAATGGTTCTGGCTGGTTTGGAAGAGATCTTTCCTGCTTTCACAAAAAGGTTTGAGGGAGAACATTGCCTGCAAAATACTTCAATGCTGAAGGTGAAAACTTGTGTCTGAAGAAAACCCCCCAATGTTCTCAGGAAGTAACTAGGTAGAAGAGAGCTCCCAAAAGGTAAATTGTACACATTTAAATTCCTGTCATTGCCTATACCCCATGCAGAAGCGTGGGCTATAACTCACTGGTTCCTTTGCATGCCCCCCGTTACACCCATTTTGGCTCCTCTTGGGCTCTGCACTCCTTAGTGACTCTCACCTGTGAGGCACCCGCGTCCCCAGCTCTCTGTGAGAGGAGAGCCCTGCACATCTCAGAGGGAGGGGAAAAGCAGCAGCTGTGAACGAGTTACTTGTCACTCAGCCGGTGCCTGGCGGTGGCCCGGAGTCACCGTGGCGCCGAGTGACATCTCTGTGCTCAGCTGCCTTCAGGGACCTTGGTCTCCCAGGGCCTTCCCGTGGTGCAGACAGGGTGACAGTGTCATTTGTCTCCCAGTTACAGATCCTCAAGTCACTTTTTACACACTATCTACAGCGAAACAGCAGACAAGCGTGAGGAATCACTGATCAATTTAAAGTTATGAAGAAAAATGTTTTCCAGCCGCCAGCCTCTCACGAGTGCTCCTTAGCATTAGAAACCACAAAATGAAAAACAATTACACCCCTGTGCTCGCACGGGCAGCATCACCCTCCAACCACATCACACCTCTAAGCTCCTCCTCAGCTTCCAGCTGAGGCTGCCATGGGTGGCTGGAAACAAGGGAACAGCAACACCTGGACCTTTCCCACCTTGATCCTCTGCCTCTACGGATTCTTCTACATGATGAAACCCTCGGAACCTTTCCTAACGCCTTATCTAACAGGACCAGACAAAAACCTGACCATAGATGAGGTACGGTGTTACTTTGCCTTTCCTTTTATAGAGCGCAGCAAAAATAAAAAAGTAAAACTTCAAACAAAGCTTTTAAACAAAGATAAAAACCAAAAAAAGCACAATTGTAGCCAGCTTTGGCGGGTTACAGTTTGCAGAAGGTGGCACAAATAAAAGATCCATTTAATGGATTTAAAATCCATTTGCCTGCTCAACAGTCACACGCTGCTCCAGTGTGGTCATATATTCTATTAATTCCTCCATTGCAAAAACTTCTCTCTGCAAAGCCACTTAAAACAAATGGACTTCCTCACCCCAAGAATACCACCACAGAGATTTCCCCTCCTCTCCTAGGTCACCAACCAGGTTTTCCCGGTGTGGACGTACTCCTACCTGGCGCTGCTCGTGCCCGTGTTCCTGGTCACCGACTACCTGCGCTACAAGCCCGTGCTCCTCCTCCAGGGCGTCAGCTGCATCGCCACCTGGCTCCTGCTGCTCTTCGCGCCCGGCGTGCCGGCCATGCAGGCCGTGGAGTTCTTCTACGGGATGGTGACGGCCGCCGAGGTCGCCTACTACGCCTACATCTACAGCGTCGTCAGCGCCCACCACTACCAGCGGGTGACGAGCTACTGCCGCGGCGTCACGCTGGTGGCGGCCACCGTGGCCGCCGTGCTGGGGCAGCTGCTGGTCTCCCTGGCGCACGTCTCCTACTTCTACCTGAACGCCATCACGCTGGCCTCCGTGTCCCTGGCCTTGCTGTGCTCCTTCTTCCTGCCCATGCCCCAGAAGAGCATGTTCTTCCACAGGAAAGAGGCGCCCGACGCCCTCCCGGGGCCGCAGAAGGCCGTGGCCGCCCCTGGCTCCGAGGGGCCGCCGGGCTTCCACGGGGCCGTGAGCCCTGTCCCTGCCGAGGGGGGAGCAGCCAGCGAGCAGCGCGCTGACCCTCGGAGCCCCGCGCTCGGGGTGCTCCTGCGCCTGGGCCGGGACCTGAGGGATTGCTACAGCTCCAGGGAGCTGCTGTGCTGGTCCCTGTGGTGGGCTCTGGCCACCGCCGGCTACAACCAGGTGGTCAACTACGTCCAAGTGCTGTGGGACTTCCGCGCCCCCTCCCACAGCTCGGCTGTCTACAACGGAGCTGTGGAAGCAATTGCAACGTTTCTGAGTAAGTTCATGCCCATTACAATGGTGTCAGCTTACACAGAGAAGCGTTTCATAAATATTTTACACAAAAGCAACATAATCCCTTCACTAGGATCTTTTTCTAGTGAAATACCCCTGTGCAGCAGGACAGAAAGAACTGCAGTTATTTTAAGATAGAGAGGTTCACAGACAATCTTCTTGTATTCATCACAGTGCTGACGTTAACCATCGTGCTTTTGCCCCAGCAGCGGATGCCCGCCCGGCATAAATAACGTTATCGGAAGGTAACATCAGCAGATACCACCCTCACTTGTTTCACGTGTTCCTACTGTGCTGCTGGAGAGAAGTTGCACAAGACGCTGGGGTGTGATCCCCCCAGGAAAACAACAACGTCTGCATCACAGTTCGTCATTCAGGTTCTGCTCACGGTGATTAAGGAGAGGCAGACACTTCTAAGATTCAACATTACTCTCGTCTTGAGGCAGGCAGCTAAACAGATCCCCTGAATCACCAGTTAGAAGCACTTAACTCCTGTAGCACCTATTCCTTGATTGATTCCTCTCTCCCATGGAACTGCCTGCTTGTGAATGTCGAGGTTTTAGGATGGTCTGAGACCCCCGAGGTGGCCAGTCGGGTTGCTTGCCTTTGCCCACCAAAAGCGCACCATGCCCAGCCTCTCGTTTCCCTCGATACCCTCACTTGGTACCTCACAAAACTCCCCTCTTTGACAGCTCAGCCCCTCTGTGAGCTGCACAGAGCTAAACCGTTCCACAGGAAGCTTTACCAGCTGAGCTAGGAAGCCAGCCAGCAGAAGCTGCATGAATCATTCTTCTTGAGCTCCAAACCACGTTCCCAGCTCTCTCCCCAGAGATGTGCTGGGTACAGACAGCTAAACAATGAATCTGTCTACGTAACAGTTCATCCTGTGAAGGCGAATAAAACACTGAGAAAGGAACAGCAGAGACTTGATTTATGCACCTGCCCAGTCACCTGCACGACTCCAGAAGCGATTAGAAACGCTTTCAAAACACTTTGGAACTACTCCGCTTCGTTACTCAGCACAGCCTTTTGGCGTGAGAACAGACACCGTATTTATATAGTTTTTTTCTCTTTTTCTAGGCTCGGTAATATCTTTCCTAGTGCAATATATGAAAACTAACTGGGACCTTTCTGGAGTACTGGCTTTAGGGATCTTCTTGGCAGTAGACGCCGGCTGTCTGTTTCTCATGCACTTTGCTGCCAACATCTGGGCCTGTTATGTCAGCTATCTCCTCTTCAAAGCATCCTATATGCTCCTCATAACAATAGCAACGCACGTATAGACCCTCACAGCGCTGCCGTCGCACACAGAGTAGGAACCGTGCCTCAGGTTCACTTTGGGCATCCCTCCCTTCACTCGGAGGGAGCTGGTCCAACCCTAGTCACGACTGCCTGTGTACACATGGCGACACTTAAACGTCTCATTACGCTGCTTTCATTTCATAACAACCATAAAAGAAAAATTATCAAAAGGACATTGAACACTTACCAGGCAGGAATTCAACAAGGTGCAAAGTATCTTTATGACTAAGGGCAATGGTAACAGCAAAACACAGAAGCTGTTTTCCTCCTTCCTGGCAGGGAAGATGCAAAGGGAGCCACAGGGACAGGCATGCCATGACAGCCAGCCCAAAGGTCCCCTCGTGTCTGAGGCCAGCTTGCTGACACGAGCTGCATGAATGCAAGAAAAGATTTGGCACAGAGTGTTCCCCAGCAAAACTTTCTACATAGAATCCTGAATGATATTATGATGTCAGGAAGGAACAAAAGAGAGCATTGGGCATGTAAACTCAGACAAGATCTCCCAGCAGGCCAAGCTAGTCGTCAGAAACAGAGCAAATCCTGTTTCCTCGTGGTGGGTTGCTGGCAGGTTACAGCGGGTCACACCTGGACGGTCTCGGCACACTTACCACCTGTCCAGCGCAGGCTGTGGAGGTGGGGGGGAGCAAAGGGGCAGGTTAAGAAGATCCCACACAGGGTAAAGCAGATCACCTGGTGACGTGGCTTGGAGTGCAGCCCCATCAGGAGAGACTGTGGTAGTCAAGATGTTTCTTTAGAGAAGGCAAACGGACAGATGAAGCACCATTTAGTCTGTCCCCGACACATCACCTGCACGAATCGTATCTCTTTGCCACGTAACTGGCGAGCAGCAGCAGTAACCAACCCGCCGATCTCCCCTCAGGTTCCAGATCGCTGTCACCCTGAGCGTGGGACGCTATGCCTTGATGTTTGGGGTCAACAACTTCGTGGCACTGGTGATCCAGAGCATCCTCACAGCGGTCGTGGTGGATTCCAGAGGCCTGGGGCTGCACATAGTGAGTCAGGTGAGTGCTGTTAACTTTCTTCATGTTTGCTACCTGGCCAGTTTGTCTTCAGACATTCCCCAAGGAAGAAACTGCTGTGCCAAAAGGCAATTTATATATATCCTATCTCCCAGCAGTGCCCCTGACTCCCATCAGCCCTGTTCCACTCACACTAGAGACAGCTGAGATCGACCAAGGTCGGCATTTTTCTCAGCTGGGATCTCAGCTGGGATCTCAGCTGGGGCAGCTTCCTCCTCCCACGTGTTTGGAGAAGACTAAAGCTATTCAGATATTCTGCACAGAGGAGGCAAATGTTACTTTAAAATATTAAAGATTGAATTAAACGCTAAAAATTAAAACTTTAAAATGAAGGACAGGAATACGCAGCCTTGCCACTGTTGCTGGAAATACTGACACAAAATCGTGGCATATTTACTGCAGCCAGTGTGGTGACAGCACTGAAATGTGCAAGAAAGAGCAAGAAAGGACTCTTCACGTACATTATTCATGACTATGTGGGTAACGAAGCTTCTACATTTTACACTAACAGAAGTAATTCTCTTCCTGAAGTTCGTGAAGAGCAGTAAGGATTGGAGGCAAGTTCATTCCTCAGAGACCTGTTGTTTGCTGGAAAAGCTCAGGTTCTGCTTAATCACAAAGCAAAATCTTGAACCTAGAGACACTGTGCCACAACAGAGGTAAACAGAATAACTGAGTGTCAGCTCGAGAAGCAGCAGCTTTTCCCTAGCGCGCTCTTCATTACTTCTTCTTCCTTTTTCTCTCCCCATCCCAGTTTTTAATTTATGGCAGCTACTTTGCAGTCATAGCTGGGATTTTCTCACTCAGAGGCATTTGCACGCTTGTCTCAAGCCAATGCAGAAGGAAAACATTAAGATCTTGCCAAGAGCATCCGAGCCGTGCCGAACAGGAATCGAAAGAGCAGCCTGTCCCCGGCGACACAACGCGGCTGTAGGCGTCGGGCGGGAGAGGAGCGGTGCTGTGGGGCGAAGGCCCTGCGCGGCCACGCCTGAGAGCTGCAGCCAAAACACTGACCCCAGCCCACGGCGAGCTCAGCCCAGGAGGGAAAAAACAGAACGAAGAGCCCCACTCCTCTCCTTGTGCTTCCCCTACAGCTAAACTCAGGACTGAGCATCTTCCTGCTTCAACGGGAAAAGAAGGAAAAAAAAAATTAAAAAAAAAAAAAAAATCAAAGGAATGAGTAGCACGGACTAAAACCAGAGAAGTACATTGTGGAGAAATTTGGCTGAGCCCACACCAGGAAAATTCCAGATTAACACAAACGTCCAAGAAGATTTATAACTGAGACAAAAAGCTAGGACCATGTGTGCTCCTGAGTACGAAATGAGGGCGGCCCGCTGATCATGGCCGAGGATTAGGCAGGGTCAGCATCTCAGAATGTATCAAGAAGCTTCACAGTCCTACAGCTGATTTAGTGCAGCACAAAGGACAGATAGTCCGGGAGAAGAAAAAAAAGAGACTCTGGGTTTGCATAGTGAATGCTAATTAAATACAAAATATACCCATATGTTAAAGTTATTTCTGTAGTGCTGTTTGCTTTTAGCTTCCAATGCCTACATCTAATAAAACCAGAAAACACCCAGCATTTACAGAGCGGCGTTCTTCCTGCAGAGACACGAGCTATCACTTGCACAGACGTATGTGCAAAAGCAAAGCAGCAGCACTTCCCTGAGGGAGTTCTGGTTCGATCTTTAGCTTAGAAGCTACGTTTAGGTGCTCCTTATGTTCTCGTCCATTTGCTCTGCAGTGACAGGTTGGTCCTTCTCTACAAGTAACCCCTGGGCGACTCGGAGCACGAGGCAGCCGATGTCCCATGGCCCCACAGGCCGGGCGCCAGGAGGGACCCCCCATGCCCCAAGGCCACTCAGTGCAAACCTCAAGGCGAGGGCCGTGTCCTGCCCGTGAGTCAGAGATCGTGGCTTTTACAGGTATTATCAATGCAAAAATGCAATCAAGTGATGGTCGTCTTAAGGCTATCTCAGGTTTTGTTAATCATCAGCTAGACAGAACTCGGCTTGCTGACAAAAGCTGTACAGGAGAAAGCTGCCCCTGCAATCCTCACGGACGAGTCTCGCAAGCAAGACGAGCTCTGAAGAATTATTATTTAAATTCTGTTAACATTTTATCAAGTTTAGAAAGACCTTTTAGGAAACAAAGAGACACAGGAGCTTCTTGCTACCTCCAACCCAAACAGGTGGTTTCTGGCTTCTCCACGGCAAACTCACCTGAGGACGGAGCTGCAGATGACTCCACGCCGAGTGCCCTGGCGCTCGCTGGTAACTCATCCCCGTCACAGCTCTTGGGTGCGTTCGGGAGCGAGGCAGGATTTACGCTGATGTTGTTATTGATCAGGCCAGGGTTTAACATGTTTTCATTTTGAAAAAGTATCTGTTATCAAAAGCAGTTATCAAAAGCAATCCAGGCTATATTTTATATACAATAATTTGTAAAAGGCAATTAGAGGCAATCATTTGAGATCGTTTCAAGTTTTTTGTAACGTTCCTCCAAGGCCACAGAAGCACTGCCTCAATAGCATACGGTCTGTGCTAGGGTTTAATAAATGCAATCTCGCAGCACAAGTCGAAGTGCGTTTTCAAAGGCACCTGCTATAAAATGGAATTCAACAATTTAAAAGAAATAGCTTGCAACAGCTCTATTAAAATCAGTCAGTGCTTTGCTTTCATTCTCTTCTGTTTCAGAACATGCCTGTCTCACTTGTTTTCCAGGAACCGTGGAATTGACTTCATGTCACCAAACACGTAAAATAAGCTGAAAACCCTCAAGTCTCATAAGGCTTCTTTGTGCTGCCACCTACAGTGAAGAGACAAGCCTTGTTCCCTCCCTGTTGATCATCACCTTCCAAAGCAATATCACAATTCCTCTTCTCGAAGCCTGAGCAGGTACCACAAGCAGGTAGTTTCTGCATCTTCTTCACCCCCTTGAACAACTTGAGCGTGAGAACCACAATGAGCGTTAAAGCTTTCCCAGGAAGCCGAGCTGGCGGCCAGCCCTGAGCTGGCTGGGGGCTGTCACGGCCGGCAGGAGGTTTGCCCTCCTGCTGCTCCCAGAGGCTGAAAAGCAACAGGAAGATCCCTCCTCAAGCACGCTGAGACCAAGCTTTAATCGCAGTTTGCCTGCTTGTTTATTGGGAAGTGAGCCTGTAACAGGACTTGATTCTGCCACCACGGCACATCCCCTCAGTCCTCAAGGCGTCGCTGAGTGCAGAAGCCACAGGTCACCGCCCGCAACGCTCATTTTCCAGCGATGGCAGGCCGGTTTACCCAGAGACATCACCTGAAGTAGGGTTAGTTAAAAAAATAAACTTACAAAGAAGAGCATCTTTGTAAAATTCCCGGTGCACTCACTTCTTCACCAGCCTTTTTTTTTTTCTTTTTTTCCCCCTATGGTAGGTTATGGATTGCTGGAAGGGAGCCGAGGGCCGCAGCTGGGTTTATCCCACGCTGATCATCTGTGCAAATGGGTTTTTCATCACCATGAGGCCATCAGAATCGTTTCTCGTTCCTTACCTAACCGGACCAGACAAGAACCTCACGTTTGAAGAGGTATGTAACTATTCTCTCAAGTAATAATTAAAATGCTTAAAGAATCAGGTCTTAAAGCAATAACTGAAGGGGAGGTGAAAAGTTCAGTAACCCAGGTGCATTTTATCGACAGTTATATTTAAGACATGTCTAGAGAAGAGTAAGGAGTCACCTGTTTTGCAGAAGGTCAAAACTTTACAGTCCCTGTATTCTTGGGTCTCTGAAACGATTTCAGTGGTTAAGAAATCGGTATTGTCAGCAAAATCAGGTCAGCTAGTTCCTCTCTCCACCTAGAACCCCAGAGGGGCAACACTAAGATTTATTTATACTTGTCATGGAATTGATTACACTGATGCAGTGATTGCAAACGATAAGAAACCCAGCCAGACCTCCCCTCAGGAGCTGTTCCCTCACCACCTGCCTTACAGGGGTGCTTTGTGCACTCATTTACCTGCCGAGGTCAGAGCCTCGTTCCAAAAACTGCTGTGTTTTGGGCTTGTTGGTTTTTTTGTTTGTTTGCAAAAGCACACAGTGCAAGCTTCCCTGCTCTGCTGCGCCGTTCAGCACTCGGGGAGTGCACTTCCCAGCAAGGGGGTGCAGTTAACAAGTGGCTGAGTCACAGAGCTAATGGTATAATTAGAAAACACAAGCTCGGTACACCCACAGGCAGCTCACACACACAACAGCCATTGCCCATGCGCAGCAGCAAACGTTAAGGCAGAATCCGTTAGCACAGCGTGAACCTGAGGTTTCTTCTGGGAAAGGGTATTCATGGTTTGGGTCGTTGGGGGCTATTCATGGTTTGGGTCGTTGGGGGCTCCCCCCCTTTTATTTTACCAGAAAGAGGACTTTTCTCTTTCACATGAAATACTCAAATAGCATGAAAGGATGCCTTAACTCTGATTTCACCAAGAATCCCTGAGGCAAAATAAGTGTAGCAGAGATATTGGCTCTTTCAGCCCAACTTACCTTGGGTGAGATAATTCCGTAAGTTTCAGTCAAACAGTTCAAATTCTAACTAAAATTCAGAGAAACAAAAGCCACCCAGAAAGACACAGTGAACCTGATGCTCACCACACAACTTACTCCAGAAATAACAATCTCCAGCACTCAAGACAAGTCCTTTCTGGTCCAAGTGTTCATGCAGAGAGCAAGTGACCATGGAGGGTCTGCGGAGTGAGACCCCAAACGGGCGGCTGCACATCACAAAGTGAACTTTTCCCGTGACTGCATTTAGATGGAATACTTTCCTCCATTACAATTGCTTTAAACAGCTGCACATCAAATCCGACTTCTTCACAGGCCTTAACCAGAAACATTTTTTTAAGCCAACGTACCTGTTCTACGGAAACAGGTACGGAAACAGCACAGCATCGCGCCTTCGCCTCCTACAGAGAACATTTACGCTTCTGTAATTCAAGTCACAATTCACGCAAGTCGCCGTTTCTTTCAATACCAGCATCAAAAAGCTTCAAAAGCAACATTTCAAATGCATTTTAAAAAAAATAAAAAAAAAAATCCTCTTTTGTTCTCTCCTAGGTCACCAACCAGGTTTTCCCGGTGTGGACGTACTCCTACCTGGCGCTGCTCGTGCCCGTGTTCCTGGTCACCGACTACCTGCGCTACAAGCCCGTGCTCCTCCTCCAGGGCGTCAGCTGCATCGCCACCTGGCTCCTGCTGCTCTTCGCGCCCGGCGTGCCGGCCATGCAGGCCGTGGAGTTCTTCTACGGGATGGTGACGGCCGCCGAGGTCGCCTACTACGCCTACATCTACAGCGTCGTCAGCGCCCACCACTACCAGCGGGTGACGAGCTACTGCCGCGGCGTCACGCTGGTGGCGGCCACCGTGGCCGCCGTGCTGGGGCAGCTGCTGGTCTCCCTGGCGCACGTCTCCTACTTCTACCTGAACGCCATCACGCTGGCCTCCGTGTCCCTGGCCTTGCTGTGCTCCTTCTTCCTGCCCATGCCCCAGAAGAGCATGTTCTTCCACAGGAAAGAGGCGCCCGACGCCCTCCCGGGGCCGCAGAAGGCCGTGGCCGCCCCTGGCTCCGAGGGGCCGCCAGGCTTCCACGGGGCCGTGAGCCCTGTCCCTGCCGAGGGGGGAGCAGCCAGCGAGCAGCGCGCTGACCCTCGGAGCCCCGCGCTCGGGGTGCTCCTGCGCCTGGGCCGGGACCTGAGGGATTGCTACAGCTCCAGGGAGCTGCTGTGCTGGTCCCTGTGGTGGGCTCTGGCCACCGCCGGCTACAACCAGGTGGTCAACTACATCCAAGTGCTGTGGGACTTCCGCGCCCCCTCCCACAGCTCGGCTGTCTACAACGGAGCTGTGGAAGCAATTGCGACGCTTTTAGGTAAGCCGAAGATCATCAGCAACCACTTCGAGCCCATCCTGTGCTGACGTGTTCTTCAGCAAGGTCTCTGGCACCTTTCTGTTCATCTCCCACGAAGACCAAGGTTGGCAGCAACAGCCTCCAAAATGCAGCACCCAGATAAACACTGTGCAAAGCACGTTTGTACCACACAACTTGAGCAGTGGGGACTTCCAGAACAATCTTCTGTATAGACATAGAAGCTTTTCTTCTATTCACGCAGTTACGCAATGACTGTAGAGGGACAGTAACACTTCAGAGTCTTAATTAATACTTTTAAATTTCTAGGTTCAGCAACAGCCATTGCAGTTGGATATGTCAAACTAAACTGGGATCTTTCTGGAGAAATGGCTTTGGGGATTTTCTCTGCGCTGGATGCTGCCTGTCTGTTTCTCATGCGCTTCTCTGACAACATCTGGGCAAGTTATGCCGGTTACCTTGCATTTAAAGCATGTTACATGCTCCTCATAACAATAGCAACGTAAGTGTAATCAACTGTTCTAACTAAATGAATTTAAATCAGTGGTCACTTTTACATTTGCCAAGATTTTACCGGAAGTTTCTTTAGAAAAGACATTTTTAAATACGTCAGGACGGCAGCATGTTATTCCTAGCTTATATAAAACTACGCTTAAAATTACATGACTTAACTGTTACAACTGGTAAGAGCCAAGACTGAAAAGGCCTTACCCTTTGAAAAATCCACCCTGCACATCAAATCCCGTAAGTGAACTGCAAACATCCTCCTTCTCCCTCGTTAACCCGTACACTCGTTTTCAGGTTTCAGATCGCCGTCAACCTCAGCATGGAGCGTTACGCTTTGATGTTTGGCTTCAACAACTTCATTGCGCTGGTGATTCAGACAATTTTAACTGTTGTCGTAGTAGACTCGAAAGGTCTGAAACTGGATATCAGCACCCAGGTAAGCCTCACGCTGCTCTCAGCCGCCCATCTCTCCTCTGAGAGAGGGTTCTACGTGGTGATCAGCCGGCAGGAGGCACAATGAGCTGCTACAACGCACTCGTCCTCTACTCCTGCCCATTTTGTGTTTCTCCAGTAATTTCAAGAGTATTTTCCTACAGCAGAAAGGATAAGACCACTGTAATTATGAAAATTAAGGGATCTCACGATTCCGCATTCAATTTCTAAATTTAAAGTTTCAATTTATGCACTGAGGGGAGCAGCCATGCTGCCCCAGTCCTGTTGGGGAGGCAGCACTTGGGGCAAGGGTGACAGGGCAGGCAGCACCGGAGGGATACCCCTTCAGTCAGTATCCAACAACAGCAGCAGTTTTTGACTCCTCCTCCTTCTCCATTTCCCAGTTCCTGGTTTACAGCAGCTACTTTGCGTGCATAGCTGGAATTTTCCTGCTCAGAAGCGTGTACACCATCGTCTCCATCAAACGCAGGAACCGCGGCGTGGCTGGTCAGAGCACTGCTCTTTAACGACAGACAACACCAGTGGTTGCACGCAACGCTGCAGGAGGCTGCATCATCTGAACAATTAATCAGGAGAAAGGTAACGCTCAGTAAAGTGAGACTGATCAACGGTGAACCAGGCTGCTTATGAGCCTGCGGCACAAAGAGCTTTTGGTGCGTTTTGTCCATTTTCTTCACCAGCAGTTTGATACCAAATAAAACTTCTACGCCAACTCAAATTCAGCGTCCTGACACCAAAACTTCTATTAATGCTCGATGAGCGCAAGCGGCAAGTACACACAGATGCCTGAACCTCACGACAGAAGAGCTTCTAGAGCTCAGCCTTCCAACCTTCACTTCTACCGAGTATTTCAAGTAAAGGCAATTTAGTTACAGACTCAAGACCTTCAGGCATCCCTAGGAGTCCCAAGCAGCAGCTTCCCCGTCGCAGCAAGATGCTGGAAAGCTTGCCACAGAAGCCTTCTGAAAACGTAAGGCTTTTTGGGTGCATTTACAGCAAGCTAACAAACAGCAATAAATCATTTTTCTTCCAAAAGACACGACCTGTGTACGCTCCGAGGCAGGTCCCTGCGGTGCTGCACAGCACAGCGATGCGGCTGCCTCCGCGCTCCAACAACGAAACGCAGCCTTTCCCGCGTCACGCTGACAGCACGCTCCCCAGAAACCCGAGAAGGAAAACACGCCAGCAGACACACTGCAGGCAGACTGCAGCGGCAGCTTTACGGTGCAGCTGTTGAAGATGCACGAATGCGACACATCACCCCGCCCTGCCAGCGTCCTGGTGAGCACTGGGCACGACTCACACACGCTGGCCTCCGGAAGCAAAAACGCTTCTAAACCAACTTCTAAAGGCATGGGGAGACGCTTCCATTCCTACACACGGCAGCCTTGAATAACAGGACTAAAAGTTGGGATTAACTACAGGTGATCAGGGAACATCCTTTCACTTGTGCCCAGTAACGCCGTCTGCTCTGACCTCAACCGTACCAGGGAGCAGCAAATCCCACCCTGCTCCCTCACCACAATTACTCAGCCTCATACACACGTAGGAGCTGACATATACACGCTTTAACCCAATAAAATGTACTCACGCTACACGCTTGTTTTTTCTAATATTTATTTTTTTCACCTGCAAACTGTAGCAAAACATGATCAGCTTTATTATGCAGACAGGTATCCCTCTAACATTAGAGATTTAGGCATGTATAAATAGAAGAGCTCTTAGGAAAGGAAAACGTTTTGAGAAATGAACAAACCTTCAGTTGAACTTGGTGACTTCCAACACCGATGGTTAAAATGATGTAGCTCATTCATTCCAAGAGATACAACAGCACCGTAAAGTGGCTGATCTATTTCCCAGTAACATTTTTCACAAAACAATGTGTTAAAGTTACAAATACTGATATGCACAAATAGCTATCTTCTAAGAAAAATATGTACAGTACTGCAGCATAATGAATGTGGTATCTGCAATAACTTATTAGCCAATTTTAATATACATGATACCGCTACTTTGTACCTGCCCATTCACAGGTTCAAGGATGTTACCACAGCCCTCTGTTTTGCACGTTATTACCTGGTGGGGGGGTTGATTTTCTTGGGGTTTGTGTATTTTATTTATTTTTTTGATTTTTTTTTTAAAGATACACAATGCAGGCTTTTATTTTTACTTCTTAAAGACTTCTTTTGTGTTTAAAGCTAATATCAGTGAAACAAGACAACAGTGCAAGAGGCGCAGAGATGTTATGTGACCACATAAGAGTTCTTTTGGGTAAAGTGTCTATAAGGCTATAAGAAAGGATTGGTTGCTGAGCTTCCCGTTGGAAATTGTCCTGTTGGTGCACCAGCCTGGGGGAAAACAAAAGAAGAGCAGTGAGAAAAATACTCAAGATTTCCTTCCACACTGTAAATCATAAATGCAGGATATATAAAAAAGAAGAAAACGTCCTATCAGGAAGTAGGTTCACGTTCCAGTCTTTCTTTTTTTGGTGGTTCTCTGATACTACACTACTGTTAAGAGCACGGTACACAACTATCCCTGTTTTGACTCAAACAGCCTTACAAACGCCACGCCATTGTAATACTGAAGTGCATGTAGGAGATTCAGATGCTGCTTTCCTTTATTTGTTACAGATCCTGCCCCCTCAGACACACAGAAGTTATGAACATCACACAACAACTCACTCACCATAAAAGGGTTACGAGATACTCCAACAGCTGCAACTTGTCCAAAAGGAGTTACTACAGGCTTTGCCTGGCCGAATGCAGCAAAACCTGCTCCTTGGGAAGATAAGTGAAAAACGTTAACACTAGTGACCAATCTTCAACGGGCTCTTCACAGAAGCTCCCCCACAAGAGTAAGTGGAAGCTTGGGCTGTGCAACCAGCAGGATCAATCCTACTGATGTCCAGACGTAAGCACGAAGAAATAGGTCTGGGCTTTTTCTTTGTCTTCAGCTGTTTGAAACTAATCAATTTCCAATCTCTACATAAGCACGTTTTTCAATGTTATTTTATCATTTAAATTTTGCTCTTGCCTGTGTTCTATGAAGTTAGAGCGACTATTATACACAGTCGGTTTGCAGGCATTCCAAAACCAAAGACAAACCCATCTTTTTTTTTTTTTTCTCATGTAAACTCTTTAAAAGCTTGGGAATGCTTCACATTTTAGTGTGGCTCAGCTACGGAGCCAGACTGGAGCGTGGGAACCCGCCACCACTGTCATTATTAAGCTCGTCGAGAACTAACTGCTACCGCTGACCTACAGACAGAGCATTTTCTCCGTGTCTCTGACGTGAGCGAGATTCTCCCACGTGCACGCACACCTACCGTTGGGCTGCTGGGCAAAAGCAGTCTGCTGAGGGAAAGCTGCCTGCGTGGGGAACGTGGGCTGCTGGAAGTTGCCACTTAAACTGGTAGGAAGACTGTAGGAGGCAGGAGTTCCAAACCCTGCAGGCATGCTCAGGGATGCAGTACCAAACGTCGCTGCTGGCAGGCAAGAAATAACATTCAATTACTTGTCAGAAGTTCCCTTTTTCATGAGAGAAATTACTATGACGCCACGTGAAGAAGTCTAACAATTCAAAAATTAGGTTCAACCTCCACAGCCACTGAACTCATTTCTGAGCTTGGATCACCACCAACTAGGTGTGCGATGTACTTCTGCGCTTCAAAAACTAACACAATTCTTTAAAATTTAGTAGAGCCAGCACATCCAGAATTACTTTCTGAAAAGGAAATTTTCTATGTTCTCTATGTTATCATATACGGAGGTTTTCTGGTAAAAGTCCGTGCACATCAGAAGCAAGCACGTTCAAGCAGCATAAGCCTCTCTGTTCTTCCCCTTCTGAGAAAAGCATGAAAGGATCTTCCTTCTTCAAGCTGCATTACAGGAAGTTACAAGTAAGAAAAAAAAAAAATTAAGTTCTAAGGGATACATGCATCCCATCCTTGCTGCCATTTTAAAGGGAATTCTCACCATGCACATTATTTGCACACAAAACGTCTATTGCAAATGGTCTTACTGTTGAGGTAAGACTTAAAACAACAACAACCAAAAAAAAAAACCAAACCAAACCCCAAACTTTTCATCTGATTCTCTGCTGAACATTCCAAGTAAAGAACACACAGATCATATGCAATTTCACATGCCTTCAGCAAATAAACAGGAGCACACTGAGTGCCAAAATGTAGTAACAAAACCATTATTCAGTCTTTTGGGAGTTATTTTTGAAAAGAGAAACATAAAAGTTTTGGGAGGGGGCACAGATACAGACACCAGGCATTTTATTCTACTTGAGTATTAGACAGGACATTTCTGTTGAAATGTTGACAAGTCAGATTTTATGCAAGCTCAACTGTTAAAAAAAAAAAAAAGTTTAGTTATGAGTTGAAAAAAATTTACCCCAGAAGTATTCAAGGGCAAGACATTATACATACATTAACTGTTGACAAAGTACGCGCCAAACTACCGCACCAACACTGCTCTCGAGTGACAGGCAGCAGAGAAGCTATTCAGCAGGAAAACTTGCCAAAGCAGCAAACGAACACAACAACGTGAGCAGCACTTGGGATATCCCAAAAGGCATCAGGCTACCGTTGGTAGAAACTGCAGGAGCCACTCGATGTGCGAGCACAGAGGGTGCCAATAATGGTTTTGTTCTGGTCGTTTAACAGGTTGCCTACGTGTGCTCTTCTCCCCCCTCGCCCCGTGGCCAGATACCCACACCCGCTCCGTTTTACAGCAGGGCAAGTCTTCTGCCACTCTATGCGCAGAGAACCAGATAGCTGTCGGTAAGCTCTTACAAGCAAGAACAATTAGCCACAAGAAACTCGATACCAAATGTGGCCACCTACCAAAATGAGCCTGAGGAAATATGTGAGAGTGCATTGCTCCCGAGAGGCCTTATGGAAGCCACAAAGAGACCAGACAATGTCAAATCATTTATACGCTCTTCGACAGTCAGTTCTTAGTTAGAAATAGAAATATACACACGTACATGTACCACACAAGCCGTCCGTAATGTGACCAGCAATGGAGTAAGCTAAGAGACCCATCAGAAGTGAACACTACAGAACAGCTCCCCCATGTAAACAACAGCAAAGTTCATGCAAGAAGAAAGCTTAGCATCAAAGGACAAGCTACAAGCTTACACCCGACACCGAAAGGGCTGGGCGATGATCTTTCTTTCAGTCTTGATCTCTGTCCCCTAGCACAGAGCATCAGTGGAGCTGCAGGGGCTGGAACCCCTGCAAGCCAAGGGCAGCAGCTGAGAAGGCAGCAGGATGGAGCTGCTGTACTCAGATCTATCTAAAGAGGCTGCAGGGTCTTAACAATGATCCAAAACAGCACAGTTCGGAATGAGATGAAAATAAGAAAAAAAACAGATTTGGGGCATTAAATAGCTGAACGAGTTTAACTGCACAAAACCTCAAAAGGGACTGAAAACAGAATTCATCTCAGCAGAGGATGCGAACTCGATCAGCTGGGTTTTGACTCGGCCTGATCAGGTACCTAACGCTCAGCCGGGTGCTAAAATGCACACATTGGCAGGGGTAAGTCTGCGGAAGCCCAGCTAACAGACAAAAGTGCCAAAACTTAGCAGGGCCTTTGGTGAAGAAAACTGGCATAATCTAGCAGTCCTCTAAACCCAAGAGAAGAACAAGTAGGGTTTTTCAAGAAAAGAGTAAGTTTTTGTCTACAGAATTACGATTCTACAGAATCCTCCCCCAGAAAATTAATGTAATTCATTAGTGTAAAGATTGTATTTAAACATATGCTTTACTGCTACAAAAGAGAATAAAGGACACCATCAGCGTGCTGAGCAAGGGGACCAGTGAGGAGCTAACAGCCCCAAAGCCTTCCCTTTCCTGGTTCTAGACCCAGCTCTTTTGCTTTGAAGGCTTTCAGGACTTTGAAATAATGAAAGAAATTTAAAAAAGCAAGTGTAGCCGCTTAGCAGCAGGGCTTTCAAGATCCCTGATTTCAGAGCAACCTGCTATGATGCATTTTGACATTTTTCATGGACACCACTTCAAAGCCCAGGATTGGGCCAGAAACAGAAAAATAATGTTTTCAGCCCATTAAAAATCATAACCTGAAAAAAAAACCAAACTAAAAAAACCCAACAAAACCCACAGCTCACTTGTGCAGCCTGTTTATAATATTGTACTCTACATTCAACAAACGCACATGTCAAATGGACTAGAGACAGATAATACATAAAGTCTTTAAAGGAACAAGTTACGCAGGAAAATAAGGATCACCGCAAGTCTTGAAAGAAAGTTGCTCAAGCACTGAGTGTTTTCTTCCTTACCTGTTGCTCCTCGGCTGTTGGTCTGGAATGGATTTGTTGAAGGTGCCACTGGGGCAACAGGGGCAGCTACAAAGGGATTTGTGGAAGATGTTGCTGAAATAAAACCAGGTATCAAATAAAGTCTGTTAGAAATAGCCAGTCTGACTCACACAAAGTTTATACAGCTTTTATGCAGATACATATTTATCTAAAGTTACATGAAAAATTAGGAATTGATAATTGATAATGAAACACTTAATTGGAAATGCACGACGGCAGCGCTTCTTTGGTACCCTTTAGTAACATCAGTCTCCGTGGTGTCAAAGGATAAAACTATGAACTAAAAATCAGCAAGACGTTTGCTTACGGTCCACCAAAGGCGCTGGCAACGCTTGCGTACCTCCGAACGGAGCAGGCACACTCGAAGACGCCGGCTGTGTCTGTGCCGTAGCAGCCACCGGTACTGTTCCAAAAGCATTGCTGAAAACAGTTCACACAGTCAGCCAAGTCAGAATTGCTTCTTTAACAAATAAATATAACTTCAAATTGCTGCGGACGTGTGAAAGAGCAGGAAAGGAATGCTTGCGCACAGTTTGCAAACTGCAGCATAATCTCCTGATGCCAGGAGCCAAGCCCCTACGCCAGGGTCGGGGGCCACAGCCTGTGCCGAGCCGTGAGAAGTCATCTCCACCACCGGCAGGAGAAAGAACATTGAACAGAGGCCACCAGCCCGAACGCTGCAGAGCAGAAGCGTCGGGGGCACTTGCAACACCAAGCAGAGCTACAGGAGGCCTTTGGCATATATGGATGATGTAAAAAAAGAAATAGCTGGTACTGTTTACATTATAAATATCTTTTTTTTTTTTTTGCCAGGGATGATGCTATGATTTTCAGCATGCACGCAAATATTCTGTACAGAAAAGCACGACCACCTAACAGGTTTGGCATGTAATGACTAGAAAGGTGCAGGGAACATTGTGCCGAGAGAAAAGCAGTCTCCGTTTTCTGTCCTAACATCCTACCAGGCAGTACTGCTATTATTTAAAACAAAGGTTGCAGTTTCAGTAGTACCTCTAAACTCATTCAACATTTCCCCACCTAGATAAGAAATAAAACCAGATTTGAGGAGTGACTTGGAGCTGCCTTTGTGCAGAGAGTCAGCTCCTCGTGGCAGGGTACCTGGTAACGTTGTTGGTGGAAGTGTAGGCGTTGCTGGAGGTGGCGGTGGAGCTGAACACACTGTCTAACTCGGCCAGAGCCGCGTACTTGTCTGAAGATGCACTTGGCTGGTTTGGAGCTGGCAGGGCAGGACCTGCTGGGGCCGACACCACGGTACTGAAGCCGCTCCCCGGCTCGTTACCGCCTACGGAGAAAGGAATCAGATTAAAAGTGGTGAAGGTGGTTTCAGCTTCTGCCCTGCCAACACTGATAAACTGCCCGTGAACACTCCTTTAAAAAGTTTCAGATCTAAAAACTAAATAGGCACGAGGGCACACAGGAAAAAAACATGTTCAAGAAGCCATGAGCAATGTGTCATGCTTCTACAGATAATTCTGCAGCCCCAGAGACCCTGTAGTTTCCCTGGCAAGTAATGACTCAATACTAATATCATCTTCAACCAGAAAATTTAACAAAACACATACCCGTAAATAATTCACTTCAGAGCAAAGCTCTACAGGACAAACCTACACAAGTTCTTAAACACGATTTGAGAAGAAAAAAAAAACCCAACAACTTACAGAATAACTATTTTTTTCCTCCTTAACCTAAAATCAACCAAGTCCAAGCATCACTGCTACTTGCTTATAAAAAACTAAAGCCAAATCTTTTTATGCGGAGAAGCAGGAGAGCTACTCCAGCAGTTCTCTGCAACAACTGTAGCTCTCCAATAGCAGCCCTCACCATAGATTCTAGCACAAATAAAATAAAAATATTTTATATATTCCCATCATCGCAGTAATCAGTAGACACTTCCACTTCAGAACGATTCACCTCGACAGGACGGAGGTTCTTCTGCCAGCATGCCTCCGGAGTGACGTGAACCTTAAAACTTACATCTTCAACATTAAGGGTACACTGATGTGAAATTCTACCGAGAACTCCGAGGAGGGACTTTCTGAAATACGGTTACTATTCTGACAAGCACAGCCACCCCTGGGCTAAGTATACGCTTGTGGAATAAGCACATCAAAGAATAAAGCTTAGTACCTTGCCCTGCGCTGAAGATATTATCTAAATTAGCAAGAGCCGCGTATTTGTCAGCTGACTGGAGGTTCTGTTTATTCACCGCAGCTTTCCCGGCTCCTGCCGTGTTGTTGAAGGCTCCGAAATCAGCACTGGAGGATTTGGGGAAGTTATCAAAGTGAGCAAAGTTAGCATTCACTGATCCAGCACTTCCACCTGCAACAAATCAAGTTAAACACCATCAACACTCTGAAGCTGCAGAACGTCTTCCGAGCTGTAACTCACAGCACAACCGTCACATCCCACCTCTCTGTGATTACACAAGGCAAAACATTCGCCCAGCCCAGCCCACACGTTTAAGACTGTTTCCTATTTCCTTCAAAGCTACGTTTGGTCATCAGAAAAAAAATAATTTGGGGATTTTTCACTCTAAAGATCAGGGACAAAAGCCCCTCCAAACTTCAACAGCTTAAATCACAGTCATAATTTGATCGTGAAAAACTGCATGCTATTTATTAGCTGTTTACGTAACTTCAGCAATAACAGTTCACTACAAAAATTAGTATTTGTCTGAATCTTAGAAGTAAAGAAGCTTCATTTTCTTGTCATGTGTCTAACGAGGAGCTACTATTTGCATTTACTTAATGGCACAGTGTTTAACCACTTCAGACGTCAGTCATCATTCTAAGCAACAAGCGGTGCCTAGAAGTCCAAAAGCAGTCTGATTTCACGCCGAGGTTTCGGCAGTGGTTTTGGTTCTCTGCTCTCAGGTTTTCAGACTACACCCAATCAGGAAGGAGGCGAGGGGGAAGACAACGTAGCTCTTTTTACACCGAGTCTCCACTGACATCAGAGATCCATAGATCAATTTTAAAAATCTGACTTGGGTGCACACAGCTGAACTTCAGTTCAAACACGACACCACGAGCTTCCGTCTCTTCCATGTCTAAAAAATTTAAATCTAGGCAGGTCAAGTTCTTAAATTTATAAGAGTTGTTCCATTAAGTGCATCATATTATACAGCAGTTGGCTGAGGATTCCACGCATGCTACAGAACACACAACTTTCTAACGGCATAATCAGTAAGTTAAAACATACGCAACAGTAGGAATGAAAATGCTATACTACAATGGCATAAAATGAAGCAAGCTGAGTTTTCCACTGCGTGGAACTTACTGTGTACAGCCTGGAGAGGAAAAGCTGAAGTAAATTCACCAAAACTGCAGCTAGATGAAAGCGTTCTGAACGCTGGACAGCCAGAAATTGTGTGTGGGTTAAAGTTAACATAAGAAGGGAGAAAGAAAATTTGAAAAAAAGTTTAAAACGACACCACACTCAAAAGAAAGGAAAAAAAAAAAAAAAAGGAAAAGAAAGTCAGTCAGCCAAAGATCTAGACAAACAGCAAGTGTAAGCTCAAGCAGAAGTTCTAAAGCATGATCAAATTAAAGCAAAGCAAAATAAATCTCAGCAATAGGCTCTACACATGAAGTCAAAGATACCCAAGTGCGTGTATGTTATAGACACACTTTTTTTTGGTACTGTGATGTGCTTTCGGGTCTACTGAAGCACTTCTCTTACAAGATAAAGAGTCAATTCAGTATTTATCAAAAGCAGTGTAAGTTTACTCTTTTCACAGTTATTTCAGGTGTAGAGCTAGCAAACACACGGTGCCATAAAATCAGACTTCTGAGCAGCATTAGGAAAAAAAAAAAAAGAAAAAAAAAACACCAAACAGAGGAATTCATTTTGAGTTTCCCCAGAGCTTCAGATGGCTCGATTGCATTGAAGCAGGCAGATGCAAGAAATAAACTCAACTGAAGTACCTTCCAACACAAAGGTAAGGATTATTTCAATTAAGTATTAATCAAAAGTGCTAGGAGTTCTACCTGTATTTTGGGGCTGAAAAGGAGACTGACTTGCTGTGGGGAAACCTCCAAAATTACTCAAGCCACTAGACTGTCCAAATGCATCAAAGTTTGCAAAACCTGCATTGGCAGAGTTCTGCGCTGTAAATTGCAAAGGAACAAAACATGTTAATGGATATGGGAAATAAACACAAACACAGATGTATTAACTGAACTCATGGTCATGACAGCCTCCAAGGGTTACATCCTGCTTTGTGATTTCTTTTCCTACATTCAGAAATTACACACGATATTCTACAACTGAGCCTTGTCTTTGACAAGCTTCCCCAAGTCGCCGGCAGAGAGCTGTACAAGTTAGAGCTGCCTCTCTCCTCACAACCACGTGAGCCCAAAGGCACAGACAAGCACACGTACACCTGCAGAACCCAAGCCAGGCATCATCCCAAACGCCAGCATCCAAACCCAGAGTCTGCAGACCGACCAAACGCTTCCTTGTGAACAGAAGTCAGAAAGCGTTCTGGTAACATACTGACAACGTGCATTTCTCCTGCACAAAGTGCTTCTCCCCTGGGTGAATCTAGTTTGAATATTCTTGACTATGTTCACAAATTCATTTCATTGGAAAATTCAGCTTTTAAAAAACTAGATCAGAGTACAGAAATGTGGAAAATCAATACCAATGTCAAGAAGACAGCATTGATAGAGCATACCCACAAAATAAAATCCAAGGAAATTGCAAACAGAATTTCAGTTTTCGCCTTCCTTTCGTGCCATACTATAGGAGAAAATAAAAGTTAACACCCATCTAACTTCATAAAGCTGGACATTCAAGCATCTATAGAATCAGCAGGAATTGCGTGCCTAACTGACAATGCCAAGCTCCACAAGAAATCTTGAACACTGCTGTGAGTAAGGAGTGAGGGGAAAATAATGTTCCTAATCAAGCGCAAAAGAAGAAAAAAGAAAAAAAAAAAAAATCAGTAAGAATATGCAAGGCCTTGGGAATGTTCTGTCCTAAAATTTTCACAAGGAGAAAAGAGTTGACACAAGAAAAATAGTTTCTCCTATTACATCATCTGCAGTGGTTCAAAGAGCATTCTAGAGACTCCAAATCCCACCATTTGTTTTGTTTGGTTGTGGGTTTTTTTTTTTAAATCTGTGGCTTTTTAAGAATAAATTATGAATTCAGCTGCACCTTGTCAAAGCAATGCTTTCATCCTGCTGCATCAACCCCATGGTGGCCAGGCTGATGCTCAGCTGACTAAGCAGGATTCAGTATATAAGCATCAC
Source organism: Trogon surrucura (assembly GCA_020746105.1). NCBI lineage: Eukaryota > Metazoa > Chordata > Aves > Trogoniformes > Trogonidae > Trogon > Trogon surrucura. The sequence continues at coordinate 26,859,076 of CM036625.1, read as the reverse complement.
TCCTACAACTGTGACAGAATTTTTCATTTTAACCACTCACACAAACAAAACACTACGTCAGGAACCTTAAGTGAAATATCTTTTGGGTCTAGATTGAAAATTGGAAAATACTGTGTTACAGGCCACTTTTACCAACTCGACCCTGCCAGCTGACAGGGCGTGCTCTGCCGGCGGGCCCGCGGTAAAGCAGCAGAGCCGAGAAGACACTTCCGCAGGGCATTCAGACGTTCATCTTTATTTTAACGTGGTCACGTTTACGCCTATGCAAAAGCGGCACAAAGGTAAAGACCGGGTTAAGACTTGCACTTTCCTGAATTGGAACGATACCTAGCTCACATTTTCAGGGACCGAGCAGCAACTTCAAAACTCAGTTCACACAGAAACCCAAGAAAAACCCCAAGAGTACGGTCAGGAGCTGCAGCGAGAGCCGGCGGGCACAGTTACCCCCGTGCCATGACCGCAGACCGGCAGCACAGTTCTGGTCACGTCTCTGCCCCGCCAGCCGCCCCCACCATCCTCCTGGAGGCTTCTTCTGTGAGGTTTGCACTGAGCCAGTGTGGAACAAAGGCACAAGACGTTGCAAAACCAAAAGGACAATAACTATATTCTACTATTCTATTTCTTCCGAGTAAAGCCTTTTCCTCCCTTGTTACCTATGACAGAGCTGTGCCCTGTCACTACATCTGCTTAAAATCTTTTATACAGGTCTTCTATTCCACTAAATCATAGCAGATTACATGCCAGTTATCTTTTTTCTTGTCATCGTGGCCAGTCTGTAAGCTCCAGAGTACAGTTATCTACCATCACCTTCCAAATATCTCCATTTTGCAGAAGTTACGGAGCTTTGTACATGAAGCACAGACAGCGAAGGCAAGGTCAGCACGCTTCCCTTTTGATACGCAACAACGGCCAGTTTAGTGCATGAGAAAACTCAGAAAAAAGGAACATATCAAAAAGCTGCATTTCCCGTGTCATTTCCAAGCTTTACATCCGGCCTTCACAGATCACAGCAAGAGTTTGTTACTATCTCCCTATCAACTGCTGCACCCAGTTGTGCCTTCGCTGCAGAAACAGTAACTTATACTGGAACACCTTAAATCTGCTGGTGCTCTGCAGTGATTTCTTTAGTCAACCCTAGCGTACACAAAGGGAAAGAGAAAAGTCCATCCCCTGGTCATGAACTTGGAGAAAGTAGTGTTGGACTAAGTGCAAGCTCTCCCAAGCTCCGTGTGTGATTACTAAAATAGTACATGTTTATAAGCTCCCTGTGTTCCAAAGGGAAGAGTCTGTAACATTTCATTACTAATAACAGTTAATACTACCCTGTCTTTTAGGAACTGACTTACCTGCCCTGAAACTGTTCTGGGCTCTAGAATTTATGGAAACGAGTCATGGGAATGACCACAACAACAGTTAATCATTGAAACACAAGACTATGCGGTACAGCTGAGTACTCCTCTCAATTTTGATTTTTAACACTTATTTCAACCAGAAACTAACAGACTCTTTCAGAAGATTATATCTATTCTTAGTGTTTATATTGCTTCTTTTAAAAAATACCCAGCAGAGATGCAGTGGAATTTTACCTAGATTTGGAACACAGTAGGGAAATACTGCTTTAATTTAATTTTCATGTCTTAAACCCACAAAGAGTAATTAAGTGTATATCAATACAGAATCATTCAGCAACAAGTTTGAAAAGAATAACTTATCAGAAAGAATTAAAAATCTGTGGCCTCTTAAGTAACACTGTACAACACTGGCTAGTCAGCAAAAGCCACCCCAGCTAAAAAAAACAAACCAAAACTATGACTAACATGAAATCTTATGGTAAGGATTTTACCAACCACACCGCAACAGCAGGGCTTATCCTGTATTACTGAATTCAGCCAATTATTTCATAGCACTTTCTTTGCAAGTTAACTCTGAGAAAGCTCCTTTCCTGAGGTGTGCCTTAAGTCCCTCCATCACACTTCCTCTCGGCCGTTACGAGTTTCAGGACCGATCTGCAAGAAATCTCTCACTCTTGCCAGCTCAGCAGCCATCAGTTTCCCCCAGAAAAATCAGACGAAAAGTGCATTCAGACAAGGCAGGCAAAGGTACTTTCCCACAATTACAAAGCAAGTTAGCAACAACATATTCCAGTGACCACAGAATCAACTTTTTCTTCAGGATAGGCTTCTATGGCTCAAGATCTTTGGTTGAACACAAACCCCGAGGGCTCAATGTGTTTTACTGAAGTCATTCTTGAAGAATCCAAGGCCTACCCCAGCCTCAGTCAATACATACACTCACAGCTCGCTCATTCTTCCCGAACTACAGACTACGACCCACACGGGCACCCTTCGGTTTGCAGACACACACACACAAAAGAGAAGGTCATTCTTTAAACTGAGGACGCCTTTGTTTTTCTTTGAACAAACTGACAGGTACTGTGAATGCATCCGAACTCCCTTAAGGTGTCTCTATCTGCTCTCTTTCCATGAATGCTGCTCTTAATTCTCAGAAAGAAATCTGAGGGTCTAACATCAGCGTCTCCCTACATTCTGTCACTCATCTTCTCACGCTCTCCCTCGAAGAATTTACAGTTCTACTAGTAGGCAGAAACATTCCAATCACACATATAGCTATATGAAATAGCTACAGCAACTCCCACTTCAAAAAGCAGGAGTATCAGCTTTTATGTCTTCAGCCTTTCCTCATAAAGATCTAAAAGAAATCTTGAGCATTCCAAGATTCTCAAAGCACAAATGACATACACCCCATGAAGTTTAAAGTCATCAAGAATTTAAACTACATTTTATACATTTAAAAGAGGTACATGGCTCAAAATGCTTACCTGTATGACTGTTGAAGTGTGCAAAATTAGCAAAATTTGCTGCAGCAGTTGACTGAGGAGGAGCAGCAGCAAAGATATCTGAGCCAAGGTCACTGAGGAGGTCAAATTGTTTCTTTTCTTGTTGCTGCTGTCCTTGAGATCGAACTACAACAGGAGACTACAAACAACAGCTCAGTTAGCCAGTACAAAAAGCTGGTATTTTACCAACCTGGCTTGTTCCTAGAACAGACTATATTTCTTTCACAAGCCATTAATGCCTGAAGTTTCAGATGCTGCATACAGCACAGACCCCCCTCCTATGGAATGAGGAAGGCTATTTATGCTACTATGGCGGCAGCAGATTTCCGTGGATTAATAGGGCCTAGAAGAATAAAGTAGCAGCACATAAGCAACTTCAGAATTATGTCTTTAAAACAGCAAATACTGTACAAATACATTTGACACCCACATATTCGCTACTCATCTCAAAGTTAACAGGATCAGCCGTTTTACTGTTTGGAAACAAAACACCCAAACCTGTAAACATACCACATTAGGTTCAAACTTTAGAGATATTTAAGCAAAAGAGAATCATAATCAAACTTGATCACACTGGAAAATTCTGCTTCCTGAAAATTATTTTAAAAAAAATAAATCATTAATTCGGTCAGTAGAAACAAACTTTATTTAGAACCTGATGTGCAAAGACCTGTATACTTCAACAGAATACATAAAGTTGTCTCTAGTCATCACGCTAGGGATGAGCTGCTGTCATAAGAATTCCCGTGCCACGGGAAGAGAAGCGGCAGCGCGGCTGGCCAGCCGTGTGCCACTGCTCACCTGGCTCGGCGTGCCCTTGTTTAAGTGCAGTGCGGGTGCAGCTTCTCCCAGGAGAGATTTGAGCGGCTTCACCTCCGGCGTGCTGCTCGTACTGCTCGCAGAAGACCCTGATATGGATGCATGGACTGATGCCACCACCTTTGCTTGCTCTGGAGGAACATACCTGCAGTTCAGAAAAAGCAATGTTTTCCACCAAGTTTAACATGGGACGTTCTGCTCAACATTCCTAAGAGCTAAGCGCAAGGACCTGGCAGATCTCAGCTTTGCTATTTTAACCACTGACCTTGCAACAAATTAGCAGTAGTTTGCAAAACACCCATCATTTAAATATGGCAGATCTTTATTTTTTATTTTTAAATGGACTAGATTTCCAAGTCATCAATACATTATTGCACTTATTTAACATAAACCATACATCTTTCACCTTCTAATAAAAGCTTACAGACTCTTTACACTGCTGCTGACCCCCCCTTAGGTCATATCTGCTCCACCAGTGCGAACTATGCGCTGCGGAACGTCTCCATTTAAACAGCTCGTCTTCTCTGCTTCCTGTAGGAGCTCTGAATAAAGCCCAGAAATCATTTGCCTTTACAATCATTTGCCTGCACAATCTAGCCCAAAGGGCGCACAAGAGAGAAAGCACACTCGAGAACAGTCCATCTTCACTTCTTGTCACAGAGGCAATCTTCATAATTGTAAAGCTCTCTTACCATCTTTTCTTTTCATATTTTTCCTGTAGAAATTCCTTTACTTTCTGTGGATCCCTGAAGTCTGGAATTGCTGATGATCTATCATCAAATAGGCCTAGCCAAATCTGTTTGCACACCTTATAAAAACAAAACAAAAGCAAACCATGGATTAATCGGAGAAGATATCTTAATTCAAAACCCGTTTAAGTCTACAATCGTTGATACACAAAACAACTAAAAAGTGTGCGGCTGCACTTTTTTTGTTCCAGACCGAGCTGCTTTAACAACTGACTGGTGCACAATGTACCAGTCTAAATACTTGGAGTTCAAATACCATCTGTCACAGCAGGGCAAGCGAATCCTAGCATCCGATTTCACCACCAAACACTGCTTTTACAAAATATTTGTAGTATGTACTCATGAAGGGGCAAAGCACTGATTTCTACTTGCAATCTTTAAGACTCTTCTCCTTCACCTAATTCTACAGATTCGCTTACTTCTACTTCAGGGTTTGAACAGATTGCATACGCCATAACCCCCAGACGGTGGGTTTTAAAGGATCTGAGCTCAGCAACTTTTTTAAATGGCTCTTCTTACCATGACACAGCTTCTATGGCATCATGTGCATTTAATTTGAGTGAGGGTATGAGAGAAGGGGGAAAAGTACTCTTGCTCTGCTTTCCCGTTCTCATTGCAGCTTTGAGTGAGCAAAAGTTGAATCAATTGCAAGATTCTCAGTATGTTCAGCTTCAATTCCTGACCAAGATGAGAGGAAAGGTGACTGTTCTCAAAACTAAAGACACAGGGATTGTCACACTTAAAATGTTTGCTATAAGCACTTAAGACTACTCTGCAAGTAACCTGAGTATACACCCAAACAACATACCAAACATCAGCTACCCTCTAAAAACAGACTCTCCCATTTTAGAACAGGTTGTTTCCAGAGAAGTGGAATAAAAGCAGCTTTGTTTTTGTGGTGCATATCCTTTCTTCCCACGCCCTTTCTGAAATAGTCCTGCCCATCCCTCTCGCACGCCTCCCACAAATGCTGCCCTATCCCTGCAACACAGCCCCGATTTCGGCATTGTCCCCGCGACCTTCAGGGGAAGCGCATGCTCTAAGGAGCAAGAGCTGCATAAACCCATTGCCCTGAAAGCTGGAAAATTAACGTGGAAGCTGTAGTACTTTCCACTACATCATCTTCCCCAGAGAGGTCCTCCTTCTTCTACACCTGGCCAGCTAACATCAAAATTGTAGCAACTTAGCACCTTAGGTCAAGCATAGTAACTCTTACAGATCATTTCAAAAATTGCTCAGGACTAGGAAGATCAGACAGCACAAGCAGGCATGTCATGCTCGATGTCTCAATTTTATGCAGCCTGCTTGGATGTCCAATACTCCACAGTCCTTACTGTCATCTAGCAGAGACAGAAAACAACTGATCTAATGATCAAACGATAGCTCTTAATTTAGTCATTTAATTAGTCATCTAAAAATAAGATCAGTAGTTCCTACTTGGAATAAACTCAGCTATTCCGCATTCGTTCAGCAACTGTGCCCCACGAAAGGGCTAAGTTCAGTGCACTGATTCAGCTGGCAAATTTAAGCAGTCATTATTTCCAGTATGGTAACAGCTGAAATGAGACTGAAGGTATTTGTTCAATACTTCTTCATACAAAGTTAGAAGACAGACACAGTCAAAAAAAGTCATACAATAGTTAACTAATAACAGTTAACTAATAATAGTTAATAGCATAAAGCACTGTTTCAGTAGTAGCAATCTCTCACCTGCAGCAGACAGCGTGATGTGGACCAGCAGTACCTTCCCATACTCAGATTCACGAGTGTAACTGTACCAGTCAGCAGTCAAATGGTTGCCAGGAGGAAGAGAAGTGCTGTTTGTGGCCAGTTACAGAACACCTGGCAGCAGGAGCCGGTCGTGTCCAAATCGACACAGTCCCCCCTCCGACCCCAGCTTCAGTATTGGGAGGAACATCAAGAAACGCTCAGGAAGACAGAAGGTTGTTCTCCATCTCAGACGCGCACCAGAGCAGCCCCTACTTGATCCCACGAGCAGCAGAAGTACCGCGATGACCAGCGTGCACGCACTGAGGTGCTCCTGAAGGAAGGAGGTCCTCTTCCCCACCCGTGCCAGGCCATTAAATTACTGCCCCCGCTCCTACCACCCAAAACAAGTCAGACCAAAGAAACTCATCACCACCACCATGTCCCTAGTACCACTGCACCTGACATCACTCACAGCAAGTCAAACCACTTCCCAGCTTTTCCACCTTTCTCCCTCCCAGTTTTATGCTTCATCGTCACCCTCAAGCGCCTAAACATTCAGAGCGAGGGGAAAGGAAAAGAAAAAACTCCACCAGTTGTGTGACTAATACTCTCAAGCCTTCCGGACCACTACAGACAACTTCCAGGAGAAAAGAGAACACAAGGTCCTGCGTGACTGTCAGCCACTCACCAGCCACACAGCGACAGCAGGGAACAGGTCTGCGCACGCGGGCAGGCGCGACAGAGGACGGGGCTGCACGAACACGTGGCTGCTGTGAAATGACGCAAGCTGCTTCAAGGCAGCAGTTCCTGCACTGCATTGCAATTTCTGCAAACCTTCAGGAGGCAGGCTTCCAAAAGCGTCTCCTGAAGCAACTAATTCCTTCTAAATACGTGAACACTAAAGCAGCAACAACTGCAACATGCCTGAAGTCACAGTTCTAGTTGATTTAACTAAACCTGCCAGGCACCCGTTACGGGTAGCAGAGAGAGCAGCGCTGCTAACGGGCAGCACACAGCACCAGGCAGAAGAACGCCGCAGCGAGCAGTTCTCACTCGAGCTGAGCGGGACAGCAGCTGGACAAACACGGGTTAAAACACTCACTTCACCACACTAGAGATGCCAATTGAATTGCACATAAGTTTCTTTACCTAAAGAGTTCTCAGAGAAAGTACAATTTCTCTGAAGTCTTAAATACAGACAAGTCCTTTAGAAAGAAATTTTATAAAGCTTTAATATCGCACAAGGAACTACTAAAAGGCCCAGTTTTGTCCATTTCTGTACGAAGTACCACACAATGCTCTGGCCATCAGCAGCCGTTCCGAGCCAGCATTCAGAAAGAACACAATAAAAGGCCCGTTGTCCGTCCTTGTTTGCTGGTGACCTGTATGCTCTTTCTAGCTATACTTTTGTTACTATCATCTGACTTGACAGGGATCCACAATGCAGCATTGATTATGCTTCCAGCAAGCCAGAGCACACAATTTTTAGCCATCTACAAAAAAAGGAAGTGGCAGCGTGCTGTGCAACACCACAGAAGGAAAACAAAATTGGAAATTAAAAAAAATAATAGTCAGAGACAGAACTTGTATTTTCATACAACTTATCTTTCCACAGTTTTAAATTAAGTCACTAACAGTACTGAATCTTGTGCAAAGAAAAGTTTGCTGTGAGAAACGTGAATGTTTTCACTGATCAGGCCATTACATTTTTTTTATTTCAAAACTATTTACAAGTTACTTTTATGATGAAGATCGAAGGAATTTATGCCACAGAACTGACAGCTGTTATGGTGGGGAAGGATCACTCAGCATTTACATTTTCAGCACCCTGACTACTCCCCACCAATCAGAGCTTTTAAACCCTCTTGTGTGAATTTGACAGGACTTGAGATACGAAAAGATTAACTGTCACAAACAAACAAAAATTCCTGGAAACGTAGAAAAATCAGACCAGCAATCTCAGCTGCCCACGCTTCTTACATGAGCTCCAGCTGTGTGCTCTGTCAGGCCTGAGCTCTGCCCCGGCACGACACCTGAGCAGATCAGCACACGGTTACTCACAGCATGTGCTGACTCTTGCCCAGCCATCACTTGCAGGACATGGGGCAAAAAAAAAGTACTTAAAGGCAGTAAAGGGCAGATAAATTTGCACAAAACCAACCAGTCAGCCTACTAAACATGAAGGTTCTTTTCTTAGTTTTCAAATACAAACTTAGTATTTGAGAAAACAACAAGTAAGTTTGTTCCAAAAGAAGCAAAAATTCTGAACAATGTATGCTTTGAGAAATTTGAATTTGATATTCCAAAGAACATGTATTTCAAAACACATAAATCAGAATTGCAGAGCTGATTCAGAAAATGCTACTGCCCAAGTTTCATGACACATCATAGGCTCCTTTTCAACAGAATTACTCATTCCCTTGCTTTTACAGATAATACATGAAGAGGTGCCCCAGCTCACCACAAAGTTACACAACATTGCTATTAAGGTAGCAGGCCACCTAAAAACTCTATGACTTTCTGAAATCCTTCATCTCACCGTCTGGCTGAACTCTGCTTCAGCCATTTAATATTAATATTGTTCTTTCTGCAACAGCAGCACAAATAAGCCTCTGCTCAAAAGCTCTGTTCATTCCCCAAAAGCCTCGCTATACTCTTCCTTTTGATAACCAAAGCTCTATTAAACAAAATGCTCTGCTTAGAGGAGAAGAGCCCGGGAGGCTGGAGCCAAGAGTAAACATTCAAGTTATGTGGAAGCCCCTGGAAACAGTGGAACATATCCAACAATCCATAATCATTGTCCACTGTCCCTGAAAAGTGTAATTAGTCCATGTCCCATTGGTTCACCAATGCAGCAAGAAAAGAAAAAAAAGAGACAGCATTGAAGTCAATGATTAAGCAGATGCAGCACTGGAAAGTCTACTCTTGTTGAAGGGTTGACAGAAGCAAGACTTGGAAGTTTTGTCTTTCTCTGCCACACTGTGGGAACTGCAAAGTACCCAAACAAAGAAAAGTTTGAGCTTGTCAGGTAACGAGCAGAAAACAAGATTCAGCAGTTACCTTCATGAAACGTAAAAGATCATGAGAATCCTTTTACAGCTGGTTAGGGAAGAGCAGTACCTGTGTTCTCTGCCAACAAGCTCCAGTCCTGCAAGGGATGTCATGAGACATTTGGCAACTAGATACTGGGAAGCTCAAAATTAGATCAGTAAGTACAGCATGAAGCAGAGGGGGAAAGAGAATCACAACCAGCTTCAACCTACTCACCCTGACCTAGATAAAAACCCAGGAGGTAGCAAGGCAGAAAAACTGCGAGTTGCCATAACTTAAATATATCATCGAAAGGAGAAATTGGGCCAAGTGCATATTGTATGTTATAATAAGGTCCTCACCTATATTTCTCCTCATACCACTGGTTTCCCTGACTCTGCACTTGACGGCTATTCTACTTGAGGGAGAAACTGTTTTTGCTGGAGTAACTGCATTATCTATCCTGTTTTCTATGCGCTGTTTACGTTTGTAGTCCTACAGTTTGGGCAGTGACCCTTGTTTTCAGCTCAGGAATTCAGAAAGGAATAAAGAACTCATCCCACCCATTGCACATCTGTTACTCCACAAAAACACAGTTTGCCAGAAAGGCTTCTGGTTTAAAACCCAGTCTCCTAGTAACACTTCATGCTCTCAGGAGTTCCAGGCAGAGCTCAAAGACTAAGAATATAGCTGTACCTGTTTTCCACAAAGTTTCAGCTTTTGGTTTTGCTTCAAGGTTTGTTGTCGTGTTTAAGTGTTTTCCATGTGTGTTTTCACCGAGTTTGGAAGGTGGGGTAGGACAGGCACATAAAAAACCCCACTTCTAATAAAAGTCAGCAGAAAGTCCAAGCCAACCTGAGGTTTCAGTTATTTCTACTCCAGTGCTACATATTTCAACTACCAAACAGCACTTTACCATGTTATAACTATTTCACTGATACAGATCTGTGTGGGAAGGCGGATATGGGAGAGACAAAGGCCTTCTGCTTACACAACACACTGAGCCATCACACTTTAGAAACTCCTGTTAGCATAGTTGTGCCAGTCAGGAAAAATAAAGTAAAAAAAAAAAAAATCAGTTAGGCTAGCAAAAATAAGTTTTTGCTCCCAAAACCTCCTTCTCTCGTGCGCAGGCAGCACAGCAAGGGAAAGCTGTAATAGGACAAGCACTTCTGCTGGTAGAAGCTGCATTTCTAGGAAGAAACCACAGCACTAGACCCTCAGCACTTCTTGTTTAGACACAGACACACTACTGCATTCGAAGATTACATATGTCAGGCTCGTTTAAAACGCTCTAATGAAGTATTACCTTTCAAGAGTCTGGTAAATGCCAAGTTAGATTCCTTCTCTTCTTCCTCCTCCTCCCCCCCCCCCCCAATAAAATATCCTCAGTTATGCACCAAATGCAATGCTGACAGTGCAAAGAACTGCAGATTACCACACAACAAAAGTATGTTCCAAAACATAACACTCACCACAGGAAGAAAGATTTGGAAACCGTTCCCTTATGTAAGCACGTTATAGCTTTGTTCAGTAACTCAGCACTTTTGCAGTCAATATTATTCATTAACCTCTGTAGGTTAAAAGAATTTTACACTGGCAGCACAGTGATTTCAAAGCCGGTTTGAGTCCAGAAGCTCTAGCTGCTTTCATAAGCACAGGGCCTGAGCTAGTAAATCCTGCTAACAAAGCCACGGTTCCACACACGATCGGCTCACGTACCTCTCGATCGTATTAGCATGACCAGGGCTGTGCTACAAGGACACCTGACCGCCCTCTGCTCGCGCTGTCAGGACTCATCAGCTCCAGCTTAGTCCTGCTCTTTCCACTCCAGGGTTTCTGGGCCACATTCCACACAGCAAAGCAGATTCTCGGAGAGCGCTTTGGTCCGGCCAAACACCAGCCCTGAACCAGCCCCACACCGCTCCCAGGAACGCAAGAGCGCGGGAAATGGTACTTGCACAGGGGCAAGCAAGGGCAGGCAGACTGACACCGAAACAAAATTAGGTGCTGTTAAACTAATCCCAAGAGTTGAGCATACCCACACAGCATTCTACTCGTTACCTCAGGTAAACACGGTCTTTGCCCCCACACAAACACGTTTTCCAAATACGAGAACATCCAACTAATTTTCTCCCACCATATGCATATTAGAACAGGCTATTCAGAAGGGTTATAAAATACTTGGCACTTTGCAAAAGTGTAGTAAAAAGAATGAACTATGGAGCTGGTTTGCCTCATAATACTATTTTTCATCTTCAGGGGAAAGCTTCTGAATAAATATTCACAGCTTTAATGGCAACATGAGATTAGCACCACCTCCGCTTTCGGCAAACAGTGAGTTTACTTTCTACTACCGCTGCCCTCCTGAATCAGCACCCTGATCAGCATTAGCATCATTTGATCATGAGTATGCAGACAGAAGCATCTCCACACCGCTCTCCTCATTATTCCTAAGATGGAAATACAGTGTGAAAATACCTCAACACTGCTCTCTGTGAAGAGGAGGGGAAAAAAATCCTGCCCGGTGAGTCAGAATTGCTGATATCCTTCAACGGGGCTTCAGAAGGCACTTGTGGAGCATCAGCTAGAAGATGTCTCCGTTCTTCCTGCCAAAGTCAGCTAACCCCAGCCTGGGCAAAACCAGACTCTGGACACCTGTTCACACCTGCAGGTGTGTAATCGACACCAAAACACAGATGTCTTCCAATACGGAAAAAAAGACTTAAACCTGTATTTGGAGCAGTAAAATCTCATCGAAAGAGGCAGCCAGACATCACCCGGAGGTGTACGCACACGGAAGACAATGGTGTCTCACACCTGGGGAGAAGCTGCTCTGAATAACCTCCTCCCAAAGCAGTCGCTCAGCAGAAGCCTTTCCGTAACCAAATGTGCCACGACGACGGCAGTTTCCGACAACTGGGGAAAAGTTACTATTTCAGATATTAGGACCTTTTTTTTTGTTTTTTTTAAAGAGAATTTCAAACTCATGAAATTCATTGACCTCATAAATACTCTTTGAAGGAGAGTGGAAAACTACTTTCTCTAAGAACAACTGGCCACCTTAATAACTACCTTATCTCTGGGAAGACTTCTTGCTATTTTCCTTTCTATTCAGAACAAGTTCCCTATTGTACACCACAATCTATTCATCTGGAAACAGGAACGCTCACCACAGAGGCCTTGGTCACATTGGAGAAAGACTGGGAGGACAAAGCAGGAACGAATTTTACAAGCGATAGAAAAATGGAAGTTAAACATGCGCAACTGCAAAACATTGAGCTGCTTTTATTTATTTATATCTATGTATATGTATGTATATATATAGCTGCAGAACTAAAACAACTGAATGTTACATCAAAACCATTCAGTGACTATACTTTGTTTCCTAGAAAATCTAATTTCTTAAAATATATACAGAAGAGCTAGCTATGCTGAGAGCAAGCTAGGCAAAGAAGTTTTTTTGTGAGGTCAGATGAATTTCACCTGCCCAATACTTTATCTTATCTGCAGATGCGTATTCTGAAGTCCAATACTAACATGAGAGAGCAAAATGCGTATTTAACTACTGCAAGATACAGCGTGACAAAGTGAAAACATGTTTAATTATCTTTTAAACTTCTAACAGTGCTTAAAACAGTACCACTTCTGTTCAGTATTTAAGCACCTGTTCAACCTATCATCTGCAATTACTAATATCTAATCAGTGTTAGGGCAATGCACTGCTCTCCAACAATCCCAAACCAAATTCAGGAGGACATCTTCATTATGCGGTAGCTCCCTTAAATCATTGCCATGCTTTAACTAGAGAAATAAGTCCTACAAACACACAGACCCCTGGTTGTGAAACATAGTACATAGCGCTGCAGAGATCTGGAGACTTATGTCAATAGTAAATTATATATCGACTAAGTCATTCTGATGGGCAGAGCAGTGAGGTCTGTAACAAGAACAACTACGCTGATCAACTGAATAAGGATCACTTAAGGTTCCAGATGAGTGAAAAGCATTCTCCAGCCATTGCAGATTCAGTGAAAAACTGAAATTAGAAAAAAATGAGAGGAGTGAGGCAGGGCAGGCAATACAAACACACACACACGCGCAATTTCCTTTACGCTTTGTGAGCTCAAATCAAAGCCGAAGCTTACAATCTAATCTTAGGGAAAGAGACTCCAACATACTGTATCTGAACCCACAAAAGATTCTTTATTATTCTTCCTATGCAAAAAGCCAGCAATATGCTACACACATATATACACAGACACTGTCATACAGCTTTAACACGTTAAAAACCCAACAAAACACCAACAAACTAGTCAAAGCCATTAGGAGTATTTTATGTTGTCTGGAAAAGTTTAGACCTTGTTTCAGGCCTGTCTAGAGGAATCATCTACTAACAGTCGTTTCAACAAATAACACATTTACCAAGACAGGAAAAAGAACCTCCTGCTTGTATTTTCATTCTTCAGCCTGACAGTTATGAATGGATAGTTTAAAAAGGTTAAGAATCAGCATTTGAGCCAATGATGGAATTTATCCCCACAAAGCTTCACAAGAACATGTTGGTAACTCTGCAGCCTACAATCAATAGTCCTACTAAAAGAGAATACAGATACAATCGAAGGGAAATACAACACTTGCTAATTCAGAAGAAAAGCAACAGCTGCCTCTAAAATCCTCAATGCTGTAGCATGGTACTAAAATGTGAACTTTATCCTCAAACTGAAGACAGCAATAGCCACATCCAGAGTTACATGCTCCACGTGTCCTCACACAGTCGATCCAATATTCGCCTCAGATTATTTTTTTCATCCATTAAAAAGAGTAAAAAGGCAGTACACTAGAACTTTGTCTTCAATGCTGCCCCAAGCCACACTGAACATACAGCAATTATCAGATAACAATCCTTAAGGGAAAAAATTCTCCCTTTCTGTCCTCTCTTCAAGAACCTTCAATGTCCATCTGTTTTCAATGAAGAAAGAGCCTATTGAAACTACCAGAAGACTTTCTGACACCTACTCTGAAGAAATATAGCTACAAGCAACAAATTCATTTGTCACGGTATGCTCTTTCAGGGAACACTGCTGCAGTAAGTCTCAAGGTCTGGGTTTGAAGAAAATTTTAAAAAACCACAGAAGCATATTTTGCTTACGCAGAAGCAAAAGAAAACCCAATTCAGAAATACCATGTGATCATGTGGATCTGGATTATCTGGTTGGGGCAATAACACGCAACATGACGGTTATCAGCTACCTAAGTAAAACGAACTCTTTAGAAGCATCACTTCAAACGATGTTGGCTTCAGAAGACTTCTGTCTGCCTTTCACTACCAAAAAAAGCTTTCCCTGAGTAGTGTTTTGAAGTTTAGTATTAAAGCGCCAAGTCCCCTCGATAGTCTCCAAATAATACTTACTTCATTTCCATGTTTCTGCAGAAATTCTATTTCCTGTTGCGTGAAAGTAGTCATTGAAATCGACTTCACTCTGTGGGGTGGGTTCAAGCCCCGTCTGAAAGAAGCAGCAAGAAGCATTTGGTCAATGTTCAGGAAGTCTGGCAGCACACAGTCACCCCGCATTAAAACCACAACTCTGTCGCTTTTCAACTCGGGAGCCATCTCTGGGAACCACGCTCCTTTTGGTACTGCCGGATAACATCAGGCTGTGCCAAAGCCCACCCCAAAATAACATTCCGCATGCGAAGTCAGATGACTGAGCTTCAGGGGAGACCAATGTTTACAACCACACATGCAAGCTCACATTGTCACTTTCTATGTGACTTTATGAAAACATAATTAGACCTTTTTCTTTAAGAAAAAAAAAAAATCCTAATCTGCTTCCCCAAACTTGTTCACCCTTGCCTCTACCCTTCATCTCTCCATCTCATGCTCCTCTGTTGTAATTTCCTTTCTGTCCAACCCCTCCCTCACTTCAGCCTACTCTTATTACAACTTTATCCAACCACGAGATTTCTTCAGGCTACGCTCCCCAGCTCAGATTCTTTTCCTCTCGCTCTAACCTGTATATCCTCTTTCCTCCCAGCATCTCTTTTCAGTTTGCTTTCTGCCCCTCCATCCACAGGTCTGTCCTCTTCCTCCCCCCGAACGCTACACATCTCACAGCAACACGAGCAAAAAGGCCTCGTAAACAAGAGGCACCACTACCAGCCCGACGGCTGGAGACCACCACATCAGGAGCGGCTGCACCGCCCGCGCGTCCCTGTCCCGCGCGTCCCTGTCCCACATCTCTGCGGCGCTCACCGCAACTCCAGTCCCTGCCAGAGCCAGACACCACCAAGCCCAGGGAAAACCCGCGGCTTTGGGAAAAATCCTGCTGAGCAACAACGCCAGCGAAGAAAAACCTTTCTTTCCAAGCTCTTTCTTTAAATACACGCG
Organism: Trogon surrucura; assembly: GCA_020746105.1. Lineage (NCBI taxonomy): Eukaryota > Metazoa > Chordata > Aves > Trogoniformes > Trogonidae > Trogon > Trogon surrucura. The sequence goes on along the minus strand of CM036625.1, from coordinate 26,843,520 downwards.
AAGTTTTGCTTTTGCCCACAAATGCTGACGATTAAAATCGAGCTGTGTTCCGCTCGGTGGAAACGAGCACGCTACCTCCCGCGCGGGCCGAGCCGCGGAGCCGCTCACTCGGGGAGCACCGCGGGGTTACCTGGAGACGCCGGTTAGGCAGGCCTGGATCGTGGCAGTATCATCTTAAAAAAGCCAAACCAAACCAACCCACCAACAAACCAAACCAAACCCCACCAAAACATGAATTCAGGTTAACCGCGAGATATCAAAGCACACAAAATTCTGTGGTTATGTACACGAGAAGAGAGTTTCCAGGAAGGAAGTTGGGGGAAACTTTCCAGGGACGTAATACGAGGCTGACAAACTGCTGACAAATCAACTGATAAGAGTTAGCTCTATTGCTCATATTTGTTATTTTCCCTGGGTTCAGATTGCTTTCAGGAATAAAAAAAAAAAACCCAACCCAATCCCCCAAAACCACTGACATCCAATTTAAGACAACTAGTAGTGACTACTCCAAGAACACTAACTATAAACTGTTATCCATCAAAATAGCGAACAACAAAAACCTGATGTTCCAAACATTAACGCTTTCTACTCAACTTTTAAAGAATATTTTGTCACAAACAGAAAACTATAGTGCGTTTTGCTTGCAAATTCACCCTGACAATTTACACTGTGAAGACAAATCCGACGCAGCGTTAAAGCATTTCTACATTTTTAGTTAAAAGCTGGATATCAATTATAACACTAAGCAGTAACAGTCTAGCCCAAGTTTCACTAAAAACCAGATTTAAGACACTCAATGTTGGAAACACTTGGATAAAAATAAAAAAAATGTATTGAATCTTGCTAAGAAATTCACTGAACTCAAGAGTACCGTAAAAACAGAAGTCATACACAAATCCATTTGCCTACAAGAAGAAGTTTTACAGAATGCTATTTGCTTAAGCAAACTTTTCAAATCTCAGCATCTAAAAATCAGACTCCATGGTTCAGCACCTCAACAAGAAGGCAGAAGTTTTATTAAGGATAATGAGAGAGGTTTCAAGAAAGCTTATTCAACTCAACCATCAGTAAATTAACTTCTTGTCTCTAAATATTTAAATTCTACACTAAACTGAAATTAACAATTTAACTTCTTCCACCTAGTTGTAAACCAAACACACACCTACATCACGAAGAAACAACTCCTATTAAAAACATATTATTATTTCAGATTCTTTTTTATGGAAATACTCATTTTAAGATGATGCAACCCATGGGAGTTCTATGCAGTTACTATTCATTGTTTCAGAGCTGGTGTTAGTATTAGGTTTGGTGGTTTGGGTTTTGGTTTTTTGTTTGTCGGGTTTTTTTTAAACACCCGTGCACTTGAGTAATGACATTTCACTAAGGAACAAAGTGGGCATCTCCGTGGCAATGCACACAAATACAGTCCAGCAAGTGTCACGAGACAACCACTGCCCCTTGCTTTTATGCTAAATATAAAAGTGGCTCTGTCTACCTTAGCCTCTTAATTTACTCCCCTCCTATTCATGAAGAAAGATGCACAGTTGAGATACTTGTAAATGATTTAATGACTATTTTAAAAGCTAGGGTTACTCACTAACACATCCCCGTGTTTCTGAGCACAGGTAGTGTATCTGAACTTCCACACTGTCTTCTGATAGAAACTAATTTTTACAGTATAGTTTAAGTGCTGTATTGTACCTGTGTTTGCAACTTTAAGACACTGCACAAGCTATTTAAGCAGCACCTACTCTACACTCATCTACTAGGGCTCTTCAAAGTATTTACATCAGCAAACACGTACCTTCAACTCTGTTATACAGCAACATTAAACGTACTTAAAGCTCAGATCAGATTTTGTTTAGCCTACCTAGCAAGAGACTCCCTGCGTGCCTCTCCTTTCAGCAAAGACCACACTAGAGTTGTAAGGCTCAGGTTATAAAGTTTCCCAACTGACAGACTAGAGCCATGATGTGTTAAGATGAATTCTCATTTTTACATCTCCTGCTGCAGGAGGAAGACATGCCCTCCTCCTAAAGGTCAGCACAGCACAGAAGTCTCCAATGTCTTGCACAATGACAGAGAGCGCATCGCTGAAGACTGGAAATCCTGAACGTAACTTTAACAGCCATAAATGCAAAGTTAGGATCAAGCTGCAGTGCTATACATACAAGTATTTTTTAATGCTTTTTTAAAATGGCAAGGAATGGGAGGAAGCCTGTGAAAAGCCTCCTCTTGTGCTAAAGCTGTGTAAGGAGTCAGAGTGGAACAGGGAATTCAGGACAAGAGGCTGCAATATATACAGCACACAAACACAGCCCAAAACATACATGATCTCCCTTACATAGATCACTTTGATTCTGCCACTAGAACAGCTAATCCCCTACTTTTTATATTTTCTTTTTTTGCTTCCAACAAGCATGAGCCATTTTCAATAGCATTATACCCATGAACTGACCATACTCTCCCTAAATGAGAACGGTGGTGGGATTTACGAAGCAGAACTCGAGAACCAAGACTAAGCACTAGAGCTACTCCTACTTCAAAATCCTACGCTATCCTATACCCTCCTTCACCTACAGGGGTTCCGTGATGACTCAAAGGATTCACAATCAATCACCTACATTTGGGGGAAGCTTACTGGTAGACAGCCAATTATCCCTTGGGAGGAATTAACAAACCTTTTTTACGTGGACGGAAGAAAAAAAAAAAAAACAGGTAAAATGTATCCAGCACTTGCTTTGTTTCTTTCCATGTGTTTGACAAGTGTTTCACACAGAATTCCCTAGTTAACAGGGGACAAAATGGATTATAGTCCCTTAGTACCAATTAATACTGCCTAAATTTAAACTGACCTTGAACAAATATTTGCAGCCTGCACCCAGGCGGCGGCACCAGTTACTCCTTTCTCTCCCGCAGAGAGAGCTCCTGAGGAAGGCAGCAACCAAACGCTCCCTCCTCAGCCCTTCATCCAGACCGCAGCCATCTGCTACGCGGCCCCGGGCACGGCGACCGAGCAAGAGCAGCCTGCCACCACCAGAGCAAGAGCAGCCTGCCACCACCAGAGCAAGAGCAGCCTGCCACCACCAGAGCAAGAGCAGCCTGCCACCACCAGAGCTGCTGCCCCGGACACCCCACGCCCAGGAGGTCCTGCTGCGAGACCACCCTGCACCGAGCCCCACTGTGCTTCCAGCGACACGGCCTGCCGCCGGGGCACCAGCAGAACGTGGCATCTCTGCTCTTCAGAGAGCAGTGTTAGAACTGGCGTTTTCACGAACAAAGGAGGCTTTAAAGCCCCTGACACAAGATTCTGAAGCCTGGCAGTTGAAACATTGAACATTCAGAGCACTGAACATTTGTTACTGACATGAATAAGCAGGAAATTATGGTTGAACTTGTGATTGTTGGCAGAGCAGCCATTCCTGCATTCATCTCAACCGAAAAAAAAAAGTTGTCTGCGAAGGCCAGTGCTGGAAGAGGAAAAAAAAAAAATATTAAGGAGTGAGCTCTGCTGGACTTGAGTCACTTTGTGGGAGGAACGGCGGGCAGACACTAGTCAACACCGCTCACGTCCCCCTCTACCAGATACCAACAGAGCCTCAAACCCGAGCCAGCAAAATCCAGTCGCCTAAGAGTCAGGCAGTCAGTCAGTGAGGCAACCAAACGCCGAGGTGTCACAGAGCACCCTACAGCCCCGGGCGTCTGGAAAACAAGCTTTTGAAAACCGCACGGCAGAGCATTCAGTACAATTTCTGTGCTACCGTTACAGCAGAAGAGAATATAAGCAGCACTGGCCATTCCTGGTACTTGTAGACCTCCCTGGAGACCCTCCACCATCTCACACACTCATTTATTTTTAACAGCAAAAGGCTCTCACACACATATTTACAAGCACAGTTGAGATTTTTTTTCTTCTGAAAAAAAGTAAAATCTGAAACATCTCTGAACTGTATAGTAGTCACTGTGGTACAGATGCTTCCTTTGCTCTCCAGCCATGATGCAGAGAACAAGAAATACAGTAATATCAGAAATGCCCTTAAATATATGTAAAAACGCACATATAACACACAGAGCCATTTTCCAGACACGCTGGGAAGGAACAACACAACTGGAAAGTCATGGCAGCACAATTTGAACTGCCTTCATTCTCACACCGTTTATTCAGACCACTTCAATTTCTCCAAAACGTCTGCTGAGGAAAGGGACAATAATTCACCAGCACCGCACAGACTTGGGTTTTAACCTGTTACTGGTATCCGCCATCAAATACTTGAATCCAGCTGATAAAGTCTCTTACACAGGGAAATTTCAGATTTAAAATTTCAACTAGGAATAGGAGAAGCAGCCAGAGAAGGCCACATGCTCCAATAATTGTAAGAAATAGCATAAAAGGGGCTTTAGCATTCCCCACAGTAATCATATATTCTAAACATTCTTTGTTGCTCCTTCCTGACACAAGCCAGAAGTGCAAACATCTGAAGAAGAGACTTCCTCAGCAAGCTGGAAGGAGTGAAGAGGGCAGCAGCGAGAGAAACGGTAGGAGTGTCCCAACTACCACATCAGCAAACACACACACGAAAAAGAAGTCAAGATGAAGTTAAAACTTTCTATAGTACAAAACTTGGGGAAGCGGACTCTTGGCCAAACGGGAATATTTTCCATTTGAGAATTTAAAAACATGTTCTTAGGAGCAGGCTGGCCAGGAGCGGTAGAGAAGCGCTTGAAAGCAAAGCTAGGCGCCGACAGCTGAGCGCAAGGCAGAGGCGTGTGATAAGACAAAGGGAAGGATGTCGCTGTCAGCAGGCACATGCTAGCATCCAGAAGCACAACAGACAAACTACCAGTGCAGTCCTTTGAACCAGAGGACTTCTGGCACACCCCGAGAATCTCCCTGCCAACATTTCCCGGGATGCGGCTTTGCTATAATAAAGAGAAGTCTTATTCCTTGACCCGAGAAGACTGCTTCTCCAGAGCATCTCCTCCCACTCTCGGGGAAAAAAGTTTTGTGTGTATATTTCCGCACATCCTATATTCTTGTCCATCACCAAAAAGCTGAATGAGGCACAGCCCGCGTGATGCTAGTGTTCTCCTCCATATGAAGAGAATTTGAACACTGGGGAGGAGCAGAGGTATTTTAAGAGGAAGCCACTACCCACACCACTATCCATGAACCTTCTCCTACATGCACCATTTTGCACGGAAAACTTTTGCTCTGGTAGACCCAATCTGATGAGAAAACTTAACTCCCACCCTATGTTATTCATACTTTTAACTTTGCAAGACTCACCTTCAACACGCAAGTCAGGAATCAAACTTTTCAGCAAGTCACTGTTTCTCTCATCATTTTTAGCAGTACTTGCACAAGCTAGCCATACTGTTTCTGGAAATAGTTAAGAAAATGGCATTTTTTTAAAAGCTAAGCCTAGTAATAAACTAAAACCAAGGGATGATTCTACAAGTAAATAGTGTTACTCTCTTCCTACACATAGAACCCTTAGAAGAAATTAAGGATGGATCAAGAATGGAGGCTTTGGGTTTGAATAGGGTGTCCCTGCCAGGACAATGACTAAATACTTCAAAAAACTTGCAAAAAAACCCCAAACAGCAAACACCAAAACAACAACCTAGACTTTGGATATTAAAGGTTTAGAGTTGTCTGCATCTAGAGCAACATTCCTGTCTAAGATGATACTGATGCTAGCAACCACTTGAAAAGAAACCTTTCTGAAGGACACTTGTTAAGGTACTAGTATCTTCATCTTGCATTGGGCACTTCATACTCGAAAAAAAATGGCTTCAAGAATACTTCCTGTACCAGGTTAGGAAAACAAAAATTAAACCAAGCAGCAATGCAGGTCATTCACATGGTGTACAAACAAGACGAGTAAGATTACTAAAGCCGTACGCTAAAGCCAGCATTATGAGCAGAACACAAGCAGTCGTTAAGAACGACAGCAGCAGCAGCACTTCCACGCTTATTGGCCATTATGTGGTTTCTTCTCAAGCCCTTTCCCTCCACTGTGGAATTCTACAGTAAAACGCATTTGGAAATCAACAAGTTGTATGAGGGACTATTCTGACACCAATTCAAAGACGTCAGTTTCCTGTTATGGAACAGACACAACCTGTCTCTACATCAAGTCTCAGCACCAACAGAAATATCCCACTCGTTCCAAGGGGTCAACCAACGCAAATGATCTCGCACACACGATTTACAACAGCATTTCCAAGCCAACGGGAAAGAACGAGCCCAGATTTATTTCAGAAGAAAGCTTTAAGTCCTCCTAACAGTCCAGCTTTAAGTGTAGGTGTTACTAGTTGCAACAACTAAAACTGCTGTTGGTGGTTTCTCTTTTACAGCGACACAAAAGCACCGTGTGTTTAGAATGAAAGAGCTATTTGCATGTTATTAGAATGCCAACACATTACGAACTTCTCTTCAGGAAGAAAAGGAGCCTTCCTCCTTTAAGCATGATAGCATCCAAATGACGGCCAACATAACAGCAAGTGACAGCTGTCCCCTGCTTACTAGCTGTTTTGCTGCACGTCCATCCTTTTGGTTACTGTAAATTGGACCACGGACTTTAGTCATCCATATCTCCCAGCCAACAGATAAAAGGAACAAATCCTACCGAGCCCACGCTACACATCACAGCGGCACCCGTGATTTATTTGTCTACTAAGGTCAAGAAGCCTGAAAAATAAAGAAAAGTATTCTCACAGAGCAGCTTTATCATGCTGTCAGTTTAACCAGTAAGAACATGTGCAACCATTAAATAAGCTCTGTGCAGTAGCTTAAAATAGTTTCACATGCCAGCACAAATAACAGTTTGCTAACAGAGCAAACAATAGCCAGAGCTGGCTGATTAAGTAGCATGTGTATGTCAAAAACTGGAGCCCCTTTTCAGTTCCACAGCCTGAATGCATTTTCTGTATTTGCATCGAGCCTGTTAAAATGTCTACACAAAGTACAAGTAAGAAGGGGAAAAAACCACCCAAGCCTAATTAACTGTCTAGCAGTATAAAAGGCAGTTTGTTCTATGTAAATTCAGCACAGAACTAACTTGCTTTGTGCTGAATCTCAATATAATTACCAACTTTGCTCTAAAACATCAGACCTTACTTGGAAGGCCTGTGTGGGGTACTTAGTCCTTCTTAGAAAGGGGACAGAAACAAGTTCAGGCTCCTGGGTGCCTTTCATGAACTTCAAACCCTTACAAATACAAATGTGCATCCTTTGACATCCTATTTATTACTCACTTTGGCCACTCTTTGATTCTGCTCCATCCCACAAGCACAACGCCACAGAAACCGAACCAACAAGATTTAGCTACAGAAACGGCAACACTAAAGACAGGAGGTTTTATTCCTCCCAAAGTCAGGCTTCTGTAGCCGGAATTCAGAACTGCTCAACTCCTGCTTTCATACACACTATCTCGGAGGAAGAAGGGTGGAAGAGGGAGGAGGAGTGGCAGGGAGGCCCGAGGAATGAGGAACAGGAAAAATGCAATCCACTTTATCAGAGCCAATCCCTTCCCAAGGTCTATATATATAGTTTTGTAGGAAGCAACAGATACGAGGGAACAAAACAAAGAACCACCCTCTACCGCGTTTCTGATCAAGTGTGTCAAACTACTGAGGCTAGAGTTTATCCTCTAAGCTGGAGTTCAGGGGAGCTGTCTCGCAAACCGCCGCCCGGCACCATTTGACACACAAAACGCTTGGGCGGGGGATCTGACGCCGAAGTCAGGTTTTTAAGCAGTCGGCCCTTCCTTCCCGCCGGGCTTCGCCTCCCCGCGACTTCGAGGCTGTCACAACAGGGACCGGCTCGGCCACGTGCTCCCCGCCCCAGCCCTCCCCGAGGGCTCCCGGCGAGCGGCCCCGGGGCCCCCCGCTCCCCGCTCCCCCGGGCTGGACCCACCGCCCCCCGCCCGCTCCGGGGGCCGCCCCCGGCCAGGCCGGTTCCGGTGCCGGGGAAAGCCCGCGGGCCGCGGCCCCGGCCGCACTCACAGGATGCCGGAGCAGGAGGTGCAGACGAAGCTGCCGACCGTCATGTCGGTGTAGGTGGGGCCGCGCTGGTCGCAGTCGAAGCACTTGCGGTTGGGCGGGAGGCTGCTCATCTCCCGCAGCAGCTTCAGGTGCTTCTCCTCCTGCTTCCGCTTGGCGCTGGCGGCCATGGCCCCGCCGCAGAGGGGACGGCCCGGCGCGGCGCCGGGCCCCGCTCACACCCCGACGGCGGCGGCGCTCCGGGGCCCGGCCGGCGGCAGAAGGGGCCGGGGCGGGGGTGGGGAGGGCAGGAAGGGGCGGGGAGGGCAACCGGCGCCCGCCGAGGAGCCGGGGCGGGAGCGCGGCGGCCGCTGACGCCGGCCGGCGGCACCGCCAGAGAGGGCGGGCGCGGGGGTGGGGCGGGCCGGGGGCCGCCGAGGAGGAGGACGAGGAGGCGGCGGCGCAGGCCGGCGGCGGCGGCAGCAGGCCCGGGGCGGCTGAATGACGAGCCCGGGCGGAACCTGCGCGACACCTTTATGAGATCAGAGCAGGAGATGGCGGCGGAGCCGAGCTCGCCCGCCCGCCCGCCGCAGCGCCCCCTTCCGCGCCGGAGGACGCCCGCCCGCTCGCCCGCCGCACCGGCAGGGAGCGAGGCGCCTACGCCCGCCTCGGCCTCGGCCGTGACCCGGCGGGAGAGCGGGGGAGCGGGGCGGGCGGGGAGCCCCGGCGCGAACCTTCGGCACCGCGCCCGGCCCGCCCCGCGGCCGCCGCAGGGCCCTGCGCGCAGGAGAGGCCTGAGGCAGCGCGGCCGGGCCCGGCCTCGCCCCACGGCCCGAGCTGTGCTGTGGGGCTCTGTCCTCGGGTGTCTGTGTGACAGGGCGGTGATGGGGAGTGCCCCCGCGGTGGGTGTGGGGCACCCCGCCTGCCGATCCCCTCAAGGAGCGCCCGCCTCTGGCCTCAGCTCCCAGCGCGGCACCGGCGTGCTCTGGCAGAGCCGCCTCAGGGAACGCTGCTCAGCAGCGCACAGAGCCGGTGTGTAAAAGAACCCAGACCAACGTTCCGTGTAACTCGGTGACTGAATTTGCGAAACTGCCTGGCACCTGCCAGATGACAATCTCTGCAAGGGTCAGTGCCTGCCAGCGCAGCGGAGCTGGGGTCGAGCTCTGCGCCTCCGATGTCGATGCAGGCGTTGGCTCCGCAGGAGCTAGGTTTGGTCCGCTGTGTTGGCCTCATGGCTCTGGTTATGCAGGCCCAGGTGCTCAGCACCAGTAATTTGGCGTTTGTCCTCCGATTCACGTGGGCCGGTCAGACAGTCCTAAGTTTTAAACTCAGAGTATAAGGCACGGATCTCATATTTTTCTAATACGGATGGCAGGAGCTGCTCCTGGTGAAAAATAAACATCACTAAACCACCAAGTAGTCACAAATGCTTGAAGAGCGTGCTTGAAAGCAAACATGAAATAGATCCAGCCTTACAGGGGCCACACTCCGCTTCCTTCGATTTTACCCTTCTCTCTGAAATGCTGATACTCTTCAGTTGCGGTTTTTTGCCTTCTACAAAACTTGCCAACACTGGAGATTTGCCAATGACCTAAACAACCTAAATGACCTAAAGTGGATGACCTAAATTTAGGGAGGGGAAAAAAACAAGTTTAAAGGTTAAAAAACAAGTGTGGGTTTTTTTTTTTTTGCCTGGAAAACACTTTGGAGAGCAGCGAGTGCCCATGAAGCAAGAACATCCCACTTCGGGGGCTCATGTCGTGAATGCGCTTTCATGGATGAGGCGTAGGAACAGTTGCTAATAAAAACAATACCGTTGCCATCGAAGTTGTCATAGTCGTTGAACTGTGGGACTGGGCTACTGGGTGAGATCCTGGTGCTGTTGGGGTCTGTCAGGCAGGGCAGCAGGAGTCCCGTGGATCTCCCGTAACACCGGGGCCAAACACTGATTTATTTTGCAATTTGTTTCGTAATTTCTTCCCCTAAATTACTAAGGGCGGGAAAAAAATCCACAAGTGACACACATGAATAAAAACTCTACTCTTCAGCTTTACTCTTTGGTTTTCTTTTTCCTGATGTATTTTTTCCGCTTCTGTACCCTAGGACCTGAATTTGCTTTCCTACGGCTTCTTTGTCCAAATTTGTTCTTCATTCTCTCCTCCTAGTGACTGGACCTTTGTGGCTGGAAATACGCTGCCCGGCTGTTTATTCCAAAAGTGCTTAATCCCTGCTGCACCTGCTACAGCTTTTAGCATTATCATTAATTTTCTTAAGAGGAAGTAAAACAATGATTTCTTACACTTGCAACATTTCTCTTTATGTAAATAAAAAACCAAAACAAAACAGAACTAGCCCAGTTATGGGTAAATATCCGAAAGACGTTGCTTCAGTAAGCCTTTAAATATGGGCTAATAGGGTATAAATTATAATATACAAGCACATAATCTAGGGGATTTATTGTCAGGACCAGAAGAAACAAGAGTCTAAGAATGTACATTTGGGAGATGAATAAGATATTCTCTGTTTGTCACTAGGATTGAGGTCGATAATATCCATTTTAAAGCAATTAACCCGGCAGGCGGACGTGAAAATTATCATGCTGAAAGACTAATGGGGGCTATTAAATCCATCTTGCTTCACTACTGATGGGCATACAAAACTAATCCTGGGATTAGGCGTATCGGCTCTGTGGTGAACTGCTACTGCAGTGTTTGTGTATGAAGGGTTTTCTGAAAGCGTCAGGAAAGAACACGCGAGCGCGCGTCGGGAGCACAGTAGCTTTCTGTTAATGAGTGGGTATGTTTCAGTAAGAGATCAAAATAGGAGAAAGTCACAGAAATGCTTATAGAAGTCATTATTGAGGGTTGGCAGCTATTTCCAGCTAGAAAACTTAACTGCAGGAAGTGGCCAGACAAATATGAGTGACATACAGAAGCGTTTTTGTTGGAAATGCCCTTCCCTTTGGCGTTTCCCACCCACTGCCACGGCATTAAGGTGGTAGGAAAGGGGAACGACCAGTAGCCCTGCCTTTGCCCAAACCCGCTGTTCCTAGGGAACGGACCTCATGGTAAAGAGAAAAGCACAGTCACATCAGCCTGGGGGGCTGTAATGCGCAGGCTAGTGGCCTTTCATTTTTTATTTTTTTAAAAGTCAAATTTTGCAAGTGTGGCATACCCCTGACTCCTTTTGAGTAACGCAGGATAGTAAGTGATTTCTGCCACCACAGCCATGAAAGCGTATCAAAAAGACCAAAAAACACAGACAGAAAAAGCAGTTCTTTAGACTCCTCCCTCAACAGCCTATGACCTATCTCCTACATCTTCATCAGTGGAACAGCTTCTCCAGTTTCCCAGTGAGATGGACTGAGGCTGTGTGGAGCAGGTATCAACAGCGAGATGCATCCTCTCCCTGCTGCAGAGTAATCTAGAATTTTCCTGTTAAAGGAACCTGTTGGAAGGTTAATCAATATTTCAACCTCGCCCCTTTCTTCGACACGCTTCTTGAATTTCCATCATGCCTTAAGTGTACAAGGTCATATTCCAGTTTGTAATCACCGCCCAGGCAGTGGGAAGACCATGGCTATGTATACAGTCACAGTGAAGGCAAAGCGTCTGCCACAGCAGTATCCTGTACGCCAGGGGAATGTGTTGTGAGTTCACCTTTGCATTATGATTCACAGAATCACAGAATGTTAGGGATTGGAAGGGACCTCGAAAGATCATCAAGTCCAATCCCCCTGCCAGAGCAGGAACGCCTCGATAATGCTACATAGGAACGTGTCCAGGCGGGTCTTGAATGTCTCCAGAGAAGGAGACTCCACAACCTCCCTGGGCAGCCTGTGCCAGTGCTCCGTCACCCTCACTGATTATTTTTAGGGAACGTGCCACCATTCCCAGGTTTGATTTGTATTGCTTTCTCATGATTCTATGAGATCCTGCAGTTGAGCGGTGCTTTATAAACTGTACCACAAATCACAGGACTTGTTGTAAAACGGTTGTTTCCGAGGGACATGCCAGAGGAGAGCGAAACCTTTTAAACTGAAGGGGGACTGTGTTCGTATTCGATGCCCTAAGCAGTGGTAGAAAAGCACCAGTGAGCCATATCATATTTTACACGTGCTGGGACCGCCCGCAGGAACGCTATCGGGGCGCAAGGCAGCCCCGCGCCGGCGGGCAGGAGAGAGAGGCTGTGGAACTGATATGAATAATGTGAGAAGGAAGCAAACAAATGACCTGAGGAGACAAAGAGCCGAAAGCCAGACCTCAGCAGTGGAAAGGCAGTTTAACTCTGTCTAACTCCTGGTTCTAAATGAGAGACAGGATCTAGACAGACATCTAAGCCACCAACAATTCCTGGGGCGTTTGGTTACATAAAGTACTAAACCAGGAAACGTTCTCCCATCTCTCTGATCAGGAGCAACTTCATTTTCACATTAAAGTATAATGTAACTTACTTCTTGACCCATGAATGAGATTTGGATTTAAAGCCCAGCACGTTTTCAAGCTCAGTTCTTCAGCACCTTTTCCACTCAGTGACAGGCATTTCCTGCCTGTTTTCTGTAAAACTCCCATGGGAACGGTGAGGCCTTTGCTCCTTTCCACTAATGAATCTAAATTATTGATTAGCCAGTCTAATTTGAGGAAACTACTGTTGGTTACTGCTGTCTTAGAACTGCTTTAGATTTGGCAAAAAGCACTACAGGTATTTTAACGATCGTCTTCAGTGAGGGAAATGCAATGTTAGAATAGCCAGGAGAAGTAATATTTTCAGCCACTGTTCTTTTATTTGCCCATGCTTTACAAAACTCACATATTCTCCTTCAGACTTCCTTACAAGTTCACCTCTTTTAATAAACATCACTTGAGGGCTGATTTGGGGAGCACTAGGGTAAGATTAACTGTTCTGAGCTGGCATCCTTCAGTGCTCGTGGGAACGCTGCAGCAGCGTTTGCAGCTGGAGCCTACACGCAGAAAATGGGTCCAAAACTTCCCAATTCTCTAAGTCAGCCTGAGTACATGAAGGATGAAAAAGGTCGACGAAGAAGGAAAAAGTGGGCAGAGTCTCAGATGCCAAGGCAAGCCATGAAAAGCCCGTCATGCGCTCCATCACCTGAAACACTGAGATGGTAAATCCCAGCACAGCCATGCTTGAGCCTCACCTGATAACCAAAGGGTTTCGTACACCGCGCTGGACAAATCGATGAGCGTAACAAGTATCAGAATTACTAAAAATCGTGGAAACGGCCACTCGTATTTCAGTGAGATGAAAAAAACCCAACATATCCGAGTAAAGCAAAGGAGATGGACGTAAAATAGGGAAATTTTGGAAAAAGACAAATAGAAGGATAAAGAAAATAGCTATGTAATGCAAGTATTGAGTTTTCAGGCACCCCTTTTCTGAAAGAAAATATTTTAGAAGTGGACTACAAAAGGAAGCCTGATCCTTCGACTTCAGTGCAATGTTTCTCATTACTGTAATTTTAAAATCTGAGATACTTCCAGCGAGATTTTTCCCATGAATCCCTGAGAATTTGTCTTGTCCAAACGGCAGAGAGTCAGGCATGGTGGGCACAGTAACGTTCCATTTGCTGTGCTTTGGCAAGTGCAAAGGAGCAAGAGTTCAGAACTGTACTTTGCATGACTAGAACAAAACCTCATGACACGGCTCGTACCCTGTCCTTAGAGCTCTCTAACTTCGCCCTGACTTTCCTAAGCTATCAGACCCACGTTACGAATACACTGGGCACGGTTTGCATCCTGCTCCTCTTGGGGGGGGTTTCAGTGCTTTACTCCCAGAGGTCCAGCTGCCCCATGTTTTGGGTTCAGCGTGTTCGTAGCAGCTTACAAGCACCACTGGGATGCCAGAGCGACCCTCCCTGCGCCCGGCGCTTTGTGCGCCCCGATAAGGGGACGTGCAGGCAGCAGATAGAGAGGGTGGGCGCCCGCGCGCGCCGATCGCTACCAGCTCAGCTCGCCTCAGGCTGCGGAACACAGCTCAGGTGAGCCAGAGCTAGGATTACGAGTGCAATCATTCAGAAAATAAAACGGCTTAAGCAAAGTAATGATTTACAGAGAAAGGTTTCATCGCGGTGAATGAAAAGTTTCCGCTGTCACTGGGTTAGACGTTGGCCGGGGGAAACTCTTGGTTTATGCTCCCACTTTCTGTTGCTGCCGGAGATCATCATGCAAACCGGCTGTCAAAGGGTTTAGTCCTGGTACCTCTGAGCTCCAATTGCTCTGAATTTTCTCCCACAGGTTTAGGTCTGACGTAGGGCGGTGGTGCTCACCTCGATGCCTCGAGGAGCAGTGGTTGTCATGCAGCTAGGCTTAATAATTTCATTACTGACCTGGCCACATCCCCCACATTACCTCAGAGATATTAATCACAAATCTTGGTCAGTGAGCACAACCAGCAGTGAATACTTACAGAGGAACGGCACGATTTTTAATTTCCACGCCAGGACAGTAAGGCTCTGTCATTGTCCCAAGCTGGAGCAGAGGATCAGTCACCTAACGCTTCAGAACTAGAGCACCGTCTGCTCGGGGCAAGGCTCCTGTGACATGGCTGTGGTGGTGCTGGATTTTCTTGGTGATCCAGGAGGTCCCCAAGAGCCATCACGTACCGGCACTGTAGGAATTCAGAGAGAACAGTGGAACACAGAAGCGGAAGGCACAAGCACAGCCGCTGCGGATGGGCACTTTGTAAGCGGGCCCAGCCCAGGGTGCTAACGTTTACCTCCTGCGTAACGGCCAAGGCTACTCGCGGTCCAACCACCTCCCCACCGTCTGATCTCCCTCATTTATCCACAATTGCCTAGATGAGCTGGGCTGGCAGACACACAGAGCTAGTGCCATTAGCTCAGTGGCATCAACTTGGGAAGATAGAAACAATTTGCCCTTAGATGTTTGCTTCTCTACACTCTTGATATTATAACTTCAAAGCTCAGATGTAAGAGAAACCACGTAGTTTAGTGCTGTTTAAAGTTTGCCACAGTGCTCAGGCACGCTGAGGACAGGAAAAAGTAGGGCTCTTCTCATGTTCCTGCACTGCACCATCCCTCTCCCCGTGCCCCGCAGAAGAGAATGACAACAAGGCTTTTGATGTTTGGAATTCTTCATGGCTTTTCTTAGCCACCAGAGCAGCTTATTTAAATTTTTGATTCCTTTCTCTCAATTATTGCCACGTTGCTTGACCTGTTGTCTTCCTGGCAAGATAAATAAAATGTATTTTCGGAAAGGAGGAGCTGCTGGGAGATGTGAACGCCCTCGTGTGCTGCACCTGGCCAGGCCCAACACAAGCAGCTCACGGAGTTCTTTTTGCACAACAAAACTACCATGGAATTTCACAAGCGATGTTTCCAGAAGAATAGCTGCCATTTTCTCCAGACTTCGTACATACAGGTTTCTGTAAATCTAACCAATCTTTTAATGCCACTTAGGTATCATTGATGACTACTGACTCAGAAGAAAAAAAAAAAAGAAAAAGAAGTTACTCATCTGAAGTAGGAGTAAATGATCCTGCTAATACAACAGAACATATATGCTTGAGTGGCCGAAATGAAAGCAGGTACCACATAGAACGCTTTTCTGACCTTTGGAAGCATGAAAATAGGACACGTCTTCTTACAAAAACTCCCTTTTCACTGACACCTTTATGAAAACCCACTCCTTTCTTTCCATGCCCCCAAACTGTCTTTCCGTTTGAGCTCAAGACATTCCATAGGTGTCCTACATGACAAATTGATTTATCTTGCGTTACTCAGTTTTTTTTCCAGCACGTTATCCAGGAATCCACTTCTCCTGGGACTTGTGCCCATACTCCAAACTGCAGAGCCACAGTAAGCAGGTCTTCAATACTCTCTTAAGGTAAGTTGCTTTTTTCTCTCAAAATACACAAATACGTATAAAACAGAGTAGAGAGATGAAAATTTGGATGTGAATAAACCTCGCCTTCACTACTGACCTTTTAAAATAGGTAAAGGTAAGAGAAGTACCTCATCTGGAAACTAAAAATAGCATGAGTAATTTCTATCCTCTTTTCAGATTTTGCTCTTATTCCCCTGGAATACAGTGACCTTGTTGGCTTTGCTTATGTAAGCGATACCCGGTCGCCTCGCTGCAGCTCTTCCTTGAACACGAGCAATCTGTTGTCTCTGGGGAGCCGGGCCGAGGCTCTGCCGCACCTCACAGGAACAGCGCGTGGGCACCCCAGTTACCCCGAAGTGACCCCCGTCGCCCCAGAGTGACACAAGAACGGCGACCAAGCAGACGCCGGTGTCACCGGGCCCAGTCCCTCGGTCACAGGACGGCTTACACGAAGCGGTCAGAAGACAGGAGAGAGATGAAGTACCTGGGCTGCGCACAGAAAGCGCCAAGAGACAAAAAGAGAAAAAAAAGAGAGAAGGCTGTAGCTTATCTAATAGCCTGTCGTTCAGCCACGTTCTCCAAGTTCTTTGCTTCAGGTCTTCGGGATCCTTGCTTTCACTTATTTCTAGTTTCGCAGTTGAGAAATTTTTACACGTTTTATAACTGAAAACACACCCTCTTTCAGAGCATGCTCCAACAAGGGAAACCAGTGTGTACAGCAAATAAAATCTGTACGCAGGCAGTGAGACCTCGGAAGTGCCATCTGCACCTTTCATGTATTTTAATCGGCTCACCCACAGCGTCGGTATCGATGACATCGCGTTTGATGTTTTCACAAGGCCAGGGACACACAAATCCAGAGACCAATGTCGCACATGTGGCTCCACTCATTAACACTACGTGCAGAACAAACTCCAAGGAAGCGCTCACGGAACCTTTCACTCTACAGCAAGATTTTGTCACACGCTATGAAATGTAATTAAACCCCACCTCCCGTGATGCACAGAAAAACTTGGCAGCACATGGCAGAAACGCGGAATAAGGCTACTTGCCTTTTGTTTAGGGAAATGAGCAAATATTGAACGCTGTGTAAAAGGAAAAGACTTTATTTTCATACCATATTTGATTTCTAAGTTTCCAGCACCGAGGATGAGAAAACCAAAGAGAATTCTGCTTCCCAAATACACCTACAGTCAGCAGGGAAAGCTGTTAATTCTCAAGAGGAACCAGAACTGTCTTTTATCACCTAGTTACTGCCCACAGCCTTTGCCGCTGCCAGTCCTTGTTTGGGCTTCGAGTAATCCCACGGCCTCCTGTTCTCCGCATACCCGTACAGCTTCCGCAGCGCCACACGGGCAGCCTCCTCCTCTGCAGCGAGCAGCGTTTCGCCAGGGCCTTCAGCTATAATCTTCTTATCGCTTGGGGGGAAAAAAATAAAAACATTTTCATCACGAAATC
This sequence comes from Trogon surrucura, assembly GCA_020746105.1. Taxonomy (NCBI): domain Eukaryota; kingdom Metazoa; phylum Chordata; class Aves; order Trogoniformes; family Trogonidae; genus Trogon; species Trogon surrucura. The sequence goes on along the minus strand of CM036625.1, from coordinate 26,826,208 downwards.
CTGAGCACTACTGTGTATCATGAGTAAGGGCTGCTGGATTATTTTTTTTTTTCACTGGCTGGGAATACTGAAGGTAGTTTCTATACACACAAACGTCAGCGTTTCCCTGCTAAAGTAGGTGATTGTACGTTCAACAACGGAAACTCAAAAAAAGAGAAAAAAGGAGCATCTCTTTACGCACGACTGAGGCAAGCTACGGCCAACACTTCAATGGCCAGTTCTACATGGAGGTCGCTGTAAAGTTTCTTTTCTGTAAAAACTTGACTAAAGAGCATGAATAGAAAAGCAAGAGACCATCTTCCCTCCCCACCTCTTCTCCCAGCTTAAACCCACTTCAGTTTATTTCAATACTTCACTGACCAGTACAGCCCAACGAAGTACAGCGGCAGCACTGTGGTCACTCCCAGCTGCCTGGTAATTCTTGGTTCTGGAGCAGAGATATTCCTCTTGGTCAGCTCCTCCACCAGCAAGCCCATCGGATTTACAACTTCCCAGATCTCAAAGAGGTCCTTCCCAATCAGTTCGGGAATAAAAAAATCCTGAACAAGAATATTTACAAGTTACAATTAATGGGAGAGGCTCCAGTCTCTGGCACCTCCTCACAAAGATACCAAGTGAAGAGGCATGAACAGTTCCTGATAAACGCCCCACGAACCCACCCAACCCTGCCCACCCCTCACCCCCCTGACAGATCTCGTCGTTGAACTGTGTGGTTACAGGTATTGCCAAACTTCTGCCAGTCTCCCTGGATCTCTGCCTGTCAAGGTCCAAGGCAATGTTTAATATTTTTTGCCCTTTCTTCCCATGAAACTTCTGACACCCATAGAAGTTAAACATGGTCATTACAAAAACACGTGACGGGCGATGACTTACCCTGACGAAGATCCCCGTCTTCTCAGGCCCACTGCTATCGAGCAGGGCTCCTATCACAGCAAAGAACGTCCTCTGGAGCACGCCTGCTGGGACGGGAAACTCTCTGCAGAGCGTCAGGTCCTGCACGGACAGGTTTCGAGCCACGTAAGAAACGAGTTCCTGATCGGTAAGAAAATCAACAAGTGCTCCCACCCCGCTGGCAGGCAGCTCTGGGTAGGCACCTTCGAAGCACCGCGCCAGGTACGAACGTGCAAAGGCCAGCCCTTGTTCTGCGAGTTTACTGTTATCTTGTAGGTTAAGAGCAACCGTTTCCTTGTCGAGCCCAAGGTCTCGGCGTCTCGCCTCTTCACTTTCAATGTAACACGGATTAACAAATGCAGTCTTTAGAAGATCCAATGAGAAATCTTCATGCAGCCGGTGGCTAAAAGCTTGTATCTCCGCGTGGTAATCCCAGTTGGGCTTCTCTGACCTGCAGGCATGGAAAAGAAAACCAATTCAGGAGGCAGGACGAGGAACCACCCACACCGTTAAGCACCGCGCCTTGCAGGTGAGCGAAAGGAAACGAAAAGCCGAATTGGTTTTGAAGACCAGAGCCAGAGTGTCACAGCAGGCGCGTGTGTGACACCGGGGGTGGGTGTGTGTGTGACACCGGGTGTGTGTCAGTCACACGGGGCGTGTGTGACGCCCCCGGAGCCAAGCGCGGCCGGGCAGCCCCGCGGGGGGCTGTCCGGCCGCGGCCCCACTGGACCAAGCACACTCTGCTCCGGAGCGCGCCCAGGGGCTGCCTGAGCGTTTGGGTTTCACCTATTTCTCGGCCTGGTGCCTCCCTCCGAGCCCCGCCGACACCCCCTGCCCCTGCCCCTTCCCGGCCGGGCCGGGCCTCACCGCCGCTGCGGGGGCGCCTCCAGCCGCTGCTGCTCCAGGTAGGCGCGAAGCCACCGCTTCTTGTTGCGGGGCGGCTCCGTGCTGGCCGCGGCCCGCCTGGCCCCGGCCCCGATCCCGGCCCCGGCCCGCTCCAGCACCCGCCGCGACGCCCAGAGCAGCCGAGCGGCCATTGCGGCGGCCCCGGGAGGGTCCGTCCCTTGCCTGGCCCCCCCCCCCCCCGGGAACACCGCCCCTCCCCGCTAGTTCCGGCCGGAAGCGTTCCCGGCCGGGGACAGGCGGGCGAGGACCGGTGCCACCGGCAGCTTCCGGCGGGCCGCGGGTCGGGGGGCTGTGAGGTCCCCGTCCGGGGCTCGGGTGCGCGGGCGGGCCCGGCCTCGGTGCCCCGGGAGGGGCGTTATTTCCCCTGATGCTGACGCGGGCCCTTGGAACACCCCTGGGAGCTCGTTCGCAGCGCCAGGCCGAGGCCGCTGGCTGCAAGGCCGCGTCGGAAGGGCCGAGCGGGGGCGGCACTGCCCCGGTGCCGCGGGGCGGGGCGGGGCGGGGCGGGGCGGGGCGGGGCGGGGCGGGGCGGGGCGGGGCGGGGCGGGGCGGGGCGGGGCGGGGCGGGGCGGGGCGGGGCGGGGCGGGGCGGGGCGGGGCGGGGCGGGGCGGGGCGGGGCGGGGCGGGGCGGGGCGGGGCGGGGCGGGGCGGGGCGGAGGACACGCGCAGCGGGTGCCCCGAGCGGGCCGCGGTCGCTGACGGCGAGGGCGCGGCGGGGTCGGCTCCTCGGGGCCGCTCTGGCCCCCCCGCGTCCCGGAGAGCCCGTCCTCGCCGCGGCGCCGCTGCCCCGTCGAGCAGCGCCCGGCCCCGCCGGCCTCTGCAGCTGCCGGCTCCGCGAGGGTGGCGCCGAGGGAGCCCTGCCCCCCCACCCCCCGCGGCCGCTGGGCACCGTCGCCACCGTCGCCGCTCCGGGGGGGCTGCGCAGCCTCGAGCCCGGGAGCGGTCCCCTCTGCAGCCCGTTGGGCGCGGCCGCGCGCGGTGCCACAGCCCGACGCCCGTCCCCAGGGAAGGGGCTGCGCCCGCTGCCGCTGCTCGGGGGCTCAGCGCTCCCTCACGCAGCACCGACCCGCGGCGGGCGGGGCAGGACGGAGACGGAGGGGAGGCAGAGGGCCAGGCGTCGGCTCGGGCAGAGGCCGCCCCGGTGCCCCGGTTCCCGTACCTGCGCGTCCCCCGCACGCCCCCAGACCGGTGCCCCAGGGCACTGGGGTGCCCACCCGCTGCTTTGGAGCTGTTCCGGCTATCACGGCGACTTACTTCCGAGACTGACGGTGTAGATGAACCCTCCAAAAAATATTCTTAAAATAATGTTAAACAATGGTTGGGGTGTGGGTTTTTTTGAGACAGTTTTATTAAATATACTACATCAGTATCTTGTACTCCATAATCTTTTGATCACTCAACACACTGACTTGCTTAAAAATGTATTTTATACAAAAACATCTGCAAAGTTAAAGCTAAAAAAAAAAATACATATTACACACCTCTGGACAACCTGCATGTTAGCAAAGAATCATTTTTATTATTTGACCTGAACACGTGCTTAAAGAAGGAACATAATCATGAAACAGGATGCACTCCTTGAATATGGCCCACCTCAAACTACTCGGACTAAAGGAAAACGAGTGCAATCACGCTGAATGCATCTAACAACAGAACAATAAAAACTACCTTTTATTCCTTTGTTTTTACATTTTACACCCGTTCCACTTGTTCTCTTCCCACCACAACAGAACACGCAGCGGCTGCCCCTGCAGATCCCTGTCCTTAGGCGGCACAACGCAAACTCCACGTGGGCAGGCCCGTACTGACACTGGCGCATGCACAGGAGGACACGGCAGGTATTTGCAATGCAAAACTATTAAATACGTTAAAACAAAACAACAGGGTGTCCCTTTGACACTGCAATTCTATAGCCTTTGTCTGTGGCAGAAGTTTCCAGTGTACGAATTATAAAACAGCATACAATTCAGAAACAGAAACGAAAGGATTTTGCAAATTACTTGTATTTTCAACTACTAAATCCTTCTGAGAGCTGCATCTAGCGCCGAAACCAAAGCCAGCTATTGAGTAGCCAGAAAGCTACAGTAATTGAATACATGATCATTTCCCTTTTAGCACGCTCTTTGTTTTCCTCTTCTAGAAGTTGCAGGCGGCGGTTAAGCTTGATTATCTGAAAATAAAGAAAGGCTTTTAACACTTTGTCACAAGTTGCCCGGCCTAGAAGCTTCTGAATAGCCATCCGAAATTAGCAGCTCAGACAGATGGACTTTAAACACGGGTGACTTGGTTTCTACCCTCGATCAGGAGTGATCGCATCTTGCTGGCGCTAGCAAGTAGGGGCTGAAATGGAGCGGGACTCTGCGGACCCCCGGAGCGAGGTGGGATCCGCGAGGGCGGTCCCACAGGGTGCAGAGAGGATCCCTCCTCACACGGTCTATTAAAGAAAACCTCTCCCTGCTTCGCCACCACAGCTTGTCCCTCCTGTCCCCACCTCCTGCGCTGCACAGACCTGTCTCCGTAAGGAAGCAGCGTCCACCACCGTCATGTCATCCGGCGTCCCCTCGAGTGTCACATCCAGGTTGGACAGGCCGTATCTGCAGAGAAAGGAGAGAGCTCCGCTGTCTCATCTGCGCAAAGATTAGCAAGTACCGTACCTGATCAACATTCTAGTATGTTTATTTTTTAGTGGTGAGAGAATAATTTTTTTTCAGCTTTTACAGAGCAGTCTCTTTCAATAGGATCCTAACTGAATAAAGCACAAACACACACGGGTTTTTTCATTTCCTGGGTGCTGTGAAGCTCACAGCACTCAGCAAAGTTATTTTAAAATAAATCTCAGTGAATTATGAAGCAATTGGAACTTTTCTACTGTTAAAAAAAATAGTCTGAAGCTTTGCGTGCACACAAAAATATAACTCGAGTTTTCCTTACTACTGCAGGTCCTCTGAAAGCCAAAGAGATTTCTGAGGAGGGTCTTTTTGTGGCCATTTTTTAAACTTGTAGTCGACATTAAAAATTTAGAAATTTCCACCAGCATGGTTCTCCCTCACCATCTCCTGGGAAAAGCAGGCAGGCTCCTCGCTTCAGCGAGGGCAGCACACCTCCCTCCCATTTAATACACCTCCCTTTAATACAAAGTCACAGCACATCACTGCTGCTCTCCCAGCTGCCACACTTCCCAGGTATTGTATCAAGAAGGTTACAAGAAACCCCTCGAGGTCATCTCCTGGACCGCTATAAAAACTGAACTCCTGAGTTAAGAGAAGAATCACTTGCTTGAACCCAGCGTCTGCTTAAGCACAACTGTAATCTCCACCTCGATGAAAACACACAAGCGTAGTGGCAAATGGGAGGAAGGGATTTTTTTTTTTATTTCTTTTTTTTCCTGCATCCTACCCATGAGATTTCGCGTCAATCATGCATCCAGCTCCACTGGAACCCTGTCACTGCCAAGGTAGCATCCAGCCACCAGGAGCCACCACAGCGTAAGGACGCCGGTCAAAATCAGGAGCTGCGAGGCCAGGTTTTCTAGCAGTAACACTGGAACTCCCTGCTGATCAGAAAACACCCAGAGGGTACTGCTGGCGTGACGGAGGAGCCTGCCCTCGCACATTTTGCAGCTGCAACCATCGGACCCGCGGGGCCCCCGCAGGTGACTCAGACGGGCGAGGAGCGAAGGCCTGAGCTAGCTCAAGAGCTGAGAGGGAGGACAGAAACGAGCCCTGCGTTGTGAAGGAAGGACACTGGGAACAGGGCAGCAAAGTCTGGATTTTAGGATCTACTTTAGCGGATCATGACCAACAAAAAAGTTCTCGTTACCTGGTGCTGTCATGATGAGGGTTAGAGGCGGAGGTCGCCGCGGACCCGCCACGTAGCACCGGCCTGCGGCAGGGTTGTGTGCACAGAAAGCACGGGACAGAAAAGGAAACGACAAACAGAGAGAAAAGGTAAAACACAGAACCAAGGAGCATCAAAACACTTCCACTTACACTGCACAGTGTTTCAGTGCAGTATCTACTTATTCTGCTGTAAGCTGTGCCTTCGTACTTCTCTTATTCAAATTTAACCAACACTGAATGGTTATGCAGCTAAGGCATGCAGACAAGTTTTTGATGATACAGCTTCATCTAGGGAAGACAAACTGCTGGAACAGAGATTTGGGTGGAGGTTATCAGCCTTACAAAATAACCAAGGGAAACTTCAGGTTTAAAAAAGAAGTTCCACCCAAAGCCCCATCCAGCAACAGTGAGGAAAAAAGACAAAAAACGTATCTACGCCTACTTATAAAGGCTTTTTAATCACCCACTCCTCCCTCTAGGGAAAGGGGAGATTTGTTCATCTACGCCAGATGTAACTGAGAACCCCTGGGTGACAGCCTGAGGGCCACCTCCAGCGCGGGGAGAGGCACATCTCTCCAGGGAGGAGAGACCAAAGCTCCAGAGAGGTGGAAGACGCACCCTCGCAAGTGCGCTCCCAACGGAGTGGCTCTTTCAATGTCTCCTTTTTTTCTGGGCAGAGAGGAAGAACAGGTGGTGCTTTTTAAGTCTCTGTCCCTCTCAGCATCCGTTCAGCGTGCAGTACGGAGGTGCCTGCCCCAGGAACACCAGCGGTGCTCTCCGGCACAACGGCTCCTTGGGGCTTCCAGCACCTCTGGTACCGGGCATTCACACGCCATGACTACGATGTGGGACAAACTGCTCGAGAGCCTGAACTCTTTTTCCCGTTCCTTCCGCCTGCCCCATGCCAACGGGAGGTGCCCGTACCATGATCTGGTATTTGCGGGCTATTAAAGACAAAGAGAATCTTGCCAGGGAGGTCTTTATGGCAGGGATGTGCATGAAGCTCGGCTCGGGGCTGTGGGGGCTGGAGGACACTGTGGCCTGGCCTCAAAAACAGCAGGAACCACAGAGCAACATCACAACCACTAGTTTCATTTAAAAGGATCAGGACTTGGGAGCCCTAGCTGGTACCCGACACAACCCTTGCTGGGTCCAGGTCCCCGTGCAAGCAGCAGCCGAAGCGCACAGCCCGCGGCCGTCCCTCCGGCCCTCGGGATAAGCCAGCACGATGTGCTCTACCGGACACAAACCCCCCTCCCAACACCTGCTGTGCAAGAATATTTTGCCTAAACGTGTGAGGTCCTGCAGAAAGTTAGCAAAACCCTGTTTTTCAGTCAGGGAGGTAATCCAGCTAAAGTCCTGTCTGTGAGATGCTAGGACTGAACACTTGGGGGAAGCACCAGAAATTCAGCGCACAGAGCTGTGGCGAAGGCCCCAGAGCATCTCTGCCAACGCCGGCCACCTGCAGTTAACGGGCAGTTAAATAACACCTGCTGCAGAACTACTCAAAGCCAACTAACTCACTCCACCCTTCCCAAGGGAAGCCAGGAGCTGGAGCGAGCACCACAGCAATCCCCTGCCTCTCCCACAGTCTTCCCCTCTTTGGTGATACACATACCAACTAAAAAACTGTTGCATTGATCACAGTGGCCTCATAACTCAGGTCATCTCACCCCAAAGTCAGCATCAAGTTTTGTGGTACATACAGAATGCACAAGTATGATCCAGTCAAGCTATTAAATGCATGGCCATCTTCAAAAAAACCGAGTAAGAGTACATTAGAACTCGGGATTTTCTGGCTACTGCTGTCAAGTCTAAACATTAACACGTGCTCAGCAGCAGCCCCAGCTCCGGGGCCAGGTGTGCTCAGCACCGACTGTTTCACTGCAGACACAGCCTGGAACAGCCTGTCAAAGACAGGAGGTATCGGCCATTTGACACAAACTGGAACAGAAAATCGTCAGAACTGGGAAACCAAACTGACCTACTGTCCTTGTCCAAGCTGAAGGAAATGCAGGAGTAGACGGTGTAAACAGCAATCATTAAATTATTGCCCTTTTCAATGGCCTATTATGCGAGCAGTGCCAGCAAAGCCAGGCATGACTCGGTACCTGCAGCACCTACCGTTAGCACTTTTAGTGGGTTGGAAAATATTTAGGAGGGGAAGGGGAAAAAAAAAAAAGAAAAAAAGCAAGCCATGAAACAAATTAGAAATATTTCCAGTGAGTAACACATTGTCAGAACTTGTTCATTTTAAAAGTATTAAGCATAAAATGTTACAAGAGGTAAGGTTTTCAGGTAGAAAGCACATTACACAGAGCAAAAGAAGACAGTGCAGGTTTGGAGCAATTTAAAATGAACAGTATTTTTGCAACCATGCAAGTGGATCATCCAAATTTCACATTCCTACGCCAGCTGTAGAGTAACGGTTGGTACCTAAATGCCCCACCACAAGGAATGCACGTTCACCTGAGTGAAGGGTTCATTATTTCGGCACCTCTTTGTTCAGAGATTACTAGAAACAGGTTTCTCCTTCCTTCTAGGAAGGTTAGTAAGAACACCTCGAGACCTAACCCAACCCAAGAAGAGCGATGCAGCCTCTGAAGCATCCGGAACCCGAGAATTTTCCTGAGAACTGAAGTAACCTGAAGGTGTGTGTATGCGGGCGTGTATGCTCCAGAAGCCAAGAAAACATGGGCCAGCACAAGCCGAATGCAAGCCAGGAATAAAATCTGTTGGCTTCACTGTGGACTAGGGAAAGGGCCAGAATGTCAGTCTCTGTGTTAACAGGGGCTCTTGGCACGGTATCTGTACGTGCTGTTATTCACGGACAGCAGAAGTCCTCCTGATCCGGGAGCTTTCATTTTGTGAAAAATAAACCCAAACAAAAAAAACAAACCCCAAACCCCCTTGTAATTCCAAAGAAAAATAAGTATTGCTGTCCAACCACTGAGACAGGCACCAAAATTTTAACAGCTACAGCCTGAAACTTCATAGGGTTGAGTCAGGGTTAAGCGTCCCACTCACAGAATTTCATGGGGAACTATGGACCTAATTTATTTTGGTTTGTTTTTCTTTTAAGTCCCAGTTTAAGAACACAAAGGCCAGCAAGACTGGAGTTCTTTACCATTCAGGAATGTTAATACGGGGACCGACAGCGCCAGGCCAGCACACAGGGTCGAGCTACAGGTGCTGGTTTGGGAAGTGACTGCAGCCACAGGCTGTTCACAGTACGGCTGGCCTGACAGTCATGCTTTACCACCCAACAGCCAGAAAGCAGATCCCTTCAGCACGCTGTAGCTGGCAGGAGCGCTGCTGAGTAGGAGGAGCAGGTGACCTGTTCCTCCCGATGTTCTCGCAGTTGTCTCCCCTGGCAGGACCTCCCAGCGGGTCCAACAGCACCAACCCCAAGAGTGACCGCTCCCCCGTGTGTGTCGCCTTTCCTGCTCCCAGCACCAGTGGTCACGCTCGCTCACGGATCAACCAGCGACAGCTTTCCCCAGCATAAACTGGAAGGGGCTGCCGAGAGCGGTGCCCGCGGCGTGACAGCCCTGCCCTGGCACGGTGCGCGACTGCTCTGTGACTGCTTCAACCCCATCTCGCTGGGATGCATCGCTGCTCGCCGGCAGGAAAGCAGAAGACACGGCCAATAAATCTGCAGGCTCAGGGTCAGGTATTAATTGCAGAAAACTTGGAGAACAGCAAGAGCCCCTGCAGTCACAGACTAACGCTTTCTATTTTGATTTTTATTTGGAAGGAAACCAAAACGATGCCGTAATTTGACCGAAACAGAAGCATTCAGAAATGTGAATTTTGGACAATTAAATTGCTTATGAGTATAGTGAAAGCAGAGGAAAGCAAAAGCAAATAATTTCTTCTTGTTATTTTGTAAACAGAAACCAAACTCCACTAAACAGGAGAACAGAAAAAGAAAAAGCAGCAAAAGCTGGCAGAATCAGTGACAGCCAATCACCTGCGGTTTTCATCCAGCACATCCAAGACCTGCTGGTAAGCCCTACGAGTGGAAGACTGGATAAACGACAAAATGCCACGAGCAGAGTAAAGATTAGTTCCATCTTCAGGTAACATATTGGGAGGACAGACACGAGCCTGTTGCAGTGATGGCGTCACACTGTTTGTACAAGCATAGTAAATGAAGAGAGAAATACTACAGTCAGATTTTAAATTACAAAAAAAAAAAGGTGTTTCAGACAGACCCCATTCCAAAATGCTTATCGCTTGCTTTTGGTTCACCCTTCTCCCACCACTGTACGGTAACGCCCCCGAGCTCCAGCTGAGCAGGGATCAGGAGCTACATTTAAACACGTTCTTCACAAACACACACGAGTAATAATCCAAGGACATGGTTTAGTTCTGTTACACAAGTTAGTTTTAGAAAGTCCTCGTCCAGCTAAATCCATACCTGTTGAAGCCAGTATTCCAGTCCTCACTGACATCAATGAGAAAAGCGTTTTTACAAACATTGGCGTTAAAAAAAACTAAGAATCCTACACACAATCTCTTTTCAAAACTCAAGCCTTTTCCGTAAGAAGAACATCACACAGAGCCTCTTCAACACAAATTTTTCTTCGAGCTGTGACTAAAGATCAAGGCAGTATTTTGATTTGTACATGAATGAAGTTTAAAGGCAACTACAAGAGATTCCAAAAAAGGTACAGAATTCATATCCCCGTGACAACAAATTACACGGTCTGACTTTTTGACTGTGATGCAGAAATAATAGTTAAAATACACAGGAGTGAAATTCAAACATGACCATTTGCATTATACAAACCTCTCTGCTATGGGACAGAAATCGGTTTTGATAAACTGCCTTTGATTCATCCGCGTTACTTTACATTCAACCTGAGTGTATCCGCATTTTCTTTCAAACAACCAACACGGAATCACAGAAGTGACAGTGGAAGAGCACAGCAACCTTTACCATATGCAGAGTTTCCGGCTTAGCAGAAGTCTCCCCTAAACCTTCTCAAAGCACCTGTGGTGCACACAAGGTTCACTTTGGGTATTCCTCCGACTTACAGTTCCGGAAGACTCCGACAAGAGGTAAGCAGATTTAACTGAGTGTGGTTACTTGAAATCCAAGCGCACAGACAGGCTGTATTCTCATTAAAGACACGCACAGCGTTGCCTTTTCCCGCACGACTCACGGCAGGAACAGAATTTCTCAAACTGTGAAGCAGAGCTCTCTACAGAGATGTGCTTTTCTAAGGGAAAGGCTGGAGCAGGAAAAAAAATGAAACGCTCTCCCCTTTTCCATGCGCTCTTGGTGCTTTGCTGGCTTCAGCGCAGAAGTGGAATCCTTGCCTTCAACACCAGCTGGCAACGGCCAATGAAAAGGTGTTTCTCCAGCTACTCAAAATCAGCCGAAGAACAAAGGATCAAAGGAACTAAAGCTATTCAGAAATGTGATTTTTTTCTTCACAAATTGTTTCTTCAGTCAAAGTTCTCCCTCTCGTATTTTCCCCTATGTTCTTTACACAGGGAAACAATTTGGCCATGTTTGAGAAACCCTGAAGCAAAATTAGAAACCACACATTCAGTGCAGCAAAGGCTATTTCAAGTTTTATATTCAAAACTACAGATGCTTAGTCAGAACATTAGTATTGCAGAGAGCTACGTAAATAAAAACACTCTTGATTCTCATACACCAGGTAACATTTAGGCTTACGTGCAGTCCTCGGACGAAAGAGCAGACTGGAACCGTGGCATTTTATTTCTTGGGAGAGCATCTGATCTGTGCCACCTTGAATAATAATTGCAACCTCTTAAGTAAGCATCCTGACAAATAGAGGGGTTGCAACTTAGCTGTCACTACTGCTGTGCAGACAGTTGTACAAGCAGGTGCCTTCTTGTTAGTCTCAGGTCTTTTAAAAGCATTTGAAAGTTACTGTCTTTAGTGAAGCCCAAATCCCAAGAAATTCTGAGAACCACCTCTGTGTGCAGCTGGCTGCCAAGAAGAGAAAGACAACAGGAAAGAACCAACTACCTGTGCCACGCAAAGAACACTGAGGGGGAGCCCAGCCAGGTCTTTGTCAAGTTAGGGAGGTAGGAGGAAACAAGCATTTAGAGAAAAAGAAAAGGGTTTTTTTGGGATAGGAATATTTTAAGTGAAACGAGGACTCTCTTCCCTTGTTGAAGATGTAAACCAGCCTCACGTGAGCACAGGAACAAAGAGCTGATCTTTGTCAAGTTAGGGCACCACAGTATTTGTTACTGCAGACGTAACCTACTTAAAAGTGATAGGAGCTTGGAAGTCAGGTCAGCTTTGACAAAGCAGTTTTTGTTGCCCAAACTGAGAGGAAGCAAGAGCCCAGGGCACCTTCTTCACCAACCACAGAAGCCTCGGCTTTCCCTTCCCACCACGCACACGGCCACGTCCCGTCGGGACGCCCAGGCTCTCCGTCCAGCGAGCCCAGCACAGCGGCACAGTCGGCAGAACCGGGATGAGGGAGAGATGCCAGGCTCAGCACGCCTGGGACTGCCACAGCACCTTCAAAGGGACTTCTCTTCTGGGATCACAAAGAGTCAGAAGAAGCAACAACGACAGAAGCAGCGGCAATTTCTAGGAACTGCAGTGATTTCAAAGTGGCTGACCTACACATTAGGCACTGCATAGCTTCTGTCACAAGAAAGCAAGCACTTGGGAGGACACGAGAACAACGAAGTTTTACTGAAACACGTCCTCCGCAGGCCAGCAAGTGCAGGAGGTTGCAGTTGAGAGACAGCATCTTCCACGTGGGCAGCAGAGCGCAGCTGCAGCAGGCTCCGTGTCAGCTAGCTCCTGGTTTTCACCAAAAGGGAAGAGATCCTGGATCAAGCTGAAGTTTGTACCATTTTCCAACAAGACCTTCAAAATGGAAACTGCTTGGCATCAGAAGTTTGATTTGACTGACATGATGCAGGCACTACCGTGGGCATCAAGAGAGAAGACCTGATCCCCAGATGTGCCCTAATTTCCTGGCTTTGTAAACGAAGCCGAGTCAAGGGGATGTAACGGGATGCCCGACACCGCAGGGAACTTGGGCACTGGCTGGAACGTTTGAGACCGACCTGATCAGGAGCTGAAGGAGGAGAACACAGTTGCGCCAGCTCAGGGAATATATCTGTGTTGGCAGACTCGAGTACAGAGACATGCTCGTACGAAACAGAAGTCTGATTAAGGAAGAAGAGGAAGGTAAGCAAGAATATTTCCGTGAAGATCTGCAGGAAGAGAGGGAGAATCTTAACATGTCTGGAACATGCATCAGAGCACATTTCACCATTTCAGACAAATGACCTAACAGGCAGGCAGACAGGTACAGGACCTCCTAGTGCCCTGCTGTAAAGAGAAGAAAACAGACCTTTCTAGGACATAATTCACTTGATCTATTTTTAGGCTAAAAATAGGTAGACCCGAAGTAGGTCATGGACTTATTTCCCTCTAGTTACTGAAAATTAAGTTTAGGGTGATTTAGTAACAGTGTTATATGGTCCACATTGGGACAGATGAATCCCATCTTCCAGGTCTTTTTAGATCTTTCGGCAAGGGAGAGTATTCTTTATGGTAGCTGCATTAGGAAATTTTTATAGGTATGAGTTTTAAGTGTTACATTGCAAAACCAGCTATTGCCAGGTAGAAAGATGCTGTCACTCATAATAAACCGTGATTACTCAAAAACTACCACACCTAATAGAAATACGTAGACCCATGTATCTTCAGAAAGCTCCACAAGAATCGCTACCTCAAATGGTAACAAGAGACGAAGTTTGTAATTCCAAATGCTACTTGCCATTCTGGTCTCCAAAGACTTAAGGTATGTACTCCAGATTCCAATGCATTAAGTATGTTGACACCAAAGAAAAATGACTTATTCTAATATTTACAAGAAGACACATATACCTTCTTCTGTGAATGAAAATCATTGTAATTTCAACTGTGAAACAGGAACATTTTGATGCACAAACAACTCCATTTCCTGAAAATTCATGGGGAAAAAAATTTACTCCAGCTCAAAAGCTGAAAAAAATCTCCTCAAGTAACAATTCATAATAACTGGTGAAACCAACTGGCACTCCCACCCATCCACTGCAAGAAAACACATCGCAAATGAGTCACCTCGCTGAGCAAAAAGCATAGAAATCTACAAAAATGCAGGCGTTGTAATATTTAAGATCACGTACTTGCCCCAGCACACAAAACATTAGCGGGAAAAAGCGGCCAGCGAGGAGGCAGGGGACAGAGGGAACAGGTGACAGAGCCGTGGCCGCGTCCCTGCGCGCGGTTGCTCGACTCACATGGAATCGTTGCGGGCCAGCTGCCCGTTGTGCCGCGTGGCGTTCTCACTCATGGAGCGCTCTCTCTTCAGCCTCCCCACCGAGCGGACCTGCGTGACGGGGAGAAGGAGGGAGATAAAAGGCAGGAACCCCGGGAGGCACCCAGTCATGGGCACAGGACACCTGTAAGTCACATCTGCCCCCGGCTACACGGGCACATTGTCGGCAGGGAACAACCGACGGCAGGAGCTGAGGCTGGCACGTGTGGAACCAAGGGCCAGACTCACTGCAACCCTGCTGTCATCAGTCCGCGAGATCTCGTGCCAAAAGCATGAGCAAACAGGACTCGGAACAGGCAAGAAAGCAGTATTGTGTTTAATATTACTTCCTATCACCTGAGATAAACGCATTTCTACAGACTATGCAGCTTCACAGATCTTTTTCAGTCACGCACTGGGGCACCAATGTTACACCACTCTCTCAAGCCGGTTTTCAGAGTTGTGCTAAAACTCACTAATTCTATGTGCTGTCGTATCATCTGGCCGTAAACTCCAAAGGTTAACTACACACGTTAAAAGAATCTTAGTTTTCTGATAACCTGTACATTAAAATATCTTGCCGCTTTTTCTTTAACCTAAAGGATCTTTTTGTTTAAAAGTATTTTGAGTTCTAATTAGGACTATTTTTTTTTGAGTACTGTGTAAGCTTCCTGAGCATAGCAACCCCTAGCCACCGGCCACATAAATATGGAACTTCAAAGCCATAACTAGAACTACTACACTGCTGCTACAAATATTTTTATATTTTCCCAAATCATGTTGGCACCAAGTAGATCTGCAACACACCAGAGAAATCATCGGCCACTTTGCTCGCTTTTTTTTTTAGCGGAATGCTTCTCAACTAAGGAAAAAGCAAAACAAGTACTAGCCTCTTCACTTTGAGGTGTCTGCTGTGGAGGTTTTTCTAGGTCCAAAAAATCTAGCGGTCGGTCACTAAGAGAAATAACACGGGGAGGAGTTTTCAATGCCAGTGGCTTGAATGGAGTAGACTGAAGAAGGTCAAGGTCTGGTGGTCTGGAAAGTGGAATGTCTTCACTATTACCTGCAAGAACATCAGCTGTCAGTAGAAAGCAAGCTGCTCGGAGGCCTGAGGGCCAACACTGAAGTTCAAAAAGGCATCACATGCCCATTACTGCCCCCCACTATGCCAAACAACTAAGTATCCCTTTCTTTAACATGTACATTAAAGCTCGTATGTTAAAAACTATGGCTAAAGGTCTCGTAAAAACTACAGTAACTGGCACTTATTTGAGCAGTTTCTCCAAGAACAACAATCCTCAGTAATCCTGAGCAACACCAGCCGTTACCACAAGTGAGGGCACTTTTAATCTCCAGACTCAGTCCCGCTGAAGGTGTGTTTGTTTAAAAACAGCCACCGGGGCCGTGAAGACATCGCTCTTGCAAAGCACAAAACACGTGCGGGTGACGCAGTTTGCACACCGTAAGGCCTCTGGCAGTTCCGGGCCTGTCACTGTAAAGCCTGTGACCATAAATACTAAAGAAGTATTGACAGACCTACCCCAGTAATAGGCAGATGGTTAACATAATTAGCATTCCAATCCCAATCAAACACATTTTGCATGGCTATATATACTACGACCCTCAAACCTGTTGTAGTTACTTTAGCTTAGAGTCAATTAAGAGAAATCAAATGTAAATCAATAAACCTTAATACCTTTTTCACGAGAAATTTTTAGGTAAGATGAAAAGTCAGCATTTAAACTCTCTGTTCACAGTGCTCTCATTAACTGTCTCCATTACAAGGTATACCAAAACTACTTGTGAAACATTTCCAGAATTTAAAAAACTTACTCAATTGAGCAAGAACAGCTTGAAGACCGCAAAGCATTTTGCAGTCTTTTCTTTTAAAAATACATCAATCCATATTTTGTCCATCTAGAAATCTGGGGATCTGACGTAAATTTTTACCTGCTGTGCTTTCACCGAGGCGCAGACTCACCTGCCACTACAATCCGCTCTGGGACCTGCATAGTGACGCTGGCGTTGGGAAACCCTTCCTGGGCGCCCTTCTCGAGGTCGGCGTTCTGAGGAGCTACTTTGAGTTTTTCGGGGACCCTCATGCGCTGACTGATCCCCTCGGTGTACTCCATCTCGTACTGAAGGCGATTAATTTCCGCCATCTCGGCAGCCGGAGACGGGAACGCAGCCCCACTCATCCTGGAGAAAGAAAACCCAGAGCTGTAGCGGCGAGATAGAGGAGACCCGCAGGAACCACGCAAAGGCAGCTCTTCGTTCCCATCACCAGGCAGGTGATCCGAATCAAACAGACTTATTTAGGGATACGAATTATACAACCAAATTCACAGGCAGTGTAGTCACAAGGAGCCGAGAGCCGAGGGCAGCGACAGAAGAACAACGCGATGCTGTAGGCAACGCTCCAAGCTGTATCGAGGGTCCTCAGATTGAGCTGTGACAAAAATCCAAAGCCAAACCCACAGAAATTCTGCCTGTAATGTGCTATTCCTGCACTGGCCGGCAGAAGAAGAAAAAGAAACGCAAATAAACCGATAAACCAAAACCAATTGGCAGGATCGGTAGGAAATCTATTCAGGATTGGTAAGAAATGTGAAATCCTGCTCCGTATTCACACAGCTGCGACGTGCTGGTACTTGAGAGAACGGATGAAGTCTTAAAAAAGCATGTATTGAAGCAGGGGAAGGAAAGCAAAGGCTGGGCTTGGGCAGCAGCGCTCTGCTCGCCCGCCATCACCCACAGCAATCCATCCTCCCAAGTTCCCCACCTGTCAAAAACCCCAGGGCACTCGTAACCCACTGCCAGGCACCGGCAGGTCTGTAAAGTCCTCAGGGTTTTTGTAAATGAAAATGTTACTTCTGCAGAACAGACACGAGATGGGCAGAGAGAGAACAAGGCTCTATTTAAACTTCAAAGGGCTTGCCAATACTTTAGATATACCTCCTCCTAAAAAAGGAGGGGAATCTCACAGGAAGCAGCGGGGGAATTTCCTAGAAACCGAGCTGTGAGAATCTCACTAGTACAGTGTTTGGTGGGAGCCACATCGAAGACAAACACCACGACAGCCGGGGTTCTGCGGGCAGGTTTCAGGCTGAGAGAAAAAGAATTCCTCGAGCTGCACTTGGAGGTGGCCTGGAAATGGGCAGCTGGTGGGAACCAGGGGCTGGAGAGGGAACTGGGAGATCTGGGAGAGGTTGGGCACCCAGGCACGGGACCCCAGGGATGGCTCAGACGGAGGTCAGGGTCACAGGCTCGGCCAGCAGAGACATCGTGGAGCCGTGGCTGGAGCGGACTCCGGGTGAAAACGGAGCTGCGAGGAGCACTCGGCCGTGAGAAAGCTTCCCACCCAGGCCACGGCTGCAGGGTGTAGCCAGACGGAGATAACTTACTTTTAGGGCTAGGATTGAGAGAAATCCGTGTTTCTATGCATATATATGTGCGCACACAACACGGAAATGCAGTTTTCCAGGCAAATCCGCCCATAGGAAGCACAGCAGGAAATCTTTTAGTGGTGCTGCTTGAAGTTGTTCCCCAACCGAAGCAATCCATCCTGGCAAAAAGGCAGTTTTGCCACTGCTGGCGCAACTACATTCTTTTCCTATTTTTGGCAGCAAGGCTACGTCTGTTGCTGCGTGCGCCCTCGTTAGCTGAGCACACAGAATTCTGCGAGCGAACCGCCTCGGCGCGGAGCAGCCCCGTGGCAGGTGGGACCGACCAGAGGCCACTCCTCCCACCAGCACAGGGCAGCAATACCTTCCATGTTTATCAATAAAACCCTCGAACTCAAAACGAATCCTCAGGCAGCAGAAGGAAGTGGATTGTGTAACGCATAGCGACGTTGCTTTCTGATCCTCCGATGTCGGCTCTTCCTATCATTTGGAAGCAGAATTCACCAAGCGTTGGATTGTTCACCCACTAATAGGGAATGTGAGCTGGGATTAGACCATCGTGAGACAGGTTAGTTTTAACCTACTGATGATGTGTTGCTGCAATAGTAATCCTGAATGAACACATTCAGCATATCCACAATGTGATCTGCTCAGCAACCCATCCTGAGATCCTGCACGTTATCTTCAGGATTTCCTGTCACTGCAGGTCAAATGAAAGAACCTCACCCATCTCAAAGCCTCCCCGTAGCACAGCAGGAGAACTGGGGTCAGGGAGAAGGCAAGGAGGTCACTGTTCTGCGCACACTTTGAGAAAAAGAAAGTTAAGGGAAATACCTTAGGTGACACAGAGTTAGTCTATCTGTATTAATTCTTACTGTTTGTATTTATCAAGTGAAAGGAACTGGAACAACTTGTTTAATTAGAAGTCAACACTTCGCAGGCGTTCAAGAGGTGCTTAAGCAGCTCTGTCACTTTAAAATTCTTAAGATTTTGCTTTGGGTTGTTTACTTTGTCCCTGCTCTTGGGTTTTGCAAGCTAGATTTGTCCCTCTTGCAAGACACTGGCCAGATCTGCCAGTGACACGAACGAAGAATCCGTCCTTCTGACAATCCCCCGTTCCAAAAGGTGCTTTTAATGTCAAAACACAGTCTATGATCAGTAAAGCAACTCCAGAGGAAGAGGAGTAAAAATCACGATGCCCATAAAGAGACCGAACTTTAAGAAGAAGTTAAAGCACCCAGAACAGTGAGTGGCAGCAGCTCACAGAACAGCCACTGCTCGCAAGACCTGACAAAAGCTTTTTCACTGCTCATTCTGAAATACCTGCACGGCTCTACTTTTTTTGGCAATCGAGTATCGCTACCCTGCAGCAGCAGTTTTAAGGTAAAATACACGCAAAGAGAGGCAGCACCAGTGCGCTCACTTTAGGAACCGTTTGTAAGCTACCCGGCACTGCGTGGGCGCAGCCGCGCTTGCCAAGGACCCGGAGATACAACACCCCCGCGCCTTCCCCCTCTCGCCTTCTTCTCACTGTCTCTGCATCACCGAGACTCACACCTGCTGTCAAAGTGAATTCAATTTTTATCCTTTTTTACAAGAGAACAGCAAAACAAGGGTGAGATTTCAGTGCCAGGAAACTTAAAATATTTGAACGAGGCTTGTTAACAAAACCCCCAACTACTTAAAGAGAACAGAAATCAAAGCTATGTTCTTGTTGCACAGAGCACTGTGCAGAACACATTAATAATAAATCAGGGAGAAGGAGCATTTTAAAATTGATATTTACCGAACTAAGTAGCTCTAAAGAGGCACGAGAATAGAAAAGAAGTCCAAGAGTGACGAGACAGTAAAAACACAACCACAAATACAGGGTAAATACAGGACGAGAGCAGCTGAAACGCAAACGAGCGCCAGTGGCAGTTCACAGAAGAGAGGAAAGGAGGAGAAAATCCAGAGGGGAAGGGAAGGGAGAGCAGCTGGGGTTCTTCAGGGCGCGTTACGTGTGTTCAGCAAGACAAGGGGGCACCTCTCTCTCCCCAACCAGAGCGACAACAGGAGGGACGGGCAGGCGCCCGCGAGTGCCAAGGGCCGCGTTTTGGCAGTGCCGGGCGTCGGCCGGACCCGCACCCCGCGCCGGGGGACCGAGGCCACCCCCGGCCGCCAGGCTCCTCCAGCGACCGCCCGGGCACCGCCGGACGGGCCAGAGGGGAAGAGGACGGCTTGAAGCAAACTGAAGGGCACGAACTACGGAACCGGAGCCTGCAGCGGGACGCCCGCGCCGGGAGGGCGCGTCTGTGGGGAGCGGGGCTGGGAACGAGCCCCCGCCAGGGCCGTGGGGAGCGCAGGGCGGCGGCAGCCCGGAGCGGGGTCACGGCTGCCCAGCGCCCCGGCACCCGAGGGGCACCGAGGGCTCACACAGCACTGACGGCTGCCTTGGGCCAACCTGGGTTTACTCCAGCTGGGGACTTCAAAGCAAAACACCTCTTTTTTTTTTTCTTTTTTAAAAATATATATATATGGGGAAGATGCCGGAAAGGCCAAGAGGAACAGTGCCAACGGTTTCCCTGCAGCACCCCGCCATCGCCACAGCGCCAAGAGCCCTCGGCGCCGGCCCCGGCCCCAGCCCCAGCCCCCGGGGGCGTCCGTGCGCCCGGGGACGCGGCCCGGGCGAGCCCCCCCCCCCGCGCCGGTACAACGCGGGGACGCTGCCGCCAGGCCCCGGCGGCTCGTACTCACCCCGAGCGGCGGGAGCGCGGCCGGCGAGCGCTGCCCGGCCCCGCGGCCGGCCCTGTCCTGTCCTGTCCTGTCCCGCCTCGCTCCGCTCCGCTCCGCTCCGGTCCCTGCCGCCGGGCTCAAGCGGCGCGCCGCGCCCGGGACCCGCTGCTCAGGCCCAGCGGCGGAGCCGGCCCGCGTGTCCCCATCGGGCCGCCGTACGGGCTGCCGGGCCGGGGGAGGAGGCGTCTCACGTGACCCCGGGAGGGCGGAAGCGGGAGCCAGCGGCGCCGCCGCCATCTCGGGTGCGGGAGGGCCGGAGCCCCCGCAGGGCCTCGTCGCCTTCTCCCGCCCCGGCCCCGCGGCAGGGCTCGGCGCGGGGCACCCGCACACCCTCCCTGCGTGACGGACGCCGAGGGGCGAAGGTGTAAATACGCGTGAAGCGGATGGCGAAGCTGGCCAGGGCCGGGCCGGGCCGGCGGCCGAGGCGCTTCGGGGCGCGACCGCTGAGGGCCGGGCGGGGCCGGAGACTCCGGCACCGCCCCGGGCCCGCTGAGCTTTGCCTCGCCCGCCGGCAGTCACGGGGCTGGCCTGGCGCAGGGGGTCGGTTGGGTGTCACCGGCGCGGGCGGTGCCGCAGCCCCTTGCCCGTGCTGCTCGCGCGGGGCCGGGGTGCGACCCTCCCCGAGGAGGCACTCGCCCAGGAGCAGCAGTTTCCTGGTGGCCTGGGTCAGTTTTCCAACTCCGTAGAGAAAAATAAAACAGAAAATGCAATTACATGTAGCAGATTTTTTTTTTTTAAGGGAGGAACGCAGCCGCTGGGGTGTCCCTGGGTGTGTAGGTACGGTCACAGTGACATTCTGGAGGTCGAAAGGAGCGGTGATGCCAGAAGCACTCTAGCATGTATTGATCCAAGGCCTTTGCTAATTCTGTTCTTTTCACATCCCAGAGGAGCTGTTCCGCAGAGACAAGTGGCCTGAAACGCGATCTCTCGCCAGATAAAAATACAGGCAGTGCCTGCGCTCGTGTCCTGCGGCTGCGAGCGAGGCAGTGCGCTCGGGCGCTCCCAGGGCAAGAACAAAAAACCAAGCAAAACGGGTCTTTTATTTAGTCAAAATATTTTTTATTTAGCAGAAGGTTTACTTTGCTCTTCCCTGCCTCCCCCCCACCCTTGTTTGCGCATTACGATTTCTCATGCTTCCATTCTTTCAGTACAATATATGAACACCTCGCACCTCGGCAGCCACTTTCCAGTTAAGGCTCTCAGAGCATTTACAGACAGGAGTTAACTCAGCCTCACGAAAGTCAATAGCAGTAGGGAAGTAAAATGGTCTGCATCTGCAGAGAGAACTCAAGACCAACTGTTTCAAGTTTTTCTCTGACTTTCAGTGTCCAGCTTGCACTATGCTGAGTGTGATGAACGCGGGTCCGTGCACTTGTGTTTCATGCTTTCAAAAGAAAGACCGAGCTTGAGCACCCAAACTCTAAAGCTACTCATGAAAATCTTTCCTTAGTAACTTGTTGAAGGCCACACAAAAAGTGAATCCAAAACTGGGAGCAAGGAAGAGCTTCCAGTTCTGAGCTCTGAGATGCAGCTCTGTGTAACTTACCTCCAGAGGGACTTCAACACCACAGTCCATTCCCTTCCTACACATGATCCTCCACTGCCCACTTCCCGCAGACTCCAGCCCTGGGGTACTCACATTCTGTGTTTTACTAGCGAGTTTTACACGAGGGTCTCCACAGTCATCGAGTGTGCAATGCCTTTGGGTGGCTCTAATGAGCCTCAATGAAGAGAAAAAAAGCCCAACAAAACGCCCAAACCCCAACAAGCTAACAAGCAGCTGGTGTGGATTTCACCTTTGAGTATTTAAAGCAAACTTCAGAGTTTATGGAAAAAAATCTAATACGTCATCGTTTTTAAAGAAAACACCCTCAACCCCAAACCTGGTTCAAATGGAAGACTAAGTATTAACTCGACGTTAAAACCTTCTCATCAGTAGTGCATCTGCATAGAGACTCCTCATACAACCCTGCACAGTCACAGTTACGCCTTGCAAACGGAAGCAGTGTGACCGTTCAGGCAAACGGCAACTTTAAAATACTCATTTCAGTTCACGCCGGCAGTACCTCCACGTGAGCGCCGTCGGGAGACGCTGCCATGAAACACAGACGGAACTTGTTCGTAGTTGGGTTAACACTGAGAATCCAAACAGTCAGACAAACACAATGCAAGTATTTCAACAGAAACAATAGAAAATGTCACTGGCTTAAAAAACACCTAAATGTGAAATCTTGGTTATTTCAATGAGCTGCTAGACCCTACATTTAAAATGATGCGTTTACAGAACTATTCCGATGAATTAGGCTTCTCCTATAACACTAAATACTGGAATTCTGATAGATTGTGCAAGTATTAAAAAATATTAACATTTTAAATGTTAACATTACAATTTTAAATAGCCTTGCAAGTGCAATGTTATAAATATTAAAAAAAAAACACCTCAGAGCTACAATTTTATATAAGTTATATGAGTAAATAAAAGTGCTTTTCAAGTATTTATGTTCATTTACAGCTGGATTCTCTTGTATAAGTCAGTGCTTAGATGGAACAACTTCAATATGGGTCTCCTTTTGAAGTTTTGGATGCGTACGTTTGACTGAATGGAAGAAATGGTTCCATTTGCAGAAACGTGTGATAAATATTTAAATACAGAATAGAATTTGTGATAAATATTTAAATATGGAATATTATAAAACACGAATACTGTGGCTTTTTATTACCTATGAAAAATAAAATTGAAAGAGCTCACGTGTGATAACCTGGTAACGCCACGGGAGCCCTCAAGCCACACCGTAACTGTTAATTCCGTCAAAATCCCAAATTGTGGAATGGTAAATAGCTGTTCCTCAGCAGAGACAAAAGCACGCGATCGTAGCGGAGGCCCAATGCTGTCAGCTTCTGAAGAACTTCAACGATCTCACGGAATCTAACGAAACCTTCCCAGCCCGTGTGGTTGGGCAGCCCTCAGCCACGGGCGCTCCAGAGAGTGCACCGTGTGCCACCACGTGTCACCGCGAGTCACCGCGTATCACCGCGTGCGTGTCACCGCAGCGCGGGCTGCCCGCGCCTGGCGCCGCTCCCTTCCTGGCCAGCCCGGAGCCGGTACTGCTGCGGGGCGCAAAAAGAGCTCGTGTTGCTGCTTGCCAGCCAGAGGGAGGGTGGGGTAAGTGGGGAGATACTTGTTTATTAGACAAGAACACCAAAACAAAACAACCCTAAATGAATCGTTATATATGTAAAAGTGCACTGAAAATATTACTTACTGAACCCTATCTCTCCTAAGCGCCAGATTTTCATCTTAAATTATATCTGCTCTGAACACTGAACATAGATAAGCCGATACTAGAGCGTTTCACTTGTCCTGCAGTTTGAAAAGCACGTGGCACGAGGCAGCGTCAACATCCTTCGTTAAAGATCTGGCGATGCCAAAGTCCTACCACGGAGACGCAGCTCGGCGGGAGCGCCCGCGGGCTGTGGTACAAGTGTCCTCCAACAGAGTGCTCTGTCGTTTGCCAAAGACAGAAGTCAAACCGTTGCCCTACCTCACCACAGTGCTCCACCGGCAACTTAAGAGCTTTCTTTCCAGATGCAGTCGGACTTCAATAAATTATAGCTCTTCAGAGTTAGGCAATTCTTTGTCATAAAAGCAGAGGTTCGTGTTCCATCAAGAGCGGCCGCCATTTAGAGGGGTCTCTTCATGCAGACCTGACAACGGCTGATGATATTTTCTAGTTCTCCAGCTTTCAAAGTCTGTGACAGAGGCCTCCTGAAGGAAACAAACCAAACATTTACTTCTTTCCTTTAAAAAAAATGGGAAGAGATGCTGAGGCTTTGGATATGGAATTACTAACATGGAAATCCTTGGCTCACTTAGGACATCTTTGCACTACAGAGCCAGCAAGGATGTGTCTAACCCGAGGGGGGTCCTAGGGGAGCCCCCCGGGCTGTGCCGGCAGTTCCTGTCTCCTCGGCACTTGCAGCGTGGATGTGACACGTACGGGTGCAGGGAAGAACAGTTTACCTGAACATTCTTCTTGGATTTAGTGATGCCAACCAGAAACTGTAGGAATTCGAATAGTAGTTGCACGTCCCCCTGCCATGGCACTCGATGAATGGGATAGCTCGAAATTCTTCCAGACAAGATCCGGGAGACGCCAGTGCTTGGCCAGAAGCTTCTGAGCCGGCACTTGTGTACTGTAAGCACCAACACATTTTTTATGAGAACTTGTCCATCAGCTTTTAGTAAACTGCAGGCAAAAAAAAAAAAAAATCCTCTTTCTGAAGCACTCCCTGTGTCCTGCGGTACATCTCGGACAAGACAACACGAATGCAGATTACTCTTATCAAGCTTACAATGAAGCACAGAAGCTTCACAGAAAATCAGGCAAAGGGATGATGTTTCTTAAACCCTGCAAAGGCTTTTTCCCGCTCCATGAAAAGGCACGGAACTGTAACCGGTACAAAGACGAGAAAGTAGCTGGCTTCTGTCCCGTTGAGACTACAGTAACAAGTAAGTCATATCCCCTGGTGTTTTGTGTGTGTGGTTATTTTCTGTCGCATCGATTGCTTCTCCAAACAGAAAAAGCAAAGGCAGCATTCTCCTTCTCTGATGTTGGCAAATGCTTGAAGAAATAGCTTTAAAATAATTTATGACAGCAGAAAATTGGCTAGAAAAGCCCAGTTCTCAATCTGCAGTCACATTATGAACTTTCTTCACTCCTGTCTCCTTATGGCATTGAAGCTGTGGAGGCTGTATTTGTAGGCAGTGCTCTGCATTTGCTTTGATTTTAGCTTTCGGTGGAGTTCAGCCCCAAGACCCAATGTATAACAGAACTGCACCTGGCACAGAAGTGGGTCAGTTATTTCTGTGTCTTTGTGTTCGGGACTGGGTTAACCACTCCATTCCCCAAACATTTAACAACCACTAACAAACCAATGAGCTACGAGCAGATGAAAACGCCAGTGAAAGCGAGAGGACCTGAAATTACTAATTCAAGTCCTTATATCCTCACCATAACGAAAGAAAAGCCCTTCCAGAGAGACATCCAGCCTTCTGGGCATGCAGGAACTAGAGTTGTTTGGCTGTGAACTGCCAGGACCATTGCAGCTCCCTCGCAGACAACACACCTGCCAGAAGAAACATGCACAAGGTCAGCGCAGGTCTGAGGGAAACACGAAAGCAGACCAAAACCTTTTCTTCTAGGACAGCAGCTACCCCGTGGCAGGGCTTACTGTAAATGCCACAACTCACACAAGGTAACCCAAATACCTTGCTTTGCAATCTCTGCTAGATAGTTAAAACCAGTGCTTGTGCTGGCTGAGGTGGGCAGGTCTTCGCCTAAGATTTGCTGTCAAAACCGATTTATGATGTGCTTGTGGTGCCAGGCCAGAGGAGCTGGCATTCTTGTGCTCTTACCTGCTTATATGGGGCTCTAGTGCCCTGCCAGAAATGGGTGCCATGTCCGCCGGAATCACTGCCGCTGTGGACAGCCAGTAGGAATAGTCATTGCGAGAAGCAAAGCTACACACGTCGTTGGTGCTACAGAATAAGAACGGCATGGTGCTGAATCTCTGCAAGCAGCTGCCAGCTGTTCCTGGAAGACAAAAGAGGAGAGGTTTGTGACGGATGGATGATTATATTTGGTGCAGAGAACAGAAGAGACATGTGATGGCATCCAATCTACTCTAGTGAGAAATAAAATGTTAACTAGAGAGAAGCATCTGCACAGTGGAATTATTCAAAAGCAAAATGCCTATGGTATATACGAAAATAAGAACTAAGAATAAAATCTATTGAAATATTAATATCTTATTGAGTGGTATCGGTCCTTGTACCAGTGGCAGGGATTCAGCTGCTTAAACAAAAGCTCCTGCTACCATTTGTGACACCCTAAACCATCCCATCTGGTCTCCAAAAAAAGCAAGATTCTCTCTCAGATCCTGTGTCACTACTGTCAGCCCTGTGCAGATGTTGTGAACACTTATATCAGCCATCTATCCATACGTAACTGGACTGCTCCTCACAAATGTCTCGAACAGCAAAGAGGAACTACAGGAGTGCAGGCAAAGAGGTGTCTTTCGAGCCACAGTTCCTGGGTTGGCTCAGAGCAGCAGAGCCCTCTGGAGACAGATGGCTGAAGCCAGTGTTCCCCTCAGACACTTACCGCGGGTTTGGTTTCGTGACAGCTTAGCATTACTGGACTCTAATGAAAACAATCACAAAACTGTTACCAGTACCGTACCAAGATCTTGTCCGTGTGCTCGTTCGTTTCCCTGCACAAAAAGCAGCGAGTAGCCAACGTAGATCTGCGCAGTCCCAAGGGGGCATGAAGGAATCCTTGTTGACTGACTGTGCCGGGTAAAGATAAAACCTCTCCTTGTTGGACCAGCAATCATAGTACCTGGTGATCCAGGTAACCCTTGGAGACCTGGAAAGCCAACCAGTCCAGGCTGTCCTGTGGGCAGGGAAAAGAAACACAAGTGCAAATATTATCCTTTTGTTTGAATTCTTACTTCATTTAAATTAGTGGAACCACTTGAAAGCCAACAAAAAAATTATCAGTAAGAAGACACAGCTCGAAAATTGGTAGTATTTGTTGCTAGATGTATTAACTCCTTCAGACCTAGCTCAGGTAGCTTTGCATTGCATGGTTTCATGGAAGAGTAAGGTATTTTAAAGAACCGTGGCCACTTTTACCAAAAAAAGTTGTAAAGTCAAAACATTTCATGGTGACAAAAATATTTAGTTCTGTTTTGATGGCATAAAAAGGCACACCAATACCTACGGATTTCAGGTGCGTAAATAAATGTGATTAATAACAGAAGAGCACAGTCAATACACATTTTACTGAACTATTAATTCTTAATTAATTCTTAATTCTTAATTACTAAATTACTAAATTGTGAACATGCATCTGTTAAAAGCTAAGAATGTGCTTACACGTGCTCGTGGCCCTAAAGCTACTGTAAACATTACAGAACCTCCATAGGCTCAAGAGGAAGAACTTACAGAAATCAGCAATGCAGTTTATCTGTAAATTCAGTACCAGCAGTGAAAGACAGAGCCCGCTTTCCTGTACCTCTTTGTCCTGGAAATCCCCTGTCTCCTTTTGGACCAGGCAGTCCTCGTTGACCTGGATGACCAAAACTTCCTGGTAGACCTTTTACTCCTTTAGGTCCTAAATTGTAACGAAGGAAAACCCAGAATCACATAGCAATAGTTATTCTACATTTTAGTAACTGTTGATGAATAAAGTGAATATCCCTAGGAAAATGTACCTGTGTTGGAATAAAAACCATCAGCGTGAATTTACTAAGTTTTGAGACCTTCTGACACCAAATCACAATGTTCTACTAAGCAGCGCACAGGGGCATGTACAGAGATGAAAGTATAAAGCACCTTGTAGTCCGGGAATCCCCTGAATTCCTTGATCACCTGGTGTTCCCGGGATTCCTGGCAGTCCAGGAGGACCCTTGCTTCCTGGCACAGACAATATTTTCCCAGGGACTCCAGGCAGACCTAGCGGCAAAAGCATAACAAAAAGCTATTGCTTGGTATTAAAAGAAACAACCTACAAACCAAACCAATCAAGCAAAGTCTGCTGGTACGAGACTGTGAAGGGTTGGTTACCATGCTGGCCCTTCGGTCCCCTTGGCCCTGCTGCACCTTGCGGTCCGGGGGGTCCTTGATTACCCTTTTCTCCTAAAAAAGAAGATTCAGAATACACCTGTCTCGTTTAAAATGTCAAAACGTCAATGTTTCAGAAGCTTATTTAAGAGCCCTGCATAATCCATGCAACCTTCCCAAAGAGAAACACTGCCTGTAGACTTGTTTGAAATGCAAAAGTAGACTTCTACAGCCCTGCTGGAAAAAAATTAATTTTTTTTTTAAAGCAGTATTTTTATCATCAAGTCAGGAGATTTGACTGGCTATAACTGACTGACTATGGAGGCCACCAAAGTCTCACCCCTTCCATATTTTAACATCGGTTTGGACATACCCATAGCACCTAACTCAAAGAAAATGCTCTCTTAGTGAATGCTTTCATTTATAGCTGAGCTACACCCTGCTCTTGGTGGAAAACCCCCGGGTCTCTAGGGCCACACCTGATGCTACTACAGAAGTACTATTATAATGCAAGATGTAAATGATTGTATCTGACACATAGAAGTGTACGTAATAAATGCATGAATACCTTTTACGCCTGGGAATCCAGGAAACCCAGGGTCCCCTCTAGCACCAGGATAACCCGATCGACCTTCTATTCCCTGCAAACCAGACAACACCAATAATAAACAAGTAATAAACAGGAAGCAGCAGCTGCACGCAATGAATTCCGTTTTCTTTTAGTTCAGAATACTCATTACGTTCACAGAATATGCTACACCTAGAAGTATCTGCTCTGTTTGTGAGCACGTTAGAAACAGCCATATTGTTGTTAACATCATTCTGTAACACAGAATGGCCACGGAAATGACATGACATGGTCCACTTAAGTCCATAAAAGCTACTTTTCATATCCATATTACTATCTTTTCACTATTACAAAGGTTTTTTTCGGGAGGATGTGGGGTTTTTTTTTTGTTTTATTTTGTTGTATTTTTTTAAGTTGCCCTGGGTGTGATTTTCACGGTAAAAGTAAGGTAACAATGGAGTTAGAAACAAGCAATATTCCTTTCACTGACTTTTGGACCCGGAGGACCAGTGTCGCCGGCGGGGCCCGTTGGCCCTGGTACGCCATCTGCCCCTCTGTCACCCTTGCTTCCTTTCATGCTGGGTGTGGGAAGACCAGGAGGCCCTGGAAAGCCAGGAGCACCTGTACAGAAACATCAGACAAGTAAAGACTGCTGCAGCAGCATTCACAGACACGACGTACGATGCACTGCAACAGCCAGTGACTCTGTAGCGGGACCCACGTTTACCGCCACAGTGACCCCCAACAAAATACACCCCTTTAAAAGAAAAAAAAAAAAGACTCCTTTTTCCTAGCCTGCTAATTTGATCTGAGTCAGAGCTCAGCTCCTGTGGTACTCCATAGTACTACAGTTTTTTGAATATCCTCCAGCTGTAGTTATGCCTGTAATCGTGGACTTGTTTAACTTGCAAAAGACCTTTAAGATCATCGAGTCCAACTGTTAGTTCAGCACTGCCGAGTCCACCGGGAACCACGTCCCTAAGTGCCACGTCTACACACTCATGCTACCTCACTTCCTTAGAGCTGGATCTCAGCTGCTCTGCTGACAACACGGGAAGAAAGCAAAATAATGCAGTCAAGTGACTGCAAAGCTTAGCGTTATTTTGATTTACACCACACTGCGCAGACCACCATGGCACTAACCGGCAGAGGAACCACCTGTTTAATTATGAAGCTCTCTTGGAGGAAGGCCTTGGGCTCTGGACAGCCTGAATTCTGCTTTCAATAGCCAGTGAATCATTTCAGATACATAAAGAGTTAGACCAACACACCTGGCCTTCCATCCGCACCCGCAACACCTCTGTTCCCTTTCTGGCCAGGAATCGCCACGCCTGTCGTGCCCTGAGGTCCAGGGAATCCCACTCGGCCAGGAGGTCCGACGGGCCCTTGGTCGCCCTGATGGCCTTTCATACCTGGTGGCCCAGGAAACCCAGGCAGGCCCATGTCCCCTTTGACTCCTGCAAAGCACAAGCAGATACGAGAGCTAAGGGAGCTGTCGAGGTGGTGAGCTGGTGGGACTGCACACAATGTGTACACCTATGGTACCACAGAGGTGGAATTCAGCCTCTGTTTTTGGCACGGAGAAGTCCCCAAAGCCACCTTGCTACCAGAAACAAAATAGTTCTGAGAAGACAGGACGCACTGTAAGGTAGCGTACACCTTAGTTTTTTTCAAAACCAACAAAACCAAACCGAAAACAACAAAACACTTCAGAGATTGCTCATACAAAGGAATAAAATTGAGAGGAGGGTAAAAAGACCAGAGCAGTGAATATTTTTTGATGCAAAAGTAGACGAAATGCTTCTTTGAACATCAGAACTGGCGAAAGAGATCTTTTTTTTTTAAGCAAAGCAAGTCAATGGATTTCTAATGGTACTAGAAATACAATGAAAGATCTAAAATATGGAAGAGTCCCCTCAGTCATCTGTTCATCAATATAAAAGGGGAGATGAACAAAATCAAAATGCAATCACTGCAGCTCTCTTATAGTATGCTTGGCATTCAGCATCATGATCTGTTTTCATTAGAATATACTGTTAATCAAAATCTGTATCAAAATAAAATTTCAAAAGCTCTACAATGTGTGTATCACCTTCACAAATCAAAGAAGTTACCTTCTCTAGCTCCCTTTTACAACAGTCTAAACTTTACCAGCGAGACCTCTTAACATTCAATATATAGCACCAAATCACGGCCCAAAAACACAGAGTCACTCTTCATTTCCTCCAACACTCTCAATGCCATTTCAAGCACCCACAAGCAGGAGGTGACGTAAAGATGAAGATTCTGGTATTTAAAAATCAAAGCTTTTGCTTTCTGAAAAGACAACTCACCTCTACGACCAGGAGTACCTCGAAGGCCAGGGATTCCTCTCCCCAGTGCTCCTACAAAACATTAGGTCACATTAAACTCAAAGTCCTGAATAATTTTTAGACAATATCATTGTTGTCTAATATTTCATACATTTCTTCAGAATTCACTGAATCAAAACATACATTTTAGTTATATGTAAAATATGATTTATTGACTATTTCATTTTTTCCACCCAGAAATACAAATTAAATTTGTACGTTTTTCTTCATACTCCTATCGATCGATAATGTTTGAGGTACATTCTACAATAACAAGCTTTGTCTTTAGTCAGCGGAACAAAAACAGATGAAAAATCTGCATTTAAGTTAGTTACTAAGAAAAATAGAAGAAATGTAAATATCTGAAAAAGAAAATACCTTAACAGTGATTACTTCAAACTTAATATGAAAAAAACTTACTAAATACTACGAATGCCTTCTCAGTATCCTCTTTATACTCATATGCAAAGACACATTTTCACTGTAAAATGAGAAAATGCTTTCTGCCAGAATTCAGTGGAGGACTGCATCTATCTGTGGACACTGATGGCGTGAGGAGCGAGATTTAAATGAAAGGTTTTACAACCCAAGGGCCAGGTCATGGAAACCTTTGCTATTCCTGCAAGTAACACCAAGATTCCTTTTATCTTGTATTTCCATGCAGGAGAGGAGACTCCTTTAAAATGATTTTGCTTCTTCTCCTCTCTTTGAGATTAAACATGTAGGAACTGTTAACAGCAGTACTTTGGCTCTTACAGACACTAACAATTTTAGGTGACGTTATGACAGCTCACGTTTGTAACAAAGCAGCAACATACATACAAGTGTTCTTGACAGCAGGTACAACAATTACACAGAAAAACCTGTGAATTACATAAAAGTGAAAAACCTTCTACTGAGAAACTTATTTTTGGCTCCACAGAAGCTCCTTATTAATCCTTCCCAAATAATCCTTGTCAGTTTAATCAGGGAAGAAAACAATTGTAAAATAGAATTCAAGTATTTCACTGTTGTTACCTGGTTCTCCCTTCCCTCCTGGGGGACCGGGCACGCCATTCCGACCTTGGTCACCTCTGTCGCCTGCAAGTCCATTTCTTCCAGGTTCTCCAGCAGCCCCTGGGAATTACAACAGACCGCAGTAACATTTGCACTTCTATTATTTTGGATTTTGAAGGAAGAGGACACGAGTCCCCTTTATTAAAATTTAATTAGTTCAGCTACCTCCAAGGCAGGCGTAACCGTTGGTATACAGACATTTATAAAGAGCGGCACCTAATTTTTATTGAGCTCACTGGATTTAGCCCACGCTGGTGGGAATCCATACAGGCAGTGTGGTTTCTCTTCCTGGCTTTACTAGAAACCCAAGGTTTCTCTAAAGTCTATAAAACCACAACATCATAATTTTGACAAGGGCTTCTGAATGCAAGAGCGTTCAGTGACTGGCACTCACTTTATTAAAGCCTGCACAGCACACCTCCCTGTGGCTGCGTATGCACACACTCCCCCTTAGGTATGTTTTGCGTGGTTTCATCTTTTCTGTTGCTTTTACAAACAACTACAACTCTGTCCTCTCTTTCCACTCTAATTAATTTTCTTCTCCTCCTCATCTAGCTACATCTATCACTCTCTTTTAGGAGGTAAACAAACCTTTCCTATAATTGTGTGGATATCACATCTTGAGAACTCTGGATGAAAATGAAAAAAAGGCAAAAAGCTTTACAGTAGTGAAACAAAATTAAAACCTCTTGTCTCAGCAGAACTGATAACATTGAAAATAGGCTGTTCAAGACTGCAGCTGGAACCAGAGAAGGTAAAAAGCCTGGAGCTCCCATAAACAGAGACTATGACTGCGTCAGCTAAAGGCTAAAAAGCTCGGTGGGGGCAGTGCTTTGGGAGAGGTGCTGTATATCATACCGGGGGGGCCGGCGATGCCCTGCTGCCCGGGGCAGCCCTGCTGTCCTCTAGCACCAACACCTCCGGGAGGTCCACGCTTCCCTGGAAGAAGAAAGAGCGTGGGAGAGGGGAAAAGGCATTGTGACTGGATCAAGCCTCAGGCTGAGAACTGTGCTATCACTTCTGCTTTGGACACCTGCAAAAGATCTCCAGCTGACGCAGGTGAGCCTGGCTGCACCAACTACGAGGTTCAGAGCAGTCGGACATAAAGGTGCCAGCCCATAGGCACCCTGGTGCTTTGCTGAGAAACTATCTTCCTCCAGCAGCATGTCGACATCTCACCACCCCTCTGAAACAAAACATACCTGGGATTCCTGCACCTCCAGTCTCTCCTCTGAGCCCATGTGGTCCGGGTACTCCTTTATGGCCTGGATGACCTTGGGATCCTTTTTCTCCTTTGCTGCCCAAAAGTCCTGGAGGGCCTGGATCTCCCTGAGAAATAGCAGTTGCACACAAACAGGTAAACAATCACACTGCATTGAATGCATTCCGTATCTGAACAATACAAAAATCATAGGTAATTTTAAAGATTCCTTATGCTTCTCAGACAAAAATCAAAGTAGACTGACATGAAGTCTTCTCATTATACCAACAATCCTTTTCCTTAACCTGTACAAGTCAGTCTTTAGATGTTTTCACCAACACACAGACTTCCCTTTAATTTTATTCGAACACCCCTCTTTTGTTCCAAACACACTTTCCTTACAGACTACGCAGCTATACAAAACACTGAAATGCGTATTTTTCCTTAAATTAGTGCTGACTTTCACAACAATAATCTCACTGTGGCTGCCCAGGTAATACAGAAAATAATCAGATTATTTAGATGGATTACAGGAGTTACAGTACAGTTGACAGCCTCTACCACATACTTCACATAATGTCCTATGTAAAAAGATTGACTGTTGCCCAACAACCAGAATATGCGGAATAAAATTGTCTCCAAGTGAGCTAACTTAGAAAATACTGTTTCTCTCTTAGCAATATATACTACAGAACATAGTATATACTGAACATAATATACATTGCTGACAAAAAACTCAATTCATCTTTTGCTATGATATTAGACTGTCAAAAGCCAATAGTGCAATTTCAGACTTCAAAACATTTGCATTTGCACAGACTACGTTTTTCTGTACTTTTTAATGTGTAAGTCTCCTAGTGCTGACTTTTGCAAGCCCATGCTCTTAACGCATTGGCAGCTTTTCCAGAAACAAAGTTATTTCCAAGATGTTTCACCTTTACAAGTAAGAAATTTCTTGCACCAAGAGAAAAAAATAAATACAACGAACTCAGAAACTTCTCCTGACTAATGACACAATAGGATTTTCATACTTCTTACCACTAGCAAATCACCTACTTCTACAAACGCAGCAGCTCGTGCTTACAGGTTGCCCTGTTCCCAGAGCCAAAGGCTCTGCTGATGGCCTAACGCAACGACGTTCCCATCGCCTTTGTACCTTTGGGCCAGGTTCTCCTGGAGGCCCAGGAGATGGGTACCCAGGATCTCCTTTGTCACCGGGAAAGCCACCATAGCCCGGCAGGCCAGGGTCACCTGATGGTCCTGGAAAGCCTGGAGATCCTTTCTGCCCTTTTGGACCTGGAAAAAAACACAGATACTGATGCATGCCACTCTTAAAAGGATAACAACCTGTGTTCTGCAAACTGCTGCTTGCACATTCATCAGGTATTTATTCTGCATTGTTCTGCATCACACAGGCAGTGATTTTATTTCTAAACACATTAAAGAGAGGTTCTTACATGTAACACCATAAAGTTAAAAAAGTTACAGTTCACTTAGAGAGGTAGAACTGCAATCTGCAAGTCAAACAAATGCTGGGGTGGTGAGAAGTCTAGAGGTATTGCTAAAAACAAATCCCATCCAAGTCTTGTGTAGGGCACTTGCAGGAACTGCTCAGACCTGTGCAAATGCTTCTATACACCTTAGGAATTTGTAACATGGCGTGACAGAAAATGACCTGGAATTCCCATGTCGCCTTTGCTTCCTGGTGCACCTGGGAATCCTTGTCCTCCAGGAAGCCCTGGAAGACCCATAAATCCCTTGACACCTGCAAGACAAAGAAACAAGTGTCACCTTCTCATGTTTGCTTTAGACACCGGCCGGTAGAGCCATCATGAGTACACAACCCTCTGTCACACACCTTGTGAGGGCATCTTACTATTTTATAAATCAAGATGCAGCCTCTTGGCCCAGACACAGATAAAATTATCGTAGCTCTTGCTAGAATGTCAAGAACATAATGAACATCTTATGCATTGACATTAAAATTGAAGTTTGTGACCACAGCACCATAATGACATACAGCATCGATAACTGTCATCATTAGATGAGCTGTTTCAACTACAAGTTTAAAATTATTTCTGATTGCCACCATTTTTATGTATCTAATTATAGCATCATACAGTTTTCGAGAATATAGAGATTAAAGATGTTTTAGCATTAATTTGAAAAAAACCCTCAAGGGTCAACATGTATCGTTAGGTATGAAGTTATGGTAACGGCAGAGCAAAACTTTGTGAAATAGCTTAGGTAGTTTTATAATTTATGCAGGTTCTTTTTAAGTCTGCTTTTTGCTGAAGGTCTGGTAACTTTCAAAATGCAAGTCAAACACAAAGGCTTTGGAAAGGGAAATAAAATCAATTTGAAATAAAACTTCCAAAATATTTTTTTTGCACAATTGTGATGTTCATATTTTAGAATTGTTACGTTTTTTATAATATTGGAATTCAAACTTTACTCCTATAAATACTGGATTTTATTCACTGGTCTCATCAGCTTTTAGATTTCACTCAGGATTTAACGTAATTTTCCATCTATCACCCCAAACAACAGTACATATTTGGAAGGAGACAATCATTTGGTGGTAGCTGCTACAGCTTTGAAATAGCAGCTTTTGAAATTGGTCGGTTTCAGAACTCTCAGAAAAGCTTCAGAGTTAATCCGGAGAATGTAGTGCTGCTGCTGGAGATGAGCTGGAGTGCCAGCACTGAGGCAGTATTATCTCTGCTCTCCACGTGATGCAGTAATTTTCAACACACATACACCTCACCTGGCAGCCCAGGCATTCCTCCAGCCCCATCGACGCCTGGGGGACCATGCACACCGGCATCTCCTTTTTCTCCTTTTAGACCCATTCTTCCTTGAACTCCTAAACCAAAAGCTTCATTTTAACAAATACTGCAAAACAACATCTTAGACTCTAAGCATGTTTATGTCAAGTATAAAGTTTCTGTAAAGTCTTCTGGACTTCTCCTATGGAGACAAAAGGAAGTTTCTTAAAGCTTCCATAAGAACACGTCTTCACAAAAAGTCAGGCAGCGTTAAGCAAGGACAACTCGTATGCAGAGTCCGTGTTCATACTGAAAACAGAGGAATTCTCCCGACAGTCAGATATTTCTGAGCAGACTCAGTTTCTTGGCAATCCAGCATCTAGCTGGTGAGCACACACATTTCTGTGCTCATGGGCTACTAAACAGGTAAAGCCATGAATGCAGAGCATATACGTACATAAGCCTCCTGTTACTACTGACATATTACTGGTTTAATGTTCAAATAAGAGCTTTTTAAGGAATATGGGGTTGTTAAAATAGAAATAAATATTCAGTGTAATATCCAGCCATCCCATAAATAAAAAGGCAATTACAGTGCTCATCAGCAATTATTTCAAAGCCCTGTGAACAGTCTCAGTAGCGGCGCCATTTTCTTCCACGCTTTAGAGCCCACTGGAACTGCAGCACGGTCAACAACTGTGACTAGTCCCGAGCGACAGAACAACAACTGTGTACCTTTCAAGCCTCGTTCTCCTTTATCCCCGATACCAACCAAGGTCTCCGATGGTCCAGAAAAACCTTTATCCCCTGGTTCGCCCTTTGCTCCAAGAAACCCTTTTATCCCCTTTAGTCCTGGGAAGCCAGAAGAACCTGCAGGAAAATATTAAATTTTTCTGAAGTAAACTGACTAGACGATAGCATGAAGGAAGCCCTGAAACGCCTGTCTTCGAGGGCAACTATGTACGTAAATACACATTCCAAACAGACAACCTAAACTGGCTTCTTAATTGCTTCAATCATCAGTAAAACATCAACAAGCAGAGACTATGGCAAGGGATGGTAATTATTTCTTATACTGAATATATGTATAATCTTGTATTTGTTGAATAGATATAGCAATGGTATTTGGACCATGAATGGGACAGAAAAAAGACAGGAAAAAAGCTCTCCGCTCTTTATTTAGCAAGTCACCAGCCATTTTTACAAATAGCAATGAAAGAGAAAAGGTGGGAATTCAAAACTGCTAAAAGAAATAAAATAACCTTGTAACTCTGTAAGCCTGTAGGCTGCACATATGCAGATGCCAAATATTGACCAAGACTCAAAGAAGTTCTGCTCTGACACATGCACTCAAGAGCGGTACCATACATGAGGATGGATCACAAGACTACTTTGAGCACAGAAGTTCCTGTATTCTAAGGAACAGAGAGAAGGCAGATGCTGCAGCCACTTGCCTCTGATACCCGGGCTGCCTGGTCTGCCAGCCACGCCCGGAGCTCCAGGAATTCCTAACCGGCCCATTAAACCTGGATCTCCCCTTGAGCCTGTGGAATTGAAGCAACAGGAAAATATTTGTTAGTATTTGATCAGTGAAGCAACATTTCTTCAGAAAACTACACGTACGCCTGTCACTGGGGAATGGCGATTTATTTGTTTTCCATAAGGATCTCATTGATATATATGGAAGCTGTAGGTGGAAAAACATTTTGACATCTTCAGTCTGGAAAAGCATGAGTGACAACCTTTTGCAGAGATTGACTTAATTTCTACGTCTAAACAAGTATTTGCAGAATCCTTACCTGGCACACCAGAGATTCCTGGCCTTCCAGGATGTCCCTTGGGACCCGGCAATCCTGTGTTTCCCTGCAGGCCCACTAATCCAGGTTCCCCAGGCTCTCCGTAGGTTCCTGGGATACTCAAGCCAGGCAGACCTAGTTCTCCTTTTGAACCTTGCAAACCTCTTCCTCCTAAGAAAAATGCATGGCAGTGTAGTATGGTACATTTGTCTGGAAAATAAACTTTCATCGCTATCTTGCTGTCAGGGGCATGAAATTCTTCTTGAACTCTACCTGTTTGAGTGCTAAACATTAGATCTGTAAGACAACATACATGTTCAGGAAAAGAAATAAACCAAAACAGTTGTGGGTTGGTTGTTGTTGTTTGTGTATTTCTTTTTTAAGGGAAGGGAAAAAAAAAAAAGGCAAGAGTAGAGAACTGTGTTCTTTCTCAGAAAAAGAACCTAAAACCTTTCGAGATCATATATAGGATTATTTTCTGGCATACTATCCTGCAATGGATATCCAGAAACAACTTCAGCTCCTTCAGGCCACTGGAAGGCAGAAACAAAACGCAGACCCACGCAGCCAAATGGCGTATTTGACTCAGAAGGTCCTACCTGGTGGGCCTGTAGCTCCTTGTCCACCCTGCACACCCGGCAAGCCAATGCGACATTCAGCAGGTTTCCCTGGAAAACCTGGATCTCCAAGAACTCCAGGTGAGCCGCGATCTCCTAAAAGAAAGGAGACTGGATTCACAAGGCTTTGAGCGAGGCTTTTGATATTTCAGGCTCTGAGTGGGCACTGTTTGACTTGGCTTCCCTCCCCTTAAAATAACTCGCTGTGCTTCCCAAGCTCACTGGACAACAGTACCTCTTAGGCCGTCATCACCATCGTGTCCAGCACGCCCTGGCAGGCCTGGAAGTCCTGGAAATCCCGTATCACCTTTTGAGCCAGGGCTGCCATGACCTCCTGGTGAACCCAGTCTACCTGGCTCTCCAGGAATAACCATGCCTGGGTCACCCTGCAACACAGAGAGAAATGTCAATGGTAAACGATCCACTAGGTTTTGCAAATCTGTATGCCACGCAGAGTTTTCCTCATGCTCTGAAAACTGAAGTACCAAAACATTTCAAATACTTGGGAGTTCTGAAATCCCGCATCTGAACTCAAAATTTCGGCTTGAGCCTCTCTCTATATAAAGAATTGAATTTCATACTTTGTACACCAGTGGCCAGGAAATACAGGAACTCCTGTACTCCTTACACTTCTTAATTTATTTGCTCAGTGTCCCAGCAAATGGATGGGACCTGTGGAAAAGCCTGTGCTGTATTTCTAACCCAACCTTTTGTCCTGGTTGTCCAAGACTTCCAGCCCGGCCTGGATCTCCAATCTTTCCTTCACAACCTGGTGACCCTCTGCTTCCTGCGAGTCCTTTATCTCCTGCAAAAGGAATCGGATGGCAGCAGAGACGCGATGGTTATCACCCTATTCTACACCTGGGTATTTGTGTGGACGCAGTTATGAGCCTCTGGCACCAACAGCTTACATGAGCTGAAGACAGCGTCTTGATTTCAGAGCTGATGTGCCACACTGCACCTTGCTCCTCACACACCACTCCATGCCGACTGTAACATGGGATTTTTTTAAAGGGAGGCTACTCTGATGTCAGTTCCCCACCGTTTTCTTTAACAAACAGCTTGGTAGTAGTTTTAGTATCACGAGTTGTGTTTTTATTTTTTATTGTCCTGACACGATTACGAGAATTTCTAGTATTTCTAGTGTCCAAAGAGAGCTATGGCTTTGCATGAGGAATGACCAACTTTAGAATACTCAAAATGTTCTCTACTACCTGCACATTAGAGCAGGTATTGCACTGTACATATCCAAAATTGAATAAAAATCAAGTACTGACACTTATGCAGTTCTGCCTCTGTAACATGTGTCCAGGTAAGGAGAACGCAGGTCAGTAAGTGTGGCACTCAGGCGAGCTGCACCTCTTTGGGCAGTATTCCAGGAAATATCGGTATCTTTTAAAATATCTACCTACTGCCAGTTTTGATACTGGATTCTCTGAAATACTTCAAAATACTTCAAACTTGCAATTAATAAAGTACAAGAGGGCTAAAAACTCGCCTGTCTGATACCAACTGATTTTTTTTTCCAACTTGATTGTTTTTCATGTGGACTAAAAAGAAATAGTAGAGGTTTTGGGTTTGTTTTTGCTTTTTTGAAGAGGAAAATCAAGAAGACTCTCTCACCTTTTGGACCTGGGTTTCCAGGAAACCCAAGCCCTGGAAAGCCTGTGTCTCCTGTTGGCCCTGGATGTCCTGAATCACCTGGCTGACCTCTTGCTCCAATCCTACCTGTACAAAGAAAATAAGTAAACTGTGTTTTGTCTTACCACGGAATCTTAACTTGTAAGATTAGGTGTTTCATAGTTTACCATCATTAATTAGGACACTTCTGTAGATTATATTAGAATTTAGCCACTATTTCTCTTCCACAGCAGGTTTTCACAGTTGAAATACTAATTGTGTTCACAGTATCAAAGCAGGTATGAGCCCATGAGTTAAGTTTTTATGTAATCTGCACAAAAAGAAGCTACCTTAAGGCTGCCAAGAAATTTTCTTACACTATTCAGGGCAGATTTAAGAACTATTGTTCTATAAAACCAAGGCAAGGATACCTCACAGTTAGCCTGAATGTCACTTACTGTCCTTCAGTGTCCCTGGACAGCATGAGAAGGGGCAAGATGTACTCACCAGGCAATCCTGGGGGTCCAGGTAAGCCATCTGGTCCTTGAGGTCCTGCCAGGGCAGGCAGTGGAGTTACCACAGTGGTCTCTCCTTTCGGACCTTCAAAGCAAATACACAAGCAGATATTACAAAGGCTTATAGTTTGGCAATACGTAATCTTCAGCATTTAAAAATATTAGTTGTAGATCTACTTGGTTAAAAATGCAGTCTCCTACAGTTTCTGTATTTCTGAAACTCAAGACTTTGAAAAGCCTTCAGACCCTGGCTTCACAGAGCAAAAGACTTTCCCTGACACCAAGCCCAGCTGCAGTCTAGTGGAGACCCAGAAAAGGAAGCGCAAAGTCAGCAGGAAAATGATGCAACTGAGAAATGCTTGAACTGCAACTCCACTTCATACAGACTTAATAGGTATTCTCTTTAGGAAACCCTGACTACATCTACCGTGTGAGTTCTTCCAGATTACACCTACCTATAAATGCATACACCGGTATGTTATAGGCACTCAAAAATGAGGAAACCTTTCATACTTTCACCTGATGACTTAGCTCACACTAATGATGATGACTGGATGCATATTTAAAGACACTTGTTTTTCTTCACGAGGACAGTCAAGCACTGGAACAGACTGCCCAGAGACGATGCGCTGTCTTTGTCCTTGGAGGCTTTCAAGGCCCAGTTGGATAATGCCGTGAGTAACTTGGTCTGATCTCGTAGCTGACCCTCCTCTGAGCAGGATTTTGGACTAAAGACCTCACAGAGTCCCTACCAACACCAGTTAGTAAAAGTCTTACAGTAATAAGAAATTATGTCCCATAGAACCAGAGTTGGAAATCTCATCACAAGGAAAACTTCCTATGTTTCATAAAACATGTCTTTGACTTCAGCCTAGCTCTGCAATTTCAACGGAGTACTCTTTAACAGAGGTAAAACATGGCAAAACAGGAAGTTAGTTACAAACCAGCTTCTCCTGGTAATCCAGGTGGACCAGGCACTCCTTTAGAGCCTTTGAAACCTCTTATTCCTTGTGGTCCATATCTTGGCAGTCCAGGAAGCCCCATCTCTCCAGGAAGACCAGGACTGCCAGGCAATCCAGGTAGTCCTCTATCTCCTTTTGAACCAGCCAGTCCCTATGAACGATTACACATGTTGGACATGTCAGTTCTCCCCGCTTTTGTGACTGCTTCCAGCCCTGACTGATGATTAACTCCTACAGACTGAACGGAAACTGTTTGCATTATTATTTCCTCTTAAGCATTATAAGCAGTCAGGAAAATTGTCTTTTTTAAAAAAATCTTATTCATTGTAGGAACCCAAGATAATGCTTCAATATAAATATCCAGACTAACACTACAACAGACTGCTGTGGTCTTTCTGCAATAAGTAACCACATCAGCCTCATCTCTCTGGTATTATATAAGGACTTTTACTCTTTCTTTCATGCATGTTGGTTGCTGTAGTTGAGCATAGTACCCCTAAGGCCGAGGGCATTCAGGTAAAGCATCTGAATAGATAAACTGGTGTACAAGACAGAAATACTGACGCAGGTTTTCACGAATCCTGTATTGATCATGAGCAGTGACACCCACCTCTTCACCTTTAGAACCCTTGGATCCTTTAGAGCCAGGTCTTCCCAGAAATCCACTTGAACCTTTTCTTCCTCTGTCTCCTCTGGCCCCTGGATCTCCTCGCTCACCTTTCGGCCCCTCTGGATACACATATCCTGGCTCACCTTTCGATCCTTTACGTCCTTGATCTCCTCTAAAACCTGGAGGTCCCTGGAACGAAGCAATCGAAAGAAATTCAGTGCTAGATATGTGCCAACTGTTTTCAAACTTTCTTTTTTAAAAATTAAATATCTCAGAGTGGTTGTCTTCACTCTCATCTCTATTCGGTGTAATGGCACACTTCAATGAACAGAGGGTTTTCATATTTTGGTTTTCTTTATGTTTGTGGGTTTTTTTTCCCCAGACTCTTGGTCACCCAGTTGTGCTTTGCTGGCACAAAAAAAGAAGGACAAGAAAGTACCTCAATATCTAATTAAGAGGTTTCTCTTCCACGTGGGAATATCTCCCCAGTGACACTATAACTGCCACAGCTGGTTCTGTTCATAGTTAAAAATCTCTCCCTTCCTTCCCCCCTCAGGGTACAAAGTGGGCACTACAGGCGCAAGTTAGAACAACCAAACGACATGTCTGTGGCAGTAGCTGCCAGCCTTCCCTCTTCATAAAGTTTCCCAGGAGGGAATGTCCTTTGCATCCCTGAAGAGGGCATTAGGAGAAGCAAGTTTCTCTGCACAGCGGGGGCTTGAGCAAGTCCTGAGTATGCTGGAAACAAGACAAGTCTGATGACAATCGCAGCGCACTAAACTCTATACATGCTTTACAGCCACTGCCGTGATTACAGAACTACGTAGATGAACAGAAGTTAATTGTAAACTGCCCGCACCAGGCAGAAGCAGCAGGCTAGCCATCATGAAACAGAGCACAGGTTAATCACACAGGTATTTACCTGCCTCACTGCCAGGACTGAACATCTTGCTGCACTGAGCAGAACACACTCATGTCAAGCTAGGTCAGCCAGACACTACAGTCTCTGCCCAGGCCTCCCGTGCAGACACACACAGTGCTACAGAAAGAGAACTGCTGAGGTCACCCAGTATGACACTGCATGTAACACCAGGCATCAGCTTTATCTGAAGTCATTCTTGTGGGATCTGAAAAATAATATGAAAAACCGAAGTCTTACTTGAGCTCCTGGAAACCCTGGTGCTCCTGGTGAGCCTGGAGAACCTTTTGGACCTGCTGTTCCTTCTCTACCTGCAAAAGAAACAGCGTATTTTGTAAAGAAAAATGAAAATAAGGACGTGGATTTTTTATGAGCTCTGATAATCACACCGAGCATCGAATGTTTCTGCTTGTTACACTGTCTGCATCATCACAGACTGACCCGGCTTCGGGCTGCACCTAAGCCTACCAGCATTCCGACTTCACCTCTTCTAGGGTTTCTGCTCATGCCAGGGGATGGCGCTGCACCAGGCGCTCACACCCACCACCACCTCAGGGCTAGTTTAACGACTGCACACTTCTCACGCTAAAGCAAAATCACTGGCATTTCCTACAGTCCTGTTAGAAACAGCAAGATAATTTACCGGGCATGCCATCCTGGCCCTGTGGCCCCGGAGAACCAGGAAAACCAGGTACTCCTGGAACATAGCTGCAATCAGTGCACACGTAAGCTTCTTCACCTGGAATGAAAACAGTTTATTAGGCTCATTCTAAATCTTAACCAATGTGTTACACAGTTTTTTATACAGGATGGCTAAGATTTTTTAGTCAGAGAGCAATAGAATCGCGGCCTTAATTTTGTTGGAAGATCACTTCCACCACAGTACAAAATCACCTTGTGGGCAGACAGTGAATCAGAAGTGATTATGTTTAGTTGAAAATGCAGGGATATTCGGTTTCAATCGCTTCATTTTTTTTCAATCCTCATTTCAGTAAACCATTTGCTGC
Source organism: Trogon surrucura (assembly GCA_020746105.1). NCBI lineage: Eukaryota > Metazoa > Chordata > Aves > Trogoniformes > Trogonidae > Trogon > Trogon surrucura. The sequence goes on along the minus strand of CM036625.1, from coordinate 26,782,460 downwards.
TAAGCCAAATTCTCCCAAAAGAAGAACGGGACATGGGCTTCCAACTGACATGACTCTGTAACAGCCTAGGTGAATTCAATGACTACAGTCATTTCAGTGGCAAAGAGATTCCGCAGCCTCTCTGGCAAAATTTGCAGAGGGAACCTGATAACAACGGTTAGTGTTGAACATAAAACCCTACCAATCGGTAACACTGGTTTGTTCCAGTGAAGACCCACTCCGTGGTGCAGCGCTGTACAACTGGTGTGCAACACTGGCACAGGCACTGCTCTTCCAGCTGCTGTTTACTGGAAGGGGAGGAAGACATCCTGTTCTCCCTAATGGATTTTCTGAAATCTCTGAACTCATCGAACGCCTTAAATGGCAAACAACGCAAAACTTAATGGGTAAATTAAGTGCAAAATTAAATCCACGAAGATTACTGGATTCTACATGTGCTTCTTAGAGACAGTTTTCCAAAACTGACCTTTCATGCCGACATCTCCTGGAGGTCCCGGAGGTCCTGTACGCCCTGGCTCTCCAGGAAGTCCTGGTGAGCCCGTTCTAAATGTTACTCCGCCTGGTAACGAAACGAGCATGGCACCGTTACATCGGTACATTATTCAGACAATTCTCACAATTCCCTTCTGGGGAAAGTCTTTATATTTTATTTGAATCAACTTAATCGTAACTCCTTTACCACAAATGGAAGGGAAACTTTTATTCTTATTCCTAAGCTGTTAATGGTGTTCACGTATCTTTGGCAGAATTCTGCTATATTTACCATCACTTTGGAGAAACAGACGGTGCATGGATCTCTCCTTAAGGGAACATATTTAATGGATAGACATATTCTTCAAAGAAAGAGAAAAGAGAAGCACTACCTTGATATTGGTTCAGAAAATTGTTTTGGCCATACCACAGGCTGCTGCTCTATTTTCATGCTGACAGAACTTTGAACCTGCTCTAAGGCCCACTAAGACCTCTTGACACACGCAAGTGATTTCTCTAGCTTTCAGGTTAGCCCCTTCCGAACCTAGTTCTACAGATTTTCTACGGCTTCTGGAATAACTAAGAACAGATCTCCTCTCATTAGTCTTTCCCGGTTTTCTGTAGCTGAATTTTACAGGCACAGTTACACAAAAAGGTGAGAAATCTTTATATTGGGAAGTCATTGTATCTTCCCTGCAGGATCTCAGCATCTCGCTCCATACGTGCTTTCATTACTATCCTAAAACAAAATGCCTGAAATTATATTAAACCACATTACTCAAACATACTCTACAAGTAATGTATTTACATCATCTCATACATCAGACAGACTCTGGACTTGCTCTTGTTCACTATACACATAATCCTGAAACATCACCTGGTTCTCCTGGAGGACCTGGTAATCCAACAGACCCAGGTCTGCCAGCAATACCAGGCAGCCCTGGAGGGCCTACAACACACAAGCCAGATGGTCCTTTCTCTCCTTTTATTCCTCGTGGCCCGGGAAATCCTGGGGGGCCTCTCAGACCAGGTCTTGTCACACCTAACCAAAGAGGAAAAAAACACGAAAATGAAGTTAAGGAAAAAATGGAATTTCAAAGCAAAGTAAGAAATCAATAGGATGAGTGACACACACTGAGTTCACCTCACAAATCTTTTTTATCTTGTAATGTACCAAATAATCACAATGAGAATGTAAAGACGCGTAAACATGATCTTTGATCTCTCTTTAAATACTTGGCCCATCCAAGTTTTGGGTGACAACGTTTTACCACAGAGAAATAGGTTAAGATTCCACAAAGCTGATTCAGTCCAAGGGGCAGGAGGAACAATGGATTTTGTTGGTGGTGCTGGATCATTGCACGTACCTGGTCTACCAGGAACTCCAGCAGGACCCTGTGGCCCTGCAAAAGCAACATATTTAGAACTTGAGTTAAAACAGATTGTTATTATTTTGGAATGATAGGCAATAAAAATGGCATGGGATAAACTATGAGAGATACAAGAAAAAAAAAGTGAAAAAGAGAGAGAACAAAGTGCCTTAACAGAAGACTTATGGCCCTGATGGTCTGTCTATGGCATACACAAATAATGTGCTGATGCAGCAGTCCACTAAGGTCATGAGACAGGATGTCAGCGAGCTGAGGTGTTCAACTCAATTACATGCACAAAGAAGTGTGCCAGCTGCATTATTTCTAAGAACAAATACGGCCATAAAGCAAAGCCTCTGGATACATTTCAGCTCTGCAGTTTGCTGGGAGTAATTTGCGACTACTCCTGTAAAGGCAGAAGCAGGTTGCTGGGTGCTCAGAAAGCCAGCCTGCAAGAACCCCTTTGAGTGGGCAGCTCTTGCTAAAGGTTCTACTTTCGATGCCCCACTCACCAGGCATGCCACGTTGACCTTTTGGTCCTGGAGGTCCGGGGGGTCCTTCATCTCCTTTTTCACCAACCACAATATCATAATACTCCGTCTTAAGAGAAAGATGTTACATTTGGTTAGAATGATGTTATCATCTTATTCTTAATTTTGATGTTGTAACACCATGAGACCTCTCTAATCACATCGTAATTACAAGCAGCCAGAAATGAAATCATAATTGTTACACACAGATAATGAAATTGTACTCATAGCACCTCTTCCTTTCTTTAAAGAGTTTTCTTCGCATTTTAGAATTACCACCTCTTCTGGAACTGTTTACAGATTGGTTCAAAAATTAATTCCCCACAACTTTTGTAATCTCCTGCCAAAATTGCTGGAACAGAGTGAGGTCTTTACCGGGCCCTGACCGTGCATCCAGCTCCACATATAGGAATTTGCGAGACTGCCCGCAACACCAACACTTTGAGAAAGCCAAACCTCAATTAGAGCATCACAGGATATCCGTGATTGCCTAGTACAGTCAGGCTGGCTTATTCTTATTCTCATGGTTTACAAAAACGCTGTGATGAAAATCATGTACACTTACCTGACCACGAGCTCCAGGTGGACCAGTGTTTCCTTTCATCCCCTTCATCAGAGGACAGAGATGGGTTTTTTTATTAAAAACAACATGACATGACATTGGTACCCACTGTTACTTCAGTACACTGCTCATAACATTAAAGAAGTCCTTCTGCTCCTGACCAGTCCTTCACCACCCCCGTTCCTTACACAACTGTTCAGCCACATACACCCAAAACTACAGGAACACATCAGCAGGCACAGATGGACACCAGCTCAAACACACAACCTACTGCAGCCGATCCATTCCCTACTGCATATTATCATTACTTGGGATAAAATGGCATAACAACCCCCCAACAGACCCCATCATCACCCTCAAAAGGAACAACAAAACCATTAGAGCATACCTTAGCTCCTTGCCTGCCAGTCAGTCCCGGTTTGCCCTGTTCACCCTTTTGTCCCTGCAGGTGAGAGGACACAATTTTATGAGGATTAATCTTTTAGTATTGTCATCAGTGAGGTCTAAAATGGAAAGCTTTAGTCTTTCATGGCAATGGCAGGGTGAATGTGACTTGCCCAGGGGGAGAAACCTCAGGGCAAGACTTGCTTTGGGGTACAGTTCCACATCTGTGGGGAACACTGCAGGCCCCTCACCCAAACCTGCCCTGGTAACAGCACAGCACACTGCACCCAGCCCACGGTGGAGCTGCTCTGCACAGCGCCAGCATAGCACGCTCTGGTTCGTTCTCCCTCTGCAAGCTCCCTTTTCTGAAAGGGAGACCCCCGTCACAACGTGAGAGTCTCACACTCAGCAACTCCCTCTCCAAGGACTTGGGCTGTCTGCAAGATGCTGCTGAGCACGAGGTGTCAGCAAGACCAGGAGGGACGCAGGCTGCTGCTCGGGCTTTTGGCAAGCACATGCATGCAAGGAAAAGGGACTCCTCAGAGCTTATGCAGGCAAATGCTCTGCGAGGCAGTAAACTGACATGGGAAGAGAGCGCTGACATGTCTTTGTCATGACAGAAAGTTTTCTTCCCGCTAGTTGGGGCAGTGCAGCTCCGTGGTCCGTCACTGCACGTTCTCTGTCAGGCTGGAATGTGTTTAGACTGCCTGCGAAGGTCGTTTTGGCATGATGGACATGGTGTTTTACTAAGATATATGTGAAACACAGTTCTTACAACACGAATTTTGATAAGATATTTGTAAGGTCATTCTGACCCCAACGGTATCATTGAAGTGAAACTGAAGTAAATATAAAAGAACCAAATATGTTCAAATATATTTGAACAACTCTAGCTTTTAAATTAGTACGCAAACGGGATCATTTTGATTAAAAGATCACACATATTAAGAATTATATGATGACAATATGACAATTTTAATATCTATCAGTCATCTTGTTTCAGGCCAAGGCAGCTGTGACCTTGACAATAACTTTTCTTTGTAAAATAATGTCTTTGAGCCTAGTGATTAAAAATTATTCGCTTCGCCTCTTGATTTAAGCTGAAGTAAAGGTATAAGTCTTTTTCAGAAATTTCAGTGTGACTAACCAGAATCAAACTCAATAGAATTAATTTTGCATAACTTGGACTCTGTTTCAAACTCATTAGACAGTCAACAGCAAGCAACAGGATTTTTTACTTTACACAGAAGAGACAACTTCTACGAAGCAAGTGTATCTCTCCTGCGTAAATCTGCGTAGACACAGTATGTCCCAAGATCAGCTATGTGAAAGGAAATGTTTCACCACGTATGCAAATCAACATTTTCAAACACGTTCTGCAATGGGAAAAAGCTGTGACAGGAAGATACGACGGTGATAAACAGATGACTATTACTTAGAAACATTTAGAAGGCTTCCTTCATTACCGGTAAGCCAGGTGGACCTGGGGCACCGTCTTTTCCAGGTTTACCCTATAAGGCAAAAACATAAAATAAAATTAATTAAGAGGATCAAAAGAGGGATCATTGCATTCAAAGAGCATGACAACTAAATGCTGTGCAAATATCCAGTTCAGGTACTTTTAAATACTGTAAGGCCAATGAAGTTATTTTTAAAAATATGTTCACCATTTCTAATCATACCTGATATTCATAAAATTCTACAAAACAGGGACTAAGATATTCCCTGGATGTTCCTGTTCCTGTGGGGAAACAGCTGAGACAGACACTTCACCAGCACAGAGCGCCAGGCAAGTGCAGAACGCTTGGTGCAACACCAGGTCTTTGCGGAAGCAAGACAAACGACAAAACAACACAGCAGCCAGCAGCCCGCCTCATGGTGAGGGAAATTCTCCTCTCACAGGAAATGGGGCTAAGTGATGACTTGAAGAGAAATTATTTAATGAAAAAAGAACAGGGAGAGCACTACAAAGGTTTTGGGAAGTGGGGCAGTAGATGAACAAGTGAAAACAGAAGGAGGCAGGGTGCCAGGGCTGTTGGTGGTTTCCTGTGGCGCGCAGCACACCAGGCAGCCTGCTTTTCCACAAACACGCTGGCACTGCAGCCGGTGCGCGCTCAGGGGAGCACCTTCCTAACCACGCCTCACCAGTAGAACCTTTACAGCAAAACAAGGCACCTTCACTTCAGGTACTCATGGTCTGTGAGCCTACAGGAACAGCCATTTGACTTACAGCTCTCTCATCTGGTTTACTGGATGAAAGAGTTTTTGAATCTAAGAAATCTGTTCTGAGTGGCATTGGAACAAAAACTGGAGAGCAATGTTAGTGCAGAAACGCTTTTCAGAAAAGATGAACATACGTGCGTTTAACTGTCTGCACGTACCTGGGACCCAGGTTCTCCTCGGTCTCCCTTTTCACTTTGAGAATCACCAACCGGCCCCTGTAACAAAACCACCCTCAAGGCACACAAATTTTGAGACTCATGTTTTCTAAATTAAATACATATTTTATAATTTTGTTATCGTAAAAAAATATTAAGATCAAGTACAGTTAGAATGCTATTAGGTATTCTATCTTACTCTTTAAAGGTTGGAATAAGTAGTGCAAAAACTGGATTGTAAAGAGTAGCATTTACTAGGTGATGCTGCCTGAACATCTGGATTTAAGGGATTTATGTCCAGTCACTTACTGTAAACCCCATTGGCCCTGGAAGTCCTCTTGATCCTTTTTCTCCTTTCTCTCCTTTCAAGTCCTGTTACACAGAAAATAAAGGTTTAATATAGTCTCTTGGATTTTTTCAGCGCTAACCTAACGCTCAAGTTTTACAAACAGGAAATCCTTATGTTATCAGTGAGATTTTCCCGTACTCAGAGATGCCGAGCAGGTGGGTTACTCATAAGCACTCAGCACTGCAGCGGCCTTGTGCCGATGTGCGCAGGAATGCCCAGACCTCAGCTGAGCCGGCCGTGAGGACACGCGCTCAGGAGAGATGAGTGTCTAACTAAACAAGTCTGACAGGTGTTAGGATGGGTAAGAAGAAACGTTATCGGAAGATGAAAAGGTGCTCCCCAAGCAAAACCTCGCAAGACGTCTTATCCGAACATGATGTTTAACAATTTTGGTACCGTCATGTTGTCTGGTCCACTTAGTGTTACAATAACGGTTCCTGGTGGCCCAGGGGGTCCAGTTAACCCAGTGTCACCCTTGAAAGAAAAAAGTAAAACAGCAATTACAAGCAGCGTGGTCTGACTGTTTCAAATGACTATCGCTATATTTTGACATCACAAACAATCTTCTGTCATTACTCCTGGCTGCTAATGCAGTTAACATTTCTCTTTGCTTCCTGTTTATTTTCCAATAAAAAAGGCATATGGAAGAGTCAAGACTACTACAACAACTTTCTCCTAGCTGAGAAATGCAAAAAATGCATATGCTGATTTCCATTTAAAGTATCTAGAATTAGCTTCTATTTTTAATACTAGTCTAAAAGTTATACAACCATTTTACCTCTAAACCAAATAAAAATATCTCCTTGATTATAATTTTTCTGTCGATTGGGTTAAGTCAATCAATGAAATCCATGAACAGGTTTCGGCGATATCCTCAAAACTGCAGTTTGTGTATTACAGGGAGATGGTTGCCACATAGTACCAAGAGATTAAATTAGCATTCACGTGTCTCTAACTGAAACCATTAGCAGTGCAGTACACGTTTTCATTAAGGACCTTTTAGAACAGAGAAAGTCCTAAATGAGGTCTTTGCTGTAGAGCTGGACAACAACAGAAGTTGCAAGTCTACAGATGGTGTATATTCAGCAGTGTTGACATGCTTAGGTAAGCATTTAGGAACACAGGATATATACACGAGTTTCACGTTATGCGTTAGTAAATATTAACAACTGGCTCCTCTGAGGTTTCTACCCTCTGTCACAACGTTTGTATCATCAGCTCCTACATGAAAACAGTTCGTCCTTAGATATTAATTGCCATGTTTCCATTTTCCAATAAAAGGCTTCCACATATATACAGAAAGTTTTTATTTCACAGTACTTACTTCCCCAAACATTTCACCACAATATATCAGAAAAAGAAGAAAACGAAAACAAAAACTGAAAAATTGCTTCAAGCATTTTATACAATTACCTTTCTTCCTTTGGTTCCTATTACTTTCAGTCCCATAAGACCCTGTAAAAAAAAAACAAAACACAAATCCACAAATGTTATTTTTTTTTGTTTTAAAAACACCTATAAAATGAGTTAATTGATGTTACACATAATAGGAAGTTTTCATTTTTATTACCAATCTGAGACTACCTTAGGTCCAGGAGGTCCTGCTCTCCCTGGCACGCCCTAAAACCAAACAAACAAAAAAAGAAAATGCTTAATTAAAAAAATTACAATCTTCGGCATCAATACAGGTGTTTGTTTGGAAGTACCCAATTTTCACTATTTCAATATTTCACCATTTCTGGTCTTTCTTCCACCTTCACAACTGCAATTTGTCCAGTGTGGGTGACAGAAGGTTGATACCATCTAGCTGCAACCACATACATCTCTCTTTTGGTTATACACATTAGCATTTAAAGTGAATTTATGGGTAATTATGTGAAAATCAAAATTTATGACTGCATGGACAAGGAATCTCCTGAAAACATGGAAATTATCATGCAGAAAAGTAATCAAAATAAATAAACAGATGCGTGCAGGAAGATACAGATTTCGCATGCACATCTCTGGACCTCGAACAAGCCTGGGAGAGTCAGGTACCTGTAGCTGTGTGACTCCATCAGTGTCTGGGAAAAGTGAAGCTTGAGGTAACAAGTGAGACACAAGTTCATACTCACTAAAGCTCCCGGAGGGCCCGGTGGTCCAACTTCCCCAGGATATCCTTGAGCACCCTGGGCACCCTGCATATGAAAAAAGAAACAGGGATAAATCTCCTGGCAAGATTATGAGCAAACCACAACACTAAATTCAAAGAATTGAATATATATATATATATATAGAATACATATATATATATATAAAAATATATATATGAAAAAATAATCATAGAATTGCTCTGGTTGGAAAAGACCTTTATAATCTCACGGCTCAAAATAATTCTGATTTACCTGAAGCCCAGGCATTCCCGGCAATCCAGGATCACCTTTTGCACCATACTCTTGGTAATATCCATCTGCAGCACACCCCTGGACAATTAGATAAAAAGGAAGATAAAAAGTTATGCTGTAGAACTCCGTAGTGGAAAAAAATCTTCTGATACAGTTTGTAGGGACACACGCAACATCAGAGCTGCATAACGATGGCAACTGTCCACTACGGATACTTCTACCTTTAAAAAAGATTTTGTTAGATAGAAGATGCCTTTTTCAGGCATTCCAGCTTTCTGTTTGGAGCAGCCCTCATTAAGGGTTAAATTCACTACATGCAGTAACAGTAGGTAAAGTGCAAAAGTAACAAATCCTGTTCTGTGACCCAGGGTGAATGCAAGTAGAACAGACAGTGCAACAAAGTTTGTCGCTGCTTCTTCTGGGAAGGAAACCTCTTTCCCAAGGAGATGCTAAGAGCTCTCTTCCAGCAGCAAACATACACACAAATCGCTGATCGCCAATAAATACGTCACGTGTAAGTAACTGACCTTCTCTCCTTTGATGCCAGCAACACCCTAGGGAGAAGAACAACCATATTACCCCAACAAGTTCAAAAGTAAGCGAGACAAGGGCGAAAGGACACATCCTAAACGTTCTCTGAGCTCAGGGCCCGTGAAGTGATTCGTGTTCACGGACACGGTGTACAGGCAGGTACGCGTTCCTGTGCCAGAAAGGTCATGTTGGTAAAAAATAGTCCAGTCGCCCAGTTACAGCTCCACAAGTGAAGGCAGAACAGTTTTGAAGCCTGAACTTAATAAATAAGTAAATAAAATCAGGAGAGCTGATAAAGTAAAGATGTTTACAACTTGATCAGTAATAGGTTTGAAGCCACTGGAAGTTGACAGATGGCATTCTTTTTTTTTCCCCTTTGTTTACGGGTTGTTTTTTTTTAAAAAACACCTTTCTACAGATTAAAAACAAATTGTAGGGTTAAAGCAATGGACTGAGAATGAGAAATTCTGGGTTTAATTCCTTAATTAGGCCATATCGTCAGATATATTTTGGCAAGAACTGAAACTGCAATCTACTAATTATATATTGGACACCTTTAGAGATGCATGCACTCTACAACGAAGAAGTTGAGGCCCAACATGCAGCTGACAGAGCACTGGTTGTAACTGCGGTACCTTTATCACACCGTTCTCACATCAGTACAACGTGAATACCTATATATTCCAACTGTTGCCAGTGCCAGCTAACGGGAGGCTTTACACTCCTTCAGTGAATGGCTTTATGGAGAGAAATGCACACAATCACGAATTCCACAGACACCTACTGCAACGCCTGGAGGACCTCTTCTGCCTGGGGGGCCTGGAAAACCTTGGTCACCCTGAAAGTAGGAAGAGTGACTGTTAGTGCACATGGTTGTTTATTATTTGGCCTGACTTCAGCAAATGTGATTACACAAGAAGTTTTTTGTGTTATCATACTAAAGTTGTTGGTTGCATCACCACCATATTTGCTAGAAGTGGCAGAGCCTCACTGTAAGGATCTTGAGTTCTACCCCAGACACCAGGCTCTATTAGCTGTGTCACAGGAATTCACTCTTTCATTAGAGATCCATGCTTTTTGTAGGAGCTATTCTTGTGACTCTCTCTTTCAGAATATTGGAAATGTTTGCTCATAATTTAATATTAAGCCTTTCTTTTAATTACTTTGAGTACTTACGAGTTGTCAGCTGCAAGCTAGATACGCTATGGTGAAATAAAATTAACTACGTCTTCTATAACCTATTTCATCCGAAAGACAGGTTGGACAAAACTGATTAAGTCTTCCACATTTAACAAAGACTCTGTCAAAATATCAAACATTATTCTTAACATTGTAGCAAAAAGCCATTAACATGCACTATTTAATTATCTGTCTTACACAAAGAGGCAGCACTTTCCCTTCCTCTGGCCTCAGGATTCAACTTTTTCTTTCTAGCTGATAAAGTCACAAACTAAACAAATCAAAGATTTGTATATCAGGGGAAAAATTTGGAATGCTTTTTGGCTACTCCCAAGCGTAACACTCAGCTTGGTTTGTACCTTCGTGCCGTTGCATCCTGGAACACCCGGGCGCCCAGGAGGACCAACAGTTCCTGGTTCACCCTAGAAAGAAGCACAAAACTGACACAGGCTTTGTTTTTGCACATTCATATTACCCTACGGCAACGCTGAAAGAGTTTATGTTGGAGCAGTTTTTCACAAGACATGACAGATTACAGTGTGTTCTTAAATCATTAGAATGAGTAAGAACTGCTGATGCTAAGATTTTTGTCTCTAGGCTAATTGGCAGAGACAATGTCGATGTTGAGACTAGAGAGAGCACATTGGGCTGAGGATCATTGTGCGCTGAAGGCTGTAGTAAGAGAGAAACGGTTAAATTGCTTTCATTTGTACTTACTGGAAGGCCTGGGGGACCTGAAAAGCCAGGTATTCCTGGGAGTCCCTAAGGATATAAAACCAGAGAAGTAACATTACAGTTATCAAGCCAAAGCTCACAATGATGCTTTTCCTTTGATCGCATTCATAAGAATAATGAATGCCACCATGATTCTATCCAAACACCACGTTTCCTTAACCCTTCTAACTGAGAACCAAATATAATCCTAGCTTACACACAGGTAACAGAGGCTGGTTTTGCCCACAGAAAAAAGCCAGTCTGACTTTTTCATAGCATACGCCAGTACTAAACGTATACAGCACAAACCTTGTGCATAAGGTGTCGCAAAAAAGGAAAACGTTCTAAAAACCAGATAATGCAAGTGCATATTCCATGTCATAAATTTTAATACCACTTTAAAATTATATGTTATTTTTCAAAAATTATTGAACTAAGTTGGCATTTAACATGACATTTACCACATACAAGTTTGTTTAAAATACAAGTACTTACTCGTATACCTTTGGGTCCAACTAAGCCTGTAAGCCCTGGAGAACCCTAGATCACAAATGGAAAACAACATAGTTCAGTAACTGGAAAAAAGCACCATGAGTATCGATCCCACAAAGTATTGTAAAAACAAGATAAGACAGAATAATGCAACAGCACTCAAATAAATTAAAACTATAAAATCCCATTTATTTAAAGGTATGGCTCAGTGCCAGAGCCACACTGGTGCAGGTCCTAGGCATAATGTGATTGTGGCAGTATCTTCCTGACTTATACTGGGGTTGAGTTCACATCAATTCACACACAAATAATTTATTCACCATTTTATCAAATGAGTAATTTATTTGGTTTTTCTGCTCATGCAGCAGTCACTGAAAATTCTTATCTGGCCTCAGTTTAGGCATACAGGAAAGCAAGAAAGCCCAAGTCACTGAAGTCACTCTCTTCACACTGCAGGCAAAGAGGTATCTCCTAAACAGAACAAGATTTATTTGAAAACCCATCTTCTCCTTCAAATTTTCTTAAATCTATTTTTCATATTTGTCTCAGTAGTAGCTTGCTTCCTCGCTTTCCAGTAAAACGTGTCAGTCCGCTGGTAAGACAAACCTGAGGTTATGCTGCTAAAATCTATTTAGACCCAGGTTCATTGGCTCTGGCTGTCCAGTCCAGGTGCTCTAGTACTGGCCGATGGACAAGTGACAGCACAAACAACTGGAGCTGGTGACCACACATCATCCATCACCAAACAGCAGTTACTGAAGGGGGTTTTGTTTCGCCGTTGTTTAAGACGGGCTTCTCTCCACAGTCATAGCTCCCCCTCCCAGCCAAGCGCAGAGTTCCTCTGTCTCACACACACCCACCTTTGGGCCCTGTGGCCCTGGAGGTCCTTCTGGACCAGGAAAGCCTCTATGACCAGGTGGACCTGGCACGCCAGGAAAGCCTTTTTCACCCTGTAAACATTAAGAAAACAAAGTTCTTAAAATATGGATGAACCTTCCTTTTGATAACTTGTTTCTAAGGCCTTTGTTACCTTCAGTACCTCTTAACTCGTACGTATCTGTCTGCTCCCGTGGCAGACCTACTGCCCTTGCCCGCAGCAGTGCGGCATGCTCAGTGTTACATCAGTGAGGAGCTGCACGGTCAAGACCTTTTACACCACAGCATGACGCGGGAGAGAGAGGATGAGGTTCGCGATTCTCTCCAAGTCAATTCTCCTATTGCTTTATCGGGGAGAGCTATACAAAAAAGCACTTGAGACTTTGCCGTGCAGAAGTTCCAGTATCTTATTTACTGATCTACGAGACAGGACCCAGAAAGAAGTCTTGGGGAAGCCAAAACACCTTGGCTTGTCCCTCCACCAATTCTCTCTCTCAAAGTCCCACAAACTCACCAGATTTTAAATCGCTTCCCGATTAAAAAAAATAAATAAATAACGAAATGCATAACGATAGAATATAATCCCATAATATTTTAGCACAGATCAAACCAAGAACTGCACTAGGCAGCGTTTGTGAGCTGTGTGCGAGGAACCAGCCCGGCTCCTCGCTGGGAGGAGCCCTGCGAGGGCAGGAGGGGACGCGGCCGTTCCCCGCGGTGCCGCTGGAGGGGGCGCAGGCAGCAGCGCAGGATTTCGGAGCCCGGCACCGCCGTGAGCAGCCACCGGTCACCGGGCTGCCTCCACCAGGGTAAGCAGCCACCACCTCGCACCATTAATTGCGCAGCTGCTTTAACACGGAACTCATCAGTTCAACTCATCAGACAAGTTGTGGGCGTTCCTTCTTGCTAATATTTCTCTTCTAGAAGGCAGCTTATTTTTTTCTAATTTTTCAACTGGTCTCAATTTTACTGGTTAGGAAAAAGTCACGTTAGACCAACCGAGAATACGAAAAACAAGCACTGAGATTTTACTAAAGACAAGAGAGCATTCTCCTTCCCATCATGAAAATATGTTTTAAGAATGAACGTATTTAACTTCAAAAGAACTTTTCTCCAACGTGGAAATGAAGCTCCCTACAAGCAAGACCAGCAGCATTTACTGTGGTGCCATATGATATTTTTTCTTGGTAATAAAAGCACAGGAGGAAAGCTGTAATTCTTCACCAGCGAGACGTGTCAATCAGTGGGACTAAGCACAATCTTAAATCTACACAGATATTGGGAATCCGTTGATGAGGTTTAGTACGGCAACCACAGCGTCCGCAGTTAGCCTGAATTACAACCGTGACTTCTGTAATAATGCCTCTTTCATTTGTGAATCAGTTGTTTTTCCAACTACAGGCAGGATTTTGAAAGAATTTTTGGCATTTGTGTAATTCAGGTTTGTCTAAAGGCCACCCGGAGCCTCTGCCAAGCTGCTGCTGGCAGCAGCCTGAGCTGCGGCCCCGCTCCTTGTGGTGCTGCTCCCTGGCTGCTGGCAAGGTGTTGGTGGTTAGGGCCCCGAAAACCCATCCCTGCCACCGCCTGCACGGATTAACAATTTCCAGGTATATGCTAATCTTAAAAGAGGAAGAATATATTTGTTCTTACCTTACTACCTTTCATGCTATCACAAAAGCAGGGACTTTTACCTTTGCACACACAGCTCTGAAAAACAAAAAGACAAAGTTTTATAATAGAGCTATTTCTCTCATTGTGCTGTTTGGTAAGAGGCAAATGAGATCTCACTGGTTTTAGTGAGGTAATTATTTCACAGATAATACAACTTTAAAAAAAAAAAAAGAATGTCTGCGGAGAGTGGCATGGAAAAGAGCTTATACTGTCTTCTGAAACAGGTAAGGGCACTAGTTTAATTTTATAATTGGGTAAAGGCCAAGAAGCCATGTATTTCATAGAGATGTGGCGTGAACTGCATTTATTGTCCTTCTTTGCAGACTTAAAAGTTTGGTTTTGAAGCTCTTGCTGAATGACTTTTTCCAGTTGTACCACTGTAGAGAGTTATTTTTCAGTTCATCCTCCCAATTTAGTATATAAGCTTATTGTAATGACCATAGACCACATTACAGTTACAGATGATAAGGGACAACTATCATAGACAACTACCTTCATAGCCAATATAAGTTGCATAAAATGCAGAAAAGAAGGAAGAACTGTATTTTTTCTTACAAGGTTAAAGTCTTTAAGATGCTATGGTATGAAATTTCTATTTAGATCTTGAAGACAGAATTAATTAACCCATACAGCTGGTCATAATACAACAGCAGCACCAGTCCAAATTTCTAACTTTTCCAGAAAACGAAAGAAAAAATACACTCTCCATTACATTTTAAAATGACAAAGCCAGAATGTAATGAAATCAAAATTTTCCTGTAGCAATCTGTGCAGGTAAAACATGTTACAGAATTGAAAAGCATCTGTTCTTCCTGCAAGCTAGGGTCGGTTTCTGTCTCACCCAGAACTGCAGCACGTGGAATCAGCATTTCTTACACAGTTTATGGTGTTCATCTCCTTCCTTTGACTACACAGGGAAACCTGGCACCTAGTTTGGACCAACTCTTGCAGTCTCTTTAGCTGCCTGTTTCAGGATGGGGAAAGATGCCGCAAGTGCTCACTGCTGTCCTCTGCGAACCAGACAATTAGTCACGGTAGCTGCCTGTCTTTTAGGTGGCTGAAGTTAGGTGAGATGACATCATAGGTGAAGGGGGGATTCCTCAAGCGATCAATTATTTAAACATTAGTTTACAAAATGAAGCAGAAATTAGAATCATCTGGCCATGAAAAGCAAATCCCCCAAGAAATGATTGTGTCTGGCTGTGCTCTATCAACAGATCGGTAGGTGATTACTTGATGTTGCAAGGTAGATTTTTAAAAAGCTGAAAACATTAAATACTTAATATTTTGTCATATTTAAAGACTCTTTCTGCCTTTGATCTGACAGCAAAAATTCAAGTTGTACTTCATGAGAAATTTGGAAAACAAAGGTGTAATGTAAAACAGAAACCATGTGACTGTGTCAGCTTAACTATTATTTTAATGACTATCATTACATCACCAGAGACACAGAATAAACACTAGTGCAGAATTAACCACAGAGTCCTGATTTCTTCCCAGTGAGGTCTATCAGTTTGGCACTGGGTAAGCTAAGTTCACCAATAAGTTATATAACAGGTATCTTAAGCCTTTGAGCATAAATACCAGAGGATAAGGTGACATGTAGCTCGAATTTGTCAGTCTGTGAGACAACCAATGCTCCTGATGCCTATTCAGTTAACGGTACCTTCCACCCCTGCAAAACAGGTGACACGGGTTACAGGCACAGCGTGAAACCAGTAACTGTGCAGTGTTCAGCATCCTGAGGAATGATGTAAACAGCAGCACACAACCAAAGTAGTCTCAAACTGCAGGCACTGCATTTTGCCGCTGCACAGGGCTGGTGAGTGGCTCGGGCCACCACGTGCTTAAGGCTTGATGATGAGAACTGTGAATCAACTACAAGACCTATGAGACCCGTTTACTTGGCAATCTCAACTGCTGAAGCAAGATTTATCTTACAGATTTAGTAGGCACATGTCTGAGACAGTTGACCAAGGAAAGGTGCTGTTTACCAAGGAAAAAATGCTTACAATATTCCAAATTCTCTGGATTTCTTCAGTGTAACTGGAAGCATATCCTGGCTGACCAGAGAGAGCTTTCCTGAGAAACAGCCACAGCCAGCTCCTGATCTTCCTAGGACCAGCCATCTACCCTTATAATTCCATAGCCCTTCATGGAGTTGCACCTTATTTCCACCTATGAAAGCAAAGCTAGAAGCAGATTCTTTGCAGTACTTGCATGCAAAGCACAATTTTCAGGGCATGTACAGAAATCACCAAATGAAATGACTCTTCTGTAACAGGTATGATCGGCAGAAGATCCGATATGTACTCATACAGAAGAAACTTTTTCTTTTAGCTTACAACCAAAGATAATCCAATGTGAACTCAAATGCATGGGCATCTGGAACCTTATGACGCTACGCAACTGATCAGGGTTATTAAACTATTTAAAGAAAAAGAGCGTTTGCTCTTCAAGAAGTCAGAATGCTTACAGTACGTTTAATTTGCCATTAGTAAGCTTTCAGATCAATTTAGGTCTTTTTGAGTACGTCTATCACTTTAAACTAAACTGAAAAGACCAAAGATGACTTTACATTGCACAGTCAGTCAGCTGGATAATACTAAATGTTTTGGCATATGATTTTTACATAAGATTAGATTATGCCTTCTGTAAAGGAGCTTTGAACCAAGAAATCATTGCTCACTTACACTACTGGATGTTTCCACATCCCTGCAAGATGCCTGCGGCTCCTTCATCAAAGGATCATAACAAAAGAGTAGAACATTGCCAGGTTATAAGATAAGGAAATTGAATGCTAGTTGTTAATGCTTTATTCAGAATCCTCACAATAACACCTACGTAAGTGAGTGCATTAACAAAGCCACAGACTTTTCAGTTTTTCAATTTTGTGATTTTGATAACAATCACCTACATTTATTTCAAGTATTCAGATATAGTAGATGGCATTCAATTTCCGAGCCAAAAATCTAGGCCAAAGGATAAAGCCAGATCATTCTATGAATAGCAAATCAAATTAATTTACCAATGAACTAGAATGTAAAAGACACAACACCTTCTTGAAGCTCCTTTCAAAAGTATTTTGAGTGGTAGTAGTGGTATTGATCCCTTTCTGGAATGACATATATGATGACAGAATGGGCAGAGTATTTGTTTGCTTTTCCAGATCCAGAGAAGATCTGAATAGGCCAGCCATGATTTCAAAATACACACTTGTATTAAAAACACTGCACCCGGGAGGGACAGAGAGACAGCAAAGCGTGCTGTTGCAGGGAACAGGCACCGTATCCTTGAAGTATGTTTCAGATGAAGACTACATCAAGATCACACAGGATGAGTAATAAAGACATTCAAATGAAAGCCAAGATGAAATTTAACGTATTCTGTAGGAACCCAGTAATCTGTCTGCAGTGGGGTAAAAGTTTACACTTTCGGCCTGATTGCTCTTTAATTTCATGGGTGAACTCCACTGATGCCAGTGGAGTAAAACAAATGAAAGATGACTGTGCAACACGAGGAATTTTAAAATGAATTACAAGCAGTGCAAGTGATATCCATTAATTACTCTGCACAGTAAAAACAGCCCAGGTGTCTTCTCTCAAGTGGGTGGTGAAGCTGTCACTTTCCTTCACCGGCGATTCTAACGGCTGCTCAGGCTCGTCTGTAAGAAGGCAAGCCTGATTTTTCATGTCAACCCCGTTTTTATTAGCATCTCGCCTACCCTGACATTAGGTCTTTATCTGCTGACTTGAAGGATCACTAAATTAGAACTCCATCAAAACGCAGAACAAGACTTACTGGACAAGATCTATTTTTCTGTGATGATGCTTTTTTTCTTTGCCATCTTTGTGCTCACTAATGGCCTCCTGAGCAGCCTGTGAATATGTAGGTCCTCAGAGTGGTCCTTTCAAACTGCAAGCAAGTAATCAGCTAACTTCCAGTTTTCTGCAATTTCTCTTCAATTCCAACACTTATTAAAAATTACATATCACCGAGCCAGCTCCTTGAAGAGTCCTGATTATGAATTTTCAAGGGCTGCTGACACACTGAGATTTCTGAATTCTTCCTGGGCTGTCTCAGTGCAGAGCAATCACTTTACACATTCCAGCTGCGGCTATAAACCACAACTGAGCACAGAGAATAATACTGCTCCCATAGCTGATGCTAATATAGTGCTTAGAACTACAAAGAGCCCACTTCTCTCATGCTCTCTACTACATGTTTTCTATTTACATCTAATAAAAGCAAGTGTAAAGCATTATGACTCCAGCAAGTGAGAAGTTTTGCTTTAAGGTTTATCTACACTAGAGACTCGTGCTGGGGAGGTACACTGCCCGGAGACACAAAATGCTGCACTTTACCAGGGACACCAGCTAAAGGTTTCTAGCTTGGACACAGTCATGTTTCTGAAAATGTATCCTAACCTGCTCTAGCAGAGGATCTAAAAGCAGACCTGTACAGAAAAAAGTTCTCACTGTGGAAGAGGCTAAATAAGGAAAATCGTTTTTCTGAATCCGATGCACCTGTGTTGGGATGCTTAGCTAGACTAGCAGAGTCAGTAATTCCATCTCCACATGGTTGGTAGATACGTGACCCTGGCAGCGTAGTCCTCATGTTGCACAACTGTAAATCACCACGGAGCGTATGAGGTGCTGGAGAATGAAGTCCCCTCACTCCAAAACGTTGCTATCAAAACAAAATACCAGTCTCACAATTACAATCTGTATACTGAAAGTTTTTCATGCATTCTAAGCATCAAACATGAATTCATTAAAATTATCAAAGACCACGAAGAACTTTGTGTTTTTTTAGTGACTGCTGGACCAGTACGACAAAACCAAATTATTAAGCCTTCAATAAGTATAGACAACATAGAGCAGAAATAGGAGATGCTGAGATGAAGGAAAATATGCCAGTTCCCAAACCCTGAAACATTGTGTAGTCACTTGTGAACTGGAAGGCAGCCAGACATTCCTACCTTAGAAGACTCCTGTTAACAGCCACACGCTCTACCGGGACGCACAGCATTCTGCCTACCAGTGGCATACCTAGCACCTGACTGACAAAAATGATTTCATTTTGACTTTCCATTATGAAGAAATACAGGTGTAACTTTAACTCGTAAACAGCTTGGTCAATAACCTCTAGTATAGGGAGGACAGATCTCAAAGGACACGGTGGAAGGCAACTGCTGTGTTACGGAGAGCCCAGCCGTTGAATAAGCTCCATTAAACCCTTGTAATGGGAACCTTGCTCAGGGAATAACCACCGAATGAATACCCCTCCTCGCTGATATGGGCCTTGTATTACTGGTTATGTGCTGCTTTCAGTGGGAGGTGCAGAAGTTCTGAGCATTCACCATCCTAGGAAAAACCCTTCGTAACACTTCACAGAAGCAGGATTTTGTGTCTAACTTAAGAGATACACAATTTGTGATCCCACGACACCAACACACAACATTTGTCTACTGGAACTTTTTGGTATCTCTTGCCTATATCTAAGCAGAATAAATTATGTGTTTGGCGGGAAAAAAACCCCACATCGAAACCAGTGCCAAAAAAATTACACCCCATACCAAAAAATTATAAAACACCCTGCAATTCTTTTTTTTGTAATATACTCCCTGTAGAGCATACCTTTTTTTGCTGTGAATGAGCCTATCTGTAGGGAAGTTCCAAGAAATGTCTGTAACATAGCTGTTCACACAGTTCTTCCGACAGCACGCCACTCTGCCATCTCCTTCATCGCTCCATCTACAACTTCCATGGCACCAGCCATGCTCTTATACAAGCAGACACAAGTACAGTTAATTACACGGAGCTTCTCCCTTCCTGCCAACTCACTGGCAGTAAAGAAGAAGGGAGCGTGAGAATGGCAAGACTTAGCCATCTTCACTGTGCCTGCACATTATCGCCATTGAGTCAGGACAAAACAGGTAAAACGCTGTAATTTAGGAAAAAATCAACCAACAACCTGAGTTTTCACAAACTCAACTTGTTTGTGAACTCTAAAGTGAGGACCACTAAGGCCCGTGTCATGGAAGCTGCTTAAAACTGCTCAGCATTACCGTGTGCGTGGCGCTGGCACGTTGTGTGCGGTTAGGAAAAACCCCAAGTTGAGGCTCTCAATTGAATTTCTGGGGTTCTGGGGTTTTTTTTTAATTGCCTTTGGTCTATAGAGAGAACATACAGAACCACTCCCTCTCTAAAAAGAGAGAATGATGACTTGCTTTCTTCTGCTAAAACACAGACAATTCTGATACTTTTGTTTATAATGACTGATATCTTCCTCTACAAATAATCTCACCAGGGAGGAAGTCACTGTGATGAGGGCTATCAGAAACGGGAACAAACTGTTTATGGTACATTCAGACGGGTAAAATCTCCAAAGGGAGACCCATAAATGCCATCTCTGTGGGTTTCTTCTCCTGACCTTGAACAGAACATGGGGACAAAAGAAATAAATATTCTTCCTTTCCACAAGGAAAAACAGATCAGGCAATTCAGGCCACAGAATTTTGTTTTGTGTAGCAAACTCTTAAGGGTGTTTAATCAGCTTATTCATCCGTGTTCTTCCTTCCTAACAGAGGATCATCTTAAAAGAGCAATCTAATAACAAAGAATACACACCATTTAGCTAAAGAATTTTTGCTTACCTACCGTAATATGGTTAGCGTTACATCACACAATTTGTACTTCTTCCCAACTGCTGAGTGTGGGAATGGTATTCACTTCAATTGCTGTCTCCTCAGGCCTGTATATCTGTATATTCATAAAATTCCTGGTGTGCATCTTCTGTTAAGTGGCGCAAATAGCAATGAAAGCAATAGTAGCTTGTTCAGAGAAAGCTTATTGCCCATGCTCCTTTTTTGAAAGGCTCTGTGATTTCGAATGTGATTTCAGTGGCAAAATGGAACTTTTTCAGCACATGCACGAGAGGCTGGGGCTGTACACAGTTAAGAAGAAAAAAGCCTTTTTGTATTTCACCTTCCTCCTGGGCTCCTGTAATCCATGCCAACATACTGAGCCTTCTAGTATTACTTTGTTAGGCGGTAGGGTGAGAATGTGACAGTAAAACAGATGACCGGACATCCCATACTAGTTGCACTTAATAGCAAAGTATTTTGTTACAGAGACACGTTATGACAAATCAGCTCTAGGTATCGCCGAAGAGATTGCTAGCACAGATCTCAAAATAAAGTGCCGTTACATTTATATGGAACGTAAAGCAATGGAGAAAGAACCTGTGTTTGCCTGCCCACTCTGAGCATTTTAATGATATTCGTCAGCAAAATAACTTGAACTACGTACTTTTGCTTAAACCTGTTTTTACCTTGTAGATCTGTTAGAAGCAGGCTGTACGTCACGTGTTACTGGTTCAGTTTTCGCAGGTGTTTACTAGGATCACCTACAGAGGTTCATCTTCTTTCAGCTGTATGATGCAGCAAACACGTAAGCACATGTACCATTTCACAGCACCAGAGCAAGCCTCCGCGTGCTGTAAGGCAGCACGGCTCCACAACCTGTGACGCACAGGCATCTGGGCAACTCTGCGAACTCACGGTCTTGGCCCAGCAGGAAACGCCGTGCTCTGCCATCGGCCCGTTTCTCTGTGCAGAGGATGGCCAAACTGCAACTAATTATAGACACCATCAGGGTCAGAACAGTCTAGTATAAATTGGGCCCAGTTATCGAAGTAACACCCCCACTGACTTCAGAGCTGGGATCACATTAACCAAATCAAAGAGAGCACTTCACAAAGGACTTGTTTCTCTAACACTCTCGGTGAACGCTCTTCTGTATACTCAGGTGCACGTCTTCCCTTCTCAGCTGCCCTGCGCAACACAGAACCTGGGCACTGCCAACGGCCGGCAGAGAAGGAAAACTCTCACTGTGACACTCTGTCCCTTCAGCATTTTGATTCCTGGTTAAACAACACAATTCAGCCTGCATCCCAGTCTTGCCGGCCTTGGAGATGCTCGTGGCCAAGCTACACCACCTCTGGTTTTCTTTCCAGAGCCATGTATTAAGATCTATTTGTGACTGCAATATAGTTTGCGTACAATTAGGCAAGAAAAATTGCATGACGAAGAAAAAAAAGACTAGTTTATAAGTATCTGCATGTGACTTCTAACAACTGTGAAAAATGAAATTAATTAGGAAATATGAACGCTTGCAACTACCACAGGCAATAAACGTGAGAAAGGGGATGCAAAAAAGATCTTCCCAAACCTTACAGTCACTGAGTTTGCTGTCTCCCCTCCTTTGCCAGCAACACATGATGTAAAAACACAAAGAGTAATGACTAGGCAAATGCAGAATACAGAGCACTAAACACTATCCCGTGAGCCAATGCAATATTGCAATTGTATTACGATGAAAATTAAAAAATGGTAGTAACATGAGGTGCAGCTAGCTTGCAATCAAGTTATCTTGCTCAGGTAGAAACCCTCCTTTTTCCCGTTCTGAAGACATGCTAACACGACGTCATCATCAGAACGATCAATGCCACTAAGAAGTGGTATCGATCCAGTACTAATGACCTTGACCTAGGTATCATTTGTGTCACTTGAAACACCAATTTTTAGCCAACATTTTTTAGATTACTGTTTAACTTCAAGACACACAAGAAGTACATGGATGGTATCAAGGGGCAGGACACGCTCAGGAGAATTAATTGGGTTGTACATGTGCACGAAAACAGTATCATCTCCAGGTGCTGTTAAACAAAATGAAAAAAAATGAGAAAGCAAAACATTTTTATTTCTGAGGGAAAAAAAAAAAGAAGAAATGAGGACAGAGAAAGATCTTGTTTCCTAAGGAAATACATTGACTATTTTTATCATTCTTCTCAAGTATTTGAATGAACAGTGGGAAAAATCAGAAGAATTACAACATCAGTACTCTGAGTGAAGGAATACATCGAGCAAGCTGAAAATCCTTTGACATGAGAAGATGCTACTTCTGCTGAGTTTTCAGAAGATGTGATTAGAGCATGCCAGTGGCCAAGAATGCAGACAATAACACTCCCTAGCAGGTGCCAGAAAGTTCAGCCTCCTAAGGGCAGGGAAGTCTGGACTTTGTGAAGGGCTGGGAGGCCCAAAATTCGCTGTATAAACAGCAGCAGATACTAATCAATAATTTTCTTTCTTGGCTTTGGAAATAAGCTACTTATTATCAAGAGACATACACTTGAGACTTCTCTATGTAGTTCTATGTTGAAACTTTTTTTAATTTATGCATACAGCAAAAATACTGCTTTCTGGTCAAATACCAATTTATTTTCATCTGAAAGCGTAGCACCGTTTCAAAACACAAACAATATCTATTTCTTTGCAATGGGCAGCCCAGCCAAGATGCAATGATTTATTCATCAGTCGTACAACATCAACTGACATTAGCCACTAACACGTAATTAGGAGTTTAGATATCATTGCTTTTTAAAAGTTATCTCCTCCATCATCTAGAAAATTTTGTTAGACTTTCTCTTTTGAAAATACCAGCATTTTCATACAAGAATAGAAACGATGACATTTCTATCTTAAACTGATCTCGGTTATTTACAGCAAATCCAGCTTAAATTAATCTCGGACAGCATTCGAGATTCACTTCAATTTCCGGACCACCACAGAGCCAAGACACCGTGCTGAAACTCTGCTTAAACGGTAAGATTTCTGTGGAACACAGCTCTTACCATCCCTGTCTTTAAGACCAAGTGTAAATGAGGTTCCAGTAATAAGAACTGGCTTCTCGGAGCTTCCTGATCTACCCTAAGCAGAAGGGCTGCGAAGGAGCTGAGGCGCAGGAGCCTGCCAAAGTGGCAAACGCTCTGGGATCCCACTGAGCTTCCTAAAAAGCGTTGAAATGCCTCACTGGGGCATATGTAGGGGTCTCACTTGTCGATACACCTCCTCTTCCCTTCCTTTGTGGGTAAAAGCACCAGCCAGGATGACAAGACCAACACAGCCAGAACAGAAGCTCAGAAAAAGTGTGAGAGCGAACGCGGGGGGAGAGGGGGAGGACCGTGGGCCCGCGCAGAGCCCGCGCTGGTGACCAGCCCGCCGGGAGCAGGGGCGCGATGCCCACCTCCCGGGAGCAACGAGGGCGGCGGAGGGGAGGTGCCAGCAGACCGGGAGAAGGACGGGACACGGAGCCACAGACTGGGTGGAAGAGAGACCGGTCTTGAGCTCAGTCACCATCCGCACCCCGGTTTGGAGCGAGGCTCCGGTGCGCGCAGAGCCCGACACCGCTCTGCGGAAGGCGTGAGCTTTGCAAACCTCTGTTCTGCCCAAGAACTAGGAGGTGTTTGCATTCCGTTACAAACAAAACAATTAGATCTTTGTTAAATGACTGAACTTGACTGCAAGTTAGGGTGCCATGAAAGAAAACACGTTTGGCAGGTGATCTTGCTGCTTCCAGACACTTTGCCCACAACTAGCGAGTAAAAGAGCTGCGATATCTCCAGAAGAAACACTATTACTAATTAGTCTGCTTCAGATAGTTACAGCACAACATGGCTACATTTCAGCAACAAAGATCAGGTGGTTTTTTTTCCTTATAAGCTGCAGAATGTTTTGATACGCAGTAAAGGATTTCCATGCCCTGTGTCGGGGAGCTTTGCTCACACCCGAGGGGAGATGAACGCTGTTAAGGGAGAAACAGAACTTGAATTTACTGAAGCTGGCAGTTTCCCGCGTCTGACGCCCAGCAGAAATTTACTGAAACTGCCAGTTTTCTGTTCGGTAACCGACAGACACGCTGAGGGCTACCCTGGCCCGTCCACCCTGCCGGCCGGGCACGCACAGCCCAAACCTCACGGCGGGCGGAGGAGGCGGGCGCGGCAAGGGCTCGGCCAGAGGAGAAGTTACCGACCCGGCGGCGACCGCACTCGCCGGCCAGCCCGAAACACGCCCTGCGGGGGCAGTTTGTACCGAGAGACACGCAGCACACAGGCGGCCCTGCCGACCCGCGCAGCTCCCGGAGCGCTCCCTCCGGCCCCCGCGGGCAGCCCCGCAGCCCAACGCGCGCGAAGCCGCCGCCGCCGCGCCTCAACCTCGCACCTGCGGGCGCGGCCCCTCGCCTCGCCCTGCGCGGGGCTGAGGCGGATCGCGGTCGGCACCGGCCGCTCGCCTCCCCTCCCTCACGGCCTGCACCGCGCCGGGCCGAGGGGCTGAGCCCCGCTCTGCCCCGGGAAGCCCCCGCCGCACCGCGCCGGCCCCTCAGCCGCGCTCACTCACCTCAGCCGCGGCGGGGCGGCCCGGCCGGAGCAGGGCCAGGGCCAGCAGCAGCAGCAGCAGCAGCCGCGGCGGCGGCGCCAGGCGGCCGGGGCAGCCCCCGGCGGCCATCCCCCCGCTCGGCGCTGCCTGCGCGGCCGCGTCCCGCGGAGCTCGGCCCGGGCCGCTCGGAGTCCGCCCCCCGCCCGCGGGTTTTGGCCGGGGGATGCTGCTTCAGCGCCCAGCGCGGGGACAGGGGACAGGGGCCGGGGCTGGCCGGGGCGGGGCCGGCCGGGCCACCCCCCCTCCCCTCCGCTCTCCTCTCCCCTCCCCGCCTCGTCTCCTCCCTCGAGCAGCGCCGGCAGCCGCCGTCTGTCCGTCCGCCCGTCCTCAGCGGGCATGGAGTGAGCGCGGAGCCGGGGGCTTTCCCGCCTGGGAGCTGAGGTGAGCGCCGCCGAGGGGCAGCCCCGGGCCGCCGCACCTGGCGCTCGTCACGGGCCGGGCGGGGGTGTCCCGCGTCACCGGGCCGCTCCCCGCTCACCCGCGCAGGTGCCGGGCGCCGCCCGAACGGCACCGAGGCCGAGCTGCAGGGACGGGGACCCGCCCGGGCCGGCCCCGGGCACCGCCCGAGCCGGGACCCGGCCCGGGCCCGCCCGCGGCGGGGAGAAGCGGTCGGTCGAGGCGGGGCGGGAGGCGGCGGTGCCGGTGAGGCGGGGCGGGGGCGCCCGGGCCCTGGCCCTGTCCCGCCGGGCGGGCGCGGCGCCTTCCCCCGGGTGCGCTCCTGGCGGGACTGCGGAGACCCGGGAGTCCCCGGCGGGACAGGGTGCTGCCCGCTGCAGAAACGTAGATCGGGGAGAAATCGTGTTTCTCCCCAGGCTTTACCGCATCGCTTAGCGTCAGCCGCAGGATTTCTGGGGGGGGGATCGCGGCTCGCGGGGTGTCCGTGCTACGTACAGCTTGTCGCGTTTCTGTCATTGACAAAAATACCGCACGCTCGCGGCGACACGTCGCCAAGCAGAAGGGACGTTGTGGGACGGCGGACCCCGAGGTGTGCTGGCCGGGTGGGCTGCCCGGCACCCGGCCCGACCGCGGCGTCTGCGGGCGCTGCGCAGGGAAAGCCGGCACACGGGGTTGGTGAAGCGCTGCCGGTGATACAGACAGAGGGCAAAAGCGGTATGAAAAAACATATACGTATACAAATCTGTTCAGGATTACTCACGAGACACAAATCGTGAGCGTGAAAGCTAACCGCAGGGCTGTGAAAAGCAGGTGCCCTTACAGGCACGAGGGTACAGCTGGGTCTCGGTTCAGTAGACGGTCCTCTCAGCGCCCCTGTGAAAGCTGGCCAGTACAGGCTACTTCTTCCAAAAGTTTGGTACTAGCAGCAAGAACACGTCTCTGGAAGAGCAGAACAATATGTTCAGTATCAGAGATCTTGTACATCATCAGAGATATTACCACCTTGGCTCTAAAATCTCAAGCACCAGTGAGAGCAAGCTGGTATAGAAAGAAAGGGGGAGGAAAAGCGCCCTGTTTTCAAACTAGATTGATGGTGATTGTAAGCACCTACAAATTTTAAGTGCCTAAATCCACCACCGAAATTGGAAGACCTGGTGTTAGACAGAAGGTAGCAGGGACTCATTTGCACAAAATCAGATAAAAAAGGTGCGAGGTTCTCTGAGACAAGCAAGCAAGACTGCAGTGGAAGAGAGTGGTCAGTCCTCAGAAAATATGCAAATTTAGATGCAGAATGAGTCTCACTGGGTAAAGAACATAGCAGTTAAAAGGAGAGTTCTTGAATACCAGACCAAAGAAATAATGGAAGAAGCAGAAGAAAGCAGGCACGGGCAAGCCACTGTTAGGAGAAATAAATACATGCAGGATCCCCAGCGAATGAAATCCTGCTGTCATAAAAAGATACTGAGTCAGTTTTCAGATGAAGAAAACCCTCTGTGAAAACTTGAAAAGAAGTCAGCAAGCTCAAATCAGACATGGGGAGGTGCTAACAAGGGAGATGCAACAGAAAGATGGAGCATTTTAAAAAGAAGTCTTCTTTAAGCCCAGTCTTATCCCAGTACCGCCTGCTTCACTGGCCTTGAGCAGCTGGCTGCCGAGTCACGTGGCCCAGCTGGGTGGTAGGTGTGCATGCTATAGTTAAGAAACAGCAGGTAATGTTGCATTATGAGATTGTCACCTAAAAGCATATATGCCTTTATATGAGTTCCTAGGGCAGAAATGTGACTTCAGAGTAGCCCTGAGCTGGAACAAAGGTAAGGTCAGTGACTGGTGTTCTCTCTCCTGCTTGTTGCTACCCTAATTGCTGGCATCCATCCAAAGAAAGTTGATGAAACCTTGATGAAGACTGCGTTGCTGATGCTGTTGTAGTCCATAATATCTTCAGAGAGCTACAGACTCAGGGAGATCGTCTTGTCTGGCAAAACAGCTAGCCAGACAGGCTTAACATCAGTTGTGTCAAAGTGTATACCTCCAGCTGCCTGGAGAGGTATTTTAGAGAAAAAAAGCCTCACCAGTGCATGGACAACGGAGAGGGCAGCCTTAATACTGGAAAGCAATTGAAAACTGCAGCAGATTAAAGTTTGAGGATTTTTTCACAGTAATTGATATTTAATTATTTTAGCTTTGATTTTGTTTCCGCAGTTCTCTGTGGTAAAACATGGACAATGGTATTTTCTCTTTTTACAGACAAGGAATATTTTTGTGGGAAACATTGCAGTTGTATGAATTTCGTGTAATGTGCAAAGTCTCATGGGACACTGGAAAAGAAAAATAAGGCTTGAGGAAAAGGCTGAAGAGAATACAGAATATACACATCATGAATGAGGCAGAAGTCTGATGGAAAACAGCATAAATCATCTTCTGTGTGAAATGACTATCCTAAGCATATGCATAAAAGGACCACATTAAAATTGAGCACACAACCATAATTTTTATTTCCTGACTTCCAAATCCTTGACTTGGCAACTTCAGAGGTCTTGTTACACATGATCTTGGTTTCTTTGCATGTAATGAGAATATAGTTAGGGCTGCTCTAATCTTTTATAGCTCAATAACTGTAGCTGTGTGTCTGCCTTCAACTGTGGCCTATGTCCTGTGGTCTTATTTTATCAGAGTCGCTAAGAACAAAATTGTCCTCCTTCTCAGACCTTGTCTAGAAACTAAACATCCGGGCTTCGTTACAGAGCCAGCTTTTCCCCCTTCTGGCTTTTGAGAATTTTGTTTGGTGATGCTTGTGTAAAATCCATTTTTTTGGTGGTATTGAGCGTGTTATCCTGGGGATATTTTATTTTCTTTTGCATTAGGTAAGTATTCTACTGAGGTAACTATTGTGATTATTACAAAACACAAAACATGGAATCAATTTGATACATCAAGCTAAATAATACCTTGTAGTCCTTATATTATTTAACTTGCATTGGCTGTTGAACGTTTCAAACTATAGGAAGCTTGTTCAGAAAGGGATGGGTTTTAGATAGCCATTGTGAAACAGCAAGTCTTCCACTTGTGCATTAAGTATGATTTTAAACTGTGTCAGTGGAGTGGACCAAAATAGATTTTAATTTGAAAATAAAAAGTTCTCTGCTAATACAGAGAAAACGTACCGAATTTCAGTTTCTTCTGCATTTTCAGAAGCTGTTTGGATAATTAAAGAATGAGGTAAGACAGTGGGCAACAGGAATAAATTTCTGCAAAGTCTAACACTTTATGACTGGCTTGGATTTTCCACTTGAGGCAGTCCACTCCTGCAGTATTTTATTGTCTGATAATCTTGCTTATTTTACTGATGTAAAAAAAAAAAAGCAGTAAGGTACGAATGTTATTGGAGCGTTATTTTTTATTAGGAGTGTTGTAGGTTTTGTTTGGGGTTTTTTTTTCCCCTGTTGATGGGGGTGGAACGGAGGCACAGAAAGAGACTCAGTTTTTGGCAGATGAATGGAGTCCTGTGCAGCACACGCGGGGTGTGATCTCACTGCACGGCCTGGCTGCCCTTAGCCCACTCAGTGCTTAGTAGCTTCCCAAGTCTCTTCTCCATGCTAGGATATGGATGTACCGTGCATACACATCGGGATCAATATCAGTTATAGATTAGTATTGGTTAGAAGGATGCTACACTAAACAACAGAAGGCAAGAGAGTAACGTTTTGGGGACCGTACACTCATTTGTTTTACAAAGACAAGATAGCTGCTTGTTGAACTGTCGTCAGAGAGCAGCCGGTCTGCTTCAGGGTCACGTCCTCGCTCCCTTCTCTGTGCCTGACTCTCTTTGCTTCCTCAGAAGACTTCCCCAAAGGAAGCAAACCCCTGCTGGTTCGCTCTAGTCCGTGCTCGGTCCCCTCAGAATTAATCTTTCCACATTTGGAAGACTCCAGCACTAAAAAGCAAAAACCGGTGTTCATCTATGCCGTTCTAGGAAAAGCTCAGCCTCTCCAACCCTCGTTTTGACATAAGCAGTGAGAACCGTTTGCCAGGCGTGCCTTATTCCGAAGGAGTACAGCTTTTCCTTATCTGGGGGATGTAAAAGTTCACACAGAGGATGGCCATTCCTCTGGTTTGAGCAAAACGTTGGTGCGGGACATTTCCACATCAAGCTGCATATACGCTGTCGAACCCGAGTTGGAAGTCACGGATGTGCCGTGTAGTTAAGCTGAAAAATTGTCCGTAGCGTTTCCAGTGAGTGCTGTCTGCCCATGCATATGGGTAGAACTCTTGAGCTGAAAATACAGATGGCTTACTCTGCCTTCAGAGTAGTCCTGCTTTGCTCAGATGTGCACACAGACACTGGTCCAGCACAGGTTGCAGAAGATACTGCTATGTCTGGTCTTGAAACTAGAGCCAATGTTTTCTTGATTGTTTTTGAGTTTATCGGGTCTTTACTGTAGACAGGGGTCACATCATTTTTCATTTTTTTTTATGCCCTTAGCTAAAATGGTGGGCAAGATAGCTTTTTAAGAAAAAATGGTGCAGGATGCTCTTTGTTCAAATAGTTGGATTGCTGATAAAAAAATGTGGCCTGAATAGGGGTGATATGATGTAGCACCAACATAAAGCTGGGCAGTAGGGCACATGTAAATGGTTAAGATATGTTTTGGTTATTCAGTAATTATTCATGTTTGCACATGAGATGTATATTTTAATATAAACAGGTTCAGAGAGGAAAACAACAACAGTATGGAACAGTGTTTATAGACCATCCACAAACAGAAGGAAAGAGAAGACCTGCTGTTTTTTTAAAAAAGAGAAAGAAAAAAAAAGTGCTGCATGTACAGAACCTCAATCAGCGTGAATGGCATTAACAAAGGATTCGTTTGAACGGATTAAGTGGCTTATCACAGCTGCCTGGTGAGTTTTACAGCTCGCTAGATTTTTTAACTAGAGTCACTGAGATAGATTCTTAGTTGTCAGTTTAACAGTAATAAGAAATCACCGGTTAAATAATTTGTAGCCTGCCATAAATTTGATAAGCCTGTACGATAACTTACTGTATTTGATTTTGATTGCTGGTCTATTTAAAGTTCAGGTACTGCAGTGGTAGGAAATAGCGTTGTGGCTGGCGCAGCCAGTCCATACGTGTTTTGGCCGTATCTAATTTATCATTTCATATAATGAGTGAGCACCTTAGTTCTCAATAATAATAATGTTGGTTTTAATAATAATTGTTAATAATGCTTATTTCCTGTATTGCTGCAGAAATTTTGGCCTACCTTCTTTGTTTTATTTTATCCTCTTTTCATGCATATAGAAATCATAGAAGACATGATTTCAGCTTTATAATCCATCACTAGCAATGGCTGGCACGGAGCTGGGCTTCCCCAGCAGCTGCTCTGGAATGCTCTGGCTGTTCCAAGTGCTGCTTTGCACCCTGCCTTCTCACACTTTCTCTCTGAGCAAAGGAAAATGGCACCAGCTGACTCATTTTGGGGCAGATACTCGATCACGGTGTCCACAGAGGTGCAGAAACCTGTCTGGAATAGCTCCTCTCTGGCCATTCCTAACTGCGGGCATGGCAACAGGTTATAAGGGGGAAGTTACAAGGACATTTACATAATTTTATTATTCATGCCTATCTGTTTGTACTCGGTCTCACAAATCCCAAAAGACAAATACATATAGCATGTGCCGACCATTTCTTGATGGTGCACACCCCTTATAAATATACTCTTTTACTATATAATCACCCCAAACAAGACTCAACTATGTGTACACACTTCTCGCTTTTGTCTAGGTTGGATGTTGGAAATCTAGTTTTAATGTAGCTTTCTCCTTTTTTTAAATCAGGTGGCTGCTGGTTGTTTTTGAAGCACAAGAAACTGAGGGGGTAAGTGACACTGCTATTTCCTTCAGACAGGTGATGGACAGGAGGGTATGGTTCACACAGATAACACTGCATACACCAAACCCCCCTGTAGTTCTGAGGGAAAACATTTCTTTCAGCATTTCTGCAGTTCTAACTTCCCCTTCTGTTCCTGTTGCTTGGCTTAACTAGTTTGTAATTTTCTCCTTTGGATTCTTCTAGATTCTAACTTTGGCATCTGTAAACGCTTTTGGGAGGCGGCACGTAAGAATTGCTCTCTGGTGCACTGACTCTGTCTCCTTCCTCGTGAGGTCCCTTCGGTGCCTCTGGCAGTGCAGCATGCGCGGAACTCTAGCGTGCAAGCCCTTCTCTGTATGCAGCCTGGATCTCAGGCTGGCCTCCCTGTCCATTCCCATCTCTCCAAAGCCAAAATGTCACATATAATACCCTCTCTGTACTCTCCTCCATATTAACCTTACGTTTGCAATGCCCTCACTGGAACTTCTTTCAAGTCCATCCCCTTTGTGTCTTTCAGATATTTAGAAGCTCTTTTTCATTGCTCTTTCCCCCAAAGTCTTCCCTTTTTAGTCGAGCTGTTGCAAATGGAAATATTTTTTAAAAATAAATGTGTTTCACTAGAACAAAGAGTAACAGCTTAGGTGTTATTAGAAACTTGCATTCCAGTAGAGGCAAGTTTTTAATAACTAGGTGAGAGACTAGTGTGGAGTAGATCAGTAATTTCATGGGAAATCCAGTGTGTGAAAGAGAAGCAGTCTGTGAGAGAGACAGTCGTACCCTCTTGTTCTGAAGTCTGGGAGTACTAGATATTCTCAAAATATTGTGGGTAGAAAGAACAGAATTTTCTTCCTTATCTAATATTTGTCAGTGTTTTATCCTTGAAAAGTTGAAGTATGAACCTGTTGTGTTCTATTCGTTATTAAAACCAGTAACAAAACAATGCTGACCTTGGTAAAAATGAAACCCACACTGAAAAATTATTTTCATATTATCTCTGTTTACTCATTTGCCTGAATTGTTCTTAAATCTTTCAAATCCTTGTCGTTCTTTTTGAAACAACTTTGATCAATTACACGATTTTGTTGAAAACATAATGTCACCTAGAGGACATTTCAGCCGTCTAAGTGAGTTTATAAATGCATGTGGTGTGTATAATTGGTCTATGTTAAATACTTCACTTTGGGAAATAGAAGAGAGTAATAAAATTATGTTCACTTACCACAGAATCAATCTAGCTTCTCCTTGAATATCCTCTTCCTCATTGCAATTTGATGAAACAAAGCATTCACTCTTCTGCTGTTAAGAGGAAAAGAACAGAAAGTTTTAATACAAGAAATAAATAAATTAGTGCTAGGCAACGCATAATTACACCATACTCATACTTCTTTTTCCGTTTGATAGACAAGACTTAAATACGAGCCTTTATCGCTGAGTGGCCTTTTGCTCCTCAGCCTTTTTTGCCTTTTATCAATCTCCTAACCAAATGTGATGAGTTAAACATTTCACATTACTACAAACCAAATACTCACTCTGTTAATTTTTTTTTTGTAGATGCAGCCTATTCCTGTAATCAGATTTAGCTGTAGTAGTTATTGTTACTGAACGTAACTTGTAGGTAATGTGTTTCACCTTCTACAGCAACAGTAAAAAGCTTTTGCTTATTACCTCTACTTTGCCAGCATGTTTATGCTGATGAAAGGTCCAAGACAGTAAGATTTTAAATCTGGTATCATGTGTGTATCCTGTCAAGCAAGCACTGGGAAAGGTTCATACGTGTCAAACTGAAGATCTACACGATACTCTGATGTTTGCTGCCGTGCCAAGTGTCTTCATCGGAAGGAACTGCCCTGTGGGTACGCAAGGGCAGCCAGATCTTTCTCACCTTAGGAGTCATCTAATTGCATAATGTCCAGTTGATGATAGCTGATGAAGTGATTGTTGTCTGTCGCATATTGATAAATCTATAAACTTCTGATTTTTAGGGAGGATATGCGTATATTGAGCCATGTGAGGGACGGGATTGTTCGGTTTGTCGCTGCTTTCCAGAAAAAGGATCAAGAGTAAGTGATGATTATAACTAATGATAATTACCGGTTGTAAATACTGTTCATTTTGTCACGTAGCTGCTCTTTAAAATCAATATCATTGACATAAATCAGTAAATCAGTATTCAGACATAAACAAGCCTGAATATAGCAAACTAGTGTAATTCTCTTACTGGTATGAAGTACAGCTCTCATCAAAGGAAGTTAGGATTGTAAACAAGTTTGCTTGTAAATGAGGTTTGTAATAATCGTGGTGCCTTTTTGTGTCTTAAGGATTCTTTGAGATCAATCTAGTAGTTGGACAAAGGTCATTCTTAACATGTATTAAGTTTAGAAATCTATGCTCGTTTTCTGCTAAGAAGTTGGGTAAGAGAGAACATCTATGCCATTTACTAGTTTTATGAGAATTTAGGTGTTTCTTATTTGGGTTAGGTGATTCTGGGAAAGCTTGCAAACTCTTCATTTTACTAGCGTAAGAGAGTAAGTATAAAAAAAAATCTGTGTTGTCTCTGCCTTATAAATAATAGTAAAACATTGAATGAAGCCCAGACATGTTCATATTATACCCTAGAACTAATAACTGTGTGTGTTGCTTTTTGTTAATGGAAATACGGTCCACCGATGGCTAGTTTATCTTGGTTGTTCTTTCTCAAAATACTTACCTGTACAGTGATAGGGAACAATTTAAACTTTCTATGAGGAAAGGATTTATTTAGATACATGCCCTGATTAGTGAACACCTGAAAAATCGTCAGTCAGTGATGGAAATCGTTTTCCTTCAAAGTACTGATGTTAGAAAGCTGGAAGGCGGTGAATCAGGTTTTAGAAGAGCTGCATGCCCCATTCATTTGTGTTGCCACAAAAGCAAGACACACCTTTTCCTTCCTGTGCTTCTGCAGTTAGCTGCAGGCTTTGCTGTGTCATGATCACTGCCCTGGTGTCCTCGGATCCTATCCTAATCCTCCAGGATTACGTCCATATGAAAGTCCCCCGTGCTTTAGGGTTTTCATAATAGGGGCCTAGGATGCGCCTATCTCTGTAACACCGCCTTAACAAAAGGGTATCCCGGGAAAAGTATTCTGACTAGCAGCACTGCACTACTGAATAGGCTGTTTTGGATACCAAAAACCCGATCTGAGGTGCCATTTAAAAACAACTGACTTCGAAACTAGAGGAAGTCCCTCTGGTTCTGGTTCTCTCTCAGTAGTCTGGGCGTTCTGGGTTACGTCTGTGCCCACGGTCAGTCAGCAACAAATAGTGACTGCAGCTGGTAAGGCGCTGTCCTCCCCACCGCAGGTGAAGTGAGCTAGGGTTCCTGCATTTGCAGTCAGTTTTCTGAATAATTCCAAGGATCTGGACTTAAGTGCCAAACAGAAGTGTAATAAACATTTCAAAATAAATTCAATGTCATTATGCAAATGTAAGTCTGAGAATTGTACTGTTTTCTGAAACCGTTCCAAAATACGTATGCACACTGATGGATCAAGTCTCTCCAATGCAATACGAATTTATATTTCATGCAATCATTTCTGTTAATCAATATGCAAGAAATAGAAGTGCTTATCAGACCCTA
This sequence comes from Trogon surrucura, assembly GCA_020746105.1. Lineage (NCBI taxonomy): Eukaryota > Metazoa > Chordata > Aves > Trogoniformes > Trogonidae > Trogon > Trogon surrucura. Next base: position 26,747,408 of record CM036625.1, on the reverse strand, counting down.
GAGGAAATACAACTTAACTAAACGCCACGTCAGGTAGATTGTTGCAAATGTTTTCTGTCCATGTATGATGATGAATTATTTTCTGTAGGATTACTCAATCCTTTTTTTTCATCCTGCAGTCTCATTGGCTTCTAAATTTTGCTGTGTTCTGCCTTGACACTCTGATGGACTAACTTTGCTTTTCTAGCTTTTGTGGAGACTACCCATCACAAAATAAAAGCTTCGAGTATCTTACTGTTAGCTTCCTAGAATGCAAACCGTCTGCTTTATCTGCTTTTCTGTATGATTCCTGCTCCCAGACTGGCTCCTCAGAGTTTCGCGTCTTCCTTGATTCTGTCTTTAAAGTGCAAGAAATAAACAATCGTTGAAAGCCTCTGGCATTATACGGTATGAGAGCCTAAAATTTCAGAAGTGTATAGTTTATTAAATAATCCTTCTCTGTAAAGAAGTTGAGATAAGGGTAGAAGTGTAAGTGTGGTTTCCTCACACAGTATTTTTTCCTTTTTCACCGATTTAGCAAGGCTAGTTGTCAAAATTAAGGCTGAGCTGACCTCCTCAGCAAACATTTCCTGAAAGCACTATAAGGTTCTAGAAAATTCATGTACCTGCAGGTGGAAGACACCAGAACCATAATCTCATGCAGAAAAGCAGAGCTTGTAGCAGCCCTCGAAGTTAAGAAGTCTTCAGCCAGCTTTGTTAAACCAGCTGCAGTAGAGAGGTGCCACGGGTCCAGCTCACGAGTGATAGCGTAACAGCCAAGTGAGAACGTAAGCAGCTTCTTTTGCACGTCACTCAGGCTTGCTTCCCTGCATCCTTCTCCACGCACTAATAAAGAGGAGATTTTCAGAGAAGTCAGAACATCTATCTGCTGATAAAACAGCAGTTTTGTCATTTCAAAGTTAAGGTGTGCCCATCTGATAAGGGTTTCGTTTCGTCAGCAGACTGAGAGGAAAATATTGTTGTTGGTTCCATTGGAGGGATTTTGTTTATATATAAAAGACTATGACAGGTATTTGATGACCTTGCCGTTTCACAGACTTCAGAGTGCTACCTTCCTTTTTAGACTTCCAGTGGAAGCATTGCCTACTGGAAATTTAGCTAGTAAAGTGAACAAACGAGTTATTTCTGTTTGAAGCAGGCTTATAGCCCGTCCATAACAGAGATTTCTACCAAAATTAAGTTAGAGCAAAAGTCTTAGAGCTGTTCTAAATCAGTTTTGTTTATTTGTAATCACCAGCAACAAGTGTGTCTGCATCTCATAAAACTAAAAACCTTGTAAGCTGTGTATGACCTAACTGTAGCCCTTATCCTTAACATCTCTCCACTAAAATAGTGAAAAACCAGAGCAATAAGAGAATAGACACCTAAAATGAAACATATTTATGTTTATGAGTGAAGCAGAATGGCTGTCAGGAATGTAGTATACTCTGAAGCTTCCGTAGGAAAGTAGGACCTGAAATCTTGCCCTGCTGCCTTTGGCATCATGACCTTTCTTTCCATCCTTTTATTTGAATGCCAGTTAAGCACGATTAGTTAAAGCTGTGGTTACCAGGCCAGTGTGAGAAAACCGTGCGGCTGGCTGTGAAGGTAACAGGAGTTGAGACTTTGCCTTCTAGTTGCCCAACTGAAATTTTTTTAAATGCCAGCATAGGAAGGGTTCTTCATTGTAAGTGGCCAAGATAATTGAGGTTTTAACTAGAGAAATGATGTCTGTGGAAGTGAGAAAAGGAAACTGCCATGGCCATACTTAAATGTTTCGAAATGGGGCAGCGTTGGAAGAAAAGTAGAAGCAAGTAGCTGAACTTTTATTTAATATTTGTATAAAACCAGTATACATAGACGTTTGTTGCTATATTGCTATATTTTAGAAGAGCTTGGGTACCTGCTGCTTTTTATTTCTCTCAACCTTAGATAATTCTGTGCTATAAACAGATTCACACTACTATTCATTAGCCAGAAATCACTGTCTGAAAGACATTTCTTCACTATTGCTAGCAGTATATCACAATTCTGACATCACTACAGTTGCCCACATCACAATGAAAGTTCGACTTCTGTTTAATTGGATTACAGCCTTATTGGAATTAGTTTTACATTATATTATTTACCTCTTGATCTCGTGTCACAACTCAAAAGGACCCTACATTAATTTTAGCGCCGACCTGAAACAACTGAGGATTTCTCCTGCCTTTCTTTCGCAGTCACAACTTCCAGTGGGCAGTAGCAATCGATGATTTTAATTAGAGCAACTTGATTATTTTATTTTCCCCCCTCTTCCTCTTTGGTCTCCCATAAAATCTGTGATTTTAACCTTCTCCTGGTATGTCCAGCGGACAGCGAATCCTTTCCTCCCTTTCCCCTTCTGCCTCTAACTTGGGAAGCTGTTTTCTCGATAACTTCTGCAGTGTTGTGTCATAGTTTCCCCAGAATGCTGGCTGCTCCAACAGAATTTAGATAGTTAAAAAAATGTTTGCAGTTAGCACTGACCAATTGTAAATGTGTCCTGTGCCGACCCCGGAGTTTGATCCCATTCAATTCCTTTGGCTTTGTTTATAGAGTTAAGTAGATTTAGAAAGCAAGCGTCTATTCATGACCCAACCTGATCTAGCTTCTATGAGATCATGTGAAATGCCTGGAGCAAAGCGAACAATAGATATAACTCAGCAAGACCAATGTTCGTTCTTTTGCAGATGAAGCAAGTGGCCTATTTTCACTCTGGGGTAGGAGAGAACCTAGCAAACAGAAATCTCAGAGGAAGGTCTCACATTTTCTGGCATATGAGGTGTAAGGAGGAGGCATCCACAGGAGATGCGAAGTCGGTTGTCACAGCTAAGTCCGAAAGTCAGCTGATGTGTACTTCAGGGTCCTTCCAGCACTTGTCTTTCAATTTTCAAGCTGCACACTCAGGAAATGAGTAGGTAAAATCCATCTATTTGGTCTCAAATCCGTGTGCTCAGTTGAATCCGCTATCAGAGATCTGTGCACACGAGCGTCTGGAGAAACCCAGAGCTCTCCCGCCATTGGCCTCAGACTTGATCATTTTCCCCACTAAATTAGGTCGTTTTAAAGTAGAGGATTCCTGAGACCAGCTATACATTTCTGTAGTATTTCTATTGCCTTTCACTTAAATTTGCTGAGAACCATAGAAAAACAGACCTAGAGAAAGGAGACCCCCTATATCTGAAGCCCACCAGGCATGTTTTTATAAGCAGGCAGGGGAGTAAGGAGTTCCCTGGCTCCAGAAGTTAGGGTCTGAACCGGTAGGGAGTGGAGCCTGCTTACCAGAACGTGGAATACGAACAGGATCACTCCATTCTTCTCACTGTAAGGTCCGTTCGGGGCTGTTCTTCATATACAATGTCCATCTACAGCATCTGTAAATTAGCATTTTTCACATCAGACACGCTTCCAGATTTTTCTAAAGTTTTGATCTTGCTGAATTACCCCTCTTTTTGTTCTTGAGCATCTTTCTTAATACTTTTAGCTCCTCTGTCCCACCAAACTAGAAAGTCTGTTTCTGAGTGGCTGCATATTGACAGGCTTTACCACATCAAACAAGACAGGACTCTACAAAATCATTCTTTTTCGTAGATTTGAACGAACTAAAAATTGCAAGCCAGTGACTCGTTTCAGTGAAACAAGAGCAAAAGTTAATTTGTGGTCTAAAACGCTCTACTTGCAGCTCTCTGCTTTCAGCCAGTAATAGTGTATCTTAAAAGTTTCAGTGCCAAAATCTCTCTTGTTCAGTGTTTGTTTTACACAATAGTGACACCCACTGGCTTATTGGATACTTTTTTTTTCCTGGTTCCACAGGGTTAAAAGACAAAACAAAGTACAGGGTGACAAATGTTTTCAGCACTTCACTGTGATTTGCTGTGCCTCAGTGAAGTGTTGCTGGGAACGCTAGGCTGCATCATCAGGTACTGTGTTCCTGTAGCATATTGGATCATTGAGAAATATCATAAAAGAGCACAGGATTTTCCTGTCATTTGCAGCACGATCCAGGTGCTGAGAGAAGTCAAGCACTGAAAGTTGCTATTGCATTTAACTGGCTCAAAATCTGACCATAAGAATATTATCTAATACTGAAAGGCCACTGTGATGAGCTGTTTCTGAACAAAATGAGAATAAAGTACATGTTGTATGCTAGTGTCACTCTCACTCACTGTTTAACCCGCAGTCACAGAAAAATCTAGTATACTCAGACCAGAAGTGTGGATTTAACACCAAGTCGTGTGCTTTCTCAGACATATCTTGCCTTGATAAAGTTAATGTGTAAAAGATTTATTGTGGAGCCTTGACTTACAGGGAAAATTATTTTGGTCCCAGTCCCACACAATTAGAGCAGAGGGCTGAAAACATCCTGGAATGGACACCCCACAAGCCCTGGAAGCTGTGGCTTTGCTGCAGAATAGACCTGCTCTTCCAAAAGGGAGAGGACATGGGTGGAGCTCGGAGGAGCACAGATGCTCCCACCTCACTAAGCAAATTAGAAAAGAAAACATCTGCCTGCAAGTTCCTTTGTGTGCGCTCCTCTCCTGCCCCCCAACTGCTCTGCCTTCCTCCCTGTCTGGTAAAGGGGGAAAGGCTGGTGACAAGCCAGAGCCCAGTGCAGAAGGGAAGAGGGCACTGTGTTATTGGCACCGCGTTATTTGCCTGCCGTCTGGTTCTGTGGCAGTGCTGGGTGTTTCCATTTTTGTTCATGTGAGCAGGAGACAAATGGATTTCGCATCTCACTAGTACATCCAGGTAGCCCGTGGCATGGGGTACTGTCCTAGCTGAAGGCAGTAACTGGACTTCTTTCTGGCATTACCGATAATGAGGAACACCACCGAATTCAGTCTAACAGCATGAACCAGTGGTCTTTGATTTCCAGTTTAAAACATTGTGCTTTCAGACAGTTAAGTGCTCAGGAGACTCTGCAAATCAGGTGCTTTTTGGTGTCTCGGGAAACCAAACAAAGTCGTTCCAAATACTCTTGGCTGTTGCCTTTTCCAAGCAGCACTAAATGCTTTGCTGCATGATTCTGAAATATTTGCAGCCTTAGTCCTTAGAAGCACACTTAATTAAAAAAAATATAGTCTTGTTTTGTCAAAAGTCAGTTTCTTACTGCAGGTCAAGCCCAGGATGTGGTAAAATAACAGACCGCAGTCTTGGCATGGGTAGTTCCTGACCTAGACAATTAACAAGGCATTGAAATCCTAAAGGAATGTATTGGCATCAGATGGCAGAGCAGGCATAATATTCTGTTCATTTTAACTGAGCTAATTTGTCATTTCCACATGAGCATGACTACCTTCATCCTCTTTATTTGTACAGCTGTCCTGAGACTGTAATGCTGTGGTAGTCACATTGGATGGGCACAAATAATAGATGTGATAATAGATGTTATGACATGGTATCAGTTTGGTCTTAACAAAGCTCCCGGTCATTATCAGTCTTTGAGCTGAAAGAAAGAGAGACAATCCGCCAGCTTCACATGGCATGCTGGAGTTGTATCAGCTGCCAGAGCCATTGTCAGGGCTGGATCCAGTGACTCTGCTTTATGACTTCACTACCTCCTACTGAAGACATAAACCATGGAGTCCATTAGATTCACAGGGTAGCAACTAACGAAGACATTTTATCAGCCTAAAGGACTGCACGTCCTGGAAGCGGTTACTGGTTAATTATGATGGGTAATTCCTAGAGAAATCATATGGTGCCACAGCTTTGTTTTGAGTACTATCAAAATCACATTTCTTCAACTGCCCAAAAGATACAACATAATCTGAAAAGCTTTCAGCTCTTGAAAACAGAGCTTATACACTGTGAATTAAGAATATTAAAGTCGCTGCGGAAATTCGCGCTGTTAAGACAAAAGCAACAGAGCATTAGTGAGAAATATCTTTGGCGATTTTTTCCTGCTGATGGATGTTGCGTTTTGCAGGGCAACAGCCAGCTCAGTGTACTAGAAAACTGTACTGCTTCTAGTAGAGTGAATGGTTCAAACAGTTGTATTTGACTGTATTATTAGGCTCATCCTTTTCACTGTTATACTCAGAATTCTGCTTTAATTAAAATGGTTGTCTGGTCTTTTTTTAATCAAGTATTTAAAGGGTGTAATAGCTGCTTTAAGAGTACCTCAATTAATAAATTCAGTTTTACAACAGAGGATGTGCAAGGCACTGCCAATAGACAGGCTGCAGTTGTTCATGCAAGCAAATACTCAAATTAAACACCCAGAATCCTGACTGTCCATTCATTGTTTACAAGGGTGCAGAATCAGCAGATTTTAAAACTAGTAACCCTTGATTTGCATAATATTTCACACTGCTCAAATTATGATATCAAGAAAATGGTAACTCGTGCTGAAGACAACATGCTGATGCTGCCCTGGGATTTTTGCCCATGACTTCACTGGAAGCAGGACCCAGGTTTAAGTGGAAGAAGCACCGATGGAACAGAAGTCGTGTGAGGGTGCTTTTTCAGGTAGCCCTGATGTGGAAGCATAGGACTTCTTTTCCTAGCCTCTGCACTAAATTCCTGATCGTAGCTTCAGGGCCAGTGGTGGCCCAGTCCTGCTTCCAGAACAGCATGAGCCCAGAGCACGTTCTGCAGCGTCTGGGAACTCACCTTCTCATTCCTGCGTCTTTGCTCGTTGCGTGGGGTGATGCGTACCATGGATTCCTTCACTTCGTGTCTAAGTGTCCGGTGGCACTGATTTTATTGACATATTTTAAAACACAAATAGAGAATAAATAGATTTAGGTGCTGGCTCGCGATTCGCAAGATGAGATTTGTTGAGTCTGCTGTAGTGTTTACAGACAAGCAAGCAGTTCGGTTCTGTTACTTCAACATAATTAGACTCCTGGAGCTCACATATCTGCTTACAACCACCTTTGATTTCTGTCGTTTTGTTTCCCTTCAGTCCATTCACAGAAATCAAGTATGGTCTGTCATTTCTGTGAATGGCCGTTGTACTGAAATATCCTTTACTGCCCTCAAGTGGTCTTAGGGCCACACAGTTTTCTTGGGAATGCGTGGCGCTCCTTTTTGCTCTTTTTTAGTGATGTGGTGTAATTGATTGATCAATGAATTCTGAAAAGAAAGCAAAACACTCCTCAGTTGGGAAACAAAACAAGTTATAGCTAAACAAAGATAATGATACAGAATGAAAAAGATGAGTAAGAGAAATAAAGACCTGTAAATACGTAGATTTTGTAGGGTGGAAATGTAGACAGGTCACGTGAAGTCTGATTAGAAAGCTTGCTTGATTCAGCACTTTCAATCTATGATTTAATAGTTGTTTAGCAGCACAGAACAAAAACTGCAACAAATCCAAAACAACTCCGTGCCAATGCTATAGACTGAAAAATCCAGTTGGCGTGGAAAGTGTTTTTACCTCAGAATATATATTACGTTGGAAAATTCCGTAGAAATCCACGGAGACGGTCTATGTGATACTGCAGGTATGGATATGCAATATAGAGCTATTTATGGATAAACCACATTCTGCAATCTCCCAAACCATTTCAGCACAATCTATTGAAATTGATACTTCCTGTAAATATCTTGGCTAATAACTATAATTATTTTTTTTTTTCTGCAGGAAACTTCACAACTTTTAAATAAGGCATTGAGATCTGAGAGTGATGATGGAAGATACGTGAGCTAGAAAAATTTAAGATGATTAACATACGTAGTTTGTTCTGACTGTGTATAAGGTCCCCGTGTCTAAAACGAGTCATCCCTTCTCTGGTGGCAAAAACGTGATGCTCATTGGAGCCTTAGGCTTGCAGAATACTTGCAGATACTTACGTTGGTAGAGCCAGGACGAGGTGCAGGTTATCCGGGCATGTCACAGAGGTGGTGCTGGAGACCTGGTGAAGGTGGAGAGGAATGATCGCTTTGAGCAAAGCTGTTAAATTGGAAGGTCGTGTTCCTCTAGCGCATTGTGCGTGGCGCAGAGCTGCAGGCTGTACGGCACGCTGCTCTCACTCAGGAGCACGTCTGCCTCGTGAGCCCAGTTTTACCCGTAGCGCCGTCTCCGGGGCGCTGCCGGCCGCGGGTGTGCAGCACTCATCATTCACTTCTTTGGGCTCTTTTCAGGGTCAGCCTGGTGAGCTGGGAGCTCAAGGTCCGATTGGGCCCTTGGGAGCTACAGGACCAGCTGGTCTGCCAGGGGAGAAAGGACAGAGAGGTGAGCACGGGCAGCCTGGGCCGTCTGGAGAAAAAGGCGATAAGGTAGGAAGCACCAGAGACAGCTCCTTAAAGCGTATACAGTGTTTGACGTCAAATATTGGCAAGTAAAACGGGACCTGAATGATCAAAACACGTTTGCCAAACTATACGCTTGCTCACACAAAATTCTCACTGAAATTAATTACAACTTTCTTGAAAAAAAAAAATCTTTCAGGGGATTTTTGCTGTGGATTGCAAAATCGGAATTGTCAGAAGACATAAAAGGAAACTAAACAGATCATTATGTACCACATCATGGCCCTTAACCCAGAGAGGTCTGTGGGAGGAATGTGGAGCTTTTAAACGTGCTGTGCGCCACACAGAATTTTGTTGCCACTTACGGAGTATATACTACAGTTCAGGTCCCTGTTGTTCACAGCTGTACAATCACTGGGCTCGGCTTGTGGTACTTCGTGTTGGTTTCAGTGGTCTGATCCAACTGATCTCGGCGGATGGCTGAAGTCACTGGCGTCAGTATCTCGCTTACCTGAAAAGGAAGTGCTGCAAACAGAAATTGTGCTGCTGGTCTTGTTAAAAAAGGAGCAGGGTTGTGAAATTATGGACAGAGTTATTTGATAAATCATAGGCAACTTCCCCTTCTCTGTCATTTTGTAATCTTCGGAGAGCGAATGAGTGTGAGAGTTAGAGATTTGTCCCGTCCTGTGCTATGTTACACGGGTGGCTGTTGGCACTAGTCTCCTGCTAACCCCATGCAATTTTTTTTTTCAGATAACTTTTTTTTGACACTTAGGGCTTTTGATTAATATTTCAAAGAAGATTGTTTCTTGTTTCTTGCTATATAGTGTCTTATATTCTTGTTTTTCATTCTTGTTAAGAGTTAATGACCGGAGTAACTTTGTTTTTTCGTGTCACCCGTTTTTAGGGCCCAACTGGAGTCCCAGGATTCCCTGGTTTAGATGGTGTTCCTGTATGTATTGAATTAATATTGCTTTATAAAAATTGCCATGTCTGTGAAGTCACACCAACTCCTCTAACAGAAAAATACATTCAGTAAATTATTTTCAGTGTGGAAATGGGTGTGCTAAAAAAAGAGAAATGCCTCTTAGCTACAGTACTTTGAAAAATGCTGTTTATTAGAACTGAAGTCCTGTGTTGTTACTAGTTTCATAAGGATCAAACAAAGTTAAAATGTTGAATTTTGAAAGTGAATACAGAACCAGAAACTGAGTGGGTGACTTAGCATCTGCTTGTCAGCTGTCCACACTTGACATTGGGGCTGTTGCCAGAATGTCTGTATAATGCAGAGGTCACAAGCCCAAAATTTAGCACAAAAAAAAGAGTGCTTCCAAGAAATGTATGTTCTTTTTAATGAAAAATGTTAATTAAAAAAAACTGTCCACAAACATGGATGAAGAACCTTAAAGTTAAGAAGAACAGGTAGCCCAGGGAGGTGGTGGAAGCCCCATCCCCGGAAGTTTTTAAGACCAGGTTGGATGGGGCTCTGAGCAGCCTGATCTAGTGGGGGGTTGGAACTAGATGATCTTTAAGGTCCCTTCCAACCCTGACAATTCTATGATTCTACAAGAAAGTAAAATTGACAGAAACGTTTCAGGCAAATGGCTAGGACACTTATTGATCTTTCAGGTAACCCCTCCCCCCAAAAAAATAAAATGTTGGAGTCAAAATTCGTATTTGTTCCTTACAAAAACATTTAATTCTGTGAAAATAGTTTTTCCTCCAATGGAAAAATCATTCTAATGGAAATCTCAGTGTTCTGTCTAGCTTCCAATTTGCAGTAGAACTGGTCTGGACACTGCTTAGTTCTTGCTAGGTTATAAAATCACTTCCTCAGTTCTGGAATGTGTAGTCGTAATCTCTGCGATTACTCTGTGCTCGAGTCAAGCTGTGTCCTGTTTTCCCTTGTTTTAGCGTATCGGTTAAAAAACATGAGGCTGCTTGAGATAACTTCTGCGTATTCTTCGACTTCTCTTCACAGGCACAAGAAAGATTATAGTTAGAGGGCTAGAGTCTGCTTTCCGTAAGAAAATAGCACGATACTTTTTGACTCGAGAGCTCAGTCTAGTCCTCTTAGCCAGTGCTGTCCATGCTGTATTTTCTAATAATATTTGGTAATTTAAAAGGCAATTCCCTATTTATCGTGCTGTATCTCTAATAAAGATTCAACTGTCTTTCAGGGATTACCGGGAAGCGGAGGACCCAGGGGCAAGCATGGTTTAGATGGCTGCAATGGCTCCCGAGGAGATCCAGGATTTCCAGGCGAAACCGGTTACATGGGCCCGAGAGGTCCCTACGTACGTGCCCAGCCCTCCCGCTGGCCCCGAGTGCTGCCCACGGACACGGCCCCTGCAGGCTGACAGCTCCGCACGGGAAGGGGGCTCTAGGCTGTGGCACTAGCTTTGCGCTGCACAGGGCGTTTGCAGGCGTTTTTACTAAGGCTAATGGGAACGAAGAACACTTGGTACCTCAACGGGTTAAGTTTAAACTTGAATGTGAAATAAGTTCCTATATCCTTGAAGTATACGTGTCTACCTTGAGAGTTAAATTCTATTTTGTCTCCCCAGTACGTAACCACACCACAGCTAATACCAATTCACGGAGGTACAAGTGAGGTGGAATGAATTGAAACAATCACACCATTTATCAATACCTGAAATTTCTTAAAAGTGTTAGTACTAGGGACATACCCAAGATGAACTAGCAATAAGTAGAAGCTTCAACAAGTCTAAATCCTGTAACACTGGAAGACTTCTCGTGGTTGATCACACGAGGAAAACTGAGACATGGGACAAATTACAGCATAAATCTTCCCAATTCCAGGAGCGTGCTTTCTGGCAGGCCTCGAAAAGTATTTGCAGCCTACAAAGAATGGGAGACACAATGGGCATGTAGCTTTGAGTATGCCTACTAAAATTCCGGTGCAAAGTAACTTAGCTACCCAGAAAAGCAAGACATAGTAACCAATTTGATTGTGCACAAGAGCGCTATTCCAGCCTCTCTATGTTAAGTGGTTGACTTAGTTAAATTGTACCCAATACGTCTGGATTTCAGATGGGAAAACTTTATCATTCAATCATGAGAAATTATGATTCATTGTATATATAATGCATACAGTATGTGGATCATGTTGTAAAATACTTTTTTTTTCTTTAAAGGGAAATCCAGGGCAGAAAGGAGAAAAAGGAAATTCAGTGTATATTTCACGTTTTGAAAAAGGACCTCCAGTAAGTATCTGATTGTGAAACAAATCATGTCTTGTAGAAAAACATGCATGGCAAATATAATTGTTCTCCTAACTCCTTACTGTTTAGTAAAGCTTGCTGCAAAAAAAAAAAATAAATAAAAATTGAAAGCAGCTATACAGCTGAAACAGATACCTTGTGATATTAATAGCTGTAGAGTTAGAAGATGCCCACAGCAAATTGTTATTATCCGTTTGCTAAATGATTGTCATTACAGGGAGACAGAGGTCATCCTGGCCCCCCGGGCATGCCCGTAAGTACACTCAGTAGCTTCTATACATGGGTTTTGGCTTGAAGATCTTTCACATTTTCCTTTTTAATAAACTAAAGAGAGACTGGGGTTTCTCACTGCCTGCCCTAAATAGCAAAACTCCAGAATAAATCCCTGCAGTGTGCCCCGTGAGCATTCACACTGGCTGAAAAGGAGCAGAAACAGGCCGTTCCCGTGTGCTTTAGCTGCACACTGAGCAGTTGTCACACTGGTACTCACAGTTTGCAGAATATTTCCTCCGCGAAATTCAAGATGTGTAGAGATGTGACGCCTTCAACAGCATCTGGTGGATCGCCCAGGAAGATGCTGCACACTGCTGTGCTTTGGCCTTAAAAACATGAGAGAAGAAGAGTTTGATTTAGTTGCTGTCTCACACTCTTAATGGTTTTGGGTTCCTGTTCTTAAGCCCTTCAAGAAATGTATTCGCTGATGAACGGTATCAAGTCCCCACAGTGTAGCACACTTCCTGACAGAGTGTTCTCTCGATCCGTTAATCCCATGTAACTGTGTGTGTCCAGTAGTAGCCAGAAACCAGTGCCGAGCTGCTCTAGCAATGCTGAGGTTTCAGGCATGGTATAAGCTTCAGGCCATGGGTGGAATGCAGTGGCCAGCAGACTGAGTCCAAGCGATGCAGGCATTTTGGAGGGACTAGTTTTGTGGAGAAAAGGGTAGGATCTTGATATTTTCACAAACAGACCCTTTTCTATATTTTCCAGGGACCTAGAGGGTCGAGAGGTGCAGCGGGCCCATCTGGACACCCAGGCCAGCCTGGCTTGCCTGTAAGTTCACCTCAGCAGCCTTGCGTTTTTGAGATAGGCGTAAATTCTGGTCTACCAGTTTGAGAACTCGCCTTGACGTGAATCAAAGCCTAGAAATAGTTTTTGAGGCAGATGGTAACAGAACAGATTTTTGCCTTACCTTATTGATGAGTTTGTAAGTCCAGGAATTGGAGCATATGTTGTCCCTTCCCATGCCTGCGTGAACGCGTTTCATCCTGGCAGTCCGCGCGGCTGGCACTCTCTCCCTGTTCTCTCTCCCTAAAGCCACCTCCTGGGGACAGGAAAGTGGGAAAGCAGAGTTCAATCCTCCTGAAAGCAGTGGCCAGGTGAAATAAATTGCTCTTTGGGACAGATACATCCCAAGAGGAAATTCCGTCTCTAGGTGCTTCTGGCAAGAGAATGTAGTACGCACAGCAAAGCTGTCTCTAAAACAGGCACACTAACTTGTCTGCGTTCTCTTTTAAAGGGTATTCCGGGTTATCCTGGTTTGCCAGGTGAACAGGTAGGCAATTATTTTTTTTCCTGAAGTTATTAGTGAAATAATAATTTACACAAATATTTGAGGTGTCCCTTTTGGTTATTTGTCACCAAATTTTTCAAAGGAATTACTTGATTAGATTGTAGTGTCAACACTTTTTGATTATATTCAAACTGCGTACATTTTCTGTCAATTAGGGAAATCCAGGTATTGGAGTGGATGGACAAAAAGGGGAACCGGTAAGAAACCAAGTAGTATTAAAGAAAACAAATATTATTAAATATATTATTGCTGTAGAATTGGAAGTATAATAGAGTCTTGTTGGGTTCCCTGGAACCCCTTCATTTGTGGCTCTGTGCTCCCACGCAATACGTTAGAATAGAAGGAAAAGTAGCGTAAGTCAGTACATCTTCAGTGAGTACAGGAATATGTAGTGCTGTAGTACAAACGTGTGGGAGAGTGTTCTGAGTCTCGCTGAAACGCTGCACAGAACAAAACATGTCTCTGCTGTTCCTTTGGCTTCCACAGGGTGACGTTGGACTACCTGGGCCACCTGGGTCACCGCTGCTGGTTGGACCTCCTGGAGGTCAGCTGCTCAAAGGAGAAAAGGTGTTGATTTGTCTTCGTATTTTACTGTCCTCAGCTTGGCAAGTACAATCCTGTGGTGCGATTTTTGTAAGGATGGCGTAGGACAAACCTTTTATTCTGTAATAAATCATCAGCTTCAGCAGAAATCCTGATGTTCAGCACTGTTCCTACAGGCTTTCAGGAGAGCAGAGCCCATGGGTACTTTAGCTCATGTCCTTGAGGGAAGACTGTCTTGATGCTGAAGAGAGATACTGCCCTTGCTTTGTTTTTCTTCCCTTTTTGTCATTAGCAAATCGTATTTCAGGCATCTCAGGTAAAAAAAGAACTTAAACTCCCCGTGTTACTGCGAAGCACATCACGCTGCTGTGCAACACACGATGTGATGACGACCGCGTAGCCAGCCGTGGATTCCATTCAGATTGGGGCTGTGCACAAAAGTATAGATTTATGCATGTGAATACTTGCATCAAACTAAATAGAGCTGCAAACAAAAAAGAACTACTATCAAAGCATGTTTGTAGGAACAAAGCCCTGATTAGCAGGTCCCTGCAAGTGAAAAGATAGATCTATCTCATTCCACAGTCATGATGCTGGTTTGACAGTGTTAACAGAAATAAAAATCAGTACGTGATTGTTTTTCTTATTTTCCTTCTGCCTAGTACACCTAGAGGAGCAGGCCCCAGCACTTAAGAAAACACTATTTAACAGTTGTGATTCAGAACAAGACTTAAAAAGAAGTTAAAACAGCACACAGGCATGTCAGGCATATTAAAATATACAAAAACTGTCCTTGTATACATAGGGCCAGAAAGGACAGCCCGGGGTAACAGGATACAGAGGGCCGCGTGGACCCAAAGTAAGTAATGTGTCTTCTTTTTTCCCATGGTGCCGGTAAAGTCCTTCTGTGGTTATTAAGTTAATCTCTCAAAGCACAAAGTGATGTAAGAAATAACAGCATTTATGCTGTGAAATTTAATCACCGCTTAAATCGGTGCGGAAGCAAAAATATTTCAAAACCCTTTGGAGAACCTCTCTGAGTCTGCTTTGTAGGTACCTGTCGAGCGTTGCCTGGTAGGGAAAGGGCAGCGCTGATTCCAGTTGGGCTGTTAGCGGGCTGGGACTGTGAAGAAAACAGCAGCACAGGATATTTTTGCTGAAGAAGAACAACAGAGAAGATCTGTACATGTTGTCGTCGGGGCATGCTATATGTTTCCCTGGGTACGTTAGGGAAGGACTCTTACGTTATGAGAATCCTCGAGAGTAGAGAAGGCAGAGCCACCTGTTTGGAGCAAGAGGAGACAAAGCTGATACTCTTCTCTCAAGTGTACTTTGGAAACGATGAGCTTCATATGCTTGCTCCAGTACTAGCTGGCCATATAGGTAACGGAACACTTGTTAGCTTTAAGCCGAAACTGAGAAATTGACTGATGCAGCCCAAAGGATGCCCAGAGCTTTTAAAAAAATAAAAATAAAAAAGAAACTGCTTAAAGGACATAAAGTTGGAGAAGAGACCACAGGAGATTCCTTGAATAGCTGAATCTACGTAGGCTCTGCTAGTTGTGCTGTATGAACCAAGCCCCAATGATTGAGCCTAGCAAGTTAAACAAGGTCTATTAATATACATAACTTAATAAATATGCATAAAAATAGAATTTATGGCAGGCTTCACCACGCATCTTGTTTGAACAACGTATTCTGAATGCTTCAGGGTCTACTTGGGAGAGGAGAAAAGGGTGAAAAGGGCATTCCTGGATTCCCTGGACTGCGGGTAAGGAAGTTACAGGAGAAAGTACTTCACAAATTCACTATAATTAGGTACATAATGTATTTGGCAGTTTAAGTTTGCATTTCCAAGGAAGATTTGAAGGGTTTTCTAAACTCATCTGTCATACTTTCTGCATAGAATATTTAGGAGTCCTGCCTCAGCACTCACCCTGTCTCAGACTTAAACCTGTGCTTATACAGACTTTCTGTACTTGGAAAGAAAGTAAATCTGTAGGGTTATCCTCTAAATATTTAGAGCTGCACAAAGCTTTTCTGGAGCAGCACGCTACTAACAGCAGTTTTGATGTGTTCCATACGTGGCAGTTTTTTACAGCAGCTTGTGCTTGAGTTACCTAACAGCGCTCAGGTGGAGCAACATGTCCACTGCTGTGCTTGGTGCAGCATGATAAAAAATCAAGTGAAGACCTGTCTGGTTTACCTTGGTCTGGCGTTCAAATTCATGCCTCTCTCATATAACTCCAAGGTCACGGGTTCGATCCCCGTTCAGTCCCCATGTGTTGCCTGACCTAGTTGAGAAGCGTCCCTGCCCATGGCGGGGAGGTTGGATTAAATGATCTCTAAGGTCCCTTCCACCCTGGGCCATTCTAGGATTCTACGATATAAAGTGTGTGCAAAAACTCTGCACAGTTTTTGGGAAATATCCCAAGTGATTATTATCTAAGGAATATTAATGGCTTATTTTGAATAAGCTTTTGCTGTTTTAGCTCACATTCTGCTTGCTTTTATCAGGGTAGTCCTGGTTCTTACGGATCTGTGGGTTTTCCTGGAATGAAGGTAAGAAGACAAAGTACAAGCAGCTCCCAGAACAGTGGGATCATTGAGGTTTAGTTTTCTATTTGTGCAGATTTGGAATTTCCACATACTCGATAGCTCATGTTGCATTCCTTCCTCTCTCTCCTGCTACCTGTTGCCACAGATGTTGTACGAACTCTTTGAATTTCTGTTGCTCTGAAATTGGCTAAAGGGATCTGAAGCTGCAAGCAGAGGGACACGCAAATAGCATGATAGAAGAGTTATGCAGCATGTTAACTTTGTTTGCCACGGTGACACTGTTTGTGAAATTTTGTGTTATATGCATATTTCGCTCATCTTTCTGGTTCAAGAAATTCCAATTTTGCTGGTAAATCTGCTAAATGTTAGTTATGAACTTGGAGCATCTTACTGGACTCAAGAACAACAGATGTAACTGCGTAGATCTACATCTTGCCCTTTTTCTCGTCTCCTCTCCCCAGCTTATTTTCAAATCTGGTTAAGGTAATGATCATGCTGTTAGCAGATTACATGAACGTAGGCACATTTGCATCTAGAGTTATGTTCCAGGTGACTCTTTTATCTGCAAAAGTGCTTTTCACTTTGTTTTTTTTTACCACGGCCTACCTTAAGAGTCTGAATACTAGATGGATGAGTATATTACAGATTATAAAAGGAGAGGAGGAGCTGATATGCAGCTGCTTTCCATGCAGTAATAGCTTGAAGAGGGTCATTCAGCAAACACCAAACCAATTTGAGCTGTATTAAGCAGATAGTCTGTTAGCGACTGCTGGTATGTATTCCAGCTAGTTCTGTGCCCCAGCGACACTGATTCCGCTGACCACTGTCCAAACAGCCCGGCAGTACACATCACGGGCTGTTCTAACAGATGAGATTCTATGAAATGGACCGTCTCTTGTACAAACCCAGGGAAGTAGCGGAAACAAACTGCGGCTGCCATTGTAACATGACAGTATTGTATGACCACCTTACTGGGTTTTGTTCAATTAATTATATTAATGTCTTAAGAGATTAATCAAATTATATTTATATGATCCTTTCCAGGGGGAAACAGGATTTCCTGGCTTTCCTGGACAACCTGGCTATCCAGGCATACAGGTAAAAAACCCCAACACACATACTCCTGTATGTAAATGCTGATGATTCCTTCCAAATGTACCTGCTTATCAGACCATTTCCTTTTACACAGTCATAATTAGTTTTAAGATTTACTGTTTTCATGATAGTTTCAGTTACTCAACATTGTGGTAGTAAATAACATAAGTAAACATTCCTGCTTGTCACACACGAGAGAGGGAATTCCATTTTGTGTACCACAGGACTCGGTTCTTCCCAATTGCCCACGGTTACCTTAACTACCCCGGTACAGCTGTCTAATCCAGGAATTATTGTAGTCCTCTGCAAGTCACCTGTGGCCAAGCTGCATTCCCCAGAGGGGTACGCTAGGTAAAGGAACCTTCTGTTTAGGTAATAGCACGGTCCTATAAATTTTGGCCAGTGAACCAGTATGGTAATTGGCACCCAACGAGGTGGCAGAATTTGATTCAGGTGGGCTTGTCTGCGTGACTTACCAAAACCTCTTTGCGCATGTTCGACCTGTTCACATACGCAGCTTTCCCAAGATGCTTACCAGAATGGAAATTGGACTTGTTCACACCAACTTGGTTTAAACATTTCCTGCTTCTGCTCACTTAGATGATGCTGAAATACAAAAAGTCAAGAAGTGTTTATTTCCCTCTGAAATAACCTTTTTTGAAAGCTGCATATAAAATAGTAACTTTTCCTACATCACAATCAGTTGCATCTGCGAAATCGGAGGAACGACACTCAAGAGGTGAGCAAGAATCATCTCTGCTGTAGAAGGCTGAAGGAGGTGATCCTTGCCCTCAGCACTGGTCTCCATCCAGTTTATCAGAGGAGGATAACACAAGGTTTATTTATCACTTCCTGTCACACAGAAGACTCAGATTCTGTGTCATTAGGGAAGACAAATGTACATTGCCATTTAAAATAGCCAAAGATGATGCAAGGATAGTATTTCATTCAGCAAGATACAGTCGAAGGGGGAGAGACCAGCTGAAAGGCCGGGGGTCAGAAAGGACAGCAGTCCGGGACAGCTCCACAACTGTTGAAATACGTTTTTTAAAAGCACAGAAAAAGGCATGGACTCCCTGTTTCCGCTCGCATAAGGATGGGTATCCAGTTTTGCAGTCCCGATTCTCCTTGTCTGTGCCCTGAAAGGCCCTGACCTCCAGTCCTGGGAATGCATCTCACTATGCAGTTCCCACATTCACGTCCTTGTTTGCTCAGTTCCCATTTGCTGCAGAGAGCAGGGTTGCTTCCTAATCTGCAAAGCACAAAGTCTAATACAATTTGCCACATAAAAGACTTCCCTGAAGTCCACTCCACTTGCAATTCTAAATATCAAGATCCAAGCTAATTTAGAAATCCTCCAAGCAGAAGTGATTCTCCTTGCCATTAGTAGGCACTTTTATGTTTCCCTGATGCAGATGTTTCAAACTTCTTGTAAAAGCTTTGAGCATCTCTTACCATTGATAATATCTGTCAGACTGTGAAATCTCTTTCTTAATACTTATCTATCATCATAGAAATAATTTCCAATTTCTGGTATAGTATTTTAAGGCAAATGATTACATCTTGGTTGTTGAATCAAAACATCTCCATTAAGTGAATATTGATTTATTGGAATTGATTCCTCTTTACAATAAATGAAGATCAAATACAGCAGTCACAAGTTCTGGAGAGTCAAATACGTATGTGTGATATAGGTATATTACTGTTTAGTCACCGGTATCCTGAAAGATAATTATTAAATCTTTATGCCTGGTTTTAAATGCTATCAAGTGTCAAAATTTCCCAGTGTCAGAGTTTCCCAGATGATGCCTGTCACATCCTTAGATAGCCCACCACTGCTGAGATTTTCTGTTACGTGCTAGCACGCTGCGTATTTGTATCTATCAGTAAAATTTATATTTGGATTCTTACAGGGGGATCCAGGAGAAAAAGGGCCCCCAGGTCCTCCTGGAGCTGTTGGAACTCCGCTGCTTCCCATAAAAGGTCTTTCTGACGGATAAAGTGTGTAGGACCTGTCTGCTACGGTGTTTGAAAGTGATCACTAAGGAGTCAGGGGACAGGACCCTAAGACATTATCTTCCTGGTGGCCACATTCTGTGCTCGTTCGTGTCTCACTGGTCTTACTGCAGCTATGTTAAACATACAAGTTTCCGGTTAAACGTTTGCTGGAAATACCTTTATTCATGCAGTCACAGCTAAGTCTGCAGGACAGGTTAATTGCTCTAAGCATATTTAAGAAAAAGCTATGAACAATAAACCCATGCTGGATAATGGATGGCAAATAAGAAAACTGGCCTTTCCATTGCAATTTAGAATTCACTGCTATGGAGGGACAAAGCGTTAAATCTGTGCCCGCAAAATGGGCAGGAATCCGTAGAAAAGTAACCAGATCCTCCCACCTTAAAATTAATTTGTTTCATGTTTAAAAATGCTTTGCAAAGACAAAAGATGTTACTGTATTTTACTTCTGTGTAGTTCCCAAATTATAATTTTGGTTGCAGTTTAATTTAGATTTAAGCTGTCAGTTGTGCAACTCACATGTTTTTATAATTCCGTGTAGGTCCACGAGGAGATCCTGGATTTCCGGGCCCTGCTGGTGCTCCGGGGTCAGTTGGACCAATTGGTCCTGCAGGCCTGCTAGGAAGACCAGGAGACGATGGAACAAGTAAGAGAAGTAGGGGATAAAATGTGAGCTCTATACCAGTAAGAGACAAAGCAGCTAAAAGAAAACTGTTCTTTGTCCTTGCTTGCTCCAAGTCACCAACAGCAAGGATTTGAGCTCTACAGAGTTCAATAAAAAACCTAAAGATTTAGATTTAAGTCTTTGTTACATAGAAGGTGCTCTTCAGGGCAGTTCTGAAGGGGTCTGTTGTTTCCCCCTCGTTACTCTGAAGCTGTATGGGCTATATACTCTTTATTTTCTTTATAGGTCTGCCTGGCCTGCCAGGGGTAAGTGGGGCACCAGGACCTCAAGGTTTTCAAGGTGACCCCGGTTTCCCTGGAACAGGAGAATCAGCCCCAGGAAGACCTGGATTTCCTGGACCACCAGGCCTCCCAGGACAGCCAGGACGACAAGGCTTACCCGGACTACCCAGTAGGTTCTACAGCAATTTATATGGCAAGAATATAATTCAACATATTTATAAAAGCACTGCTTTTGTTGGTCCTACAAAAAACACAGGGGTGAAAAGTGTATTTTGACAGATATATCAAACTTTACAAGCAATGCAGAAAACATGTTTTTCCTATTAGTTGTTGATCGGTGAGTTTTCAAGATTTGTATAGCTTTCTGGGTGATTTAAGTGCATAAAGTAACATAGGAGAAACGCCCCATCACTCGAGGTTAAAACCACAGCAAACAGGAAGAAATCCAAATCAGCATCCTTCAGTAAAGAAACAAGAGTTGTCAAGTTCTACAGTGAAAAAAAGGAAGAAGTAGTGGCAATAAAAAAATTACTGTGTCAACATCAGCTCTGGCCAGCCTGAGTCTCGTAGCATGATCAATAAGCAACGACTCGTAAAGCATTTCTCAAGAGCTCCAGCTTTTCACATGAGGGTTGTTATCCTCACCGATATGGGAGCGGAGAACACACGACCTAAACTGTGGAAACAGTCAACCCGATTTACACTAGCTGTACGACTGTATGTTTTTTTCAAAGGTGTAATCTGTACAGACAGAGGGGCTCCTGGAGAACCTGGAACAAAAGGTCAGATAGGCCTCCCGGGAAGAAAAGGTGAAAAGGGGGAGAAGGGTAAGTATGCCTGGATACCAGCAACTTGGGTAGGAGACCTCTGCCAGCTAGGTCAGGCCTGAACTGACAAGAAGTTGATGGTAGCTTGAGGGATAAGGCCCATCAAACTGTGGAGTTAAACACCCTTTGGGCATTGGGGCCTCTAAGTTGGTAGTCGTGTCAGCGCAGCAGCTATTCAGCGCTGGAGAAAGACTGATACACTTCAGTTCTTTGAAGGCCATAACGAGTTAAAATGGTCTGTGCACCACTCAGACAGAAAAGAAGGGGGAGGGTTACTTTTTTGTTATATGTCGCAACTGTTTCAATGGAATTTGTACCCTTTCTGTAGGAGACCAAGGCCTTTGCTCTTGTAGTGCTGGTCCTCGTGGTCCCCGTGGTATGCGAGGACGTCCAGGTACTCAAGGAAAGAAAGGAGAAATGGGATACCCTGGAAGACATGGAGAAAAGGGTGACCCAGGCTTATCCGGTGCGATGGGATCACCAGGGCTCCCTGTGAGTAGTTGTCATGAGCTTCAGTAAGTAAATAACATCAAGTTACCCCTTACACAGGAGGCATTTAACTAGAGTGGTGGAGGAACTGCCCTGGAGAGCTGCTTGAAAGTTCTATCTGCTTGTGCGTGTTATGGTCTTGTTGGAGGATGCATTTTATTATCTCCTGTCTGATTTCCCTTGCGGCAGTGGGCAGACCCTTACGCTGGGGGACGGAGCCCCACGCTGTGTTTGTGGGGTGGTCAGGAGCACTCAAGAAAGCTGGTGAACGTTCATCTTGGTTTGTTTTGACTTGTTTTTCTTTTAGTTTTGAATACCCATTGTTTTTCTTGAAAACATTGGAGATGCACAAATTGCTCCAGTGAAGATGATTTTTTACTCATTTCAAAGGAAAGCATTTCCAGCAAAGCCTTACTGAGGCAAAGAATTGCATGATGTTAGCAGGTCAAGATGGATTTTATGTCAGCGTCTACTGAGGAGGGTCAGAGGGAAAAGGAATGCTGATTTTATTCAGGCATTTCAAGTCAAGTAACAGACATATAGGAAGGGACTTTGTTTTCCCCTCTAAACTTGTCAAGTCACAGATTCTTCTGACAGCACCAGGTACCTAACTAGACATAGATGAAATTTTTTATCGGCAGCTCTGTGTGCTTTCACTCAGCAAAAAAGAATCACTTACCTGCTGCCACGTGCGCTTCTGGGAGGACACAGCATCGTCCAGCGGTCACTGCGCTCCCGAGGTTCCCATCCTGCGAAGCCTCCGCAGACTAGGGGTTGAGATCTGCAGTGGAAAGAGTTTGTGAATCATTTGCATCTTAGTATTTTTGCATTTATGGCCACAGACCCAATTCTTCTGGCATGGATCGTTGCGTATCCATGCGTTTGGCAGGCAGGCTGGCAGGGCCAGGTGCCACCCACATGCCCCTCCACAGACATCAGGAGAGAGAAGCCTTTCTCTTTGGCACGTTGCTTTAACTGGTCTGGCTTTGGGAAACAGTGCATGAGACAGGTGTCTTATTTTGCCCTCATTTCCCACACTGATGCCTTGCTGGAAATGACTGACAGTTATTCTTACTTTTTTTGTCGATGGTAAGGGAACGCCCGGTTCTGCTGGACAACACGGTGAAAAGGGAGAGAAGGGTGATCCAGGAGGAGTTAGGATGAAAGGTAACCACCCCTTTTATCATGAGCCTTTTTGTTTCCCGTACAACGTCTAGGCAACCGTGGGAGAAAATCGTATGCATCTACTCCTCAGTAAAGTCATTAGTTGGGGAAGTTACTGAAGCCCAGAGGTCAAGTGTATCCAAACTGCTTCCTCGGTACCATTTGGTTAATCTTCTTCTTCCTAAACACAAGATCACAGTGCTTCGTTGTTTTTACTTATAGTTGAGCCATAAGACAGTTTTAACAGCTTGTCATTAGCACGAGTAAATGACTTTTCACATCATGGGATTGCGAATCAGGGTCTTATGGAGGCCTGTATAGCAAAGGCTTAGCAGAATGCAGTTATTGTGGAAACATGAAGAAATACTGCACAGAAGCCACCTCCTGAAGTGCTGTGTGCCAGCATCCCAGCTCTTATCTCAACTTAAACCACCAACATCCTTCTTGGGAAGGAACTCAAAGCCTCAATGGCTATTCAGATCCCTACTCCTATTTCTAAAAATTACTCTTGACCAGGCATTGAAGAGAAACAATAGGCCACCAGCTGCACAACTGAAATTCTTGTAATTGAACAGATCAAAACCTCTCCACAGTTATGGTTACGATTTGCAAAAGCAAAAGAGGCAGAGAACAACAAATTAGAGCAATCTGATGGCAAATCTTAGTTAGAAATGTTAAACTAATTACTCAGACAAAAGATTGTCCATCTTATTGTTTGTGAAAAGTTAGCTTGGCTTTGGCTGCCTGTGCTTGTTTGCAGATGTTGCAGCTGGGCAAAACATTTGCTGTTTATTTGCAAAGGATTTCTTGACACATCAAAATGAGTCTTTGTGTTTGAATAGTTTTATTGTCCTTTGTGCAAAAATGATGGTTTTTTTAAACATCAGTGCAAGAGAAATCTAGGGGTAAAAAAAATTAAATACAAACTTTTTGGGAATAGTGATTTAAATATTCTGCATCGTACGGCCTTGCTATGACCCGATTTCACTGAAATCAAGAAGAAAACTGACTGATCTCAAAAGCAAAATATTTTCCCTCTTTAAATACCCTGAACAAAAGCTACATGCTTTCAAAAGCCACAAAACTTACTACAGATATTACACCTTTTTCCAAATTGTTTTAAGGAACAAAAGGTGAAAGAGGTCCTGCTGGTGTTCCAGGACTTCCAGGCCAAAGAGGTGATGATGGCAGAGACGGGGAGCTAGGACTGCCTGGGGAAAAAGGAGCCAAGGTACGTTTGACACTCTCCGAACTTCTTTCCATTTCAGTTAACATGTTGTCGTATGATAACATGAAAGGGCTAGCTACCTAATGAAAAGTACCGTCAGATTTCGAATTCCTAACAGATTAATCCCTTCTGTGAAAAAAAAAATCATAGTTTTTATCAGCTGAAAATTTATTTCCCTGTAAGTATTACTGTTTATTTTGGTATTGCTGAAAATAATTTCTAGATGTGCTGTGTGGCAATATTGTCAGATCAGGAAGAAACAAACCAAACCAAACTACAAAACTCTACCCTTTATTCCCATTGCCTTTAAATATTTAAATCTACTAATATCATCTATGTAGTTACTTAATGGTGGAAAAGTGGTTTCTCCAAGTAATTCTCTAATATGGCTGTTGATAATCAAAGAGCGGAAAGAAATTGGGTCGTGTTCTTTTTTTACCAAAAATTTCCTTCTTTCAGGGCGACTCTGGAGTACCACTGCCAGGCGATAAAGGATTCCCTGGGGTCCGAGGGCTTCCTGGGGTAACGGGACAGACGGGATTGCCTGGTCTGGGGTTTCCTGGCCCTCCCGGCGTCAGAGGAAGCCCTGGAGATGTTGGTGATACTGGTGGTGTTGGGCTGCCCGGTCCAAAGGGCCAGAAAGGTAATTCTGAATGTTTCTGTTAAGAACCAAATAACATGCGTTTTTTGTAGCATCCGTTACAGTTTCATATGGGTTATATTCAGTGTTACTCATTTATAGTGAAAATCAATTTTGGCCAGAGCAGGAAAATACAACTCGTACTTCAGGCTTGGTCTCTTTTTTGGTTATAAAAAAACCCTAGTGAAATAAAAAAGCCTACACTGGCACCAATATGTATGAACCAGAAATCTACAGAGAACTGAAAGGAAAATATTATTTCTTACTTGCAACAGAGACTATTTTAAAGACAAGTTTCTGTGACAAGTGAAAAAAAAAACCAACACAAAAACTGCGTCTTTACAGAATACAATTTGTATTCTGTATTACGAGAACTTGAATCATTACCAATATTCTATACAAAAGAAGTGACCAGAAAAATACGTTTTAAGATTCTCCATCAAACCTTAAGCAATATGGAAATAACAATGTGCATAAACAGTCTCTTCTCTTTACGTTTGCACACCTAGTTGGTTAGTTCCACAGCCGTACTACAGTAAACGTCCAGACTCCAGTTATTCTAAAATCAAACAGCTTCTTTCTCCCTCTTGCCTCAGGTGAGACTGTCTGCATTAGGTCACCATACCCTGGAAATCCAGGTCCCCCAGGTTTTAAAGGTGTTCAAGGTATGTTTATTGAAATGGAACTCTAAATTGCTGATCAAAAAAAAAAGCTATCCTAAAAAGATACACTATTTTAGTTTTTTCAAAGGGTGAGTGGCTCAAAATGTAAAACTGCAAGCACACAGGAACATGCTCATTTAATGGAATCGGGGGCCAGACAGCTGCAGTCTGCATGATCAGAAGCTATGCTGGCTGCCTCCTCAGAAAGGAATAAATGAAAGTAGCTTGAAACTCTGTCCAGCCTCGATTAAAATGCATGAGGAGTCTCTAAAATACGCACGTGGCTGCAGCCGGGTAAGGCCTGGAACGCACGCCTGGGTAGCAGGGAAGGAAGGTGTGTGAGGCACAGATATGCTGCAAGCCTGTGACTTCCAGATCGAATTTGCTCGTGGCAAGTTGCAAGTGAGCCCTAAATTAATTACTATTGAAAGTAATTACCACTACTTCAACTTGTTCAACTTAAATTCAAAGAACTCATCCCGCAGCTGGCAAAACGTTTCATGTGATCACTACCGAAACCGTTTGAGATAGCCCAGGAGATCCGGATCAGAACAAATGGAGATACTGGGTTCTCAAGCTGCTTAGTCTGGCATTACACAGCTCCCCAACATCAGCATGGTGGGCCGTAGCTAAACTTTATACAGACGTGAAAAACCCGGGCTTAGCCTGTTAAGCTCATCTGCACCGTTCCAGAAGCAGCATATAGCACAGGACAACTAACAACTTGTTACGTTCAGTGAAACCACTTGCCTTCAAAGTACGCTTCCTTAGGTCACCTATCTTAGAGCTCTGTCACTTCTTGTACATACTTACTTTCTGTTTCCAGGACCGAAGGGTTTAAAAGGACTCCCTGGTCATCCTGGACCAGATGGCTTTGATGGGCAAAAAGGCCACCGAGGCAGGCCAGGAGCGGGAATCCCTGGGCCAGAAGGTGAATTGTGCTTTTCTTAACCCAGGAGGCCTGCTGGGCAGGCTGCACTGTGTGCAGGGTGAGGGAGCCACCACCGTACAAGAGAGCAGGAATTGCATTTCAGCAAACACTAGTGGAAGAGGAATCTTTACCAGTTTCCCTGTCTTTCCTTCAGCACTTCAGGTGCTGCAATAGCCTAAAGTTCAGTGCCCAGAGAGGAGATTTAATGTATGATGTTATTTTCCGTTGCAAAGCGATAATTTAATTCTGGTTAAGTTTGCATTATAATATTCCACAATGTTTTTTTGGGGGAAAAAAGCAAACTAAAACTTTTGAATTATTGAGTTTAAATACCGTATCAACAGGCTTTCGAGGTGAAGCTGGTGATCCTGGTGATGAAGGTGAAAGAGGATTTACAGTTGATGGTAAAAACGGCCCTCCAGGCCCACCCGGCATAGACGGTCAGAAGGGTGTTCCAGGTGACACCACGTACGGTCCTCCAGGAATCCCCGGCAGCAGGGGACGGCCAGGACCCCCTGGTGCACAAGGAGCGAGGGGTGATCCGGGCGTCCCTGGGCTTCGAGGTATGACGCACATTTTACGAAGCACCCACAGAACCAACCCCAGCGCTGTGATATTACAGTAATTCAACATGTACGTCTCAAAATTACAGCCAGGAGTTCTGAGGGATGGTGAACATTGGAAGTAAAACATTGTCCTGTGTTTTTTGTTTCCAGGACAGCCCGGTACCCCAGGGTTTCCAGGTGCCAAAGGTTTTAGAGGCCCAGAAGGTGCCATAGGAGCACCAGGCTGTCCAGGCTTCCCTGGCTCACCGTGTGTCACGGGCTTACCAGGGCCACCAGGATTCAGAGGCACCACGGGCCTGCCAGGACCTCAAGGTACGCAACATCCACCAGGTTCCCTCCCAGACTGATGTGTCTCTCACTAAAGAAATACGAAAAATACAAGAAAATACACACTCCAGGTGAAAACTCTAGGCAGTAAGAAAGCTTCCAAGTTATTTTGCCATGTCTGTTGATGTTCAAATTTATACCAAAATGTATCACTTGCGACTTCATTATGCATTTGGTGAACCCTTTTCCTGCATTTACACATGTACATTAAAGCTCTTTTTCTCAGGCTTACCAGGCTTTAAAGGTCCGAGCGGAGACAGGGGACTGGCTGGGAGCCCTGGGATCAAAGGTGTCAAAGGCTCGGCTGGCTCACGAGGTCCCCCAGGGCCTCCAGGCTCCCGAGGACTTCCAGGACTTCCAGGCGATAAAGGACCACCGGGTTTCCCAGGACAAACAGGTACTTTAGGTGCCCTGCAGACCACCGCATCTGCAACTTCTCTGGGGGAGGGAACCATTTCTACCGCTCTTAAAGCTAGGAAGTACTTTGCACCCTCCTCCCTTTCCAGCCCTGAGAATAAGACCCTGGAGCAGGGTATAGACAGCAGCAGCCTTTGTTCTCTCTCTTCTGGTGCATCCTGGCTCTTTAGTAGTTTTTCAGTGCCAATATACTTCCACGTATTAGCTCCTGACTCCTGCTGGGGAGCCTGGCGGGCAGAGTCCCTCGGGAGGCAGCCCCGAAGAGCCAAGGAGCCCGGCGAGGCTGGGCCTTCTGCAAGAAGGGAGCCTGAGAGGCGCGGGAGCAGCGTAGCAGTCTGAATGTGTAAATAAAGCATTCAATATTGCCAGGAAGCAAAGGGATTCAAGGACCCCAGGGCTTCCCAGGACTCCCGGGAACACAAGGCCCCATGGGAATCCCTGGTGCAAAGGGTGAAGAAGGAGCAATGGGTCCCCCTGGGCCGCATGGAGACTCTGGAGATGTGGGATTAAAAGGTTAGTAAAAAGCTGCTTCACTCCGTAGTTATGTTACTGCTATGTTTAAGTTTGTTACTACTGTGTTAGGAATATATTTACCTTTTCTTTTTGTTCTAAGGGTATATTCACTTCTGTTTGCAGAGATACTAAATCCAGTTATCTCATTTACAAATGTGTAATGAAAAATAACTAAAGAGAAATTAATTCCACTCAAATCACTAGGTGCATTTAGCACTGAATCAAACAGACTAAGAGCTCTTATTCAAACAAACCTTGAATTTTGTCCCATACATGTCTGAAAATTTAATTTTTTCAAGTTTTCTGTCATATCGTCTGTGTTCTTCAATCTATATAAAACATGCACCATCTCTCTAAATATTAATATAGAAAAGAGAATAACCATCCCAGAGGTGTGATCACAGGCAGCACACCGCAGAGTGGACAGTGCAGTTGCCACCTGTCACATTCCAGACAAGCAGGGAATACTTCTGATTTACCATCACCTGGGCTACTACTGAATTAACTTAAAAGCAAGAGAAAGAGAATAAATTCTGTAAGCAGCAGTGCCGCTGAAACAACCGAGAACTGCATTAGTATTTGAAGGTTTTTCCTGTTAGGGAAGCCTTCACTAAAATTAATTTTCAGGACATGTCAACGCATGAGGATTTACTTACCTTCCATATGCTTGGTTCAAAGGTGAAAGGGGGCCTCCGGGAGACAGCGGCTCCATTAACATCCGTCTTGAGAAAGGACAAAAGGGAGAACCAGGGTTTCCTGGTGAGAACGGATTTAGAGGTGAAAGAGGTAAGTAAGTTCATAAAATAAAGATAGAAATATGTAAGAGAAGGAATTCACCCCTTATTGTGTTTGTAGATTCTTGAACTAGCAGAGTACTTTCTTTACTAAGAATTACTTAATTAATACTTAATTACCAGGGAATGCACAAAGCACAGCCATATGCAACAAAATGTCAAATAATGGCTTGACTGCCTTGGTCATTCCCTTGTTCTGCCATTACCTTCAGGTGAGAAAGGCAACAGCGGCTTCAGAGGCAGCGCAGGGTTCCTGGGGAAGAGCGGTGTCCCAGGCCAGCCAGGGCACCACGGTGACACGGGACCCATGGGCTTCCCAGGGTCACGGGGCTTCCCAGGACCAAAGGGCGTCAGAGGAACCACGGGTTTCCCAGGACAGCCAGGCGACCAGGTAAACAGAGCGGCCGTGAAACGTCCCTGCGGTTATCCCCTGCCTCCCAGAAACACGGCGAAGGGCAGGGCTCTCGTACTTGCCCGTTAGATTTCCTCCTGCGAAGAGACTGTCGGCGTAAGAGAAAAGGTAGATTCCCGCTTCAGCGCTTTGATTACGTTGGAGCAGGACCTGTGGCGAGCCAGAGGGCCTCTCCTCTCTCCCCTCGCTGCGATTTTGTTCTGCTGCCACTTGGTGGAAGCCCAGGCTGCACTGCGCTGATCAGGGGAGCAGAGGAGGGATGCATAGTCAACACTTACACATTATTCCTCAGAACAGGTTGACGAATCACTTACTGCAGAGATCGTAACACAGCAGCAGCACAGGTATGAAAACAAAATAGAGCTGCTGCTTCATTTCGTGGTGCGTGGAGCGGCCAAGCTGACGGACAAGACAAACCAAGTCTTCAGTGCCCATAGTGACAGCCTGCACCAGGCAGGGCCCGGGCGAGCAAACGTACAAACCACACGTGCATCTCGCGTGGGAACACACAGGAAATCTCTTTGCCGGCTTGTGTGCTGGGCAGACAAGGCAGTGAGATGCCATGAAGCATAAAGCACAGCTGTGTTCTTTTGTAAAGGGACATATCTCTGCCTGGCTCATCTTTTATTGTATTTCTTTGAAGAGATAATCTGTGTTTTGCTGATTATAGGTCATTATTCAAAAGGAAAAATAGAGAAATCTTTACCCTTTTACTGTTACATCACAACATCTTTCCAGTTAAAGTTTATAGTAAAATTTGGGTAACACATAACAATATTTGGTGCATTTTTATGGTACCTTTTAAATCAAATTACTCAAGCCATCTGTAGGGAATTTAAGCTGTTCAAGCCAAGAGTTAGCATAAACTATAAAAGCACAAATTCCAAATGATTAGCAAATCTAATCTCCAGTTTCTTGGAAGCGGTAGCGGTCGGTGGTAGACTTGTAACAAAGCCAGCATGAGTTTAAGGTACAGTTTTGCAGTTTGTATTGATTGCTGCTCCGTTTACCAGCATAGGAGAACCAAATGCTCTAATATCCATTCCTGCTAGGCATGTGTCAAATGTTTCTATTTTGCTTTTTAAAAAATCAGGGTGATGTTGGCCTACCAGGAATCCCTGGAAATACAGGACTGACTGGCCCAAAAGGATCTAAAGGTAATGAGTTTGTGTAGATGTTCTTTTGAAAAGAGAAGTGTCGTTAGGATGTGTATGCTTGGATAGATAGCGGGTACTCACTAGAAAAGGAGAACAGGACAGAAGTGAACACAGTTCAAATGCGAATTTTGTTAAGAAACAAGTCTGACTTACTCAAAGGCAAATTTTGCATTTCAGTATATTCCTTAAGGGTTTCTTCCTTTTAAAGTAGATCTTACTAATTTGGAAGATAAATTTGTGTCAAATTTCATAAAGTTCGGAAATTACTCACAAGCTGAGTTAGAACTTCAAGACAAGCAGGGCTGGCAGGTAACTTGCACGTGCCAAAGCACTTTTCATTCCATGTTCTCTCAGTACCTTTAAAGCTGCTGGTATCTCCAGGTAAATTATTTGAGCTTACAAAATCGTCCAGCTTTGGTTCTGGGGATGAAAAGGATACTCGTGTGAAATGAAAGTCATTGTACCTCCACAGGCAAGAGAGGTGACCCAACTCCTCTTCTCGGTGCCCACGGTCGGAAAGGGCCTCCCGGAGAGCCAGGATTCCCAGGTACCTCTGTCTGACTGAAGAAAATATTGGACTTACGGGCTTATTTTCTCTGTTTTGTTAGCAGAGAGGGAGCTCTGCTTCCTTTGCATATTGAGCGACAAAGATACCAATACTTAACCAGAATAAAACCGGGCTGGGCCATGTCTTGCCAGCCCTTCCTGCACTTTCAGGTATCGACAGAGATCAGTGTAAATCACTGCTAATAAATTGATGCAAGGTTCTAAAGTGTTTGAATAAAATCCTTTTTTACTCAAGAAACCCCTTACTGAGCTGTTGTACATTTAAACATAATGAAATTAAGAATGAGCTACTTTAAACAAATAAATGCTAGATTATTATTTTTTTCTTTAAGGACTCTGTGGATTCCCAGGAGAGAAAGGTTCACCAGGTATCCAAGGGCAACCTGGAGGACCAGGACCCAAGGGTGACCCTGGATACCCAGGAACACCTGGATTCCCAGGTAATGCCAAAGTTTAAATAACAGTGCCAGGTGGCAGCTCAAAAGAGGTAGAGAGCAGGAAAATCCCACCGAGGCACCTCTGTGAAGGAGGCTACAGAAATCAGGGATCATATAAAGGCGCGTACTAAAAGCTCTTTCAGTGCCTGTCCAGTCAGCAATAGTTTGCTCAGTCTCAGAGAGCAAGATCTGTCAATTTTTCACACGTTCCTGTACACTTTCAAGTACCTCTGATTAACTCTGTGTGCTGCACAGCATGAAAAAGAAAAAACATAAACCAACAGTTTAATAGATTTGCATATACACAGATTATTTTTTTCTCCCGCTCTCAGGAGATGCAGGTCCTCAGGGAATGCCAGGAGAACCTGGAGAAAAAGGGAAACACGGAATTTTGGGACCTCCAGGATTGCAAGGATTAGCTGGATCCCAAGGCAGAAAAGGTAAAGGGTGGGTGGCAGTGCAGCTGTGCTGGCAATGTCACAGCACCAGCCATAAATACCCCTCGAGCAGTGAACATGGAAAAGGCCTCGCTGTGAGCTTGGGGCTGACTCTGTGTTCTCCTAAACTACTGGAAAAATTAAGCCAGTTCCCTAAACCTTTGAAAAGTAACATAAATGCTAACTCGAAACTGGACTGCAATCCAAAATGAGTAAGGAGGAAAGGTTCTGGCTCGGCTGACGTGACTGATAGCAGAAGTACACAGAATGATACACTGAAATGATAAGTTACATTAATACTTCATAAAGCAAGGGCTGTGACGAATGGTTAGAGAGGACAACAGGCTCACTTTTTCAAATTCAGGCTAAGGAAAAATTGAGAAGGTTTCTTATGAAGTACTGGAAATTTAAGTGGCAATAGCTTGCAGTAAATAAGTGGCACTTATGTAAACTGTCATGA
Source organism: Trogon surrucura (assembly GCA_020746105.1). Classification (NCBI taxonomy): domain Eukaryota; kingdom Metazoa; phylum Chordata; class Aves; order Trogoniformes; family Trogonidae; genus Trogon; species Trogon surrucura. The sequence goes on along the minus strand of CM036625.1, from coordinate 26,715,244 downwards.
CAGTTTCCTCACTGGTGCATCATGTGCAAGAGAACACATTTTTGCAAACAACATTTGCTGTGACAAAGGCAGAGCTCTGCAGTGACCAGAATGTATAAATAGAGAAGGGTTAAAAAAAAAAACCCAAACCAAACCAACATTCTTCTGCTGAAAACTTCCTGGTAGCAGATGGACTTTTTCCTTCTTAATGCAAACTGAATGGAATTTGTGTTCCACTTCATTCAGAGAATATGGATCTTAACGCTATTTTCAATAAATATTGTTGCTGTCATTAGAAATGAAACGGTTAATTGGCTGTTCGTAGCTAAGTACACAGCCTCGTTAGTCTAATCGCTTCTCATTTACATTGTCTTGTGCCTGAAAAACCTTTAGGTAAAAATAGTTAAACAGCATCTCCCAAAGCATAATCCCATTTTGTCAGAGAGATAGTTTTACTAGTTAAGGGCTTAGTCTGGCAAGCCTTCCTTGTGTGAGTAATCCTTGATGAAGCAAGTAATATTAAGAACATCAGCAGAATCACTTGTGTGAATAGAAGCTGAACTGGGCTGTAAAACACAGAAACGGTGGTTCATACACAGGTCAGCCAATTCGGTTGTACCTAGAAATACGGGACTACAGCAATCCAAAAATCTAGAGTTACAAGTGCTGATATTATGATGGATTGTTGGCGAATGTGTCAGAAATTCCCTGGAAAGCCAGTAAACCAAGCCATCAGTCCTGACTGAGTAAGCTGAAGATCAAAAAAGTTTTAAATGGTGAACTGGGTGCCAAAAGTAGTTATGAGTTGGTAATAATTTTTGAATGCTACTATTAAATTCCCCTGACTGGCATGCAGCTCTTACATGAATTTGAAAATGGGAACGTGCCCAAAGTGCAGACACGCTACAGAAAACAGGACTGAAACAGCACAGAAGATATTGCAGGTTGGATTACTTCGTCCATACAGCTTAGGAAACTACAAAGTGCTGCTCAGTTTCAAGAATTTTTGTAACGGTGCGATGCAGAAAAAGCAATAGCTTGCTGTGTGAAATGTGCAGGACCAGGGAGAAGACGCCAGGTGAAAACGGAGCTGCTTTCCTGTGCAGCTAGATTAAACTGCACTTACCTTGGAACAGCAGCTGTGAAGAAGTTACAGCTGTGTAGTTGTTTTAGGCAGCGTCTGTATCCCAATCACCTGGTCATGTAGTGGTAACGCAGCCAATTTTGGACTAGTTAATCACACGCAGAACTAGTCTAACCAGTCACTAGTTTCACTACAGAGCTTCCTGCTGCAGCATGGGAACACCTCAAGAATGAAAAGGCGGTTTCACCGATTGCTTTGCTGTGAAGCTCTATGGATGGGAGCTATTTGCAGATTTTTCACACTTTCCTTTCAAAAAAGGCTGTGCTCAGGTGCAGCGTGACCTCATCTTCAGTTGCCAGTAAGAATCAGATTCAGCAAACGCCCTGTCTTGATCCAGAATGTGTTGTCAGAATTAAAAAACAGCATAATTTTTAATTGTGACTTTAAAGGGTTATTGTGGCACCCAGTCACACCTGTAATACCTTCTCAGGTCTCCCTGGACTGCCCGGACTGGATGGCTTGGATGGACTAAAAGGTCAAAAAGGGTCTGCAGGAGCTCCAGGTAAAAAAAAAAGAAAAGGAGATAACTGTGTGGAACAGAACATCTCTCTTAAGCGACTGAACATGCAAGGAATGAAGCACATTATTTTGACATTTGCCTTCCCCAGAAGATATCATTAAGGCTCAGACTAAATTTTCAAACGTAATCTAAAGCGTGTCCAAAACACACCTGCAGTCTTTTGTGGGGAAAGCTTTAAGGCTTCCATCACTCTTAGTTTTGTTGGAACCTTTCAAGGCTGTTTATAAAACAGAAGTGTTCAGCACAGACAGCTCAAAGGAGAGCCAAGTCTCCAGGTTTTTTATATGTAAAAGATAAAACTAATAAATTAAAAGGAGACTTATGAAATCCCAGCCCCGTTACAGTCCATGGGAGTTGTGCCACAAACGTAAGAGGAATCTGGATTTCAGTCATACTGATATATTTACAAGTTTCAAAAGGTGCTTTTGAAGCAGCACTAAAAAGCTGTGCTCACCATCTATCTAGAGATTACAGATCCATGATGATAGAAAATTAAATTTGGGACCATGCAATCAGCTTAAATTTCAAGTTACAGACAATAATGACACCACATAAAATAACCCCTGAAGACGAGCATTAAAGCAAAAAGATAACTTTCAAAGAAAGAGATGAATCAGGGCCAGATTCAACAAAAATCTATCCAGCTTCCAAGAGAGAACCAGAGAAGTAGCACAGGGAGGAACATCTGCAGCTGGTATTTCTGTTCTGCACATCTGTATTTGTACTCACTGTAAGCTTTACGTGCGCAATTGTTTTCCTATAAAGGTCAAAGTGAAACAGGGCCCCCAGGACACCCGGGAGAGCCTGGGCCAAAGGGAGACAGAGGTGAACCTGGCTGGCCTGGTGTTTCCATCCCAGGCCCCCCTGGAGAAAGGGGGTTCCCAGGATTCCCAGGTAAGGAAGGGTCTTCTCTTTAGCGAGGCCCTGCAGAGTTGAAGTGAAGCTCACACAGGCTCCGTAATCTAAAAAACCTTCAGATTTCTTTTTCCTTCCTTCATTTTCTTTTTCTTTTTTAATATTAAATACGATCCCCTAGGTAGAAGAGGACCTACTGGACCCACTGGACCTAGGGGAAGGTCTCCTGACAGTGCTCATCCTGGTCCTCCGGGTGATCACGGCCCACCTGGTTTTGATGGCGTCAGAGGTATTAACACCAAAAATACCACATTTGATGATGTAACAAGCCCCTGAGGCTGCTGGGAGTCACTGGGTTGCTGTCCGTGGAACAACATATGTGGGGAGGGGGGGAACCCCACAGCTCTTTTCAGATGTGTATGCTTCAAGCATATATTAAGAATGAAGTTCTTTTCCCATAGGTCAGCCTGGGAATCCTGGTCCTCCCGGAGAGACTATCTTTGTGCGAGGAGATCCGGGCGATGCCGGTATTCGAGGGGCACCAGGGAACCCTGGGCACCGAGGGCAGCAAGGAGCCAGAGGTCCTCCAGGGAACCCGGGAAGAGCAGGCCCAAAGGGTACGATCGGGCTGTTTTTAACCAATCCTTAGCCATTTCTACAGAAAGAAAAGTTAAAATTTTTCATTCGGTTCAAGTCCAGGGAGAGAAGAGGAAGATGTGCATTTCTTCCTGGGAGAGCAGAGAGTTGAGCTGTCCCGAGCAGTTTTTGTTACTCAAGCAGCCAGACTTCATCCTACATACGTGTTCCTCTTCTCAGAAGGCAGCCCCACATAACTGCACATCTGCTTTCTTTGCAGGTCCTATGGGAATCCACGGCCCACAGGGGCCACCTGGTGCTACAGGACAACCAGGAGACCACGGTTTTCCAGGAAAACCTGGCCCCAGAGGGCCCACAGGTACTTATGAACCTGTTGCTCAATCAGTTGTAACCACTGTCTTTCTATTCCTGTGTAATCTTACTAACGTTTACTTGCATACAGACAATTTAAACAATCTCAGAAAAAAACCCACAACTTAATGGATTTCTCATTTGAGTTGTGCAGTAATTTCTGAACTATGTGTTTTTTTCCTAATGTCACCTCATGTAAGATATTTCAGTTCTCATTCCATTCTTTAATTTACATGCCTGAAACTTCTTTCCACCTGCACCACAACGGCTGCAATCTGCTTTCCGTGTCTCAAATGCTTCAGGTTTCATAGGTAAGTTCACAACTACTGTTCTTCTCTATCGATCCATTCCATTCTTACTAGCAAGTATGCATGGCTTGGCTGCTAGGAGTACTAGATGCTGCTATAACAACATGATGCTAGTAGATTTTCCACATCAACAGCTACCACTTCCAAGCACAGACCGGTATCACCATAACTCTACCTGGAGAAGTCTCACGCAATGATGTCACATTAGACTTGTGAAGCACACTTATTTCAAATTATCATTTTGGTTTTTTGTTGTCATGTGAGATACTTTCTAACCAAAAACTTTGCAAAAGCTTGAATCCTAACACTGGAATGCTGCAAACACTGAACTCTCTTAATCTGACTACATCGATTTTGTTCCAATTCTGATTTTGTTCTGAAACGCAAACAAGCAGTAGCTCCCAGTAATTTTCAATGACGGAAAACATAGTCAGTCTTTATTTTTCCTTATTGTAATTGTTTTAAATGGCTGCTGTGAGTTAGCTTCTTTGGCCTGCTTCTTGGTGGCTTTGCAGCTGCAGAACAGGGGAAGCACTGCAAATCTTCACATGTGCTGAGGTGTTTGTGCTGAAGGGGGGGGGACTTTAAGCTTTGACACAAATCATTCTGGGGCACATAAGACAGAAACTGTACACCAAATACTCCAAACAGATCAGCTAGCATACACTTGCTAACACATGCTTGCCATCTGTTAAATGCTGTGCTAAAAGACTAAAATTAAAAGCACGGAGACTCAATAATTCAAGATTTTAAAATGCTTTTATGCTTGAATAGCAAACCCAGCTAGCAGTTACGTTGATTTTTTGCATGGGAGCTACTAACCAACCTTCTGTCTAATTCACTTCCCTATTGCACATTCCAGGTGACCCTGGTGAACCAGGAAAAATAGATGACTCATGCCGCAAAATCCCAGGGCTACCTGGGGAAGCGGGGCCGAGGGGGCATGATGGCTCCGTGGGAGCGCCAGGGCCAATCGGCCACCCTGGACCCCCAGGTGAGCTCAAGCTCTGAACACTCGGACGCCTATTTTAACCACTCAGACACCAAAGGTGCTATTTTGGGGTGGGGTCAGCCCTGCTGGCGGGCCCCTCGCGTGCTCTCTGTGCGTTCAGACAACATGTAACGTTCAAGCACAGCCGTGTGAAAGGAAAGTACATGCTTTGTGTTTTTCTAGGAAGAAAAGGTGAAGAAGGCTCGTGTGGCCTGCCTGGCCAGGATGGCTCACCTGGGGCTCCCGGGCCACCGGGCGACCAGGGCAGCAGAGGAGAGCAAGGATACGCTGGGCCACAAGGTGAGAGCAGAACACGGCTTCGGGGCAAGGGACATGCGAGACAATGTGCAGATGGAGTTTTCTGTCTGCACCCCAAGTTCACACACAGATACATGCGCCTCTAGCCTGAGATACCACAACACTGCCGTCCCCTCCTTGGTTGAAGCACTGATAGTGACATTTGTGAATGATTTCATAAGGCATAGAAAGACTTATCAGAAGAAAATTTATCTTAGCATCCATTATTAAGCAGAAAGGCAATTAACCGTGTGTGCCAAAACACTGTATTTCAACTGGTACGCATCTCAGAGTGGTGCAACTGCCTGTGAGTAATTAAAATTGTATTTTAACCGTGACTGCTGTTTAATAAATTCATGGTTTAATACATATGTGAGGAAAGGGCATCGACTGCTACTGCAGGGATTCAAGGCCAGTCCTCCCAAGCCATGCTAGTGAGTAAGTCTGGGACTTGTATCCTACTCACTCAGGAGCCCTGTACTGAACAGTTAAATACAGTAGAAGATAAAGCTTCGCAGTAGCTACGTGTTCATACAGGTAAATGTCTCTTACCTTTTCTCCTATGTAAAAAGGTCCACCTGGCCAGACGGGTATCCCTGGACCGCCGGGCCCCCACATCAGATCTGCAAGTGGATTCTTGCTCGTCCTCCACAGTCAGTCAGACAGAGAGCCACTCTGTCCGCAGGGGATGCCCAAATTATGGACTGGCTACAGTCTGCTCTACCTGGAAGGGCAGGAGAAAGCTCATAATCAAGACCTGGGTAGGTATCGTGGTACATCACAGCTCTCCAGTTAAGGTCTAATACGGTGCGACCTATGCAATGAAAGACAAGTCAAATGGAGCATGCTATAAAATCATCAGTTACTTATTTTCTACACTCGGAACTAATTTACACTTATTAATTTGGCTGTGCTGCCCTGTTACATGACTCATTTGAAAAGGCTTTCTGCTGCTATGGAGCTGAATGAAAAAAGTATTTCTAGCTCTAAGAAGCAATATTGAATAGAAGTTGGAGAGAGGAGTGGTTTATTTCACTCATCCTAGCTAGTCATTGTGGGCTGCCTTTGAACTCACTGGAGAGATTTTTCCCAGATCAGGAATCTCATCTGGCCACTCTGAAATCACTCCCTGGAGGATCTGCCCCTTTTTACTGGAGAGGCAGCTTGGGAAAAATTGCTGCTTAAGTTCGGTGGTTACAGCTGGATGGTACAAATAAGCTTTGCAAATAATATTATGCATCATGGGTACAGCAGAATAGCGTGCTTTTAAAAGTCAGAATCTGATACTTTTTGGAAAAAAAAGAGACAATTTTCTCCCAAAGACAGTTCCTTTTGGTGGCTTGGGTCGTTTCTTCTGCAATTCTGACTGAAATTGTCTAAACAAGCGTTGTGACCTGCAGCGTGACAAACCGACAGGCAGCAATTGCACAGAAGGAACTTCCTAAATTCTTGTTGACTTTTTATACAAGAGGCAGAGAAGTCTCCTAGGAGGAAAGACCAAGGAACTAATAAGCCGGACAACAAAAAAAGAAAAAAAAAAGTATTTAGAAAAAGCAGTACAAAGAACTATTTTTAGTACAGCAGTGTTGTTTTGAAATGTTTTCACTATTGTGTGTTTGGCATTCCCCAGCAGAGCCACTTGGTAGCAGAATTCCTCCTAACAGTGGTGAAAGTAGGATTTAAAAGAAAATGAAGTCCTTGTTTCCTGTGCCCAGGGTGTTTGTTTCCCAGGCATTTTCCAAGTAAGGAAAATCCAGCTCCTTTACTGGTGGATATTGGAATGAGATACTGTCAGCGATAAACAAAACTGGCTTCTGCATGGAAACGTCCCATGTGTTTAAGGAAGGCGTTAGGGTTGGGGGCACTGCACGCAAAGTTCAGGGCAGAACGTGCAGGCAGCAGCTGTCATTGCTAGCTGAATAGGTCTGAATTCAGTTGTGGAAGAGCTTCACCTCTGAATTTGCACTAGTCACGTCTGAGCTTCCCCAGAGGTCTGACTGAGGAGAGTTCTGCAGGACTGGCTCTGCAAAATCCCTCAATCCTTCTACTTCACTTTGAGAGTCTGCAAAACCTTTCTGGAAGGCGACAGAACAGCTGCTGAGACTTCAGCTTAATGCATTGGTAGCAACAGCTTGTCATACTTTACAACAATTTTCTATTTATCAGCATCAGCATTTGGTTTCACACTGCTCCTAATGAGTTTGTAAATAGCTAATCTCCCTTTAAACCAGCTGCCACCTTGGCTAATTTATTCTTTAGTGTTGGCACAGCCAAGAAATTTATCATAACTGTTTCCCATAGTGACAAACTGCATCACATTTAAATATCAGATTGGGACACAAGTAAATGTTATTGGTCAAAGGGAGACGCTTATTGGTAAGAAAAGTTTCTGCTCGCAACGTGAGTAGCCATTCTGATGATGAGCCTGGGAGGTCTAAATTCTGTGAATGACCCAGCTCCTGCTAAGACACGCAGCTTTGTGGCAGCGCTGGCCAGGATTTTCAACTTACCTAGAAAGCAGAGGAGCCATCCCCATCCTCTGTGGTTATTTTCAGGTCTGGCAGGATCTTGTCTTCCTGTGTTTAACACCATGCCCTTCGCTTACTGCAACATCAACCAAGTCTGTTACTACGCCAGTCGGAATGACAAGTCCTACTGGCTGTCGAGCGCGGCTCCGCTGCCGATGGCGCCGCTCTCCGAGGAGGAGATCCAGCCCTACATCAGCAGGTGCGCCGTCTGCGAGGCCCCCGCGCAGGCTGTCGCCGTCCACAGCCAGGACCAGTCCATTCCTCCCTGCCCGCCCAACTGGAGGAGTCTCTGGATCGGGTACTCGTTTTTGATGGTGAGTCCAGGCACACAACAGTGTGTGTGTGTGTGTATATATATATATATATATGTGTATGTATATATATATATAAAAGGTTCTTTCATTCAGCTTTTGTGTCCCGAAGGTTCAAAGATTTTTAGCTGTGAAAAACAAACTGCCCACTGCCTAGCAAATGTCAAAACGGAAAATTCACAAAAAGAGACAAGATGGGTTAGTTCCAAACTGCAGCACCTGGCTCATAGACTTGAGTCACAGGCTTAAGCCACACGTTTCTTAAGATTACAAAGATTTTTGCCTGCTTGTCTTTAATAAACAATGGGATTCTCATGTAAAAAGACACACTTCATGGAATCAGAGGTCCAGGTCTTTTTAATGCCATCCTCTAGTTACATTTGGAGCAGTTTAGGGAACAGTGTCGCTTAAAATAAACCCAGATTACCCTCTTCTTCAGTTTGATAAATATCAGAAAAGTAGGCTGACTCTAGGCTTCCGAGATTAACTCCTCACAGAGCAAATTAAGATTTTCTGCAGCAGAGGAAGGTTACTCCAACCTCAGATCACCAAAACCAGTACAGTTATAAGCAAATGAAGTCAGAAAAGGGTAGATCAGCATAATTTACCTACTTTCCATGCAGAGTTACTGAGTTCTTCCCCTGTTGTTTCCAGCACACGGGATCTGGTGACCAGGGCGGGGGACAGTCCCTTATGTCCCCTGGAAGCTGCCTGGAGGACTTCAGATCAGCCCCGTTCATCGAGTGCCAGGGCCAGCGGGGAACGTGCCAGTTTTTTGCTAACGAGTACAGCTTCTGGCTAACGACCGTGATGCCCGAACTGCAGTTTGCGTCAGCGCCCCTCTCAGGGACTCTCAAAGAAGGTCAAGAGCAAAGGAGGAGGATCAGCAGGTGCCAGGTGTGCCTGAAGCACGGCTAGCGAGGGGGAGCAAAACCAACGGCCGGAGCGAGGGTTGCACGAGGATGAACACCGTGCTAGAGACTTAAACGGTATTTAGCGTTTTAACACGTGGAAGCCTGCAGCACTGTTCTTTTTGTTCGAAGGGATACCTAAGACTGAGAGATGAAGGATCTGTTGAGCCTCACCCACCCACGTGCCAGATGGACAGGCAGGGAGATCTCACATCAACAGCTCTGTTCAGACACTCCAGCTGTCACGGGGGGTCCAGAAGCGACGTGAGCACATGCACTTACACGGCAAATGACAAATATTTATCCTCGTAGATACAGGGGGGCAAACATAAAAATGTCTTAAACCCCTGTTGCTGAATTTCCCAAGCTAAAGATGCCTGCACGTGCTCTTTCTGAGAGAGGGGGAAAATATTGTTCAAAAAAATCCTCCTAATAAAAACGATGAAGAACAAGGTCTTGTACCATTGCAATAACTGAACCAAACTGCAAAAGAACTTTTAATTGGGCTTTCGCAAGCAACAAAAAGTTGCAAGTCCATTTAAGAGTAGATTATGGAGGAATATAAAGTTAGCCAAGATAACAAATGCTTAGGAAGCTATATTTATTATATTTGCGATTGATTTCTAAGAGCAGTTATATTAAGTTATTAAGCTCTGATCCAAGTAGCTGAAGAAACAGCAGCTTCTAATGTAACTGAAAAGAAATAATAGCATGGTGATAAAATGGGTGAACTTACCTGACTGGTGTTAGGACAATTGTCTAAACTTGAAGCTAATAAACTATGTTCACTTTTTGCTTCTTTTTCTTGTAAGCACAACATCAAAAAAACCCCAAACATCACCTTTAAGATCCCTATGGAATCATAGCTCTGGAGATGTTTATTTTATAAAACATTGGTTATTAAAATGCTTATAAGCTGAATCATTAATCACTTTGAAAAAGTTAACAGATCTATACCTCCTCCACTCAGCTATAAACCCAGGACAATTAAACATGTATTTGCATCCCAGTGAAACCTCTGAAAACAGACGCAGACGGAGAATTGGCCACGTGCGCAGTGGCCACAAATGCTCCTGTTACCCCTGAAATGAGGTACGTGCTACGAGAACGGAACGCTTTTTCCAGCACTTTTCATTTCAGTTTGCGTTCACCGAGAGAGATGCCCCCTGCAGAAGGATTTTGAATGAACCAGAGACCCACAGCCAAGAGCCCCAATTCAAAGAGAACTCCCTGCAAAGCCACCACGAGCACGAGGAGCCGGGCGTTGCAGAGGCAGCTGCACAAACCCAAGGGGCAGGAGAGGCCGACGCGCTGGTCTCCACCAGAGGAAAACAAACCCCGCGGAGGGCAGAGCCTGCCCCAGGGAGCACACGTCGGACCGGCAACCTCCCTCGGCCCCGCGCTGCGCTCGCCTGGGGGTGGGCCCAGAGCCCCCCGGGGGCAGGTGCCCAGCGCCACGAGCACCACTCTGCTGCCACACCCGAACTCGGCACTGCGAGAGCCCCCTGCTTATCAGCTGTAATGCGTTACGCCATCAGCCGTTACATTTCGAGAATGTGCCTGTTACCAAGTCTGCTGATTAGGATTAATTAAGGAGGTGGAATTTCTTACATGGTAACTGATCACGGAGTTCAGAGGAAGTATGAAAAACCAACAAACATCACAGCTCCTGCAATACAGGAATTAAGCGTCGGGTGCTGAAGTGTTTTATACAAAGGTGCTTTTTCCTAAAGAATCCATACTTTACGTAGAGTTAATCAGGCACTAAAGTGTCCGAAAATACACGAGGAATACTCAGCCATGCAGACTGCCCCTCATCTGTGTCCCCCAAGAGATAAATCACAACATCACAGGTGTTGGGAACTCAGCAGCAACTGGCATCTTCCATCATCGGCGCTATGAAACCTGAACTGCTGGGGGCTTCGGATGGTAAAAATCCTACATAAGGTTTCCAGAATACTTCAGGTACCAGAACTTTCCAATAATCCAATCCCAAAACTTCCACTAAATTTGAAAGCAACACAATTAGTCTCAACATAATCAGTATCACAAGTCTTCATTTCTAACAATATGGTGGTGGCTCTAATTAAAAAATATATGCCTTAGTAATTAATAAGAAAAGACAGCTTTAAATGTTAAAAAAATATATTTATTTAAATTTTGTATACAAAAAGTCAAAAACAGCTGAACAATTGTTAGCACTGATAGCTTTTGTGAATATTTAATGGCAAGTACTTCTCACTTTACGAAAACAAGTGCTTTGACAAGTATTTTTTTTTTCAACTAACTAGTGGCTATTCCAGTGTTTTTAAATATTTAAAATAACAGAGCTTAGGGATTTTTGTTTTCCTGTATGAAAAATAGAGCACAGTGTTTTTACATTCAAACTGTAAGTCCATAGAGAAGTAGAGTCCATAAAGCACTGACTGGTGATCACGTGTACCCAGATAGAAACCATTCCATAGCTCATCCTGGTGCTCCAACGTGAACCCCAAGCGGTCTGCGAACTCCTGCTTCTGGATGTCAAACAAGGGACACACCGAGACATTCTACAGCTGCACAGGCAGCAGGTACACAAGGCAATTTCTGAGCCTTCTTAAAAAAAGACATAGATACTTGGAAAAAGTGCAAGTTACTAAATAAATACATTCTTTGGCATGTCCACCTCCCTTTCCCTAACACCCCAACAAATCATTTCAACTCTAAAGGGAAGCATTTGGTTTAAAACAAATATTAACAAAGCCTTTAGGAAATCCTAAGGGGTTACAACTCATTTTTATAACGTACAAGCTCTAGGTAAAATGGCGCATTGTAAGGAAGAGTGCAACACTACAGGTCGTATTAAATCACTGCAGAGGGAAAGGACAGCTGCAACTATTTCCCACACAGTTTAAAACTGCTACAGGGCCTAAGCCTGGGCTCTGTGATCTAGTTGGTGTCATCTAAGCAATCCTTCCGCGTGCCGTTCCACGTGCCGACCCCAAAAACAGCTGGTCAGAGGTAAACACAGACAAGTTGGTAAGGAAAAACTGCATAGTTTTAGAACTGTATATAAAAAACCTAATGTTTCTTTCATCTGTGATGAAGGAAACCTACTGTCCAAGAACACCGACAGGCAAACAGCCAAGGAATTAGTGAAGCTACACGAAAGAACTTCAGAAAGACAGACAGTTTGGTAAAACCATTAGCCCTCTTCGGTATTTAAGGTGCATTAAGTTCGAGACTGTCAAAGACCACGTTTTGATTCCTATCTCACACTTTTTATGCAAGTTGTAATAGTGAGCCTGAATTCACAAATTCCTCTGCAATTTCGCAATATAGTAAAAAAAAAAAAAAAAGGAAAAAATGTTACAGTGAATCCTCATATACAAACAAATCTGCAAATGTGCTTTACAATTTGCATCGCCACCTGCCAATTTCATCGACTCTCAAACCTCCGCAGCCTTTGCCGTCTCATTTCTTCCTCTGAATGCTGCTCAGGGGGAAACCAAAAGCCATAGGGTCGCCGTTGGTTATTATACGCTGCTCCACCCAAATCTGCCAGACACAACGAAAAGCAGCTGTTACTTTGTTCTGTGATATGAATAAATGCACCCGTGTCCCGTAACCCAAAGCATCCCAACACAGAGGAAGCGGGGAGTTGAACATTTCCAGTTCCACTGGTTTCCAATGGGAAAGGGTTTGGAAAACTATCATTGTTGGGTACCTGAGACATACATAGTCTGAATTTATTAATGAAAAGCTGGACCTTAAGAACCAGATACAAGTCCTGGCACATGAGTTTACGAAATGTATTGTAAGCTCCTGTCACACACGGCACATTCGAGCATATCATCTATTTTTAAACTATTTCTACAGGAAGCCAACACAGCTGAATGCAAGGACCAGCACTCCTGCAGCTGCAGAAAGGCAAGATAACACTTGACTGGGGGGGGGGGGGGAAATGAATTTTGCAGCATTTTTCTGTAGTCTGATAAGTTTAATTCTTACTACAATCTTCCATGGATTTGGCAAATTTCATAGAGTACTACTAAAGAGTCCAGGCTCAGCAGAAGAAAACAGACACGGGCACCCATGAAACCCCAGAGAAGAGGTAAGCCAGATGCCCAGGTATTTCCAAACTAGTAACAAAGTAGTCAAAAAGTACACAATTACAAATAACGCAGTTAACGGAGAATGACGCTGTGGCCTCACGCTGCACTCTCTGAATATTCTACCAGGAAACACCCATCTGTTTCCAAAGATACATCCAAAACACTGAAAATAAACGAGGAGCAATATGTCTGTCTTTCTCCCTCACTCCCTTCTCAGTATGAATCGTAACCTAAAATATAAAATGCGATAGAACTCCGACCTCTCTCACTTAAGCTGTTCAGCACCGCCCTTTCCAGCTGTTCCTCTTCAGTGAGCCCGCCGGTGTAATCGTAATAGCTCCTCGGCACCCGGTACTGGCCCCCAGGATAGCCGTAATACTCTGCAAAACGAATACAGAGTAAAGAAGATAAACTACTGCTGCTCAGTGGGAGAGTGTGAAATTAGGCAGTATCTTTATGATAGCTTTCCTGCACAAATTATTTCATTTTGGGAAAGAAAAAAGTTATTAAGATTCAATTACTTACACAAGCCACAAATCAGTTTCTAATTTACAAAGCCAGACAATAGTAACAGGAGAGAGGAAAACAAAAGAAAAAAAAGGACTGAACTGAGTTCTTTGTAATTGTTGTAAGTGTCATAGGACTGGCATTACTGAGGAGTTTCCCACAGAAATGGAAAGACCCTTTAACATTTCATTTTCAACACGATTCTCTGGGGTGGCGAGAGAGGCAATGCAAGAGCAGCGAGTATACAGACCTGCAGCGTGTTTTGTCTATGATACGTGTTTCCATTTAACTAGCTCCTCTAGAGGTTTTCTGTCATCACCAAAGAGGATTTTTAAAGCTGGAATAAGTCTGCAGGCAAGTGGGTGAGAATACTGACCTGAATAGTAGTCCCTCGGCCTGGCAGGGTCAGCAAATGAAGAAATGCCACCTAAACACAAGGACAGCACAGGTGCTGTTGGAACAAAATAATCGTGTTGCCTGCAGCAGCCCTCGCAGCGGCAGAGCTCCAGCAACAATTCTCAAGCATTCCACAACCTTTTCCAAAGCACGGATGCAAGTAGTAGAAATCCAAATGAGTTGTGCTCTGGCATATTTTTATGGATTCACCACACTTCAGTTAAGGTGACGTTTTCATTGGCATCTTACGCAAAACAGTTTACTCTAAATAAACATTTAGAAAGAAGGGTAAAAAGTATTCCTCTAAGCAAAAATATCTAAAAAGACATTTACTGATTCTTGTCATTAATGTTTAAGAATCAAAATGATTTTTCTTCTGCATTCACTTCAATAATCATATCTTTACCTGCCTAAAAACCTTGCTAGAATGGCCTGAACTTCTATACGCAAGACTTAACAGAATTTTAAGAAGAGTCTCTTATGCAGCTTTTATAAATTGAAGAAAATTATCTACCTGCACAGGCCTTCATTATTTTTTTCAGGGGTCCCACAGTGTACAGCAATCCAACAAGAATCCCTGCCAGATGCCCGGCAAAAGAAGTCCTACAAGAAAGGGAAATCTCATCAGCAATGGAAAGGAAGAGATTTTTTTTTTGCAGGGATCCAGAAGGGGGAGTGCAGAGTTTGTTGCCTTACTCAGGTACGAAACTAGTAATATGAGCCACCCACCTAACCACAGACTTGTGTTCTGAAGTATAAATTACACACACACACACACTTACTTGTATACAAACAGCTACACCTTTGTCCTTCCAATGTTACTGCTCCAAGCACATTCTGAGATCAGATCCACTCAGATCCTCTATAATCTTTCTCACTTTATAAAAAAGTAGACTGGAATTATTCTATATAAGTAAATTACATAAAATAACTGTTTTACACAGGCAATTGATGTTCTTCTATGCACATGCCTTAGTCCAAAGTAGATAGTCCCACTTCCAATGAACTTAAATATATTTGAACAACTAATCCTGAGTACTTCAATGTCACTCTTCTTGAGATTTGGCTACATTTCACAGTGAATTTTCATTTTCAGTAGACTGCCTTTTCAACAAAAACTGTAGCTTTTTGAAATCTTTTCTGGACCTGCTATACACTTTCTACCCCAAAGACATTTCTGTACTAATGCAACCGAAAACCAGCAGCATGCAACCCCTGAACTCATGTTTTTGCCCCACCAGATACAGTGCAATATGCTCGTCGCCTTACCTCAGTCATAATGCTCTTTCATTACTCTTTAATAGTAAACCAAACAGCAGCATTAAAGACATCACCAACTAAAACCCACGTTCAGCTAATGTGACAGCTCATACTTTCCAGAAGAATTTTTTAATGCGCCAATAACTTTGGTTTTGTACTTGTAGTAACGCCAGGCAAGTGACCTCTCAGCTCACACCTAAGATTTCCTTTGGAACGGAGCACTCCACAGTTCTTCCGTCCTTTCACCTAGGATTCCCTGCTGCACTCAGGCAGTCAGTAAGTCACAAAGCAATAAAACTAGTGCTTAACGTGAGCAATATTTGATTTCTCAGTCTGGTCTAGGAAACGTTCTGTCTGCTGTACCACAGCATCTGAGGAGCCCCCCTCCTGCAGTATTAACCGCGCTTACCCAGGGGAGATTAAATGAATTGCCACCAGCTCCACCCAGCAAGCGTATTTACTGGGGATTCTCCACCCAAGGACACTGCTGACTCTTCCTGGATTGTAGTAGTTGTTAAGAACTTTCAAAGCGAACAAGACACCTGCAAACAAGGAGAAATCGGATGAAGAGAGAAGTACTTGCACCCAAATAATAAAGAAACACAAACCACTGCTGCATCGAAGTGCCACGCAGCTTCACTGCACCAAAGTGCACTGTTGCATGCCAGACCAAGAGCTCTGTTTCCTTCAGTGACTTAAAAAAAGGATTAAAAAAAATCACATTTGTATAACAGCCAGTTCTAAGTTGCTTTTTAATACATCTGCTCACTGCACCTATTCAGGTATTCAAAACACTACAATTTTAAAATGGGAGTTCTGGGTGAAATAATTGACAAAATTATTGAACTCAAGAAGTGTTTGGCGAGTTAAGAAAAGCCACTACTAAAAACAAGACAAACAGCTACATGTGAAGCTCAAAGTAGGCTCAAATTCTGAAGTAATGGAATATCATCTTACACATACTCCAGAATCACTTGTTTCTGAAAAAAAAAAAAAAAGCAGATGAATCAATTACAATAAATAACCATTTCTAATTGACTGCAACTGTTTGATCATGCAAGCTATAGTTAATATGACAGAATGAATTCACATCATTTACTAGAACTTTCAAAAAGGGTTTTGAAAAAGCTCCTCAAGAGAAAGCTCACACAGTTGTCTGAAACAAAAAAAAACCTGAAAAATCGACAAGTGAAAGATTTGATATGGAAAAGATACGGGAGTTGAACATCAATACAGACATGCTAAATAAAAATGTGAAAAAGGTTTCCCTCCCCTTCTAACATCATAACAAACAAGAGACAGCAAAATTCCTTAATCTACCCAGCGATGCAAATACTGTTAAACCAGGGGTCAAATACAAACAGGGATGTGGGTGTTCACAGCTACAGACACAGCTGGTCACAAGCACGTGAACTCAACCACAGCATTTGTACCCAGGGTACACACTTCCAATTGAAAACCAGGATCGTTTTACTGACGTAACAGCCACGCACACGCATATGAATGTACAACTGCCCATCTCCTGCATTCAAATATTGCTCTATGGTACCTATAAATACTCATTTTGCACAGGTAAACTGGACCAGCTAATGTGCCTTACCTGAAAAGCCTACGGCACAATTCATTTCATATGAAGGATCACCCAGAACTTTCACAAGCATGAACTCCAGCACCATATAAACAACTCCAACCAGCACTGAAAATACCGCTATGATGTAGGCAAACCACATGCTCTTCAGCTTCTTCTCCAGCATGATCCCCTTCCAGAGCATGGAGACCATGTTGTAGTACAAGTGCCAGTCGTCCGCGTGGTGGAACGGAGCGAGCAGCAGGCGCTGCCAGTCCCTTTGGTGGAAGCCCTCCCGGACGCTGAGACACGCCTCGTGCGGCTGCCACAAGGGTGTGAGGAACAGAAAAATATTCAAGGCGAGCACCCCGAGGGTAACGGCAGGAATGTTCTGGAGTCCAACCTGAGAAATTTGATAGAGCAGCAAAAGCAGTCCAGCACCGACCCTTCCCTGCCTTCGCTGCATTGTTGCTCCTTATTCCAGGAAGCGGGAAGGTTCTTCTGATTTCTTCTCTTCTGTTTGAGCTCAAAACCGTCCAAGTCTTGGAAATTCTGAAAGCAAAAAAGATCATTGCGTTATTATACATACACAGAGGCATTTTCAAGCTCATCACTGTTTGGTTTTGTTTAGGGCTTTTGGGGTTTTGTTGGTTGGTTGGTTTTTTAAACACAGCTAATTCTGCAGGCTAATCATAGAATCATAGAATGTTAGGGATTGGAAGGGACCTCGAAAGATCATCAAGTCCAATCCCCCTGCCAGAGCAGGAACGCCCCGATAATGCTACATAGGAACTTGTCCAGGCAGGTCTTGAATGTCTCCAGAGAAGGAGACTCCACAACCTCCCTGGGCAGCCTGTTCCAGGGCTCCGTCACCCTCACTGAGAAGAAGTTTCTTCTCGAGTTTAAGCGGAACCTCTTATGTTCCAGTTTCAGCCCATTACCCCTTGTCCTATCAGTGGTTGTCACCGAGAAGAGCCTGGCTCCATCCTCAGGACACTCACCCTTGATATATTTGTAAACATTAATGAGGTCACCCCTCAGTCTCCTCTTCTCCAAACTAAAGAGCCCCAGCTCCCTCAGTCTTTTCTCGTAAGGGAGATGCTCCACTCCCTTCATCATCCTAGTTGCCCTGTGCTGGACTCTCTCCAGCAGTTCCCTGTCTTTCTTGAACTGAGGGGCCCAGAACTGGACACAGTATTCCAGATGGGGTCTCACCAGGGCAGAGTAGAGGGGAAGGAGAACCTCTCTTGACCTACTAACCACCCCCCTTCTAATACACCCCAGGATGCCATTGGCCTTCCTGGCCACAAGGGCACAGTGCTGGCTCATGGTCATCCTGCTGTCCACCAAGACTCCCAGGTCCCTTTCCCCTACACTACTCTCTAATAAGTCATTCCCCAACTTATACTGGAACCCGGGGTTGTTCCTACCCAGATGCAAGACCCTACATTTACCCTTGTTGCATTTCATTAAATTTTACCCTGCCCAATGCTCCAGCCTGTCCAGGTCTCGCTGGATGGCAGCACAGCCTCCTGGTGTGTCAGCCACTCCTCCCAGCTTGGTGTCATCAGCTGAGACCTCTTCTTTAAATTAGAACAGAAACTCAAATGAGAAAAAACACCCCACAATTTTTTAACTGACCTTTTAATGTCAACATCAAAAAAAAAAAACCTTCGATAATCAGAAGTTTAACCAATGTCATTTTCTTTTTCCACACTACACACTCTGATAGCAGGTATACCAACATCTCCAAAGGGTTCTCACACACATCTACCCAAACCGCTGATTTTTCTGGTACACTGACAAGCTCCATTTTTTCTACTGCAAAACAGTCGACAAAAACTGTTAGAATGTGAAAGTCAATGAAATTCAAACAAGCTGTGTGGAAACCCCAAAATCTTGCTATGCCACATTGTTCAAACTGCCAGGTGCTACAGTCTTACTTTTTAAAGTTTTCACCCCCGTTTAATACTCTTTAACTTCTAATTTCAATACTTTTTAACCTACGTGCACCATGGCACGGGACATAATCACATAACATGACTGGGAATGGGTTACACCACGATTACAGCCACGCTACGTATTATCACTCATTCCTATTACTGGCAGCGATCGGACACGTTATACGTTTGACTGCAAAGGAAAAAGATGTAAGACAGAAAACCAGTTACTTGAGAGCCTTCTGGAATGCAACTCACAAAGTATAGAGAGCTTTTGACTGTTCAGACATTCTTCCTCAGCCTCTACTGTTTATTAAAAGGCTAACAAGGCTTGAAACAACGAGGCACTTATCCCTCTTTCTTTTTTTGAAAACATGCCACCCACTTCAAAATGTACAGATTTCTAGAACAGACTTGAAATGGACATTTGTCTTGCATCTAGGCTGCCACGTGTCTGCATTTTTGTCACCTACTCAAGACAAATGTCTGGACTAAACATTCTTGGAATTTGTTTGTTTGTTTTGTACTAGCCAAGTGCAAAGCATTTAAACTTTTATTTTTACTGTGACAACCTCCCCTTGCTCACTTTGCAGCCATAAAATATTATGACTTCAAGTTACTGAAAAATCATGTAATAAAGTAAATATTTTAGTAAATGCCAGTTGAAATGAAATGTCTTTTCCAGCAGCTGTAATTTGAAGTTAGAGGAAAAGAATCTCCCTGTACGCTTGCTCCGCCCCATAAAATGACACAACTACCTCGAAAGAACCCCGCATGCTCCAGAGAAAACCGAGCACCCAGCCCGTGTGTCCAGGTAAGAGCTAGATCAACGTAAAACCCACCTGAAACACGTCAAGGGTGAGAGCATCAGACCCTGAGCATAAACCGTGTCACAACACAGAGAAGCCAACTTGGCTCTGAAGACACAGGCTCAGGGTACAAGCACTGATCCACAGAAAGACTGAAACAGTTTTCAGGGCAAAAGAGGCAGCCAATAAAGAAAGCAGAAGCAAACTGCAAATCCTTTTACTGCTGCCTACAAACTTTGGGAAGAGGAAGGCAGGCATAACAGCAAAAAGCAATACAAGAAAAAAGCCTTGAAGAACTGAAATGTAATGAATCATCCTGTTTATATTTAACATGTGTGCAAGGAAGAGCCAACCACAAGTTGCCAGTTAGAGGAAAGGCACAGCCAGTTACGCAGCTTGTAGCAAGAGATGAGGTTCTGACATTATAAAAATAATTACAAAGAATGACTTCTGAACTCATCAAATGTGCCTTTAAAGGGCATAATATGCTTTCACTCACAAAGAAATACTGAACTTTAAACTGAGAAAACATAGAATTCCAGGTTTTTGTAATGGAAAACATGCATCTGCAATACAAGTGTTTCTAAACAATTTAAGCCAGTAACTACCTTGCTGAAGGGAAACAATACAAAGTTAAATACCAACATAAAATGACTGCATAAAAGGCTACATCAAAGTCTTTTTCCCCTAATATGTCATGTTTTATTTTAGATATTCTTCAAACATTTCTGTGGGAATAAGGAAGCTCTTCTGCCTCTTACATCAGAAAGGTTTGATAAACACTCCTTACTATCCCCATCTCCTAGCAGTCAGCAATTAGTAACTATTTCTCAAAATGCCAGGATGCATCTGCACACAGCTCAAGTCAGAGAGGCAAAAATTCTGTAACGGGACTAAATGCAACCAGCGACGCTGCTCCAGCCCCACGCGGGAGGGCGAAGCACGAGGGCTCTCACACGTTCACGTGGCCTTCTCTTCTAATCAAATCTGCCTTAAGTAATATTGGTTAAAAATACGAACAACTCAAAAATACACACTTTGTACCACCCGAGTTAACTCTTGTCAAGACCCCAAGCCCCTGGGGATGAGCAAGAGGCAGCTCGGGAAGCTCCGCACCCGCTGCCCCAGGGGGCCGAGCCGACCAAACACGCTTTATAAACACATCAAGCGTATTTTATAAACACACCAAATATGCTTTATAAACACTTGAATTTCTTAAGCACAACACTGACACAGACACGGGAAAGGTGACCAAACGCGGCTAAGGTACAGCTGCCGCTTCTCCTTTGGATACAGGTGCAAGTTATGGACAAAGCCTGAGGTTTTCTATTATTTGAACAACTCAAGAAAGAAGCATGGTTCCGGGGAGGTTTGGCGGGCCTGTTTTTGGTGATTTTTGGAACCTTTCTCACCAGCCGGGTTACACAATGTGTGAGGAGCGCTGCAGGGACACCCCCCCGCCGCCTCAGAGCCGCTGGCAGCGGACAGCCCCGCAGGGCCGCGGCCATGGATAAAGCCGGAGACGTGACGCATGTGTGGAGACTTCCGAGACTCGGTTCTCCCCAAAACTCCCTCCCGCGCCCGCCGGCGGGGCCGAGCCCGGCTCAGCCAGCAGCGGGACGGACAGGGCGAGGGACTGCGGGGACTGCCCTGCCACCACCACCGCCCCCGCCCCCGCCCCCTGCCCGCCGCGTCTCAGCGCCGCCCCGCGCTTCCCGCCCTCCGCGAGCGCCCCGTCCCCTCCACTCACAGTCTCCGCGCGGCCCCGGCCCCACGCGCCACGTGACCCGCCCGCAGGCCCGCCCCGCGGCGCGTGCGCGGGGAGAAGGGCGGGAAGGGCCGTGCCCCCTCCGCGAGGGGCGGGCCGGGATGGCGGGCGGGTCCCTCGGCGGGCGCGGCGCGGCCCGTCCCGCCCCGGAGCGGAGGGAGCGGCTGCCGTCAGCCTTATCTGCGCCGCAGGTGCGTGGGGGGGAGGCCGGAGCGGGGGCGGTGCCCAGGCGAACACAAGTTAGGCCGGATAAGGGGGCGCTTGAGGAGCGAGGCGGGCGCTGAGGAAAACCCCTCAGCGAGCGCGGTCGGCGAACGGGCTGGCTTCGCGGGGTAAAAGGTGCTTCCCGAGCTGGAGGGCTTTAAGCTGCGTTCGTTCTAACGACCTCTGTGAAAACCTCAGTTACTGGTGCTGCTTGCCATTAAAGCGCATAATTGAGTTTCCTTTGAAAACGTCTTGCTGCGCATGCAAAGCAGTAACTAGTTCTGTGAGTTTAGTAGCTCAGCCACTTCAATTTTTTTTATTATTTTCCAAGCGTTAAAGGCAGTCTGATGAACACGTTAGTTGTCCTGTGGAGAGTACCGGTCCCTGGTGTGGGTGTTGCTCCCCACGTTTGTCACAGATGTCCCAACCGCGAGGTTTGCTCCCCGCAGGCGGCAGGAACACCCCGAACGAGTCACTAACACCTGACGTAACAGGTTATCGTACGGCTGCTGGCAAGCTGGCCACCCAAGGATGGGACTAGAAGTGAACCGTGCACAGCCCACAGCCAAAGCTCCGTGTAAATGGCCCTTTTTTGCCGTCGTTTATGTGGCACTTCGGTTTCACAGAACGTTTTGGCGATTCACCGCGCGAGCGCGTCATAGAATTTGTAAGAAAATTGCACTCTGCCCTTCCAAAACCGGCACACAGCTCAACAGACTGGCAGGCGTGACAGGGGCCGGATTCCTAGAAATAGGGTGGAGATCGAGTTAAAGGAGCGGGCTTTGCCAAAACAAGCAACTTCAGCGCAGTCTTCCCTTCCAAGAAGGAGCAGGAGCCAGGAGAGGAGGGTAGGTTCAGTGTGTGGCACCACTTAGACACATTATCTTAAGCTCTTTAGTTTTGGCACACTTAGATCCATTACCTCGATTAATGCTAATTGTAATAATTCATAGAAATCACAGGAGGTGGGAGTTAAAAATGCCTAGACTGAGAGATTTTCTATCATACTCCAGGTTTTCTATAATTGGCACCATTTTCTGTAATAGCGTACTCCATTTTTGTGCAGTCGTAATTCCAGTCTGTAATTCTTAAAGATGCAGTATTTATTGCCCGAGTACAGTCTAGATCTTATTTGTGGGTGTACAAGTCCTGCAGTTGAGCTGCTTTTCTGGGACCTAGAAGATCTGGATTTCACTCCTAGTTTGCTTCCTGGGTCAACCTGAGCAATCATTTATAAATATTCTGTCTTCTCAGATCCATACTGGTACGGCAGGGGTAAGAGAATTGCAGGAACAATGGGAGGCTCTGCAAATGAATGGTGTGTTCGGATGCTGTAATCAATGGCACACACGTGTAGATTGAAAACAACTCAGCTCATGTACTTTTTACCCCAAGTTTGGGATTTGATACCCATTAAGTTCTTAAAATTTGGTTTTTCCTGTTCTACACAAATTGTGCTACAAAATCTCCAGATCTTCTGCATTATTTTATATTTACGTAGAGAGCTGGCTAGAAGAAAAGAAAGCAAACCCACACCTGCTGCTTTCTTCCTTTAATCTCACCTCATGGATTTCTTTTACCTTTTTGTCTATGAATGTTCATTCTTCTTACCAATAAAATTCAATAAAATGAGAAACAGTGTCCACAAACTACAGCTCTTTTTTTTTTTAATGGAAAAATTCAAAAGTTGATGAAATTTATTTCTTCAGGCTCGCTCATGCATATCTCATATGTGCTATTACCCAGCCTTACTCCACATGAAAGGTGTCCTGAGTAAGAACAGCAGTTTAGCTCGGCCGAAGGGCTGGCACTTAAGAGCTTAGTTGAGTTCATGTGAGACAATATCCCTTCCCATGTAAGCGACTCTTAACAGTGTGGGTTCTGTTCCCTAGTTATGGCTGGCCTGATTGGAGAGAGAATTCAATACTTGGAAAGAAAACAAGGAAGAAATAAACAAACTCATCATTTTCATAGCCCCCGAACACATAGCACGGGCGTGACGCATACAGTTCGCACTGCTTACGCCTTGCTGCTAACTGCATCATCCTCGTCAGTGTTTATAATACAGCTATTATCAGTGTAAACATGCAGCTTAGTGTGTGTTGACCCATAATGGAAAAGTGACATTGAGATCTTTCCTTCGCTTAATGGCACAAAGTTTAAGCAGGTTTTAGGAGCAGTGGAGCCAGTCTCAGAATCCTCATTTTTCTGAGATTTACACTGAGGCTTTTCAACATGAGATAATTGGGAAGGAGCAGCCTGCTATGGAATGCACGGATGCAAATTAAATCCATATCTGAAGGATATGTTTTTAATTAATGCCGGGAATCTGATAGCTGCATATTTGAAACACTGTTTATGTTAATCTTGAAGGAACTAGTTAGGACTAGCCTACAAATGTAAGAAGAACGTCAAAGCACAGTTACAGTCGAGGCACGGTGACTCTCCTGGGCTGTCAGCATGTGACAGTGTTTACAAACAGCAGAAGAAGAGAGTAGCAGTAACCCAGAATTTGACACATGGAATATTATGAGTCTGTCAGAAAATTAACAAAATACAGATGAGTAAAGGACCGGTTTAAACGTGTTACTAGTTTATGTAGAGCTGCTGTGCCACCGCTACCGTTCTGGTTCTGGACACAGCATGAGGCTTTGGCAACTGCGGAGGCACGCCCTTCCGAGAGATACGTACGGAAATACGATCTGATAGCAAATGCTTTGTATGGATTCAGGGCTTACTCTGTCAGAGCCTTTGAACTTCGCCATCGCTGTGCAGCCCACCCATATGAACTTCTCCTCAGCTGGCGGTGTGCCTTCTCCAGTTCAGCTGCCGTCATCGCCAACACGAGAGCTTCATAACGCAGTATGGACAAACGGGGTGGAAAATGCAGGTGCTTTCTCTCCAGGTAATAGAGATAAAAAAGAATGTATCCTGGAGGTTCTCAATCTGTTCATATAGGCTGCCGGAAGGAACAGAAGAAACATCTGGTGGAAAATAAAAGAGTGTATTGGTCTGAACATGGGCTGGAAGACACGGCCTGACATCAAAAAGGTTTCGGAACACTTCGAGCCAAAGGGGCCTTTGATCATCTCGTCACCTCCTGCTTAACCAGATACTTCCACATTGTGCTGAGAGTCTTCAGCTGAACTAAAGGATTTTCATCCTCAGAAGCCTAAGCTGTTGTGTGTGACCAGCAGAGAGGAGACCAAAAGGCAGGGTTAAGGCAACGAGCGTGTGAAATACTCTGAGAGGATGGTACCAGGCAGTCCCTCTACACAGCTAAAGGGCTTTCTGAAAAAGGTATCGAAATCAAAGAGAATACCGTTTGAGATCACTGGTGGAAACAAACTGCAATGTAAAAAGTTACTGGTTATGGAATAACAAGAGAGTAACCTGCCGTCATCGAAAATTGATTTTAGAATATCTGCATGCAAACATTTATCTTAATTTTGCTTGACCACAGTAATGTTAAGCAAGCATTACCTGAACAGTCTGAAAGTTGTTAACTATAATAATACTACAGGCAGGAAATACTCTGCCGAGTGCAGTTCTTTTTTCAGTGGCAATATAATTTACACCTCATCACTCACAGTTTATACAGATCGTGACATTACAGTTTATGCTGCTGCTGGCAGAGAATTTTTGTGCGTACTGTAGCTGTGAAAACTCTGCAATTCTGTCCCATTTCTATAAAACATTCACATGATGTTTTCCTGGGTGGGTTTTGATCTAATGAACTTTTAACTGCGTTCTAACAAGACCATACCAGCAGCCTGGTGACATCTCTGTGTGCTCCGTTGGCCTGCGGGCTGCCAGGACCGGGGGAGCTGTGTGTTCCGCAGGGAGGTGGAGCATCACTTTGTCGTGCTCCCAGGTCCCCAGCTCTCAAAGTTGGGCTAATCCGGAGGCAATACTGGCTGGATTTATCTGGCACTCCTTGTGAAGAGGGATTTGTCAACGACAGCAAAGGAATTCCTCCAGAAATTACATTAAGCCCCTTTTTGGAAGTATTTTCTTGCTCTGTGTTTTCTCATGGATATATGAGTAGAATTTGGGATATGTGTGCTTTTGTCTTTTTATGCTCATCTGGGTTCTACAACGTATGTGCATCTTTAGGGTAGAAAACTGTGTGGATTGTAATCAAACTAAGACTGCTATCGCAGAACCTGAGAGCTTGTGTTTTGCATGTGGGTGTTCTCAGGCTCAGCTTAGGAGGAATTTCACTCTTAACCTGGCAAACCAGAATTTTCTGGCAAATATATTTGATTTGATCACCTAGCATAGATGGGAAAAGTAGACAAGCTTCCAGGTGCACGGTGCTTCGTTTGGGTCTGAAATAGAAGCAGGGGGCTTCAAAGCTAAATAGAAATTGAGGGCCACTTTTCCTGATGGCCTTTAGAGCAGGCTGGAAGTCATGCGCAGCACCTGAGAGGAAATAACTGATGGTGCTTCTTCACATGTGTGTGTAGGAAATAAGCACCAGCCCTTAGCCTGGTTTCATAAGCAAGTTTCACCCCTGGTCTTGTGGTGGAGCTGCTGCAGCCACAGTGGTCTCCTCAGGATAAAGCTGGATTTGTGTAGGCGGATGTGGCACCGAGTGGCACGATGGAAGCCCACCTTCGGACCTGGAACTGCAGGGTGGTGAGAGGAGGTGGCACAGCTCCCGTCGAGGACCGGTCACACTGCCTGTGGCTGTCCCGGCCCACAGGCCATCTCTGCCGTGGGAACCTCGCGCTTCAGAGGCCACCTCTGGGACAAAGCAGAGGCTGGGGCAGAGGGCTCGCGATTGGCATGGGGTGAGCACCAGCGAGGGCACGAAGGCAGAGCTGCACCGTCTGCACGGCTGTTTGCGCAGGCTGCCTGGGTCTTGTCTGGGTTTCTGGGGATCTTCCAGCTTTCTAGGCAGAAGGGCAAGTTTTTCAGCCATCCGTGAGATGAACCCTCCCACTTCTCAGAGTCAAAAGAATTCCCATGGGGATTGCCCCGGGGACTTCTTCCTCCTCTCCTGAAAGTTTGTGAGCCTATTTGCAGCTTTTTCTTTCAGCAGCTGAAAAATATATGTTTCTGCTGTCACATTTATTTCTATTATTCATTCTGTGTTTTAATTTTGGTCTGTGTCCAATGAGCTTGAGAAATACGTTTTATAATTGCTTTCCTTGTTCTCTTTACTGGCTTTCCATCTGTAAAGTAATGGTCTCCGGCAGCTTTTTGGCTTTTGGCATCGCAGAGTACCTAGGTTGGTTACAAGGAGTCCTGTGCAGCCGCTTGCGAAGATTTCAGCCGGGCCTCTGCTTGATTAATGAGCATTGGCCTATTCTTGAGATAAATTCGTGCTGGATTTTGCCCAAGGGCTAAGAGTGGGCACTCCAGGGAATTTAGTGGAAGAAATCTGTACTTGAAATGACTTTACTTTGCGATCTGTTTACTTAATGATTGCTTGCTCGAAGGTAATACCACTGATAAGGAGGAAAAAAGCCAGTCAAAAATGTAAAGACAAGTACACTCATTACTCTTTTTTTTCCCCTGTTTGTGTACCAAAGCCAGGTCCCTCTCAGAGGAAAGATCATGTGGTAAGCCTGATAGCGGGCCAAGCCCCTGAGGTAGGTGGGAGCTCACAAGATGCTGGTTTGCATCTGTGTGGTGCCTTTCGGCGATGGCATTGGTGACACCAGGGACCTGGCAGTGAGTGGTAATCCCCCTCCTGCCCTGCTGGAGCTGTTTTCCTGGCGATGACTGGTGGATCCATGTCAGTACCAGCGTGTTTTAGCTGATGTCCTGAAAAACTAACGCGTGGCAATTTGACCCGTCTGCTTCTGAATCAATTGACCACTTCCAGTCTTGTCTGCCACAAGCGTGGGCTGCTCCTGGGCTGCAGCTCCACCACCTCCTGCAGCTGCAGGGCAGGGGTGTTGAATCGCTTAGCAAAAAAATATATGGTCTGTGCTGTATTTGAGTACGGATGGTGTACTGGAGAAGTATTTCTCTAAAGGAATCGCATGTGATTCTGCAAATCCCAGGTTCATTTGCAGAAGGAGAAGAAATAAATGGATGTGTGCACAAAACAGTCAATATGCTGAAAGGAAGAAAGCAGCAGAAGACGACACAGTATGTGTGTTGTTAGAGTATCTGTCAATCTAAAGTAATAGTAAGTAAACAGAACCTTTTTTAATTCGTGCAAGTTAATCCCTTCCAGGGCTGAATTAACTAAAGCACATCCCTATGAAATAACCTTCATTATATAAATCAGTGTGCTGATGGATTACTGAGTTTGCAGCCAAAAAACTGCACCACCATAGGTGTGAAGTCTCCTGATCATCTAATAAATTGATAACTTTGAAGCCTAGTTGTGACAATTTAAATGTCATCACTATTAAACAAGTTGCCAAAATGCAAACAACCATCCTAAGTCATTAAAATGTAATTATAAAGGACAGCTGGGTCTACTATCAATATGGGCTGTGGGGACTCATAATGGGGAAAAATATGAGACTTTCACACAAGTGGAATGAGAGGGTGTATCTGCCAGCCAGCGCTGGGGCGGAAAGCGAGGGAAATGTGAGGTTTCTTGCTTTTCTTTTTGCCAGAGAGTAATAAAGAGAAAAGTGACTATAAGGCTTTGCAGGCATGGACCCAACGTGTTTATGGAAGCTGTGTTTAGCCATACTGGCAGCTAAGGTATTGAACTTTATTATTTCCTTGCTGCTCCTGTACCTGGTGCTTTGACATGCCTGTGGTGCAGACAAGGCCAGCTCGTGCTGTGGCTGGCAGAGCCCTGGATTCACCTTGCTGCCGGCTGCATCCCTGCAGGCTCGCTCTGGTCCTCGGCAATGTGGAGATGTGCAGTGGAAATGGAGAAACAAGCTAGAAGTGTGATACTGCTTCATTAAAACAGTAACCCCAAAAGGCCCCGCAGTCTTCTGGTGGTTTATTTGTATGTATTATGGAGCTACAACAGCTGCTAGCTTCCGTAATTACTCCCCACTTTCCCTAAATGTTGCGGGAAGGGTGAAGTAAGTGGGAATTGCTGATATTTGGTAAAATTCTAAAAGAAATATATTTTATGTTTTGTATCTTAATGCATGTAGCAGCTCGAGTGTTGGATAGCTACTCTCTTGAGACTTTTACATATCTAAATAGATTAAAAAAAATACGTATGAATGCTTGCGTGTTATTTGAAATGGAGTGCTTCATTTCTTCCTGTGCATCAGCCTATGGTGCATCATTCTCAGAAAAAAACCCAGGATTGAGTACATTGCAAACAATTCCAAAGTGTGTTCTAGCTGACCGGTATTCCTACAATATTTAGGTGTCAGATTTTCCATGTAGCTGTTTCTCCTCTGAAGTAAATCCTTGTGGTGCCTTGGGGCATTCGTTGTGCTGAACAACTCGTTTGTTTATTCTCACGCAGAAAAGTGTGCTTTTGCACATGGCTGTTCACAAACCATTCATTTCCTTCCTTCTGTGTACTTGGAAGGGATATAATAACTGGCTGTACTAGTGTAATTACCTACCTCTCACTTTTGTAAATTCTAAGTTTTGTTTGTTTTGTAAAGAGCATCAGCTGGTATGGAGCTTAGAGAAATGTTTAAGATTATGAACTGTTTCTAATGAACAGATTGTTCTCTGATGCAAATGGGAAGCCAAGTTGAGAGAGACTTTTATGCAGAAGGATACAGCCTCTCAATGGACTTTGTCCTTATTTTTTGGCAGTTTTGGGCTGCCTTACTCAAATGCATAAACAAGCCTCAGCCTATCAACAACAGAAAGGGGACACTAACCTGCCAAATTCAGGGAAATGAATAAACGGAAGAACAGTAAAAGTCAGTAAAGGAGGAAATCTCATGCAGTGTGAATGATTTCCTATACAGCATAAGCAAAATTTTCTGCTGCTTGTTTCACACAGCTACACTAAGGGTGAATAAATTTTTGTCACCGATGCTGTGATGAAAAGCAGCAAATTCCAGAGATCACACTGGCTAATGGGTGGAATGCTTATTTTGAAGGGAAAAATAAGCTTTCCTATGATTTCCATTCATGTCCTCCCTGTGTGAGATGGCAATTTTCTGCAGGTTTAGGGAATCAAAATAAAATGTTAGTTTTCCAGGTGCACCGAAGAGATTTTGAAATTAGCTTAGCCGAGGTGAAGCTGCACGGTACTTCTCACTGCACGGCGCGAGTCAGCGAGATGCTGCTGTAAAATATCCTCGGGAACAGTCACAAAGTCTGCGGGGGCTGAGGGCAGAGGAAGGTCAGCAGCTGACATGGGATCGGGAGCCAGATGTGCTGACCCTTAATCATAGGCTTTTGCAGGCTTCTTCCAGGCTGCAGTTCAG
Organism: Trogon surrucura; assembly: GCA_020746105.1. NCBI lineage: Eukaryota > Metazoa > Chordata > Aves > Trogoniformes > Trogonidae > Trogon > Trogon surrucura. The sequence continues at coordinate 26,685,574 of CM036625.1, read as the reverse complement.
CGTGACATTATTGAATTCACCGTTAGATTAAGCTGGTCTACTCCGACACGTACAGACCCACCCGGTCGTTAATGGCTGTGCCACCAGCTTCCTGGTGCAGCTCGGGGAGAGGTGGGTACGGTGTCCTCCGAGCACTCCTGCTCCATGTCCTCACCCGTTCATGTTTGGACTGGATGGAAAGGCGTGCTCCCCACTGAGGTCAGGTTGGAGCATTCGTGCTGTGTGTACACATTAAAACTGGCAATAGTAATCTGCAGCATGGTTTTCTTTTCTCTTGCAAAATTAGAGCTGTTGAATTCAGTGTTATGTCATGATGAAACTCATCTGCTTGTGTGCTGGTGCAAAATCTTTGGCTTTGCAGAGAAAACATCCTTAGAGACAGCAGTCCCAGCAGAGGCAGAGGTCTTGCTCAAGGACTGAAATTAAGCATGGTCAGAAATCTGTAAATATTAAAATATCTTAGAAAAAAATATTATCTTTTCATAAGCATCTGGAGATGGCAAACTTAAGATGATATATGCACACCCTAACCATTCCTTCTTGCTTATGTATGATTCTTGCTTGCAGGATCATTCTGCAGAGAATACTTGCGGTAGAACTGGATTGAAAGAGATCTTCACGTGGTGCAATTATTACTGGCCTAACAAATATTTTTGGGTTGATAATGTAAGCTTAAGAAAATGATATATCGATGTAGTGTTATCTTTATTCAGAGGATTTGCTTGCAACTTGCTCGCTTACACGGTGCTTACTCAGCAAGCCTCACAGCAGTCATCAGCATTAAGGTCAGGAGCAGCAGCTCTGTCTCACACTGTGCCCTAAAGACGACGTTTGCTGAACATTGCACCAGTGTCGAATCAAACTCGCTGCTGACTCCGCTGGGATGACTTGACCCTCGCGCAGCCCTGGGGCCAGGCAGTGAGCTGAGGCCCTTTGCAGGTGCCTGCCAGTCGCCAGCCACCGCAACCCGGTCGCCTGCCATCGTCCTGGTCGAGGGCATGCCTGGGGAGGAACGGGTGGGTTTGTTCTCGTGCTGAAGTGACCAGCGCCAGCGTCCGCCACCAGGTCCGGCTGAGAGGGCAGGCACGACTACCCTCCCAGCGTACCTGGGGTTTGAGAGTCCTCTGGCAACAGAAGAAAGGCCCTGAGGGTAATTCCTGCCCAGGCCAGACCACACGGGTGGCCGATGCGCGGTGCTGTGCTCTGCAGCACGCGGGCACAGGGCTGCAGAGACCCCAGGCTCGCGTGTGCTCGGGTCGCTAATGCTGTTCGGCAAGCGCTTTCGCACGGAGTCTGCTACAGCCCTCTGATGTAACAGAAGAAATTGGGTATTCTACAGTGGCTTTAATTAAAGTTAAAAGATGGCATTTGAAGTTAGCTAAATATGAAAGTGTTTCATAATGAGAATGAATTCCTCTGGGATATTAATTTTTTTATTACTTTTCCCACCACGTGGACAGCTTTGGACCGGAGGTTAAGAACAAAAGCTGGATACTTCTGCTGAAATTCTCTGTATAGAAATAATTACTGAGGGCAACATTTTAACTTATCTTTCAGTTCCAGACTTGACAACCCTTTCAGATGATTAGGAGGAGGCAGACCTCTCCATTAAATTTTTCTAGGTTGTTCTGCAGACTCGGGAAGACATTATTTATAGTCTGCTCGTGTATCTAAGTTGATCTTTGTCATTGTGTGGCCAGAAACATCTGTTTTAAACAATAGAAGCTGAGATTATTAATCACTATTCTATAGGAAGGAATTAATTTGGTAACAAACTGCATAGCTATAGAATCATGCAATAACTGGCACCTTGCTGACAGCATGGATAAATTGAGGGTTTCATTGTGTTGAGATGTCAGTCCTGCACCTGTCATCCCTGCTAAATAATTTTTAAAGACTTAAAGAGCTCAAGAGGTATCATGGCCACCTATAAGATTCAAAATTCATTTGTTCCCATCTCCTAGGTGCTATTTTTAGAAATAACAGAAGAAACTAATAAATCAGTCTAGTAGCTATATTTGTGGTTATAGTTTAATCCTATGAGAGGGAGGAGTCATCAGTTGCGGTTGCCTGCAGGTGTCAGAGTGTCCTTAGCGTGTTTGGGTTTTCTTTTAGATAGAAATATTCAGACGGGAAAATAGTGTGATCCTTCCGTTTACACTACTTGTGTACTTGTAACGTGAAACACTAAATACAGAAGAAATCCACAGAGCTAGATGGTGCGAACCTGGGGAGACCTTGGGTGAGAAGATAAGTGAATCTGCTCAGACTTCTCGTGTCTGGGTTGCGTGGCAAGGTCCGGGCACTCTGAATCTGCCGGCTACTAATAATCGCCGGTGACGCTTTGTAAAAAAATAATGGAATGCATGTAATACATCCTCCTCTCCTGTTATGTTATTTATGTAAGTTAACTGAAACATCCTCAAGAATTAATGCATTAAAGTGGTTAGGAAAGCCAGCAGAGAATAGTGGGCACGGAGACCTTCTCCTCTGTGTCAGCAGAGGCTGTGAGAGGGTCAAAGCTGCTGGAGTGCTGCACGTGCCGAACAGATGCAAAATAATTTTCAGCACTAGAAAATCATCTGATAGCAATAACTCTAGAGTAATATGTTGTAGTCATGTATTTAGCTTGTTGTATGTACAAATACTGTTATATAATAGTTGTGTGCGCGGTCGTATGTGAACACATGGCAAAAAATTAAGAAATGTATTTATTTTACTTTTAGCATTGCAGATTGCTTATTAGCACTTTCACGGACAATCTTTCTCTAACAAACTTTCTCTGTTCTCTTTGAAATTAGTGGGAATTAGGCATCTGGATTTCTTTAAAGATAAGGCTTTTAGTGTCCAAAGTTAAGGAAGAATATTATTATTTTTTTTTGAAGAATAGATTATTCAGCTCGATTTTTAATTGAAATTTATAGGAGCAATCTGTGGTAGAGGTGGAAATCCCGCTCTGTTTGTGTTACCTACGTCATGCTGAGCACAGTATTAGGGCAGCGAGTAGCTCCTTCTAATTTTAGCGTGCACGCTCAGGAGACCAGATGCCATTTAGTTTAGATAACTTGGCTTAATTTTTGAGAAAAGCAATAATAGCAGCTAGTCAGAATTTTTTTGTTCAGAATGCCAGCTGTAGGGTTTGCTGAGCTGCAGGTCCTGGGGCGAGCACAGATGCTGGCTGAGGAACGGGCGAGAGCGGGAGAGCCCGAGAGCTCTCTCGGAGGAGCAGCAGAGCCCCTTGATCCTGCTGGGCCACCGCGGAGGCTCTGGGATCTGGATGTGACATGGGACGTGTCTTCTAAAAGAGCTCTCTGAATTAAAAAAATTAAACTTGGGCAAACGTTTGATTTGTAATCTTTGCCTCATGGTTAATGGTCTCCTTGTCTCATCCTACTAAATGAGATTTTTCCTTAACTCAGCCTAATACAGCTTTTCCAGATCAACATTTGTGTATAAATTAGTATTTCATTTTCTTTCTAGAAATACCACACTTCCCTTTTTGCTGGAATATTTTCACTGTAAACAAACAGTTTACCTTGGCCCTGGAATTAACCGTCATTCGGATCTCCTCAGTTCACTAATGAAACAGAGTTTGAAATGATAGACACACACAAAAATATTTTTTATGTTAAAAAAATGAGCTCTACAGTTGTTTTATGGCTAGATCAACACTCTACTTGGACGACAGGCTGTTTCCTATCTTCTTGTTTCTGACATTCAGAAAGAAGGATACATTTCTCTATTATTAAGCTCCCCAAAATCTTAAACCACATTTTTTTTAAGGAAGTTCCAGTATCTGTTACATAGCAATACTTCAAAAAAAGACAATTTTTGGAAGGAAGTTTCAGTATCTGTTAAGTAGCGATACTTCAAAGCACTTGCTAGAAACAAATCATGTAACAGCACTGTTTGACAGATTTATTTAGGGATAAACATGCATACTGGTTTGGTAAACAGCGTCTAGTTGCGTACATTTGGGTTGTCTGCTCTGCTCATGAAAGACAAAAATTAGACCTTTTCTATGATAGTCCAAAAGCCATCTCTAATTCTAACCACATGACGTGGAGGAGTGAAGATGAAAAACAAAGCCCATTATCACCATCTTTTTTAAACCTGGTAGATCTTGGATGCGTAATAAACTGACTCTGAGTATTTCAGTAATTTAATCCATGTACAATTCTGCAATAATTGCAAAAAAAAAAATAAAATCTTAGTAACAAGGGCAAACCTGGTGGCTTTCCGGGACCAGTGTCTGATTTTCTTGCTCCGTTCTAAAACATTTGATGTACTAAAACGTAAATAGAGAAATAAGGTTTTTACGAGGGCAGGTAACATTTCACATTTGATTTTCTTGCTAATTTGTAATTTAATAGATTTGCTCTTACCGTTTCTAAATCCTCCATCCACCAGAGCAGTCTCCATTGACCTCGGTCCTCTGGAGGAGCAGCTGTGGTGGGTCCTCTCTGCGCCTTCAGCTGAGTCTGAAATATTTGCAGGATCCAGGATTTTTGAGAATATTCTTGCTCCTGACCTATTAATTAAATTTGGCCTAATTTAAGCAATAGCAGTAACGGCGTGCCAAGTGAGCGGCAGTTATTAACTTCCATTAGGCTGAAACCAGTTTCTTCAGCAATGTCCCCCAAAATGACTGTTCTAATTTGGCATGTATCATTTAAGTGGCAATTACTGTGGTAACAATTTAAATGCATGTGGTGCCATTCATTTTGTACAGCAAACCTGCACTAAGTAGAAGTAGGAGTTGAGAGAAGTTAATGGATTTTGACTAGACTATTCAGAGCAGGCTAGAAAAGGAAACATTTGAGTAGTGGTAAAGAAAAATGTAGTTTGAGTTATTTTTTTCCTGCAGACAGAGCTCAAAGCCAGTTGATCAGGTTTTGTCTAAGATTTCCTAAATTTGCTTTTTCTCTGAGATCAGTCAGGAAGATTCTGAGTTCTGAAAGTACAAAGAAAATTGAATAATGCAATAATGGGAATTAAATTATTCCAGTGCCTCCCTTCGCATGGTAAAGTGTATGAACTTGCAGGCATGCTTATCTGTCAGTGGGCATATATGAAAGTAAATATTTTTAGTGCTTGATGTATCACACCACCACCCTGCCGATACACCCTGCAAATCCTCCCCAAATGCAGATAAAACCTCTTGGCAACTGGGGCATCTCGATATTTTTTTAGCCTGACAAAACCTTCTGAAAGTTTGACTCCACTGACTACCTCTCATAACTGGGGGAAAAAAAAATCAGTAAATGGTATATGCAAAAGAGATAAAAGGGATTTAACAGAATGCAAGCTCCAAAAGCTGTCCAGTGAAAGCGATGGTGCAATATCGCCAGCGTGATCTCAAAAGACGTTGTGTGCAATATCATACTGTAATTAACTATTTGTTCTCTATTTTGTTTTCTCTCCGTTACATGATAATCCCTGATGTTCTGTTTGCTTTTTGACTGCATAAGAAAACCGAGCTGATGTCTTTATAGAGCTACCTCCTGTAATTCCGTGAGCTTCTTCAAAAGTAGCTGCAATTAGCTCGGAGCCTGTTGCTGAATATGTAAAGTCAGAATTGCTTTTTCCTGCGTACGTTTATACTTACCATTTTATTGCCCAGCATGACACAGTGACATGAGGCTTCTCTGCAACCCTTAGTAACTCTTTGAAAGAGCAGAGATCAAGAAAGTATGTTCCATTTATGATCAGCAGGCCATGATTATGCTTGATCCTGTCCCACAAGTGAAAGCTCAAGGAGCCCTGAATCACAACTGGAGCCTGTGAAATGGGTCTGTACCTTCGCAGGTCAATAAAAATCACTAAATTTTGTCCACTATCACCGAACATGTCAGGTCTTTAGATAAGCTCAACCACCACAGTCTCTGAAAAACACGGTAATACTCCTTTTTCTCTAGAGGCCACCGCTCACTGTTGTGCTGTTATCCCGTTTTCAGTGCGCCGTTCCCGATGAACAGAAGGTAGAAGTCTGCCCTGGTGGAACCCCAGCAGCACGTCTGGCCCTGGGACTGGGGCGTGGCACGAGGACCAGCAGCAGCTCACAGGTGGGGTCCCCGCGGCCAGAGCCAGGGTCCCCGGGTTGGTGCCGCACGATCTCTGTGGCTTCTGGCATGGCAGACCCCAAAACAGAGGTAACCCCCCTGGGGGGTGTGTGGCAGGAGCAGTGGTGGGCACAGCCCGGCTCCACTTGCTGCTCCCTGGCGGGGCAGGCAGGCGGTAGCTGGTTCTCGCCCCTGGGGCCTCGTAGGGGTCAGCACCGTGTCCCTTTTCTCCTGGAGTTGTCAAGTACCATTGAGGGCAAGAACAAGCACGTTGCCTCTGCTTTATCTGTCCTTCATGGTTAAGCACTGTGGCACCTAAAGGATGAAATAAAGCTGATCACTAGAATGTAACTTAAATATTACATGTGATTCATGTTTGTGCTCTCTCTAAATGCCGATAGGAGTAAAGCTTTTGCATGTGGAGAGTACCCTATAGAAACAATCCTAATACATGAGGTACGGAAAGTATGACTTAGACATTTCTAGCTCTTGTTACTGTGATAAAGCAGAGTACAGCTGCTGGCAGTCCGACACGCTTACTGCTGGTAACGTAATATGTTTGAAGATTCTAATTAGTCATTCTGTATGTGTGCTTGATTGGCCTTAAAGAGATGACAGTGGAAGCCAGGGATGTAAGATCTGTGGGTTTGCATTTCCACTGTAATCATGATGTTGCTACCATTCCTCTAACAGAGACATTGAACAACTTGTTTACTTAAGTAACGGTTTAACCAGTTTGGAGTCGAGCACACTATTTTTGAAGGAGGAGTTACACAAGTTTCATCCTTACTGTTGAATGTAGAAAAGTAAATACTACAAATGAGCCTAAACAAATAAAATATGCAATCAAATCAGCCTTGGGACGAGGGCTGGAACATAACTGTGCTGAAGCAACAGGAGGGACAGAGCTGGGCTCTGCCCAGTGTCGGGACAAAAGGCAGTGGGCACAAACTGAAGACAGGGTATCCTGTTCAAGGGTGAGAAGCGAGCAAAGTGCTTAAAGATGTGTTGGAGGATGTGTTGCATTAAGGATGCGTGTTTAGTCTTAATTCCTAGTTTCACTTTATTCCTTCACTCAAATGTAAAAAAAACCCCAAACCACCAAAACCAAAGAATAAAACCAAAAAAAAGGCAATAAAAACCCCAAGGAGTTAGAAATGTATGTTACCCAACCCCTCTTCACCCTGTTTTTTGCAGCGAGCTGAGAGTCTCTGTGTGAACAGGTGGAGCTACCTTCCAGGGAGGCTAGTCTTTGCTGTAATTTAGAGGAGGACTATGTCTTTAGTTACTTCTGGATGTGGACAGTGGCCTTCCTGAGGTGCTGTTCCCCCAAGGAAGTTACCAGACACGAGGTTTGGTTATCTCAAGGCCCTTGCCCATCTGCTCTGCCAGGCTGGGAAGGGGCACAACGGGAACTAATTGTCTGAAGCACTTTATGCCTCAGGGGATTACCCTGTGCTGAGTTATCTTCAACCTTACTAAAGCAGATTAGAGAAATGGGAACTTTGGTCCTTGTCTGTTCTATTATACTCCTTTCCCTTCTCTGTGGCAAAGAGTTGCCTTGTCTCCAAACGAACGGAGCTCCAACATGTTCTGAGGTGCGTGATCCGAACATGGGCACAAAGGGTTCAGCGGGAACTTGGTATGGAATTTTGGGCTGGGACATGGCCACTAAAATAGCAACCTCCATTTAATTCATGTTTTTTGCAGCTGAATTTTTCATGTAGAGAAGGAGCGATGCAGTGTGATGGCCATGGGTATTTGCACAGGGAACGAAACATCTTGGTTTTCCTCCAGGACATCCCGGTACGTGAACACCTCTGCAATTAATGGCATAGCCTGAGTTCTCAGTAGCTCGCTGTCAAGAGTGTGTTTGGGGAGTTTAAATAGAAAAAAAACAAGGGTACGTTCATCTCTTGGGTGTGCTGACATGCAGGCACACAATTCCGAGACGTGATCCGACACAAGGCACGCTCCAACAGGTGGGTTTCAGAGCACGCTGGAAGCGTTCGCGTTGCCCGTTATTTCCGCCGGACGAAGGCCGCGCGTCTGTTCGAAAACTCTTCTGGGGCGCCCTAAGTACCCCCGGAGCAGCGGGAGCGGACAGACCCCTCCCGGCGGGCCGCCCCTGCAGGTGGCAGCATTGAGCAACTTATTTTCGGGACGCGGCGGCGGCGCTCGCCTCCCGCCGGCGGGGGGGGAGGGAGCTCCCCGCCCGGCACCCGCCTCAATTCGGCACCGACCGGCGCGGGGGGCAGCGCGGCTCTCCACCAGCCCCGCACGGCGCCGAGCCCGACCCCCGGGGCAGCGCCGAGCCACCCCCGCTCCGCTCCGGGCCTCCCCCGGGCACGGCCGCGCCGCCGCGGGCCACGTCGGAGCCGGAAGCGGGGGCGGAGCGAGGGGGTGCACGTAGGGCCGCGGCCTCAGACACCCCGGGACACGGCCACCCCGCTCGGCCACCCCTCCCGGCCGCCGGTCCCGCTGGCCCGCGGGCGGCGGTTCCCGGTTATAAATAACCCGGGGCGGGACGGCGGCGGCGCCTCCCCGCCGCGGCCCCCTCCCCGCGCCGCGCCGCCGCCGTGAGCGACGGGCGGCGCAGCCAATCGGGGCGCGGCGCGGGCGGGCGGGGCGGGAGCGGCGGGGCCGGGCGCGGGGCTGGCCGGGAGCCGGGCGGCGGCGGCGGCGGCTCCGCCGGGGATGGTCCGGGCAGCGCCGCCGTCACGTGTGGTTGCGCTCGGGGCCGGCCGGAGCCGCGGCGGCGGGCGGAGGGGCGCTGGGGCGGCGAGCGCGGCCCCCGCCGCCCGGAGGGAGCGCGGGGCGCCGGGAAAGTCCGTGAAGGAGCCGGCGGAAGGAGGGAGCGGCGGCGGCGGCGGCTCCCCCGGCGGCCTGGGGCAGGGGAGGGGGCCGCGCCGGCGGGCGCTGAGGCGCTGCCGCCTGGAATGAAGAGGAGGAGGAGGAGGAGGAGGAGAGGACGTTCCCCTCCGCCGCCGCCGGGCCGCGGCCGCGGCGCTCTGCCCTAACGAGATGGGACTGAATGGGGTCGGCAGCCTCCGCGCGGGCGGGCGGCAGCGGCGGCGAGCGCGGCGCTGAGGTTCGGCAGGGGGGCGGCAGCGTGCGGGGGGCGGCAGCGCTGGCGGTTGGTTTCGGGGGGGTGCTCTCGTTTTTATTCTTTTTTTTTGTTGGGGGGGGTTGGAGGGAGGCGGCGTGTGTTTTCGGGTGCGAACCCCGGACTTTGCAAAACAATCTCCGCCCCCGAGAGGATATTTAATCTGCCGGAGGGATCGCGGCTCGCGGGGGCAAACTTGAGGCGGGGAAGGGGAGCGGAGGAGGAGGAGGAGGAGGAGGAGACCCCGGCCCCGGCCGATCCCGACCCCCGCGGGGGGAGATGCGTTTCTCTTTGCCGGCGGCAGCTCCTGGGACGAGACTGATCGGGACCGGACTTTTTAAGGACGCGCTCACCCATCCGAGAGCGGTTTGGGCATAAACAGCAACGCAAACTCTGATTTGGTGCTGGAAGCTGCCTCTGCCGCTGAACAGCTGCTCTCGCCCTGCTTCTGTCCCTTCCCCGTCCCCTTCTCAGAGGAGGATCCCGATCTATTTTGCTGCCTTTTTTTTTTTTTTTTTTTCCCCCCCCCCCCCAATTGTCGTTGCATGAATTTTGTTTTAGGTGGCTGTCTTTTCCGGCTGGCTTGGCTCTTTCGGGGTCTCACAGGCTGCTAGCTGCAGCAACAGCTCTGCCGCCTCTCGTCATGGCCAGCCCCACGGATAATAACGAGGGCTTCTTCTCGGATGTCAGGAAGGTGGGTTACTTGCGCAAACCCAAGAGCATGCATAAACGCTTTTTCGTGCTGAGGGCAGCGAGCGAGTCTGGACCTGCCCGGCTGGAGTATTACGAGAATGAGAAGAAATGGAGACACAAGTCAGGGGCCCCCAAGCGCTCCATCCCGCTGGAAAGCTGCTTCAACATCAACAAACGGGCTGACTCCAAGAACAAGCACCTGGTGGCCCTCTACACCAAGGACGAACACTTTGCCATTGCAGCCGACAGCGAGCTGGAGCAGGAGAGCTGGTACCAGGCGCTGCTGCAGTTGCACAACAGGGCCAAGGGCCACCACCATCTCCACCACCACCACCACCACCACCACAGCGACGTCACCTTCGGAGGCAGCAGCGCGGGGCTGGGGGAAGCGGGTGAGGACAGCTATGGTGAGGTAGCCCCTGGCCCGGCTTTTAAGGAAGTTTGGCAAGTGATTCTGAAGCCTAAGGGCCTAGGCCAGACAAAGAACCTGATTGGCATCTACCGCCTGTGCCTGACTAACAAGACCATCAGCTTCGTGAAGCTGAACTCTGATGCGGCTGCTGTGGTGCTGCAGCTGCTCAACATCCGCCGCTGCGGTCACTCTGAGAACTTCTTCTTCATCGAGGTGGGGCGCTCGGCCGTCACCGGGCCTGGCGAGTTCTGGATGCAGGTGGATGACTCGGTGGTGGCGCAGAACATGCACGAAACCATCCTGGAGGCCATGCGAGCCATGAGTGAGGAGTTCCGGCCCCGCAGCAAGAGCCAGTCCTCCTCAAACTGTTCCAACCCCATCTCCGTGCCCCTGCGCAGCAGGCACCACGTCAACAACCCTCCGCCCAGCCAGGTGGGGCTCAGCCGCCGCTCCAGGACCGAGAGCGTCACGGCCACCTCTCCGGCCGGTGGCGGGGGTGGGGGAGGCACGGGTGGCAAACCCAGCTCTTTCCGGGTGCGAGCGTCGAGCGATGGTGAAGGCACAATGTCGAGGCCTGCCTCTGTGGACGGCAGCCCGGTCAGCCCCAGCGCCAACCGGACCCACTCACACAGGCACCGTGGCAACTCCAGGCTCCATCCCCCACTAAACCACAGCCGGTCCATCCCGATGCCTTCTTCGCGCTGCTCTCCCTCAGCCACCAGCCCCGTCAGCCTGTCCTCCAGCAGCACGAGCGGCCACGGCTCCACCTCGGACTGCCTGTTCCCACGGAGGTCCAGCGCGTCGGTGTCTGGCTCGCCGAGCGATGGTGGATTCATTTCCTCCGACGAGTACGGTTCCAGCCCGTGTGACTTCCGCAGCTCTTTTCGCAGCGTGACCCCGGATTCATTGGGACACACCCCACCAGCCCGGGGCGATGAAGAGCTCAACTACATCTGCATGGGGGGCAAGGCCACCTCCTCCTGCTGCAGCCTGGCAGCCCCCAACGGCCATGTCATCTCACGCACCTGCCACCCGCAGCAGCAGCCCCGCTACCCCGGCACATCCTGCTGCCCTCGAGGTGGCAGCGAGGAGGCTCCCGACTTGGAGAAGGCGTTCAGGAAGCGGACTCACTCTGCAGGCACCTCGCCCACCATCTCCCACCAGAAGACGCCCTCTCAGTCTTCAGTGGCCTCCATTGAGGAGTACACAGAGATGCTGCCTTCTTACCCCTGCGGCAGCAGCCGCCTGCCCTCCTATCGGCACTCGGCCTTTGTGCCCACTCACTCCTACCCGGAGGAGTGTCTGGAGATGCACCACCTTGATGGCGGCCACCATCGGACCAACTCCGCCCCGCACACAGATGACGGCTACATGCCCATGTCGCCTGGCGTGGCCCCTGTGCCCAGTGGCGGGGGCCCTCCCAAGGGCGGTGACTACATGCCCATGAGTCCCAAGAGCGTGTCGGCTCCGCAGCAGATCATCAACCCAGGCAGGGGTGGCCGCCACCCTCCGGCCACGGTGGACTCCAACGGCTACATGATGATGTCCCCCAGTGGCAGCTACTCCCCAGATGGCGGCTCCACGGGCTACGGCAAGATCTGGACGAATGGGGCCGGCCACCACCCAAAACTCTCAGTGGAGAGCAACGAAGGGAAGCTCCCTGGCGGTGGCAGTGACTACATCAACATGTCCCCAGCCAGTGGCTCCACCACCAGCACCCCACCCGACTGCTACTTTGGGGGCGCGGGGCAGCCGGGCGTTGAGGAAGCTGCCACTGCCCACCACCACCACAAACCCATCTACTCGTACTTCTCCCTGCCGCGCTCCTTCAAACATGTGCACCGACGGGGTGGTGGAGCAGTGACGGCCGAGGAGGGCAGCCCCCAGCCCCGTGCTGCTCTTAGTTCCAGCCGCCTGCTCTATGCCGCTGAGGACTCATCCTCGTCCACCAGCAGTGACAGCCTGGGTGGCGGTGGTGGCCCAGACCCTCCGCAGGCGCAGCCCCCGCGTAGGGTGGACACGGCCGTGCAGACCAAGGGCCGACTGGCGCGGCCCACCCGCCTCTCGCTGGGTGGCCCCAAGGCCAGCACCCTGCCACGCGCCCGTGAGCAGCCACCGCTGCTGCCCGAGCCCAAGAGCCCTGGTGAGTACGTCAACATCGAGTTCGCTGCTGTCGCTGGTGAGAAGTCGGCCTTCCCTGCCCTGGGGCTGCCACCAGGTGATGAGGAGTATGTGAACATGGAGCCAGGGCTGCCGCGGGCCCCTGCCTTTGCCCCTGCTGCTCGGGTGGCCTCTGGTGCCCGGGACTACGTGACGATGCAGCTGGGGGGCTCCACCGCTCGCTCCGGGGGCTCCTGCTCGGACTGCGCCGACAGCCCTTCGCCCTGCTCGCCTGCGCTCCTGCTCGCCTACGCAGAGGCACGGCCTGGCCGCTCTGCCGCCGAAAAGCCACCTCCGCCACTGGCCGCGACTTCTGCGGCAGCATCCCCAGAGCTGCGGCCGGCCGAGCTCTCGGCGCCACCGCCACGCTCCTCCTCCCTGCTCGGAGGCCCTGGTGCTGGCAGCGCCTTCACCCGCGTCAGCCTCAGCCCCGGCCGTAGCCAGGGCTCAGCCAAGGTGATCCGAGCGGACCCGCAGGGCGGCCGCCGCCGGCACAGCTCCGAGACCTTCTCCTCCACGCCGAGTGCAGCCCGCGGAGTGCCGAGCGGGGGCCCGGGGGGCGCCGGAGCCACCTTCCCAGGCGGGGGGGGGCGCAGGGGGCGCAGAGGAGGCGAAGCGGCACAGCTCGGCCTCCTTCGAGAACGTCTGGCTGCGGCCGGCCACGGGAGAGGCGAGCCGCCGTGAGCCCGGCGCCCCATCCACCCTGGAGAACGGCCTCAACTACATCGACCTGGACTTGGTGAAGGACTTCGGGCACCGCCGCCACCACCTCCACCACCACCTCCACCCTGCCGAGGGGGTGGCTGCACCAGGGGGCAAGCAGCTGCCACCGAAGCCCTCCGGCCAGCCTCGGGGGAGCGGCCGTGCCACCGACGACCTGAGTGCGTACGCCAGCATCAGCTTCCAGAAGCGGGAAGAGCTGTAGGAGCCTCTGGCGAGGCGGGAAGGTGAGGCTGGGGCGCCGTGGCCCTGCAAGGGGAGTGGGCTGGGGGCGCTGGCTGCAATTCCCGCCCCTGGCGCGGCAGAATGGGCTCCTGGTGCCTCTTGGCCTTTGTGTCTGGCCAAGCGTTCCGGCAGGGAAAGCCTCCCTGAGCCCAGCGTCCCCACGATGTCCCAGGGCCAGGGGATGCTTCCGAAGCACGTGTGGAAGCTCCCGTTCGGACGGGGACGTGGTGCTGCCGCCACATTTCTTTACTTCTTGGAATTAGTTGTGCTTTGAAAGTGTGTGTGGGGGAGGAAGGAGTGAGCTGTAACGTAGGGCTGGCAGTGGGAAACGGCCCTGGCGACCCCGGCTTGGTCAGTAAATCGCTCTTGTGGGCAAGGGTGAAGTGGCCAGCTGTGCCAGCGCTTGCCGTCCCACGTGCCAAGCACAGCTCGCGACATCTGCCTCGCAGGGCTGCGGTGACTGTTAATTTAGTCTGGTTCAGAAGATGCTTTGAGTTTGAAAACAGACTTCAGAAGGGTCGGAGTGTGGTATCTGTTGCTCATGGTTCAGCTGACAGGGAGCGTGGCTGTCCCGCGCCCGCAGTGGTGTTAGGTGCTGCGTGAGGCACAGGCCGTGTGAGCTGGGTCTTGGGCACTGACTGATCCTTCAAGCTTGTCATTTTTAATTCAGGAGAAACTTCTGCTAGGCTGTTGCACGTCGGTTACAGGCGCGTAGGATGAGTAGGAGTGTTGTTGCAAGCAGTGTGGTGTTTGTGCTGCGCGGGAGCCTCGTGCAGCGCACAACAACTCCGTCCCGTTCGGCGCCCACGAGGCACAGTGCCCTGTGCGAGTCCTGTCGCAGGCAGGTGCTGGCAGATGGCTACACACTTAGTGTGGTTGCGACACTGGAGTTCAGCAGCTTTCTGCATACTTGAGCAGCAGCAGTCATAGTATTTAAGTCGTGGTTATGAGTATGTGCAGTGCTATTGGGGGATGAACCTCATACTGCTGTTTACATCCTAAGCATAATAAACATGCTGTGTGTATTGCTCGTTTGCTCGGCTCAGGGCGGTGCCATGGGCTGGGCTTAGTACGATGCCTGGGATCCTACGGTCACCATTTTCGTATGTTTTTCCATCCTTAAAACGTGAACAAGGGTAAAACAATCTCCTCAGGCTGGCTACTGGTGCCTGTTGGAACAACGCAGCGTGAGGAGTCTTACGTGACCTCTCAATACCAGGTTAACTTCCAAGTTCAGGGTGAGGTTTAAGATCAGCACAGGTGTTGCTGGTCTGGTTCAGGTGGTACCTGGTAGGGATCGGTTATTTGTGCGAAGGCCTGACGGGAGCGTGCCGCTGGCACAGCGCGTGGCCTGTGACCGGGCTGACGCTACCACACCCTCCCTCTGCTCCAAGCTGTGCTGGCAAGCACCAATCTCGACTGTCCTCACAGCACTTCGATACCTGAGGATCCCTGCCTGCCTAGGGCAGCTCTGGTGGCGTGACCTCTTCAGGAGGGGATTTTTGCCAGAGGGTGCAGCATGTTGCGCTATAAATCATGTTGCTGGGGGCATCGCTTCCTCCCCCCGCCCTGTTGTGTGCTAAGGTTGGGGGAGCAAGTGTGATACATAATGAACACGTGCAAGACTATGAGAATGCAGGCTGGGTGGGAGCATTGTCATAGCTGTTTACTTCCACAGCTTTCTTGCAAAAGTGCCGTTCTCTTTTGCTGTAGGCAACTTACTGATCCTGCGCGTCATCTCTCACTCAAAAGCTGTGGCACTGTCCTGCACTGCGGTGGTAGGGAGATACCTGCTGTGATTACGCTCTTCAGTGGAGGATCAGGACGTGGAAGATCGTTTGAAAAATATTATACAGATGATTTTCAGAGCAGCGTTGTGAAAGGTGCTGTCTAACAGAGTAATTGCTGTTTGAAGTTGGTTCTTATTTCCCAAAATTAGGATGGGACTGAGCAAGCACAGCTTCTTCGGGGAGGCAGGGGAAGAGTCAGGCTATAATTATATGGGGAGCTGTAGCCATGGCTGTTCCCTTTCCCTTCCCACTGTAAACCTCTACTGGTTGCTTGTAACTTTCTCCAACATTAACCCTTGGGACTCTTTATTCCCCGGGCTAGATTTCTCACCATTGGCTGACACTTTCCATGCAACATTCAGCCCGACTAGCTCATCTGTTGTTGAGTGTGTTAAGGAAAAAACATTTTGTCTGTGTTAAACGTTTTTCACAGCTGTTTTTTTGACACGCCCTCATACCTTTTTTGCTTTGGAGGTTTGGCAGGGGAATCGGCCCGTGTAGGTTATACCTTACACCATTCTTGAGAAAATCTGCCTGGAGGTGAGCGATTTACAGGCCTGCAAACAGTCTGCACACGCCTGGAAAAGTTGTTGAGCCCCGTCAGCTAAACCGTTCTCTGAAAGGCCCATGTGCCGCGGGGGTGCTTCAGGTCCCTGAAGCCTCGCGCGCCCTTTCCCAGGAGCAGCTGGGCGGCCTTGGCCGGCTTCCCCCCGTGCTGCTCCGGCTCTGGCTGCAAGCAGGGAGATTGCGGTGGTTGTTTTTCCTGTTGGTGTCTGAGCAACGTGAAAGTGGAAGGAAAAGCTGCTTGGTGTGGTTGCAGGTGTGGTGGAGAGGAGGGAGAACACCCAGACCTGGGAAGGGAGAGGCGAGGCTGCAGGTATTGGAACCAGGGATGGGGAAGGCTGCTTTGAGTGCACTTTCTTTGCTCTCAGTCTCTTCCGTGGGTTGTTATTTACAGTATAAATCTCAGAAGTGACTGCATGTGCTCTTTATTCCATAGAGCAGCCTGCCTTCCCACCCCAAAGGCCTAAGCTGTCTGGATAACTCTTGTTTTATCCATTCTGGAATTTTCTGTTCCAGACTACCAAACAAGGACCCCAGATGTTGGCCATTCGTCCCCTAATGGGTGGAATGATTGCTGCTGCTTTGCTGCAAGCTACCTCACTCCTCTACTCTTCCCTGCTCCCCATCCTCCCCACCAGCCACCCCCACGTTGCTCAGGCATTACATTCTGAAGTGTTTTTAACCTCTTTCAAGTGTACTTATTTCTTCTGACGTTAAAGATCCTGGCTCAAATAATCACGTTGTTTTCCAGATCACATTAAAAACCACTTTTCTCTCACCCACAACATTCCTCTGCGCTTTCCCATCCCATTGCTGTCGTAGGTCCTTGGCTGTCTCCTGCCAGCCGGCCCTGCCCTGGGCTTCCCAGCTCCTCTCCTGGCCGTGGAAACCCGGTGCCAGGGCTGAGGGGGTGGCATGGCTGTGCTGTGGATCCTGCTTCTGGGGTTGCTGCGAGGAGAGAAGGCTCCTGGAACGGGCAGGGGTTTTGAAGATGAACCGCTGGCAGCTTGTGTTCTGACTGTGCAGTCAAAAAATATTCCAGAAAGGAAACCCTTAGACGTTGGCTCCGGAGAAACAGGAAGAGCTGTAGTAGGGTAGTAGCACGAATCCAGGTACGTGGCTTTGATCTCCGAAACTTCAAAGCAAAGCCATGATTCCCCTGCCTCATTTCCATTTTGTTGACGAGTCTGAGAACTCGAGAAAGTGAGTGCTAATAACACCGGATAGAACATGTGTAGTGTGAGCAAGTGGTAACTTTGCTCGCTTGCAGGTCTCAGGATGCCGGTTTTACCCAGTGCATGAGTGGCTTGAGCTTATTTTGTGCTGTAAGAAGCCAGAGCGCAGGGCAAACAATGGGAGCCGGTACAATGGCAGGGGTGCGTGGTTGTTACGCCTTTAGTCTGGTTCCAGTTACAGCAAAGTGCTGCTGAGGGGAAGAGCCGAACGTTTGTTTGGGTCTCGTGAGAGTACAGATGATGGTAAACAGAAAACTGCTCATGTAATTCTTGTGTAACCTACCTGGATTATTTTTGTTGTTGTTGGGCGTTTGCTTGCTTTTTTACTTTATTTCTTTAATAGCTTCCAATAGTTGGTTTTGTTTCCTTGAGTTAAAAACTTAGGGTGGAACAACCGAAACACAGCAAATGCCAAAAAAAAAAACCCAAAAGGAGATGTATGCAATTAAATTAAGGTTTTTGGGGGAGGTTGTTTCCAGAACTGAAAGAACAGAAGTTTTTGTCATTTTGGGTCAGCAGCAAGGTAAATACCAGTAAGTTGTGGATGTTCTGCATGCTTTATGGGTATTACTGTAGGCAAACCATTTCTTAGTGCGTGCACACACCCGTTCCCCATAGCTAATTACTTGCCAGAATTGAGCCTCCACATACTTACATATTTGCACATAGAATCATAGAATAGTTTCAGCTGGAAGAGACCTTGAAGATCATCGAGTCCAGCCTCTGTCCCAGCCCTATCAACCTACTAAACTATGTCCCCCAATGCAACATCCAGTCGTCTCTTAAACACCTCCAGGGACGGTGACTCAACCACCTCCCTGGGCAGCCTGTGCCAATGGCTGACAACCCTTTCAGTGAAGAAATTCTTCCTGGTATCTAACCTGAACCTCTCCTGGCGCAATTTAAATCCATTTCCCCTCATCCTATCACTCCCCACTAGGGAGAATAGACCTATGCCCCGCATCTCCTGTTTAAGAAGACCACAAGCTTATAATTCACGTTTTTAGATTTTTCAAGCGTTTGTTGGATTATTTTGTAATTTAGACAATAGATCAGTTCCTTTTATCAGTGTACATTAAATTGTAGTATTGATTATTTCCCCACCTTGATTTTAATGGCAAGTTTCTTAGGACTTTTATTTCCTGGCTTAAAAATTGGAACGGTATGATTCATAAACCAATTCAGTCGATCATGAAGCACCATCCGGACTTCTTTAGTACGTTGCTTTCGTATTCAGACAATGATTGAGCTGGTTTCCGAGTGTGGTTGAAATGTGAAGCTGGAAGAGGACGTGGCAGGGCCAGGATGGCGCTCGCTGCTCACGGCCACTTGTGGGGAGCTCGCAGGGTTCCTCAGGTAACGCTCCTCGGTGGAGGATTACAGCTCCTCGGTAAAACGCGGCAGGCGGCTGCGGAGCGGGAAAGTGATCTCACCGAGATGTTGCATTGTCTCAGGGATGCTTTATAATAGGGAGTTTTAGCTGTGTGATACCTTGTGTGTGAAGGAATTGGGGTGTTCTTCTGGTTTATTGAAGCTCTGAGAGTGGATGTGTTCCGTACTGGTTATTGTGTAAGCAAAGTCACTAGTGAATATGAGCTTTTAAAAACCCCTTATTCTGGTGTCCAGTAATGTGGAGGAGGAATACGTGTTCTTTCCCCAAACTAATCTGAGAGCAGATTTACCTCCGTGCCAAGGTTCAGTGAAAACTTCAGAGTTCTGAAATACAAAGCTCTTTATTACTGCAATAGACACTCTGTTTGGAAGGTTGTGTCTTCCTTACTTATTATTAGATTCATTTATTCTTTAAATATTTGGATATTCTGCTGACCTTTGTGCATAGCAAGGGAAGCAGAATTTGCCTTGGGCTTTTCTTTCGTGAATTCTTCGTCTTGTAGCATCCCTGTCACAACCACAGCAGTAAACCACAGGTAGGAATCTGAATTAAGTATAAATCAAATAATAAGTGCATTTTAACACTAAAACCCCTTGGTTTTACAAAATACATGGAATGAAAGGAGAAGTATATTTACACTTTTTTTTTGTAAAGTGCAATATTTGGTTCTTTCAAGTACTCGGACAGTTATAAATTTGATCAAAAATTAGGTTCATTAAGTTTCTTAATTTGTCTTACAGATTAGTAAGTATAGATTCTCTTAAGTGGTTAATTTAAAGAATATCTTATAAAAGAAAATTTCAAATGACAAAACTATCGTGGCTTGTTCCAGCAGATTTTGTGGGTTTTGTTTTGTGGTAAGAGCTGCGACACAAATATATTGATATCAACAAAGACGTCTGAATTTGCGATTTGTGAGAGCGCTAAAAGCTGGCATTTGGTCATGTTCGCGTGATCCGATACGTCAGAGTACCTGGTCGTGGCAGTGAATAGCATTAGTCTGGTTTTACATCATTCCGGGGTTTTGATAAATGCTGATTGTGGCGACTGTTATTTTGAGTACACGAGACAGAAGTAGTAAAGGAGAGAGATCAGTAGCTTTAAAAAAAAAAGATTCTCAAGTTTAACGGCTTTACTCTCCGCTCACAGAAATGATGGGAAATACAACAAAAGCCAAGGTGTGAACAGATAAAGGAGATTTAAATGAGCCTGGCACTCTTAACTAACTAAAAGATGTCTTGATATCTCTCTCTCTGATCATGTTTGACATATCTAGGTCATGTTCTCTGAAGACTATTATTAGAGATTTAACCTTGGGTAATTGCAAAGTGTATTTTCTTCAGAATAGTTTTTGATCAGGGAGGTGAGAGTGAAAGTTTGATGTGTTCAACTGCTTGTAATGATTTGGGAGCCTGGTTGGCAGCGCTGGTGTCAGGCACCTGAGCTCTCGGGTGCCATGTGCCGTGCCCGGGGTGCATCACAGAAGATTTGCCTGGTTGTGTTTTGTCAGCTGTTGTGAAATTCCTTTTTTTTTCTTTTTTTCTTTTTTTTTTTTTTTCCAGAAGCTGGGGATGTAGAAGAAATGACCTGTTAAATTCTCAGATAAGATACACTTCAGGAAGAGTGGAATTATGTTGTACACTTTACAGCTCCCGGAGTGTTCTTGTGCGTCTGAGCTGTCTGATGATCCATGTTATAAAACACGGGGAGGTGATAGTCTGCAGCTCTAGTGGACGGCGTGTCTTCTCCCCCCCACCAGTCTGTGTGGGCTGGATATAGGGTGACTAAGTATGGGACAAGCTTTTTGTGAAAGACAGAACCTGTGTGAATGGAAAAAAAAGTGAATTATCCGTCAGCCTGGGTTCTTGTGCAGCTTCAGCAGTCGGGCTTGCGGAGCGGTGCACAAATATTTGTTAAGATGTCGCTGTGGGGCAGGAACTCTGTAAGCTGGCTTGGCCTGCTGGTCAATAAAAGGCATAACCTGTCTGGACACGGGAGCTTTCCTGCAGGGGCACAGATCCCAGAGGAATGAAAAGCTCAAACGTGGAGTGGGTGAGACGAAGCCCGTGACTGGGCTCCCTCTGCCCTTATTTCACTCAGTTGTAGACTTAAAAAACCAGCAAACCCAACCCAGAATCCCCCTTCGTTCTCCTTGGAAGGCACTGGATGTCTGTACGCCAGCAGTAACGTCCACATGTAAACACCGTACCCGGTGCTGGGCAGCAGACACGTGCCTTGGTCGAGGGAGCAGAAGGACCTCGGGAAACGTGGACGGGAGGTAGAAGGTGGAGATTGGTGCGATGAGGGAGACCTCGTGGCTTCAGAGCCAAGCACAAGTGACGTTACTTGGCTGGATTAAAATCACTAGAGCGAGGAGACTGGTCTTCCAGTAACTCCCCAGTTCAGAGGATCGACAGGCTGTTCGGGAGAAAAGTTTGTACTGTCGCAATTACTGATGGCTCTCCCGTAATTCCTCATCACGAATTCTGAATTGCTTGTTATTTCAAAATAGCAAAATGTAGCATTTATGAAGTAGAATGTTACGAATAATGAGGAAGTACACTAACAAGTTGCTTACTCGGTTGAGGCTAAGGCAGTATTCTCTTACTTTGTTTTCTACTTCGGAGTGCATCCACGAGGATTTTCCTTTCGTGGTGCGGCTGCAGTCCATGGAAGTGCCCCGCAGCAGCTGGCCCAGCTGTGCCGTCCTGGCAAGAGGCAAGAGCGCTCGGCTCGCCCCGAGCGTTTCCAGGGACTGGCGGGTGTGGGTAAGGTGAGGTATCGCTTGCTTTGCTGGGAACCGAGATCCGTACCGTGGCTGCGTGAGGGCAAAAATGAGCAATATTCACCTTTTTGCAGCGATGGGCATTCACCCTGAACCGTGTTCATCTGGTGAAAATGGAAGTGGCTAACTGGAGTCCTTAGCGGGACGAAAATATATTTTGCACAGGCAGGAACCGCTTTGTTAAAAGAGAAAGAATTGCCTCTTTTTAGCCTGCTACATTTACCCTTTTTCTCTTTTTGACTTCTTTGCTGGCGAAGCACAGCACAGCATCCCGTCCCTTCGCGCTTTGCTGCGGGGTGGTATTTTTAGCGCTTGGTCCACTTTCAGTTTTCTATATTGCAGAACAGAGTTGATTTTTTGTAACTAGTGGCGGCTAAACTGCAGAATAATAGATGTTGCACTTTGAATATATATAATATTGAAATAATAGTTTGTTGCACTTTGAAAAACACAACCAGGTGCACGAGTACTGAGCAGTTGACTGCTTGGTCACATGCATGGCATGAAATAGAGGCAAGGCAGCCGTCGCTTCTCTGGAGCTTAGGTGCACTGGAAGCCATTCCCGACGAGGGAAGCTCACTCTCTGCTGCCCGGGCTTGGGGAATCTCGGCGAGCGGGCTCCTGGTGCATCCCAGGCGTGGTTCTGTGCGACGTTTGGGCAGAGGGAGGCAGCCCGTGGTGCAGAGAAGGGAGCTCTCACCTCGGCTCTGCTCAGCGTGCTCCCGCTGTGCCCCTCCGCACGAGTAGCTGGCAGCTACGGCTGGGCTGGCCTGCCAGCGAGTGATGGGTCGTATCTCCTCGTCTGGCACATAATGGCATTCAGATTTCTGAGCAGTGGCAAAATAAAATGTATGAAGAGGAATTTAGTTTGTTTAGGAAGTTCTCGACTGTAAATATTTTTGTCGTTGAGAGTTAATATTTGTCCTAGTGTCAGTGTTTTGGAAATAATCTTGTCTTCTGTTGACTTTATCATCATCTGGTGGACATGATGCACAATGTCCTTGAATTCCTTGGATATCTTAGTGCGGGTGGGTAGCTGTGTGCGATTTGTGTCTGTCTTACCCGTTCAAGATGCAGGCAGAGGCCGATGAAACTGAACTAGGAACCGAGGGCAGCCAGAGCGCTCCGACCTGTCCCTCTTCCTTCTGCTGCCGTGGGAGCAGAAGGTAAAGGGCCGGTGGCCCGAGCGTCGCTGCACTGGGTGAGCACGGCGTCTGCACGTGCCAGGGCTGAAACTTTATTCTCAGGTGGGCCAATCAATTTGTGTGCGAGAGAGTCTTGAATACTCTAAACAATTCCAGGGCTCTTAAAAATGAAGCAAAGCTCTCGAATACATTGGATTCTGTTCTGTGTGGAACTTCCTTGCCTGGCGAGCTCAGAAGCCCCTGCGAAGGTGTGCAGGCATGCAGCTAGGGCATGTTTTTTCAGGCCTTTGAACTAGGTTAGGAATGTGTCTCAAGATGGAAGAATGAATAGTTACTTGGTGCTTTTAGCCTCCGGGCCTGAAACTCAGAGAGGAATGTTATTGTGTCTTCAAAGCCTGTTTCACACAAGCCTTTGTTGAGCAGGAACTTGGAGAGTCTTTGTATTATCATGCACACAACAAAACCAGCCAGCCACCCAATTTGATCTAATTGGGCAGCAGTGGCAGGAAGGCTCTGGAAAACGGGTGCGTATTTTTAATTAGGAAACACCCTTTGGAGCGAAGGGGTTGCCTGAACAGACACTGCCCAGCGTGACAGACCTCCCCAATTCTACCGATGCAATTCCCGTGTGCACATCCCGCCTTCCCCCCTCTCCCGGCAGGCCCTTCCCTGGCAGAGAGCAAACATCGACATTTCCCTCCAACGTGGGTTTGACCCTGAGGTGGTGGTCGCACGTCCCTGGCGAGGGCAGGCTGGGTTGAGGAGCTGGGGTGGTTCAGGTTGAAGCACTTTTTGTAATGCTTTCTCAAAAATAAACCTGTATTCAGGTCTAAATATGCTCTAATATACTAATATTATCTAAATTAAGGAAAACCTTTCAATCAGCGTAACTATCAAGTGTTTAGAGGAAATAAAACCATTTCGCTAATGAACATGATTGGTGAAGTATCCAGAATCGGGATCTGAAGTGCTAAAAACTCGTTTTTGAGATCAGCAGCTGCTTCAGTGGGTGTTCAGAGAAATTTATTTTCATTTTAGTGTAATACCAGCCTAATTACACATGTAGATTATTCAAAGTTGAGCGAGATCAACTGAAACAGGGAAGATAGGAAAGCATGGTTCCTTTCTAAAGTTTCTTAGTTAAAAAAAAAAAAACAACAAACACCGAATCTGAAATTTTGGAATGTGTAGTTGCCAAGCCTGCTCAACTTTGCTTACTAAATAAAGAGGAGGCTTTAAACGAAAGGAATTGTATTTAAATACAAGGTTTATTTTGTTAAGCAACTTCCTTATGTGTTCAGGATATTTTGTCATTTTTAGTGAACGGGTAACTACCTACAGAGCCTACTATTTTACAGTTTCATCCCAATTTTCATTCAAACACGCTTTGAAAAGTCATAAATACAAAATTTAACCAGCTAGTAAATAGTGACCTGTACTGCTCATTAATTTTACATCAAGAATCTGTGTAAATACACGCTGATGGTATTGCCTAACTAGTGACTCTACCAAATGCTGAATTAAAAGGTTATATTGCAGATCAGCACAATTTAGTGGTTATCACTCTTTGAGAATGACTGTTAAGAACATAAAAAGATAAGTTTCCTCATTTGCTAATCTAAATTTGATTATTTTAATCACTTTAATTTGAATTAATCCACCGCGAAGCCAAGTGTCAGCGTGTACACGACAGTTTAATTTATTTGCACTGACGCGGCGGCGCAGAACCGCAGCGTGGGCACGGCAGAGACCTGGTGACGGGACCTGGTCTGGTCCCGCGTTCCAGTCGGTGTCGTCGGGCTTTAACGGCTCGAACGCTTCGCAGCCTCTGTGCTCCATCGGCTGTTCCAGCGTTTGAAATGACGGTGTGAAGGGGTCACTTACCCAGATCACGTCGGGGGCTGCAGCAGGGAAAAGCATGGGTGTGCCAGGAGTTGGTAGAGGAAGAAGAATGTGTAAGATGTTGGTGACGTTTGTGTAAACGTATTTTGGGAGAAGGTTGGAATGACGATCCTTCTGCACAAGTGCTGTGAAGTGTTTCTCATCTTGGTGGGGAAGGGGAGGAATCTTCGGTCGGTGTGAGCTGCTGTGCCCACCTGAAGTCGATGGCGCTAGAGCAGCGTGCCTCGCTTTAGAAGGTGTCTCTTTAAATTATTTTCCTTTTTTTTCTGTGAGCTGTTACTACACTGTTCTTTTTGAATTAATAGCAAGTCGCCATTAATTTTAATTGGCTATAGTAATGAGTTAGTTCTAAAGTGCTACAAAATGATCTGTAATTCAGTGTTTAATTTATCTCCTACCTTGGGTGTTTCATCCTTTCCAAAAATCCTTCTCCTGAAGATTGGCGAGGTGTTTGATCTCTCTTGATTCAAGCTTGTTTACTTCTGTGTTTGTTAGAGTAGCTGATCAGCTTTTATTCCTTCGTCAAATAGCTCCTGTGACGTTAATTGTGCTTTTTGGATTTGGGTCACATTTCAGCATTTGCATTTAGGTTGAGGGAGCAGGTGAAAGCAGAACGGTGCTAGCAGGAGTGCCCTGTGCTTGGGACAAAGAGGGCTGCGGAGCGATGGCCTTCGTGTTAGAGCCCTCCCGGGGTTTCTCGAGCGTTGCAGCCTGCTTGTGTTTTTCACTGATCGACTCTTAGCTTCTCGCTGATCTTCAGTGTCATTTTTCAAGGTTTTGGTTTTGTGACATCAAGAGGGACACAAGTCGCCGTTTGGAATCTCTTTTCGCATCCCCGGGTTTGCGGATGCCGTAGTCACGCTCGTCACGGCCACTGCTGCCCCGAGTCGCTCCCTTCTGGGTCTCTGCACTGGCGGAGGCATGTCTGGCAGGTTGGAAGAGCTGTGGTACACATGGGTCATGGCTCTGCTTCCACGGCAGGATGCAGGGCCTGGCTTCGAGCGGCGGAAGCTGAAGATACTGGAAGGTGCTCAGCCCCCGAAGCCCTCCTGGGTGTGCTGGGGAGGTTTGCTACTTCTAAGTGTGAATTCAGCATAGGTCTATTTATGCTGCTGAAAGAACTCTTCTCCATCATGGCTTGCTCTGGTTCAGGTGAAAAATAGTAACTGCGTCTCAGAAAAGACATCTTGTGCTGGCAAAGCCGCACCTGCCGCTCGAGCGTGCGGCCGGGCTGAGCCATGTGCCTTAGTCAGCTTCTCAAACAAGCCTGCACCACCAAAGCAAAAGCCACCCCGGCAGATTGGCCTTTCTGGTCTAGATTAGGTCACGCGTATGTGGAAAACGTTTTCAGGTGGAAACGAGAAAGAGGTGTAATGGCTTCAGACAGCTGCCTTTGAGACTTGGCAGGCAGTTACTCTGGGTGTCGTGTGAGAAGCAGGCGGCGTTCCCACCCTGCTGCCCCCAAATCCTCCTTCGGATCCAGTGGTCACAGGAGGGGTCACTAAGTGGCTGACTGCAACAGAAGGGAACAGAGGTTTCCCAAAGTGTTTGCTACTCACCTCGTAGCAACCCAGATGAGTTTGGGGAGCAAAATTTTTGGTTTTTTAATAAAAAATATTTTGCGTGTTGTCCTCTGACTGTGCTGTGTCCAGCAGATCCGTGATTGTAAAAAACCTTGCTTTTACTATTTGTTGAGCTTCTAACATTATGATCTACATTAGGAACTAATGTCTTCAAGCTAGCTCTGCCTTTCTGCTGCTCTGTGCGACGGTTCCAGCTGTATTTGAGTACAGCTGGAGGACTGAAATGCTCCAAGAGCTACTACAGTCATCTGTAGCTTGGCTTTTTTTTTCCTTTGCCCCAACTTTCTGTAGCTTTCTGGTTTAAGCCTTATTCATAAAGAAGTGTTACCTCGTTCTGTTTGTTCTTTCAAACTACCATGTTGTTTATTTGGCAGGAGAGGGGGAAGGTTAAAGTTCCCCCTTACCTCCTCCCCCTCTCTCCAGCAAAATTTTTGATTGTTCTGTTTAATGAGTCATTTTCTCTGCAGCTGAAGTTAATTTAGTGGCTCATCCAAACAATGAGTATTTTCTGAGCAAGGAAGTGAGGGAACTGTAGTTCTTTCCCTGCTTTTTTAAGATAAAGGTGTGTTTTGGGTGCTTCCAGTAAAACATGGCAGAGAAGCAGACACAGGTTTTCGTAACGTCTTGGGAAAAAGAACCTTAAGTTTTGTATTGCTTGAGCTCAACTTACTGTGCTCAGGTTGTGTTTCTCCTCTGTATAGATTCGTGGAAATTCCTTGATCGGAATGGACGAGTAGTGTTCTCCACCTTAACCACCTTTGGCAGTTGAGATCTTTGGCATCTTCTAGAGGATGTGTTTGTCTGGCAGTTGACAGGATTCCCCCAACTTTGTTCTGCTTCAGCAACCCAAGGTCACTCGACGCGCGCTTTGTGGTTGCCGTCTGACGGTTTGTTATCGGCAGCGGTACGGAAACCAGAAATAAGAAAAACTGGACTAAAGCAATCGGTTGCGTGCTTTGTGCTGTTTGGGCCAACCTGCCCGAGAGCACTGCTTTCCAGAGAAAAAGGGTAATCAAAGATCTGAAATGAAAATCACTTGTGAAATACTTCTGATGTGTATGTCATAGATTCGTAAAATCTGGTTTACACTTCTGTTTGTTGAGCATAGGGTGTTCTGATTTGGCTGAATTAATACCAAGTTTTTGTGCGTCAGTGTGCTCACACACAAGGCTTTGATTAAGCAAGAAGAAAACGCTACGGCGTTAAAGGCTGGCCTTTGTGCGGGCTTGCGCAGAGGAACAAAAAGTGTGACTTATGAAAGTTAGCATTTGAACACGGGTGGTTTAATACCATGCCTAATAGTGACCAGTCTGGGCAAAAGAAAACGGTGGCATAAAGCAAAAGATTCATGGAGACCCGTGGGGAAGACACAGAGACATTTCATAACAGATCCGGGTGGTTGTGTTGGGGTTTTTTTATACGGTTGGGTATAATTTAACCAGGGTGAGCTCGGTGACTTTGTTTACTTATGTGGGCCGCAGGTATTCAAGGTTCAGTCATCAGCTCAAGTTCCACTGCTCTAAACCAGCTTCCCCCGTCCCCGTGAGCCCTCCATGGTTTCGATCACGGCGTGCGACGTGATGCTCCCGTGCCAAGCCTGGTTTCTGAGCTGAACGTGCTGCCTCTTTCCCAGGACGAGGAAAGGGACCTAAACCTGAATTTCTGCTTAGGAGTGTTATTTATTCTAGCGATTTTTCTGTCTTTCAGCTATGGAGAGTTTTGTGGGTTTTTTTCTTAGGAAGAATTCCAGTTATGAATAGAAATGGGAGCGATTGTGCTGAATTATGTGGAGAGGTGAGGGGATTGTTGTTGTTCTGGTTTGGTTTCTCTCGAGCAGGCGTCCTGAAAGGAGATCTGTGCGCTCTCGCCCTGCTGGTGGGAGCACACAAGCTCTCGCTCCTTGGGAAATGGGTCACACTGAACTCTTGGTAGAGCAAAAGCAATCTTGTCTATAAGTAAGTGTTGTGATTTGGACTTTTTACCATCTTACTACTTATTTGAGAGTGAGAAAGAGATGTGTGCTTAACGGTTTTTGTAACAAGGATTAAATGATTAAAACTCAGGACAGCCTTTCAAAGAGGAAGAAATAGAGATTTTTTTCTGTATGTTTCAGGACTAAAAAGATAGAGTAGGGGAAAAATAACAAACCTTGAAGAAAAATCTTCTGCATTTTCAGGAAATGCTAAATCAAGGGCAGGTCCCAAAGACCAAAATCAGTTAATGAAATTTTTCCTTAAAAGGGACGAACGTAGGAGTTCGTGTATGGGATACCTGAGGGGTGACCTCTGCCGTGGGCCGAGTTTAGAAGCAATGACCACATCACCTGAGGCCTCAGGCCACGAAAGGAATTGATAGAAGCCGTGCTTCTGTCTCCTGTTGGCATCCCAGTGCTAACTGGTGCACCGCGATAGCGAGGAGGGACTTCTGAAGCTCTAGGGGATCCCTGCTTGCAAGAGGAGAGCCCAGCGCAGCTCCCAGCGCTCCCTCTGCTCTGCTGAGCACAGCTAAGGGCGAGGAGCCTTGCTCCTGGGGCGGGTGTTCTCTGCTGTGGCCGTAGGAGGGATGTTGAATACTTGGGCAGTTGCAGCTGTGTGTTCATTGATTGATGAGAACGAGCCCGGCTGGGGCCTCTGGTAAGTCATAGGTGCAGCTCACGATGTGTTGAGAAATACTCTGCTGTTACTGCCCTGTGCTCTAATGTGTCTCTGTGTCTCTCTCTTCTCTGCCGGGGCAGGGGCTGTCATTTTCCTTGGTTCAGGGGCTGGTAGAGCGAGCGGTGCAAACCATACGAATGACCAGTGTGACTGGTGGGTGGTCACCTCGGCTCCTGTACAGCTGCCTGGGCCTCCTCCAGACACCTCGCCTGCTGCCACTGCCGCCGTCCAAGTCTTCCTAAAGCCCAGATCAATAAGCCTCGCCTTGTCCCCAGATCTTGAGTTGTCAGGCTTTCTCCCCCTCCTGCCGAAACTTGTCCGGAAGTGCTGGCAGTGGTTTGTTGTGTTTGTTTTCCTTCACGTCTGCACCATAAAGGTTGCAGCCGGGAGTATGATGTGCGCAGCCACCTTCCTTTCCTCTGTGCTCAGCTCTGAACCACGTGCGTGATTGCTTTCATAGCCCCAAAAGCTGTCAGGAACCTGGAACCGTAGCGTTAAATCTTTAGGGATTTGGGGGATGAGGAGACCAGGTATCTTGGGAGGTTGTTTTTTTGGGGCCACCTGAGAGCGCACACGGCCGGGCAGAGGGCACGGAGGAGCGAGAGGCTCGGAGCCGCTGGAGCCGTGCGCGGGAAGAGCTGAGTTTAACAGATCCAAGCGCTAACAGCGAGACTTCAAAGGGAACACACCCTTCCCTTCCCTTCCCTTCCCCAGCCGCGCTCCGCCACGCAGCACAGCCCGGGTAGTTTTCCAGTGGAAGTTAGCTTCGTGCTTTTGCCCTGGGGAAGAAGTTCAGAGAGCTCTGAAATTAGCTTAGAATTTCAGAAAGGCAAAAGGGAGAGAGATGATATGAGGGTAATTATGAATTTTGATGCCAAACCCATCATTCTGAAGCAGAAGATTTTTATTTTTCTTTATTCTGTGTTGAACTTCAGGGAATAAAAAAGGTTTGGGGGTTTTTACTCCCCTCTGTGTTTCCTTTCACTTTGAATTTTTACCAGCTTTTTTTTACCCACTGCCAGTAAAAGATCCCCTCTGTTTCTTGCTGAAAGCTGTTTGCTGAGCTTCACTGAAGCACAAACAGACAGTTGGGCTATCTTTCTGGACAAAACATTCACAGTCCTTTTATAACCTGAGCCTTTTCCATAAGGTAGGGTATAGCTTTGATTCTGTTTATTTTCAAGCGGTTTTTCCCCTCACATATGAAGCCATAAACTGCAAAGGGAACTTGATATACTTGTACTGTATTTGCAATTCAGATTGGAGAGAGTGTTTTGGAGTGCACATGTTTGGCTGCCAGTGAAACCACTGGCTGTGAGTCAGAAGGCAGCGAACGTTGTTTTCAAAAGTGTCCTTAAGGATGAGGTCACGTAAATGGTGGAAAAATATTCCGGAGTGTTCTGAGCAGCAGCGTGGAAGGCTCTTCCATCTCTTGTGAGTGGGTGACCTGCGAGGCGGGAGGGTTCCTGTCGGCTTTCCCTGCCCCTGTCAGTCTGCTGAACTATTTTGGAGGAGCTAACGGGGAATCTGAGCGTTACGCTTGGGGGGAGCAATTTGAGGAATGGAGACTGGGTTTTCTATGCAGCTTTCCATTTTCTTTCACATCAGCTGTTGTGCCATTTCTTGCCTAAGTTAATATAAAAATATTTCTAGACCAACCTTGTACCTTTTTTTTTTTTTTTTTGTGGTTTAGAAATCCTCAAATATTTACTTTAGGCTGAGGCTGGCTGCCTCCGTGCCCCCACCTCCCCAGCACGAGGCCGCCGCTTTGCTCCTGGGGCTGCCGCCGAAGGTCTGTGCTGTTGATATTCTTCTCAGCTGCTTTTATTTTAAAGACATTATTACATGCTAAAGCTGGCTGCCAGGACAACTGACAGCTTTGGTTTTGGTGCTGCTGGAGAGGCCAGAAAGAGTTTTGGGCAAGGAGGAGGAATCAGCTGTTGGAGGAGAACCTGTTTGGTGGATAAACGGGGGATTGCGCTCTCCTGAGTCAGCACAGGCTCAGGCTTGAGCGGGAGCAGTGCTCGTAAGCACCAAATTAACTTTTCTTTTTAGAAGTACGTGTGCAATATTTTTTTCTAATTATCGCTTGCAATATGTATACTGTTCCTTTTGCAACTCAGCAATTTGTTACGTTGCAATTCTTTTTTTCTTCAGACTTTTTAATTAGCACTGGAATTCCTATCCCATGCTACGAAATGCTGCCTCCTCAGACCATCGGATCTTGGATTTGCTTTGTGCAAATCACGTGGCTCGTGTTTCACTAGAGCAAGCGGCAGGTTTATCTGTGGTAGGAAACCGAAGCGCTCCACCTTTGTGAGCATAGTTCATGACAGGACAGTGCCACGTGCACGTGAAGTCCAAGCCGTGCCCTCATGCCAAGGGCTTGGAGTGTTTTGGTTGCAGAAGCGTCTTCATGCCAAGGTAAATGTGATGGCAGTCGCCTTTTTCTGCTTTGCAGAGCTTGGGCTGCGCAGAGTGAAGAACCAAACCCCTGAGTTAGCCTGCACTGGTACCACACGTGTGTGTGTACTGGCAGCTTACTCGCTAACGACTTGCTGGTGCATACACAGGTTTCCAAATGTTTTGAAAATAGCTTTTCCATAGAAAAGTTGTAAGGCAAACAAAACTTGAAGGGCTGGCATAGGAGCTATGTTAAGGTTTCAAAGTAAGAGACTCGTCTCCTAAGACTTGAACTCTTCCCAAGGACAGTAAAGGGACACGATGTGAGGAACCAGTGATGCAGCCAGACTGTGCTTTGCCACTGCTCGCCGGAGGAACCTGCAGCTGTGACTCCGTGCGCCGGATCGAGAGGCTGCCGCGCGCGGCACCGTGCGGCTTCATGCTTCAGGCAGTTCTCCCTTCAGCGGGCACTGCCACACTGTTAAAATCCACTCTGTAAAATTCCTCATTACCCAAACCCTTCCTTTGCTTGCTTCTTCCCCAAACCTACTGATGCTTCCCATGTTTGATAAGCTTTAATTTGCTCCTGTTCTGAACTCTCCCACCCCTTCCACAGGCAGGTTTGCCTTTTCCATCTGCTCAGGAAACGGAAAGGCAGCTCTGACTCCTTCAGAAGAAACCCTCTGGCCACTAATGCTGGAGGGGGAAGAGGAGAGAAGCTGAAATGTAACTTTCACTTCAGCTCTTGGATGGCAAGGCATGAGAAAGAGATTAATTTCTTGTTCTGTGGAAGTAGGTTACTAATTTCAGTTAACTTTTGAGACTGAACAAAGGTGGTCTGGGGTTTGGTGGTTGTTTTTTTTTTATTTAATTTTCTTTCACAGAGCAAACTGCAGCCGTATCCAGAGGTGGAAATTACCAGTATTTTCTTTAACTTTAGATCTGCTACTTCTACCACATGAAGTTTCTGTGATAAGTTCATGGGGACAGCCCTTGGCAGTGGGATAGATGATGATTTGTGTGGTGGTATAACAGTGCTCAGAGTGCAGTTAAACCAAAATGCTTGATTGATCTCAGTTACCTTCCCTGTGGCTTCCAAGCGACACTCCAACTGGCAGCTCGATCTATTAACCTGCACCAGCCTCAAACTAATTCCGGTTCTGATGGGAAATGGTGTTACCGTTACCATTGGGTAGTGAGATGCCGTGTCAGTGCTGAGGAATCCCAGAAGGCCATCACGTAACTCAGTGGGCAAAAACATGGTAGGAGAATGTCAGCACAGGTAAACAGAGGGGTTTAAACATACGTTCTTTTACAGTAAGGAGAAAGTTATCCTAAACCATGCTCGTGTGATGCTGAACTCAGAACTGAGGGTTGTGACTTGAAAAAGAGGGTTTGTGGTTATCATCGACAGCTCTCCAGAGTCATTGTCTGCAGTGGGAAGCAACAGCAGCCAAAAAAAAAGCCAGAAAACCAGAGGCAGTGCCTTTTGGCTCCATCAGGAAAAGGCACTGAGGGCAAGAGAAGGTGTCGTTTGGTCAACGTTTAAAACACGGCCGTGCGCACCACAGTGTGAGCAAGGCAGGTGCAGAGGAGGGCGGCCCTCGGTCCGGGGGATGGTGCCGCTGCCCTGTGCGGGCTTGTCGTTTAAAGGTGTGGTTTGGAAGCTGGGAGGCTGAGGGGGCAATGCGACGGAGGTTTGCAACGTGGTGAAGCCACTGGGTGAGGTGAACTCGTGCTGTGCTGACAGGGACCCTGCAGGACCAGAATGACAGGACACCTGCTGAAACTGGCTGGGAATGGGTTTAAGAGAGATTACAGACAGCCTTTGTTTACACAGCAGGTAGTGAATTTACGCAACTTGCAGCCGGAGGGTGTTTTGCAAACAGGCAGGTTCGGGACAGGGTTGGGAGAGGTCGCAGTCGGCACCGGGGGTGAGGGCACCGCGCGGCGCCTGGGCTCTCTCTGGGCGGCACCTCTGCTGCCCAGGGCTAGGGGAGCCCTCGGCCTGACCAGCCGGCCACTTCTGACGCTCCTCAGCTCTCGGGCTCAGTGGATCTTTTTGTCATTCACTCATAATTATTTTCTCACTCACGGCAGGGTTTGCTGGGAGCCACGAAGTTGCTCTTTTTTCATGTTCAGCCAGCTGCACCTCCAAGGGACACTCTTGATCCGCTTACTTACACTCCTTGGTGCTGCAAGCAGACATGGCTGTTGCTTCCTAGTAAGCTGGAAAAAATGTCCTTCTTTCTAGCCAGGAAAAAAATATTGGGAAGTCCATCTGGGAATGTGATTCATCTGGGTCACGCTCCTAATTTTCCTTTCAGATTGCGAGGAGAGGTTCGGGACAGCCACTAGCAATGAGACTTTCTGTAGACATGGCTGCCGCTGGTTCGTGGTGGTCAGCAGGTACGCTGCTGTTGATGCAACAGGACTCCAAACACACTTTTTATCGTTTCATCGGCGTAAGACGTCCCTCGGTGCTTGGCTACATCCCAGCACGCTTGGAGAAACGCGAGTTCTCCATCCCTTGCCTCATCCCGGAGTCACCAGCGCTGCGTGCAGACGCGACCTCGCTCCGGAGTGAGAGTAAAACCCACAGCCAGAAGGGATTGAGCTAGGGTTGAAGAATACGAGTAGCTCTTTTGTTAGAGTCTAGGATGTGTTACTCTCTTTTCAAGTAAATGCGGTGTGTTGGGTTCTTTTTTTTTCAATCCTCACAAAGCTAACTTCAGTATAGCAGTGGCTTGGAGGGTGGTAACCACTGGTAAGTGGAAGACAGTGAGTCTAGTGCTGTTAGTGGTTTTCTTTGTTATATTTTTAGAATTAATTTGGGTGGAAGTCATCTGAAAGACAGATTAATAAAGAGAACTTGGAGCCTTTGCACAGTTTTTAAGGCTGGAGAGACTACAAGGCTGAAAAATAGCAATTTGAACAAATGCTAAAAATGGCATAATAAGGAAAACAGAAAAAAATGGTGAGGGCATTCCTTTCAGAAGTGGTGGATTTTGTTTTATTTTTAACTTCAGTTTCTCACAACAGAGAAATAAATGTCCCATTTTTAATGCAGTGTTCTACATTGTATTTCATCCTGCAGAAAAGCTTCATCAGTGAACAGACCTAGGTTATACCAAAATTTGGACGCAGTTGAGCTTCATCTTAGTCTAGTGTCAAGCTGCTCCAGAACCCATCACCCAGAAGGTTCTGCTAGCAATTGTTGTTCCTGGTGTGCCTGTATCCATCTGAATTTTTCTGCTGGGGCTTAGCTGTATTGGAAGAACACTGAGTATGAGCCAGAAAGGGGGCACAGACCGACCCTCCCCTGTCTGCTGCGCTTGATGTTAGGATGGAGGGACTATGTTAATAAAAGGATGGAGGGCTGAGGGCTGCAAGGCTCTGTCTGCCAGCCGGCTCCCTGTCCTCTCCGTGGGCAGGGTCCCGGTGCATTCCCTGGCCAACCCAGCGGCCGCTGGCGGGGGTGACCGTACCCGGTCACATGCGGAGATTATCGGAGCCGCCAGCCAAAGTCTTGCCGTTGATGTTTTGCACGGTTAAGTTCTCATCCCTGGAGTTCTGTGAGCAGAAAATTCCTTCTGCTACTCTTGGAGAAATATGTGAAGTATCCACGTAATCTCTTCAACCTCTCTGTTCGCACAGATCACGGGGTGCTTTGATGGGCATGGCTGTCCTTCCCCGGCTGTTCTGCAAGAGTGTGTGTGCTACGAGAAGGCTGAAGTCTTGTTGTACAGTTTCAGAGTTAGCTTTAACACCTCCTTGGGAGTTATCTTGTACTGTGCGATTGTGGCTTTTTATATTTAGCTCCAATTGCCTGCTATAATTGGCATTTAGACGAGTTATAGAGGGGTAGCTGCCCGTGAAATGCACTTGTATTTCACATTACGTAAAAACACGCACCTGGCTTTTTGTCCCCTCAAAATCTGCTTTGCAGGGAAAGATTTATTGGCTGCTGCTGTTCTGTCCTGTGGGATGTTTCCAAAACCCCGTGTGTTTGTTTGGAAGCCGTGCTCTGTTGTGTCAATACTCCCCAGGAGGGACAAATGCCAAGTTGCGCTGAGGACGGAGCTCGCTGCACCTTTCAGTCCGGGGTTCTAAAGCTGTGGCTCCCGCTGCTGGTGCTTCCTCAGCCCCTGGTGTGCCGGCCTGGCAGCTGGGAGAGAATCACAGATGAGAAGGGAAGCTCAAAAGTCCTTCTACCTTGCGGAGATGCCAGGACTCTGACTTGCAGAGAGAAAAGGTTCCATATTTCGTCACGTTGTCTCTGTAGAGCAAGGTGCCTACGGGTGCTGCAGAAACGTGACTCGTAAGTTTGAAATGTTGAGTGTTTTTAAAGAGATGAATATGCAGTTATTGAGACTGGAGAAAATGTAAGAGCCATAATCGTTACCAACATGGGATGTAGTTGTCTGTAGAAAATAAGTGGTGTTTGCTTTTTCCCTTCTCCTTCCAAGATGATTCTTGTTTCTAAAATTCCTCAGAATTTGAACTGAGACTCTTAAGTTGTGTCTGCCAATGTGGACGTTTGGGGGTGGGTTTGGGGTTAGGGTTGGTTTTGGTTTTGCAGCCAAGGCAGGGAGCTGTCCTAGTTTTGGAGCTTTCTGGGTTTCGCGGTAATGGAGTAGGGACACGCAGGGTCCCTGCCGCTGGAGCTGCAGGGAGTTCCCAGACTTTATACAAGAGCTTAAAACACAAATGCAGAGTTCTGTTGGATAAGGGGAGGGATGTCTTCCAAGCTGCTTTCTCCCGTCTCCGGCACGTGTTTCATCTGCACTTGCTCCCTGCAGGCCTCTGTTGTTTCAGTTCCATCCGTAGGGCAGAACAGAACTTTACCTTCCTTGTCTGACCTCCCACACGTGATGCACAAGCCATTAAATCTCATGGAATATTTAAGAATTTAATACATTCTTTGCATAACGTAACAGCAGTAGCAGCGACAAAACACTGCTCCCAGCAGAACTCTTGCTTAAGACAACTGGGTGGCCGACGGTACCAATGGGAGCGCGGAGAAGTTCCCCTTTCATGGGGTTATATAGTGCGGTCATCTGGTGTGATAGGGCTGAGTTTTTATATATTTTGTTAAGGTTGATGTTTTCAGTCAATCGTTGATGAACCAAGACATCTTAATGAGATGTGATATCATGTACAAATCCTTTTGTGTGCATGCTAAGCCTTTAATCTGTATTACTATATGCTTTTAATTTTCAATTGACTTATGCTAATAGCTTCTAAAGGGTTATCCTTAATACGAGATTTGACAACTGATGGAAGATTTATGTGTCACAATAATACGGTATCTATCATCTAGTGAGATTCTTACCGATACCATTGTGAACAACTTTGATTATATGCGAAAAATTTCCCCTTCACATGTTTTTCTTTGAAAGAATTTAGGTAAGAATTATCGAACTAAAATGTCTGACTGCAAATTCTGAGATGAGAAAAACTTTTACCTACTTTGACTTTTGCTTGTATAATTACACAGTTTCATAATGCTAGATTGGTGTTAAAATTATATCAGATAATTAGCGTGACGGTTGATTGTTTTCCCATTTGAAATCGTGGCAACTGAGCAAGTGAAGATTAGGCCATTTAAGCTGTTAGTAACTTCAAAATGCAATATTGGCAGTCATTCAGGCTTTTAGGATTTCGCTGAATGAAACTCTAAAGAAACAGCAGTAAAAGACTTTGGTTTGTCTGATTGGTCTTTATAATTTGGATTTAACTCACAGCTGTACCCAAATAGGGCTCCGCGAGCGCCTGCCAGCTGCTGCTCCCACCGGCCACGGGCTTCCAGCTCGAGATGGCTCCCTTCTTCTGGAGCAGGATTGTTTTTCCTTTGTGCCCTTCCATCACCCTATATCTGCTATTTCCTTGTTGCTATGGTTCCTGGACATAAATGAGGTGACAGTTGTTTCAAAAACCTCATCTACACGCAAACAAGTCTTTTGGTGTTTAAGTGGTGCCACAAAGAGTTTAGCCATTACCTACCTCAGCGCTCAGCGGCGTTGTTGTGAAGGTTAATCCCATCGCAGAGCAGAGTGCCTCCACTGCTCAACCTGGGGGAACAGAAGGCAGGAGCTCTTGCTTATTTTCTTAGGTTGGAACCGTCTTTCCAGCTAAAAATTCCATTTGAATGTAGAGTTCACTCAATTTTATAAATCTGCTTTAAAGTGGAATAAGGCTTGGCAATACATAAGTCACAAAGCTCTCAAATGTTCCTTATTTTCTTAAGCATCGCTCTTTTTGCTCCCGCTCTCATGCGTATGAGTTCTTGTAGCTTAAGACCATGTAGTAAGAAACAAGTATTTCCCACATATCATGTGGTCTTGTCCAGTTTGGAGGCAGCATTCAGGGAGTGAAGCTTTCTTCTCAGGTCTTTTTATTCTCACCAGCGCCTGGCCGGCCGGTGTTTTACGTGTAGCGCCTTGCCCAGATGCTGCCCCACATCTGTCACCGCACGGGCCCTGGCGGGAGACCGGCCGCCCTGCACAGAGCAAAGGGCTCTTCGGCACGGCCGGGGCTGTGGGCGCCAGACAGGATTCTGCCCGTCGGGCTGGCAGTGCTGGGAAGAGGAGATGCCCTGGGACTCCACCCAGAGAAGTGTCGCAATTTGTGACGGAGAGCGAGAAGGTAAAAAGGTCAGGTCAGGGAGTGCAGGTGGCTGGGAATGAGAAATCAGTTGTGGATGAACGCGGATGTGCATCAGAATAGGTTCCCACTGAAACAGATACGTGTCAGGTGTCGTGGGCTTGCCAGATGTGTGATCTTCGTGGTCTAAAAAGGAGAAAACGCTGTTGATGTACTTTGATGTCAGACTGATGGTGGTATCTTGGTGAAGGGCTCTGTCACTGTTCTCTAGCCCAGCTTCAAGCTTTCACTGTGCTAATGCACTACCTCTCATTTGTTCTCGACTTATTTCTGCTGTCTGCTACAGCTTTTGCACTGAGGCGTAGCAAATGGTGTCAAAATAGCAGATGCTTTGTTTCTACCTTGGCTCTCCAAACTTCTCACTGCAACTCTGTCAACTTGGTGATGTTTCCTTTGTTCTTATCCCCTCCTCTGTTTTCTTGGCCTCTTTTTCAGAGTGTGTTTTCCAGCACCTCCTTATTATCCTTTTTTTGATATTTAATGCGCCGTTGTTGGGAATGGAGGAAGTGTTTCATCCAAAAATCGCTGCGGCACTTCCTTCCCGCGCTGCTGCCAGGAGTGCTGCAGACGAGCTACTTAATTTGCACTGGCAAAATTTCAAAGGGAAGGTCAGCTGGCCAGGTTATTCCCCCGCGGGGCTTCTGTATGTCTTCCTTTTAAAGGCCATTTTTCTTCTGTCTGTTCTGCTTTTCCCCCTTGCTTGTCCGTCGGGAGGAAAATGGCTCTGGCTAAGCCGAATGGTGTGAAACCGTGCTTTAAGGTGGAACTCGCACAATTTATTGTGTATCACAAGAATGGTTCCAAGGAAGTTGAGGCTATTTATGTAGGGGTTTTACCACGGCAGAGAAAAGGAATTCTGGCAGAAAACAAGTGTTATCGTCAGATCAGGAAGGCACAGGGAAAAGTGGCAACATTTGGCTGCGGGACTGGAGAGCCAGACTGCAGCACCAGAAAGGCAAGGGAAATACAAATTCACCGAAGGATAATGGAGAGGACAATTCAGCAGCTGAGATCTATTCTGATTATGTGGCAGCCCCACTGGGTGTTACGTGGTGCTGAGCTGCACTGCTGATGTGTTTAGTTGATGCAGTATGAGCAGAGCTTCAGTGCACTCAAGTTTGGTCAAATTTAGTTGTGCACGTTTTAATTGCTAACAAGCTGCGGATGTGTGAGTGCATCTAAAGGCACACAGGTCATCTGCTGCCCCGTGGGGAGAGCAGTTGTCATGATTCCAAGCACTGGTGAGTTTTATTGAATTCCAAATGACCATAGCAGTAGTTTTTAAAAATGTGTTATGCTGAGAAAACTTCTTTGAGTTTGCATAGTGACATTGTGTTTCTGGATTCCCCTTATGTGGTTCGTGTGTGGTTGCATGTTTGATAAAGTACTGAGCAGTGGTCCATCTCGAAGGGATCCAGCACACAAAGTGCACTTCACTGTTGCTTTCTTGGACTGGGAGTGGGTTACTGGATCATCACGGGGAGCGATAATGCCCTAAATTCTTCAGGGCTGGACTCAGAAAACTGGATGAACTGAACATTGCGAACTGCACGATAATGCCTGACCCCGGCGGCTGGATTTGCAAGTTTCTTTGAATCTTAAAACCAGAGGCAGTGCTGTCCTGCGAAGGCTGAAGCCATTAACCAGATGATGGATGCTGAGATTTTGATGTCCCGTCTCATTATTGTGCGGAAGGGAGAAACATTACGAGAAGATTTGGGGTGACCATGGAGTATTGATCGCATGAGATCCTGCATTCCCTGGCTTCATAGTAATGGTGTTGTTTTCAGTCCTGAAACAGAATTTCTCTTCACGTAAGCTGGACTCAGCTTTAGCTGGTTACTCAGCTGGACTGTTATTAAAGGGAGGGGAAAGATCCAGGCCCTCAGTCCTGTCAAAACTGGAGGAAACAAACACGAGAATCCCACTTGTAATGCAGCACTTTTTAATGAGAGCTATTCTTCCTGTATTTCCCATGTCATAAAAAATATACGAAGAAAAATCTACAGGCTGCGTCTTGGTTTTTTGTAACTTGCAGCTGTTGGACAGTTGCTTTGCTTTATCACTTAGCGGTATCACTGCAAGGGAAGTTGTGGAATTTCTTCCCCAAGCAGACTACTGAATTTAAGCTCTTTCTTCCTAGGCTTACTCACATGTTTCTTTTCGTCTTCAAGAAAAACAAAAGCCCAGTAACTCTCTCCAAAATTGGAAAGATGAACTGTTCAGTCAGAAATTCTCTACTTGGATCAAGTCAGTTTTGTTCAAACCCCTGAACACTTTGTGAATTCCTTTTTCCAACATCTTCCCATCCCTGGGCCGGGAGCTGGCTCCTTTCCTTCTCTTTATAGGTGGAAAGGGTCAGGAGTGACCCACGGCAGCGTCCCCCCGGCGCTGGGTGCCCGGGCAGGGACCGCAGCGGGAGCCTGTCCCGCTGACCTCGGCCACGGGGTGAGCTTTGTCTTGAGGGAGTTGAAATCGGGTTGACACGCTGTGAAGCTGAAATCAAACACAGGAATTCTTTGCTGGGCAGAAGCTCATCCAAAGAATGTGCGTGGCTTCGGTTGCGTTTTCCCACTGTTCTTACACCGCGGGAAATGGGTTCCAAAACGGAAGAACCTGGTTCTGTCCATCATCTTACTTTAAGAGTCTCTTAGTTTGGGGGTTTTCCCACCTTCTTCTCTTTCTGGGGAAAATCTTCCTCTGTGGTGAGGGTGACTTTTTGTCAGTGCTACGCGTGAAGGGAGCGAATGTCATCTGAGCTCGAGTGGAAGGAGTGCGCCGTCTCCCGCTGGTCCTTTTGCTCCTCCGCCAGGGATCGATTACCTACGGGAAGAGGAAAAAGGGGATGAAAACACCAGATCCCGTTCCTCAGCCAGACAGGAAAGGACTTGGTGAAACCGAATCCTCAGTAATTCACCACTTGTGATGTTCACAGGAAAGCTGAAATAGGCATTTTGGGGTACAATGAAGAAAAGCTTATCTTAGGCTTATTAAATGTAGATTATAGCCTGTCAAGTTAAATAGCAATGTTGTAATTGCTTTGTTTAGTTCTATTTTGAATTCCTTTTGTTAGTCCTCAGGCTGCAATTAACATACTAGAGCAACCATTGTTTCTTCTTGCATTCCTTCACTCTT
Organism: Trogon surrucura; assembly: GCA_020746105.1. Lineage (NCBI taxonomy): Eukaryota > Metazoa > Chordata > Aves > Trogoniformes > Trogonidae > Trogon > Trogon surrucura. Next base: position 26,644,941 of record CM036625.1, on the reverse strand, counting down.
TCAAGGGTCCACGTGAGGTTGGGGAAACTGTACGGCATATTTGCATCTCTTTGAAAAGAAGTTCTTTGAGCCACACTAAGTTTTGGTTCGTGTTTTTGATTTAGCAAACAGGGTACTTCCCATATCCTTGCGCGCAGTTAGTGGTGCCAAGAAAAACGTGAACAGTCACTGCTTAGGCTGGTGGGTTCCCTGAGCAAAAACCCGGGGAGAAATTCAGCGTGTAAGTAGGTGTGCACGGTTCGTTATAATTAGGTGATGTCACCAAGACAAGAGCTGTAAATGAGCTTTTCAGGACCACTTAATGCGTTTACTTTGTGTCGAATTTCCAAAGATGCTCGGTTATACCTGCCTGGGCTGGCTTCTGAGGTTCTGCCCGAGTCTGCCGGTGTGCTTAGTTAATGGGTATCTCTTTACTTTGGGCTTTTGTTCTAGAGCTTTTTATTTTTACTGTTCAATCTACACAGACTGGGATGCTCCGTGTGATCCTCAAGTAATGCATTTGCCTTTAAAACTTTTTATTTACTGAAACAATTACGGAGCTTTGACAACAACCTCACATTATCTTACTTGTTTTGAAGTGAAATGACCCTTTGGAAGGGCATTTCCATGGGTGTTTTAGGGACAAGACACATTACCGACCTTTAATGGCAAACACAAGTCTAAACTGGCTACTGGAAATTCTTTTACCTGCACATCACTTGAGTTTTCACTTTCATTCCTTTTGATGTATTTGTTCCTCCTTGGTTACTTTTCAGAAAGAATGGATTGTAAGACAGAAGTCAGGATTGTGCTTTGACTCTATTTTAATTACACATCTATTTTACGTACCAAAAAATCTGTTAACTTCATGACAGATTATTAAATTTTCTAGACATTGCTTTAGAGAGCTCTAAGTGCTCCTCTCCTTCTCCAGCTCCCCAATAGTGGGGGTAAAAGGAAGTATCAGCTTATTCTTAGTTCCTGGATTTAAGAATGGGGCTTGAGCTGTAAGAGGAGCTACAGCTAGCTCTGCCGTATCCAGCCTGGGCCAGTAGATCGGAGCAGAAAGCGTTGCCAGCTGGAACGTGCGTGAGTGTTATCTCCATGTGTGCAGTAACAGATGTTGAGCAGGGACTACTTGCCAGAGGTACCTTGTAGTAACTTTTAAAGATGCTTGTTTGCTTCAGTACGGTTTTCTTGCATCGCTAATTTTTTCCATAAAGTCAACCACAATCTGCATTATTGGGGACTCCAGCTGAAGCTTTTGGCGGCTAGCAAACAGATTAAACACAGGTTTTCCCTTTTCTCTGGCTGCCAGCGGTGATGTCAGTACTTTTAACGATCCTTACCTCAGCCGGCTGCAGCTCTAGCGCTTGCTGTTAAACCCCTTGCCCTGGTTTTATATGTTGTTAGGGAAATGCTGATGGCCGTTGATAAGAAACAATGAGGTGTCCAGCCCACGATGACTTCAGTTCCCAAGAAGGTGCTTCCACCCTGAAACAGGCTGTGATCCTTCCCCGAGCAGAGCGGAGGTGTGCATTAATAATTCCACAGTCTGTAGCAAAGAGCCTTAACTTTTTCTTTTTTGTCCTTCGCAAAGTTGGAAGAAAACAAAAGCCGTACGTAGGTGTTTATCAGAAGGTGACAGGTAGGTTTCCAGGTTGCACCGCTGAAGATCCGGGAGGCGTAATTCCACGCGTGAGACTGCTCCGTGCCCCTGCGTCCTGTCATGCAGATGGCTGGAGCTGGGATGGAGTGAGTGCAGCCGGGCCCGGCCCGCGTCCCGCAGGGTTCTGGCTCTTCGGCACGACTCTGGGGCTCCTGGGCATTTCAGCCTGCTGTGGTTTTCCACTCTTCTTACACGTGTGTGGGACGTCGATACGTGAGCGTCTGGCTTTCTGTAACCATGGGTTTCCTCAGTATTATTTTCTTAGCGAATTCCTCGAGGTAGCGTTTTGTTTCTCAAATGGACTTGTTACTTTCTGCCGTGGCTCTTCTGAGGTCTGGAAGGGACGCCTGCTGGTAGCGGTTGTGACGACTGCTTGGCCATATCAGTTGAGCCAGTGAGCACTGGGTTGGACGGCCCGTTTTGCTCAGTCCGTGAGGTATTTTGACTTGAATACTAGCGAAGAGGCGTAATCCTTGGCCCTGGCACTGCAGACTGTCTCTGAGCAGCGTAGGGTCTAGCGACACAAAGCTGTGACTTGCGTGCGGGTGGGCCGTGCTGGGGGGAGCTGGTGTGGAACGCGGCACGTGAGTCGCGCTCGCTTTGCTCCTCCGTTTCAATGGAGCCATTTCTCTTTTGTCGCGCATCTGTATTAGTAAGCGGGGCGTTACGGACTGGTTTTAGGTCCAGCCCAGTGGAAAGCCGCGGAGCTGTGTGCAGGTATTTGGGTAGGAACATTCCAGCAGATCACAACGTGAGTGCAGGGGAAAGTTGAAAGTAAAGAAGAGATCTGTGAGATAATTCTTCGGGGAGTTTTCACAGCATACCGCACGTCATTTGCAGGGATAGGCTTTCCTTTCACTTGAAGGACCACACAAAGTAAATGCTGTTTCTTGGGCAATTAAAGAATACAGGACAGGAGGTCTTTTCAGTTTTTCTACTTCAGTGTGTCTATGGGAAGCCTTTGTTTGCACCGAGGAAAATGCACTGTTTGCCTCTCTTTTCAGGAGCCCAGTGACTATCGGGTATGGAAGTAGACACGCTTTGATGTAACATCTGAGTCTGGCTTCATCAGATTTTAGGCAAAACCCCTAAAAAGCGAATGCTGGTAGTCCTCTAACCACAGTTCAGACAGCAGTGGTGTTCGTCTCACCGGTGCATACCGGCGGCCCCGACCCCCCGCTCCGGGGTCACCCTGCTCGCCGCCCTGCGCAGAGCTCGTGGGTCCTTCCTCGCCGCCCGCAGCAGGCTGGTGGGTCGAGCTTTTCTTTCCCCTGTCGCTGGAGCTTGTCAGAGTTAATCAGTATGGACACTTAAATTGTTTCTGCTTAGGTGAATCTCTTGCAAGTTTGAAATGTATTTCTGACGGCTTTGAATTTTATTGCCAACATCTGTTTTAAGTGCTTTGGGGATTCAGATGCTTGAGTGCAGCTCAACTGTGTGTGCCACGATTTTCCAAGGTGCTAACGTTTTCGGTTTGGATGATAACTCTTTTGAAAAAAGAAAGGAAACAAAAATAAACAGAATGGAGGGGAAGGGAGGAGATAGTTGCAGAAAAGCTTTTGAAGTGTCCGTGATGCTAATTTTCTTTCTCTTTCATTTTCAGAACGATGACCTACACAACCTCAGCAAATCCTTCTTTTAACTCATGGGTATCAAGACTATAAATGTTTCATGCTATCACAACTAGGACCTCACCTCCTCCTCCTCCCCCTCTTCCTCCTCCTCCTCTGTAAAGGGTACGAAGCATCCAGTTCAGTTTGTTTACTTTCCACAAACCTCAGGAGTTAGTTGACTGAGCTGCAGGGCCCGCCTTGTGCCAAGCAGAAGCACTGTGACACCTGGACACCGAGTCTCTTACTGCCTCCCCCACCGTACGGACTTAGCTGGCCACCGGGAACTGATGTGCCCCCTGTGTCGTGGTGAGAATGGGTATCTTACTAGCACATTTACACAACTTCATTTGCTGCTGAAAACCTGTATGACAAATCATCATTGTAAATTATTGCATACAAAACTTAATGTTGGTTGAAGAGTATTAAATATTTAACATAGGTTTTGATTTATACATGTACTTTTTTAATTAAAATGTAACTTTTCCTACAGCACATCTTTTTTGATGTGGAACTGAGGTATACTATATTCTGTTGTAAACAGAGTGGGAAACCTGCTTAAAACAAGGCTTCTAAGAATAGAGTAGGGTACTATTCTTGTTTTAAGATTGTAATTCAGAAAATAATATAATATGAGTCATTGGTCCCCGGGCCTTGATTGTACAGTCATATTTACTGATACTATCAGTTGTAAGATAACCCTGATGTTGAGTTGAGTTCTTTCCAAAAGAAAAATAATTTTGTACTCCTTGTAAAATAATAGTCCGTATTAACTACAATGAAGACAAACGTTACTGTGCACGGTATTTACAGGCGTCAACTTGAATTCATCAGTTGCACAGGAACTGACGAAAACAAAATCAGAAAAAAGAAATCAGAGTCTTCCATTGTATATACTGTAAAGAAAAAAAACCAACCAACAGGAAACCACAAAACAGAATGAGAAGAAAAAAAGGGTGAACTTTTCAAATTGACTCTTTCCCTGGAATGAAAATGTGGGTGTTTGTAAATTCTGGAAATCTCTTTCTATATGTAATAAACTAGATACTGTTTTATCTGCTGTAGTGTTTTGGGGGGTCTTTTGTTCTCTTGGTAAGCTCAATATCCCAATATCTCAAACTGTCCCACCAGGTTTCTTTGATGTTTCTGTTGTGTGTAATTGAGAAGGGCCGTGGATCACCCTAGCCCAAGAATGAAGTCAGGTGTAATTACGTGTAGCAGGGAGTGTCCCTAAGCAGGGAGTGTTCGCTAAGGCTCTTGTTTCAGTTTTATGGAGAATCTTCAGGATACGGCCTTCCTTCCGCCAGAGCCAATTCAAGAGTTCACAGCAAGTGAATCCCTGGAAACCGTAGCAAGTCGTCAGCATAAAATTCCAAAAGCCCGTCTGGAAGTTAGTGCAAAGAGGAACGATGAGGAGGGACTCTTCTGCGACTCTCCTGTGCTCCCCTGTGGTTCTAGGCAGATAGAAATTCTTCTGTGTGTAGCGTTTGCAGAGCCTCAGCTGGTTTGGGGACCGGAAGGATACCGAGACCGTGGATTTCCAAGTAAAACATCATTGGAGTGATAATTGAACTTGAAGCCGTGTTAGGTCCCTGTTGGTCCCTCCTCGTGGTTCTGGAAGCCAGCCTGCGGGCCGCTGCGTGTTCAGCAGGGCCCTCGTTACGGGAGAAGGCAGGCGCTCAGGGCACCGGCAGCACGGTGGATTCCCCCTCACGTCAGCAGTAACCTGCGGCCAGAGAAACAGCTTATTAATGGTGTTAACCTGCGCGGGGTTTGTGTTTTTGCAGAGTAGAAACCACTGTCAGAAGCTCGTCAGTGAAGAACTAGTGACTGATCTCTTCGCAGTAGACAGTGAGTTAGGTGCTCTCTAATAAATTCATATTTGCTCTTTGTGTAGACACTTCAAGCGTCGCTTTCCAGCAATCAGCAGCTCTTGTAGCTCCGCTGATCGCCAGGAGTTATTTTGGGAGATTGCAGGAAGTGCGTGCTGAGTCTGAAAATAGTTAAGGCCAATTCTTAAAAGGAGGAGTTAAGCCGTGAATGACTTACAATTCACATAGATAACTGTCATTTTATTATAGCTTTCCTAAAAAATATTTCAATAGCTATAATGAGAAGGAAACAAGAACTGAAACTCAAAGGCAATAAATTACAAGCCCAATGTGCTCAATTTCTCCCTTTGTCATCTTTGCACATTTTGTTGTTTTCAGTATTTCTGCATATTCTTTTTGGAAGCAAACTTTCCCCAGTAAACGGGAGTCGGATTTCTCATGCCCATCGTTTGCTTTCCTTGATTTCTTCTCTTGGTTTTCTTGGTTTCTTCTCTTCTTCTTTTCTATGGTTGACAAAGGTAAATTTGGGTTGACTTTCTTTGGTTTAACAGCCTTAGTGTTCTGGCCTGATTCCACCTGTTGTGTATCATTCAGTGCTGTTGCAGCGCTGTGGTGTCTCTGAGTGTAACACGGTGTGTGTTTTCATTTATTATGCAGGGAAATAATTCAAGAAGGAAATGGTGAGAGCTCTTAAAGCCGTGCCTTCAGAAGCAGGTTTTACCCCCTGTGCCCCCTCGCAGGAGATGAAAGGTCAGGAGAGTTAAACAGGAGCGCTGGCTTTTCTGCAGGAAAACACAACGCTTCGTACGATCGTAATTTTAAATTACTTCTCCCTCTTTGTCACTGCCGAAGTTGATGAGGCTAACGTATGGCGAGGTGAACCGAAATACACAAACGCGGCGAGGTATGGTGACTGGGCACTGGTCAGCTCGTACCTGACTCAAACAGCGGGGAGCTGGGCTGCGAGCTGCGGGATGTGCCCGCCTTGGTCGCAGTAGCGGGCTGAGCGCGCTGTGACTCAGTGAATTCCTGCAGCCCACACAGTCGAGTGGTCCTCTTTTGGTTTTCTAATTTATGAATGTGTTGCTGGGAATAAACACAGGGCTTGTGTGCTCCAGGCTGTGTTTAGAGCTCTATCGCTGCATAACAAAATCCCTGTCACAGATGGCAGCCAGGCCACAGACAGAGCTTATAATGAATTGATGATAATTTTTCTTTTTTTTAACACGTACGGTTAGATTTTTCATAAACATTTCTTTGTTCATACCGTCTTGTGTATCGTGTGTCCCCACGTCCTCTGCACCTGCATGGAAAGTCTGCCACTGCTCCTTGAGTGACGTGACCTAGATTGTAAAACAAACACTCGACCCCAGGGGTTTTCAGCTGTAGGCTTAACATTTCCACTGGAACTGAACTTTCCCAAAAGTACGTTGGCCTTGATCAAGGTCTGGAATTCTTGCAACTCGACCCTGACTTCCAGATCCAGCTAGCATAATTATAGCCTAGCTACTGGCCAGTGGAGCTGCTCTGGAGAGCATCAAAGCATTCTTGTGAAACCTTCTGAGCTGCTCCCAGGGACCACTTCTGCGGCCGGTGGGCAGCAGCTTCTGAGCGCACGCTGACCCGTGCCTTGTCCGGAGAGCCAGGCGGTGTCTGCGTGCCGACGCCAGCGCGGAGCACTGTGAATTGTCACCCGTCGAGCGGACGGGTCGGCTGTGCAGGCGGGAGGGTGGGATGCCCGCGATGGCGGCGGCGCTGTCCTCCAGGTGCTGTCAGGCAGGGTCTGCTCATTTAGCTGGGATGGGCTCTAGCAAAAGCTCTGGCAAATCGATGCCTACAGAAATTGGACTTTAATCTGTTCCATTGTTAAAGAGGAAAATGTAGATAGAAGCTCTGAGAGTAGAGAAAGGAAAAATTTAATTTGCAGGAAGCTAATTAATTGAGTTTTAAGATGCGTTTTTTCAGTCCTTTGGTGGAGTGCAGCTTGTTTAAAAAGCTGACCTGCTGGGAGGAAGAGGCAGTGTCTCTATCCGTCTTGTTTCTCTATGCAGGGGTTAGTGTAAATGATTTGTATTTATTTTCTTCTTTCTCTAAGGACCTGAAATACACAGAGGTTACTCAAAAGAAAACAGAAGGAGAGAGGGCAGTAGGTGGAACTGTAGAAGATAAGGAAAGAGGAAATTGGGAAGTCAGCAGAGAGCGGCTGTGTCTGACAGCGTGTGCGTGTGCGAAGCTGAGTGTGTAAAAGCACCGCCTGCTCCAGGAGCGCTGGCCGTGAGTCACCAACGGTCACAAAGTGCCCCTGGAGACTCTCACACCCGCGCTGGCTCCGCGTTGGTTCCGAATTCTGTGCAGGGCTGCCTCCTGTGTGGCTTGCTTTGTCGTAGTTGTGATACAGGTGTTCCGTGGGACGTCCTTGAGGATGACTGTCTGCTGGAGGAAATGTCGAATTATTTGCGTTAAATATTCACCCAGACCCAGTTTCAGGTAACAGACCCGTTCCCACGAGGTGGGTGCCGTCGAGCCGTTCTGTCAGGGTAAAAGAGGTCAGGATACGATTCTTGCTCTGTAACAGGCTGCTCAGTAAACGAGATCATCCTCCTGAGCTGCTGTTTGGTCTGAGGGGTAGCTGTTCAGGAAAAGACAAACACGGATAAATCTGCCTGCCCGTTTAGATGATACTTGGTGAATGTCTATGAAATTAAGAGGCCAAATATTTACATTTAACTGCAGCCATTGCAGATTAATTCCTGTCCCTATTTATAATGCTATGTGCAGCGAAAGAAATTAAACAATGACCTTTCCTGTAGGTGTACGTAAGATTATCAGAGCTGTCAGCCAGCCTTTTCTGATAACGCTGTGAATCTGAGTATTAATTCTCAAATGCTCTCCTTTTCCTTTTCCTTTCCAGCCCCCCTTGGGCTGGAGGAAGATGAAAAGTAGGTGTTTCGTGCCTGGGTTTCTCACTGAGGACAGCTTAAAAGCTGGAGAGGTACCTCTGCACATTGGTGGGAGAAACTACGTGAGTACAAATCGGAACTAAGCACTGTGGATTTTCTATTTATTGTTTTTAAAACAGGACAGATTTTTATAAAATAACTAGGAGTTTCTTTAATGCAACAGACAAGGCAAGTATCGGTATTTTTTATTTCCAGCTCTTAGGACTGGCCTGATTCCCACACATGCAGGGCAATGACAGATGCTGTCCTTTACATGGGGCACTGAGGTTGTGGCGCGTTCCTGAGAACCGAGCGGTTTGCTGCTGCTTCGGCACTTCTGAAGGTATTCAGGGCTGTAAAAGGGAATTTATATCATTCCTGGATGTTGTGAATTATTTGAAAAAAACTTGTATTGTCAGGAAAACTATTGCAGTTCTTACAGCAGCATTAAAGAGCAAAAGGCCTAAAGGGAAAAAAAAAAAACCAAACATGTTCGCATGAGCTACCTTGCATCGTTTGGGGATTTAAATCTGTCCTTTTTATTTTATTAGAATTTGCAGTGCTTCTTCTGTTTTGTTCTGTTGAAAGGAGATAGTGCTGATAAAGCTCTCTCCTCCTGCTTGGTGTGCGCTCTTGCCTTTGAGCTAATAATGCACACATCCAGACGTGTGCACCTGTGCACATACATGTGCATGCACATAAATAACAATTTTTAAAACGAGAGAGAGGGGAATGCTGCGAGAACCGCCTCGGTAACTTTATGAACTTAAGTGCTGACTGCTCTTAGGAGTTATGATCCTTCTGTTCTACGGTGAGCGTTGCTGTAGGGTCATGTTACTATTTGTGCTGTATATATTTCCTTGGCTTCTTGCAATAAAAAGAACCCCTGCTTTTATGGTAAGCATTTCCAATTTGTTACAGATCAGCAAGCCAGTGCTGTTTCCTTGGCAGGGTGAGACCATCAAGACCTGCCCTTTATGGACTTCCCAGGTGATTTACTAGCTACGACTTTCCCTTCCTATCACGCGCAAAGTTTCATCAGAATAATTTGGAACGTCCTGGGACCAAATCAGTGGCAGAGGCCAAAGCATCTGTTTGCCAAGGTAACCATGTTAAAACTCGCCAAACCAAACACTGTTGTTAGAAACATGGCTCGACCATAGTGTCTGCCTTCACGCTGGAGTGGGAATGGGTTCATGGGAAGAAATTTGCTCAACAATATACAGGCTCGTGGACACAACGTTTGGAGAAAAGACAGCAGACGAGGTTTAAATAAGTTCAAACTGCAGCCAGTACTCTGGTTTGTGGCTGATCTTTATTACCTGCTGTCTTTTCAGATTCTGCTTTTTCATTTTTGCAATGCTATCTCAAGATAATTCCCTTTTTTTTTTTTTGAAACTTGCTTCCCCCATAGCTGTTTTTGAGGACTTGTTAGGGAAAGCAAACTATTTCCATCAAAGATTCTTCTTAGTTTTGCCTTTGGGTTTTGTGACTGTGGGCTGCCTCACAGAACATACAGCGGATTCTTGATGTTTGGGTAGCTCAGCTTGAAGCATCACTGCAGCATCTGAAGTTAAAAGAAAAATAAAGGTTACACGATGGGATTATTGGAAAGGAAGGGGGAAGAGATGTACTGGGCGTTGGGCTTATCAGCTTTGCGTTCAGTACTGGAGTCAGATCCCCAAATTTAGTAGCATCATCTAAGAACAGCTCATACCTTTTAAGTGGCTTAAAGGCTGAGGTGCCGAGAGGCAGTTCCCACACTTTTCGTAACCTGCCTGAAGTCTGTCAGTAGCGTCGCTCACGGGTGGGAATGGCAGAGCAGGTTCCTCAGCACCCAAACCTTGCCCAGCCCCTCGGGAGAAAGCCAGCACGAGCTGATAAAGCCAGGGGCTGGTTGCGTTGAGGAGCCTTTCCGTGAACGAAGGGCTCAGGTGAGAGGCGCGCAGCCGTGGGAAAGCTGTGTGAGCCCTTCGTCGCCCTGGGACCGGGCTGTGGAGGTGCGGCTGCAAAGCGCCAGATCAGCGGGATGAAGGGGGATTAAGTGATCAGGGTAAGTTCCTTTTCCTGATAAACTCCATGGAACCTTTGCAGCCACTTCCCGCTGTTCCTCAGCCGGGAGAGCTGCGGCTGAGAGCGGTGCTGAGCCTCTCCCCAGCGCCGAGGTTGTTCTGATGGGTTCTGGAGAGGGAGAGGGGATGGTGGAGCATCAGGGCAACGTGCTTTCCAGCTGCCCTTTCCTCTCCCTCTCCCTTCAGCTTTTCTGTCAAGGATCATCTGTACATCTGCCACCTTGCCTCACAAATGTGTCTGGTGTTTTGTTTCACCCTCACTGCGAATTCTCAAGTGGTTCGTGCAGGTTGGTTTGGTTTTTTTTCCAGGCATCAGTGCAGTTCGGGTTTTGTTCCTCCCATAGTTTCCATCACACTGTGACAAATTTCAACTATCCTTTCACCAGCTCTATTGTCACTTGTCTCTGCATTACTGTTTCTCAGCTTGTCATTCAATAACTGAGATACTAGGACATATAAGAACATGGGAAGGGACATAGATCACCCAGTTGTCATGTTTGGAATAGTACCAGCTCTGTTGCACATGATACAGTTGTAAATTAAAATTTTCCACTGACCTGGAGCTTAGAGGGATCTGCTCAGTACAGTATCCACTCAGTCAGTTTTGCTGCTCTTGAGATAGATATATATGGGTTTTTTTTAATATTCCTCTCTCTTATTTCATTTTGCTGTTCCTAGTAAAAATCCCTTTCTCTGGCATGGCCGTGCCTGTGTGGGAGGTGACAGTTGCAACCATTCTTGAGATTGGGTGAAAGGTTTTGATTGTAAACCAATTGGCAAAGAGGCTAAAAAAATACTGTGTGTTTTGTCTGCACGGGGAGCTATGAAAGTTGACTTTCCTTAATGTCAAAGGAGAAAGAAGAAAACTATGTCTTTTAAAAATGGCTGTATGTGAAATTATTCACGGTAGGAAGGTTTTACGAGACCTGTCTTTCTAAATTCTGGGATTGATGTGCTTTTAGCGACAGCAAGAGAAAAATTAAAGATTATGTAGTTTTGATAATGTAATACAGAGTTATTTTTAATAACTAAAAAAGCTCGTCAGAGGCTTTCCAAAAGCGTTCCTGCTTTCCACCAGGACAGCGTGTTGGAACCAATATGGGATTTGGATCCAACCCAGTTTTGAACTGTGACGGGCCCAAGATCTCTTTAAAAATTCTGAGATCTCAGATGTGTTTTTCCTATTTGCTTCAGACTTTACAGGTAAGTGCTGCCTTACCATTAAGGTCTCGAAATTTCGGACACGTCGGTGTTACTTTGCTGAGGCTGTTTGTGTCAAAATCAGCTTTGGAAGGGAGGGGCAGTCTCAGTCCTGGCTGGGGAGAGGCCATTGTCTCCTCGGAATAAACTAATAGATATTTCAGGAGGGCTTTGAAGCCGGGCCAGGCTCCTCACAGGGCTGTGAAATGTGATACCTCTGCTTTTAAGCCGCTGGTGAAAGTACCAACCGTAGTGCTTGTGGAATTCATTCACCGACTTCCAGACTTGAATCTGGCCTGGGAAACGGGAGGGAAGAGTTGAAGAACAAGGCGGGGAAAAGGCTCAGTAGTATGTGGCACTTCACTGTCAACTTTGGCATCTTTTCAGATTTGCAGCTTCGTGCTTTCTAGAGATAAACTGTGACTTTTCCCCGAGGACTGGTGGGTTTTATTTTCTTTGCCACTGAAGCCTTTAGGGCTGTGCAGCTGCAGGAGCTCCGTGGAGTGACACACTACCAGCGAGCGGCCTGCCGTGCTCTTCGGTAGTTAATTCCAGGTTGCAGGGCGTTTCTTGCAGCTTGTTCCTCTTCACGTTAGTTTCTTGATATTTTCCATTTGCAAACCAGCTGAATAGGATCCCGGAGGCCATGCTGCCGTGCTTTGTTGTGTTTCATCCGGGTTGGCCTGAAGCCTTTTGTCTCGCTAACAGGTGAAGATTTTCTGTGGGCTCAGAGCACTTGGTGACAGCGGATCTCATGTAAAAGCAGGGAAGGAGCAACTCTGGGAGCCTTCAGAAGAGTCAAACGTTCTTATCCTTTTTGTTCTCCTCAGAGCTCAAATGTGAGCGGGCAGCGAGGCTCCGTTGCTGCTCTGCAGCCCGGTGCTTTTGGTTTGTTCCGGCAGAGTGGAAGGGAAGTATCCTCGGAGCATCTCTCCGTAGTGCTCTCTGGGCTCCTGCTGTCCTCCCGAGTCGTGACTTTGGTTCTGCCTCAGCTCACGTCTTGTCCAGGTGCAGACGCCTTTCGGATGAGGATGGTGGTTGTTTTCACTGGAAGCGACTGGCCTGTCTGGTCACAGAGGCCGCAGCTCAAGTTAACGCCGTTCGTCAGCTGCGAACACCGTCGCTCGGTGAGATAACCCAGTCCCCCTCTGCAGCGCGAGGGGCGTTTCGCAGCGTGGCTGCGTCTTGGCTGGCGATCCCAAGGAGAGGGCAGGCAGCGAGAGATGAGCACGGCTTACTCCATCACGGGGTCCAAAATGTGGAAAAGGTGCATTTCTACTCACCGATGTGACAGGTTTCGTGAACGTGTGGGGAAAAGTCAGAAAGCTCAGGCGAAAAGTGAATCACAACTGCCAAGGGAGGAAGAGTAGCAAGGAAATATCTGAGTAATCAAGGTGGAGGAAGGTAGAAGTTTATTGCCTGCTGTGGAAATGAGAAAATAATAGGTGATCTATTTGATGTTTTTCTCCTTTCGGTCACCACAGAAAAGGTGAATCATGATCAGATGCTTAAAACTGTTAATTTTCATAAAATGAGGACTGAAAAGGAACCGGTGAGGTGTACTTGATAGATCAGAGAGACTATGCAAGTCAGCAGGACTTGATACGATATCCTATAATATGAAACATTTGCAAATGCTAATGTATCTGCCATTCTCTGTAAGGAACGTGGAGTCTCCTGATGATGTTCGAGAAGGCAAATGCATTACTTGTGTTAGAAAACACAAGGGCAGCTGAGGGGAAGGAAACAGTGGAGAAGTTAGAGAAAGGTAATGCTTCTTCAGTATCGGAAGTGAATAATGGCATAAATAATTTGATGATACCCTAAAAATCTTTCTTGTCCTTATAAATATGCTACATAACTGTCATGGTGCTTCCGTGTGGCCGTGCTCCTGGTCTAGTAGACTTGATGGAACCTTTTTTCAGAGACGGGTAAGGAGAGAGTCCCACATGGCATTCTTGTGAGCAAATTAGGCTGGTTTTTATCGTGAGCACGTGGTGAGGTGGGCACACAACTGGCTGGGACAGCCCAGGATGAACGGGCAAACGGGGATTTAGAATTTCTAATCTGAAGACTGCCCAGGAGGTCGTGGTGAGTTTGCAGCTGGTGGCTTTTAAAACCAGTGTGGATATGTGGCACGTGATTGTGCCTCGGAGGCGGGGTATGGACTAGATTATTTCCTGCGATTCCTTCCACCTCTGTGCTCCTGTGGCCGTGTGACGTGAGGCTGACTGGGGGGATATTAACTCAAGTGCAAATAACTCAAGTTAACTGTGCGCTGAAGACACAACCCTTAGCTTAATAGACGTCATTTTAAAACCTGGCTGGAAAAACGTGGTTTCATATGTGGTAATAACATCCCAGGAGGACACCCCGAGATGAATGGTGGCTTCAGTAATGGTGCGGACTGATTGGAGGGACTCCAAAGGGTGAATGATCAAACGACTGGGAAACAAACCTAGAAAGTGGACTGAAACGATTCGGGTTGTGTAGAGAATAAGAGACCAGAGGAAACGTTACAAGAGTCTTCAAATACAGAAGAGGCTGCTGCAAAGAGAGAGCAGTGTGTTGTCTGCGGAGAGTAAAAGCTCTGCATACAAGAATTAATAGAACTAAATTGCAGCAGAAAAGATTCAAAGGCATTTAGGAGGGGGAAAAAAAAGCAAGCAGGGGAAAAAACCCCAACTAGCTCTCCAAAGCAGGGATAGCTGTGCACTGGAAAAGGTTGCTTGGGTGATTGTAAAGTCTGTGATGATCTTAAGGAGCAGGCTAGAGAAAGACCATCCGGCAAGGATGTGGAGATGGCTGTTCCTGCTTTAGGACCTGGGATGGACTGGATGCCCTTTCCGTGTCCCTATCTGGTTTCTTTTTCAATCATCTTTTTTCTCCTAAGGGGGAATGCTTTGCCTTGATGATACATGAAGTACGTGGGGATTAAATTTGTTTATTTGCTTTTCAAAATAGAATTGTTATTCTCTATTCCTCCCAAAATTGCCTGCCTAGCAAGTAGGGAAAGTAGCCAGGACTGCATCTAAGGTTTTTTTTGACCTTTTGTGTTCCCTGTTTGTCCGTGAGGAGCAGTGCGCAGGAGATAACCTGTAAGAGTGTGGGGAGGACGAGGTGCCGTGTCTTTGCGTGTGAGGCTGGAGCCGTGAGCAGGTATTGAATATCCAGACATTGCAAGTGAAACCCTCAGATGCAGCAGTTCTGTGTGTGGATTCCTGATTAGCATTTGCAGTGGTTCTTCAAATAACACCTAGACTTGCATTAATTAGTTGAATAGTTAGATGCTGTTGCAAGTAAAATCCTCCCATGGCTAGAGCTTATGTCTCAGTGCTCTTAGTCTTTTTACTACTAAGCTGTTGGAGAATGTGGTGTAAATCAAAAAAAAACCCAGAAAACCCAACAAAAAGCAAACCAGACCTGGATGCAAAATGTAGCTCATATTTAGGCAATGTCAGATAAGTTCTCTGAGGCAAGGGCCGTTAAAAACTACAAAATATATCTGTCATTTCTGCTTAGAAGTTCAGAAGGAAGCAGACAGTTTGGATCAGGCAGCAGTCTGCAGTGATGTGTCCAAAACAAGAGCTTTTGTTCCAAACTGGGCTGATGCATGCCACCAAATATGCGAAGAATGCGGGGCCGTTTGTGGTGCTGCTGCAGATACCATCACCGGAAAGCGAAGCACCCGGATTCCTGCTGCAGTCACGCTGCAGTCAAGATGAAGGCAACCAAAGTGAGGCAAATCCAGACAGAAGGATGCCACTGCCTGCAAGTACGCTGGTGTTCCATATAAAATAGTCTCTGTTTTTCTTTGGAATCCACCATTTGCAGACCTCTCCCTCAAGCCAGCACATGGGCTCAGGCAATTAGCTGTGAAACCTCTCAGAGTTGCAGGGTCCAGGGTGGTTACAAACAGGGCTCAGAACTTCTAAATCTGCTCGTCTGACTTCAGTGAAAAATCAGCTGCAACTCTTGCTTCAGGAAATTGTGTTTTTTCCAGTTGGCGTCATTTCCACAATCAGCCATAGCTGGACACGTGAAGGCATTTCTGTGTGCAAAGATGTAGGAATTGGAGGAGCTGGTGAAAAGGCTCTACCGAGTGCTCTGAGCAACGGTCACACCTGTCACAGCAGCGGGTTTGTAGCACCACGACAATTAAGATTGCACTCATACTTTGGAGTGAGGTTTATTCCTTGTTGTTTAGGTGCTAAAACAGTGGCTGAACATAACCAAAATAGACACTGTTCTTAGGGGAAAAGTTTATATTTCTGGAAATTCTTTTTTGAAATTTATTCATTCCTCTGGGAATTCAAAGAAGTTAGGAGTAACTTTGAATTCTAACAACTTCTGTGTAACACTTGAACTGGCAGGACATTTGGGGCTTTAGGCAGGCATAGATTGGAATCCACTCCAACAGTGTGACTACCGTGAAAATAATTTAAATGAGCAAAATTTCTAACATGGCACTTAATCAGTAGTAGCTAAAGAATTAGAAAAAACAACGGGAAACCCACAGAGCACCAAATCTGCCAAGTGGCACATCTCAACTCTGACACTTGGCAGATTTGGAAATAGCTCCTGTGAGCAGCTGGTGAGGTTCGTCTGCAAGTAAAGCAAATATTTTGCAGAACCAAGTTTCTCTTTTACCCCAGAGTCGGGGACACGGCGAGGAGCTGTGTTTCGCAACACCGTGACTGGAGAGTTTGTGCTGTGCCGGGATCACCATCTGCTGATGCTCGTCAGGGTGCTGCAGGGCAGGCGGTTTTCATCCGGGTGAGCTGAGGCGAAGCTCTCCTGCTTGCTGTGGGTGAGTTTCTGCAACTTGGAAGAGCTGAGGGGCACAAATAAGCACATCTGGAGCCGGGGTGCTCAGAACATGCTCCTGCTGGTTACACAGCCTCCTTCTGCCGGGGGGAGGCCGGGGGGGACCCTTGGCCTGACCCAAGCTGGCACTTCTGATGCTGGAAATCGGAGCGTTGGGAGTCTGTGTGCCTTGAGGTTACTTGAGCGGTAACAGAAAAAAAACAGCCTGGAAAATAGTGATTAGTAGGTAAAAGCAGGCTGCTGCTGCAGCAGCGGGGGCTGGCACCAGTGGTGGAATGGGAGGCGAAGCAGATCAGACCCCCTCTGCAAAGGTCAGTGGGTGAAGGCAAGGATTTGGATCCCAACCTGCCTGCTAACCTGCCTTGAGGAGTCACTGCGGAGCACTCGTGCAGCCTCTGCTTTGATGAAGTGGTTAAGTGGTATAAAATCACAAATTCAACACAGACGGTATTTTAATGTTTTTTATTTGAACCATTTTTCAGTGATGCTTCTTTTTTTCTTAAGCTCTTAATACATGTATGAACTTAACAGATTTTCCTGCCTTTTCAAAGTGAAACTGTGTGCTGACGCTAAGCAAGAAATTGAGGGAAGAGGGATGACTTATTTCCAGTGTTTTCATTTTCCATCAATGAAGAGATGGATAGTAAAATCTCTCTCTTTGCAGAACTGAGTTTGGGTTTTAACGGATAGCTAGTCACAGCTAAAAGGAAATTTCACAATATATTTTTTGCAGAAAAGACTCCCGATGCTAATGAGCAGCCGAATCTGTCTCGGGGAAACAGTTTGTTACTAAAAATAAATTGCAGCCTAACTGTAACTAAAATCAGATTGCAGAAACCAAGCTACTCTGGTTTCTGCTGCAGAAGGAGACGAATGTATTGCAAACAGCTCTGATGATTACATATTTTAAAATGTGCTGGCTGAGCCCTGATTTGAAATTAATCCACTTGTGAGCTTCTATCAAATATGCTTACAGCATTCTCCAGAGATTTTCCTCAGACTCCGCAAAGCCGGCGAGGAACCCGCTCATAGTTATGAGGCCAAAAGGAAAAACAGTGCACGCGAGCTATTTATAGAGCGTGGAGCAAAGCAGTGTGACAAAGGGCAACCGAAAGCTTCCACCGAGAGGCTTCTTGTCGTTCCCGGTCACGTGGTCTTCGCGTGCAGTTTATTTTTTGCTCTACCGTTTAACAGGGAAATTAAATCACTTGACAACAGCCCTTTTTTTGTCTGGTTAGAAAAGGACCTTTCAGAGGTCTTACTCCTGAGCCCCAGATGTGTGGGACAGCAGCACAAGGGTTTCTCTCCTCAGCAGCTTTGACATTTACAGGCAGTAGCAGAAGCAAGTAAAGGGGAAGCCAACCATTCTAATTGCTTTTGTGTCCCATCACCCACTGAGTTGTTCCCGGTTCCTGCCCTTCTGTTCTCGATGCAAAGAGCAGAGGGCGTTTCTGCTGTGGGAGTTGATCAGCCGAGCCTCACCCAGGTACGTTTTGACTTTCTCTCAGTCCCCCAGGTCTCACCTTTGCCAGGTTCCTCTTCAGTCCTGGGAGCTCACATGTTTGCTTAAAAATATTGATACTTCACAGACTTGTTCTGCCCTGTAACAAGCGAAGGAGAGGATAAAATAGCAGGGCTTTAACACACGGTGATGCTGTGAGGGAGCCCAGCGCCGCAGCTGGGGAGCAAGGACCGATGAACAGGATCCATCCATCCATCCGTGGTGCCAGAGGTCAGTCTCAGTTTCACAGATTTGCTAATGGGAACAAGGCTTTTCAGTAAAGCTTCTTCAGGGCCCTTATGGAGGTGTGAATGTACTCCAGAACGAGGGATAAGAGGAAACACTGAAAGACAAATTTCCACTGCTGCTTCTCAGACACATCAACTCCTTCCTAAGTCAGGAGTCGCTCTGAGTTTAAAGAAACCAATGCTGGCTTCCTCCCAGGATACAAAGTCTCTCAAGAACTCTGTTTTCTCCGTGTGTATGTATGTATGTACATGCATAATATTGTGGCTTTCAAATACCCAGTGGAAATTTAAAGGAGTTGCAGGAGCTGAAGAATGGAGGAGAATTAATTCCACATCTGGGCCCCCAGCTGCAGGAGGTGGTGGCAGGCGTGCAGAGCGTGGGCCTTTGGAGCTGCCTGAGCTTGGCTTTGCCTCCCTCACAGAGGTGTTCCTGAGCATGTTAGGAAGTCTCAGCTCTTCAGTTCCTGCACACTGTGGCATCACTGGTATTTTTTCACTTGCAGTTATCTGTGCGTGAAGCCATTACAGCTCTCTCCCAAGTCAGGCTGTGACCAGAGCTACAGGCAGTAGGTTATCAGTGGAAGAACAAAATAAGCCCCAACACGATAGTTCCCTTAGCAACAGCCTGGAGCAGGGGTGAGTCCAAGGGAACGGCTTTAGGGCGGTGGTGTTGGGGCGTGAGTGGACACAAATGTGCCTCAGCCCGAGACTCATCTCGAGCTGGTGTGGAACAGGCTGATCCCATCCATTACTGTCACCTGCAAATAGAAACCTGCCGGGACCAACAGCACCTCACAAAGCCGGCCCCTGCTCCCGCTGTGTGCTAGCAAACAAGACCGTGCTTGTAAGAGCACACCAGAAAGTGGCAGAATGTTCTTGGTTTGTTTTTTGTTGTTGTTGTTGGCTTTTGGGGTTTTTTTTTACAAGGTGATCAGGAGGGACAAGTGACACAGGACACTGGCTTAAGGGTATTCAGATCACAAGACATTTTGATGAAGAGAACATGCAGCTGACTGCATATGCTATTCCAGAAAAACAGACGCCACTTGTAAATAGCCAGTCCCCTTGCCATCTCTGAAGAATTTCTGCCAGCTGATGCAAGTAGCTGAGGAAGAGCTTCGAAAGCTCTGGCCCCTGGGTTGCTACCTCTGCGTGCTGGCAGGGCAAACCAGAGCAGACTGCGCGATCCAGGGCAGGGGAGCACGAGCAGAGAGGTCTGTCCTGCTCCCGGGTCTGCCGCACCGTGCAGGGTGAGCCACACATCTCAGTGAAGCACGTGCAAAAGGTGTGTGCACAGGCACACAGCACACAGTGACGGCGTAAAGGATGAGCTTAATGGGCACAGACCTGTTTTAAGAGGTTGCTGAAATGATCTCTCAAAATACGGGACTACGTTGCACGCTCTTTGTGTGCTCTCAGCTGCCTAAAACTGGCTTTTGTCCTCTCACTCCAGGTGCCGGGGCGGTGCTTTGGCACAGAAGGGGATCCCCAGCACAGCTTGGGGGGGCACCCAGCACACGAGTATTGAGCTGAGCTTTCAGCTCTAGGAACCCTTTGGCCTCACTCTGGAGTAAAGCAGTCTTTACTCAAAGAGACTTCTCTGGCCCAGAGGCAGTGCTTGGACTGGGAGACTGCCAGATCTGCGAGTTTTACTGTTAGCAGACGTGTTTTGAGGCAAGCATTGGTTTGTAAAGCATTACGTAAGGCGATAGGTCTCTTCCCTGAAGAGTGGCTGAGGCTCCAGAACAAAGCATCGTGCCTTTTACATATTTCTCTTTCCTTTGCTGTAACTGTGATAAAGCCTACTGGAGTTTTGTTTAGTTTTGCTGTAAGAATTCATCTGCCCCTCATTCCACATCTGAAGTCAGTGAAATGAAAGTTCAGGTGGTCTTCTGGGTGTGCTTACCCAATTTCAGGTCTAAGAGTTGCCAAAATACACCAGGATTGGTGGCTTTGGACTCCAGCCCGCAGACCCAGGTGATTCTGATACAACATGTCTGATTCTCTGCATTGTTACCTCCTTTTTCAGCCTTTGCTTAACCTGCAGGAAGAGTGAATTAAGCTTAACGATCCTGTTGAGTCATAGATGAGCACACACGCAGATTCGTACGTACGGGGAAACAGGAAGGTAGGAGATACACTGTGATACTTGCAGCGCTTAGTATCTCTGTTTGCATAACAAAATCCAGCCTGTTCTGCTTCCATTTTTACAAGACTTGTCTGATTCCTTAATCCAAAGCCTCATCCTGCACTTGGTCACTGCCGCGGCCAGCCGGCGGGCAGGAGGGGACCTGAGCTGAGCTGGGTCAGGCCCCATGCAAGTTGTTCTCTCCTTCTTTTCTTCCCCTGCTCGGCTCTTTACTTGTTCTTCTTGCTTGCTTTGGTGACAGTGTTTTTCTTGCAAGAGTGCACATGTGCTGTGAGCACTTCCTGGTTTGTTAAGACACTTTGGGGTGTGTAGATCTAGCTAATCCCATCTAGGTTATCGTAAAGGGAGTTTATTGGCGGGTCCGAGGTCGGAAGCTCCCTAAGGCTCCGAGGATGAGGGAAGCAGGTGCTTTCCTGGAGCCTTAGAAATTATGTTACAGTTAGCTTCTTTCTTTCCTTTGGGCTTAATAGTATACTAGAGCTGGTATATTACAGCTGTGGTATCATTTATAACAAGAAAGTACCCAAGTGGAGCAGCAACATAATTTTTCCAGGCTTCTTAGCAAGCAAATGGCTGTGTACAGCGCAGCCTTCAATCCTATGAATCTCCTGCTGTCAGAGGCAGCTCCTGTTATTTATGACAGCAGTAAAACTACTGATTATTATTGGACAAATTTCTCAGTCATGAAAAAAAAGAACTTCAGACGCTTTACTCTCAAATCTTCTGGTATGTTAACAAAAGGCTTTGGGTTTCAGAAGTTTAGTCCCTGAGGATAAAGAAATAAAGTTGTACGGAGCCCACCTTGCTAATGGGATTGCTCCTTATTAGCATAACAGTTTTCAAATAAACAACCTGCTAATGTCTCTAATAAGCAATTACTCTATGATGAGAACTGCAAATGGAGCCCACTGGTGGGTAACAGATAACGGTAAAAAATGTCAATAAACCAAAGATTGTTCTGCCTGAGCAGCCTCCCTTCCTTACTCTGAGAGAGGCGCGGAGCTGCCGCGGTGGTTTCTGCGCTGGAGCTTGGCAGCCCGGCGTGTTGCAGCGCTCGCGGTTCCTCCGGCCCATGGCTGGGATGTTCCGAGGAGTCGCTGCTCTTTGGGGTGTTACTGGTGTGACGAAACGAGGCAGAGACCTTCACTTAGTGGCAGCTCCCTACTTTGAGTATTTGAGTCAAACAAAACCTGGTAGCTTGAGGATTTGCTCAAGAGCAGCGATTTGCCTGATTACCAGGATTTTCTTTCTTTCGTAAACTGAAGATCACAATTAAAATGTGGAGTCTGTCCTATCTCTGAAACATGCAAATGAATGGAAATTGTGTCTCGGGCTTCTTTTCTTCTTGCTGCTCTAAAACATAAAAAATCATTTACAGTGGCAAAAAAAGTGTTAAATATATGCAAAAATCTCACTTTCCCAAACACTGAAAAGTGTGAAAGAAATTCGCAATTTTTCAAGCATAGTTGACAAACTATTTTCAAAACATTTGCAGATGTAATTTACATACTTGTCTGGTTGCTTTGCCATCGGTTAGAACGCCGTGTTGTTGCTTGCTTTGGTCCCTGTAGTTCTGCAGTCATTTCTCCAAAATAATTCCGCATATGTTCTCTCGGTTTTCAGGAAATGAGGAGATGGAACATGAGAGGGTCACAAATCCCCGAACCTGGTCCCTTTCCGAATTCCGTGGTGAGTATCAGGTTTTTAATTTTATATATAGCTTTGTAGAAGATGGATCACTTGAAGGAAAATCTTGAGCCATTCTTATCTTTGTTCCACTTCTGGACTGACATCACGGTACGAAAATGCGAGGAATGTACAGTAAAGCCTGTTGTGGGAAGAAGATCTTGGCAGAGGGATGATTAATGGTGTCTAAAAGAGGGGAAACAGTTATGTAATAAATACAGCCCCGGAGACTCAAACTGAAGAGACCATCACAGGTGCAGACCGTGAGCTGGCCCCAGAGGAAAGAGTACTGGGCTTTTAAAGGTGGACTCCGTAAACAAACGGAGGAGGCAGAGGAAATGTACTTGCATATAATTTTTTACGGCATACATCAGCACGCGGAGCACATAAGTACCACAACTGTTCATAAAGTCAAAGAACATCCACGCTGCAGTAACAAATAGTGCCGTGGTGTAAATTTATAAAGCCTGGGGAAGATGTGTGGTCTGATGGCTCCGTCTGGGTTTTTGACTTTGCAGACCACATGATTTCTGCCTCTCTGGTTTTGTTTTGTTCCATTTAGCTGCTCTCAGCTACATAATTGTTCTTCTGGCTTGTAAATATTATGCTCAACCTCCAGCAAAGTTTAGATGAGGCCAATCAAATGTAAACAAGTGTGTCTGCGCCAG
The DNA here is from genome assembly GCA_020746105.1 of Trogon surrucura. Lineage (NCBI taxonomy): Eukaryota > Metazoa > Chordata > Aves > Trogoniformes > Trogonidae > Trogon > Trogon surrucura. Next base: position 26,622,561 of record CM036625.1, on the reverse strand, counting down.
TGACGTGAGTAAGCAAAGCCATCTCGGGAGATATTTCCTCCCCCTTTCCCTGACCCCCCTGCGGCTGCGAGGGCTTTGCAGCGCCTGCCCTGGTAGCACACAGCCTGGGTTTTGCTTTAACTGCCTGTCTGGGTTGGTTTTTTTACTTTTTTTTTTGCCTGGTTTCACTCCACGTTGCTCTGCTGTTCCAGCCCGATTTCAGCCAGCCAGATGCAGAGCACAGCACCCGCTGCGGCTCCGCACGGCCCCCAGCCCGCGGGACCCCCTGGGCTCTCTGCTGCCGAAACGCAAACACAGGCACGCGGCTGGGTTTCCCTTGGTGACAACCTGAGGTGCCACACCTCACCTGCCCTGAGTGTTTGGTGGCTGTTGGGTCACGATTTGTGGTTGTACACAAGTTAACCTTCAAGTAGAAAACCCTACCAAAGCACTCGTGGCAACGCTATCGATCTCCTGGGAACAGAGCCTGGGAGGTGTCTGACATTTTGCATTATCATCTATGGGAGAGGAAGGAGCTGGGCTGGTTTTTCCCACAAGAAATGTATCTATTTTTGAGTGCAAAGCTCTTTCTTTGCCATGGGACCCAAAGCAGCTTTCATTCACTGACTCAGGGTCTCTGGAGGCTTTTTCCCTGAGCTTAGGAGGCAGCTTGCACTAAAAAGTGATTTGCAGATGGAAAAGTGACAGCCCATTTAGCTAAAACTGTTAATTTAAAGGTAAGGATGTTAACTTGTTTCTGCCTATCTTGTCTCTGAAGACCCAAACCATTGCCACCAGCCCCAACCCTCTCTGTGCCCAGCGTTGTTGTAGATTTGATCTGAATAGCTATTGGGTGAGAATCTGAAAGCCAGATATCACCAGTGTGTGATTTATCCCGTAGTTCTTGTGCACGCAGACAAAATACGATTTCCTGCTTTCCAGTTCATCTTTAGGGTGCTTTTTCTCTTTTCTTTTTCTTTGTCTTCCTATGGTATAAAAATAATTCATTGGCTATTTGCTATTAATTTTGTCCAATTAGCCTATTTAATTAATTATAGACAAATGCTTACTGATGAATCTTCCCTTCCCCAGAGGCAATCTCTCCAAGGCCCAGACAGAAGCTGCTCAAGTTGTGTCTCCTCCTGAGCATGCTCTTCTGTTCCGTTCATAGGTTTCGTGAGGACTGTTTAACCTTTAGACAAAGCCTTTCCAAATAAAATGTTTTACCAAAGAAGCAAAGTACCAAGGAATGGGATATAACGATATTTAGAATTCATTCACATTGCAAAATCTGTGCAATAAACTTGGGATGAGTCATTACCAAATGTGCACAGCAGCACTTTGTCATATTTGGAGTTGTTCTTAAATCTATACACCTAATCAGCTCTTCAAACTCTGCTCCGGGCATGGTAAAGTGGAAAGAAATATTTAAAAAGAGCATGCAGAGATCAAGCCTCCTGGTATTTTTGGTAAATGCTTTTGCTTTCGTTGGGCAGTTTCATTAGTTTGATTGTTTGTCTTAATGCAGCTGGTAAGGTAAAGTTGATTCCGAAATGGCGTGCTACCAAGGGGTATTTTTACTGTTAGTGTACAGTAAAGAGGTAACCCTTCCTAACTCGAAAGTCAAAATGCATCTTCAGACTTCTTATTGAGAAGATGACTTCTTAACTGAGCTCCGCCTGGGAGATGAGTGGGTAAGGTGCACGTGATGTTTTTGCAGAGGACGTCGTGGTCAGTTAGGCACCGCTGTTTGGATAAATGTAATCAGGAATTCTGGTGTGGCGAAACCCTTTTTGCTGCCTGTTCATGGCAGGCAGAGTACGGGCAGCCAGCGGTCTGAAACGCTCCGTGCGGACAGAACTGGCGATCGGCTCCTCGTGTCTTTGGTGAAGGAGCATCTTTGATCCCAGACTGTGAAGTAACAGCTGCTGTGTGCGAAGGGCCTAATGTGGCTGATCACGTGTTTTTTCCTCCTGTTCTTTTGAATCAGCCTCTTTGCAGCATCTTTGCTCAAACTCCTCCTTACTGATGTTTCACGCTTTCTGCTTTCCATTATTTGCCAATTACTAAAAGGAGGTCTTGTAACCAATGCAGCATTAAGAGCAGATCTTAAACCCGTCAGTAGTTTCAGCAACTCTTTCTGTTCCCCCTGCTTTTGTGGCTTATTATTAAAGTGTCAATCTCTCACTGCTATCTAACAAACAAACTTCTCCCCTGGATCCATTTCCTCTCGGGCAGTTTGCCAGGAATAACAAATTTAACTTCAGCTCTCAGCTTAAGAAGTTTCACTTCGCTGAGTAGAGTTCAAGTGCAGTCTATTACCCCGACTAAGTGATAGGGGAGTCCTTTGAAGTTTCCTTCTGGAGTGGCTTATACAAGCCAGGGCTTCCTGTAGGAAAAGGAACTGCAGCTGAAGGAATTACTTGACTGCTCAGGTAACCCCTTCCTCTCGCTCTCGTCTGAGCGCCCAGAGCACTCGGCGTTGGGACCAGCAAAGAACGTGGGGCAAGGGGAAGAGGTACCAGCGATCCCTGCGTTGTCGAAGTTGTTTCAAGATACCCCCTGCTCTTTGGTCAGTGGTCAAGAACCGCTGCGCTTGATCTCCGAGCTTGCATATTTAAAAGCTCCCTTTGTTAGCTTGTCACTCACAGATAATTGTTTTTTTCTGGGCCAATGTATGTTCGTGACAACTTTGCCTCTCCCTGGTGTTTATAACTGTGGCAGCAACGTGTGTGGCGAGGGCAGCATCGCTTTCCTGCCCCTGCTGGAGCTCCTGGGCACCGTGCTCACCCACGGAGCTCCCACCTCGAACCGAGGGCAGCTCGTGAGGAGCACCGCAGTGTCGGAAGGGGCCGTGCTAAGAGCTCAGTATTTACGGGCAGGAGAGGATTTACTCCCCTTCTTAGCTCCTGGCCTTGCAATTCTGCTATTTCCCTTGACTTGGAAGTGTTTGGCGCCTGTCAGATGGTTATTGAGCTGATTCAGCTCGCTAACCCAAAAGAAAACTATCCCCATGTAACATTGTCACCGTGGGCTGAAGGAAGGGCATGAGGTTTGGAGGAAAACAGCCTTTATTTTGCAATTAGATGTTGCAATACCTGTGGATGTTGCATGTCCCACTGTGTTGCAAGAGAGTCCCTTGAGCAGAACTCATTGAATTTGGTTTGTAAAAGCCTCTCTTAAGCATGGGCATTGGAAGTTGTGAAATTACTCACTATTCAGTGTATGCAAAATAACAAGATATTTTCTAAACTGTTCTATTACAACTTATTTTGGATTGCGTAGAAGTGGCTTTTCCTTCAGCGCTATCCATGCCCAAGTTCCGGAAGAATTTTAATCCTGAACATTCCAGCTCTCCTGAGCTCCTTTGTTGTGTAGTCAAACACTTTAATAAGGTCTAATTATCTGCAGAAACGCACGTGTTGGCGACCTCAGTGTCTTCCCCCTTCGCAGCTCCGGTGCAGCAGGCAGTTTCAGAGTTCCCTCCGGCCGACTGAATAAACTTGGGAATTCGCTTTTTTCCCCACGTGATCTGCCATTGCTCCCCATCTTTCAAGACCTAGACTTCCCTCTCAGAAACGTTCTGCAGTCAGCCCCAGGAGCGTGCCCTGTGTAGCAGACACTGATATTTTGTGATCAGAGACGTTATTTTTAAGCTCTGCCATGTCATCAGCTCGTCGTGTATCTTACTGCTCCGCAGCGCCGGGGGCCGGCATGTGCCCGCAGACAAAGCTCGCGCAGGCTGCAGGGAGGGCGAGTCCTCCTCCTCTGCCTGCCCCTTCCCTCTGACATCCCAGAGGTCTATTTCTTGCTGGGACTGGGGCTGGTTTTGAAAGAGAGGTGACCCCACGTGACTCTCTATGACGGTGCCTTCCTGGATGCCCACAGCTCTGTGGGGGCCCCTTCTCTACCGCATCTCCCCTGTACCCCACGATGCTGCTCCTGCCCCCAAGCACACTCCAAAAGTGCTGTCAGTTTTCTTGGGAAACATTTCAAAAAGAATTATGATTTTCCTGTTGCACGCCCAAGATGTGCTTGCTTGGGAAACCCCACACAGTGTCATTTTTTTGTGCTTTGCTGCTCTTCCTGCCTTCCCACAGAAATGCTGCTCATCAGGTAGTTCAGCATTTGTGCGTTCCTTTCCTGGTCCTGGAGCTCAACACTACGCATTTCTCAGCCTGACGATGGATGAAGTGATGGTCCCTCACTAAATGGAAACATATTTTTCCCCTCAAGAGATTTGCTTTTATCCAACTTCTTTCTTGAAGAAAGACAAAAAAATGCCAGAAGCGGAGATGTGAGCTGAAGCAACTCGTTTGTCTGGCTGCAGGCTCAGCCTCCCTTCCAAGCCCCACGTGGCTGTGTGGTCAGGCTGTCAGGTGCATGGCCTGAGCGTGGGGAAATGAAGTTCACAATGACTGCAAACGGATAATAAGCTTCTAGAGAAGTCTCATGGGCCAAGTCTCGGTCCTGTTTCTCTGGGTTCTACTCATTAAAAACCATGTTCCTACCTTCTCACAAACTGTCTCCTGGTCGAAACGTTAGAGTGAATTGCGTTATGCTCATCCTACGCGGGTAATAAATACTGCAGGACTCTCCTGGAAAAAGTAAGTGATGAAATTCTGGTATCTTGGCCAAGGTTCTCATTTTTGCATTTAGTGAAACACATTCCAAGGTGGTGGAAAACAGCATATCTGGTTTCTAGAAAATTTTATCTTTCACGTTTTTTTTTTTTAAATTTGATTTCAGACCTCAGTTTTTAGGATCATCAGCTGTGAGGCAGGAATCCAGGCTGGGCCCTGGCTCCACTGGCTTCTGACCTGGGGAAGGTTTGAGACAAGGTATTTCAGATTAACAGTGCTCCTTTGGATAAATTCTGACAATTTAAAATGTCTAATACTTCATATTGCTGGTCAGTTGGATTTGTTGAGCCTTTTCTTTAGTAGTATCAGTAGAACTGCTCAGATGAGAGAATCCTTGAAGTTCTCTAATGATGTGAAGCATTTTCATTTCCCTGGAAATGGTTTTCTGGCTGGCACTGCCCAGCAGGTCTGGCAGAAAGCATGTAGACTCTGGTGTGCCGCAGGACCGTGTGCTCCTTGGCATGTTCTGTCTCTGTGACAGTCCCCAGTCCTCGTTCCAAGTTTTGAAATCTGCACAGAGATGAAGGCTTGAGCGTCAGACTACACAACTGCAAGCAGAAACTGCCTTTGTTTGACTCACTAATGCCCACGGTCTTTGTTAATGAAGGTTTGCTCTGTAACTCCCCGTTAAAAGCAGCACTTGGAGGCCAGGAAGAAAATCAGTTATCGGGTGTTTGAAATAGCCCTTCAGCTGCTGGGAGCCACCATTGAGCAGGATCTTGAGCAGGATACTTAGATGTGTTCATTTTTAAATGTCAGGTAGCTCAATGACTTCACTCGGCCTTTGCATTTTATGGCGGTACGTGTAGCCTAAAGAGCAAAAGGAAGGTTTGATATTTCCTGTAAACATTTTTATATAAAAGCGTCATATGAAAGCTGTTGGGTGAAAAAAAATACAGTATTGCTGAGTGCCTGGAAAAAATCACTTAGGCATTATGTTAATCCTTGGCAGTACCTATTCCAGTGTATACTGTTTGCTTAAGAAATCTAGAATGCTGTTCCTGAAATTACTTTCCTAGGACTTTGTACGGAACCAAGTACAGGAAATCTGTGTTTGGGCAAGTAGATAGAGGCTGTCCCCTTCGGGAGAGTAAGACCATGTAAGGGTGCAGAAGGATTCCAGCCATTTTACCTGGAGTTTAACTCAGACCATGCTGAGTTAGCAGTGGCACCAGCCTGTAAGCAAAGCACGTAAGCCTAAAGGTGGGCAGTCATTAGGTGATCTTCCGTATACTGCAGCCATACGCATTGACAGAATCCTCTCTCCTCATCTTCTCAGGTTCTTTAGATCAGCTGAAAGGTGTTAAACATACTGCTTTTCCGGGGCTCGCAGCTGTATGGGAATGCTGTTACGCTGCTGTCCTTGTGTAATTATGGCTACGTCTGAGTTGAAAAAGAGCAGAGAAAGAAGGAACCTGGAAAAGTCTGAAGAGACCCAAATGAGACAAGCGCAAACACGGTTTGGGAGGACAAGGTGTAAATCAAAGATCTCGGAAATACTCAGCAGCGAATGTTGTCCTTTCAGGCAGCAAAGGGATTCTGGTCGTTAATTTTGTGTTTAATCTTGTATCCCACCACAGAAATAAAAGTTGAGAGAGTGGTCTCTTGCTGACAGCAGAAACCAATTGGGGATTTCGAGCCTTGACACATCCCTAGTGGGAAATAAGTGCCAGTAAGAAACAAAGCCATGCCTTTGGTAGGGAAATGGTGGCACAGGTCATCATCTGTTTTGACAAGTCGTTTTCTCTTGTGTCGTTTGTTGTTTTTGCTGCTATCAGTAGGAACGATCAAGGGGGTTGATATGTCATTGGGGAGCAGGAGGGAGGTCGCACATGAAGCGTGTCTTCTGTGCTGCCTTTAATTGAACCTTCCCTGCTGCTTTTCCAGGCTGGTGGCTTTTTCTGCACGGAATTAGCTGCAGGCAGCACCTTCAGAGAAGCCAGGTTACCAAGACAGCTTGACTAGAGCAAAAGGCTTGAAAGATGGCAGGAGAACTGAAAACGTTGGTGGGGGAAGAATTTTTGATAGTGGTAGGTGGAGAACAGGTACATACAGAGGAAGGCAGCTGCAAAAAGTCCGTAAAACATGGTGTGGAGGAAGAAAGGACACAGTCCTTTGATGTTTAAAGGATCTTTATACATGTGACAGTTCTGGACACAAGCCGTGTGCATGCAGGTAGATACTTTTCCCAGGAAACCTTTAAACTATTTAAATGTTTGATTTTTACTTTTGTGGTGCTTCTCCCAGCTGCTTATTTCAAGATCTCGGGCAGCTTGTGAGTGGTGGGACTAAGAAGATATGAAGTGGCTGACAGAATGGCCCAACAGCATGTTCGTATTGTGTTTATTGAGACATACCTGATTTTAGTTCAGGAATATTTAGTCACCAGTTGCTGTAGTGAAGACATGTGAGTCCGAGGAGGAATCAGCATCTTTCCTGCCTCCTGATGCCCTTGGCCCTGAGGGAGGAGGGAGAGAATACCGAGCCCCTTCTGTCAAGTATCACTGTCCTGGGGCAGTCTTTTCCAAGAATTTTAAAGTCACATTATTTATCTCTATAACCCTGGCTTCACCTTTTCCTTGAATCCTCATGGAATAAGGGTGGCTAATTCTTGTTTGCCATTTCTAATTCGTAGCTCTTTAAGTGACGGTCAGATGGCTCCTCTTATTTCACAGCAGGGAAGGTGAAGGGCTACAGTGACTGCATCTAAATCGCACTTCTTCCCTCATAAATCGCACAAGTGTCCTTTCTGGGTGTCCGTCCTGGTGCAGGAGAAGCATGTCTGGGTGCTGTGCCACCCCCAGTCCCGTCGTACCAAGGGGAGGCTCTGGTTCTCCCTTCTCTCCCCCCCCCTCCCCGCTTCAGAAAGGAGGAACCATTACTCTTGGCTGTAAGAAGATATTTTTGGCCAAGTTTTTTATTCTCCTGGTGTTGCATTTTGTGCTGTACCACCCGGGACAGAGCCAAAGTCACCCAGGCAGGCTGGTGAGAGCAGTTCTAAGCTTCTCCCTGTCACAGCAACTTGTCAGGGAATCTCTAATAGCTATTTTTATTCTCGCATCAGTTGAGTCAAATCCATTCCATTCAAAATTACTGCCCTGACATTTGAACCTTTCAGGCAGACTGTCAGCGGCAGCACCTTATTTTTCTGTTGGAAAAGGAGGAAAAAAAAAATAATCGTTGACATGTAATTAACAGAACCAGATAGAATTTGAAATCTGAATGACACCCATTATTGAATAATGAGCTTCAAATCCTTTGTTACAAATCCCTTTAACATAGCAATGGTATGGGAGGATTCCGGGAGGACAGTAAGTTGTTTTGCTTGAGCACGGGTCTTGTGCGTAGACAAACATTGTTCCTTTAAAGACGTACCTCTGCCGAGCAGACAAAATCTTGGACCAAACCGGCAAAATGGAGCGGGCGAGAGCAAACCTGTGCAGCAGTAGGACGCCAAACACGCGCTTCTACTTCTATGAAGTATCCGTCCACAAATGTGTTTCTGTCTCTCAAAACACAAAATACTACCAATGCATAGCTTCTAACAATGCTAAGCTTTAATTAATTGTTCTTGTCAATTAAGGGGGAGCTTTGATGCCCTAAGATTTTAGAATATTGAAAGTAATTAATTGTAGATTAAATTAGAAGCCAAATTAGGTTTAACAAAACAAAAATCAAATTTGAGAAAATGACTTTATGCTGTAAGGGGTAATCTCTACATGGATAAATGTTTGTAGATGTAATTTGAATTATCTTTTTATCAGTCCCCAAATTTCTCTATCACATGAAACCTAGGTAAGTTTTGAAGGCATTTTATACAGCACTGTGAGGTGCGAGGAGGTGGGTAGCGGGTGTCAGACTGACGCTGGATAGAAACAAATGTAGGTTACCTGAAATTCTAGGGCAGCTCAGAGATGTTTTAAGAAAGTGTGATTCTATAATGCTTTTAAGAAGATGGGAGAGGAAAAACAAACAAACGTTTGCCTGTTTTAATAAGACAGTCTGCAAAGATTTTGACATCGGGTTTTAGTGGTAACTGAAAGCTGAAGGGTTTTGGGAAATTGCTGTTACAGAGCTGTCTCTGTGGGTAGAGGCAGAGGAATGTTCTCTAATGCCACATCCCAGGATCTGAGCTGACAAACCTGTTTTCTATGCAAAACCCGTAAGAGACAGGGTTTTTTATGCATTTTGTAAAAAATGGCTGGATCCCTGGCAAAGTGATTGCCATGCTCCCGAAGTGCAGAGATTTGCCCCAGTTGGCCCCCCTGCAATTCAGAAAACCACTGAAATTTTTCTTTCTCTGGACAGATCCCCTTGCCTGAATGCAAGCCCACCCCACGCTCTCTTGCTTTTGACTCATTCCTGATCCCACTCGGCTCCCACATGTATCCAGGTGGACCTGTCTCTGGAAAATGGGATTTGGTTTATGCTGTTGAGAAAAGTCAGGTTGCAAGATGGTTTTATCGGTGTACTTGTAATTCTGTGGTAAGCCTGATGTAAAATACCTGCTCTTCTTCTTGGATCTTATTTTTGCAGGCACAATGGAGACCAACTCAACAAACTGGGACACATCACAACGGAGTGAAGCGCTGTCACAGAATGCTGGAGTGTCCCACGTGTCCTGGGGACAGGTCAATACGAAGCTGGTTAGAGAAGTCTTCATGCACCTCAGTTGTTGCAGTTTGTGTTGACTCATCCAAGAGGCAAAGCAAAGCAGCTAAAATGTAAAAGAATGAACTCACTTGTGGGAAAAATTCCTGGAAGAGTCAAATAGTAAGAACTTTTACTGCAGTCTTGCTTTAATACCTGACATGCTAAGTTAAAAATGCACCTTGTTTTACACACCTTTTTTTATAGCACCCGATTGAAGTGGTTTTATATCTGATGCAACCTCTTAATGGGAGCAGGTTTTCTTCTAAACCGAGAGCAGAGTAAAAATATCTGAAACAGGGCCTTTATTAGCGCTTCATCACTTAAAACAGTGACACAATATCTTCCTGCCATTGTGTATGACGTGCCCGTGCCAATACTGCCCATGTCTCGGGGGGTACGGAAATGCTACCGGTTTTTAAGAAGCGCGTATGTTAGACAGCTGTGTTGTGTTCTGGCATTCAGCTTTTCCAGCTGAATTTTTTTATCAGGTCAGTTGTGGTATTCTGATGGAACCGGAGAAGATAAGGTTACAGGAAGAGGCTGACACGAGAAAACCTTATGCGCTACATGAGATTGAGCGGGTCAAATGCCTGGCAATGTGTACAGATAAAGAAGACTACTCTCGTTGGGTAGCAGTTACTTTTATTATGGAGCCGAGGAAAAGATAGTGCTGCTTCACCCCTGTTTCAATCCAGTAGAAGTCCATTCCTCATCTAAGCTTTGGTGATTGTTTATTCAATCTGACATGATGTCTTTGGGAAGAATGACAGAAAAATGTCTGGAGAGGAAAATGCCACTTGACCTGACAGGCTTGTTCCCCTTAAGTTTCTCTTAACCCCCAGTTTTCTGTTTTGTCACTATATCCTTTAATCCCTTCTCTCTCCATAAAAGTGCCAAGATGTCTCCAAGCCACTTAGACCGCAGTACTTTTTTTTTTTTTTTTTTCATGTTCTTACTTGGCAACTAATTCCCCAAGTCCATTATTCTGACCCTGAGTGAAGTAGTTTGAATTTCCGGTACACACAATTATTTTGGGTTATGACTTCTGACTTTTGAACCCCTCACCAGAACGCACCATCTAAATCTCTTCATCAGCTCTGAGTGCTGTTAGTGGGTCAGCTCAGTGTCAATATTCCTCCAACAGCATTGTGCTAATCAGAATTTCTTCCTACGTCCTCTCTTGGAACAACTGCAGCCAAATCTGGGATCTTCTGTTCAGAGGCCACGGTCCTCATTACTATTCGTGTTCTCCACGAATAGTGGAGACAGTTGGGTGCTTTATGAAAAGTAAACCTGGAGTTGGTAACCAGCAGTGCTCGTTGTGTATTTCGTGCTCTCTGCGTTGCCCTGCATTCTGATCTCACCTGCAGCAGGACAAGTAGTAGGTGGCACAAGCAATTTTAGCACGCGCTCGGAGGGTGAAGAGAGATATAACCCGAGAAAGCGTTCAGCACTCTGGCGTTGCCAATCTGCAGTCGTTCCTCTGTGCAGTAAAAATATTCTATATGCAATGTGTTGCCAGTGTTTAGAGCATCTGCAATAAAATAAAATAAAATAAAAAGATAGCAGATATTAAATATCCAGTTACTGCACATGGAAATTGATCATCTGATTTATTTTATTCTTTCTTTCACACATGCTGCTCTGTAGTTGTAGGAAGTAATACGATATTAAAGGGTGATTTTCCTTCCTGTTGCTTCATCCAGTTATAGTATTGATATTGTCAAGCACCCCTGTAAAATAAACTAGCAGCCCAGACCCACTTAAGTCAGCCGACCGTTAGTCTTCCAGTACATATCTTTAGTGAGGACCGATTTGGTGGAAGGGCATTTAATTGAGGGTGCAAAATGGACACACGGATGGATTCCCAGCTGGAATGGTTTTGAAGTTTGTGTAAAAGCTGATAATAATCTCCTAAAATGCACTCCCAGCCAAAAAAAAAGAAGCAGAAAAGGGCTTACACCACTGAAGAGGTATTTACTATTTTTTATTTCCTTCCGTAGCGTGCTATCAGCCATGGGAATTTACAAGCTTTCCAACAAGACTGAAGAAATCCAGGAAACCACAATGACAGAGCTACTTGAGAAGACCATTTCATGAGAGTGAGTCGAGAAAATACAAAATATTTTTTATCAGTGGCTGAAGTTGTCTATTGGAAACATCACCACTAATACAAAGTTCAGTGTAATGAGAGTGCTTCTCACGCACAGCTGGCAGACGTTTGTCTGCATCGCTTTCTTTTTTCACATGGAAGTCACTATAAGCAATCCAGTTCTCTCAGAAATGACTATGAGGCTGAAAATTTTGGGCACATTCTTTAAACAAGCAATTTGTTATTCTCTTTAAATATTAATTTATAAATGATTGATCTGCTAAGTAAAATCTATGTTTTGGTGAGGTATTTTGACTATGCAAGTATCAATAAATGTTGTGTAAAAAGTTTGACTGTGAACAACATAAAGCGTTGATCAGCTTAAGAAAGAAAATTCCCATTCTGAATTTGTTGAGCTTGAAAATTCTTGCTTCTCTTTTGGCCACAAAAAAGAGGTAGGATGAGGAAGGAAGCTTTCCTAGAAGTATGTTAGTAGATGCCAACCAGAACCAGAAAGTGCAGGGCACACAAAAATGAACAGGGAAAGAAAAAAAAACGGTAAGAAATTCCTCAAAGAAACAAGGACAAAATAAAATAAAAACCATTGGCTTGAGGTTAGGGTAAGGATTTGGTGCTATTACTCTTTGTTGTGCCCCTCTGTGTGTGGTATTAGTTACGTCTCTCACCTGTTTGGAGGAGTTTTTACTATTGGGTTACGATGTGCTTCTCCTCTGGGAAGCGTTAACCCAGTCTATCTCATCTTTTATTGTAAACCTGCTGATTTTCATGACAGTGACATTTCTACTGCTCATTAATTCTGTAGGAACCGTTCAGAGCCTGGCTTGAGATGAAGAAAGAAGTTTGCCAGAGTGATTCTCAGATCCCAGGCTGAGCTTCCAAAGCAAGCAAAATAAAACAAAACGAGCACAATTTATGTGGAAATCAGTAAGATACAGCCACTGTGGAATCTGAAGTGTAACGCTGGTGGGAAGAGCCAAGCTGCTGTAGCCAGCGAGGTACTGGTGTGTATCTGGGCAGGGGGGGTTGGACTGCTGCTGGAACCTGCTCTCTGTCACTTCTGCCACGCCTCCTGTCTCAGGCTTTGCTGACTCCTCTGCTTAGTCGTATTTTGATCTCGCAAATGGAAGTTTCCTCGACGGCTGCCTGCAGGTGGGAACAGGATCACACCAGACAGGGCAGTGATGCCCATCCCAGGTATGGTTTTTTTTGGAGTAGAGCCTCATTTAGAATGAGGTTTTGGCGCAAATGAAGGCATAGGGGCCCAAAATCTCCAAACTATTAACTGGCTTTTTTTGAGAGGCTTTTTTTTTTTTTTTTGCTGGATTCCACAGCATGGTTTCTAGTACATTCAACACCAAGAGCTATTAATTTAATGGGATCAAGATTGTTCCCCATAACACAGTGCTCCACTGCTTCCTTGTAAAAAATAATCATGTGGGTTTTCTGTACGTTACATGCAGTCCTCAGGATTTTGTAATTTCATTGGAAGATGCCTACAATTATCAACTAACTTCAGGCTTAATTAGCTTATTAGCTTCTTTTATAACTCTGCCTGCCCTTTAAAGTTTCAGCTTTTTTTCCCTAGAGCTGCCCAGAGCATCATTTTGTACTTATTTCAATTTTGTGGATGCTTGGTGATGAATTCTTTTTGGTTTTGACTCTAGTTTAAATAACTATGCCTATATAGATCCTGGTTTGTGCTGTATAAAATATTGTACTGGCACCAATGTAAACAGAGCTGAAATGGCAAGCAGGCCACGGGGTAATAAATCACAATGATTAGTCATCCTCCTGGGACACAGATGAGTCAGCTCAGGTCAAGACACTTCTGGGAAAACTAGATAGCTGGTAAATGTGTTACCACTGCCTATCAAAGTCCCTGTGCCACACCAGGAACGATCCCTGAGTGGGGCAGTTCTTCCCTTCCCACAGTGACAGAAGCAAACCAACTGCTTAACAACTCCTTCCCCTTCCTTCTATTCCTCGCTGCCAGCTTTGGCAAGCTGAACAAATTGTTTCTCCGTGACATTCTCTGTGTTTGTGGGCTAACAACAAAGCTTTTTATTAGATGAAAAACTATCCTCAATGTAACATGCAGCCTTTTTTCCTCCTGCCTCATGATCTTTTCCAATTTATTTCTTTAATCATGTTTTACTCTCTGAGGTCCAGATTGCCATTTCAGAATAAAGCAGGAGCATTTTCTCTTACTGCCCCACGTTCTACCACGATGTGCAGAATTAAAGACTGTGCTGCTGCCTGAGTAAAGATTACCTAGTTTGCTCATTATTGGGATGTGAAACCAAAGAAACACCTATGCTCATCGAAATCTCTTCTTTGTCAGACTGGAGTTACAGGGAGGCTTGAAATGCACTGTTGGGGCTGAGCACTGGTACCTCAAAGTAAAGATGTTTCTTAATCTGAGCTGGAAACATCCACGGCTCCCCTTTGTTTTGATAGGCAGAGCTGATCAGCAGATCCACAAGGCCCTTTGCCTGTTTATTTTGGTTCTTATCAGTAACTACTCCCTGCATAAAACATAAACTCCTATCTCAGCCTTTTCCAGATCATCTTATTTTAGATGTCGCTAGATACACCACAAACAGGGATGGCCTTGGACTTTGTTCATGGCCTCACCAGGGATGAATTCACCGGGGAGCCCGTCAGCTCCCTCGCCTCCCTCCCTTCCCTCTGCCCGCGCCTGTGAGCCCTTCTCAGCACCGCGTGTCACCAGGACCTGCTGAGCATCGCGGCCTGAGCGGGCCTGATCGCTCTAATCATCCTCCTCCATCACTCACGCTGCCGAAGGTTTGGCTGGAACCTCTTCCCAGCGTGCTCTCTCTATCTTGTGTGTACCCATGTGTCCGAGGTGTGGTACCATCCAGAGATTCGGGACGGGTAGAGCCAAGGGGAGTGGAACTGTCTGGAAATGTTCCAGTGACGCCAAGGTCTACAAACACAGATCTCTTGAGGCTGAAATGTTTGGAATGACATGCATTTTTTGCTGAATTGCTGCAGCTTTGCTAGAGAATATAATCTTACATCTGGCATATGGCTATCTTGGGAAAGTGGTATCTGTGCCGCTCGGAGCCTCAGGTCTCAGGCTGACCAGGAGTGCCCTGCCCTGCATCGAGAGACTTTGGGGGCAGAGGAGCAGCCTGTCCAGGGGACGTGCTCTGGAAGGTGGGCTCCCTGTGTTCGCTGCCATTTCCAGCTCTGGGGCTGTAGATCTCAGGTTCCAGCTACTCAGCCTCACATGGGTGGATATACTCTTCGTTCTCTGAGACATATTAAAGTTCGCTTTTGAACGAAGGGCTCCTTTAACTTCCCAGCACAAAGCGAGTGATGCACCTGTCCTCCCTTACAGCAAAGGGCTTGCAGCTGAAGACGTGTATTTGACATTTGTTTGACATGTAGATCTACACGGTATTTTGTAATAATCTAAGAATTTTGCAATGTGTGGGCAACTTGCAGACATGGAAGAAAAATCGTCAAATGACTTAGATCCAGTCTGTACATGCCAGTGATGTTCAGGTAATAAATAACTTTGTGCAAACAGAACTGCTCTGCTAGAAGCCCCTTCCCCAGAGAAGTCTCTGTAGGATTAGGGCTGTGAGCAGGCTGTGACAGAAATGCCAGCTGTGACACGGGATTGCATGTCAGTGCTGTGGGAAGACGGCGAAAGAAGCGAGTTCCTGCGCAGCACTTCTCATTCATAGCTTTTGAGGGCTTCAGTGTCATTTTACAGTGATATCCCAAGGTTACTCAGCAGATAAGTGACAGAGCTGGGAATGAAGTCCAGGTGTCCTGAGCCCCAGTCCGCTGCTCCATCCATCCCACCTCCAGAGAAGTGATGTTTGCAAAGAGCTGTAGGAAATGCCCGATTTGCCTGTATTTCACCCCGGGAATGGAATGCTAGGTCAGCAGTATTTATTTTCTTATCTTGATCCCCCTAATTTTTACTTTTTTTTTTTCTTTTTAAGAGCTCTCTCTGTGATGGAGCCTCCTGCAAACTAAAAAAGCGCTGCTTAGCAGAGCCTGGAAAATTTCTTGCAAGTTATCGAGGCTTGTAAAATGGCGATTCCCAAACTCTGCCCGTGGAGTTTGGAAAACACAGGTGGGAGCAACCCTCCTGACGGGTGCTGTGTGTGCCGACAGCTGGGTTTGGGCACAGAGCGGGGCTGCTCCGGGTGTCTCCCCACCACCCTCGCACTGAAGTGAGTGGGTTTAGAGACAGGACCTCGCCGTGCGTTTCCCGGTTCGGGGCTAAACAGATCACCGCACTTAAAAGCCCCACCACCCGTCGCTACAAACCTATTAAAGATCTCCGGTTAACCATACGGCCTCCTGCTTCAGCAGCTGAGCCTGTAAATTCCTGTGACCAAACAGCGGCGTGGTTAACTGCTTGCACATGTGCTCCCACCCTGCCCGTCTCAAAACACGAAATCCTACCCCCTGGGGGGGAGCTGGGTGCTGAGTGGGAGGGTTTTGGGGGTCGGGCGGGGCACCCTGGAGCCCGTTACTCTTTGTGACCGCCTGGGAGTGGGGCAGGGGAGGCAGCCCGGGGTGATGGTGGCACCTCCGGCCTGCCCTCGTCCTCCTCTCCCTGGCGCAGGAACCAGTGGCCGCTGTGGGAGGCCGGGCTTGCTGCCGGGCTTCTCCCGTCCCTGATCCGGCACAGTCTGGTGGAGGGTGCCCGTCAGTAACTGGCCACGGCAGAAACCACAGGGCCGCGTCCCCCTGCCCCAGTCTGGAAGTGGGGCTGGCGAGCCCTCTGTGCGAGGCAGCGGTTAATTCGAAACACAGGCGAAAATCGCGGCGGCGCTGGGAGCGTGTTTGCCTTGGCTGCCCCGCGCCGCAGCACCGAGCAGGCCCCTGGCCGCCGGCCAGGCTGTGATATTTCCTTTCGCTGTTGTTCATAAAGGCATTCAGGAAAACAATCGAGCGCAACGAGGGCCTTCCCGTTCCGGGTGGCGAGCGCAGCCAGGCTGGGGGGGCCAGGCTCCTCTCCAAAGCCACTGCTCCCGCTCTGCAAGGACTTCTCCCTGCAAACAGAAGGAGAAGTCCCAGCGGTGTGTTGGTGCGTGGGATTTATCGAGGTACCCCTGTGTTGGTGGTGGCATGGTTTTCCTTGGAGGGAGGAAGAACGTGCTGCAGTGCTCCCGGGCACCCCGGCTGCCGGGTCTGTCAGAGAAGCAGCATTGAATGAATTGATTTAAAATAAAAAAAAAATACAAAAAACACCACCACCGCTCACCTCATGCTGTTAGTTATATGGGCATAAAGTCTGTGCATGAAGCAGGCCTCGGGCTACCCAAGATGTCAGCTATGCAAAGGAAATCATATGGAACATAAACTAATAAGGACCGAAATGCTCAAATTACACGCCGTTTGCGCTACCTGGGGCTCGGCGGCAAGAAACCTGAACGCGAGGGAAGCTTGGCACGTCTCTCCCTCCTTGCACACGTACAACTGCACCAGCTGTAAGGGAGCTGGAGCTGCCCGAGAGCCTGCGGGGTCCTGGCCCTGGGTGCCAGCGCTGGCTGAGGTTGTGCTATGAAAGCCCCGCCGCCTGGGGGGCACAGGACCAGAGGGACTTGTGATCGCTTGGGTGAGGCTTGGGCAGCTAAACCTTCTGGTGTCCTGACACTACGAGCCATTTTTCTTACAGCGACCTGACACCTGTTTTTTTCCCAGGTCTCCCCTGCCCTTCGGAAGGGTCGCGCCCGGTGGGGAGCAGCTCCCGGCCAGCACTCACACACCGAGGGGCCGAGGTCACCGCTCCGGGGACCAGCGGCTGCCCCAGCCCCCGGCGGGCGCTCATTAGCGCCTCCTGCGCGCTAATTAGCGCTGACCCCAGGGCAGGCCCCCCTCGCGGGTCACAGACCCCCGCCCTCCTCCTCCTGGTGGGAGCCGCAGGTCGGGGTCGGGGCTTGCCCGCCTGGGAGCCGAGCGAACGGAGAGAGCCCCGAGGGAGCCCTGGCCCCCGCGGGTGAGTGCGCCCCCGTTTTCTCAGCTTTTTTTGGAGAGTGTGTGAGTTGTGAGCCTTCTTCCTTAGAGGAGCTGTCGTGAATCCCTGGGGCAACTTGTGTTCAACGCGCTCCCGGTTAGCGCTCTGCCCCGCGGAGCGCCGGCTGGTCTCGGGTTGAAATCAGTCTGAAACCCAGGCAGCCGCCCCGTCCCGCTGTGCCCCGGGCCGGGCTGTCGCTGTGCCCCGCGAGGGAGCTCAGCCGCAAGGGCCAGGGCGCTGGATGGGCGGGAGAGCGCCTGGGTTTGTGGTGTACCTGGCGGGGCTTCTGACGTAGTGCAGCCTAAATGAATTTTAGTTTTCATTTTATTGACATTTGAAAAGCATTTGAAGTGTTTTGAGCTGGATTTCTTTCTAAATGTTTGTGGGTTTTTTGTTTTATTTTTTTTCTTTATGCATCCACCCCAAATTCAGCTGTTCTTGCTAACGGGGATAGTTTGTGCAAGATCTTTGGGCTATTCCCAGTGACTGCAAAATGAGCATTGACTGCTTTTTTTCTTTAAAGCAATCAATTGAATTACACTGTTTTCTGTTTAAAGACTATTCTGGTAGGGGAGAGTCTTCAAAACTTACCTGGAAAAGTTGCCAACAAGTATTCCCAAGAGCAGATGCTGCCCTTTTCAGGTGCGTTTTTCGTGTTTCGCTTTGGAGGCAAGTGGCAGGTAGGTATATGCTACCTCGAGCAAAAAGTACATTCAGTTTGGAGAGGGATGTGTTGCGTGTTTCTCTTCGGGGCAGGACAGTCGTATCTCGCATCCAGCAGTACCAAGAGGGAGTTTTAAAAAGCAGCCTCCCCAGATGTCACACCTTGCCGTATCTGAGGAGTCCCGAGCAACTGTGTTACAGCTACAGCGAGTTTGTGATGGTCCGTTACCTCTGTGAAGTCTTGCCTTTTCCTAGAAGTTGTGGCAGCCCGTGAAAATGGACTTGGTTTTGGAGTTAAAAACTCTGAATTCCAATTTTATCGCTTCTTGGAGCTTAACAGAGCACCAGGTTTGTGATTTTATTCACAAAGCTGTGGATCATCGCAAATTGCTTCCTACTATTTGACAGCTTCCTTTTTAGAAATTTCAACACTCCAACTATCTGCCTTCAGCAGTGTATGATTCTAATCGCTGCTGTGATTTCATAATCCCCCTTTAATTCAGCAGACGTTCTAGATTATCAACGTGTATGATTTGTATTTTGGGGAGAGTGCGGTGCTGCAGAATTTTCCTGTTGTCAGGCTTTTGGGTTTTGTAGCTGAAAGGTGCACATTCTTAAGCAGGGTGGAATTTCTTAGGTATAGTTTATAAACATATGTAACTATTTGGGGTTGTAGAGATAACATTCCCTTCAATGAATATGAGAAGTAAAGCTGCAGAGTTTAAAGCCAAATTCAGCAGGAAGAAAGAAAATTACTTCCATATATCTTCTGTATGTCATTAAGTGGAAAATGAGATAATTCTTCTGTACGTCTGAAAACTAAATAAAGAGGTCTATTCTCTCGGTTTCTGTGGATAACTTCAGCTAATTTTTGTGGCAGTTGCGCACATTGATGGGAGAAAAGATGCCTCAAGTAGGATGATATGCTATACATATATTACGAAATAAAATGCTCATTTTACTTAGGATAATCCTTTTTTGTTCCAAATATACGTATGCATTCTTCTTACAGCAAGTATTTCAGTTGTCATGATGACTTGATATGTTTGTTCTTTGATGTCAAATTCAGTTGCATCACTGTGGAATGGTTGCTACAGAAACCCCAGCCCAGTTTTTAAATGTATTGAGCTCTCTCTCTTTTATTTAGAGGAAAAAGTGGGTTTGATTTCTTTCCAGTGAAGAAGTACATGGTAGAATGAGTGAAACCGCTAAAACTGCAGCACTGAGCGTGGCACAAATACCCAGGTAGTGAGATCAGAGACAAGAAGGAAAAAAGCAATTTGAAGTCCAACAAACAAAGTCTATCTCTTAATAAAATACTCCCCGCTGTAATTGAAACCAGAGCTAAATTAGATCAATACCAAAATATTAAAGTGTGCCAAACCTGTCTTCTGTAGGCTTTGCTGTAATTGGATTCTGATGCGAGAGATAACTTAAGTAGGCAAAGTCTGTTGACTCAAGACCATGATTATTCATGGAAAAAGAGCTTCCTGCTAAGGTGTACGGTACTGCTGGCCTGTGTTCCTTGAAGAATTAATGCATCTGTCCTTCCCTTCCATGCTGAGGCATTTGAAGGCCGTATCCTGCTTACATTAAATCTCTGTCTTGCATAACAAGAAACTATTTCACTGTATAAGCGAGGCATATTGACAACAGATTTAACCCAGGCGACTCAGCTTTATTCAATCAGAAGAATGTTGGCCTGGTTTCAGGTTTCTGGGATACAGGCACAAATGGACATGCCCCAAGTACAATCCATTTGTTTTCCCATGAACGCACCTAGTAGGAGGTCAAATAAAAATAAATATTTTGGCTGTTGAGAACAAGAGAGATTACTGGAGTGTTTGTGATTCAGACTGGCAACGTGATTACAACAAGTGGAGGTAGCACTGGAAACGTGTTCTGCTGAGAGTGAAAAGCAGCATTGTTTTTTCTCTCTGTTTTAAACTGCGGGTGTTTCTTGTCTTCACTATTCAGATTTATGAGAGTAACTACATATATCTTAATGCCCCCCTCACCTCTCTGTAGAAGTCGTTCTGTTCAGGAGCTGAGGAAAAATAGCCATTTGTGTAGCCTGCTAGATTTTTTTTTGTTGTGTGGTGGGTTTTTTTGTTTGGTTTTCTGTTTGTTTTTTTTTTTTTTCAAATGGAGGTATAACATGCAAAGGAGTAGTTTATGGACTTCCCCTGTGATAGTAAGAATAAATCAGTTTAGAGCCGGTATGCCAGGGCCCCTGGATTCTCTGTGGAGTTCCACCAAACAATGGAATAAATTGTGCAAGGGCAATTTGTCTCTGATGTTTTTGGCTATTTGATTTTGTTGAGGTTTCGCCGGTATTATTTAGATAGTCACTGTAATTTATACTGCAGTGTAAAAAAAAAAAACCACCCCAAAATCCCAAACAAAAAAACCACCCCTGCAGATTTGCCTGCAGGGGAGTGAGTGCACACTGAAACAATCCTTTGAAGATAATAAAAAATGAAATCCCCAGGTAATAAAAAAAAAAAAATTCCCATCTTTTATAAATAATGCATTTGTGGAGCGGGCGGGAGGAAGAAGAGCTTTTTAGATTTATTTCCTCCTCTGCCCCTCCACTCAACCTGTTGGCGAAATCAGCTCTGGGTTGGGAACAGGTTCCTACATTGTGCATTGTGAGTGTGTTCCCAGGGTGTTTCTTTTTTTCTTCTTTTTTTTTTTTTTTTAAGGTCCTGGCCCAGGCACTAAATACTCGTAATTGTGTTTTCCATGTTTGTTTGTTTGTTTTTCAAGTCTGTGGGTGTCTTCCCTTGCGTGTTGACCATCTGGCTGTGGGTTCGGCTGTTTGGGGCGTGCCTGACGTGCTGAACAGCAACACGAAGTCGCAGTGTGGTTGGGGACCCGCCGCCGATGGCTTGTTTGGGGTCCTTGGTGAGCTTTGACAGGGAGCAGGTGTTGTGATGATAAATTCAGGATGGGGCCGAGGATTTCTCTCTTCAGCTGGTAAATGTGTGGGAAGTGCTGGAGGCGCCCTGTAAAAATAAATGGTACTTATTCGGGAGATACTGAAATGGAAACACGTTTTGTGTCAGAGCCGCGATGGGAAAGCTGTTGGAGGATTTTAATGGATTTCACCCCGTAGCAGCGGTTGGAGTGTGGCGTAGGAGGATCCAGCCTCGGAGCTGGGTTACGGCTGTTGAGCCCGAGACTGAAAAATGGAATTTCAGTACAGTTCCCGTGAACAAGTGTCCCCGTTGTAAAAACTGTCCCAATACCTATCGCTGTACCTTTGTTTTTTTGTCGGCACAAAGCCTGTGCCCTGCAGCCTTCACAGAAATCCCGTCCCTTTTCCATCGTTTCATCAAGTGAGTCAGGCAAGCGATTGGTTTCCAGTTCTCCCTCTCACGAGTTGCTTTGCAGGATGGAAGAAAGAGAAAAAAGCTGACAGATTCCCTACTGAGGATACCGGGAGAAATTTCCATAACGTGTGAGGGTGTCCATCGGGCAGCAGAGAATCGGTTCTCTCGGGGTTTGGTTTCTCAGAGTCTCGGCGGATGTGGCGCTCTTACAGCCAGTTAAACTTTGAATAATCCTTTCAGGAATAAAATATATTTTCTCTGACTATGATGGTGCCAAATCATTTTAAGTTGCCAAAAAGCTGCTTTGGAAGGACTTGAGGAAACCACAGCTGGGAATTGTGTCAGAGATATAAAATGAGATTTATTTACTCTTCTGCATCCAACACTGGAATAACAAGGAAGGCAGGAACAGATGAAAGAAACATTTGCTTTTTACAGATTTTCTTTCTTTTTTTAAAAAAATACTTTTTATGGAGTTTCTGTAGCAAATCTGCATTTTCGACAGGGACTTAATGCTCTTCTCACTGAGGTCGTTGGCCGAACGAGTACTGGGAATGAGTCTGGAGGTGCACTCTGTGTTCGGGGCAGGAGGAGAGTGCCCGTGCTTCACAACTCGGCAGCATCTTGAGGGTTTCCGAGCGCCGTGTTTTGTTCCGCTGGTGCTCCTCTGCTCCGCGCGTGTTCTGCCTGTGGGCCCTGCTTACCCAGTATCCGAATTCGGGGGATGCCCAGGGACTGACCCACGTTTTTGCAAATAATGGATTTGTCACTATGCTTTTTAAATGCTCTAAAATGCGTTTGTATTTTGTGTGTTGCATGGATCCTTGCTCGCGCTCGAAGGGTTTGCAGGCTGCCGGTATCTCAGCCTCCTCTCTTGGGCAGGGCTTTAGGACTGTAGCCCTGTAGAAAACTTGCAGGTTTTGCTTGGATGTATATACCCGATATAGAGCCACTCCTACGGTTCTGTCTTCATGGATCCTAAAGTTTTCAGAGTACATTAAAAAGAAACAGAGCTGTAGAGGATAGTTTTTCGTCAGTCTTTACTTTCTGGTGGTGTCTTTGCATAACCAGCCGAGTGACGGAGCGAGGAGTATATGGTGTGCGCTCTGCTGCTTTTCCGTACCTAATTTACTGAGAGATACATTAGCAAGAACTCCCTCTTCTGTCGTGGTGCGGGCAGGAACTTTGGTAGATCAGAGATGATCGGGAGTATTGCGATAACGGGAATCCGAAAATACAGTATAGCTGAGCACGTGTGCCTGTGTACTTCCTATCTCATTGTATTTGTGTTTCCAAAAGCATTAGGCCCATAAATTCTGTGTTCCCTTAATATGAATTATTTATTAAAATACCTTTGCATCAAATGAAACATACTAGAACGCAGTGATTTTTTCCCCCTCAAATGAATGCCTATTAAAAAGCAGCACTCCGTTTATTTTTGAGTAACTGATGTAAGCATTGGGCAGGTATCTAGTTTATAAGCAGCAGCTGCCAGGAGAGGGAAAAATGAGGCAGAGCAGAGACAAGCAGAAGCTGCTAATTGTTACAGGTTCCACACCGCTGGAAAAGGAGTAGAGAGAGCAGTTTTCTACTGGAATGTGGAGACAGCAGTAGCATGATAAAGAAACTGGAATTCAAGGAGAGGTATTTTACACAATGAAGATATTTCTAAGGACTCCTTAAGAAGCAGTAGAATTGTTGAAGCTACAGCTTGGAGTCCTTGGTAGGAGCTGCTGCTGTCCTAGGAAATGTTGGAAGAGCCACTCAGGCTCGGATACTGAAGTAGATTTCCTGCTAGGTTTGTACAACTTCTGTGACTACAATTCAGAGAAAAAGTTGATTTTCCTTGTGCAGCGCCACTGAAATTTGTGGAAGAGGTACTATTAATGTTTTGAAATACTGTGCAACAGATCTCTTTCATGTAAAAACCCAAGACTAAATACTTGACATGTTTTAGTTTTCAGAATAAAACAAATTTTGTTGCTAGGAAAGCATGCCAAAAAAGACTTTGGAACTACTAACTTCCACTCTTTGACATATCTGTGTTACAAATCAGTGTTATTTAGCAGTTTTTTTAGAAGAAGATATTTGCATCTACACTAGCAATTTTATGTGATGCTTCAGCTGAGTGTGTCTTAAATGGGGAACTAATAAAGTGGTTTTAAATGGAAATCAAAATTATGTCTTTAAAGAAAATTGTAGTGATTATCCCTAATACTTTAGTAAGTTAAATATTTGCTGAGGGAATGTACAGGGTAGAAGAGTTTTCTAAACAGTTTCAGAAATACCTGTTTGCCTTGCAACACATTCAGGAGCTTGGATTGTTTCTTGCAGCCCAGAAGATTCAGCCTTGCCCAGACGACCGAAACAGGTCAGTGTCCCAAAAGCTGACATTGTCCAGGGATGAGTAAGAGTCCTCCTCCTCATCTGAAGAGAGACTGTCTTGGAGGGTGGAAGAACTGGCAGAAGAATTGCCATTTCTAAGCTCTGGAAGCTTGATTATCCTAGAGTTACATGCAAAGGAAATGCTGTCATTGGAAAACAAAGAAATCCCAGTGGAGCTTAGTTTGACATTTTGTAAATCAACTGTACAACTGTGTTTATGAAAACACAGAGGCTGTGCAATGCTCTCATGTTCTGTTATTTCGTAAGGGTGAGAGATCACGGCTAGCGGTTTTCGGGGGTTTTCCTCTGCAGCCGTAGAGGCTGTTTGCTTGAAGGGCAGGAAGGCATGCAGGGAAGGCTGCGAGCCCCTTGGTAAAACGTCTGTTCGAACTGGTTAGTTCGTTACAAGACCAGAAGCTGTGCCCTGCTCTTCTTGTAGCCTTTCCTCCTGATTATCTCTGGAGGTGCTCTCTGCGGTTTGCAGCAGCAGCTTCTGTCGAGGTCTGCGCTGGCGTGAGCTCTGTGTGGATCAGCCGTGCTCCGCGGTGACAGTGTGTGGCTACTGTGGCGGTGGAATGAGGTGGCCAGCAAAACGGTTGAAGTGTCACCAAGGGTGAGATGTGTCAGTTCACGAGCGTTCTGCAGCCTTCGCAGGGCTTTGTGCTGCTGCCATCAGCCTGCTCAGCCACGTGGCCTGGCCTTGGCTCGGTAACGCTCGTGGCCTTTGCAGAGGTATCCTCAGTGGAATGTCTTGTCCAGAGCCAGCTTCTGCATGAGGGCGTGGGGACCTGCTGTCGCAGTGAGACTGAAGAAGTCAAGAGCGGGTGAGTCAGGCTTCCAAAAATACTTCTGGGGTTTAACAGGTTGCAAGGGATCTGCTGGGCCAGCATCGACAGATTGTGGCAACTGGCTGCCGTCCACCCCGCGTGCAGGAAGGGTTTGGTGCCCTGGCCAGCACCGCACTCCCCCCACACCCCAGCCTGGCTCTGCTGGGGGGTCAGGGCTCTGCTGGGGCAGGCTGGGGGGCTGTGGTTCCGGGGAGGGGCTGGATGCCCCATGTTGTCCAGGACAGGCGTGAGGTGTGGTCAGAGGGTGGAGGTGGAGGATGCTTGTCTCCTCTGTATTCCTTTCTCCATTGTGGACCTGGGTGTAGAGCCTATCGATACTTAGACCCGATAAAACTCCGCAGAGGTTTATTTGCAAGGGATAAGATCACCCGATCATGGTTGCAAACACGTGGAATTTATACTAACTAATAAGCTTATTTAACCAAGCAGGAAACAACTGGCTCATAAGAGAGTGTGCAGCACACTGATTGTAGGAGAGGTGGAAAATGCTGGGTGTGAAAAACCTGCATGAATCCAAACAAACGGGGAGACTGGTGAAGTCCTGTGCTCTTTCACAACGTACATTCTACAGAAAATTTGAAGCTGAGGTTTTTCCACTTACTTCTGCATGTAATTGACCTATCTGATCTTGCTCACTCTCCCCCCATGGTGCAGCTGTTACTGTCGCTCCCAGCTCCCCGAGGAGCGCACAAAGGGCACCTCTTTTTTGTACGCTCAGCTTCCCGGACACGCGCTTTACAAGGTGAGCACCTGTGTGTACCCAAGCGCTGGCTCCCCTCTCCTGCGCGCACAGATGTCACGCTCGGAAGGCGCGTTTGCTGAGTTTGTGCTGCAGAACAGCACGGAACCAAGCGAAGGCAGCTTTTGGAAAGCTTGAGGCAGGAGCATCTCCCTGCAGCTCTGACTTGCCTTGTAAGATGGAAGGAGTTGTTCCTGAAGGCCCATTGCACCCAGCTACCTGAAATCAGTGGCAGATTCTTGCTGGACTTGGCAGGCTGGGCGTCTCTCTTCCTCCTCAATCTGTGCTCTCCCGCTAGCCGAGGTCCGATGTGTAGCCCGAGGTGCGTGCCTGTTGCAGCTACTCTGCCAGCGTTGTGGCTACTCACCACCTATCGGGACTCTGTGAATTTGGTAACGGAAAACTGCTCCTGAACATCCAGGGCATCTCTTCTTCCTCGTGGGAGTGCAAGGAAAGACCTTGCTCTTCTGAGAGCATCACTCATCTGCCCGCTGGAAGTAGGAGGTGTTTATTTCTCAAACCTCTGCTTTTCTGGCCAAGTTGGTTAAAATTGGCCAATGGCTTCAGAAGTTACTGGAGGAAAGGGAGTTTATAATCAGACACAGACAAGTTTTATGGACTGTGTGAGCCTCATTTCTTTGGGAAACCGTGGTAAAATATGTGGATAAAGTTGCAGTAATATTAAGGTTAGAGTTCATGCTGGCCTGTATTTCTCTCTCAGTTTTTCTAGCGTGACGGTGTTAGTCAACGTGGAGCTTTTGGAAACTCCTTGTTCTATATGCTGACATTTTTCAAAGCTAGCTTCTCCATCTTCCCTGATTTTTTCCTTGTTGAACTTAATCATTAGCTGGGTAAAGTGAACGCTTCAAAAATAGAGGAGCCTGTGTGGCAATGTTGCTGGCTAGCTTTTTTTAAATTTGTTTTTTATAAAAACACCTTAATATTGGCAGAGCTTTCTGATTCATTATGGTCCTAAAACAGCATTAAAATTTTCTGGCTACCCGGGTTACTTCATGGCTTGCCAGGAGTCCCAATTGCCATGATCATCATGTTCCTTGAGAAGGGAAACGTGCTCTGTGTCTGAGGGCAGGGCTGGGTCCTGTATCAAGCATGGCCAAGGATAGTGTTAACTGTGTTCCCTCTATTTTATTTTTCATTTAAACCCGGTCTGTTGGACTATAAGGTGGCTATAGGGACTGTAAATATTTACATGTAGGGGAAAGAGATGGAATTATTTCAAGGGGAGATAAAAGGGCTGCTTGACACGTGTGGATTTTGTTTGCAGGGTTGGAGGTAGGTGGAGTTGCCCAGCGTTTTGCCTGCCCCAGCGTATCAAATAGGTACGGACGGGGTGAACGGAGAGGTACCTGTCTGCTCCCAGTTTCCTCATCCGGCTCAGTGTATGTGGGAAAAGCGATTCCTCTCTGGGAGGTGTAACCTTTGGGAGGCTTTGGCCTTACGTGTCGAGTGATGGGGTGGTGGCAGATGTGGCAGGAGACATTCGGGCTTGTTTGCTCCTACAAATGAAACGGCTCTAGCCGGGGGAGAGAAAAAAAAAGCCGTAACAGAATTAGCTAAAAAAAATGTGTCAGACAAAATTGTGCTTTGAATGCATTATAAGAGCTTACTGTTTTGCAGTGAGAAAAGACAGTCAGGTGTTGATAGCGTGTAGGAGGCAAGAGCTGTTATTAGTGAGTGGGAAGGAACACATTGAGTGTGGTGTGGGAGTAGGGCAGATGGGAATGAATCTAGAGGCTCTTTTGGAATTACTCATATTCTGAATCATTGTACAAACTTACTCGCGAAGCCTCCAGCGCAGAGCATCCTCCTCCGAGGTCCCACGACAGCGCCGTGCTGAGCACAGCGTCGAGAGGGGTGCTGAGTCAGCAATGTGTGCGGTAGTAGTAGGAGATGCTCAGTGAGGAGTTGAGGTAACTCGGCCCCGTCAATTGTGACTACAGTGCGCAGGCGGGATGCACACCCGTTAATTCAACCCCTCTGTGGGGTGGAGAAATGGTAGTACACTGGTATTAAGGTAGTTCGGAGTGTCCGTGCAGAGCTAGTAATGGAATGCTTTCCACACTCCTCCTCTTGTGAATGCGAGGGCTGTGTTGCCAAGAGTCTAGCTGTGCGTGGTACTTGGTGGGAGACATAAAAGCACGTCCAAATGGCCTAAAACGTGTGGCTTTCACCGAGTGTGCTGTGCTTTTTCTGCTCAGCTGTGTCTGAAAAGCTGCTTGGCAATCTGGGGGAAGCAGCAGAAGCTGTGAGGAGGTCCTCCCTCTATCTTCTGGGCTCCTCAGGAAGAGCACCCATGGTCGCTGGGTCAACGCCCGACGTCTGCCACTACCCGAGGGCTCGCCTGCCAGTGCAGGGTCTCCCCTGCAGGGAAGGCACGTTCTTGCAAAATAGAAAATACCAACAGAAGCAGATCAAGAGAGAAATGGATATAATGGAGCCTGTTCAGTGGGCTTGTCGCAAATCCGTTAACTTCTTCACTAAGGGGTTCTAATCCTGAACTTCGCTGATGTTTTAAAAGGAAAGAATAGATCATTTTACCAGGCTGCTGCTTGCAACTGTACACCTTCCTGTTTGGTGCCCTTGTTTGCTGCTGAATGTGCTCGTAGCTGCATTGTTACTTCTGCTGCTTTTGTCTGCTAATCTAGTTTACCCCCAGAGGACTGGAGAAGATTTATTTTACAAATTTACACTTGAACTTCCTAGCACAAAGCGGTGGTTTCGCTCTCAGGTTTCGGGAGTGGTGATGAAAGCTATTTCCCACAACACTTGTGAAATTTAAATGAAAATGAGTCTCTGCATTAAATTTTTATTGCACTTCATATGTAGTATTACATTTATTGGATATTCTTCCTGAGGCTTATTATGGTGGGATTGTTTGGTATTTCCTGATCTCTGTCATTAATTTTGACTCGAATGCACGCGTTTATGTACTGTTTATCTATATACGTGGATGGCTAGCTAGCTAGCTAAATATTAATATATTTATGGGTTGTTTCCGGGTAATTGTTGTCCTATCTGAACAGTAACAGAAAAAAGAAACGGAAAGGTAACAGGGATGTGTATTTTCCTTTCCAAACTATCAGGTAGCTGAAAAGTGGGGACAGGAGAGAAGAGACAGAAAGGAAGGAAGGAACCAGTGAATAGTTACACCAGAGAGATGAGAACACACATCTACAAAAGAAAAAAAGGCAGTAAAAGCTTGTAGATTCCTTCTGCATTTTTATGAAGCTCTGAAACAATTTTAAATATGAAAAACCTAGGCTAATTGAGAGCATTATATTGATTGGCCCCAATTTTCTTTCCTTCTTTGTTTTCAACCCAGCCTCTGTCATTATAACTTCTTAAATAAATAAATAAAACCTCTCTATAAATATCTGAAAGAGTCATTCTTATATAATAGCCTTTTCTTGCAGCAAAATTTATCATTATAACAATACTGTAGTAGTTTTGCTGGCAGAATCAGAACCAATCAAAGCTATTACAGTAATGGGATGTTTCATGGTTTTGGAAATTAAATGTATAACCATGGCACTGAAATGTCTCTTAAATCATATTTGGATATGTATTTTTCACCAGATGATTTGCACATTATCTCATTCTATCTGAATTTTATTTTCATCAGCATTACACCATCGATTCTATTTTTTTTTGGGTGTTTTTTTTTGTTTCCGCAGCAATTCTGCGATAGAGCTTCCCATCTGCTTTCACTTTTTGCGAGTTTGATCATATTTGTTGAAGGAGCAGATCTAAACCTTATTCTGTCGTGGGGCATAATTTAAGAGCTGCCCGATGGTCAGACTGTAAATGATGCTGTAAATAACTAGTGTGCAAAGTTGCGGGAGTGACTTGTTACCAAAATGAGTGGCTGCGCCAGTTCCAGTCCGTGAACAAGTGTCTCGTGCAGATGAAGATACACCTGTGGTATGACTGTAGACTGCGTTCTAACCTGTAGAGCCCAGATGGAACATCTTCCCGTTGGAGAGCAGTGTCTGTAAAATCAGTGTGTTCACAAAGCGTTCATGTGAATATTTAGCTTGGAACAAAAATATTGAATGAGGAAATGAAGTAAATTCTCATCTTGGTTTTCGTGTTTGGGTCATGAAAAAATGTGGGGTTTTTTTCAGCTTCATGACTTTTGTTTGCATGGATTATAATAAATTTTGCAGGGATAAGAGAATATACGAATATAACTTGCATTTTAGTAACACTCTCAAAATGAAGCGACAGAACAATTGGTGATACCATGATGTGTGGATTTTTCCAGACGTGAGAGGGCCAGTGGCTTGGGTGTCGTTTGGGGTCCAGATATGCTCGAGGTAGTTCCTGCGGGAAGGCGGGTGCAGAGACACCAGAGAGGGTTGGTGTGCGTTGGTTTTGTGGAGGTGACCCTGGTAGGTCGGAAGGACAGAAAGGCTGATGAGTTCGGGCGCAGGCTGACGGAGCAAAGCTCCCGGGGCTGGAGCATCCCCAGGCTGCGCCGCGAAGCCGTCGGGGAGATCCGCCCTGGTGGCTGCAGTTGGCTTGGGGGTCTCCTCGCCGCTGGCGCGGGGACTTCGGTGCGATTTCGGGACACTGGGCGAGTGACGGGGTTGTTGGCCACTCCTGGGGCGTGATTTCTCTGATCAGAAATTCCATCTGGTACCCAAGAAAACGTTCCAGACAAAGTCAGTGTGTATGTTCCTGCCAAAAGCTTTGGGTTCCACTAATTGATGTTTTCTTTTGAAAAACAACTTTTGAAAAACTTTCTTTTGAAAAAAACAAGAAAATGACCAACCAGCTCTGGTTTCACACCCTCTGATCTGTCATCTTTGATCTGCTTAATGAAATCGAGGTTCCACTAGTACTTGCTGCTGGGCTTTTAAAAATCTTTTAAGCTGCCTTCTGCTTTCGTCTAGATGTCTCTCGCACTCGACTCATCTGCAGCTATTTTTCTCTCCTTAGGGAGAACCCTGATCCTGTTTCGGTCTCTTTCACAAAGGCTGCCTGCTGGTTTGCTGGCTTTTCTCTCTGCTCTTTTTCACCAGAAAGGCCCATAACTAAAATGTAATGGGAAAAAAATCATCCCAACCTATTTTCAAACTCAAGTCAGGATTGCGCTGAGATTCGGGAAACGTTCAGGCCACAATTCCTTATGAGATCTGGGTCCGAATCCCGAGTCCCGGTTGGTGCTTCCAGTGCTGTCTGCAAACCAGGACTCGCAGGTAATTCCAGCACCAAGCCACTCGTTATTCTGACTCATCCCAGGCTAGGTTTTGCCCGTTGGGATTTTTTTGCGGAGGCCTAACTTATCCTGATTTTAAAATTAGTGAAAAATTAGTATCTCTTACCCTAGTTATCACAGCATCCTATTCTCCCAAATAAACAGATTCTTGTATTCTAGACTTCGGTGTTTGGAACTGTCAAAGGTAACTTCTTTATGTGGTATTTCATGCTGGAAGGAGTAATGGCACATTATGGGCCAGGGAAATACAGGGGTAGTTCTGGATGTGGTGTGCTTCAGTGAGTAAAAGCATTTGCAATTCTACTGGCTTTGATACAGTATATTGCAAGAACACTTTACACATATCTTTTTCAACATGCCTATAAGTTACACAGGGGAAAAAACCCAACCTCTAACTAAAACTGGCAAGTGTTCAGAAACCACAACTATTCAGTGTATTGCCTGACCATTTTTAAAATGTATTTTGCACTTTTGGTAGATGTTGTAATGCATTCAGCACAGTGTGAAGTCTTGGCATAGATACCAGATTCTAAAATAAGATGAGCTCTGCCTTAAAAAAAAAAAAAAAAAAAAAAGTTTGCTTGTGAAATACCTTTGCTGTTAGGGGTCTTTGGGAAGGGGGAGAGGAAAGCATTGCTCTGGCTGGCAGCCGTGGGGTTTGCTCGCCTTCCCGCAGCCTTGCTCTTGGAGCCAGACGTGGAAAGGGGATCGGTGTGGTTGTCGTCGTACCAGTGACAGACCTGAGAGGTGCCGTGCCATGGACTCAGCTTCTGTCCTTGATGTCTGCTGCAGAATGTAAAGGCTACGTAAACCGTGAACTTCAGAAAAACGTGAGTAGTTATTAGGAAATAAAAAGGAAAGGGGACCATAAGCGTGGCCATGCAGCACCTCTAATGAGCTCCCTACAGGTGAAATTTATGCTGTGGCAGCATGAAGAAAATCTTTGAGTAGAGATGAAGCTCACTGAGCAATTTGCCATCCAGACTTGGGAATTCTTTCCAGCTCACGCCAAGCGGGACATCTGTGGTTCCCTCCCAGGTTCTCCTGCAGTGTGTTTTGTCCGTTTGGTTTAGCTGTCCTTGAAAGTGCCGTGGAACACCCCTGCCCGCTCCAGAGAAAGGAGAAGTCAAAGTAGATCAAGGTCTTTGTTCAAGCCCTGGGGGGCTGCCCTCCAGGCTCTGCCGTGTCCCCCGGGCACCGTGCTGCAGCTGGCCCCTGCCCAGATGTGCAAGGGAGGGGAAAAGAGGGCTCCATCTGGCCTCGTCTTTGTCTTGGGCACCCCTGGGAAAGGAAGGCCTGATCTAGCTCCAAAGCATTAAACAAAAATAAAAACCTCTGAAAGGCTATCCCTGCAGAATTGTCTGACCCTTTATGGCTTAATATAAACATGCCTGAGGATTGATGAGGAGTGGATGTTGCTCCTGTTGGTAATTAGAGTTGCTCCATTCAGTGTTTTCTATTCTGGTCGTTCCATTTCAGCATTTAGATTTTGTCTTAGGTGTATGCAAATGCTTTCTGCTGTGTCAGGAGCTTTGCTTAGCTATTCATGTGCTGAAACCCTCGGTAAGATACTTACCCTTTCAGGCGGATCAAAGACATATGTTTGGTTGTTTGGAATAGGTAAGCAGAAAGACAGAAGTCTCTTAAGAGTGATGACATGGTAAAACTGCTAAGCAACAAATACAGTTATGTGCATATATGTGCATGTACCCCAAATGATCACTGTTGCCAGTGACGCAGAAATACATAAAAATTGAATCTTCTATTTAATTGCGGTGGCTGTCAGTCAGCCTGTCTTGCCAATGAGGTTTTTTTCTATTTCGGTGATCAACTATTCAAGCGATGATCTACTGCCAACAAGAGAGAAACTGTGCAAGTTTTGTTTTAAGAAACAACTTTCACCTGGGTGATGAAACTAAAATGCAGAATTCTTCTCTCTCCCCACAAAACTAAGGACACCAGAGCCAAGTGATGATTACTGGGATTCTTTCAAAGCTCGGTGTTTCAGGCACAGTGTAGGTGTGTGACATATTCGCTATAGGTTAGGAAATGTGGCAAGATGCAGGCGCTCTGTTTGTCTGCAGCGTGTAGATAGATAAATAACTTTCGGCTTAGGAACAGGCATTTTTTTCATGCTGCAGTGTTCAGAATTCAGACAAAGAGAAGTCATTCAAACAGCAGCGGGGCTGTGATATATGGAGCGGATGACACGTGGCAGCGCAGGGACAAGTTTACTCGTTGCAGTGTGGGGCTACACGGGGCTGCAAAGGAGCTAGCTGTGGATCAAAGCGGTCTGGTGCAGAGCTAGCCTGAGCTCATTAGCCTGGGCGTGATGCCATGCTAATATATCTATACTGCTCCCAGGACCCCAGCTAATGGCTCAGCGTGGTGCTATGCTGGGCACTCACACCAGCTGGTGAAGGGATTTCTGCATTCTGCACTGTAGACGTGCCATACGGTTTTGACACCAGCTCTGCAAGCAAAGAAAAAATGAATTAAGGGTAAGAGATAGTCTGAATGGGAAAAGCAGGGAGGCTTTGATTTGGGTTCCCGAATCCTTGGCCATGCTCTTCAGGAGGAGTCCGGTGTAAGCGTTACAGTAATAAGGATGGTCTTCGCGTGGCTGTTCATGGGCTTTGGATCACACTCTCGAAAGTCCAGAATACCCAGTAATTCCAGCTGATGTGACTTTTCAACAGCATTTAATTGTATCCCTGGAAAAGAGGCTTGTTGAGCTAGTCAGCCAGCTGTGGTGCTGCCTTTTGAATTTATCAGGAGTGAAAAGTGACTCCCGAGCTTCTACCTTTGTTCAGGGTATGTTTATATGCAACGTAAAAATAACACCTTGTTCTGCCTCCCTCAAAAACAAGGGACAGGAGGTACCTGCACAGGAAGTAGATGGGTTAGTTGTTATTTAATAATGATCTGACTGCCAGCTCTGGCTGAAGCTTTTTTTCCTTCTTTGCAAAAAACGTTTGAGACATTTTTATTGCTATTTTCACTGGCTTGATTGTCTGTACCGATTTGCTCTTACTAAGGCTGTAACTACAGATGCCAAAAAAATCCCCACCCCAGAAAAGAACGAGTTCACAATGTAATTGTGGGCCAGATGGACTTAGGAAGTACTGAAATGGCAGAACTGAATCTGGTGGCATAACCAGCAGAGCCTTAGCTTGAAGGATGGTTTTGGCCCAGCGGAGTAGTTTCAGCAGGCACCCTCGTGGTGTCCTTTTTCTCAAACAGCCAGGGGCAGAAAGAGGAGGAGGTTCTGTGGCTGGGACGGGGGAATGGCATCGCTTTGCCTTGTGCCTCTTACCTTGGCCAGGTGCGATGTGAGCAGTTACTGCTTTTGCTCTTTATCACGTTAAATGTCAAGTTCTGTTTACTGCTGACAGAAGGCGTGCTGCTGCTGCAACATGGGACAAGCAAGCATCCCTGGAGAGCACGCAAGCCTCCTTCCCTTTGGTTTGATTCTGAACGCCCCGGAGAAGGAAGGCTCCGCGCTGCGTTTCGCTGACTCGCTGTGTTGGCGCTCACAGGAGTAACGCCACCGCTCCTCCTGCTTGTGACAAACGTGCTGAGGCCGGGGAGAAGGCAGGCAGGGGAATGGTGAGAACAAGAGATGCGAATGTTTATCCTCCTTTTTATTTGTGTTTTTTCAATTAAAATATACTGAGAAGCAATTGGTTTGGTGCATCCCTTATTTTGGTTATTGGTACATGAGTCTCAGTAGTCATGAAAGAGTCCTGTGAGAAGAATCCCATGGGTGTGTGTACATTTGCATACATTTGAATCTGTTTATCCCATATGCTATTCTTAGATATCTGAATGAATTAAAGAACTAATGCACAATTAACAAGGAATTTTAAGATTGTTTTCACTGTGTTTATTTAAGCCATGAAGAAATAATTGCTTACTGGGAAGTATCCAGTGCTAAGGTGTTCGGGGAACATTGTGACCTCCAGTTGTGTCTCTGCTGATATAACGATATAGATGAGGTAAGGCGGATGACGATGTGCACTGAAAGAAATTACAGCGCCAATAACATTTTGAAATATTCCTTAGAGATCTGGAGACCTTAACTGAGGGGAGAAATGAGAAGGGGCCTGGATTTCATACTCTAAGCTACTTAGCTTCCTTACTGATGCTTTTCATGTCTCATCATTTTTGGGAAGTTTATTTGGGGGTTTTATGAGCGTGATCCCTCTTCTTCCTTGCTGTTGTCATATGTTCAAAGTGAAACATTTTTTTATGCCCACAACTTATTAGTAGCAGAATCTGGAAACTTAGGCCTTGGTTTCATAGCTGTCAGTGAGAAAGAAGGGGCAATTTTTGGAAAAAAATGAATCCAGTATTTTTAGTTTGGATGCCTGGAAAATCGTTAGCATTGTGGCAGTACTGAAGGTTTTTGTACTGGCTGAGTTTACACTGAAATTTCCGAAATACTGCAAAAGAATGTAGGTACATATGAGAGTCATCCCCAGAAAGTGTCTAACTTGGCATTTTTGCATAGGGATTTTGGAGCTTTCCACTTTCTTCTGACAAGGTTAATTAAAGAGTGCTTTAGCTATGTTCTCTTGGACTGAAGATGCTTCGTATCTATGCACTTCAGTTGAAACTGCCCTTCATCCTAAGAGGTTTCTTCTCGCTTTCTTACACACCTTGCTGGGAAATTTTTAGACCTACCTAGAGGCTTGCTAAGTCACTGCATGAGTTTGAGAAACCAAATCCTCGAAGGCAGAGACTTGCCCAAATTCTGGGACTTCCCTCTTCCCTAAAGGATGACTCTAAAGGACGCTTTGCTAAAGGACGACTCTAGATCTGGAAATAAAATTTTGGTTTTTATTCTTTTTCTGAGCTCAGAGCTGAGGGTTATTTGGATTCAGAGGGTTTGGTTTGGCTGCTGCCAGGCTTTATGAACGATATTAGCATATCTCTGTTTGGGGGCTGCCCCAGACACCCTCAGGAGGAGGGTGAGCAGATGCGGCAGTTGTTGTTTTGGCAGTAGTTAAGGGTCAGCAGGCAAGGATTACCTGTGCTTAGAATGAGAAGTTTATGCCAGGGGTTTTGGAAGAGATGGCCATATATGAGATTTGATGAGAGCTTTGTGCCGCTGCTGCTTATGCTTCCTTGAAAGTCGGCCTTTGGCTGACGTCATTCCGGCCCCACGGGCCCGCGCAGGGATGGATTGCTGTGAGAAACCAGCAGAGGTGCTGATGGGGCTTCCGCAGAAACCCAGGCTGAGGGAATACGTGGGATCGATCCGTTGCCTGGTTTCCTTGGCCAGCCCCGCTCTGTGGCCGTGTTGCCCGCTTTTCAGGACACAGAAGGAATCTGGGACACATTTCTACTTGCTGTTGAGCGTATGCTGGCGTGCTTGGGAATGTTTTTGTATTGCTGATGTTAACGATGCTCACTTGAGCATTTTGTTTCGGCTGAGTCTGCCCTTTCAGGCTGCACGTGTAACCTAGTTGTGAATTACTGAAATACAGGACTTGTCTAACGCACAAGAGAAATTCCACCAATAGGAAACCTTTGGAATGTTTTCTCCACCAGCCGTTTCCTTTCTCGCTTGTGCGGTGCGCGGGGGTTGTGGGTGTGGTGCGGGGTGTGTAACCGCTGCGCGCAGGAGGCTGTTCGTCCGCTTGTTCCAGCGCGGCGTTCGCGTGAGGTGCGGGAGAGCCGTGGAGTTCTGTGCGAGCGCTCTCAGCCTGCCGGACGTGCTGCCTGTAGGGTCCTTCATCTCCGCTCACAAGAGATCCTTCATCTGCCTCCCTGTGTGTCAGCATCTGCGCCCCTTCCCTGCACCCTTTGGGGAAACTTCAGCTCAGGCGTCTCGGTCGTCTTTATTGCTGTGTTCCCATCGTGGGGAAGCGGGTTCGTATGGCTCAAGGAGAAGAGTGTGATGGAAGCAATCAGGTCTGGCCTACCAGCCACGGGATTCAAATGCCTGCGGTCCTGTGTTGTACCTCTAGATAGGAAGGGGTTTGGTTTGTTAAGGTACGGATCAAGGGTCTGTTCTCCAGCCACTTGACAGGCAGCGAAGCCTGCAGAATAGGGGTTTGTTATACTGCAGTTTAAGCAAGCACTTAGCCAAAAAGGAGAGAACTCTGAAAGGCAAAAACATTGGAAGAAAAGTGATTTGTTAAACTTCTTATTTCCACAGTCTTTCCAATTATAAGCTATCACATTGTATACAGTTTTTTCCCGACAATGCTAATGCTCCCTCTGGTATATGTAGGGTACGGGGGGGTTGTGGTTTGTGGTTTTTTTTTTTTTCCTTCTGCAGTGTTTAAAGTCTGAGGCTTTTAGGAGTTTAATCCAAACCAAAGCATCTTTATCATGGGACTTGCCTTTAATTCTCTCTTAGATGCTTTTTTTCCCTGTATGCCAAATTAGATATCATTCTGAAGGCATGCATTCTTAATTAACATTTTTTTAATCAATGACTGGGTTCTCAGGAGGATTTTTTTCTATGCATCATTATTTTTCTCTTTCCACAGCAACTTCACAAGCAGATTAAATAAACAGAAAGAAACACTTTGTGGATTTTTCTTGTGACAGCCTGCAAACCTGTGAACTTTTTTATTTATTTTTAGCTCGAAGCTGCTAATTGTGGAACTGTATAATTAATGCATTATCCACGACAACAAGGTTACATGGTTTGTGTTTAGCAAACATGCTTTTTCTGGAGGGTGGAAAAATACATAGCAAATGCTTACAGAAACACTGAGCTGTGTTGCAGCGCTCCGTGTGACAGCCGGTCTCTCAGCCGTCGTTAGAGCTGTGTCCCTCGTCACACCCTGAAAACTGGCCGGGAAAATCGTCCGGGTCCACAGCCCGAACATGGGGGTTTGGCTTTCGGCGACGTGCCAGATAGTCTCAGAACAGGAATGTTTGCCCCGCTAATTGGCGCATTCCTCCTTAGATTTGGTAGGACATGCCGATTTGTAACGTGACTCGAGGATTTAATTCTTAATGGGTAGTTGCCTCAACGTTCCCAAATCTTTCTGTTCACCAGCCTCCTTTCTTTGCTCTGCCTGTCTGCTGCTCTTTGTAATTTTGTTGTTGTTAACTAGACATCTTTCTGATATTTTTCACGCGTTTTTCACTGGTTTGAGAATTTCTTTGCTCCCTGACCTTTTCCTAAATCAACTGCGCGTTGGCATGTGCTGCAAATGATGGAGTGATTTCCTTAGAGCTTGCAGCAAATGATGTTGTGTCAATGTTGACTTTGTTATTGCAGTTGTAGAAACATTTTTAACAAACTGGATGATGTTCTCCACATTTGGAATTCAAATGTGGTATGTCTAGGGACTTCTCTGTGAACTGAGCACGTGGTAGCCCTGGAAATAGTGTGACCCCTTCTATTATGAAAATGCGAAGCTGGTTCAGGATGCGCACAAGTCAGCTCAAAAACCAGTTGTAAATACCATATATTGGGCTGGGTTGGTCTTTTTGGCAACCTCCTTGCACGTCATTTTCCCCCACTTGCTCCTCGATCCTTTCCTTCTCTTGATTTTTAAGATTTCCATGACAGGAAAATCATACTGCAGTTCTTGGGCGAGTTTTGCGGTTGCTACAATTATCATCAGACAGTTATGGATGTCTGAGTTTCCCGGGGAAGCTGCTACCTCGCTGTTCCCCAGGGAGATGCCTGCAGGAAACACTTCGGGCAGAGTTGCTTCCCGGAGTTTGCTCTTCCCATGCTTCTGTGAAAGTGCTGAAAACTCTACAGGTGGCTCCGAGACCGGTGAGGTTTTTGACTTGTCCTAACAATTTTCTAATGCTCAACTTGATCGTTTTCCACCGGAATGCCCGATGTGGTGTGCCAGCCCACGCGTCTGTTCGCCAGCCGTTGGAGCGTGCGCAGGGAGCCGCTGAGCAGCTCTGTGGGAGAAGCAAAGCTCGCTCTGCTCCCTTCCTGTAATTGTGTGTCTTTAATTCATTGCCTCTGAGAACTGTCTTATCACAGCATCGACTCATTAGTGGTTTAATACAGGATAAGCTTATTAGAGATAATCTGTTTACTGAATGTCCTCACTGCAAAGCCATCTAGTTAACAGCATCTTTTGAAGCTTTGTCTTCTGGATATATCTTTTAAACTGATCCCTGATTATTTATCTCTGTCTGCATCTTTAGATCCAGTTCTTTCAACTTTTTTTTCTGCTTTGGCATAAAATGACAGTGCCTGGTGAGCAAACTGATGAACCAAGTGCTCTTGTGGAGAAATAAGGTAAACCAACACCAGTTTATAATGAGCTAGTCAGGGCAGATAGTTCAGTCTGTTCATAGTTG
Organism: Trogon surrucura; assembly: GCA_020746105.1. Taxonomy (NCBI): domain Eukaryota; kingdom Metazoa; phylum Chordata; class Aves; order Trogoniformes; family Trogonidae; genus Trogon; species Trogon surrucura. Next base: position 26,583,656 of record CM036625.1, on the reverse strand, counting down.
TTTAGACTTAAAAATAGTTTTTGGTATTATTAGGGTAGGACTTTTCTAAAGATCTGCTCTTCCACCAGATGTTGCCACAATCTCAGCAGTGCTCATTGCACAGCAGTTTGGATCCCAGATGTTTCCCCTCCATCATGGGGGCCTCCTTGAAAATCTGGACCCTTGCTTACGACATACAGAAGAGGAAATGGAACCTGGCAATTCATCTTCCAGTGGCAAAGCATCCCTGGGAAGCACTTACGAGCCATGGTTTTCAAAGGACAAGATGAAGAAGGAAAACTGCAGAAGAGAAGCTGAAGAATCAAAAATGAAAGCTGTGAGAAATGTGTCCTAGTGAGCCCGTTTTATCTTTGGGTCTTTGTGTCCATCAGAAACTGCTCAATGCAGTTCTGCCTCCACAGTTCAGAATGCTCTACGTGTCTGCCCTGGCACGTTGGCAGCTGCACCAGCTGCTGAAGAAGGCAATATTAATGCCAACAGCGCCTGCACCCTTTGTATTACCTGTTTCTCGTGGCTGTTTTGATGCGTTCGGAACGGAACTACAATTGTCAGGCAGCCTTTTCCCTTCACAGGAGAGAGAATCTAAGACTTGCCATGAAAAGCAGTGTTCGGGTGTCTTAAGAAATTCCATGTTCTACAAAAAGTATCACGTTTGAGACATTAAGATAGCTGATGACAGCTTTCCTGTGATAAAATTTTAAGGCAAATGTGACTTGTTGTTCTAGAAACTGTATCGTATGCTCTGTACTTCTTACTTAACTAATCCTTTCGCCGTTGATAGAGCCTGGATGCCAAGGATCTAATGAACCTGCCTGAAACCTCCCGAGGCAATAACAGATTTATATGCTACATTTGGACTAATTTTGCTTCAGTGATTACTGTGCCTGGTCAGGTCTTAGCAGGTGGTAAGTGAGGAGACTGCTGTACTTGGAGGGTATTGCATCTGGGACGCAAGGCATACTAGATAATGCAAACCTGAATAACGCCTTCTAGGCAAAATCTAGCACCTTGTCAAACAGAATTTTAATCTTGGACCTTCCCTACTCTCCTTTCCTTTCCTTGACACTATTAAGTGCATTCGCAAAAGGAGGCTCCAGAGAGATTAGCCGTGTGTACCAACGTGGTATTAATTGAGGTAACCCTAAAAAAGTGAGCACTAACAACTTTTAATAGCAGTGACTTATTCTGTAACGTTGTAGGCAAATTCCCCAAAGCGTATTCTTCCTAAGGGAAAATGCCCTCCCTAGGAGGGCTGCCAAAACTGCGTACATCGAGAGAAAATAAGGAAAGAACACCAACGTTGCCTTGCGGACGTTCTTAAAAACGTAGCGCCCGCTCTTGCTGGTGTGGCCTGAGCATTGCTGCCCCAGTTAGAATGTGGTTGCTGTGTGCTGCAGGAGGGCAGAGAAGCGTTTCTTTGCAAGCACTTTAAAGCTACGATTGAATTTCTGTAAGTCCGGAGAACCCTAGTACCTCCAGCCTGTAAAACAAGCTTCTCTATTTGGCCTCGTTCATGTTTAGTCTGTTTTTTCTTGGCATAAGCACTTCAGTGACGGTCTCCACCAGATTGACACTAAAGTGTTTTCTTTACTTGCCATCTGTCTGGACTGATTGGAAAAAGTAAAGTGGGGCTTGTTTAGAAAAACATATAAGCAGTTCATTTGGCACAAAGTTTGTTATAGATGTATGAAAAGCAGCTGAGTCCAGCTCAGGAGGTTTAAAAAAAAGTTTTATTACAGAGAGATGACTTTCCATGTCCAAGTTCATGCACTAAATGTGTTCTTTCATTTCACTTGCAAGAAGTGACTAAATAAATTAGCTATGGCATTTAATTAGTTTTATTTGTGTTTTCCCAGGCCACTTATATTAAAGTGTGAATAGGAATCTGATTTTTCAGATGTTGCCAGTCAGTTGTAAGTACAACATTTAAAAGTAACAGAATAGGGCTCAAAGCTTCTTAAATGCTTTCTTCCAACTTAGTTCAACAAAGTACTTGAACACATCAAAGTTCAGCGTTTTACTGGGTTGATGGTGGGTTTACACGTTTATCTGATAGGCCTGCAGTTTAGTGTGATTTTATTTTTTTTTCTTTTAAAAACTCTGTGAAAGCTTTTCTAAAGACAGGACAGTAACGAAATCCTGTTCACATTAATGCTTTCTCCAGGTAAGTCTGTGTGTGTGGGTATGTAGAGAGAGCATAAGCATGCTCCCGGATGCCTTTTTTTTTCTCCAGCTGAGTGAATTCCTTGGCTTTGTCCTTCTTAGTATTCAAAATACGTTATGGTTAGAGGTCAGAGTCTGTCTTTAAATAGCTGTGTTTGGCCCAGTCTTTTCCCCTCCTACTTTGAACTATCCACAGTTGCCTTTTGCTTGTTTTTACTATGAGACTTACTCTCTGCCTTTATTGGCTGAACCTCTGCCACAGCGAGTGTGAAGCTGAGCAAAAGCCATTTTTTCTATGGTTTCTGAAAAGGAGAGGAAGGCTGCATTCTAAAAGAAGGAAAAAAAATAGGAAAAAAATATTTTCTGGCTTCTGCGGAACATTAATCCCTGGTGGGAATTGTCTGCTGTGTGTCTTGTAGTGCTTCTGCTTGCTCACAACTCTCTCTCATCATTGCATATTGTGAAAATAAAGGAGTTTTAGAGGGAAAAAAATTTCAGGCTCCAGTTACGGGGTCTGCATCTTATTTATAGCTTAGAGTACATAATCATCACAGCGGGATTATCAAAAGGAGAACTTACTTCATAGACTCACAGAGTACCAGGTTGAAGGGACCTCAGGGATCGTGTGGTCCAGCCTTTGCTGGCAAGTGCACGGTCTAGACGAGCTGGCCCAGCACCCTGCCCAGCCCAATCCTGAAGTGTCCGGTGTTGGAGAGTCCAGCCATTTCCCTGGGGGAGGTTATTCCAATGGCCGATTGTTCTCATTGTGGAAAGTTGCCTTCGGGTTAAAATGCTGATGTTGCGTCAGAGCTAAAGGGTAGTCTGGCTTCTGGTTCCAGAAGCTGAGGAAACTGAGTGATGCCCTGCTAAACCACGGTTTTACTTTGTCTGTGTTTCATAATCGTAGAGAAATGTAACTGTAACCATCTGAATGTGTTTTAAAATTTCAGAGCCTCTGATATTTCATGTTCACATCTACACTTGGTAACACCTGTAACCCAACGGGGAGGATTTTGCACGGTTCTAGTGCGTTCCTCTTTGGACATTCCTGGAAGCATTACTGATGTTGGGTGCTAATTCCCTGCTTAAACACGTACTGCTCAGGCCTTGGGGGATTAGGTCTCTTCTGTTAGTGGACGAGCATCTTCCTTGGCTGTGCGTGCTTAACTTTGCTTCTGGAACCGCTTCTAACACGTGGCGATGGAGCACTGAGCGCAGGCTGGGGAGCTGTCTTCGGGCTTCTGAATTTGAAAGTGTCGAGTGATGGGGTGAGGTTCACAGTCCCCTTCCAGGAAGCAGCAAGTGAGGCACCAAAACCGGAGGCAGTTGTTCTGAAACTCACTGATGTATTGATTATTTTTTTTCCCTTGAGACTTTGATTAACATATCATTATTTTTGCCATCGTGTTTGTTTTGCAACATCTGTTCTACACAACATGTTTACTTTGTCCCGTCTCTCTGACATGTTCCCACTCGATATTTTTCAAATATTGTCTGCTGAGCTGGGTGATTCATGTTTTTGATGAACCTTATTAGCTCAATTTACTGCTGCTTTCACTGCTGCTTGTTTTCAGTTCTGATGTAGAGGTTTCCTCTTCCCTTCATTAAAATTATAACTTTTGGTACATAATGTTTTTATAGATGAGTCAGTTGACTTTTGTAGATGGAAAGACTAATTTTCATTGAAATTTTATATGCCCATATGGGACTTGATTTGTTCTTGTTATACTTGTTTTCTGCTGTTGTTGTTCTACTCTTGGCAGTAGAAATACACTTTTATAAAACGTATATCATAGAATCATAGAATCATAGAATGTTAGGGATTGGAAGGGACCTCGAAAGATCATCAAGTCCAATCCCCCTGCCAGAGCAGGAACGCCTCGATAATGCTACACAGGAACGTGTCCAGGCAGGTCTTGAATGTCTCCAGAGAAGGAGACTCCACAACCTCTCTGGGCAGCCTGTTCCAGGGCTCCGTCACCCTCACTGAGAAGAAGTTTCTTCTCGAGTTTAAGCGGAACCTCTTATGTTCCAGTTTCAGCCCATTACCCCTTGTCCTATCAGTGGCTGTCACCGAGAAGAGCCTGGCTCCATCCTCGTGACACTCACCCTTGATATATTTGTAAACATTAATGAGGTCACCCCTCAGCCTCCTCTTCTCCAAACTAAAGAGCCCCAGCTCCCTCAGTCTTTTCTCATAAGGGAGATGCTCCACTCCCTTAATCATCCTAGTTGCATAACAAAGTCCTTTAGTATTGATGACACATATTAAGATATTACAGCCTGTTTTATAGCTAGAACAGGACAGGAGCCTGTGTTGGAACAGAGGTGGTCTGATCTGTTGGCCAAGACCCCCTGTGATGTGCCCAGGTATAGGTTCAGCAAAGTCACTCCGATTTACCAGTTTAAAAGGTCTTGCCACTGTACTTCCATATTTGTAAATTTAACTGGGGTCATAGAGGAACTTGCAGAAATAGGCACTTCATTCACTTTGTGTTGGTGGTCACTGAAGAGTAATAGCACTGCCGCCTCTTTAGACAAGCTGTTGATTGATACCAGTATTTTCCGTGTGCATTGATAAACTAGATTTGACTGTGCATGGGAGACTGGACTCTTTGCAATGAAAAGAATAGCACGAAAACACAAACCATTCCAAACTCCATAAATACAAAGGACATGATTGATTAGAGGGGTTAATCATGTATGCTTTCATTTCGAAGCAGAGACAAATGACTTTCTTCCTACATATTCCTTTGAAGAAAGAACTCAGTCTTCCCTTGAAACCTACCAAAAGGTGAGGGGCATTTTTCATTATTTACCTCCCTGTTGTATAAATAATTGAGTATAAACCTGAAGTCATGGGGTAATAATATTTTTGATAGACATAGTATGGGCAGGGGTGTTGCAATTAATCATCATAGCAGGCTGAGTTTCAGGCTAGTCAGCAACAACGTTGAATTCGTCTCGAAAGGCCTTTTGGTAGAGGTGGCAGTTTCTTGCTCAGTGTTCGCATGGTGGTTTATGAAATGAACAGGGAAAGACTAGTATGAGGGCAAGAGAAGGTGTTAGTTTCATCCTTTTAATTGTGCACTGCTGCAAAATTAAGCCTAGTCTCACAGGATGCAGTGAAAATTTAGGAAAATATTACAGGAAGAGGAGTCACTGTTGTACATCTAAGGAGAGTGTGTTGAGGACTTGGCTCTGACTTAGCTCTCCTCATATGGTACCGGATGATTCACTTTCGTAATGATAGGAAATAACCTGTAGATGAACTCGGATTACATGCACTGTACTGTTTTAGCTCACAAAGAGGTACGAGGGCTGTCAGTAAGGAGATGAGGAATGGCTTTGCCAGGTTTTCCTTGTACTGCTCTAATCAAACAGTCACAGGCTTAGAAGAGATCAGCTGAAGCTGAACCAAAACAACTTGGGAGGCTGAGGCAGAGGAGGAGGAATTCTCTGTTCTGGAATACTTTCTCAAGCGCAGGGCTGTCTCCTTTGCATGTTAAACTGATTCACAATTAGTCAGTTCTGGCACAGACCGCTCAGCTCCTGAAAAACATTTTGGTGTCTGTGTTCAGCTGTGAGCGGCTGGGAGCAGGAACTCAGCAAAAAGACTGGAGGTAGTGCATGGTGTGTCCCTGTGCTTCTGCCTCATAGGTTCAGCTCTGTAAAAACTCGTTTCTGTTCTAGCTTTTTAGCCCTGGAGAATAGAGAGTGGAGAAATCTCCCTTTGGCTTGCATAAAGTTGTTCTCTTTTCTTCCCATGCAGGTTGGAAAATCCAGCTGCAATCTCTTGTAATTCACCCAAATGTGTAATTTGGGTTGTGACAAGAACACGGCAGCTGGTTCTGGGTGCCGATGCCAAGGTATTTAGTAGACCTACTGTCTGTAGGATGTGGTGAGTGAGCAGGGATGGGTGCTACAAACCCAGTACCAAGTTTAGCTTGGGGTTTAGGTTCTGGTGAGGGTTGTGGTTGCTGTTAGAGACTAGGAGAACTGAGTGGTGCTCCTCATCTCCTCTAAACTAGTCTGTCAGTGCCACAGCAAGAGAGCACAGTGGTGCTGAGACTGGCACTGAGAACGCTTCCAGACGGGCTGCTCCAGCCGCAGCCCAGCCACCACTTCCGTCGGCACCCGTGTGAGGAACCTGTCCGTCGCTTCATCTCGCAGATTTCCATTCTGCTGTCCACTTCCCAGTCAAACCTGGAACGTCGGCACCACCCGACAGACCTTTGTGACAAATTCCTCCCTGTCAAGTTAGCAAGGGCAAATTTCTAATTCTTTCAGCGTTTGCGCCGTATACACGGTTCGTAAGCTGATGCTTTAAGGATGTTTTGCAGGGAGGTCTTTTCTGCAGCACTCTTCTCCCCTCGGTTTCTTGCTTCCCCCAGGCTGAAATTTGAGACTCGAAAGAGTAAGAGAGGAAAAAAGAAGCCAAATTCCCATAAACCCATTTGATAGATAGGGAAACAAAGGCACAGGGGACCACACGGTAGTTTGATGGCAGAGCCAGGAGCAGCTTCAGATAATCCAACTCATGTTGGAACACACTGTCCTCCTCCTCAGTACCTAAGCCAGTTCAAGCTCCTTCTGTGTCCCAGAGTGAGATTTCCACGTACAGAGCTTCTGAGAATCACCGCTCTGGGGATTGCCGTTAACTCCAAAGTGTGTTGTTTGCACGTTGAAGTACTTAGCCGAGGAGCTTTTCTGTTTCCAGTTGCATTCACAGGAGGTTTGATGGTAATCGAGCTGTCTTCTGGTCTCTGCCAAGTTTATTTTCCAAAAGAAATAGCTGAATGAGGAAACAGTGACTAAAGAGGGTATGTGAACTGTCTAGCATTCTGCAAGGGTCCACACATTATGAAGAGAGAGGATTTTTAAGATGTCTGGAAGGGTGTATTATTAGGAATAAAGCTCATGAAATTGAGCAAAAGAAAACTGAGCCAGACTGTTGGGAAACACCACTTGGCATGGTGTGGAATTGCCTCCCGAGGGAGGGAGGTGGAAGTCCCCTGGCTTGCTTGGTTTCAAAGCGGGGTGGTTGAAGAAGGTGCAGGTGTGGCTCAGCCCAGCGGGTCCTGCCCGCAGCCCCTTAACGAGCTGGGCCTGGAGGATTAATCACCCTCATCAGCCTCACCTGGCCCCACAGCCCCATTTAAGGGCAGCTCGAAGCCCCAACTCCATTTGCGAGCTGTGCCCCGGTTGTGCTGGTTCCGGCCCTGCCCTCCTGTCCCTGCAGAGCCTGCGTTGGGGTGAGTCTGGGGTTAAAGGGTGTTCTCATGAGGAGAGTGTTAGTAATGGTGATTCGGCTTTAGCACTGGCTTCACACCATGCTTCCCACGTAGAACTTCTTGTGTGCTTGTGTTCTTGTAATATATCAGTGGGACAGTTATGCTGCAAATGCCCACACCTTGGCTCCTGTCTGAGTCTGTAGGAACATATGCTCTATAATTTCATTTTTCTTCTCTCATTGGAGATACAGCTTTTCTTATTGTTATAATAGGCTAAAAATCTATTTAAATGTCTAAGCTTAATAGGTAAATACATGCATTCTTTTAACAGCAGTGGCAAAGGTGTGGAACCATATTTTGGGATCTTTGTTTAGAATTCACAGATGTGGCGTGCTTAATTGAATAGCCTTGCTCAGCAAGTTTTCAAAGTCAGGTGAAAGATACTCAGATTTCAATGCTATTTTCTGTCAATAAAGGCACCAGAACCTGGTCCTTGGCCATTAGTGAGCAAGGATCATAACACTAAAAGTGAAAGCAATCCTGTTATGCTATCAAAGCAGTTACTGCTGTTTCTGGGTCACAGGGAATCAAGGTGGCTTTGTTTGTTATTTGTTCTGAGCGAGAAGTGTTTGAGAAAAGGTGCCTTTGCATTCCATGTCGCTTGTTGCAAATCTTGATTACATAATAATTCCGGAGTAAGCAAATAATGAAATGCTGATATATATATACACACACATATCTATTTATCTATATATACATGCACACATACAGCTAGTTTTCAGTGGAGAAGTTCACTGGCCACAGGGAAGTAGGAACAGCAGCAGTGTTTTAAGGTTAAGAGGAAGCTTGGGAAATGGAGTAAAGAAAGAAAAGCATGACTTGATAATTTTTTTGGAGGGGGGGTCAGTAAGCTAAAGGCATCATGCAAATGGACCATGTGCAAGTCTCACTAGGAAGAGTCCCACCTCGTGCAAATGTGTGTGGAGTCTTTGAAAATGTAAGTTTTTTTTCTTCTGCGATCTTAGCTATTTCTTCCATTGGTATCAGCATATCTGGAACCCCACGTAGTATTTGTTCAGCACTGACTGCATCCTTTAATAAAAGGATCTATCTTTCCAATGATAAGCCTACTTTTCTTCCTTCCAAAAGGGAAAAACAAGAGTGCTTGACAGCTCCTTTCTTTCCCTTTCCTCCGCTCACTGTGCAGCAAATAGTCAATCTTGGGTGAATGACATTTTAGAGAAGTTGCAGTCGTAAATGTGTCGGTCCTTAAGAAAAGTGTAAAATGCCTCTTGCGTTTGCATAGGTGGGAAGTCAGAATTTACCTAAACGTAGATGTGCTTGAGGAAAGGACAAAACCAAAACTGATGTTGTTGCAAGCAAATTACGAGGCGGCTGTTGAGGGAACTGGGTGATTCACCTGAAGGCAATGGCACGAGTGGTCACCAGTGTGAAGATGTAGCTGGGTGGCTCCCAACAAAGTCCTTAAGAAGAGCGAGGGGGCCTGACTGTGGGGGCTGCCGAGTGCCCATGGCACCAGACCCCTTCTGACAAAAGTGTCTCCTCGTGCTTTCTTTAACTGTGATGCACTAAATGTAACTCCTCTTCTGCAGGTTGGGCTGCAGCTATTGTTTTCTCTTTCCTTCTCAGTTTTTTTGTACAATATATTTACCATTATTTCAATTTTAATGTAATAACGCCTATTGATCCTTTAACCACGTGCAGTTTAATGCTTTCCCCAGTGGCATCTTGGCAGGCCTTGCGAACAGTCCTCAATCAATAACCTTCACAAAGCCTTCTCCATCTCTCTCTTGGTTACACAGTTAGGGAACTGCAGGATAGGAGCGTTGAAAGACTTGCCCAAGGTCAGGGGAGGAGTTGGTGGCTGACTTTTTCTTCTTTTTTTTTAATCTCAGATTCCTATTTCAGACTTCAGACCACACGGCCTCCATATAGGCGTGTTTATATTTTGGGCAGGGTGCGGGGAGCAGGCTTTCGGAGTCAATGACTATTCCTTTATAAATTTTAAGCTCTCCAAAACCGAATGTCTGAAAAGTACAAACATGAGGGATACTTCAGGAGTGTGAAAGCTGCTGTAGCGGGGATGTAGGTTTCTCACCGAGGGAAACCACTGGTGTGTTCCAGCATCGCTTGGTTTGCCACCAACGAGCGAGCCAGTGACGGTGGCGCTGACTCACCGTCAGCCTCTGCGAGGCGTTTGTTAATGTTGCTACAACAGATATTCATTATAAACTACAGTTACTCACAGTTTACTCTGTTTATACAACCCTTTAGTGGTTATTTATTAAAAATAAAATTTATGTATGGTTATTGGAAGTATATTTTGGCAGGGAAGTGACCTTGGCAGAAATATGTCTGAATCAACACTCAGCTAGCAGTCACTCTTTATGTTGTCATATAAAACCTTGTTAAATAATATTTTGTTTCTATCTTCAATTGCTGTTATATAAGGTCAGTAATGAAATTCTCCCGAAGGATTGGTAAATGGAGCGAGTTCTTCTGTACGTTTTGTCCATTAAATAAAGAACTAAGCCAATGAGTGTCAACATTATTGCCTGGTTGAAGTGCTTGCTATAAACTTTGATAGTAAATTGTTTACTTTCAGATTTTTGCAGGTATAAAGGGTCTCTGCGTCTAAATACAATTTGAGTGGCTTTTTGAAAACCAGGGATAATTCACATACAGAAAGCACTTAACTTGCATTTCAGTGGGACTGCTCCCATGCTTAGGGTTAAGTGGTTGGCCACATTGTTTAATATTTGGAGAAGATGCTAGAAATAAAACCAGGGAGAAACCTTGGATTCGAACAGGGAATCGGTGCCAAAATTGATTGTAGTCATGATATTTTAAAAAGACACCTTAAAGTCAAGGTACAGTGTCGTTGCCTTTTACTAATTTGCATTTGCTTGGTGTGATTTCAGTACAGCTGCCATCTCATGGTCTTTCCTCAGTTTCTGTGATTTGTTATTTATTTCTTTTCCTTTAACATAAAACCCTTGCATGAAAACCACTGGACCAAAAGCTGCTTTATGAACCTAAGAAAGAATAGAGGTTTCTGCGTGGTAGAGTGTATTTAAATAAACGGATACAGTTTATGTGAGGAAAGAAGCGGTCTCCGTTTTGGCAAGAGAGCAGACAATATTGGTAGAAGGAGCTCTTGGGAGTAGGAAGCAGTGCCTCTGCGCTGACAGCAACGTGTGTTTTCTAGTGTTTATTGCATGGGAGAGGAGGAGGAAGAGGAGGAGGTGTGTTCTGGTGCAGGGTGTTGGTGGTCTGGGGGAAGGCTGGTGACTGTGGAGCCCGTCCAGCCCCGCAGCTGCCGTCGGTGTGATTGGAGCGGTGTTTGTGCTACCGGAGGCAAAGGTGTGTGTCCACGCTGGCTCGCCAGCTCGTGGACCGCTAGAAGGACGAGCGGTGGAGAGACCTACTGGTTCCGCACGGGTGTTGGGCGAGGGTGGTGGTGGTGGGTCGATCACTCGCTGGCGGCTGGGTTTGGACAGCTGGTAAGGTGAAGAATGGACAAGAAGGGTCTCTACCACTGCTAGCTCATCTGACAAACGAGGATGAATACTGTCCGAACCCAGGGTTTGTCTCGCTCTGGGGCATACCTGAAGCGTCTCTCTTCACTGAAGTAAATAAGTGGCCTGTCACTTGAGTTGGGAAAACCCGTTGAGGAGCCTTGGTTGTCAGGGGAATGCAAATCAAACCAGCCCTTGGCTTATGGAACAAAAGGAGCCCAGTCCCTGGCTGTCAGGAAAAACAAATAAATAAAGAAAAACCTCAGGCCCTTGCTTTGGGGTAAAAACAAACACAGGAGCCCTCTTGCTCTGGGCTGGCTGTGGTAGTTGCCATCTGAAGAAGCGAGACTTACCTGCAGTTCCCAGGCGGCAGCGGCTGTTTTCCCTACAGGAATACCTCCGTCTGCCGGGGGAACCGCGGCTGCGGGGCGGCCCCGGAGCTGGGGCTGGCCATGGTGCCGGTGCCCAGCCCAGCGGTGGCTGTGGACCCCCAGGTGTGGTGTGAGGGGGCCAGGGCAGATGAGCTCAGTTCCTCCCTCCTGGGGGGAAAGGAAAAAAAAAAAGGGATAAAGAAAGACTCTTAATCATCCTTCTTTCTTCCAAGAAGGACTGTGGCTGCCTTTTGCAGGGCCCTGTGTGGCTGGTTGGTTTGTTAGAGCTCTGGACCTCACCGGAGTGGGCTAATAACACAAGTGGTTCTGTGATTAGTGTGTTTTATCTCCTTTCTTTCTGTGAGCTGGGCTACTCCCTCTCTGACTGCGGGTCTGGGCTCATGTGGCAAACAGAGCAGCTTCTGTAGTCCTAACGGAGCAAATAACTTGGGAAATGAGTGTTTCCTCCTAGCTCCTGGCCCACCAGCACTCCTTTACAAAGGAGCAATCAGTGCAGGGGAAGGATGTGACGCAGGGAGGAGAAAGGCTTTGCTTGGAGAACGGGATTTGAAGCCTTACAAAAAAGCTCTTACAAAATTGCTATTGCCTTTGTGTTTGTAGCTGGTTTTGTTGTGTGCTGCTTTTTCTCTGTCCATCATCATCATATAATGTCATGCAATGTGTTTCTTAGATCTAAGGAGAGAGCTACGTGCTGTGCTGTGAATAGAGCAGGGAAGTGGCCTCTATTGGGGACCGTTGGGTGAGTGTTGCTCCTTGGAGCAAAACAAAGCAGAGTTTTAATCCTGTCGAGGGTTGGGGCTGGGCCAACTGAAAGTAAAATCACGGAACAGAATTGGTTCTGTTCAGCTCAAACCAGGACAAGTCCATAGCCACACTTCTCATTTGTTTGAGCCTCAAAGAGCTAATGTGGGAGAAGAACATATGAGATGAAATATTAGGGGGAAAAAGAGGCAGAACAGAAAAAAGGGCCATTTCACATGGCTGCAGGCATTGATCCCACTACACAAGCATGGTGCTTTTTTTTCGTTTTTTTTGGTGTCTGGGTGTTTATCTACCAGGGCTTAAGCACATGTTGCTCCCACCCTTTCGCAGCTTTTCCTTCTCTACTGTAGAGCAACTCAGAAGCTAAGCTGTATCCTGGAAAAACACATTGCAGGAAATGGTATTTACCCTTTGATCTTTAGATCCTTCCTCTGCTGTGATATACAGTAACTTGTTTTGTCATTGCTCAGTGAACAGGCTTTCTTCATTTAGATTTATGGCAATGGCTCATTGCTGGTAGGAGGTGGCTTTGGTGCCTTTTATAAAGCAAGGGAAAGAAAGACTGTGTTTCCCACTTGTGTTACAATTTTCCGTTCTGTCTGGAGACTAAGGAATTTTTTGAGACACACATTTCTTTGATTGCAAGGTATGAATTGCTTTGGACTGGGTGCTACTGTCCTGACTCTGAAGTCTCTCCATGCATAGCCCCGTTGAACTCAAGAGGAGTTCAAGGAGCAAGCTGGTGAAATCAGAGTTTGCAGCACTTATCCCAGGGCAGGGGGTTTACGTAGTCAGTTGAACGCCGGGAGTGCGCGTGACAGCCAGCGGAGCTGTGTGATCCGTTCCATCCTGGACTGCTTGTGTTGACAGACCCAGGGATGCTATTCAGTATCAGAAAACCAGGCTCTGGACTGCTTGTAGTATGTGACGATAAAAGGGGAGAAAAAGTAACATTCCAAGGTGTAAAGTTGCTAAATGAGAAATCTAAAGATTTTGAGAGTGAAGCTTGTGGAAAAGTTCTGTCTCTTACATCTGTGTGCAGTTCTGTTGCGTTGCATTAATTGTATTTAAAGACTTCCCTTCCATACGCTTTTAGCATGGTGCCCTTTTGGGAATATCCAAACTTTTGTGCAGTAAGGAATCAACAACAAATTGGTGAAATGTGTTTACTTCTGTAAATTTTCTGTTTTGATTGCTTTATTTGCTAACCCTGATGATCTTTAATCTCCAAGACCTACAACCATGCAACTGCTTCCTTTTTTAAGAACTTACACTTGAATTTTTCTAAGGATAAAAAAGCCTTTTTATACAGCTGCATGCTTTCATGAAGAATTAATGACTTGATAAACATTAGACTGTTATTGTTTATGCAAATACAGTCAGCTCCCTGAAAAGAAGGCCAGGTCGCATAGTGTGCGCATGATTTAGTGCAAGAAAAAGAAAATATTTCTTTTTGTAGGAAAACAAAGAGTAAGATCCGTGGCATAAACACCAGCAATTTCATAGATAGAAAAATTCTCCTCTCTTAACTCCCTGTTACCCAGTCACAGTTCTCTTTTCTCTCCATAAGGAACTGAAGAGAACCAAGTCTGAGCAGTCGAGTGCTGTTTTCTGTAGCTGTTCCTAACAGATGTAATTTGTTAATTGATTAAAGATACTGAAATATCAGGAAAGGCTAAAAGAAACAGTAGTGCTTTGGCTACCGGAGCTACTCTTGTCTTCCAAGACCATGCCTGTTGTTACCGTTTCCTTTGTGTGGAGAGCTTGGGAGGGCGAGGAGGATGAGGTAGGAAAGCACTTGGGTATCAGACAGAGAAATGATGTTTCCAGAGAAATCAACCTCAAGGCTTGATTATGGAGATGGTCAAGCAGCAGCGTGGTTGAAAGGTCAAGCTTATGATTTTGAGAGAGGAGAGGTGCCATGCTTATGATTTGTTTTTTTAATAGTCGTGGTTGGCAATGTTGATAACTGGGGTAGATCTCCTATGGACTTCTACAGAAGCTTTTATGTCGAAGTGCAGGATCAAGCTCCACACAGTGCTGCAGAGCGTTAGATGTTTCACTCGCTTGAATGCTAATAAGTGTCTTCACAGGAAGGCACATGCAATTTTAAGTATGACCATGGCTATTATAATCTAGAAGATCCCAGAGTAGAACAGTTTGCAGGAACCACTTACAGAGGGAAATCACGGAGTCTTTTCTGCCTGATTTGCCTGTGGCATTTTGTAGCGTAGGCCCTGTTCAGGTCTCCTCACCCAGGATGACACTTTACCGAAATTAAATATTCTGTAGTTGATGTGTCTAACAATGAATAATCACCAGCAACTTGAAGTATTTGCTGAGGTATAGCTGGGAAATGTCAACAAGATGTTGTAAGCACACTTGCCAGAAATTATGCAGGAGAGTGTCTTCAATCCTGACTTTGAAGATAGGGTCTGATTTTGAAAAACGAGCACAAACAGACTCTACCTCTCACATTTTAACTTGCGTGTTCGGTGCTTATTATGGTTTCTCACATATGCTTCATGAATAATATTAGATTGGGGCTGTGATTCTGTCGTATCAAAGCTGGACACCTAAAATGCTTCCTACTGATCTGTGTTTCATAAACTCAGCATATTTATGGCTGAAATCCACCGCGTTTTTTTGCTGAGATGCCAGAAACAGCCCAGTCACAGCAGGCCTGAGTTTAGCACTGGCTAATTTTCCTGGCTTCCTGGCCACTCGCTAATTTACTCTGGTTATGAACTCTGCTGAAGCTCACACGGGTGTTATTTCTGCAGCTCTGCTTGATCACGCTGGGTTAGACTAGCGCTGCGATAGCCTGCCCCACGCCTGTAGCATTGCAGGGACGGCAGCGGTGCGGCTGCGGACTGCAGATTCACCTTGCCTGGTTACTGTCTCTGCAGCAAGCACCGGGAGTGAACGCCTCAAGAATTTACAGACAGGGCAAGCATGCAGGAGTATGTCGCCCTGATGCTCTGCAGAGCTTTTCAGGGGTGTGCAGCTCAGGCTTTCAAAGCAGAGGTGGCTTCTGTTATTTAGTGGCCTTTTGGGGCTTCTGTTTCATTAACTTGTGCAGTCTCCCCTTGAACTTCGGCATCTGCAATGTCCTTTGTCAGGAGTTTCCCTGTGCCGTTGTGTAACTAGAAATTGCGTGGTGTATCTGTAACATCTTTGAGAACCTATCAATCCTGAGCTTCGTTTAACAGCCTTTAATTCTTGTACCGCTGCTGTTGTACCCTTCTTGAGCCTGCGCACGCACGCGCCCGTGAGGCTTCACAGGGCTGTTTGAGCTGTGATTGCATCAGGTGGATCAGCCGTGGATGCTGACTGCTGGCGTGCTCCAGCTACACACTTTGCACTTACATCTCCGAGACAAACTTCTGTTTGAATCGATTATTGAATTTAGTTTTCAACACCTAGATGTTCTGTTAAGTAAATGTAGAAAACTCAAATCTAAAAAAATAAATAAATCTTCATTCAGTTTTCCACCAGCTCTCTCCTCCCTTCGCTGTGTGTTTTGGCTGAGCTGTGACAAAGCGGGTCTCTGTTTGAAAGGTGGATCGCTGCAAGGGGACAGAATCAATATTAGTTTCCCTCTCTGCGTTGTTTGTGAGAACTGCAAGGAGTTGCCTTCCAGACTGCAGCAGATAAACACGCTAGAGAAGACTGTTCCTGGGGGATTCGTTTTAATGCAGAAGATATGGAAACAGGTACTGTGTCACGTACTGCTGGGGACGGGCTGGTTTCGCAGTTGGAGATTTTATGCTTTGCTAAATGATGGAAGATGCCAGCAGCGCTCACGGACTGCAGCGGTCCTACTCATACCAGGTGCTTTTCCAGATCGTCTGCTGCTCTAGACTGGCAGGCAGAAAACTAACAAAGCTGCTATAACTGAAACTTTTTCCCAGTCTACATGCAGCCTCTATATCATAGTAGGCTCTATGTAGGTCATTTAAAAAAAAATTATATATATAAATGACGTTTAATAAAACCTTTGTTGGCTCAAAGACGTGGTGCCAAAACAGTTGCTGCAGATGTATGAGGTGGCTGAAGCTGTAGTTCCTTTGCAGTATTATGTCCCTCTCTTTCTCTGTGTGGCCTTGGAACCAAGCCCACTCCGTGTCCAGGGGAGCCCGTGCTTACGGCTTCACTTCCTTTGGTTCCGCAGATTCACTTGGCTCTGTCGTGAGAGGGAAGGGTCGACAGTAACGTGGGCACGTAAGGAGATGGAATATGACACGGAATGTACGGATTAGGCCCCCGCAATGGCAGTTTGTGCAGGAAGAAGCCCTACCAAGGAGATTGCTGCAAATCAACAGCAGCAATGATGATGCCTTTCCGCTGTGCTGCTGAAAAGGCAGAAGAGGGACTCGGGTCATTTTAAACCCTGAAAAGGCAGAAGACTGACCTGGGTTGTTTTGAGCTGGGTCAATCAACACACTTGTGCAGCCCAGCCCATGTAGTGCTTTCATAAAAAACCACTGTGCTGAATTATCCTTTTCTCTGTGCAAACATGCTTGTCTGGTGAAAATTATTTAAAAAATGTAATTATTTTATGACTTGTCACCACAGCTTTCTGTACTGCCCAGCAAATTGGAATTTAAAATCATAAGATTTAAAAAGAAAGATGGGATTCCTGTTTCTTGCTTTCTGGTCTTTGAGACTTTCTGGTACACTGGGGTCTGGAGATCCCCCCCCTTCTCTGGCCGCGAGAGATCAGCTTTCTTTAAAATTTGGAAGAAATGAAAAGAAAATCAATTCTGATTTTCACGCGGGCATGCTGCTGGAAAAACTCAGGTGGTTAAAAATGATTTAAAAAACATGATGAGACTTGGGAGTAGAATAGGGAAGATTATCTACTGAATATTTGTTTCAGCTTGAAAAGCGCACCTCTGCCGTCTCTGAAACGGAATTTCGTTCTGTTTTGCACTTGGGCAGTGGTGTTAGACAGTCTGCGGCGTGGCGCTGTGCCTACGTGTGCAGCGGGACCTGATTGTTCCTGCTACTCGTAGTCATTGTCAGAAAGAAATCAACTGTCTGCCGTGGTCCAGCTGATGCTCAAAGCCCCATGCTCCTCTTTTCTTTTTGAGTGCTCGTAGAAATTCATTTAGAACAGGGGAATCTTATTTACCAGTTACTATTAAACTTTGACAAACTTGCAAGTGATTTTTGAGGGAGTTGAAAACACGAATAAAGAACTCTAAGGGGAAAAAAATCTGTGGAAGCCACATGTATAATTGAAGGACAAGTTAAGGAACCTTCTGTGAAAATGCAATTAAATTTTAAGTAGAGGAATCCTTCAAAAATATAATGAAAATTTTAAGTGCATTGAAACAGTTTTATGGAAGAAACCCAAAAGAAGTATTTTGCATTTCAAAAGCCAATGAGATGAAAATTCCCTTTATGACAGCCAGGAGAGCTATAAGATAGGACTTACAATACCATGCGTGTCATGCTATTAAAATTCAAACCTTGCTGAGCTCACATTGATCGAGTCATCTGAACACACCTACGATAAATGACTGTCTCACTATTGCCAGAGCACGGGCGGCGTGTGAAGCTAACCCTGAGCTCTACAGCCCAGTGAACCAAAGTCCTCAGTGTTCCTGTGGATGAAGAGCTGTTAGATGTGGACACCCCCGTCATGCGCTGTCTGTTCACTTAGATTTGATGTTACTCCTGGAAGGGGAGACACTGGCTTGGATCTAAATGCCAGCGAACTGGCTGTTTTGGCACTCTGATTTAATGCCTGGCAGAAGTGAAGTTCTGGAAGTGATGTTTACAGGAGTCCCTCTCATACCGATGCCTAATGCCCCTTTCTGGGGGCAGTGCTACAGCAGGTGAATTCTTATTTTCACTCAGAAATTCCTTAGGAGGGGGATGGCTTTCCAGCTAGGCTTTTTGATTTGCTTTGACAGGCTGTGGTCTAGGATACTAGCAGACGTGCAATGTATGGCTTCAGATCTTCATCCACCATGGGTTAATTTAAGAGCTTAAATGAGAAGCTTGAGTCAAGACTCTCAGAGCGTTTAGGATATTTCTGTAATGAATGGATAAAGGAATTGCCTATGAATTGCTGTTGAGCCCCTCACTCTGTCACCAGAGAAGGTTTTCCCTTGACTGTTCTCTCTCCCAGAGGCAGTAAAACACGGAGTTGTGCTGGAGGTGGGTCATCTCCCAGAGCAGGCGGTGAACTGGAGCGTTTGGCAGGGCGTTGAGAGGGAGCGTGGTGTTCGTGCTGGGAAACCTGTCAGGACGAGAAAAAGGGAATTTCCTGCTGGGGAGTGCAACGCTGTGCCAGGTATTTGCAAGATAAGGGCATTTCTAGTGGATGAGCAGCCCGGATTCAGATGATAGCCCGTAGGGAAAGGTGTTTTATCTCGAGTCTTCCAGCACCAAAATATAAGCTATTGGCTAGCAACAATAACTAAGGGAAGGAGTGATGCTTAAGCTTATTCTAATTATTCAAAAAGCACGTTTGGTGAATCGTTCCTGCCAGTGACCCCTTGTTCAGAGGACTGGAGTCTGGCTCCCTGCTCCCTCTCTGCGTCCAGTACTGTGGCCATGGAAGGGAGATATTTAATTAAATGTGAGGTTTGTTTTTTTTTTTTTTAAATCTGGCACTAAATGGCTTTGAAATGTTGTCAGATAATGACATTCCTAAATAATGTTCTTACTGCTTCAGAGAGAATAAGTAGTGGAGTGCCAGCAGATACCTTCCTTTTCATTTCTCCGTGACCGGCAGAGGCTTAATAACGTGTTCGTTAGAAAAATCCGGTGTTGGTTCATGTGAAATCCGCCTTAGATTATTCTAATCCAGGAAGTGGTTTCAGTTGAAGAAAAGCGTGTCGGGACTGGAGTGGCTGTCGTGGAGCCAGCAGGGGTGGCGTGAGCTGCTGCTGAGGCATCCTTCCACCCTCTTGTAACTTGGGGGCTCCTGGATGCCGCCCTGCCATGTGATACAGGACACCTGGGCTCGGGTTGCTTCTGTGCTTGCTTGTGCATGGGAACATAAACTTGGATTTTCTGTGACAACTGTGATCACACCAACTGCTGGCAAACTACTGGTTGGTGAATTTAGCTTTTTAGTTTATGCTTAAAATCCCCTAGCTGCCGCTGCCAACTTCCCCCTCTCCCCGAGCCCAACAGAGAAAAAAAAACCAAAGCCCAAACCAAGTGAAAAAACAATAATTTTGGCTGTAGGGCAAGGGGATGGGGTTTCTTGACCTGAAATAAATATTTTTGTCTTGTGTAGCATGCGGGTAAATTCAGTTTTGTGCCTGATGTGAAATACTTCTGGTTCTTCATTCGGTGAGTGTTGGCATTGATTATTCGCATGTGGGGTGGGGTTTTTTGTGCTTTGTTAAAAAGGCAGGCGTCGTACGGGAGGTTTTATGTTAACTTTTGGCCTCTAAGAATTGTGGATGGGGCTGGAGTCCACCTGGTCTCCCTCTCCCTGGCAGAGGCTGGGTACAACTTGTTCCCAGTGAGTGATTCAGAACAAGAAGACCCAGGAGAGGTAAGTGCCTCTCTCTCCCAGCCCCTCTCTGCCCGTGAGGAGATGCTGGCAGAGGCTGACTGAGGTTTGGATGGGGAGGAGGCTCCTCTTTGTTCTGTGTTTGTGCACAGCGGAGCAGGGAACCGCTCCCTAGGAACGGTAGCTGTGCATCCATCAAGTTCTCCGAGTGAAAGTAGGGAAGTAGGAGGAAACACTTGAAAAACTTGGCAGTCGGAGGGGAGCTGAGCTTTATTCCTTGCGGAGTATTTAAACTGTTGCCAGAAAACCCTTCCCCCCTGCTGGTGGCCTTACATACCTGGAGAGAAAGTTGCTAATGGTTTAATGTGACCCCAGGCTCCCTTTTCTGCCTTTAGAAAGTTGATGTGCTGTTTCAAGGCTACTAAAAATTAAAAAATAGAGTAAGTAATATTTTCTTTAATGTGTATGTCGAATTAATTATAGGAGTTTCAGATTTTTCTCCAGATCTGAATATAAGTTGTTCCGAGCTGAGTTTGGTCGGGTGGCGAGTCCTGTGGCGCTACCGGCTTTCCTTGCCGGGTCCCACGGTGTGACCTGTGTCCTGCTAGACGCACGGAGCAGGCAGGACCTCTGCCTTGTTTTGCGTAAATATTTCTCGCTCGGCTCCTGGGGCTAGGAAGGAAAGGGCTTGTTGTAGCACGGTCAGCTGATTCCCACGGCTCCTCACCTCAGCCTGTTCCCAGCAGCTCTGCGGCCCCCAGGAGCCTTGGGCTGCGCAGCCCAGGGGCCGCCGAGGGGCTCGCTCAAGGTGCTCGCTGCTTTCTGTGTGAGCGCGGGGTCTCCCGCTGGGCTCCGTGGCTGCCTTCGTGCTGTCCTCTCCATGAAATCACCGACTCGCAGGTCTGACAGAGCAGACTTCTGTCTGTGTTTCTGTCTTGAGGACCTAGATGATGAACTGGGTACTCAATTTTCCTTGACACATACGACAGTTTTTTTACGTGATTCCCACGAATAGTTTTCCGGCTAACATATATATTTATTGTGTTTGTCTGCATGTACTTGGTGATTTGTTCTAGTAAGTGAAACGAGCTTCGTAGACTTTGAAAAGGGTTAAACGTTTATAAGCGTAATAAGATAACCTGGAGTTACGTTATGATTAAAAACATAAGAGATATAAACCCCAATGCCTCAGGGGATAATTGATGGAGTTTAAAAGGGAATTTCCCTGATGGATAAATTAGACTGTAATTGCCTCCCTCCTTAAATATCTGATACTAGTGTCAGTCAATACCATGCTTGATGGACCTTCAAACTAATGCAGGATGGCAGTTCTGGTGTAGTAACTAACACAGCGTTGTGGTGTATATCTTGTGCCTTTCTGGCAAAATGAGAAATATTTACTGTTTAGCGATAGTATGTTATAGTAATACATCGCATCTTACTATGCTTATGTGCTATATCACAGTGTGGAATACATAATAAATGTAATTGCTGGTGTTATGTGATGGCTCTTGCATTTGCACTTTACAGGAAGGGAAGGTCTTTTTCAAACAGTGGAATTAGGTGATTTATTTTGGGCGAAGTAATGTTTGCTTTTGCATTCATTTAGTAAAAGGTTGTTGTATGGGAATTTTCTCGATGAATGATTATCTCTTTTTTTTTTTTCCAATTAACAAACTGCACAACAGATTTGTACATCAGGTTTTTAGATGAAAATATTATGATCTAACAATCTGTAAAAGCTCTTCTCAGAAGTGCATTTTCTCACTCACACATGAATCCACAGAAGTGCGAAATGTGTGTCACTGGCGTTTTGCTACGGGCGTGAGATACAAAAGCCAGGTTTGAGGAGAGGTTTGCAGGGGTTCATGGACTTTGTTTGTGCTGTGGTGGGCTCGGCCAGCTGACAGTCTGCACGGGGGCGCGCAGCAAGTCGGGTGTTTCCGAGCGCTGGTCGTACCTGGCTCAGGGCACGAGATCTCCTGAGGGCTGTGGGAGAATGTGGGGCAGGTATCTCTGGACATGTATTCTTCTCAACTTAGAACTATGAGCAGGGCAAAAAGAAATCCTGCTTTTGCTCAAACCCAGGACCAACAGCTGGCAGCTCGTGCAGCGTCAGGTGAAGAGAAGGGGCACAGGGACAGCCCATGTGGGGCCGTCTGCTGTTGCCTTTCACTGCTTCCATCGATTCTCTTTATGTAAGAAAGGTGGATCTTGAAGGTGAACTTTGGAATTAACACACGCAGGCTGCCTACCTTTTCTTCGTCCTGATGAGCATTTGGTGTTGGATGCAGGAGGAGCTGGAAGCTGCCCAGCAGACCGGATTGCTGGGGCTTCCCTGGAAGCCAGAGCCTGGCAGCACTGCTCGAGTTGAGCTTCAGCCTGCAGCCACCTCTGCTCTCCTCGCCCTGTCCCCTGCAGAACTGACATTGTCCCAGCAGAAGCGTGAAATCAACATAACACCTGAAATTTGGGTCGTGGTGGTACAAGATGACTGTTTTGCTACTGGAGAGTGTCCCTGAACTCTAATCTTGACAATGTGAGGAACAAACGGACGCTTTTTCCCCCTCTGCCCCCTCTCAGATGCGAGGGTGTCTCACGCAGCCTGCTGGTCTCTTTACACAGCTAGTCTTGCCACAGTGAATAATTCAATGCATTAGAATGCAAAAAGGAAATAAACATCTGCTGACAGATGAAAGGAAAATCACTTTTTTCCTGCAGGGAAAGCAAAGAAACTTCTAGCAACTGTCTCTAGGCAAGTTTTCTTGCAAACAAACGAGTATGTGTTACCCTTCCCTTGTGTCCGTGCATTTAAAAAAAATAAAGAAGAAATGAATGGGAATTTATGTAACATCAAGCTGCACACTCGATTAAGTAAATCAAAGAGTTTTCTGGTTGGGATGGTCAAGCCCAGAGCCTTATACAGAAAGATGTGAGAAGCCTGGAGCGTTTGCTTGTAACAGGGTTAGGTTGTATTTTCCAGAGCGGGATGCTTTACCAATATAATAAAGAAACTCAAACACAAGCTGCTCGATCTTGATGAGAATGTAAATTGACTTGTTCTGCTTGGTGGAAAAGCCCCCTGACCTAAAACATGCCATTCCATCTGTCAGCATGTAGGCACCAGAGGAGAAGAAAAATGAATGCGGTGGCTTTAGAGGAGTTACTTTTGGAACCATTTACATAGCACCTAATCTGTACCCTGCTCTAAAATGTAAACGGTTCTCCACTTTACATCAGAGGCAAATCATTTCTTAAGTCAGAAGTAGGTAAATAAAATAAAATGTTGTTATGGAAAACTTTACCTTGATTCTATTTTTACTTCTATCCTGCTTAATCATCAGAGAGTAACAGAAAGGTGTCATGCTCAGTTCCATCACACCCCGGGGGTATCTTAGCCCCTTGTCTTTCCATGGCAGTAGTGTGGATCAGCCTCGTGCTGGTCCCTCCGACGTTCTGCTGGGGCTGTTTAGTTCAGGCCGTTTCCCTGATGCGTCCTCACCAGTTTGCAAGGGGGGTGTGTGGGGAGATCTCTGGGCAGACGGAGAAACCTGCGGGTTCGTGTCGGCCAAGTGTACACAAACTAAACGCCCGACGTCCAAGTTTCAGCTTTGGATCTGTTGTTTTGGTGCCAGCGAGACTTCATTTTTGGAAGTAACACCTTTTATAGACTGCTGAGCTGAAGGGACAAAGGCAATTTAAAACCAACCCGTTTGCAAAACCGCTCAGCAGTCACAAGGCAGGCTGGAGTCTGGAGTGTCTGCTGGTGGATTTGCGAAGTCGATCATCGCATTTAACTCCATGGAATAGGACTGGATTGTAAGAGAAGGACCCTGGACGCTCACCCCATAGACTCCACCTATTTTTTGGGCCCAGCTTTGGGTCTGAGTTTAATAACAGTGGGTTTGTCTGTAAAAACAGAGTTTGTACCATTCTGAAATGAAGAAGTGCTAAGCAGCTAGAGTGCACTCCCCCCTCCTTTGCTGTCTCTGGTCCTACTAGAAATAGAAGTGTTAGCCTTCCTGCAAGGAAAACTTTTTTTTCACAGGTTTTCCAGCCGTGTGTGTTAGAGTTGGGCAATTTGAAAGCAGATTTTTGAGTAGTGTGGTTACAGCTCTGAGGGGAATTAGACATTAAATTGCCGTTAGGAATCTGGACCTTACAGCTTAATCCTGCCCTCTTTTTACAGTGGAGCTCCTGCTTACATGTAGTATGTATGTATAAAATCTGGAATAAAGATTTAAATGATGCACATAGATTTCCTCCTTTGTGGAATAAGGTGAAATGTAGCTATTCCTCTGTGTGTGCAGGCAGCTCTATTAAATAGGAATTTTCTTCCTTGTGCTTTGAAATGATCTTAAATTATTTCTGCTTTGTGCTGGGAATTCTTTTCTGAAGGATGGAGCCAAATGAGATCTGACTTGGTGACCTTGGCAACCTTTCGAGCAAGACCGTGGAAAGGGACTGCCCTGAAGGCAGCAGTCTCGGTGGCCTCCAGTTGCTTTCTGAGTGAGTAGTGAGACTAAAGGTTGCTCGTGACCTTCTGTAAAGACCAGAAATCAGCCTCTGGTTGGCAATGGCAAGGTCAAACAGGTTCAAACTGAAGTATGCATGATAAGATAGAACTGAATCTATGATGTTTTCTGTTTATGTGGAAGAGGAAGAAGCAAATAACTTTTCCTTCTGTTGCCCGTGTAGGAAAGCGGCATTTCCTGGGGACAAACTCAGTAAAGAGGTTTCTTCCTCTTTTGTAACAAATAGCAGCAGGAAGGGGCTAAATGTTTTTTGAACTCCTGCGTAGTTGGTGACCTCAAAATTAATTTTACCCTGGTTATCCTAGGTTAATGTGGAATTCTGTTCTGTCCAGGTTGGGTGTCTTTCTAGAGCTCTCTTTGCAATATTAGGTCTTGCTTGCTCTAGAATCCTTGCTAACAAAGGAATAACACAAGAAATACTTGAAATTTTTGTCTCTACTGTTTACTAGATTCATTTTTCCTTTGAGTCTCCAGACGCATCTATGTCTGGCTCTGCTAAAATGCAGTGTTTATAGTGCGGCTGGATTTCATTCAGCTGCAATTCTCATACTTTTGTGGCTTCTGCTTCACAAATAAGGTGACGTGGGTAGATCATACACAGTTTTCAAGTACTAGTGTAACTGTGTGTGTGTTCCAGCAAGTCTGGCCAAGAGTATTTCCTTTGTGAGGTTGCGGACTGCTTCATGCACAACCTTGCTTCCTCGTGCATATTGCTTTTATTCCCTCCTTTGTCTCTCCTGCTTTAACTGCTTGGTGAACTGTATCTAGCTTCTTAGTTCCTGACAATCACCACTGCTGCTTCATATATCCACTGGACCTGGCTTCTGATGTGGTCAACGTGAGATCTCAAATGCTTCAGATATTGCTGCCTTCTGTAACGACACCGAGGAGGTGCCTTCTCTTTACTGCTCTGGATGCAGGGGCCAAAAGCTGCCAGTTATGAAAGATGTCATCATGGTGGGTTTTTTCTTTTAGTTAACTTTTTTTTTTATTTTGTGAGATCAAGCTATTCTCTCGTTATCAAATTGAGTAGCAGAATTGTTTGGACATCATATTTTGTTGAGCAACAAAATTTTCATGATGTTTTACTTCTGATAGTGGTTTCTGACAAACATTTGACTTCTGTATTTTTCATAATCACAGAAATGTTTATGCTCTTATTTCACACAAGTGGTGTGTTTTGGGAGAGAATTAATGGCACGTTCTCATTGTTCAGGGTAATTCCTAATATGTCGTATTTTGAGTTCTGAGAAAATAGCTGTTACTTTGCACATTTTTCTCCGGAAGCCTATTGTTCTCTCTGCATACGGAAGTATTGCAATGTGTTCTCGCTGCGTATTAAGTTAACAAAGAAATTATTCTCATCGATGTTGAAAAATGCGAATCAAAGCACAAGAGCTTAGGAAGCGTATAATGCAACACTGGAGAACTAGCTGAAGGTTTGAGATGTCCTGGATCAGTTTGTTACTCCAGCGTGGGGTTCTGGTTGGGTGAGGGCAACTTGTGCTTCGTTTCCGTAGCTGCAGTGTGTTTGCAGTTACACCCCAGGCTGTGATTAATGTTTGCCAGGTGCTGGAATACTGCTGTGGCGGGAGCCATCTAAATATTAACAACATCCAGCAGAGCACCAGTGTGTTTCTGACAAGTGTCGAGTCTGAATTTTAGAAATGTCCAATGAATCTCTGTGAAGATGAGTGTAGAACAGTGTGCCTGCAGAAGTATCTTTGCACCTGGTAAGCTTATACCCCTCAACACTGGGATTTCGTCATATTTAAAGGGGTAATGGCTAATGCGATTATCTATGCAATAGCTCTTTTTCTGTAATTCCTAACGATTTCCTGATCTGAGAGTTCTGTCAGACTAATCTGTACATAGCATAAAACCTAAGCAGGAGAATGAGATTCTTCTGCACAAAGACTACTTTCTGGACCAGGATGTCATTAAAACTATTTGCCTCTGATAAGGGGGAAAACGAGAGAAAATGTGCGATTAAAAAAAAAATAAAATAAAAGGCTTGGTACATCTGGGCCTCAATAATTGGTGTAGAAAATATTCATGGGAATATTAGCTGTACCAGATACTTGCTAGGTGAAGCTAGGATTGTTAAAATGTTCTTGGAAATTGAGGGAAAAGAAATCTGTTGTCTTAACACACCCTTGGAGATATTTAACAGGTTCTGCTGTTGTGAGCTGCTTCTCAAAGGCCAAAGGACATGCCCAGGTATTTCCATAACAACTTTTTCGGTTTCCCGAGTCTGGCATTTCGCAGTAGCATTACTACAAGCATTTAACTGGTCTCTCTTGTGTATCTGGCAGTTCTCTCCATCAGCTCAAACTTCCTGTTTGCATTACCTCCCACTTGCAGTAACAGGAGATGTACACCTGCAGGTACTCTTTTTTTTTTTTTTTTTTTTTTTTTTTTTTTAAGCTCCATTTTTGTGTATTAAACGTCTCATGAAACGACATGGCCAGTCAGGCCATTTTTACATCCCAGTGCTAGCTAATCTTGACCTCTTCAGCTGTGAAAATTACACGTTTCAGCAAAATAACTTGGTAGAATTACCAAGTGTTTTGACAGCGCTTGCATCGAGCGGTGGAAGCGCTCTCACGCTGGGAACGGGGCGTCGCGTCTGCTCGGGGACCAGGGCCCCTCGGCACCTCTCTGTACCTGTGGGAAAGCTCGGAAACGTCAGCAGCGTTCTTCACGGGCTCAGCCTTAAACCCTGCAGGAGCGATGCCCGAAGCTGCAACTTTGAACGTGACCTTCCCTGAACAAGCTTTTCAGATTTGTTCGTAATACGTCTTCAGAGCCCGAGTTTGCCGCTTTTCTCAGTAAGCGAGTTTTGCTTGCGAGTTGGCCACTTAGCTGAGTAACTTTAAACGCCACTGTCAAAGGCTGATTGATTGCAGCTTTCCATGAACTTGGATGCAGGCCACCCGCTGGGTGAGAGATCTGAATTCGGTGCAGTTTTCCATGCTGCTCTATTTCTGGCTCCTCGGTGGTTGTTCCTTGCTTCCTCGCCTGCTGCTGTAGTTGTGTGGAGGGCTACTGCTGCTACAGAGCTTAAATCCGTATTAGCTTCTCCCCTGCATTCCTCGCCTCTGGTCTTTCTGAACTTTTTCCTAATACTTGGGGAGAAGCTCCACCAGGATGGTGGCAGCAGTTAATGTTCTTTCTCGTGCTGGAGACGGGTTTTGGCGGGTGCGTGAGCGCCCGGCTCTGTCCTCCGGAGAGGAGTAGGGGGTTTCCAAAGGTCCAGCCTCACAGAGGGAGTGAAGGAGCTGGATACCATGTGGGTGTTGCTTTAAAAAATCTGCAAAGACTTCAGAGGAGACCTTAGGTTCTTCACCCAGGTTTCCAAAGGTTGTGTCCTGTATTAGGAAGCTCAGAGGAGGCTACTGTCACCAGGAGCAGTAAATTTACCAGCTTTGTTCAGACAGGAACAAAAAGGCACCAGAAAGCTCTAAATTCCTTAATTTAGAGGATTCACTGTGCTGAGGGAGGAAGTCATCACAGCAAACTACATCTGAATGCAGTGTTCTGTTTCTCCTGCTTGGAATTAATTCTACTGGCAAAGGTTTGTAATATTCAATATTAGGGTGAAATTATGTGAAGCAGCTGCACTGACAGATAAGATTAATTATCCTTTACACTGCTGACATTAACCCCACTTGTCATCAGGGCTATGGGAAGAGGTGCCCCCTCATCAGGTCATCCTGTGAACATGTTTACTACTCGTATGTTATTTTAAATTATCATAAAACATAACGAGTCAAAATGGGGACTGTCACCTTGGTTTTCTGTCAACATTTTAGGGCAATATCTATCATATTTTAAAATGTGGAGGGGAGAATGTTAGTAGCCATTAGTTAGACTTGGGAGTTCCCACGGGGCATATACACCTTGGCTAGTTACCACAGTGCCCCAGTGCATGGGGTTAAGACATAGCTTTGCATGTAAAAGTAATGCTGATCTCTAGTCTCCTGTCATGATAAGGTGATTTTTAACAGGACTTTTTGGGCATTCTTTACTGATAAATCTTTACGTTGGCGTGTAAGAAAAAAGAGTGCGTTCAAGTTTGTGCATGAAAAATTCTCTCTGGAAAAAGAAGAAAAATATAATATGTAAAAAACCATGCTAAAAAAAAATAAAAACACTATGTAACTTCCAGCAGGCTGGGGTAGCCCATCCCCTAGTTTGCAGCAGTAAGCTAATAGGAATTATGAAAGCCACAAAGAAATATAAAGTGTTAACTCGATTAAATTTGGAATGGGGCTGCCCACCTGTTCTTCTAAATATAAGTGACTCTGCAACATGACCCGTCAGTCAGCAGAGGTGGATAACAGCAGCAAGAGGTTGCCCTGAGCCCTGGCTCGAGCTGGGCTCTCTGTCCGTGAATGAGGGCAAGCCAAGGAAGGGAGAAGCCTGCAGGAATGTCTTGGCACTACGTCCTGGCTCCCACAGTGACCTTAGATACAGATCACTTCATCTCTTTTTTTTTTTTTTTTTTTCCCCCCTCCCCCAAATGTGTAGAGTCAGCTCGAATGGCTCATTGATCCCAGCTAAGCTCTTTGGCTTGGCTCTGCTGTCAAGTGTTCTTGTTTGCTCGAGTCTAGTAAGTTATGTGGCTTGACGCTACAGGCATTGCCTTACTCTATGGAAATAAATTGAAAAGCTCCGTTGTGATCACTTGTTGAAACAGCTCTGAATTACTGCACCGAGGTTCCTGGATGCTGACAAGCTGAACAACTTTTGCTTGGTGCAAAACCCTGCCAGGCCAACCTGCCTCCAGATCCTATCCGCAGCTGAAGGAGGTGTCTTACAGAAGCTCATTTAAACAACTTCGCACCGTCCTTCTCGGTAGAACTGAGTCTGCGTAAGCCACGTGAATCTCTTGACTTGAACACTGAATCTTGATGTATCACTGCTTAGTGGGTGACAGTCACCATCCAAGTCCTACTAGTTAGTTTTTTTTATTTAAACGAGACCAGACACTCAACTTTTGTGAGCATGGCACGCTTGCCGACTGCAACTCGCAGCAAAGCTCTGAGGTGCTCTTCTTAATTCCACACCTTCCTCTTGGGCACTTCTTCTGTGTTGTGGTCCTACAGATAGCTTCCTCTGCTCTGCCCCTCGGATCCTGAAATGCAGGGTTATTATTTATTCTGCTGAACATATCCATTTTCACAGGGGGCCCTGGCTATCAAGGATTAAATATCTGTTTTGGTGTAGTAATGTTATGTTTCCGCTAATGCTGTAACGGCCTCGCTGCAGTGGTCCTACATGGGTTGAGCTTAAACCCTTTAGGGTGCACTGGCCAGCAGCTTCCTTTCTGAATATGCGTTATTTTCTTTCCCAGGGGCACTAATTTGAAGCAGCAGCCCACCTTCTGGTGATAATGTAAAGCTTGACTCTTGCTTGCAATTTAATGGTGCGCGGGCATTGAAATTCTGTCTTCGCTCAAATTCTGTGCGTTTTATTTATGCACACCGTGTACTGCATTTGTTACTGGATTAAAAATTGTATTCCTAATGACTTCCACGGCAATTCTGAAGTACCTCTGTGTGTGTGTGTGTGTATATATATATATAGGATAAATAACAAGCTTTTCAGCTGAGCAGTGATTTACATCCCCTCAAGTTGCATGATTTCTTTGTCAGGCTTAGTAAAAACTCTCAAAGGGCCACTTTATTGCCTCGCCTCCCTTTCCCTGCCCTCAGCAGGCTCCGGAGTGCCGGGGGATCGGCAGCCCCTCTCCCACAGCTCGCCGTCCCACCCCATCGCACCTCGACCACTGCTAAGCAGGGCTGAAGGGTGTAAAAGTGAATTGTGCAAGACTCTTCTTTATAGTGATTTTTATGCCGTGGGGAATTCCATTAGAGATTAGCTTTTTGGACCATAAAACTTCTTTGAAATCTCTTCTAAGCTGGATGTGAATTCTAGTTTCCTGAGGTAAACAGACGCGGCTTCCCAAGCCCATCCCATCCACCTGCCAAAACCGGGTCTGTAAGGGCAGCCAAAAATCTATTACTGGTTTACACTGGTGCAAATCTTCTGACATTAAAGGTCGAACGTGTGTTGCTGAGAGTGGAATTTGGCTTGTGGCCTTGCTGTTTTATATGGCACGGGTGAATGCCTGCAGTTCAGGCTAAACTCCTGGAACCAGATATATAATAAGAGGGAGCTGGTAGAGGGAAGTGAGGAAGAAGAGATACTGATTTTTTTTTTAAAAAAAAAAAAAGAAAAAGCTGTATATGTGCATGTGGGCACACGTCTGTGTAAATGCTGCGATTATTCGTTTTTCTGTCATATATTAATAAACCTATATAAATACATTTCTATAAAATAAAACCTGCAAATATGAATTTGTTTTGAGTTATCACTTCCTTCCAGAAGAGTCGCGTTTTTTAGAAGCCTTTTGATGTACGTGCTTGAAAAAAGCCAGTCTGTTAGTTTATCTCTACCATGGAGAACATCCGAGTGTCAAGTTTGCCAGTTTGTGCAGGACATGATCCCCACCCGAAAACTGAGGTTCTGTTAGAGAATTGTGAGAAGTAACGGCTGCTTTTTTATTACCTGGTGGCTTTTGTTTCTGTGTTCCCCTTTTCCCTTTTTGCTGTGATCGCCATCTTTTCAGTTGAATGCTTCTGTACTTCACAAAGGAAATCCAGGAGTATTGTTTTTGAATGTCAGGGAATGTTAGAAGCCATGAATCTGAAAAATGCAATCAAGCAAAAATTATGATGATACTCTTAGACACCTCAGTGAGGGAGTACTGTTGGCTTCTCCTGGTCCTCACCCCTTGGGAGTCTCCATCTCTAAGGCCCCAGTCAGGCATGTGTCACGCAATGCGAGACATACCTAGGGCAGGGATTCCCTTTCCCTGAGGGAGTATTTAAACGAGGGAGCTGCATGGATTCAGAAGGTCAAATACTTAAAGCAAATGCCAGAACTTTTGGCTTTCCTCCCCCCCCCCACTTCTTTTAGGCAGCTGGTTTTGTTTCCCTCCTGGTGGGTTGTGGCTGGCTGGCTCTCCTCGGGGAAGGAGAGCGTTGTGAGGTGGGCGTTCCTGTGCAGTTAGGTCCAGTGCCCGTCGGCAGCAGAAAATCAAAGACAGTAGCACCAGCAATTAAAGCACTTTCTGTTGTCAGTCTGCTAGTATTTTTAGGAAGCTGATGGGATTTGGCTTGTCATCTAATGCGTTGATCCTTTGCCAAATGTCAGGTCCCCTGACCAGCCGCCCAAGTCACTCTCCCAACTGTCATCCTCCCTCACAGAAAGTGGAATGCACTGGAGTCGGCAACTTGGTGGAGAATTAACAGCCTTTGCCAGCATGCTCTAATTAAACAGCTCTATAGACAACAGCTGTGAAAAATTCATCAATCACAGAATGTTTGTCATTGGAATTAAACCACCTCATAGCTAATGCATAGATTTGCATTGATGACCATCTCTGAGAAGGAGCAAGTGGTGCCAGCTTGCTGTGCCTGGGCACTTTGGACGTTCCTATCGCTTGCGCTCTCACCGTCACCTGACTGCCTCTGGTTCGTGAGCCTCAGTTAAATTAGGCTGATCTGCTGCTTTGCAGCAAGGCAGGATCTGTGTCTGCTGGGCATGACAGGCAACTCTGAATCCACTTTGCCGCGTGGTCCACGGGGCGTTGTCGGTCTTCTAGGCACGTGGATTCTGGAGTTATTCAAACCTGAGCAAGTCAGAAGTAATGCAGCAAATACTAGTTTAGTTATACTGACTTAGAACCATGGTTAGTTCAGAAATGAGATGACAGTAAGTTCGGTGTCCTCTAGCATTCCCGTGTCTGATCTAACGGTAGCGGCAACTGCATGCATCCTTTTTTAGTAGGAGGTGGCCTCCTCGGGCAGGACGTGTTACAGCCAAGCTACTGGAAAACATGAGACACAAACCATTTTCTAAGCTGTTTGAAGACGGTCATATAAAAATATGCTTGTGTGCACTCACATATGGGTAATTCAGTTGACTCTAAAACAATTTTCTTTTTGTTTTGACAGACATGCTGAGCACAGCCCAGACCTTGGTGAATACTCTCTTTATCAAGATGAGGAAAAAGAAGTTTTCCAATGGGTCTTCCAGAGATTCTGCTGTCAAATGCATTTCTGCTTTCACCCAGGCTTGATCCTGAACGCACTGTTGGCTTCGGTAAAGGTAAGACTTCAGAATTTTTGCTTTGGAGGACAGGAGAAAGGTTTTAAAACATGTCAGCCTTTACTGCGACGCGTTTGACTTCGCTGACGTACTCGCGATAGTTCTTCTGTTTAAGAAGAGCAAGGAATACGACTAATTCAGCAGTAAAGTTAATTAGCACAGACTGTAAATGTTTATTTGGTTTTTAATAGCAGCAAATGCGTTATAAATGACTCCCGTGTTCATCTATTGTAAAATCCCGCTGTTAGAGTAATTTGTTATGTAGCTTTCCCTTACGATAGCTGTTGGCATTGCTAAAGCAAAATTATGGATTTGGTGTTAATTGTGTAATAACCAGCTGCGTAACGTGCAGTAAGCCCGCAAGATTTTTAACTAGGACTTGCCATGTGAACAAGTTTAAAAATACTACAAATATATTGATAGATACTGAACTAGTTAATGTACTCTCTATTTGCTTTTAGAAACCTGCTTTGTAGGCTTCTCAAATCTGAAGTAGTCTGTTTTTCATAAATATGGATTCACTGCATCTAAGCTCTCAGTACATCATGATGATCCTTGGCTTTTGAAATGGAAGTGTAGAAAACAGTGCACTTTAAGTTTTATCTGTTAGACTGAGTGCACCTTCGCAGGTGCTTAAGAAAAATTGATAGCAAAATTTAATTAAAATCTGAGAAAGTTACAGACTTCTCATAATGTTTCTGGTGGCATTGCAAACGTACCTGATGATGGTTTGGGGTGATTTGGGATGAAGATGGATATACAGCAAAGAGGAGAATCGGTGAGGTGCAGTTTCTGCCTTGAGGTGGTTTCCTTGAAGAAATACATTTTAGAGAAAGAGAATGGAGAGCAAGTTTGGATTTCCAGAGTGGAAAGCTTCAGCAGGTGTAGAGGACAAAGTGTTTTAGAAATGCCAAAGCAAGCCAGCATGCAGAGAGCCAGGTTGAAGAGGTGGTAGATCTTGTGGGTAGAAAAAAATGCAGTTTACGCTAGAAACCTGAGGAATTGCCATCTCATACTGTCTTATTGCCTTTAGTTTTGACTCAGTTTTGCCCTTGGGTATTCGGAGACCAAAATCTCCACTTCTAATACCTTAATGAATGCTGTCTTGTTTTCTGCAACTCCAGTGTTTTCATAGTCTTTTCAGTCTTGACTGCTGGTCAGACTTTATTGAGCCACTTAAATTGATTAAGGTTTTTCCAATTTTGCAACATCATCTCTAATGCGATGAATCCAGTGACCTAGCTGTCTTTTCAGTGTTGTTTCTATCTCAAGAAAAGACTTTTGAAGATTATCCAGCTGTTGGCATGCTGGATTCTTTATTGGCAATATTTTAATGAAGAAGCAAACGTGATATGAAAAGCACTGAACGTGGTTTTAAGAACAGGAGCAACACCTTCCATACACACTTAGATGTACCGTTGGAGACACTGAAACGTCCCCGTAAAGACTGAGTATGACTTGCTTTCACAGCAAAAGCTCAAATTCTAGAAAGATTTGGCTTTGGTACGAAAATCACTGTACCTACCACACATTTTTCAGGATATTTTTTGCATAAAGCATGCCTTTTCTGAGGATTTCTGAGTAAATATGTTTTGAGTTTTTTTTTCTTTAATAAGAGAGTTTCTATGTAATTAAATGTGATTAGTTTTGGACTTCTTGACTTCCCTATACAATACCTATAGCTTTGACTTCTGAGAAAGCTTGCACTCCAGAAAGCAATTACTTGCTTCTTGACTAAATAGTGTCTTGGTGAGAAAGGGTCTCTTTTGTTCATTTTCCACGTGGATCTCTGAGTTCTTGGGAAAAGGAGCCTGTTTGTGAAGTGGGGCGTCACTCAGTGATTTTAAAAATTAGCGTGTGTCTCCGAGGAAAGCTCGGTGCGGCATGGAATGGACTGGTATTCAGCGTGCCAAGCTGGCAAGGGGGGAAGTGTCCACGAACATCTAACATCTTGTGATTTCTGCCCGTGATGCCGGTTGCTCTCTCTTTTAGTAGACAAATATGAGACTCGCTCCTCATGTTATTATTCGGCATTTTCCCAATAACTTCACATTTTTATATTTATTTCTCTTTTCCACGTAACAAAACCTTGCACAGTTGTATGAGAGCTCATCTAACAGTAGCTCAGCAGGGTCAGCTGTTCCTTCAGGTGACACACGTGGTGTTCCCGTACATCTCAGCTGTTGTGTTTGTGGCTGACTCTGAGATCGAGATGGATCCTGCCCACTGAAGGAAAGGAACCCACTGGCACGAACACAAACGCCAGTGTGGTCGGTGTAGATGTACGTGCAGAGCAGTGGCTGCTCATCTCCAGCATCCCCTTCTCTCCCGTTTTGGGGTAACTCCTGACAGACAGGTTTGGTACTTCTGTTGCAGACCGTGTGCTGCAGGTGTCTTTTATGGAGAAGTGAACTGTCTGTGAGTCGTTCACGTCCACTGTCGAACTGCTTGGAGAAAAGAGCGAAAGGGCTGTGGGGAGTCTTCAAGAAACAGGAAAATATATTTTAAAGTGTTGAAAACAAATGCCTAGGATGAGTCTTCTGTGTGATTTGAAACCTGCCCTTTTGCTTTGACGCTGTGACGCGTGGCTGTCGGGATGCTGCTGCTCTTCACGTTGTTTTCTCTCCTCCTGTTCGCCATCACTCGAGTTCTTGTTGGTTGACGGCAAAGTCAGCCTTACTTCAGCGTCCCGGGCTGTGTGTGCTGTTGCTTTCTCTGGGCCCTAAAGCAACTCCTGCGGTACTCTTGATGCTCTTTTTTGCTCCCGCCTCTGCTCACTGCACGTTGAAGTTAGATGGTGGGCAATCATCGCCGTCAGGCATAAAGCGCGTCTCTAGATGTTTCTGTCCTCTGGCTCTGTGTCAGGTTCTGTTGCCTTTAGCTGTGTTTCCCCTGAAGC
Source organism: Trogon surrucura (assembly GCA_020746105.1). NCBI lineage: Eukaryota > Metazoa > Chordata > Aves > Trogoniformes > Trogonidae > Trogon > Trogon surrucura. The sequence continues at coordinate 26,548,468 of CM036625.1, read as the reverse complement.
AGGTTTATCATAAAAACTAATTCGATCTGTCACAAATTAGAAGTGTAAGTTTCACTTTTAAAGTTTTAAAAGGTTGAATTTTTTATGATAAAAATTGGAAATCCTCGTCTTTAAATAATAGCCCAGTGTTATTACGCAGTGTGTTATTATCTGCATTTAAGCTTAGAAAAACAGATACTTGGCACAGATGGGAAGAATAATCATAAACCTGTTGTTACTAAAATACCTTAATATATTTTCAGAGGGGATTTCCCTTTCACGTGTGGGTGTGGTCGAACTTTTGCAAGTTTGATAAAGACAGCACTGAGAGCTGGCATATTTTTAACTTGGAGGCTTTCACCTACACAGTTTGAATTTGTACATTGTATTTCTGTGTTTTCATTTTAAATGAATGAAGCTTAAAATATGTCATTCAAGAAATAGAGAGACAAAGTAGCACAGCCCTGCTGAGGCGGTGATGGCTGAACCCCCAGGTAGCAAATGAAAGGCGAAGGAAGTACTTCTTGCCTTCAGTAGTAAAAAGTTTTTATCTTCTACCTGAAAACTCTACAGACACATCCATCAAGCAGTCTGACAGGGAAATTAAATTGGGTTACAGCACTGCGAGAGATCCAGATTATGTTCCTGCTGAGCAGTAACAAATTGTGGCGAACTTTTTATAAAGTTTCTGTCTGTTTTTCACAAAATAAGGCAGTATAGTCAGTGGTCACAGCAGACGCTGGAGCAACTTCTGGAAAAGCTTGCTGTTCCTTAATAATGAAATGAAAATATGGATGTGTCTGTCCTTTCTTGCAGAACTTCGTGTGTTCTCTGCTCCTTGCTAAGCACACCAAACCTTGCGCAACGTACGGTTTGCTTTATTTACTGCAGAGTGAAAAAAATGCCCTTTGCTGACCGCGAGGCAGCGTACTTGTGCGCCCATTGTGGTGGGTCACCATGAACGTCCGCTGAGTTCTCGCTCACAGCCGGGGTCCAGCTGCCCTTGAACTCTGCAGTGTTCAGGTCTAGAACCACAGCCTATCTTTACTTTTCTCTCTTACCGTTCCACCCTGGCTCTGAATACAGGCTGAGGCAGGTTCAAACCCATCCCTGATGGCCACGAGGAGCTGTGAATGCTTGGAAACAGGTCCAGAGTTGTTGGGAACTCCAGCCAGTCCATAAACGCGAGTGACGGGTTTTTACCAAAATCCGAAAGAGGGAAAGGTTTCTGGGGTCAGGTTTCTTTGCATCCTTCTCAAAGCCTTTGCCTTCAGAAGAAAAATCAGCTTTTCTAATGTGTTTGCATGTGTCTGAGCATCGATGATTAAGTAAAACCTTCAGTGTGTGAGATCCTAGTTGGTGTTTTAACAAGAGAATTAATTCCTTCTGTTAATTCTTTGTTGTCTCTTCCAGAATGGTTGCATTTAACTACAGAGCCCAGGCTATTTTTGAATAATAGAAGAAAAATAAAAAAGGGACAGAAACTTCCATTTGGATGTTCTTTTTACAGTGTCAGCCTTAAAAGCCATTGGTCTCCAAATATCTTGTTTACATAGAAGTCAAGCTGCCTTTTAAAAATAGATACAAATGAATGCGACTGGAAAAATAAAGGAGAAAGTTTATTAGAGGAGGAAGGCTAATGTTGTTTAATGAGGTGTGGCATGCTGATGTGTTTTAAAAGCCTTGTTCTTTCTCAGTGAGCAGTAGGAGTAAAATGTTTCTCTTACGGGCTTCTGCTTTACACATTGCGTGCTTGCCTTGGGGGATTCCAAACCTAAATAAACCTTAACTCGCACAAAAGATGTAAGTATGAGAAATCTCATCCCTTTTCTGGAACGGCTTAGGGGCTGATTGTTTATTTAACAAGCTGGTGCCCTGATTTTTGCCACTGACACACTTTGACAGAAAAGCCTCCTCACAGGCATTTAAAGTTACAAAAAGGAGGAAAATTGGAAAGAAGCATGCGAGTCGATGCGCAAGGCCACAAAGGTCTGCTGACCTGGGTGTTTTCAGTATTTAGTAACTGCATTTAGCATCGCAGAGCTGGAATGATCTCAGTAAAGCTCCGATGGTGTTTTTCTAATTTGCTGGGGGGGCTGGGAGGGGCTCGAGCAGGGGAATGAGGCAGAGGCACCTATTTTACTGGGAGCTTTCCCACCAGTTCTGCTCTGTCTGTGATCTTTTCCAGATCTGAGGTTTTTTTTTTTTGCACCAAGTAAGAGTTTCTCCATCATATCTGCACTTGTAATTTCATTGTGTTTGACCTATTAACTAATGCATACAGCACATCTTTAATTTTCACTACTTGGTGGCTAAAGATGAAAATGGGTCTCGTAGAGTAACTGCAAAATGAGCTTTAAATTCTAATTAAAAATCATCTTATCAACACTACATTTCACATTGTGTAGTTATGGGTCTGATATTTTCTGAATTGGTTACGCTAGATTACATTATAGCACTTTGTGATTGAGAGGGAGCATGACTTTTTTTTTTTTTTTGAACAATTTCTTTTGCACAGCAGGGTGACTTAAATTAGTGTGACTGACATCCTCCTAATACGCTTAAAAATCTTTGGAACAGTTGATCTGAAACTTGAGCATTTTCATTCTGGTTGGATCAAGCGTGGGGAAGAAGCTGGATGTGCAAACATGTTCACGGGGCTGCTTCTCTGAAATCCTCATCTGAGGGTTCTCCAAGCACGTGGGTAAATTAGCGCTGAACGTCGCTGAATCCAAGCGACAAGTTCTGCCCTAGAAGAAGCTGTGTCACCTGGCAGGAACGAAGACGAAGGCTGGGCTTTACCCAGTGAGTAAATTTGCAAAATGCGGGTGCGTAAAAGTTCAAGAGAGATAAACGCAGAAGAAATGAGGATAAAAATATTACTGTGGTTGACGCTCTCACGGATGAAGGATCCTTCGTACATAAAACCCCAATTAATATCAGAGATGCTTTCCCTGGACTAAAACCTAAACTAAAATTTTCACTAGATTAAACCCTAAAAAAGGATTTTCCTTGTCGATGTTGCTATTAATCTGCAGCACACAGTGCCCCGTTTACTTGAGCAGGGAAGTACCCTTGCCATGCCCCTCCCCAATCCCAGTCACTGATTTGATTTCCTTAATATATTTCGCATAAAAATTGTGCTTATGGATCTCTAAGCACCTGTCTGTTGTAGCTGGCCAGTAGAGCAGCGCTAGCATTATAGCAGAAAAATTGGAAAATAGTAGCCAGTGATCAACGCATCAGTCTAATAAGTGAGATAATGTTTTTTTAATAGTTGTGTCCTTTCTGCTGTTTTGTGTGCACCCACGCTGAGAGGCAGCACATCCCTGGGGCTGGCAGACAAGGCGGGTGTGATGAGGAGGGAGTTAAACACTTCTGTTAATGAACACGTCCTGAACTCTGAAAACCTGAACTAGCCTCTAGTTCTACAGCAGTGTTTATTGTATATTGCTTTTTAGGAAAAACTCTCACAAGGCAATAGAAACAAATCTGGAGTGGAAATGTGCATGTGCATCCTCCTAAAATACCGGTGTGAGCACTGGCGTGGTCAGGCTGGACTGAAGTCACGGGCTTGGTGCTCATCGGGCTCAGGACTGAAAGGACCAAGCTTCTGCTCTAACGGTTAAAGTTGTGAAATTTAGTTTAGACCGTTATTAGACTTCTTCAGCAGCATTCCCCGGAGAGCTTGCATCCTAATGCTTCAAGATGCAGAATTTGAGTGCTCCACAAGAATATACAGCTACTAAATTACTTTCTGGGTGTGCTGGCTTTGCCTTGGAGATGTTATTAGAGCTTTTTAATTTAGGAATAGATCATCAGCATGAAGAAACAATTTATTTTCTAGACACTCAGAAAACACGATTGTGCGTGAAATGCTTAAAGTAAGATACCCTGTCGTAGCCGAGGTGTTTTATGGTGACAGCGTGCATCCCTCTGCTGAAGTGATGCTTCAGTCCTGCGCCTGATTGTCAACTTAAAAACGCTTTTGCACCGATCCTCCTGGTACCCGTGTCACAGCCCTGGGGAAGGGTGCAGTTTTTTCTTCTTAATGTCTTGCCATGCCCTGTTCTCCCACCAGATGAACCTTCTCTAGCTGGAAGTAACGTGAGTTGAGGGAGAAGTCCCGTTAGCGAAGGCTCACGAGTTGCCTGAGCGTGTCCTTTGGTGCCCCAGCGACGTGTCGTGGAACTGCTCAGTGAGCCGGCAGCCGGGGTCTGGAGGTCACTTGGTATTTAGCACAAATGAGCTCATCGTACCCACGGGCTGCGCTCCCGCGGCAGGGCTGTGGAGCCGATGCGAACCGTGTGGCCCAGGGGCTTTGTGCCGTGCGTGCAGCTTATGCGCTACTGCTGGTCGTGTCACTAGCGATACCTTTTGCATCGCTGATTGCGCCGCGTTTTGGCTTAAATTATTTAGCAAATACGCAAGGTGATGCGTTTCGTAAACATCTGGAGATGGGTGCACGAATGCAGTTTTGGTGACATTCTCGCCTGGTAATTCTCTGGGGTTTTTTTTCTGAAAATCAGAGAGTAACTCTTCTTCACATGTCTGGACTGAGTGTTGGGGAGCACAGGGTGTGGGGTAAGAGGGAGGCAAACCTGGGGACAAACAGTAGAGGGGCAGAGGGTTGTGTGGTGAAGGATGTGCTGACTAATCTGAAAGTCTCATCAAGCTGCTTAAAAGATAAGAATCAAACCAAAGTTGGAACAGTTTGCCTGAAGGAAGGTGCTGCCCGCATGGAGCTGCCAAAATCTGGTTTCTAGGAAGAACAGCACCTGGGGGTCCGACCCAGCCCTGGAATCCAAGGAGCGGTGAATCTGTGGTGCATGTTGTAGTTTCAAAGGGCACCTGGACACCACCTGTGTCTTTTCTGCCACTACTTCTCAGCTTATTGGATTTTTTTTTCTTTTGAGCTTTAAGTGGTAAACATTTCTGTTCTGTTAGATTTATGTTATGTGCAGAGAGTTGAGGTTTCTTGGGCGAGTTTCTATAAAAAAAAGACACTGTACTGCCAGGTTAGGCATATAAATCCACCACAGTGACCTTCAAAGTCCTGCCTGTTATTATCTAGCCTAGAACCTCCTCTTTTCCTACCACTTGTGAAAATGCAGGTGCTCTGAAAAGCCTGGTGCTCCGTGCAGGTCTGTGCTGTGTTGGGCGTGTCCCCTTCCGGATAGAGCAGCTTAGCTGGGCAATAATGAAAAAACAATCCAACCTTTTCACAGTTTGGTTTTTTTTTTAAAGAAAAATCTCTTGATGTGTATAAGATTTGACATCTAATGAAACAATGCTGAATCATGTGAATACGTTGCAGCCTGTGATGGATTGGAACTGGAATGCTGACAGCTCTGAGGCATTTTTTAAAAGTTGGTAACAGTTCAAATCTCATCAGCTTCTGAGATTTCATCTGTTTCTTTGGGAGGGCGGGATAAATGTCTCTGGATATGATGCCAAGCTTGAATCTTTAAGAAGACTGGGATGAAAATTCCTTTCTTCTTCTGACCCTACCTCTTCTCACCCATTGTGATATTATACAAATCGAATTTCGGGGCTGGCGAGCTGAAGTTTCTGCAGTGGTCAGCAGAAGTGTCTTTCCATCTGATTACCCCTGAGGTCAGGAGCACGTAATATATTCAGGGGTGTTTCTAATCGAACGGAGCTCAGAATATGCGAGGGCTGCAGACAGCAGCTGGCCCCAGCAGAGACTAACAGATTTGCTGAGAACCTGCAAAGATCTTGGCAGGATGACAGCAAAGATACTGCAGGGTTGCTAGATGCCAGGAAAACAACATCTTTGGTTTGCGGCGAGGAAAATGGTATTTAGGGAGGACGGGATGTAATAAATTACAAGGACAGCACTGCGAACGAGGCTCGTCCGAAAGTGTCAGAGCCCGTGACTGCAGCTGGGAAGCTGCGCCCTTATTTCCGTGGGTGAGGAAGCTGAAGTAGGAGCAGGTGAATAGAAGATGTGCTTTCTTGTAGTAGTGGCAGAGTATGACCAGAGCCAGGAGTTCGGCGTAGGAACTGGTTTTTGAAAGAAGGGGAGGATGAAGGGAACAAAAGCAAGGATGGAGAAGGGGCTTAGCTGCTCTTAATACAAAAGGAAGGAGAACGGAGGCTGGGTGGGTAAAATAGAGATGCTTGTGGAGACCAAATCCAAGAAGGCTTTGCAAGGGCCTTACTGGCTTTCTGGGATAACAGGGAATCGTGTCTTAGAGTATCGGGAGTTCCTAGCGTGAGGTATCCAACTATAAATTTAGTTTTACTTTGACCATGCATTTACTTATTAATTCGATCTGACAAAATATGTGGCCATTTTTCTGAAGGATTCGGGTGCTGGAAATCTTTATCTGATCAAGCTTAATGGTGTGTGCCTCAGCCATGCCTGACCTGAGCTGTAGATCTTTTCAGAAGATTTTAGGTCAGTCTGCGGGGAAACTGATCTGTTATGCCGATGTGTTCTCCTTCACTCCCTTGCAAGGGTTGTGGTGAGAAAAGTGCTCTCCAGAGAAACTGTCCAGAATTAGTATGCTACTGAACCAAAATTGTGGCATTTACAAGGCCAACTTCTTGAGGAGAGAAAGCAGATTCTCACCTAATTGGCACATTGAGCATGATGTGGAGAATGGCAGCCCTAACTGGGAATGCCTGCATGGATACTTTCTGCCCTACGTGATAAGTTTTGATCAGTAAAACACGTGGGTGACAAGTGGTTCCTTACTGATATATGGGTCTGTTTTGAAGTAGGAGACTGCGTGGGCTGGTTTTAGAACTACTGATGGGCCAAATCGTGACTTGCTTCCGTGCTAACCATCAGCCTGCTCAGGAAGTAACGGCTTTAAACCTCTCTAGTTTTGTGGTAGAAACAGAAGCCTATACAGAGATTTTCCACTCTTTGCGCTTTGTTCCTTTCTCCGTCAGCTCAACCCAAACGACTCTTGGTTGTGGAGCACTGCCTTTAGCACAGCCACTAACCAGCAGAGCACGTGGCTGCAAAGCAGGGCAGTTGCGGATCCACAGGGGTGTTTCTGGTGGCAGCCTCAGTGTGGGCAATCTGGCGTAGGAAAGAGGAAGCCCCGGAACTCTCTGAACCCTTGGGCATAAGCTTCTCTCTCTTTTTTTTTAATTTTTGTTTTATTTAAGATCCTGTTAGAACAGGGAGCCAGTGGTAGCAGACCGGTCAGTGTGGCTCCGAGCGCCGTGGGGAGCTTTGGGCAGCAGCTGCCACGTGTCAGAGCTCTATAAATTGACTTCTCGCCCCAGGAGGCCTCCGGCTAGTTCAGCCCGAGAGTTCCTGGGGGAAATCCTCACCCTCCAGCTTACCAGCACAGCAAATATATCCAGGGCCGTGCCTGGGGCTGGGGAGGGGTTGGGGCTGGCGGATTCCTTGTGTGAGCCAACGAGATCTGGATTAATAAAACCGGTGGGCGGAGAGCTCGGTGTTTTGTGGAGGGAGAGAAGGTGCTCTCCTTTGAGTGGCGTATGCACTGTCATGTGCTTTGTTTTTAAAAGCTCCCAGATGAGAGCACACTTTTTCGGATAACATCAAACAAGGTATTTGCTGCCTTTTTTTTTTTTATTATTATTTAAAAAAAAATCATTCTTTGTCTTCCAGGCAGCTGTGTGCTATCCCCTCTGTTCAGGGTGGATGCATGTTCCCTTTCCAGTGTCCAATTCCCGTTACAATAATCCTTATCTACCAGTTTTGGAACTGTCCTTCTCCGAGAGCGTTTAATTTCCTTTAGAAATTGCACTCTCACTGAATCAGTAACCTAACAGGAATCTGGCAAAGGGCTGGGGTTTGGTGCAGTAGGTGTCTCGAGATTTAGTAGCCTCTGTCATCGGCTTTGTTGGAACTTGTTATTTAGTTAAACTTTAACTCTTGAGCTGCTGAATTCAAGCCTCTTGCGTTTCCTTTCCATTGCTGTTTTCTGCCAAGAGAGGTACGTACTGGTCCGAGAAATACAGAAGCTGCTCCTCTGCCTGTCCCCTGTGTTGCTAAAATTTTCCTCTACTCCTTCGGCATATTGCTGCCCTTCAGGCCAAAACTCAGCACCGGGTTTGACCTCCTTTAGGTTAAAACCTGAACCTGAATATGCTGTTTCATACAAAGAGAAGTCATTCTTTTGCATGTCTGTGGTTTTCAAATAGTCATGAATTCTGAAATGAGGAGGAAAAACCCACAATGAGGTATTTTGAAAGTTTTTCCTGGCTCGTGTCCATCCTTGATTCCTTTGCTGCGCAGGATAAGGCTGTGTTTGTAGTGAGATGGGAAATCCAAAAGAAAACTGAATGTTCAAAATTCTGGAGATGTTTTGAGCCTTGTAGAAGTTGGTCAAGTGGAGGAAATGTTAACTTGATCTAGAAAAACACAATGCAGTGCTTGACGTCTCAAAAAAATTTTAGGTTTAGATCTTCTCAGCATCATACATTCTGGAAATTGCGTTTTAATGCAGTTTAGATATCTGCTCAAGAAGGATTTCTGACCTCGGTGGCTTCTGGGGTGAGGCATAAACTGGTAGCGGGGGCAGAGGAAGGAAACTGAGAGTTGTGGTGATGCGTCGTCGTGCGCGTGTGTTTTGGAGGGATGATATCAGGGAAGGGCTCTGAACCCGACCTCCCTTAGGAGCCCCCCGTGCCCTTCTCCTGCATGGTTTCCCGGTGGGCGCATGCCTTGGAACAGTTGGCGCGCACGTAAATACAGAACGCCCTCCTACAAAGTGCATGGTATAATTTAGAAAGCACTGTTGAATTTTTGGCTTCTATAGGCACATTCTGTGGCCTGACAGGATTACTCCCGTTGGAGTAATAACTAAAAGTTTTGCTTATTTAGGGCCTGTTCCTACTCCCTTTGAAGCCAATGGCATCATTCCCAGTAATGTTTAGTGGTGCAGGGTCAAGTCTTTAAGGATGATAGAATTTGATGCTGGAGGCCTCAGTCGGTGCTCACCAAAGTACACAGGGGTTTCCCCAGTTATTTCAGTGAGCAAATTGCTGTTATTCCATGAAAACAATTATTTTAAAAGCAACTTACATAGAGATAGTGTTTGTGTTAAACTCCAAAAAGAAGAAGGCAAATGAGGAGATACTGTTCTGGCCAATACCACGCACTTTTCGTAACACCAAAGTGTTTAGTTCAAGTAAGTTCCCAGAAGCTTGGAACAGCCGCGTCAAAAAGCAGTGAACTTTTAAAATTGAAAAGGACGTTTTGTGTTGCTGCCACATCTCTTGTGGCTTTTTGAACGTGTTTCGCTGCTTCTGTTGCAAGCGCAGCCGCTCTCGTGGTATCTCAGCCTTCGCGCTTCTGGTCTCCGCTGGTCTGACCCCAGAGCATCTGCGGGAAAGGGAGATGATGAAGAGAAATGTTGCAGCTGGCTCTTGCTAATCTCAAAGGCCAGAACCACTCAGAACCGTGGCAGGTATGGGAGGAATATATCCCTTGCTCTTTCAATATGCTCCGTGACGCCCAAGGAGTTCCCTTTTAGTTCTGAAATTGCTTTCACCTACATTTCTTGCACGATACTGGAAGGTTGCCAAAGCTCAGTTATTTTTATACTTTTGTTACTTCAGACTTGCTATGCTAGATCTTTAAAGGGATAAAGTAAAAGCACAGGAGACTGAGGAGAGGCACAGAAAGATACTAGAGGGCATTTGTTGGCATTTTCTCTTCCTTTGGTTCAACAGATCGATTGACCTTGCAGGAGAGCCCACCTATTTTCCCGTGATTCTCAAAAGGAAGACAGAAAAGGACACGGAATTTATGGAGTGTGCGTTAGTATCCCGTTTGGGTACTGGTGATCTGCTGGGTTGCTTTCGTGGTGAATTCTCCCATCTTGTTTGCTTCTGCCTGGTGTCTGACCACACGCAGTTGCACAGAGCTGTCTGTACGATGGGGTGTTGAGGTCGGTGTGGCTGGGTTGGTCTGGGACGGAGCAGCGGGGTGGTGGGTCTCCTGGGAAACCTGAAAACCACTCCCAGGGCTTTTCTTGTCCCTGAGGTAGCGCTGCTTGCGCGTGGCTTTCAGCTGTGGGCTTCACCGAGGTGGGAAGACTGGTTGCTTTTGGACTCTGCCAAGAAAAAGGTTAATTTCTTTTTTCGTATTTGATTATAAATATGGAAGTGTGTTCATAGTGTGAGTACGTGTATCTGCAGTGAGTGTGTGTCGGTATTTAAGTCTGTAGCAGAATCCCAAATGAGAAGTGGGGAAAACAGAACGTAGAGGTTCTTACGAGAGTGACCGTGCAAAGATGCAGAGCGTGTATTTGTAAAAGGAAGTTCTTTGTCCAGATGTCCCCCTGCACTCCTTGGGGAATGTTTCCGATTGCTCTTTGAAATTTGTATCACTTCAAATGAAATATATGGTACAAACCCCCCAGGGCCAGGAAAATTAGCAAAGGCACTTAAACTGTACAACAGCATCACTTAACTGCTCTAGTTGAATTATGTTATAAATGAGCTATCGCAGAAGCCTCTGGGGAGCTTCTGGTTGAACACTTCAATGTGAGAGCACGCTGCTTTTCTCGGCTTTGTTTTTTAAATTATTTTCGTATTTGCACCAAAGGGGAGAGGAAGCAAAAGAGACTAAAGTCACAACGTTAGTCACAGAAGTCTGCTCCGGTAACACAGCGGTGTCGTTGGCTGCGCCGCTGGTGAATCCTGAATTGTGGAATACTGCTGAAAAGGTCTTAGCATTCATCAGAACTGATGAGGCTGATTTTCGTTGGTTGGTTGTTTTGCTTCCTTATACCTATAAAATGTGCCCAAGAAATGTAAATTCTGACTTAGCAAGGCTTTATACTCCCACTTTGTTGCTTGTATGGGCAGGAACATTTTTACCTCACCTTGACCTAGGGCCGCCTGAAGATGTTGTGTGGAGAAAATGATTTAGAGTTCCTAACTCAGGGTAGCTTGCAGAAAACAAGTTCTTGATCTCAACCAGTAGTGGCCCTTTTATAACTTATCTGTCTTGTTTGTGTGTATGTCTTCTAATAACAAAATACAGATGTGGGCACTTTCCTGTGATATGAAAACCTATATATTGGACTTTCTGCCATTGCAAAGATAACTGCAGTTTGCATCTTTCAAGTTTTTCAGAGTAGTTTGTCAGATTTTGTGAGTGATGCATGTGAATCTTACAGACTCCTATGTTACAAAGCTGATAGCAAGTTTTAGTCTGTAAGGAAAATAACTAGATTTTAAAAAATGCAAATTGGTTGCAAAAGTCTATTTGTTGCCATTGTGTTATAATTAATGCTATGTTTTAGTTTTTCCACAGCATTTATTAAGAATTATGTGGCAGGAAAATGAAAAACATTATTCAAGAAAGAGAAGTGCCCCGTGTAGGAAAGCAACCTGTTGCAGTAGTTTTCTAGATGTGGCCAGACCCTGTACAAGTCAAGGGAATAGGCACCAGAGCGCTTAGTCATTTCTCATTTGGACACAATTTATGTTCATGAACAGTAACTTGATTAGAGAAGTCTGCTGGAAAAAGGAGTTTACCCTTTTCCTTTGGATTTCTGTGTCTAAGGGTGAAGAGCACCCTCAGAAGAGTGTAAATTTGGTCATCTAATGCTATTTTCCCCCGAAGCATTTCTTTTTTTGCCTTAATAACATCGGTGTTAATAACCGTAGCCGTTCAGAAGCCGGTGGTAGCACGTCCTCCTTGCCGTGGGAGGTAGCAGAAGAAATTGAGCGGACTCCAGGTTTTGGCTCCCTTTCGTCCGCCACCGGTGCGAATCGGTCGCAGGCAGGATTGAGAAACCTCTGTGGTGACATTGTTCCGGAGGCTCCTTACGTGAGCAGAATTTGGAAATTTAATTGGTTATTGCAGCCTCTTGCTGCAGCACTTCACGTTGAGTGGCACTAAGTAATTACGCTGTAACTGCGGCACAACTGTTGTAATTTTTCATGCAGCTATGTTACATGATAACACGATAACGCTGATGCTAATGCTAATGTTGGGTTAGGCAGCTAGAGGGGATTACAATGGAGAGGTGCTAATAGTACGTTGTTAGGAAACAGGACACCGGGAAGCCATTAGAGAGTAAGAGAATACAATACGAAAAAACCCCAAAACACCGCAGTGGGAAAATCGGAAAAGATTTAAGGCGAACTACAGGCAGAGAGTGTTGTGCTGCTTTTAATGTCTTTAAATCTTTGTTAAAGGGTATAGACTGAGAGGTCGGGAAATCGTGATGATGTGAAAAGAAGTGGGAAGTGATGGGCTTGAGAGCAGTCACCTCGTTTAATGGCTGCGAGGTGTCTTCGCATAATGCGTCTGCTAGGTTCGTGGAGGATTCCTTTGGCATACTCCCATAGACATTTTGCTGAAAGGAGTAAGTTGATATTCCTGAAAATACCAGAGGGTCTCCCGAGTAACATGAAAAGCAGAAAAGGGCTGCAGATGGTGGTGGCAGGGAGGAGATAGCAGCCTTGGCCGCGGTTGTGTAGCATCTGAGGTGGAGAAGGTCAGGAAGAGGCGTAGTTCTGCACGGATGAGAGGCCTCTGACCTCCCCTTGCCAGCCAAACCAGCTTCCTTGAAAACCTCGCAGAGACTGGGATTTTCACAAGTACGTTCTGAATGTGACGAGTTTCCTGCCACACTCCTGTCTCTGCACTCGCAGAAGCGTCAGCGAGCTCGTTTCATCCCGTGCCTGCGTGTGGGAGCAGCTTGGGGGGTCTCAGAGGGCAGCAGGACAGCTGTGCCGAGGGCGATGGGACCCCCAGGGTGGGGCTTTGTACACCAGTACATGGACAAGATACTGTCTGGTCCTTACTAGGTTAAATGATAAGGAATATAATAATAAGTGGTGCCGGCGTCGCGCCCGTACGTGTCGGCTTCTCGGTCCAGAGGGCCTGTGCTGGCATATGGAGGCTTCTGCTTCATTAACGTGTAGAAAAACTTAAAAGGAACAAGCCATTTTAAAAATCAACCTGACCATTTGAGAAGCCCTTTCTGCACAAATTACAATGTGCAGATGGAAGGTGGGGAGTTTGACTGAACTTTGGACTGTTGCACGGCAGATGCCCGGCGTTTCAAACCCAGAGCTGCGAATAGCTTTCTTAAGAACAAGCCAAACAAAAAAAATCTCTGATTAGAAAATACTTTTCCAAATACAACAGCGTACTCAACCTTCAGTTATTTTCCCTAATGGAAGGAGGAAAATAACATCTGGTCCCCATTTGTTTTGTCTGAGAAACATCAGGAATATTAAACCTGCTCTTTGCTAGCGAGGGGTTAGGTCCTGGAACATGCATGTTGTGATTCCTTATGCCTCAGCTAAATCTTTGATGGGAGTGTTTTCTATCTGAAATACTAATTATTTCTTTCGAACGAGTCAGATGTTAATGTAAGCAAAACGGATTTCTTTTTGGCTTTTTTGTGGCCACACCTCTGGGGTTTTTTGTCATCCCGCTAATTCTTACAAGGTCCCCCGGGTCTTACCCGACCTGACATGAGAGCACAACCTCTGGCCTCCTGGAAACACTCGGGCATGTGTCAGACCCGAGGAGGAGATGGACAAACCCGCTGGTCCTGTCCCTTTCTCACCCGTGGGGCAGGGTGCAAACCGCAGCGCTGCGTGTCACGGGCACCCACTGATGGCTCCAGTCTCTCAGGGATTTAAGCCTTGGATTGTCAACGTGGTACCAAGCCAGGCATATATTTGCAACGACAAAAATAACACGAACACAATGCAAAACTGCAAACTCAAAATTCAGGTGGTGATCAGGCCTGGTAGAATGCCACAAAAGATATTTCTTGAATATATTATTCAGCAAGTTTGGCGGATTTAATAACTTCAGTGTAATGTAATATGTTTATTATTTTACTGCTGGAAGAGTTATCTGTTGAAATGTTGTTGTGCAGTTATTTTTGAGCCATCGTAATGATATTAGTCAAGACCAAACCAATTATTATAAATCTAATTATTCTAAGAGCTGGAACTTGGAGGTCACTAAGCCTGGCTGTTGGCAACTACCTTTATTTACCTTCTCGTTTCTGAAAAGTGACTTTCAGAAACATGTTAGAGGTGCTCTTGTTTTCAGAAGTGTCCCATTATGAGATGCAAAGCGTGCTCCTTCTCCGTGGCCGTTAAGGGCAACCTCCCAAGGGACATTAACGCGCCCTCATTGTTGAATGCTAAACTGCTTTTCCTAAAGAGTGATATGCTGCTACTTACTCACTTGTACAGTAATTATATCTTCTTCTCTTTTTTTTTGGTGGTATTCTACTACTCACATGAGTGTTTTCTAAGGTGCTTCTAAGAACTGAGACGTTCTCCATGGCCTTGGAGTATTTTTCTTAGTTCCTCAGGAAGCCACTAAGTTGGAGCACTTAGTGTAGAAAATTAGATCCTATGCCCTATTTAATATGTGTTTATGTTCTATCGGAATAAAGAAATGCGCTACAGATAACGAAATTTTGGTCATTAGCTTGTATTTACGATCAGGCTGCAGCTGTAGCCTTTGGGCTGGCTGACATACTTGAAGTGTTTTCTGAAATAATAAGTACGTTGGAGAAAAACAGCATCAGCAACGTGAAACCAAATTCTAAGACTCTTACAACAAACGCTACCCTTATTTACTCAGTTAACTTCCTCAGAGTTGAGCTGACTTTAACTAAAAGCAGCCTTTGGGCTGCACACTTGCGTGTGCTAGATCCGTGCGTTGATGCTAGAGCTTGGCACCAAGCTGTCCCACGCCCTGTAGGCTCCCACGACTGAACCCACGCGACGTAGCACAGCCTCTTGTGCAGAGTCAGTCTGCTGAAAAGCAGGAAAAGCCTGAGATAAGATTTCTCAGGAGACGAGATTATTAAGCAAAAGAAATGACAGAGAGGATCAGGCAGTTCCAGAGGTGCTCATGCAAGACAGGTGAGCACAGAGGGGGCCCAGCAGCCTATGGAGCCCGACGTGTCCCGCTGAACCCCATAACTAACACCCTGCAACGCGTCTGAATCAGTTGGGAAGCCGAAGTTGGAAGACTTCCAAAGAACAGCAGGAAAATGCTCTTTCTCCTCTTTTCCCCCGAACACGTTTCAGGTGCTGTTAGAGGCAGAGGGGCTTGTGAGCTCGTCTGCTTTTTGCCTCTCCCGAGTTGTCTCTCTCTTACAGCTTCCCAAGCGCGAGGGGATCCCTGTGGTTTCCCTTTCTGAAAATGAGGGGGAAAACAATTTTAAAAGGACTTGGAAAACAAACAGAAACATCAGCTAATGGCCAGCGGTTCCTCTGTTTGATAGGGCATAATCCGGTGAGTGGCTCAGCACCCGTAATCTGTGGGTAGGAGCCAGCGGGCTCTCGGGGCGCTCAGCACTCCTGAGCCTTGGTGTGAGGCCACGGGTGCGTGACTGTTTGTCCTGGGTTTAGCGGGGGGAAGAGGGGGTTAGAGAACATCTGTCTGCGTTAGTGGCCGGCCCAGCCCTAACCCACGACACTTCCAGAGAGGGCTCTGCCCCTTGCCTGGCCACTGTCCTCATCTCGGCCTGCCTGGTGCAATAGCCCAGGAACCAAGGAGCAGACCTGTAGAAACGCTGAGTGGACAACGGCTCAGAAGAGCTCGTAGGAAAAGAAGCCGTGGCCTCTGCATTCCTCATCTGCATCTCTGGTCTTAACGAAAGCCAGGCTGTTGGTGCATACCAAAAAAGAATTTGAGTCTCATTCATCACTTCCTATTTGTCTTAAAGCGATTGCTGTAGATGGGATCCCATTACCAGGGCACAAACCCCTTTTGTGTTATTTCGCGGTGACACAACTTTGCACCGAGATCCTGTTTTCCCAAGAGCTGCCTGTGGCAGCTGGGATTTCAAACGCCTCGGGATGCTTTCCAGCCCGAATGGCGTGTTCCTCAGCAGCTCCCACGACCCGGGGAGCGGTGGGAGAGCAGAGGCAGCTGTGGAGAAGCCTCCGCTCGGGCAGCAGGACAACCTCCTGCCTCGCTGCCGCCTCCCCCGTGCGCTCAGCAGGGAGAAGAACTGGTTGTGGTGTGTTCAGCAGCTTCTTGTCACTGTTTTATTTGCCACACACCCAACTTTCTGTAACTTTGTAAGTGCTTAGGGATCAATTTGGGGAAATAAGTTTCCAAATCGTTACTGACGTTGGCCATGTGCTTCCTTTGCTGTTCATCGTGTGTTGTGTGTGGTAGGGCGCAGAAATCTAGGCTGTTATCTGCTTGAAAACAGAATTGTTTTACAGGAAGAGTAATGAATGCCAGGTAGCAAACAATGAATAACCCTAAATGCTCTTATTAATGCATGAATTGTCTTTCCAGCATTCTAATATTGACATTTGTATGATGAAGAGTCGTTCCTACAATTCTGTGAAGCAGAACTCTTGAATAGATATTTGTGTTGAATGTGATGAGAATACTTAAACATCTGGTATTTGGGTAGTTGCGCACACTTGCTTTTACTGTTTCCTCAGAGAGAGCACGGAGGGTGATTTTCAGAGGCATAAGGGCATTGAAAACAGAAGAACTAGCCGAGACTCACAAGGTTTTGTGATGGGGAGGGGTGCTGGAGCAGACATGAATTCCAGTGCACTTTTGTACTGAATTGGATCGAAAAGTGACGTTTCAGAATTTGCCACTCAAAGGGAAGTGGGAAAATTCTCGGTTCAGAAACATCAAAAAATGTGTTTGGAAATTTCCTAAATGAAACAATCAACTCCTGGCTGTGCCACAGCTCCGTGGGAAGCACCTGCCCTGTTGGGAGCAGCTTGGGAAGCTCTGTGGAGCTCAGAGGCTTCCTCGGGTTGGAGCTGTGACGCTGTCGGGTTCCAAAATGTGTGTCAGGACAGGGGAGGAGGTCCTGAATCTGTGGGCTCCGATTTCAGGGCTCCCTGATGCTGTTTTTTATACCCGTAAACTTTGTTATGTTTTAGCTTTACCTGTGAAAACATTTGCAATCTATTGTCGAAAGCTGTGCCAGTGTGCACCTACCAGGGATCTGCTCGCTCACTCGTTAGAGGATAATTAGTACCTTGTGAAGCATTAGTGATGTTAAGGGACAGTTAAAAGAGGCATGACAGGCAATATTTAGACAATCCGTAATCTATTTTAAAAAAAAAAGGGTAGGGAGAATTATTTTATACCCTTGTGTGTCATGGGAAACCAACTTGTCCATCGGGCAGTGGTAGAAAGGGTGGAAAACCAGGTGCTCATATTTGAAGAGAACAAACCCACAACCATTTACAGAAAAATGGGGAGGGCAGGTGAGGGTTAAGCTGAAGAATGTACCAGTTGAAGCAGGAGTCCAGGAAGATTGTACGTGTAGGCAAATCGACTACTGACATTTGTTTCGTTCAAGCATTTAACCTTGAAAACTGGGGCTATTTTTCATCTTTATTTTCTCATAAAGTAAGCCAAACGTTCAGAAGGGAAGGGAAGTTGGTGGACTTGTTGTTTTAACAACGAACATATGCCTGCATGTGTGTGATTTCTTTTTTATGCCTTATAATTGGCATAAACTCCTCATGTGACAAATCTTCAACTTTAACTGCTGAACTTGTGCCGACATCAAAAGTCATTCTGGAATTTCAGACCTTTGATGTTTGCTTTAACAGAAGAGCTGATGGCTGCTAAGGAGTAGCTACCAGGAACAAACAGATTTTCTAGGTCTCATCACACATAACTTATTCTCTGCTTGTTTCTGACTTTTTTGTCAAAGTTGCACGAATGTTCTTCGTGATGCCAAGTTGTGTGTACTCTTGCTGTTTCTGATGTTCACAGTGAGAATTTGGCCTAGGAAAAAAAAAAATCTTTATAGAGGTAGAAAAACTAATGTGGGATATTAAAGCCAGCTAAAAAGACCCAAAATCTCACAATATTTTATAGTGCCTTTATAGACGTTTCATCTTTTTTAGTCTTGCATGCTGTTTTTTTCCCCGAGATTTTATCTTTCTGATGCTGTGGGCACACATGGATGTATATTCAGTTCCTTTTCCTAATATTGACCTATTATAGGTACAGAAAAGAGTTTATAAACCCCTCAACGCCCCCCCCCCCCCCCCCCCGAAAAAAAACAGAAAGGAAAAAAGAAAACCAGCCCCAAAACACAGAATCACCCAACAAACCATATCTACTATTCGAAATCGTGCACCTGGCTTTGGTCTCGCTTTTCCCTCCCGTTATATCTCGGTAATCCAGACTGCCATTTTGGTGCAAGTCCAAGCAGGATCCAGCACCAAAGAGGAAAATTTGTGCCCCAAAATAAAGGGTAGCTCTGTAGCGTGGCGTAAACTGTACTTGAAGTAGCACGGGTAGGGAAGAGGAGTTAGAGGTGGCAGTGGGGGTGAAATGGCAAAAAAGAGGAAACAGTGGGTAAAGAGCGAGGATGAAAAGTAAAAGGAGGATGAAAGAGGAAAAAGGAAGAGGATGCAGGAGAAGGAAAGGGAAGAGATGCACTGGATGTGCTTTTGTCATTGCTCAGGCTGCTGCCCCAGTTGCTCTGGAGAACAGGGATGCGCTGGGCAGCTCCAGCTGCTTTCATGTAGCAGGGCTTGCAAGAGGAAATTCTGCTGGGCTCAGCCTTTTTCAGAAACAAAAATCTACGAAGAAAAAAGAAAAGAACAAAAAGAATAAAAAACCCGTTTGCCGTTAGTCTAGAATCTGCCTCGTGGGGCGGTCTCCCCCCCCTGCCCCGGCTGTGGCTCTGGAGCGGGTTTGCCAGGAGGGACCGGCGCTTGGCGCCACGCGGGACCCAAATTCCGACTGCACGCGAGCCTTCCCGCGACACCCCTGGCCACCCCGCTGGGAAGGCAGGACGCCTGCTCCCCTCCGTGCCTCCAGCCTGCTGGCTCCCACCCGGAACCTCGTGTGCTCGGCCAGACCGGCGTGCCCGCTTCACTCTGTCTCCCTCCCCGCTGCACGGGCACGGCTCGGTCCTGTCACAGAGCGCTAAGCACCTTAGGACATTTCTGTGCTTGTGCGTGTTCCAGTAAGAGGATTAGACACAATAGTTCAGTGTCTGGGACACTCCCAGAACAGTGCCCTTATTTAGCTTCTTGCTGAGGTGTGAGTACTTTTTTGATGATGGGAAGTCATTTCCCATCAGTGTTTCTGAGAGGTTTTCAGGCTGAAACATGATTGTTCGGAGTTTCTGCGTAAGGAGCGTGAGGACATGCTACTGCGAGCTACACCGCGCGCTCGCTGCTTCGTTCCTTTAGCAAGTAGCCATCGCCGTACAGCATCTGGAAGGCTCTATTCTCCAAGGAGCATCTGCAATCTGCTTGATTCCCCTGACTGCTAGTATTTTTGTTTGGCTTTCACAGATCTGTAAGTTCATGAACTGTCCCGTGTCTCCAGCAACAACTGCTGATTATCACCCTATCTGCAGAGGCTACTGAGAAGCAGTTAGTTGAGCTGATGGAAACTTTCTGCTAGATAGAGGCCCGAATTTCTCAGCCGTTATGGTAATAGTGTCTGTATCAGTGGGGGATTGGTGTGAAGATATCCCCCTCCCCAGCCTGCCCAAGTAATTTCATGAAGAATTCATGAAATAGGTTGGCTTCTTGGGAGACACAGAAATACGTGAACAGGATTCACTTCATCAACTTCAAATAAAATGGTTTTGTTTCTTTGCTTCTCTCAGCTCATCTCCCCCAGTATCGTAGGTCCATGATTCAGACCCTCCAGACCGAACCCACGCTGTTCCGCGGAACGCCAGGCGGTATTTTCAATTGATAGTTTTGGTCAGACTTTAGCTCCCTAAGGACAGAACTCCACAAAAGGGTTTAAGAAGGTCCATAAGCGCCACACAGGGGTGAGGAGCAGCAGGGAGTAGGGTTTTCCAGTGTTCAGAGGCCCACCCTGGGAGAGGTGGCCCATCAGGGCTGACGACACCCAGAGGAATGATGTGTGGTCACCTGTAATAACCAGGTGCTCCCCGACAGCTGAATTGCCTGGCAGCAGCTTTGTAGGTGAGCGCTGCTAAAAATACCTGTACCTCAAGTATGACAGCCTTGGCATTTGTCACCCTCTCTTTGTCCCTCCTCCTTCCTACGTGCAAGTAAAGAGAGCTGATCTGTCATTGATATTCCTGATGATGCTTTTCTTTACTAGACAAACAAAGACTTCAAGTTGCCATGGAAATACCCAGATCTCTCAGTTCATGCATTTATCAGAGAAGGATCATCATCATCATCGTCAGATAATGTTGATAGAGTGCACACTGTCTCTCTCTAGATGCTTGTCACAAGACTCTTAACGTTGAAAGAAAAAGAAAAATGAGGTGTGCTGTCTTGTTAATGTCACATCCATTGATCAGTGTCTAAACGACCCATTTCTCATTTTAATGATGTTTAAAGTGGAAACCACAGTCCCCCCCAAAAGAAATATGGAGGTATTATTTCAGCGTGCCTTCCTTTGAGAAATGTGATGATTTTGAAGGTCTCAGTTTTCTAGAAAGCCAACCTATGACAGAATCTAATCTGCACGCTTTTTATATTTTTTTATGTTTTCTTTTGTTAATGGACATTTCTTTGATTGAATTTGATTCAATCCTCCCTCCGTGAACACTGAGAAGGCGGGCTCATAATTTGTTTTCTACGCTGTAAACTAGTTCCCGCTCTTTGTCTGTGCAAGTGCCAATGAACCAAAGGCCACCAACACTTTCTGTGTCCCTGTAAAGTGGCTACAGACTTGTCATGGTCCCTTGCCTTGGTTCCAGTTCCAGATTTATTTCTGAATTGCTTTTGCGTGAGCTTTTTGTTGCATATTTCAGTCTCTCAGATTACCAGCACCATTGGAGCACATCATCTCAGCACTAAATGTGTAAGCAAAACTGAGATATCCAACATTTGTATAAAGGCAGATACGTTGTAAAAAAGCATCAAAATGAGCAAATCCCCAAGAGAAACTATTCAGCTGATACCCTTGAAGGAAAAAAAAAACAACTTTAAAAAAGCAAAAAACTGAAATAGTTGTGAATTTGCAATGTAGGAATGGCACCAATCCAAAAATACATTGGGGTGTTTTGGTAGTGGAGTTTTTAGTGCTGTCATTTCGAGAGTTTGCTTTGCTTCACAGTGCTGTATTTTCAGTGGCCTTTAACGAACCTCTGAAAGTTGCCGAGTTTGTGACGTGATCGGAACCCCGAGCCCCTGGTTTTCAGGTGAATATTCAAGTCGCCTAGGTTTGCAGGAATGAGCTGAAAAACTTGAAACGTGCAAGAAGTGAGAATTTCTGAAGCAGGCGAATCTGGATGCCTCTTTGTAGTCTGGCTTGCCAAGGCAGTGAGCCTTGCGGGATTGTGCTTTGGGGTTAATTTCTGTTTCAGAGTGGTGAGATAT
The DNA here is from genome assembly GCA_020746105.1 of Trogon surrucura. Lineage (NCBI taxonomy): Eukaryota > Metazoa > Chordata > Aves > Trogoniformes > Trogonidae > Trogon > Trogon surrucura. The sequence goes on along the minus strand of CM036625.1, from coordinate 26,527,201 downwards.
CAGAAAAGCATTAGTCTCCCAGAAGCTGGAGCAGTAGGTGAGAGGAATGCACGTAAAAGAAATCTCATAATTCCATCCTGTAAGTTCTCTACCAATGTAAAAGGCTACTTGCTGAGTTCATGCATTATTTGGCATTGGTGTCCATAGGGGAGAAATACTGTACAAATGTCCTAAAAAAATCTTCTGTCAGAGCTTGCAGAATCCAGCTGTTCTCGATTGTGCGTTTGCGTCGTCCGCAGAGAAAGGTTTTGCTGAGTGGATGGTCAGTCTTAAAGAAAAATCGAACCAGTTTCCAGCATCTCATATCAAAATATTGTAGTCAACTGCATTTAGTTCTGGCAAGAGAAACCATCGTGGTCTAACTCGCTTCACGTTAATCGGTTAGATAGGTCTGAGGCACGATGTGCTGTACTTTGGCTGGTAACAGCAGATCTAATTTCCATCAGATACACGTCTCATCGTTACCGTACTGCCCACAGTCTGCTCTGGGGGCTGCAAGTGGGAGCGCAATGGCCAACCTCCAGTAGAGTATTTTCTTTCTCATTCTTAAAATGTTGTTACTGATCCACAATATCTGTATTTAACACGCAGTCTCCAGGGCCAGTGAAGAAAATTTGTGTTATCTGTAGATTTAGTGTGTGTTCTTTGACAAGGATTTCCATTTTCTGTACCAGCTTTAGCCAAAGTGTGTTGTCTCTTCACTGTCCCAGGATCGGCCTGGGTAGTGGGTGGACAGACAAGTGAGGACACAAGTTCTTGTGATTGAAAGATAAGATGTAATTTCATTGTACAACTCAGCTACTTGTTTTCACAATTGTCTTTCCTTAATTAATTGTATTTCAGGGTAGGCACATTGTAAACTAATCAGTGTGTTGCCACATGCCTCTTTTTCCTGTTCCTTAATCCTGTGCAAACACACCGATTTTCTGAAATTGGCCTGTTACTTCAGTGAGTTATCCTTGATCAGTAAATATCCAACACACAGTTTGTTGCAGCCCTTTGAAACCTGAAATAAGACGCATTAGCTCCAGATTCAAATGTTCACATATTAATTACCAAACCCCTTTTGTAACACTGTGTTTCTTGGAGTCAAGTTTCTTAGGTTAGTGTTTATAGTCATTTTTCTGACATTTACTTTGTACCAGCATTCGTCCAGTGTTGAATTGCTGCTCTTTTTTTCTTTTTTTTTTTATTGGGAGCATCCTTACCTGCTCCCTGGTTTGGCGGAAGATCAAAGGTGAGGCCGGAGAGGTCTCTCTGGAGGGGCTGCGAGGTGTGCGCAGCTTTGCTGCTGGGCACCGGACCCAAGTAAATAGTTGGTGGAAGCAGCCGGTGCAAATTCAGCGCTGCTCTGTCCCAACATGAACTGAACATCTCTGCCCAGCCAGGCCCTTCGTGACGTGAGGAGCAGTTACAGGCTTGCTTAGCGCCGTCCGGTGTGTTGTAGGTGTGTCCTTTTGTTTAGCCGGGCTTTCCCACTGTCGGTTCATCCCCTTTAGCTGCTGCTCTGCTCTCTTGGCAGAGCAAAACACTCGGGAAGTTGGGCCGCGCTCGGGCCAGGTTTGCCATTAGCAGGGGCACTGGTGCGCTGGGGCTCTGACGCCCGCCGAGCAGTGGGTTAAGGAGTTGTTCTTGCCACCTCTCGGCTCCAGGTGCCCCTTCTGGGCAGGGAGGCGTGCGGGTCCTGCGCCGAGCTGGCCTCTAAGAGCGGTCCGTCGGGAGACCGGCCAGGCCAAAGCCCCCAAGCTCAGACTTCAGGCCAAATCTGTGATGTAGACGTGCCCCAGGAGACAGGACTGCGGCTGCGAGCCTGGATCTCTCTGGCAGATTCCAGCCCGCTGCAGGCAATAACTCATTCTGGACAGAACTGCTTCCCCGCTGGGCTGTGCCTCTCCTTGGGCGTGCCGTTCCTGGTGAGCCCCCGGCCCGCACCCCGGGACTCGGTTGCCGTAGCTCTGTTTGGCCGCTGTTTGCCGTTCCTGGCCAGATAACCTTCTGAGGTTCCCATTGCTTCACGCTCTCTGGGGGTGCCCGGAATCCGGTTCGCTTGTTTCCCAACTTTCTCGGTAGGAGGTTGCAGCCCCTGAGCTCTCCCGCTGCCTCCTCAGATGGCACCTCGGCGGCTTCCCGGAGGCTTCTCACTTTCCAGGCTACCTGTGGTATTTGTTTTTCTTGGTCTCCTGATTTCCAGGCAGGCAGAGCATTTATGGAACGGACTTGTCTCACAGCAGGACCAAACCATTTGAATTTTGCTTTTCTCGTCGCTGTTCAGGGGTGGAATAAGATGGGTCTGTTGGGGCACAGCATTTCTCACGAATGCCTTCAGCATTCCAAGGACTCGGTCTCTCCTCAGAAAGTGGGAGGTGGACTTGGGAACACCCAGCCAGGATTTCACCTTCTCTGAGCAGTTTTTGTAGCGGTGCTGAGGTGAAATTTTATTCACAGATTTCTGTCTTTCAAGTCTACATTTCCTCCTGCAGTGTACGATACCCTTGAAATATGCCCACGGTGTTTCTTTACAGTTTTTATATTTAAAGGAGTTCCTTTTCCGTACTTTTTGAAGTAATGAGCGGTGCGTGGGTCTGGAGTTCTTCTCACACCGACTTCACGCTGGTGCGTCTCAGCTCATGGCAGTGGAGTCCAGACGGCTCTCCCTAGATAATCCATTTGCTTCCCAACAGCATTTGCATTAAGCTCCTTGTTTTTACCGTATGCCATCCTTACAATAACTTTGATTTTCCAGCGATACTTCCACCCGAAGCAGGGCTGGCTCTTCTAGAAGCACTTCCCTATAATTTAGCCAGGCATTCCTAAAACAGGACCCTTCTACACCTCTAGCTCTTACTCAGTGTTGGCAGGAGCTCGCTTCTTCAGCATTGTGAAGTAAAGCGTCGCTTCTCAGAGGTGCAGGGAGACATCTTTCCTCCCGTATTTACGTTTATTTTACCCCCACCACTCGCTGGTCGGCCCTCTGACTTCAGGCACTCCCTGTCTTGCTTCGGGTTCTTCCGGCCACTGCTGACACCTCAGTGCTTTCCCTCCAAGGTTCTCAGGGCTTGTCACCTCCTCACGTCGGGAGCGGCTGCGGTGGGCAGCTTTTGGGTGGGTTTGATGCTGTTTGTACCCTTGTGTGGTTACAGCTTTTGCGGGTGCAGTGAGAGCTTCTGGGGCTAAATATGAGCTGCGTTCTGCTTGGTGAGCGGGCGGTTAGAGGAGTGTTTCTCACTCGCAGCCCACAGTAAAGCTGTAGCAGGCAGTCGCGGGGCTGGGCAGAATTGGCTTTTAGGCCATCAGAGGCCATTAGTCTTATTTTTCTCTGAAAATTATTTTCTGAAGCTCAGGCTTGGCTCTTACCTTCTCGTGTTAGGCTGTAATAAGCTCTTTGAGCTTCAGTGGAGAGCCGCGTGAGACTGGAGCCAAGCAACGATCTGGACAGAACACCGGGGCGGGTTTACAATTTGCGAATCAAAATAATGGATTCAGAGTAGCACGGTGTTGCGTTGTGCAAATTTATTTGTGTTTATAGGCCATACCTATTTCAGTATTATTCATGAGTGTTATGGGACTATGGGATATTTCTGTTTGGTTTCTGGCCTGGAAATGTTTTTTGGCTGACTTGAAACATTTAATTTGTCAGGAAACTAAATATTTCATTCCATCTTCTTATTGCTTTACCCTTTTAAAACATTTTTTTTTTTAAAGAAAGGTCATTTGAAACAAAAAGACTAAATGGTTTCTTTTGTGCTCCTTTTTACAGTTGGAAAAAATTTGCTAAATTCAACTTGTATTTAAAACCTACTTTTTGCATTGTAATGTATGCCAAAATAATCACGCTGGTCCCCCTGGATTAATCCTTTACTTACATCGGTATCTGTGAAAATTTTACGATTGCATTTGCACATGGCAGATTTGCCATATGCCCTTTGCAATTAAAAGAAGTGACAGATCTCTTAAAAATAAAAGGCTTCAATATGCTACTTAACATTGCGTATATTCAGGGGCTGTTATTATTTTTGAAAATAATCTTCTCTGTGGTAGATGCCCATGACACTTGGAAACCTGACAGTGACATGATGACGAGCAAAACCGAGAAGAGCAGCTTTGTGTCACTTTGACTAAAATTTGCCCCATAAATAACGAACAACTGAAAGTTGTTTACATGGATGTGCTTCATAATAAATAGGAAATGTTGGAGGACTGTATTAAGAAGCCCGAGCAGTTCCTCAGGCGGGTAAAAGCCGCCTTCTAGCACACACAGTTATGTGTGGCTTTTCTACAAGGTTACATTTTTTAGCTTGTTTTTCATGACGTGTTTTAAAATAGCTCTAATTTCTTTGGGATCTGACTGCTGTGTAATTAAGTTACCACTGGTACAGCATCATTTTACTTTGGAAGAGGTGTTGCGTGTAAATATATCATACCGTGGCCGCTACCAGAAGGGCTTCCCTGCATTTTTATGGGCATAAAGGGTAGTTAGAATTATGTTCATTTTGTTGGTATTATCGTACGATTCATCTATATATATTCATGTTTATGTATGTGCACATATTTTGGTATATATGTATATTCATGAATGTATATGAACACATACATCTGAACACACATATGTATGTGTGTATTGATTTTTGAACGTCACTCTTGAGGATGTGGAGAAGTGGATGAGGATGCGGAGAGGTGTGAGGAAAGCAAGATCCTGTAAATTCCAAACTAGGAACTGATCTGTACAAAAGAAGGTAGGGTTTTTGTGCAGACTGGCAGACGTGGGAATCAAGATGCTTTCAGAGATTTTCTGTTTTTACCAAACCTTATCGTTATTTTGCATCGAATGCAAAGTGTGGGATCTGTTTGAAAAGAGGCTCTGGTGTAAGTTTCCTCCGTAAATGTTCCTGTGTGCATCTGTGTGACTGGTTTGCACGTGTTTCTGAGTGGGTCAAGCTGTTTGAAGTTTAATAAGCTAAATATCGAGGAGCGACAAGCGATGCAGAGCCGCACTCTGCCCTGTGTGAGAGTGCTCTGTGTTGGTGTAAGAGGTTTCTGTAGCAAATAACAGGATTAGAAAGATCTGGTGTATCATCAGTTGTTCAGGATCACAGAGTTAATTGATTCTGAGCCATTTATCATGAAACTCGGTGGGAATAAGACTGAACCTGATGAGAAGCCCGATGAGCAATATTTTGAAACCTGCACAGCTAACGTGAAAGGCACGAACCTAACCAAGGAACCTGATTTCAGAGGTGGGTGGCGGCGGCAATTCCCGGTAAACGTGGTGGGATCTCCAGATGGATTGCTACTTAGCAGATCTTTTACTTCAGTGCCTAAACATAGATGCAGGTGTTTAGCAACAGCAGCCCTGAAGTTTGAAAATTATGACGTGCCGCGGGTATCGGTCTGGGATTTATGGGGTTTTGCTGTCTGACGCTGATGGGATTATGAAGAAGATGTTTGATAATCCTGGGATCACCAAGGTCTCTTAGTACTAGAGATAATAATTCTCTCTGAGATTTTAACGCCTCTTAATATTCTTCAGATGTTTTCCATTTTGCTTGCCCAGAACTGCTTCAGCCCAGCGCAGGAATCCTGCGTTTCCCTTCTCCGCTGAGATCCGTTGTTGTGGACGGGCTGTTTGGGTGCACGTGCCTCTGTCCGTCTGCACCGCAGACCTGCTACCCGAGCGCTCTGCTGCGTGGCGGCAGGTGGGGTTCCTTCCTCCTTGGCTGGATTCAAGCTGGTGACACAAAGAAGGATCTGAATAAAGGAGGCACAGCTTCTCCCAGTGGCAGATTTTTTTTTTTAATTATTATTTTATTATTATTTTTTTTTTTCTTTTTAAGTATTTTTCTTTTTAAGTTTCCTCCTAAGTTGTCCTGACAGTAACACCCAAGGGAAAATCCTCAGCCTGTGGATCACGGTAAAAGGGAGATGCTTCCTTTTCACTCTGCAGTCACGTGCTTCAACTTTTGCACGTGGGGTTTTTTTATTGTCTTATATTGTGGCACACCGTTTTTTACATGGACAGTGTAAGGGTTGTAGGTGCTTTATGTGGCAAGCTGGCTTGAATTTTGGACTAGGGCCTGGAAGGTAGTGGCTGATGACTGACACAGAGGCATCGATTTCTGTTATCAGTTGACACGTTGGTGTAGCTGCATCGCAGTCTAGCAGACTTTACATCTCTGATGTAAAATTTTAGGGATTTTGTTGATGCACCCCAAATGCCGTTTGGCTACGGCATCTCCACGTGGTTCAGAGCCCAGTTATGGACATGTTCTTTGTCCTGCTCGTTAAGGCTTAACAAACTGAAGGGCATTTGCCAAGAGAAGCAGGGGAAAAAGAGTTTGTCAGGCTCAGGCTTTCCAGCTCTGTTGTTAGAAATGTGACCACTAGGAAGTAATGGGAGTGGCAACTTCATCTCATTGCGTGGTTGAAACTCTTGAGTTTTTTCAAGCTTGTTTGGAAGCTGAGGATCTAGTGCTGGCACTTTTCCTCAGTCATCAGTCCTGTACTCTGCCAGTGCTGCCCAGTTAAAATACATGATCTAATCTTGGGGAGGATAATACCTTGTAGTCTACAAAGTTTTTCTCTACAAAAATGGACCTCGTGGATGAGAGGTCCGTGTAGGTTCTAAGCCAAGGTTCTTCATTCTTCTTTCCAGCATTTCATTGCTAAACTGCTGTGACATCTAGCTCCAAAACTGGGGAAGGAAGAATACCCAGACAAAATCATTACAGGTAATGGAAGTTAGAATCATTAAAGATAAACTCCTTTTGACTAGATTTACTGAGGAGATAATGTACCTCCAAGGGACCTCAGGCACTGGAAGTTGTCAATTCAAACCCAGCCACAAGCTTAAGCTTGGATTTGTAGTACTTTTTTTGCACTTGATACTGAAAATAAATAAATAGTCTTTCTCCATGATTAAATGTATTGTAAATCTCAGATGGAAGAAAACATCACATCTCTTCTTTCTGAACACAAACCCAAGAAAGCCAAACTGAGGTAACTAATGCAATTCCAAACTTTTTATTTATGCAGTCAGAAGTATTTTCAAAACCACTGGCTTTTGCTTGTTCCACATTTATCTGAAACGCTTTTCATGGAGTTACATCCATGTGTAGGCCATGCAAATGGGACCAGCAGATGCAAAACTTCAGTGAGACCTGATTAAAACTTTTTATGGTGTATAAACTACTCCTTAGCAAGGTGTTTTCAGTGTTCAGAACTTTCTCAAGTTCCTGTTTGTAGGAATAATCAGTCGTCTTGTTGACTTGACTACCGGGAACTGCCTTCATGGTGCTGATGGAAGGCGAAGGATGCTTCATAGAAAATTCAGCCTACAAACACGTGGGTATTTTTTTTTAAGAAAGGCTACTAATACCAAAGCCCTGACTTCACACTTGGGTGTTTGGATCAGATGGTGATTGCAGTCGCTGCATATGTCCCAGCAAGCTGAAGTGATGGGGTCTGGAGAGTGATGTTAACATGATTCAGAGAAAATTAATCAGCATTAGTCAGTGCTTGTCTCTCATGTACTTGAGGTCATGGCCTGTTCTAAACTAACTTATTTTCTTTCTATTCAGTGATGCGGGAAGGAAGATTTAAATCTGGCAGTAGGGTAGTAATAGTGTGACAGGAAGAAAAAGGTCACTGGGAACAATATGAAAGCTGATTAATAGGATCATCCTCAGATGAATTAGAATTCTGCAGGTGACTTCTCTGTTTCTTATTCTTTCCCTATTGCAAAGCAGTTCTCTCCTGGAACAATGCATCTGAACAGATGCACCTGAAAAATAACTCTTAAAGGCTGTGAGAATTTTTTTTCCATTGAATTTCTTTTGTATTTTTCTTTGAACATTAACCTGCACTAAGCCAAAGAGAGCTCTGTGCAGAATTTGAAGAAGAAATCACCAAAACCCACCAGCAGACACCACCCCCGACCCCCAAACCCTGATGGCCAGCAATGTTCAGGGATCCAATACAACAGAAACTGTTCTTGCTAATGAGAAAAAAATATTTCTATATGTTCTTGAGCTGTTTTCGGGCAAGAGTTACGGGGCCAGAAAATGTGATTGCCCGTAGAAGATGAATTATTTTTTAAACAAAAATCATGAGATGTGCCATTTTTTTCTGTCCCTTCCATCCCTGGTGGCCGACAGGCACAGTGGCTCCTCATGCGACACAGTTTCTTGAGTAATTTGTTGTAAGTTGACTAATAAGACCTCAGAGTTGTACCCAGCTTTGCAGGAAATAGCGTTGTAAAACTCCGCATGAATTTTACTTTTTACTGGGGAGAAGGCTCTTGAGTGTAACGGTGATGCCAAGGAAGGCACGTGGAGAAAAGATCTGGGGGAAAGAGGTGTGGAAAGTGGGAGGAAGCGCTCTGACAGTTGGCTTTTTGAACAGGAAGGTGCAGTAGGGGCTGGAAACCCGGAATTGTGTCGGGATTTTGGAGTCCTGCTCTACACGGCAAAGCAGCAGCACAGCTCAGCTCTTCTGAGATAACTGGGAAGTCTCTAAGGGTTCCGAATAAATTCCCAGCTGGCAGCGTGTTCCACAGCACTCATTCCAGAGAAGACTGGCAAGTTATGTGTCGGGCTAGAAAGGAGGTGGTGAGTGACTAACAAACCTGCAGGGGTATGTGCAGCAGTTTGATATACGCCAGTGTGCTAGGCTTTGTGAGTTTTCTTCCCAGAAGTGGGAATTAGACCTGTGACATAAATATAAAAAGCAGAAGGATGAACGCCCCTGCCTGTTTTCTGAGCAGTGGAATCGTCCCCTAGATTCAGAGCCTGGAGTTTAATTTTTAAGATCAGTTTTCAGTCCATCAGAACATCTCCATCTCGCCTGTTCTTGTGACTCCTGATATCTTGGTGTAAAGTCAGAGCACGCAGGGATGTCGTGCATTCGGTCAGCTGGCAATATTGTATATGTCAAATTCTTTCCTGGCATTCAGGCTGTTGCAGGGGATGAAATTTCATCACCCGTGCCTCTGCATTCAAAGCTACAAATGGCACGGCTCTCGCAGGAGGACTGTGGAACCGTTTTGCAGAGGTGAAGGGTGGGGGAAGAGGAGATTTTCGGTTCCCCTGCAGAAGTGTTTTCTACTTGTTACCTGGATCCTGCCTGAGTAAAGGGACGATTAGGTCAAAGTTAGTGAGAGATTGGAAAAGGCTCAATCAAAATCTTTTGGACAAGCATACAGCCTTGTCTTGTGGTTAAATATCTCAAAGCATCCCGATAGATAATATTCAGAAATAAAGAATGTAAGAGACTGGATTAAAACTGTGTGGGGCATGAATTGAAGGCTCTGAGTGTGTGCAATTCTGCCTGTTGGTTTTGTCTGACAAGTGCAACATCTTCATTCCCCAGCATCCTTCATAAGAGTAAGTTGTCGTGTAAATATTTAACAGCTCTCTGGGCTATTTTCAGTCACTTGCTCTTTAATACACTAATTTAATATTATATGTGATTTTTACTGTTTTCTCCTTGTTTTGTTATATAAAGCTCTTAGTCCTCTCTTACTCATTTGCATGATTTATTTAGCCCTTCTACCACTGGTGTGAAATGTCTTCAGGTATGCTGAGTATTCTTCATTTTCCTTTATGGACTGGCAATGTACTGCGTCGCTTGTCTCCAAGCCTTTCCGTTTTCTTTTTTCGTCTAAATCTGTTGCCCAGTTTTAAGATTAGATGAAGTTAAGTGTAATTCTTCTTTTGATGTGAGCACACATCAGCTATTAATGCTAATGGAAACCAGGTGTACGCTGAGGCTAGAACAGGCCTGGCAGAGACTCGTATGAAGTAGTAAAATAAAAAAACAACTTTTATTCTGGCCAAGGAAAGATAAAGATACACATACTTCCTCCTTTCTTTCTTAAGTTTCTTCCCTTCCTTTCCTAAAGTACCCTTCCCTTCTGTTTGTTAAAATCAAGAAATTCTAGAAATAGCAGCAGTAAGAGAAATAAGTGAAAAGGGTAAATAAACTGAGTTCCATACTTTGCTTATTTTTTAATAAATGCTTCGTGAAGGGAGGGAAACAGTAAGAGATGTGGTAAATGAGGCCGAGATACTGCATTTAGATAAATAGCTGTCATATTTTAGGGCAGATATTGACCATCTTCACTCTGGTTCACTGGTCTCGTTCCTCGATCATATAATCTGTGCTAATTGACACCAATATATTTCCCGTTAAGTTAACTGGGAGAGCATTTGTCACGGCCAAGTTCATGGAACCCACGCGACAGTCATAGGAGAGTAGCAGCTTAATGGCTTCCGCCTCAATAATGCTGTTATTTTGCAGAGATATTTAATAACGGCACTTTGCTTCCTATCAAAAACCAATTTAGCAGATTTATTAGTTTGGAGAAAGATGTTAAATAATTACGTAAAATTGCTCAGGACTAATCACTGGGAGGCTGTGTGGAATTCTCTCCTAGCCCTAATAGCAACGTGAGGAATCACACATTGTTTCGAACCACTGTCAAGATTCCCAGAAAACTCTGTGAATCTTTGTAAAAATATCTCGTATCTGTTAATCTTGTTCCCTCACTTAGCCTGCTGTAGCAAACTGTCGAAGGTTATGTAAGAACAGGGAAACTTTCCTTAAAAAAATGGGACTTTAGGTGAGCGTACTGAATCGGCCCTTCCGTTCGGGTTTGACAGTTTGTGATTTTCCTCCTTGATATTTATTGACTCCAGGGTAAAAAGAAATGCAGCGAAGGCAGCATCACTTCCTCTCGTGCTGTGCTGCTTCGCCGGCACCAAGATCCAAGCCTCTTTCTGGGCAATTTGGTTTGGGTTCTGGTTGCTCCTGCACCAGCTCCGGAAATAAAGGCTCGTGGTAGCACCGGGGTGAAGCTCAGGGCAAAGAGCCGTGCGGCAGGTTTTGGTTTTGCCACGCCGGAGGTTTCTGATCACAGCACAACTGCTGTTTATTCCGGTGTGTTAGCGCAGCTCGGCAGAGCCCACCAGTGGGGTCAGTCGGGGGAAAAAAGTGGGTTTAGCTATACTCTTGCACTTGTAAAAAAAGTCCAGCGGGCTAGAAGCCACCCCTGCATTTCTGCCTGCCTGAGCCACGCGATGCCAGAAGAGAGCAGCGAGCGAGGGGACGGCCGCGCGTGAGACCTGGCGGGTGGCGGTCACGTTTTCCTTGTGGCCATTTGCAGCTGGGATGAGCTGAGATTACCCACAAATCTCATTTGCCCTTGTCTCAGACGGGCTCGAGAGCCTGCTCTAACAGGATTAGAAGGACTTTACTCTGTCTTCTGGGCTGAGCCCTGGCCGCGTGGCAGCGGGAAGCTGCTGCGCCCGGCCGGGCTGCTCTTGGATAACGCTCTGTGGGCAGAAAAATCTGGACCTAGGGCTTAAAAAACTTCCTTTGTGAGTCTTTAGAGATTTTGTTAGTGGCCGATTGCAAGGTTCTTTGGGGGATGTTTGCATCCAAATACAGTAAAAATGATTTTGTCCTGTCTTCATGTACGGTGTTGAGCCCCCCCAGTTGCTGTGTTTTTCTGCAAAAGACACAATTTTTAGCAATTTAAGACTTTATGGCCATTCTAGAAATTGGCTGAAGATTTATCACAGGGAAAATCCAGCACTAGACAGGCTGGGCTGCCACATGAACTGGGAACGCATTAAAATCCAATATATTTTTTAAGTTCCAAATATTACCCTCTTATACTTCTACTTCACTGCATTTCTTGAGGAATTCAATGTGAACACTGGCCTTAAAGAGGATGAAAAGTAAGTATTTCTGCTAGAGGACATTTTATTAGGCTTTGCTCGTCATGCCATTAGCAGATTAATAGCTGTGTATTTTAAGAACAGTAAAATACATGTCTCTGTACGGCGTGAGATAATGTGAGAAATTAAAAACAGTGGATTCTCTGTGTTCCTAGCTCTAGGTAGCTGTAGCGTGTGACCTCATTTTTGGTCCGTGGCTATAAAAATACCCCATCCTTTAAACGTAGAGGTTACCTTGAATAACCCATCCCTACACAGAGTTACATTGCTAGCTTTCCAAATCATACAAATTACTCTGAAGTGAAAACCACAGTGGAAACAGTCCAAAATCATATTCTTGGCTCAGCTCATCGTACCCTGTGTTATTTGCCAGCTCCCTTTTCCTTGAGCTTTTGGGGTATGTTATAGAAATGTTTCTGTCTGTCACTCTGAACACTCAAACCAATGTTGTTTTCTCCACCTTCATTACTCACTGCTATCAAGATAGTATCAAGAAGGAACAAATTAGTGTAACTCGAATAGCTCATCTATAGCTCAAGCTTTTCTTGCGTTAAACAGATGACTCTCTCTATTCCGTTTGTATGCTCCTTGTAGTAAACATTATAAAAAATCAGTATTTGAAAAATAAACATCAGAATCAAGAGATGGAAAACGTCTTTGTGATGTGCCGCGAGATGCCTTGTGGTACATCTTGCTTCAGCCAGTCATGAATTTCTGGGTCCTTAAAGTGCTTTTGGGAAGGTTTTTTTTTTTTTTGGAAAGACATTTCAATGCAAGACAACATATAAATAACTGGAATATTTGATCAGCATTAGGTATAAATCAGGAGAAGGATTTTCAGGGATAAAAAAAAAAAAGGCAATCTGAAGTTTCTGTACACAGGTGGTATTGGTAGGTGGGATTCCACAGCCTGCTTACTGGAGTTTGCACTGTTCTGTAGAGCGCTCCGTCAAAGGAGACTCATTGTTCCATGACACCTTCGTTATGAGAATTTAGTCTCGACACCCACTGTTTAACAGATGAAGGCCAGGATGGAGAAAAATTAGTCTATAAACAGGAGAGGCAGGGAATGTTTTAAAAAGATGCCTGAATATCGAGGAGAAACTTTCTGGTGTGTTCAGATGAGTAGGATCCTCACTGCTTAAGGCGTTTGGGAGAAGCCGAGGATCGCGCTGTGATACCCTCCTGTAGCTGGCATGTCCCAAGAGTCCTCATACAAATCTCTTAAAAGCCAGTTGGATCAGGAAAAGAGGGCGTTATTCTGCAAAGAGAAGTGTATCATAATCTCACTATTAAGTGGTAAATCCTCTGAAGGATTTTTCCTGGGGTTCTTTGGGACATATATGTTATTACTGTTGTTAACCAAGACAGACTGTAGCGTAGGGTGGAATAAAGACAGCTGCTTTCCCCAGTAGAGGAAGACAATATAATTCCAGATCCCCAAAAATGAAGCAGTTACATGTTTAATTCCGGCATTTGATTTCCTCTTTATTCATGGAAAGGACAGGTGAATTGGTGATTTCAGCGCGCCGTGTATCAGCTGTGCGGTCTCTTCTGAGAGTTCTGCTTCGGACTAATGATCCGTGTAGCGGCTTCTTGAATGGACTGAAGCTACACGTGCAAACACTGCCCTGGATTCTGAACGTCACAGACTTACTGCACCCTTTTGGTTATCAGCTACTCATGGATGTGTGTGCTGCCATAGATGTTTGGGTGATGGCTGTTCTTCACATTGACTTCGTCTCCTGTCAATATGGTTATTCATTCATGTGTAAAAATTCTTTGCTATTACTCAGTTATAAGATTTCATATCTTTAGTCTGGAAGCAAAAACAAGTAAATCTGTGATGTGAATGACCAGTTACACAGCATAAATAAGAAGCTGGAAAGAATCGTAAGAGAATACTTTTCAAATTCTTTGGGTAAAGTTTGTTCATCTACAGCCCTTCCCCATAGCCGGGGGAAGTTGATGAGAGTTTGGGGCTTTGGCTCGGGCATTTCAATTGTCTGTTGTACAGTTACAATAACAAACACAACAGTAGTCTGTGTGCAAACAGCTGGTAATTGGAAAAAGGGCCGAAGTTGTCGGCAAATGCGTTTGTCAGCACTGATTTGACCAGTTGCACACATTACCTTAAATGACATTTCTTCCCTTCCACGAGAAATTGCGGAGCCCAGGTCCAACTCGCTGCCGCGGTGTCTGTCACGCAGCGGGCACAGCCTTCTGTGGCGCAGATCTGTTGCATGTTAAATACCCTCCAGCACTTGCTGGTTACTACCAAGCATAAATAGGCTGGTTTCCAATTGCTTTATCAAAAAACAGTTCTGGTAGCACAGCAGACGTATTTGTGACAAGTAGAGTTTGGCAGCTCTGCCCAACTTCAGGTTTGCCTCTTGATAACGGGAGATGCGAAGGGTTCTCTCTTGGCAGGCAAGCAATGACACTTTTAGAAGCAAAAGATATCTTCAGCCAAGCTATGGGTGTTTTGGTTTTTTATAAATTTAGGTTAAAGGCTGTTTGGATTAGACATCCCCATGCATGGTTCCCTAAGACAGATCAAGCTTGTGTAGCAGTCCTCATGGAGGAGTTGATTGAATTCCCGTGAGTTTTTTATATGCTGTTTAAGGGTTCACATATCTCCTTCTGAAAGATGATGTTTTATGTTGGCAAACTTCTCAGTATCTTCAGTCAACCCCCTGTGAGCTGGCTCATCACCATGTGGCACCCTCGCTGTGGTACCTAAAAGGTAAAACCAAAAGCGAGTGGTGGAGAACCTGAAGTCAAAATTCCTCATCTGAGTGTGCCCTGTTAGCACAAATGGAAGCCAAGTGAATATTTGCCTGAGACAAATTTTCTACCAGCAATTACCACGTCAAGACTGAAAATATTCTATCCGCAGGGAGAGCTAGTGGATACCATGCTTTTCAAAATACTCTATATGTATGATAAAACTTCCTTCTCTGTTAGCTTGCTTATCATCTTGACTATTTCTTTTGAAGTAAGAGACAGATGGCAACATTCACCGTAATAAGTGCAGAAAAACATGCCAGCCAATTAGGGAGGTTTCAGTTGACTGAAAACCTGGATCCTTTTGCAATATTTTGGTGATTTTTTCCCCCCCACTGCGTGTCTAGAGAAAATTTTTCTTCATCATTTGTTTAATAGAATCATAAAATTGAAGATTAAAGGAATCTTAGCTCATTAAATCTGTAGCAGTGAACCTGAAAGCCAAGAACTGAAATACAGTTTATAGATTTTTTATTTTTTCACAAGGATCATTATTGTCTGCCATAAAAGAAGAAACCCCCAACAGCAAATACCGTCGTTAATACGAACCCCATCCCTCACTTGAATGGGCCAGGATAAACTGTGTCTGTATGGGATCCTAAAATAGTTCTGAATTCTCCACAGTCTAGCACATCAAACTCTACCTCATCCAATAAGTTTCCTTTTAAATATTGCAGGATTTTAAGTAACTCTTTCTTAAATCCTTCATGTCTTGTCAGGTTTCCGGAATTGTGATTCCAACCGTTCACTTCCCAACAAGCGTGTTGGGGGTGATATGTCCCCCAGTTGCTTCCTCGTCGGGGCAGGTTGCTCTCCTCTCATTTCCTACTGACAGGGAGAGGTTAAAATGCTTTAGATCCCTCAGAAAAAAAAAAGAAAAAAAAAAAATCTTATTTGTTTCTCCCTATGATACCAAAATTAGAGCTCGCTGCTGAAAATGCGGGTCATTGCTGATGTGCTCCTTCTGCACTCGTACGCATCTGTAGCCCCTTCCAGGAGTCAGTATATTAAGACTATGAGAACAGGGCATTTAGGCTCCCCATATGTGGTTTCATTCCCTGGTTGTGTAGTGCCTTGCTCATTTTTGTGAGATATTCTGCACTCATGTCCTTGCTGTTCCACTGTTCATTTCAGAGGCAGAATTATGCAGGTCTCGCTGCTGTAGGATTTTCGACTCAACTTTTATTTTATTCTCCTGCTTTCTGCCACGACCTTTCTTTGCTGTTCTTCAGATTATGCTCTCTAAACGTCTGCTCTAATAACATTACGCATATTTCTCCACTAACGTTTTGATATCACTCTTATTCAATGACTTTTCGGTTGTAGTCGGTGAGCTTCTAAGTATGTAACCTAAAGCAAAACTGGTGCCGCTTACTGGGGTAAATTTTGTCTGTGAAAGATGAAATTCTGCTTCAGGCACTAAAGCAATTTCCAGAGCAGCATATCTGACTTTATCGGGCTTGGTCTGTTCTTCCTAAATGAAGGTATTTGGTCTGTTTATGGGTGACTACGGTCACTCTGGGAAGCATTTGGTGGTAGTTAAGGGTAAAAATAGCAATTGTTCTTCAAAATTAGAAACAACTGGTAGCTCTGCAGTGATGACTTAAATTTCTTTTTTTAAATTCTTTCGAGCCAGAAAGCTGTGTGTTGTTCAGTGACTGAATGCATTTGGAACCTATGGAACTTCTCGTGTAACGCGCTTCTCTGTTGTTCTTGGCTGTACAATATCGCGTACACCCGTGGTGTTGTACAGGTGACACGAGTAATGCGTTCTAGGAGCAGATTATTTCTCAGAGAAAGGCAGAAAAAGAAGTGATAACTGAAACTTAAACCAACCCAGAGCTTTAACTTCCTTTCCAGCCAGTGATAACAGCTCAATTGAGTAATGGGCCGTCTATCCATGAACAGAATTTTGGGGAAGACTTACCAGTCTGCCTTAACGAGCCAGAGAACGGGTATTCTGTAGCTTTGGTTAAATTACAGTCTACCAATTTATGTAATCTTTCTATTATTAATTTGGTTAGCATAATGGACACTTCATACTGGATATTTGAATATTCTGCTGTACTAAGTTTGGATGAAAAAAATTATGCCAATATTTCTTGGAAAAAGTATTTTTTGCAAAGGAGAAATTATCGTTCAAGTACTAAGAGGTGGCAGTGATCTCACCCGCTAAAATAATTAAAAGTACTGAAGACACAAGTGTTAGCCGTTCATAAAACTTTAACCACATCCACATTTCCACTTTTCATTGCATAGTCAAGAAGCATTAAGTGAGCCATAAAATATGTGAAAAATTAACTTGGCTGACGAGACAACAATTTCATCCATCAACTAGTAAAACTACCCAGTTCATACTAACCTCTCTCTGTTCTAGAGAAGTTGAGGCAACCTTCTGAATGTTTTTTTTGCAATTTTTGGTAAGCTGTGAATTAGGACATGTAGAAACGGTGGCAGTGCTTGGTTTTATTCCATTTTCCTCTGCCTGTCGTAGGTGGTGCTCACTGGGATTTGAGATCTTATTCAAGCTACTTAAAGCAAATACCCATGTTTCGTACACGTGTATTTATATGCACATGTATATGCATATATATTGCATGATACTGTGCAACTCTCTTGGTTTGGTTTAGCGTTGGGTTAAGTCCAAGAATAATTTATGTGTGAGACATGCTTCTTTTCACCTGATCTAGAGACATAACAAGCGTCCTGAGGGGACAATGTGTGATAGGTAGCAGTTGACCCAAATCGCTGATTTGCTTGTGAAGTCACTTGTCAAAAAGGGTTTGTTTGGCATTACTTTTTGGAGGCGGAGGGTTTTTCGAAGCCCACCTGCCTTCTGCCTGTTGGGCAATTACTACTTTCAATGCAAATCACGTGCCAGTAAAAGATGGAGTGAAACTTTTAAGGCAACGGGGGTTTTTTTAGGCTTAATGTTTAGATGCTTTAGGCTGGACCTGCAGCGGCTCAGTATTACCAAGGGCTGAACTGTGGCACTCCTGTCAGATGAATGTGTCCCTCTGAGTTGAAATAACTTGCTCGAAATCCCCACGTGCCCATATTTTTCCAAGTCATACCACACAACCCTTTGGAAGACAGAGCTGGATGTGCTGACAGCTGTGGAGCTGCTTCTTCTCGGCTGCTAATTATAGCAGGGTTGAGTTCTGCAGTAGTGCTTTTCACAAAATATTTCTCTTATCGAGACAAGCCTGCTATCTGGAGAGGAGTAGTCATTTTCTCCCCTGCCTATAAAGACCAGATCTCCTTCAGACATGCTCTGCTGTCATTTTCTCATAGTTGTCTTCTGGTCTTTTTTGGCCTCAGACACCAGGACTAAGTTGCAACGCTGTTGATTTCAGTGGTGCTTCGTCCAGCGTCCCTTTGCCTGTTGCATGGTGAATTGGGCTCTGATAGACATGAAAAAGATCCTAAGGTGTAGGGTCTGACGTTTCTTCACTGAGGAACAGATTGTGAGAGAGGGCAAAACTTTTGAAACGTGTTCTAACATCTTCTGCTCAGCAGGAGATCCTTGGCGAGTGCCCTCAGCTGCCGAATAAGCTGCCGCAGCCTTGAGGGGACTGGCAGAGACCAGTGTAAAAAGATTTGCCAGAAAGGAAGAAGGTTGTTCCACAGCTCGTGACTTACAAGAAACGCTGTAAAATTCCAAGTGTGTATGGCCACGCTCTCTGTCAACACAAACACTCCTGGGAACCTCCTGTCCCTCTGTGCTGAGGTTTGCCAGCAGTGCCGATCTTAAGGTGCAATCTTAAGGGTGCAAAGGTATCTGCGGGTAAAACAGAATCCGGATGTTTCCTTGTGAGTGAAACCTCTAAAAGAGGAATAAAATAAGTGATCGTCAACGAAGTACCATCAGAGAACGTGGCAGCCAGCAAAGGGAGCTCTAACAGAAGTAGTGGCAGAAAATAGACAGCTTGTGAGACAGCAAAGTATGTTTAAGTTCCCACAATTAATAAAGGATTTGCTTTCAGCTTTGTGGGATGTATTTCCCACTCATTAAACATCAGATATGAGCTGAAGCTACAATAGGATCTGTTTGCATTTCTGGGTTTGGATTTCAAAGAAAATTCCAGAGAGTTTGTGTGTCCACAGGCTTCTCTCATCTTGTTGTGAGTGTGTGACACCTGCGTATAAACACAAGGTCAGACACTGAACTACAGACGCCTTTAGGTAACGCAGCTTCACGAGATACCAGCATCATCCAAGTTACGGTGTTTATTTCTGTATGGTACTAGGTAGCAGCAAGGGTAACACAACGCATGTTGGATGACCCTCTTTAATAGCAGGCTAATTTAAATTGAATTAAACTTGCAGTGGGCCTGTGAATTCATCCAGACAGTTACCATGGCTCAGCCCACCTGCAGTAATTTGAATTCCTTGCATCATCTGAGCGTGTGTAAGCTTTTGGTTTGGGTGGGAGGAAACTGTTGGCTGCACAAATCTCAGATACCTGAATTTTCCCAGACTAATTGTATCGCTGGGCCCCTCTCTACAAAAGGTAGAATGTGATATCATTTCATGGAGGCTTTGGTTTATAAAGATACAGCCGTAGAAATAACACACTTTCTGGTTAAAAGGGCCCGATTCTGCAAATCGTCTTCTGTTAGGGCTTCTCCCAGGTAGCTCGTTGACATTGCTTATTCCACATAAACAACTCATGTTACTCAAAATCAACCCTGTACTGCATAAAAGCTGTGCACTGAGCTGGCACCTATTTCTCTTGAAAGCATTCCTAATTTGATTTTTGGACTGTGAGGAACTCTGTTGATTGGTCCAAAAGACATCAGCTTCTCAAAAATCCAGTTTTCACCACAGTACGATGTCTGCGATCACAGCATCAGATTTATTGTGTTTTTCTTTGAGCAGATACGTCAGTAGTTTAGAGGGTTTTGCACTAATAAATTGCTTTAGGTTAATGAGAGGTACCTTCAAATCATTAGAGAATTTCATTGTGGAATATACTTTGCAAAACCGCGTATCCTAAATGGCTGCACTCCAAAGTCTGGAATTCCAGTCTCGTTTACCGTAAATGACTGGCAACCAGATGATGTATGAGGTTTTTTTTTTAACGTTCTTAATAGAATATATGGGGAGAGGGGCTGATTTTTCAATTCCCACATAATGCACGTGGGCTTATCTGATAAATTAACCACGGATAAAGGAAGTACTTCTCCGATAGCAATTAGGATACTACGTGCTACGCCTGAAAGCGATGCTGTGGGATTGGGTAGGTCTTCAGGTAGTGGGCGGAGAGCTCCTTTTGTCTCTTTGGTGGCATCTGGCGACCTCAGCCCGGTGGGGTGGCGGGAGGGCTCGACGCGGCTCCTGTGGTGCCTCCGTTGCAGACGTCCGACGGCCAGAGAGGAGGAGCCGGGTGGCACCGCGAGTGCTTTTCCAAGTCCCACGCGCAGAACCTCAGGGTGAGCGGTACGGGTGTGAGTGGGATCTGAACGGGGAGCTTGACATAATGTCAAGCTGATCAGTCTGTCTAGCTCATTACTGATGGTCCTCCTTACCCTACCTTGCCAGCTGGGAGTCAAGCAAGTGCCTATAGAAGAGGTTTTGGGTCTAAAACCGGGCTTTCCTGTGTATTAACTTACATAAAATCTCATGCTTGAGCGGACTATTACCCTGCTGTAATAGGCTTCATTTAGCTCCATGTGCTTTCAGCAGAAAATTAAAAATACAAAAGCTTCCATCCTAATTTTGGTAAGTGGCAGTTACAATTATGAACATCGGGAGGGATAATACTTTGCATTAAGAGGAGTTATTTTTTATTGGTTTGGGGGAGTGAGTTACTCATCTGCTTCGTCCCGTAGCAGTCATCACCTCCCCTGTTCACGCGAGGGAGCCCCTTCCAACTTCCTGCACGGAGAAAGCTTCCATCTGGAGGAGAAAGGCGGCAAGCAAAATAGAGCAGAGTACAAATAATGTCCCTGAATATTAGTGAAGGACTTCACGCAGGTCTGGCCAGAGACTGTGGACTAATCGGGCTCTTGATGAGCCACATGGTTGCCATTGCCACATCCAGTAGACTAAGAAACTTGGATCCTATTTTTGGCTTTGCCGTTGACTGGCTGGTGTAGCCCTTGGCCAGACATTTAATTCCTTTGTGTTTTTGTTTTCCCTGTTACACACAGCCTGTCCTGTCTGTTTAATTTGTAAGCACGCCTGGACAAGGGTTTGTCCCTCGTGGTGTTTGTGTGATGCCAAGCTCGCAGGGCTTCAGTCTCGGCTGGAGCTTTGAGGTGCTACCTGGGTATAAAATTGTCATCGTGTTAGCGCGGTAATGGGTTATCCCCATTTGCGTCGCACTGACCGGTTCGTCGACTTGGTAGTGCGGGTGAAATCAGGGCAGCCGCCCACGTATTCCTGCGGCAGGCGCTGCTGAGCTATAGAAATAAACCCAACCTAACAAAGAATGTATTGGAGCCTTCTGTGCAGTCCTGGCACCGTCTGGGTTGTTGTAACAACTCTCTCTGTCTTCGGGCTGAATCGGTTTTGGGGTAGAGATTGTTGTGCTTTGAATGGAAGCCGCGGTCTCTGCAGGACACTGAGTGACGTGCAGCCGGTTACACCACTTGGATTGGAAGGGGGTGCGGGCAAGAGACGATCACTTTATTGATGGACGTGGTGTGGCCTTCGATGCAAACTTAAACTGCACGAAACTTGGACAGAAGTTTGGTTCTTTGCTCTTGCTGTTAATTTTCGAACGTGCCAGGACAAACTGCTTAAGGCTCGACCCTGCAAGGTGCTGAGCACGTTTAGGATCTGCAGAGGTTGCTCAGTGCTGAACCACAGGTTCTTTTCTCTTAATGACACTGTTGCGCTTCAGACCTTGGCAGCTTGGAGTTCTCTGCAGTGGGAAACGTTTTGGAAGAGACGTTACTGTCGTCTTTCGCAACAGTTGGCCCTTTGGAAACGTTCTGCTTGATTAATGTTAAAAGCAATTCCAGTTTCTGTAATTTAACTCATCCCTATCATCAGCACCAATAAGTGAAACCTCTGCAGATTCCAGGCTCACCAGGACCTTGCCAAGAGCTGGCATGATACTCTGAGCCACGGAACTTAGAATAAACAGCGAGCACTGAGCTCGACAAGTGCGTGGGTTCCTGCAGGGTGTTTGTGTGCGTGCCTAGCTGGCACCAGCGGCAAAGGGCTTTAGATCCTGCTGTTACCTTCACAACTGATCTGCCAGACATGGTACCAGAGTTACTGGCAGATAAGATCATAACGATGTCTAAGAGGTTGGCCACGCGTGATCCAACAGATAGAGAGTCCAGGAATTATTTTGTATTTTAGCTTAAGGGTTGTGAAAGCACTAGGAAGCTAATGGTTATTGCGTGTGCTCTGTGTTTTGCAGTGCAGCTCTGTGCCCTTGGAAAACCATAGTTCTCTTCACACCCAAGTTCTCTGACGCAAGTAACAGGAGGGTGATTCTTCTGAGAGCACCAGGCTGTGCTTTTTTGTGGAAGGGGGATCGGAGCCGGCAGAACCCCGTCCTGCCAACTCCTGCCTCTTCCACCATCTCCAAGGTTTAGTCCCGCTGTGAGACTGTCACGAGCTCTGACACCGAATGACCCCCTTCTCTCCTTTTAGTCTCACCTGCAAATAGTGCAGGTTGGTACCAGCGAGCAGCCTCAGCTGCAGCTTGTCAGTAGCACAGTTTGTGGGCAATAGATCCCATTAGCTTTTTTGCTTTTAGACCAAACTTTCAGATGCAGATGCTCAGAAACCTTTTGCTTTTTCCCTTTTTAGTGTAACTGTGTTTCCTAATCCCCCACTTCAGCATAACTCCTGTGGGAGAGTGATGAAACTTCTAGACTTGCCCGAGACCTTGTCTCTGCAGTTTTCCAAGGGCCAGAAGCTTGAGCGTGACAGACAGACAGAAATACTTGGTGTCTCTGATCTGTTCCTTTTGCATCATGGAAGATGATCCTCTATTACCTCTTTATTTAACCCCTTTGTCCTTGGTTTTGTAGATAATAACAATAATTCATCCGGCCTCAGAAAGGAGTAAAAATATGCACGTGAGAAGGGAGAACAGAGATGCTTGTTCTGGGCTTTTAAGTTGATATTTGCCCTCTTTGCATGTTTGTGGGATCACCACCTACATAATCGACTTGGTAAATGCCTAAAGCTGTAGTCAAAGGCTTGGTTTTATATTGCACAATAAGGTTGTATTTCATTTCTCCTGTAAGATACTTTATGCTTTTCCAGAGTGTCTTAGTCAGCTTTTGGCTCCAAGCAATTACTTTTAATAACTGAGACTGACCAAAAGGACGTTGTCTTCCTCAGTAGCTTAGGCATGAGGTGTGATAGATCACTTTGTTACTGTCAAAGAATGGATTTTTTTTCACTCCGTTGGCAACAGGTTTAGTGCTGGATCTTGTTACTCTGCTCTGCCTCTACTGCCATTCATGGGGACGGAAAGAGGAGAGAGAAGAGGAGTTTTGCCTTTCAATGTTCTGATGAAGCCGCTCCGTTCTATCGAGATGCAAAAAACTGGTTGGTCTCATTTGGAAATTAACTACAAATTGACTGACACATTGCTGGAAGAATAAATAGCAAAATACAGCATTGCCTGTCTGTATCTGACAATGTGGATTTCTTGTGAAAAATTGTTTGAAGTACTGGATAGCACCCAAATGTACAATCTTGTGCTGGCTAAAAACGTAAGTGTTCTTAAAATTGGCTTCATCTGATGCATTGCAAGTCAAGTTCTCAGCTGTAGGCTGAAAGGGCTAAAAATTCAGCCTCGTTCAGGCAATAATTTGGTGAGATTACAACCCCTAACCTTTCTGGTGAAATTCTCCTCTATTGATTAGGGCTTGATTATCTTCTCGAATCAGTTTTGTGTGAGGGTAGTAATGCCACTGATTTCACCCAGTGATTTACAGCAGGGAAATGCCTTGATTCTCCTTTCCTCCCTGCTCCTGCGGGCGGGTTTTATGTGGGAAGCTTTTAGAAGGGCCCATGCTGAGAGTCCCCGCAGTTTGTAATTCACAGGGCTGGAGGGTTTTTGCCACCAGGTCCGGCTTTCCCCAAATACCTGTCGTATGGAGGCGGTTTGATCCCAGGAGCAAAATGTCGATCGGGTAGTCCCTCTGCTCCTCGCGCTGCCCCTCCTCATCCTCGCTCCAGAGCTGCCGCGATGCCGCTTCCTCAGCTGGAGTCTTATTTATTTTTCCTCGCTAAGACTTTGCTGCTTTAGGGCTCCGTTAGACCCTCAGATGAGGTTTTTTTGCACCTTTTTTGCTGTCACACTGCAGCACCGCGTAGCTTTGGTTAGGCTGTTGATTACCAGAATTCCCGCTGCTGAGAAGGCTGAATTAAGATTTTCTGATAGGTTAGATACAGTTTGTTTTATTTGGGAGTAGTGCAGTGACACCGCCGGGAATGACATTTGGGAACAACAGGCAGTTTCGTGTAACTGCTCGGGAAGGGCGGTTTGTCCTGCTGGCACGTGTCCCCAGGCCCAGGAGCACCTGGGCTCCACGGGCGGGTTTGGGCTGTGTCTCTCAAGTTGCTGAAAAAGTCTCAGGTCCACACGTATCCTGCAAAAGCAGCCCTTGAACACTGGGGTGTGAATTTTGCTATTCCGGTCTGTTGCTATCGAATCTTGTAAAAGCCTCAGAGCAGAAGTTGCTGTCTGTTTTTTCAGGTTCTTCTCAGTCTTTACGCTCGGAGTGCGGCGCATGCGGCTCTCCTAAATGGCAAGTCTGCTGCCATCCCGCAGTTGTTGGCTGCCTACGGCTCCCGCCCGCTCAGTGCAACAGGATGGTGGGCTCTGCTCCGTGTGTTGGTGCGCACATATGGTGCATAAACAGTTGGTGAATTCTAAGGGAATGACCTTCAGGACTGACATTCTTCTATATTTTCATGTTTTTGTCAGGCTGTGGTGGGTTTGTTCATTCCTCTTTCATCTCCTCTGAGTGAAAAACTCTGCAGTCTTCCAGACAGCGTCTCTCTCTCTCTCTCTTTCTCTCACTCACCCAGTCAGACCATCTGTTCGCAGATTACAGATTTCTCTGCATGAGTACCAGGTAACAGACGTGACTTCGCCCAGTAACTACAGCAAAAAAGGCTTTCACACACTCTCCGCAATCTGCGAACATATGATCTGTCTAGGATAACACGTCGTGCCAAACGCACACCCGAGGAATTTATACGCGGCAATGGAATGAACCCTGAATTCAGGTGCTTGGCAACCCCGGACCTGGCGTCCCCTCGGCACGCGTCGGGAAGAGGAAAGTCTGTGTCCCTGCCCTGGTGCCTCCTGCTCCAAGAAGAGAAGCACGAAACGCTTCTCTCGGGTTGTGCTTAAAGGGATGCGAGTCCCAACCCTGCCCCGTGTCAGCCCCGAGGCCGGTGTGGGTGCAGGGTGTCTGCTGGCTGCTCACTCGTGAGCCAAATGATGGGAGACACCAGAAAGGATGTGGGGTTTTTTCCATCCTTTATCATCTTCACTGGATTTTGCCCTTTTTGCGGGAGAGATGCAGAGCTATACTGTCACCCTGTACGGAAGTGCATGTGTATGTAATAGATCTATAAACATACAGATATCTAAGCTCTTTTCCCCCCTTTCCCATTGACACCTCAGTGCTGAAAGACTGAATATTAAAGCAGGGGTCATTGGACTGGAGGGAGCTGCTGCTCACTCTAACAACCATCGAGCACTTTGCCTCAATCCTGCACTGCCCGTGTTTTCTGTAGGGGCTTGAAACGTGGAAAGCTCTTCAGCTTGAAGGTGAGGGACCGTGCGTGGGCACCAGAAACTGATAAAAGGCACAGAGCAGCAGCTTGTGGGGCTGTCCTGTGAGCTGGGGACCAAGGTTAGTTGTTATCTCTGGCGCGGGGTTCATACTGCAACATATTCCAACAAACTGGTAATATATTTATTTTGTGATAAGTGGGTGTGTTTGTTAAATGTCTCATGTTAGTCTTGTGTCCCCCAGTGACTTAAGTAGAAATAATAAGAAAAAAAGGTCTTATACAAATTAGTACCCAAGAGAAACTGCTACAGAGGTTGGAGGGGAATTTGCTAGTAAATTCTACTTTTAGATGTCTTTTAGAGTATTGTTTAGTATCCCTTGGATTTCTGATGAGAAGAGGAATTGGTCATCTGTTGCACAGCACTACATGAACAAACACTTTGAGCAACTCAAAGCCCGAGTGCAAAGATTTTTTTCCCAAAGGCAGGGGAACCTCAACACGTTGCATCTGTGTGTGCACCAGTTACCGCAGAAATAAAACAAAACGATGTTCCGAGAGTCAAGATGCGTTTATGTCTTCATTCATTTTTAACCTGCCTCAGGTGGGCCTGCCCGCGTCTTGGTTGCCAACCAACAAGTATCACATGGTGCAAAGGCTTTATTTCATGTTTCGTACAACGGGCGAGTTCCGTCGCCGTGCCGTTCGCACACAAGTTAGCAGCAAGCTCACGGCTAAAACAGGGCGTTGGTCTGATATTCTGGAGATGGCTGCTGGGCCAAAAGAGTTCCTTTTGGTGATTTTTGTCCAGTTGTATTTTGTGACGACCCACAGCTCCTGCCGGACCCTCACGGGGAGATGACACACAGGTAATTAAGCGGAGAGGTCGGCCTCCCGTTTCCTCGTGCTGCCGGGGCTTCGCTGAGCAACCGGAGAGTTTGCAACTGTTTCTTGAGCCTAAGGGTAAAAAATACAAGATATGGTGTGTTTCTACATAGGCAGGGCAGGAGAATTTGTGTCTCCTGGCTTGCAGCGAAGGCAATTCTCTGGTGCAGTCCCAGGAGCAGGCAGCTGCTGAGCGTGCAGACGTGCTCAGGTATTTGAGAGCGAGGTGTAGCTATAGGCTAATACCAATGAGGAGAGCTTGGCTGTAAACAATTTATTCATTGCTATTCTTTCCTGAAAGATTAGCTCCCGATTCGGAACAAATCTCCCTTTATCCGAGGCCCCCTCCCCTCTCTCCGCTTTTGGAGAAAACAGGAAAAACAATCATTTAAGCTATGGAGGGGTGATATTCTTGTCAGAAGAAGTGCTTTGTTCTGAAAATCAAAATGATCTGGGTGCCGTTACCTCCGTGTAGAGACCTACGTTTTCAGCATTAGGCAGAAGGTGTTAAATAAATGTTGACTCAGGCTTCTGCATTTTCTCTCTCATTTCCCACACCTTAATTCTTTGCCTCGTGCAACTGCTTCTGAAACTTGGAACTGAATCTTCGTGTTTCTTTCACTGCTTCATCCATGTCTTTCTGCTTTAATGCCACAACAGTGTGTGGGAGGATTAGTTACACTGATTAAAAAAAAAATAAAAAACAGAGCAAGGATGGATTAATCTAAAAGCCAGACACCTTCATTAAGCAAAGTAGGGAGAATAATATATATAATTAGCAAGACTTCTGCTTACTGTATGCTCTAATGTAATATATTAGCCATCTAATTATTTTAAAGTATTATTAATTGCCTTGAAATTGTTAGCTGCTGTTGTAAATAGCCAATTAGGGCTACTCTTAAAGGGGAGCTATTTGCTGCTAATAATAAAATTTTAGAAAATCCAGGGTACTTAGCCACGTTTGCTTTCATAGTTCTTTTTGTTTATTCCTCTTATAATCCGTAATTAATTTCCCCCTCTTGTAAAACAGAAGGGCAAAGAGACACTTGACGCATCTCCTCTGGTAAAAAATGAGAGCCAAAGGCCCTTTCCTCTCCTTTGTGATAATAATATGAGTGTACAGATACTCAGTGAAATTTGCAAAAATTTGCTCCCAGAACTGTTTCTTCCGTTTAACGCTTGTGAGTTAGGGGCAGCGTGTTCCTGTGTGCTCAGCCCCTGTTCTTTTACTTCCACTTTTGCATCCGTTTTCCTCCACGTTGTTTTGAATTGACATACGGATCATTGCACGGTGGCAACGAGGGCTGGGAAAAGCTGTTGGTTTTTTGTCTCAGCCGCAGAGAAGGGGGCACGCAGAAATGCCTGCTTGTGACTGGAAGGTCTTTCAGCTGTGAAGACCATAGATTACTTTTCCTTCTTCCCTGCCCTGGCTGGACCTGCAGAGAGGGCAGTGGCAAATATTCCTGAAATAAGAGAAGTTGGGGTGGTTCTGTCGCTTTTGCCCTTGCTGGTGCTTGTTGGGAGTGGCAGGACCTAACACCTGCCGTGTTTGGGGCTGTAGTTTCATTGTCCCAGTAAAAGGGGATTGTTTTATGAGACCCAAATGTGTGATCTGTAAATGTTGCCTTTCAGGTAAGCCCATTTTAAAATTTTCTAGCAGAAAGACTTTGAATTCTAAGTGCAAATACATGATGGCTATATCTGTGTATGTTACTTAATTTTATATCAACCTGGAAGGGCTTCACTGTAATGCACCGATCTGACAAATACAAAAAAAGATCTAGAATTTCCACATCACTCACTAGGTGCAAAATGCTAATGCTTCCACTCTACTCCTTTGTATTAATTATGTGGCATTCATTTCAAAACTCATTTCGGTATTGCCTAACATGGATTTTTTAAAGAAGTTTCTGTGCTGGAGGACATTTTGAAATCTGTGGTCCAATTCGGATTTAGAGCAAAAGGAAATTTCAAAGTGTTGCAGTTTTTCCCTGGAAAAGAAATGCAGGAATTTCGTCAGCTGTATTTGAGCTGTTATAGAGCAGAAGGATTCATACTTTTTTCCTGTTTTCTTTTTTTTTTCTGTACAGTCCTACCTCTTTTCTTGTATGTGGCATTTATAGAGATACACTTATGCTTGTACTTGATTGTCCATTTTTTGGTGGAACGAGCCTTCTTGTTTTTCTATATTTGTGGGCTTTTTTCTAACTCCACCAATACCGTAGCCAATGAAAACTACCTCATTTCACCTGAAGAAGGAGGAAATGTATTTTTAATGTGTGTCATGGAGGAATTGCTTTTTAATTAATCCCTTCAGCTTCAAAATTATTCACAGACCAAGGAGTTAGACTGAGCAGAATTAAATCTTTTCATCTCTTAGTGCATACACAGATATTTTTCTCATGCTATTTTTTTAAGGAGATGAAAAATAAGAATTTGTTCTTTTTTAAAGTGATATTTTCAAATCCAGAATGTCAATGGGTTTGTGTGAAATAACATGAAAAATATAGCTCATTCTATGCTACCGTGTTCCATCGCATCCTTAAATTGCTTCAGAAGATTTGAGTTTGACCAGGAAATACAGAATTCACGTCTGTTAAATTATGCATTTTTAGTGGTTGGAAATCTCAGCTTCGGAATTTTTAGTTATAAATGCAAGGGCACACAGGTGGGATCAAGGAAAGGTTTATGGGGAGAGGTGCTGGGGTTTACATGGTGAGTTGAAGAATTGTTCGGACAAAATGAGCTCTTGAATCACAAAGCCCCACAATCAACAGGTAGAATGGTTTGATTTCTAGGTGTGATTCCTTCCATCTTGAGGATGGAAATTAAAATGCGTTGAACATTTGCCCAGATGAAGGAAAAACCCCTCTAAAATAATTAAATTATCCAAAAGAAAGAAAAGCAATGTGACTCGTGACGCTTGGTTGGAAACTGTGTGCTGAGGGAAAACACGTCCGCGTCGGCACGAAACGCACCCTCGGAGGGGGGTTCTTCAAGAAGAGACAGAGGGAACTTACGTCAGGGTTTGACTGTCATTGACTTGCTGGAAAATTGCAGCCTACTGAGATGTTTCATTAGAAAGAATTCTACCACTTGAAACATGATTACTTGGCTAGCACAGGGTTGTTTAGCTTTTAAGCCCAGAAGAAATTACTATAATCATCTGCTCTGACCCTATGAATAAAATGGGCCGCAGCAATTCATAAAATTATTCAGGCCACAAGCTGGAGCGTAGCTTTTGGAAAAGCGCCCAGTCTTGGAAAGTAAAGAGCATCTCAAAACCCCAACAAAATAAAACGTCTGGACAATATTTGATGCTTTCATTTGAAGCATCGAGGAGAGGCTAAAAGCCCTTTAAAAGGCCCGGTCCCTTGTTGGGGTTTTTAAAGGGGCATGTCGGTTGGCTGTACCTGATGCCAGAAAAGTGCAGGGAACACACCAACCCCCTTCCCAAGGATTATTTTTTTTTACAAGCATTCTCCATAGAGTGACGGCTGAGGCTGGCACAGAAACCTCAGGGGAGCCCCTTTATGAGATGACCAGAGGGTAAAGCTGCACAAACCAGTAGCGAACTCCTGCCACCCGCGCCCAAATTCCCACCTGAGAAGATGCACCAATAATTACAGTCCCTTCTTACTGCTGATGGTATTTGTTTTGTTTCTCCCCCTGAAAGTTTTAATGTAGATACTAGTCTGCTTTATGAAAATAAATTCTGTACCATCTCCCAGGATAAGCACCTCTGCTGGCAAAGAGTAGTCATCTCAAATTCCTTTGCTGTGTATGTTTGAGTAACAGGTAATGATTTTTCTGGAGTTCGATCCTGCAGTGGTCCACCTCCTGCCTTCCATGCCTCTCAACCTTGGTATGACATTTAGGTTTTCCTTCTCATTTAGGTTTTCTTTCTCTCTTTCCCTTCTCTGGCACCCACTCTGCCAACTCAATCTGCAGCACGTGCTGGGAAACAGAGCTCTGGGTATGCTAACAGGGCTCTGTGACTTACGTGAGAATGGAGCTTTTTAGGATATTGTAGATATTGGGCAAGTTAACCCTGATTTACAGTAAAAAAAAAAAAGATTTCTTGTTTTCACAGTGTGCTGAGTTTGATTTGAATTTGCACTGAGGCAAAAGTCAGTCCTGCCTAGATGAGAATGCACATCTTTGCTTCTGAGCTTTTGTCGCACCGCTCATTTTTGCTGAACCATTGCAGGAGAAGAAACGCTCTTCTGTAAGAATTTAGCACTTGCCATCCTTCAATTAAGAACTGACAGAGCTCTCGCCTACGCATTTCTTAGTCACTCTCCAAGTCTTGTTTTGCTTTATAGTTCCAAAGAAGTCAAAAGAGGGAAATAAACCAAAAGCTGTACGTGTTAGACATCTATAAACATCCCCCTCGACAAATGTGTCGTGGTCCTGCTGCTGCAGCGGGGCACGCTTGGCCCTTGGAAAGGTTAATAAAGGTACCAGGGGACGTCTTCTCTCTGACCCTTTGACCACGACCGGAGCCCAGCACTTTCTCGTGCTGCCCTGCACCCGTTTGTCACCCGTACCCCATTGATTAGGCCACTGTCACGTTTTTATTCTGCACATGAAGTCCCCTCCTCAGCAATCTCTCCCTCCCCAAAACGTGCATTCATCATTAATTACAAAATCAATGGGAGAGAGGGTCTGGCCATACACAATTGATAGCTTCCCTCTTTGCATTCCCTAACCTACCGATTCGTTATGTGGAGTGAATAATGCAGCAGCTGCCGGAGCTGTGGAGAGGGGCAGGTCACTTGCTGTAAATTCCTTAACAAAATGTGGTGCCTTTCGCCTTTCCGTTCGCCGAGGGGTCGTGGTGTGTTTGAAGGGACCCATCTTTCTGAGCCCAGGTTTGTCTCCAAAGCAAAAATCACAAATTTAGACAACTTGAATGCTTAAATGTTGTGAAAGACTGAGAGGTTCCTCCTGAAAGCTGCAGTGATTAAACCAGGAGCTGCATAGTGCTGAGGCTGCAGCTGTGAATAAGATATTAAAAAAAGATGAAAGACTCAAAAAAAATTTGGTGCCTTTAAAGCCAGTGATGTTTCTTGCATGAGAAAGGTGATTGGAATTTAGGCCACGGCGCGCATACTTCCCTGTGTTTTAGCATATTAAAACAGTGACATCTCCCAGATACTTCTTTCACTCTGCGCTGTATTAGGATTAGAGTCTTCCCTTTCTCTTTTTCTCAAAGCAATAAGCTTTCAGTCACATTTTCCAAAATAGCTTCTGTGGTCTCACTTTACAAGCCGGGTCAGTTATGCAAAAGATGTAGCATTGCCTGTAAGAGTCAGGAATGCACCTGGCATAAAATAAGTATTCCTTTAATAGATGGATTTTTTTAAAACGACAGTTAATGGTCGGATTCTGGTATCATTGCCCGTGTTGTACCTTACTCCAGGATTTTCACTGAAATTAGTGGGAGACCTCAGGGAGCGAGGAGGTGGCCAGCAGGAGGAATGCTTAGACTCTGCCTTTCAGTGTCAAGACTGAAATAAAACTCACCACAAGCTACACGTACCTATAACAGGAATTGTTACCTTAAATCATAAGATACGAAAGATGACTTATTTAAATAGAGGAAATGCACAGTTGCAGTTCCCATAAGCATTAATGGAGGTTTTTATCTGACTTTTAGGGGGGAGTAAAAAAACCATTCCCAATTCATTAACTGCAAGAGAGCCACTCACCTCTGCAGGAGTTGTACCGGGTTTCAAGAGATTCTTAGTGACTTTAATGGACTTTCTTCTAGGGATTGCAAAAGTACGCCCCTTACCATTTAAATTGGGGTTCTATGAACTGAACTGAAGCTACAGAAACATCATTAGAAAATTGTCATCTGTAATAAATTAATTAGGGAGAATGCCTGAAACAAGGCTAATGCAAGTATTTACAGAGCAAAATTCAAGCCAGGCTGTGGAAAAAAATTATGATAGTTGTCTTCCTTGTTATGAAATTATAGTAAAATTATCTGTGCATTAGAGATCAGTGGTGTATACAGATGGTTACAAACATGCCTTAAACCAAGATGTCTTTATTTAGATTGGTATGAAGGGAAATTTATTATTTGATTTCATTAGCACTTCTAGATTGCACTGTGAGCTAATTCTGCAGTACTCTCAGTGTGATGGCTGTTGTCTGCTTTCATTTAGATTTCTGCGAAGAAAACTGCTGCGATCTTCTGCTCTTCGTATGACGTGCTGAGTGAGACACTCCCCTCCAGAAAACTTTCCAAAAGGATTTGTTGGTGAAGATCCAGTTGCAAAATCAAAGTCTTAGTCTACTGGAATGGTTGGTGTCTTTCAACTGAGAAAATA
Source organism: Trogon surrucura (assembly GCA_020746105.1). Lineage (NCBI taxonomy): Eukaryota > Metazoa > Chordata > Aves > Trogoniformes > Trogonidae > Trogon > Trogon surrucura. The sequence goes on along the minus strand of CM036625.1, from coordinate 26,494,725 downwards.
ACTGCAAAGTGCATGTAAGTATCAAATCCATAGTGCTGGTGGTGCTTTCCTCTCTCGTGTATTTGTCTACTCTACGCTTCAGTTCCAAATCACGAGGCTTTTTTTTTCCCCCTGTTTGTCAGCTCCTGGCAGGATTTCCCGGTGGTTATTTTCCAGTAGCCGTAATTTTATATTACTACACTCCTTTGTCTCACATTAAATAATTCCAAAGCCTTAGAGTGTACTCTTCAAACCTCAGTAGCCATCTATCATATCTTCCCTGTCCCAGCCAAACTATATACACACACATGGAAAAGGGAAAGACGGATGAACCAGATCTGATTATTTCTGCATGAATAAGGTTTTCTTAGCGAAACAGAGGCCCTTTTCATGTGAAAAAACTTGCAGATTATTGGCCCATGGAACTACATTTTTGAAGTTTTCTAAAAGCACATCTTTTGATTTATTTATTTGTGATTCAGCATTGTAACATTTTATCAGGTAAAGTATGTACTTAGGAGCTTTTATAAAAAAATCATTAATCCAGTCCTGTAAGTATTTACTCACAGTTTTAAAACTCAAATGATTTGACCTGGTTGTATAACTATTCGTTCTTAAAGAAATGCTGCTGTAGCATATCTGTATTTAGAATTTTAAAAAAGGCTTAGAATGCTCCCAGTAAGCTTAGCACCAGGACACAGGCACTTCTGGAGTAATTTCAAACTCTACACATTGTCGAATCCTCTTATAACCTAATGGCCCGCAAAGTATTGTTTTTAAAATACAACTCTTTTTTTTTTGTTTGTTTTTAAATTATAGGAAGAAAAAAAATTCAATGTATTTCTGTGCTGTAACTTGTTTGCTAAGTTTCAGCCGAGAGCAAAATTTTTATGGTTGAGTTACAAACCTCTGAGAACAGGGGTTTATAATGGAAGCACTGACACCGCTTTAACGGTGTATAGCAGCACTGGCCGTGCAGTGTAATATACACTAGAAATAGAAAACAAGATTAGAGATGACATTTAGGACATGAGGCCTTCTCCAGGCTGTGGGAAAAATAACCGTGTTCTGTTTTTTTCCACAGCCTGGAAAAGGCCTCCTGGTCTAAGTGTCACCTCTAATCTTATTAAATACCGTGTATTTAATTAACCCATTTTTTAATTGTTATCGAAGTCTCTTTGTCGCAGTTTTAAGTAACAACCCATATCCATATCCCTAGCTCGTGGGTGTCGAGGTGATGAGGAAAGCGCTGAGCTTGGGAGGTCAGGTTTAGGTTTCTCCGTGTTGAACTCTTTCCTTCCTCAGCTGCCTTCCCACCCGTAGCGACTCCAGGTTCCTGTCCACGGGCCACCCCATAACTGCCCGGCCTTTTGGTGCCTCTGATCTCGCAAGCTCCTGTCTCAGCATGGGGTAAAACAGAGCAAGAAGCAAAGAGAGCACCACTGCAGAACAAACGCGACCGTAACTACCTCTTGTACCCACCAGACTAACACGGGTACGACTGCTGTCCATTCTCCAAAAAATGCATCCTGCAAAGTCTGTAATAGTGGCAAATTTATTGCTGAGGCAATTGTCTTCTTTCCAGCCCCGTGAAAGCTGATACACTTACTAATTTAGGGATAAACGTGACCTGTTCTGTTCCGTGTGTGTCAGCAGGTGCATAATACTGCAGTTTGCACGCACAGTGTCTTCTTGGCAGGTACCGTGCAGCCAGCAATTGGCAGCTGCTAAATGTTGGGGGAAACCCGATTTGACTTGCTCCCCACACTGCGGGAGAGAGGCCAGCAAAACAACTCGCATTTAATGTGATCAATGAATTTCCTTGCTGTAGCACTAGTATAGGAAAACTTGTTTACTTGCCTACATCTTCCAGATTTTAATTTTCAGGAGGAAAAAAAAAAAAAAAAGAGGTGGACCATAAATATTCTCTCTTGCACAAATGATACATCTTAAATCCAAGGCTGCTCCCATGGAAAATCTGGGATGTGAATGATATGATGGCGTTGATCTTTTATATTCGTTTTTCAGCAAGCCATTGGCATTGCTATTGGCCCCATACCTTATTCAACAGGAGTCGTCTCACAAAACCCCTTAACTGCATCATGATTGTGCAACATTTTGATCAGAAACAGGTTATAAATTCTTAGCGTGCAACAGCTACTGCATAGACAGAATATTGCATAAAAAGAAAAAAAGAAAATAAAAAAACTAAAGAAATCTACTCAAATCTACTCAACTCTATTCAAATCTGCTCAAACCTAATGAAATCTGATCAAATCTGATCAAATATTCTAAAATCTATGCAAAACTATTCAAATATATTCAAATCTGCTCAAATCAAAAGAAATCTAAAGAAAACTAATCCACTCAAATCTCTCTCTCTCTTTCTCTTTCTCTCTCTCTCTTTCTCTTTTTCTCTCCCTCTCTCCCTCTTTTATTATTTTTATTTCTTTTTTTTTCTATTTAAATTCCTATAGATTTCTTTAGATTAGATTTCTTTAGATTTGATTGGATTTGATTAGATTTGAGTGCATTTCATTAGCTTTGAGCAGATCTCTCCAAATCTCTCCAATTCTCTTCAAATCTCAAGAAACCTAATCTAAAGAAAAATCCACTCAAATCTCCCCAAATCTCCCCAAATCTCCCCAAATCTCCCCAAATCTCCCCAAATCTCAAATGTAAAGAAATCTGAAGAAAAAACTTATTAATGAAATTTCTTCAAATCTCTTCATATCTCTTGAAATTTCTTCAAATGTCCTCAAATCTCTTCAAATCTCTTCAAATGTAAAGAAATCTGAAGACAAACTTACTTAATGAAATCGCTTGAAATCGCTTGAAATCGCTTGAAATCGCTTGAAATCACTTGAAATCGCTTGAAATCGCTTCAAATCGCTTCAAATCGCTTCAAATCGCTTCAAATCGCTTCAAATCGCTTCAAATCGCTTCAAATCTCCCCAAATGTAAAGAAATCTGAAGACAAACTTATTTAATGAAATCTCCGGAAATCTCCGGAAATCTCCTCAACTGTCCTCAAATGTAAAGAAATCTGAAGAAAAAAAACTTATTTAATGAAGTCTCCTGAAGTCTCTTCAAATCTAATCTCTAGAAAAGAAATTCACTCAACTCTGCTCAGATCTAATCTGAAACCTAATCTAAAGAAAAGAAATCTAAAGAAATCTTTAGGAAATGAAAAAGAAAAAAATTGGAGAGAGAGAGAAAGAGAGAGAGAGAGAGAGAAAGAAAGAGAGTGAAAGAGAGAGAAAGGGAGAAAGAGAGAGAGGAAGAGAGAGAGAAAGAGGGGGAAAGAGGGGGAAAGAGGGGGAAAGAGGGGGAAAGAGGGGGAAAGAGGGGGAAAGAGGGGGAAAGAGGGGGAAAGAGGGGGAAAGAGGGGGAAAGAGGGGGAAAGAGGGGGAAAGAGGGGAAAGAGGGGGAAAGAGGGGGAAAGAGGGGGAAAGAGGGGGAAAGAGGGGGAAAGAGGGGGAAAGAGGGGGAAAGAGGGGGAAAGAGGGGGAAAGAGGGGGAGAAAGAGAGGGAGAAAGAGAGGGAGAAAGAGAAGAAAAAAGATAAAAGAAAGAAAAGAAAAAAAGGACACTTACTTGTGGCTCCTGGGCAGTGCCAAATCCCGCAGTCCGGCCTTAGACTCCCTTTGCACACTTGTGGGGGGAACGTCTGCAAAGTGGGTGAACTTCAGTCGGTAACGGCAGCAATTTTATACCGAAGGTGGTTCTGCACAACTTTACTCAAGGTGTGGAAGCCCCCCCCGGGGAACGTGTCACCCCGGCCGTGGGGCCGGGCATCCCTCCGGCGCTGGGTGGGCTTCCCTGTCCGTGTGGGGCTGTCCTGCTGCTGCAGAGACCGGCGTTACCCGGGGTTCAGCCTCGGGAGCAGAGCTGGTCGTGGCACAGAGCTGACCCTCTGAGCCCGCATCGTGGCGAATTATTCCACTGGCGTCACGGGGGCCGCGCCTACGGAGGAGATCCCACTTACCTTCTCCAGTCCTCTCCCGATGGAAGGGATCTGTTCAGGATGGTCCTGTTGCCCCGGGCACGTGTGGGCTCCAGGGCACCCTGAACCAAGTGACGCTGTCTGGGGGGAAGCTCTGCCCTGGCCTGCCAGTCCCGGGCATCGGGGGCACTGCTCGGGCGGTGGGACATCGCGCCTTGCTTGGAAACGTTATCTCTGCACTCCTGAACAAAGAGAGACACACTCGGATTTGGCTGTGGTAGCTGCTCGCCCATTCAGACCTGAAGCCAAACCCTTGGAGGTCTGTTTCTTGCAGCGAGGTTTAAAAGAAAATATTGAGTCCCTGCCCTCTTCCAGGAAGAGCGACAATTCTGCCATTTGTTTGCGTGTAAACCCCACAGCTCAGCTCTGAGCCTGAACTGCCCACAAATGTCAGCGTTTGCAGTCTTTTGGGCCGTTATATGGACCTCCTGACACCGAGCAGTTTTTGGTTTTTTTTTTTTTCCCCAGGAGAACCTACTGCGACGGCGCTGAAGCCGCCCCCCTGCCCAGCGCACAGACCCGCCTGGGAGACTCACCTCCAGCTGGCACCGGCGCCCCGGCAGCAGCAGGCTGGTTTCACACCAACACCCCGCGATTTCTGACATCCGGATTCCCTCTAATCAAAAACACGTTATGAACATTCTGAAAGGAATAATAATAATAATAAAAAAAAGAGTCACCCAAACACGGCATTGCTGATTCTTATTATAGCTGTCACTGTCGCACCACGCATCCGGCTCGCTGAACCATTTGTTAGGAATAATATTTACTTTGAATCCTGGCATTTTGAATTGAGTAACTATGAGTATTTTGTCATTATTTTACCAGAGATGGATTGCAGTGAATCTCTCCGCAATGTTTATGGCCCATATTTTCTTGAAAAGCAGAACCAAAGCGATGACCCACAAATATTTTGCTTACTTTAGTGTTATTTACTCCAGCATTCTCTTCCAGTAGGAACATATTTCTTCATTAAAGGCTGAAAAGAATGTTGCTATTAGTCTTCAGTTCTCAAATACAAAAGCCATAAGGAAAAAAGATGGAACCATTTTCACAAATAACAGACCAGCTCTTCTTGAAAAACAACATCTGTCCATGTAGAAAACAGGCTATCCATTTGGTTTATATTTTTTCTCAGAAGAAGATCTTTGCTTCTTATATGACACAGCATTCATCACTGCCCTTTACCTAAATCCGTAGGAGCTGTTTGGAGCCAATTTTCTGGAGTTACACCTGAATCTCAGTTTGTGCCCAGTAACTCGGCTGCTGACGCAGCGGTCCCTGTGTCTGAACGGGCAGCCCCAACACCAGAAGTTTCAATAGGACAGTGAAGCACAGCACAAGCTACGTCTGACATTCATTTCTGAAGCTCTAAATTCAGTCGTAAAGGAGCTTGGTACAAGTATTAATCTGAAGTAATTTTTATTTCTCATCTGCTGGCTAAAGCTTCCAAACAATAGGGTAAAGCTCCTGCTCTGCTGCTGCGAAAGAGCGAGCGGTCTCTTCTGCCAGGACATCGCCAGTGTGAACGGGGTTAGGGAATAATTTCTGACTAATCCATCCATTACCGGGCAGCAATAGCCCCTCTGATGCTCACGCTTTCCTGACGCTTCTCCTTTCACACCAGATGCCCCCACGCTGTGCTCCTTACCCGAGCATCTCTAGACTTAGAACTAATTCATCGTGCCCATTTGCTTCATCACAAGAACCATTCCTCTTCAGGTGTGGTTCTCCTGAAATACTTTGTTAAACTCCCTAAGTTTTACTGTACCTAGAGCAGACAATTCTTTAGTCTGGAAAAGTTATCGCTTAAGGTCAATAGAATCTTAAAGTAATGAATGATGTGTTTATTGCATTTGACTAGCTGAACTCATTACATTTTTATGATTAATTTCTGTGGGCTATATATACATATATAATATAAATATGTGTGTATATAGTATACTTCTAAGTATACTATATACCTCCAAAATTTCTATTTTATATCAATTATTCTTAAAGAGAACACTTAAAATTGATTAATAGTGACATATCAAAATACTAAAAAAACAGCGCCAAAGTCACACAGAATCACAGAATGTTAGAGGTTGGAAGGGACTTCAAATATCATCTAGTCCAACCCCAATAAATAAATAAATAAAGTATTACATGAATTAACTTTCAGATAATCCCAAAACGTGTAAGAATGTCAAGCCAAATATGGAAAGCACTTATTAAAAAAAGGCATGAGGTATTTTTAAAAAAAAATTATCAACCTTTCCATATCTTTAATTTTTTTTTTTTTTAATTTAAATTTCCTACAGTATTACTCAAACAACCAGAGTGTCAAAGTTTAAGGCTGGTCCAGCTGCTAAACTTTGACAGATGCTCTCTGTGACCTCCCCAGGGGAGGATAAAAGGGGAACCAGGGACAGAGACTTTGAGGTTGGACAAAAAAAGCTTGAAACAACTCAAAGAGAAGGAAAATACTACCAGCTGTAACAATGCAGATGCTGAACTATACACAGATAAATCCAAGTATGTACATATATTACACAGAATCACAGAATGTTAGAAGTTGGAAGGGACCTTAAAGATCATCTAGTCCAACCCCCCTGCCAGAGCAGGATCACCTACAGCAGAGCGCACAGGAACGCGTCCAGGCGGGTTTTGAATGTCTCCAAAGAAGGAGATTCCACACCCTCCCTGGGCAGCCTGTGCCAGGGCTCAGTCACCCTCACTGTGAAAAAGTTTTTCCTCATATTTTTATGGAACCTCCTGTGTTCCAGCTTCCACCCATTGCCCCTTGTCCTGCCAGTGGATGCTGCTGAAAAGAGCCTGGCTCCATCCTCCTGACATTCCCCCTTGACGTATTTATAAACATTAATGAGATGATACAAATTATTCAGAGATACAAGTGAATATGCTGAGACAGAGCACGTACCTTCCAGGTGACAAGTAGGTCCCGAGCAGAAAGGTCCCAGGCTGGACCTGGCAGCAGATGGGAGCACCCGAGCCCAGAGTCCTGACAGCCCCAAATAAAGGGGAAAGGAGCTGTGCTGCTCCCACCCCGGGAAGCAGGGCAAGACAACATGTGGTGACAAACAGGGCTCCTCTGCGGGGCAAAAACAGGGTCCGGGAGCACCGGCAGCACAGGGAAGATGAAGAACAGCTGACGACAGCCCTCGAGCACAGCAGGTTTCAAAGCCCAGGGCTCTTCTTGGGAGCCCTTTTATACTGAGCACCATGGGAAGGAACGGCAATTGGGCCGTCTGGGTTACCTGACCCATCCTGTGCTCCCCGCTGTGATTGCCACCTGTGCCAGGAGCCACAGAGAGCCTTTGTCCTGGTGTGTAAGAAGGGCTAAATCTGGAAAGCATTTATTAAAAAAAAAATTAAAATGGTAGGAGCTATTTTTAAGCAAAATATCAAAGTTTCCTTGTCTTTTAAAAATAATCTTTTGAATTAAATTTCCTACAGTTTTAATCAAATAGCCAGAGCCAGTATAAATATGAAGAAAAAGGGACAAAGACAATTTAAGAACCATCCCTTGGAAGGGTAAAAGCTTTCTGTTTGCTTTTTTGCTGCCACAGAGAAAAACTATATTCAATTCAGTCAAGCACTACATTTTCAAAAATGTTGTGGTTCTGGCTTAATTCCACAAAAAGAGAAAAACTTCAAAGTAAGTTAAGGATCAAGCCTCCAATATCTGGTCACAATACGACACAGTTGGGTGAAATTACAGCCGGTCACCCATTGTGACAGGCAGTGGGGAGGGCTGATCTCTGACCCTGCTTTTCCTTTCTTTTCTTGACTGAATCATGGCACATCCCAAACATAGTTGGATGGATTTCTTTTGCTGCTATGTCTCTGCTTTTTGGTTTACGGGAAGGAAACAAATTCTAGAATGTCTGCACAGGCGTGTTGGTAATGAAATATTTTGTACCTCTAGGACAGCTACGAAACCAGCCTCCCCTTTCCTGGTGACGCGTTCTTTGTGTCCGCAGGTCCTTGCAAGCACCTTTCCTTGTCCAGTGGCCGACAGGGACACACGCTCACACCCCCAGTGACGTGCCATGGGATCAGTAGATGAGAAGAAGCGAGGTCCTCGCATGGAAACATCCGTCATGAATCCATTGATGGAGCTCAGGAAGGCGGGCGATGCGCTGGGCTCGGAGCCAGCGACAGTCAGTGCAGTCTTCTGTGGCCAGGCAAGTCAGGGGATCTGTAGAAAAGACTCTTTGCGGGGGGGAAAAAAGAAAAAAAAGGAAAAAAAACCTACATGTGTTGCTACGTCTTATAGGTTAAAAATCTTCCATCACCATCTGGTCTTTAAAGGGAAAAATTGGAATTTTGCAAGAATATTTTTTTCCACAAAAAAAAAAAAAAAGCATCTGCTTTCTGTAGAAAATTAGAGCTATTCATCACAAAGCCAAACACCTGCAAGCCAAATACTTCTGGCTGGAAGTATTGCTCTGGAGTGCCGCTGTCGCACCTCTGGGGAGGCAGTAATTGGGCAGATTACCTAGAACTGAAGCTTGGTCATGCAGTAGTTTTTTTTTTTTTAGTCGATGGTTCTAACAATTTTTTTTTTCCCCCCCGTAATTGCATTTTACTTGTTTTTTCAAATTGAGCTTTTAAAAAACGTTGACAAAATTAAAAACGATCAGGCGAAGTATAATAGTTGTTCAACCCAAAATGTTCAGTTCAGCTTCAAAGGAGTGGCTTCATTTTAGTCTTGGGCTGTTTTGCGGGTTTTAAATTATTTTTTCTTCTTACATTTAGGCCAGTTTTCAAATGGACAGCAAGAAAAGCTTTGTTTTGAGAGTTTTTGGAAGTGTTTTGGCAGTTCTAGAATGAAAAGCTCCACTTTGAAAAATACTAAAATGAAGCATTTTGACATTTTAATTTTATTTTTTTTTTCTCCGCATTGTTTCATCTGGGACTATTTGCTAAATTCCATTCAGATTCAGGAAGAGTCTCACTGGAACTCATTTGTGTTGCATAGTTACTGTTTGTCAGAGAGCAGTGATTCATTAAGCCTCGCATCAGGTCAGCCTGAAATAATGGCAGAGAAGGCTTAATGGGGAATTGATCTATAATTGGCTGTATTTCTGACTCTCCTTATAATTACTACCCTACGGGCGAGGACCCTGAGCTGGTACTGCTTCCTCCCCTCCACCAGCCAGCACAGTCTTCCTCCTCCCTGCATGCCCACGGAAATCTCACAGCTGGCACCCGGGTATACTCCAACTGGCTTGAATATTTCTAAAAGCCATTCACCTGCAGGAGGAGTAAGCAGCTGCCATACCAACATATTTTTTGGCCTTTTCTGGGTGCTCGGCTTCACCAGGGCCATTCCCAGCCTGCGCCTTGCTGAGGTCGTCGGTGTCACCGTTCACATTTCCTGTATTACACGAGGATCAGGTTCCAGTCGTTAACAAGTCACAAAATATTCCTGGGGGTGGCAGAGGAACTAGGTAGGGATGTGCATTCCACACGTCCGCTTTATTTCTGGAACCTCCATGTGAGAAACCATTGCGATCAAACACAGGTCTTGCACCACGGTACCCCCGAATCGTCCTGCGCTCTGGGTGTTCAGAGTATGATGGGACCTCGGCTGCTGTTCCCTGCCTGCACTTTAAATAGTCTCTGGGCCAAGAACTGCACTGCTCTAGTTGGGCATAGCTCCACGAACATCAGTATCTCCACATTCGTCCTCCTGAAATCCAACGCCAGGTTTGGCCCACCACGTGCGCAGCGCCCAGTGGAAGGTCAGGGGCTGGGCTCTGCTCTGACTTACTGCAGTTAATGTGGCTCAACCCTCACGTGTCTCGCGCTGATAGAACTGTTCTGACCTCAGTGGAATTGATCCCAATTTATGCCACTGTAACTGAGATCGCAGCGTGCATTGTTAGAATTCTGTTGGGTGCGCCTTCTTCCAGGATGGAAACTATTTGGAAACTATAACAGCCTCCTTCCTAACGCTAGGGCTTGCCATATCTGAGATTTTTGGTGGGGCAGGGGTGTGGAGAAAGAATATAACGCCAGCTTTGTACTACCTTGTATACTTGGAGTCCTGCAGTGTTCTGTTAAATTATGGGGGCCTCATTAGGGGACTAGAAGACATTTCCTCTCGTCCTAATCTAGAGAATGTGCTCCAAGATCACCCAAAAAGGAGGGAGGATTACTTTAGAAGAGTCAAAATGGCAACGTGGTGATTCTGTGCAGGCTTTTTTTTTTTTTTTTCATGCGTGGACTTTCCTGCTAATTGATTTTTCTTGCCTCTGCAGCTTCTGTTTTTTCCGGCTTTGCATGTTACGTTTCTGAAGCATGTGATGAACGGAAGCTGCGCGGCCGAGAGATTGCACATCCAGATGGCTCACGTGGCCGGAGAGCCGCAGCTCTCTGAGAAGGGGAAAGCTTGCTTTGCTCTTGAAACAACACTTGAAGTCTTAAATGCAACATAAAGAAGCCTTCACCTGGCAAGATGCCACACACATATGTACATATGAGCACATCTATATATAGACACCAGTCTGTGTATATAAATATAGACGCATTTGGAGTAAAAAGCAACTCTGTCTTTCTTTTACTTGTACTGGAAACGTTCAGTTTGTCAGGCTGACTTTTCCGCCCATTAGCAGTGAAATTCAGCCGTGAGAAATCAAGCCGTGACCACGTGGAGCGTGAACGGCCGGGCAGGGTTACGTGTGTCGCACGATGCCACGGTGACCTGTCACAGAGCGAGAGGTGGGAGGTGTGAGGCTGGCTCACCTAACTGTCGCCAGTGAAGCGCAAAGCAAAGCTCGAAGCTGTTTTGGCTGTTTACTTTTTCAAGAGGCATTTAGTGAGGATTTTTTTTTATTACCATTTTGAAAGCATATTTTGAAAACTTCCGCTGCGGGGCTTGTAGCCAGCGCTCCAGGAGCAAACCAAAACATTTCTGAGTTTTACCTACAAGTACACTCATGGCGTATTTCCTACTTATTCTAGAGCAATTTGAAAAGCTTTTCTACAACCTCGTGTATGAAGTGACTGCTGAAAACAGGCTGGCAAAGACAGAGATGTCAGTAAGTGCTGTATTACCCAGCCAGTCACAGGAGTAGGTTGGTGGATCTCTCCTCCCATCAGCTCTAGAGCTGTTCTGCTCAGGAGGAAGAGTCCACAACGAAAGAGGATGAACTGATGCCAATAGAAGCCAGACGTTCAGCTGCCATACGGCCGTGCAGCGTCCTAGCGTCCACGAAAAACACCGACTTAGATTATCTGAGTGTGGTGAACCTACTCGGTTCACAAACGCCCCGGCCTTAAACCATCCAAGTCTCCTGAGTTGTTTCCCTTCGGGCGCTGCTTCTGCCAACAGCACCTCTGTCTCACTCTAAACCTGCTCCACAGTTGTGGTGGACAGAAAACCCTGGTGTACGACTGGTTCATGCTTCTATAATTAATGCCAATTGTTTAATTGGAAGCAATTGCTGCACAAAGCATTAAAATCGTACTACATCCAAATACTGCTGTATTCTTTTTGGTTTATGGATACTGGTGTTTAAAGCTTAGTAAACAAAACATGATTTCATCTCTGCCGAAAGGCACCAGCAGTGCGTTACATGCAAAGTGTCACCAGCTCCGACCAACTCTCGAATAAAAAACATTTGACTGATCTGAGGCATTACAAAATGATCGTGGAGTTACCCCAATTGACAATGGAATTAAGATTTACAGGTTGCATAATGTATTTCACATGTGTAACAATTGAAATTTAACTAATGAAACCTGAGGAAATAGTGCTAATTTGCATTATTTTCAGAAGCAACCAACAATCAAATCCGGACGGTATCTTACCTTTTTACTTTCTCAGCATTCTTTGCTGGATTGCTGTTCTGCTCCCACATTTCCAGATCCTGATCTTCTTTCTGTGGGGGCAGAGAATGAGGGGGTTTTTTTTGTAGCTGAAATCTTTAGCTGGTAAATTATATTATTCTATTTTAAATTGTTCTTATTTTATCCAGCATGGTCCTCAGACTTGCTGCTGCATGTTTTTACCTACACCTTGGTCTTACATTCATTTAATTCATTGTACAGCACAAACAGCATATTATATTCGTGGAAGTGGAAGATTTAACAGGTTTGGAGACTGACTGCTATAGCCTCATTTACAGCAGTATAACTTAGCTGCAGGCTCAGCTGAAGCCTTTCAAACTGGAATGGATCAAGGAGTAATTACTCTTATTACAGTATATTTTACTAAAATCAGGCAACATCCTTTTCTCTTACTTATTTAACATTTATATAGCAGTAGCATCATGAGTTAGAGCTCCGTTGTTTTAACGATCAGAAAATGCAGACTGCTGTGTCACAGAGGCTTTCCTAGGGGCTGACCTCCTAGGCTGGAAGATCGTCCCGCAAAAAGAGCTGCGTGGTAGGTGTTCAGAGAGGTAGTGCCAAGGAGGATTCAGCCTGGACTTTAGGTAAAGGTCTGCGGAAGTGGAGATGGATATATTTCATCAGGCAAGTTGGGGAACTCCCGTCATGGTCTTAAAAAAAACCCTACCTGCAGTCCTAATCCTCAGCAACACCCTGTCAGTCTTGCCTTTATGAAACTTCCAGACAAAGTAACATCTTTCAAATACACTTAGAGATAGAATACTAAAAAATAATTACTGGGTGTTGCGAAGTTTCAAAGTTCAGCTGTTCCGGAACGCTGTTTAAGCGTGTGGCACCAATTTGCTGTGCGAGAAAGCTGACTTTTTGTCCCAACTTTTGTCTTTCAAAAACAAGCAGAGAACAGGGAGAATGCTTTTTTCCTTTAGCTTGTTACAAGCAGTAATTAAATAATCTTTCCACTAAGGTAACACATGGAAAATTGGTTCCCACGAGAAAACAAATCTGGAAGGGTATGAATTAGTGAAAGGAAGACAAAGATGAAAATAGCCTTATAAGCGAATGTTTTAATATAAAACATAATACTGTGCTTTCTGTCATATTTTTAGATGCTGGTAAATCCTTATTATCTGTCTCTGCAGCCCACTCTTCCCCGAGTTGCTCGGCGTTCCCTCCTGCAAGGAGCAGCCATCCGAAATCCCTGTGGGACTGGCCTCTCCCGAGACACCCGCTGCGCGTTGGTCCCTAACTACGGATTTCTGCAGTTTTAATGGCACAACGAATTCTGTGTTTTGACACGGAAATCCTTATCGCTCTAAAAAAATGAATGACTGCATTCATCCAGTCATAAAATGGCATTATAAAAGCAGCTCTTTTGCTGATGCGGTGACTATAAAGTTGCTTGACATTATTCCGGTAACACGATTTGACTGGATATATGTTTTGACATCCAGGAAACTGAGACACTGATGGAAACTGATGGGCCCAATGTCAAAAAGAAGAGGAACTGGCTGCAGGAGGACACCCAGAAAATTAATAGGTGGGCTGTAAAAAAAAAAAAAAAAAAAGCCCTTTCCCAAAGGGCAAAGTCATTAAACATAGGACTGGAAAAATGGAAAGAGTAGGCAAAGACAAATCAATTTTTATACTTCTTTCCTATAAAAATAGCAAAAAGATACTGAGGGGAATTTTAGAGCTCAGTGGATGCAGGCTAAGGAGTAGTTAGTTGACATTCCATATTCCTATTGGTGTTTCTGGCACACCATCAGGAAAGCTGCGTTGATAGTGTGGAATAACTCGTTATTAAGCATCCTTTATCCTTTATCTTGTTCACACTTTCAGTGTTTTTCTTAACTTCCACCACAAACGTGTTCCAGAACACTGTGGACAAAATGCCAGACTCGGGAGGACTAGCATTTGCAGACTTTTTTTGTTGCAGAAGCCAAGACCTTTTCTTACTTTCCTCAAAAGCCTTCATAAACATTTCTGCTTTCACATTTATAAGGTGCAGATTTTGGAAGCTGGGAGACTGGTACAGCTAAGATTATATGATATACTATATATTACATAGTATATAGTATATGTTATATACTTACTGCTCTCTTGTATTCTTCTGTAGGCATCTAGTGTTGGATGAAGGACACATACTGGCAAAACAGACCTTTGGCTTCTCCAGAATGGCCATTCCTATTGTTTTAGGAAAAAAACCCCCCACGAAACACAACCACCTGCAAACAAAACCCAGTCAAACCGTTATCCAAAATACTAAATAAGAAGGAAACAATTTTGTTAGCAAACAACAATTCAGAAACCAAAATACTGAAAAATCAACAAAAAAGGAGAGAAGGTTTTGTCAAAGTGACTTGGCTCCATTTTTCTTTAGTTCTTGGCTAGAACATTTCCATTGATAGAGTTGCTAAGTGCATTCTATTTACAAATATAAACACTTGATTTTGATCAGCAAAAAATGCATCAGCACACTTGAACAGTGTCAATGATGACATAATTACACTCACAATTTCCTCTCTGTAACGATTTTTAAATGTCAGCAGTCATTTTTTTTTGTCTAATTGTAGCCTGCATGTCAGCACTTCCTCTTAAAACAGCATGTTCCTCGCTGCTGGAATTTCACACCTCTCCACTCGCCTCACCAGTGAAGATAATGAAGATGATACGGGGCTCCGGGATATTTTCACTCCTGCGCTGTTTCACCATTTAACATCAAGCAGGCAGAAGGAGGACTATTTAAAAAAAAATAAAAAATAAAAATTTGTGTGATCAGCACTAAAACATCTGATTTTAATGAACAAAGCAAGAAGTAATCTTCCTTTCCCTGGCACCCTGCTGGTGCTTTGCTAAGAACCTGTTAAAAGCACAGGCTCGTGACAAACACATTCTCACCCATCTCTAATGTAAATTTACTCACTGGAGGAGAAGGTTTACCCGGACGGTACCTTGAGCAGTGTCTGACGGGGTGCAAAACAGGTGACCCCCTTCTCTGCCAGGGCAGCCCGGTTAGAGCTGTTACCGCTCCCGACTCGCTCTACGACCTAGAAAGTGACTCTGGAGACGCCGTTTCGCGCGGTCCCAGGGCTCCAGAGCCCGCAGCACAACAAACAGGTGCACCTGGAGTTCATCTCGGAGCTCTCGTGCTCTTTCCGTAGCTCACAGACCACATCACCGAGCGCGTGGCAGCGTGTCGCTAGTGCAACGAGCTGGAAGCTCCGCGCCGAGGTCAGCAGCAAACGGTTTTCCTCTCAGCTGAACATACAACAGGGTTGGAAACGGGGGCCACAGAGGCCTCCCCCAATCCAGTTTGCTTACTACTCATCTTCAGCTCGTTGATGGTGCTTAACTCTAGGGTTTAGGAGACAGAACTTATCATTTACTGGCCCATTTAGTATTAAAACAGGTGAAGAGCCATAAAGAATGCACGCTGTGAAATCAAATCATGAAATAACGTTGAGATGCCTGATAAAAAGAAGAATACGATGGAGGATCTCTGACGACCAATACACACCCCCGCACAGAGACATGGCAGCCCTCCTCACATGTCTGAAAGGGACCCCAGAAGACAGGTGAACGAATGCAGAATTTAATAAATTGAACACACAATGTGTAGGCGGGGGGTGGGAATCAAGAACTAGAAATACTAAAAACTGAAAGACTCTGCAAGAGATGAACCTAGAACATAAAGACACTGAGCTAGAACCTCCCTGCTCCCCTACCCTTTCCTTTCCCATTTTCACACCAGAGAGAAAAGTAGGAGGTATTAAAATTGATTCTCAACATAAGGAAAGTTGCCAAAGGAAAGGGGAAATGGAGTTTTCCATTTCAATGGGCCGAAAGTATTGCTTTATTGATATTACACATAGGAATTAAGTTTATGTTTTCCAACATTACGGTCAAGCATTGTTGGAGCTTCAGCCAAATAATGAAATGCTGCTGAGAGAATGACACGTCGTTCGTTTAGTCTCTAACGGCGGTAGGTTCAGCCTGTGGGAGCACACCCTACACCGACCGAAACAGCCTTTTAAAGTCAGGCTGTTCTGGGCTGTGCTCTTTGGCAGATTGTTCGTGGCTCAGTCACTGGATACAGGGCCTTGACTCCTGCTGCACCTGAAGGTGCCTGACATCGCTTAAAATCACACCAAAAGTATTCCAAGTTGGCCCCTGAGAAAACGACGCGCGTTAAATTAGAGACCACATCTGAAAACTTAGTTGATTTGCTTTGTGTGAACTCAAATTGAACCTCAACCTTACAAAACAGGGCATATTAAAACATAAAGACAGCTGAATGGTAACCATGACAACAGGGCTTCCAAAAAAAATCGCAACTACGGCCAACATTTATATACCGTGAGAGAAAACACATTATTTTGTACACTTATTAACTCCAGTTCATGCTGGGTGCATGAATTTTAGTCAACAAAGCTGCACATTATCCAGGTCCTTCCAGATACCTTATTTATTTACCTTTGGTGGGTTTTTTGCTACTTTAACAAGAGCCACACAAAATGAAGTCGGTCAAGACGTTCCAAGTTTTAGGTTTGGGTACAGTATGGTCTCAAAACATTGTCTTGGGCTTAAAAGCCTTTCTTCTGATAAAATTTGGGGCCGTAGCTATAGGTTGTGTTCCACTGAGCTATAACGTTTTCACTTCTTTTTTTTTTTTAATTTTGGCTAGAAGAGTGACATTTTTTTCGTTGCTTCATTTTAGGAAGACGGCCACCAATTTTTTTTAATAGCTTACTATATTAAATGAGACTTTATTCTCTCTAGATGTCTGCTATTTTTCAGTCTTTAGACTAAAATGCTTTATGTCTCGTCTTTATAACCCGTTTCACCCCAACCAGGGTGCATTTTTAATCCCCTTTTCTCTAACTAAGTTGAGAAATACAGCCCTTTCCATCACTTTGGACAGAAACACACTTAGTTTATTTTGAAATACCCTGCACCAAGGGGCGTTTTCCTAAATGAGGATTTTTTCCTAATCTTTAATTAGTGTCACAAATACCTTTGCTGCCTGCACATTCCTCCAGTGAAAGGTTGTACAGAGCAAGTCACTGAATTCTACGTGTCCTGGGGGACTGTGTGAGGAGCTGCACACTCCCCTTTCACACAGTGAACAAAAGCCAAATTCTTGTTGCCCTTTTTTAATTTTTTTTTTTTTTAGATCTGAAATGCTAAAGCTATAGGTGCAATACTGAGGGCTTAGTACTGACAATCAAACCTTCCTGGGTGGTATCAGGGCAAGGCTTGATGTAGCTCTGTACTTCATCTGCCATCTTTTCTTTTGCGTTTACATTGCTTTTCTGGTCTCTTAGTATTTACTTAGTAGCACAGATACAGTGTTTACTGGGTTTTTTTGGGGAGCTCTAATGAATTGCAAATACAGTGTCCTTTCCCCTAGCATGTCTAGAGCATACGTAGTTCAGGTACTACCAACCAGAAGCAATACACACATGTATATAAACCTTATGGATTTTTATGTGTGTATATATATATAAAATGTAGTCCACTGACAATGCCCCTTAGTCCATTAACTATTCTGGCACATTTCTTTGGGATCAGCCCCTTCGGGGGGGATCAGAACACATTTAAGTGATAGCTAAGGCAGCCGCAGAGTGCAGAAATCTCTGCTTTTGGGCTAGTAACACATACCATTCTTAGCTCATTAACATTAGCTACATTAACATTTCCCTGACTCCATCTGCAATTATACCTTTGCCCTTCGGGACCCAGACCTGGCGTGCAGCTGGTCTGGCCTCAGTAGCCGCTTTGGTGTCAGTGCAGCAATTTAAGCGAGGCTCACCCATCCTGCAGGCAGAAACCCACGATGTGATGGTGTGTTTAGTTCATCTTCACTTCCTCAACCAAGAACCTGGTTGGCTTCTTGCAAGCTGAAGCCAGCGTGCAAGCCAATGCCTAAGTAGTACAGATAGAAAAAGGGTGAGCGGATTCAACTGTAAACTGCTGCCCAAATTACATATCTTGCAATCAGCTTCTGTAACCAAAACCCATGAGAGCCCTCAGGCAGAAGTCCAGCCTGGAGCCAGCCACAGCCCTGCTGCCTCCTTGGGTGTCACCAACGCTAACTGAAATGACGAGCGAGGCGTCGTCATTGCCAGCTAGTGCCACCATGCTCCTTCCATCCTTAATGCAGCCGGCCCCTTAAAAGTGGCGTCAGCTGGAATTCGTGTTGCTGTGACACTGTAAAATCTTTAGCGAGATGGGATCTGTAGAAACAGCAGCACATGCTAAGACACCCTCTCTCCTCCCAACATCGCCGCAGAGCACAGGAGACAAACAAGGAGTTGCCAGCCCAGTTGTGGACGGTGTCGCCGTGTTGGCTCTGTGCCTGGGCTGGTCTGGGCACGTGGATGTGTCTAGGATCCACACTGGCTGGGTTAGTGCAAAAATCTAAGCTCGCTGGCAGTAAGGTTTAAATTCTGGTTTGTAGAGAACAGGGAGAAAAAGAGGCTCCCTGGTCTTACAGCGCTCTGTGAGAAGTTACCACTTCCGCAAATGCTTAGAGTCTTTAGGAGACAACCAACAACCCAGCTTATTTCTCCAGTAAATAGGGAAAACACGTCCTTTGCTGCTGCAGAGGTTCCCAAATGAAGCTCAGCTGGATGGCTGCCAGCAGAGCCTGGGTATAGTAGCTGGCTGGGGAACAAGGGTGCCCTGGCAACCACGCGTTAGCGAGGATGCTGCATGAGCTTTAACAAACTGTGGGGAGCTAAAGCCGGGCTAGGAGGGGGTGTTGGGGCTGCTTCCCAGAGATGTACGTAGGAGATGCTGCGGAGGAGAAGGGAGCACCCTCCACTGATGCAGAGCAGTTCTGCAGTGATGAAGCCTTACAAGTTTAAGGCTAAAGAACCTTCAACAGTTTTGCAGGTGTACTTACTCTTTGTTGTATCTGCTTGAAGCTACAACACACCGACAAGGTGCCTTTCCATCATAGGGTGGAAGGTCTAAGGGAAGGCCACGCAGGCTCCTTTTGAAATAACAAAAATTAAAGAGACAAAGGGGGAAAAAAAGCTGGATTATGAACTGTAATTGCTTTAGACTGCACCAACATCTGTTTGATTCCTGACTTACTTTTGTAGCTTCAGTCTCTGCGTGGGCAAGCGTGCATCGCTGCCCTGGCAGTGAAGGGACAGTTACAGGTTTGTCACAGGTGTCGGTGGTTTCTCTTGATCTCCTAAAAATCTAGATTGGGTCACTTCGGATGTTGAGGGAACAAGATAAATTCTCTTCAGACAACAGCCAGATGTCGTTTGATGACCCCACCCTAGGGTGAAGGTTTTAATGCTTTCACAAACCTAAACTTCCGAGGAAGACAATAGCGGGCAGACCACTGTCTTAAAAATACTGTAGAATATTACGGGTATTGCAGCTGGCAAAGATGATATTATTATTGCTATAACCAACAGGAACAATATTGTGCTCTATAATCTACAGGAATGCTAATATTGTTTTATTGTATAAGAGTTCTAACGTGCTTTATAGAATTTCTTACGTATTTTTCTCTGTGTCCTCTGATCTACGGGAACTTTATAACGGTATGAAACATCGATGTTTCGGGATCGGTTTTTACTGTCTGTTTTCATGCAGACTTCCATGGCGGGTTTGCTAATGGTAGGTATGTTTGAATTAAACCCTTTAATGCTCAGGGAGGGGATCAGTTTGACATGGAATTCAGCTGCTGTTATTTGTGCAAGGAGAAAAGACGTGCTGGACTTAAGAGTGTTTGAGTATGTCTGGTTGACTGAACCGTTTCCTCAAGGAAGTATTCATTCAGTCAATGTCCTGAAGGGTTAAGAAAACAGAAACCCATAGTTTTACCGAGTTGTTGTTATGTACGTTGCCAAGGGAACTGTAGCTGGAATGTTTAAATGTGTTGTTTCTCCCCAAACCCACAGCAGTGGAGCTTGAGTGCCTTGGTGTGCCCTAATCCTCGCAATTAGCTTCTGTGTGGTGGGGGGCTTATGGGGCTCAATGGGACTAAATACTTGTCGTGACACTAGGTAACATTCCCACCACGCCGGACACGGAGTGAGTGTAGCATCATACTCATTACTGATGTGGATCACAACCAAAGCAGAAAAGGGAGTATATAAAGAGCCTCCCTCATTGCTTCTCCCTCAATCCTAGAACTCCTTTTAGTAATGCACATAGAAATTAACGGTCTCCCAGCAGCTCTCGCAAAGGCTTACGTAAGAGAAACCACAAGGTTAACTGATCTTGACTCGGATCTGTAGGATATGTATTGTCTTGCCTCACATGCGACTTAACTTTGCTTCACGGGTGCAAAACTGGAGGAAGTCCTGTTGAAACTATCAACAGAGGAGGCAAATTCCAGCCTTGGGCTCTTGCACTGCAAACACATCTATATATATCTGTAGAGGTCAACTGTGACTTAGATGAAACTTTCAAGAAGACAAGAGGACCTTTCAAGAACAACGTCTAAACCCTCCTAAAGCCTTCCATCGTGCTATCACCCTCAAACTGTGGGCCTGTCCTACCACCGTGCTTTTTTTATGGACATTTAGCCATGAAACTCCCATGTATACATCCTGCCACGAAACAGGCCGTCGTCCAGCATCCAGATAAAACGTTAAACTCACTCTTCAGCACGTCCTGGGGTCCTCGGCCTCCAGTTGTCCAAACCAGGCGTCATCTGAACTGCAAAACAAGGAGGGAGACTGATTCACACTCAGGTCTTGTACAGGCAACAAACTCAAAATGCTCTTAAAATTGTGCAAGTTAGGAAACCAGACTCGTATGACCAGTGACAGTAAAATCCTGGGGACTCATGGCTTCAATCGGTGGTCAGAGGCCAAGTGTCCTACTTCCAGTACGGTCAGAACAAGCGGACGGTGCTGAGACCAGCCCGGGCACGCTGACAGCTCACATTTCCCCACTGCGATCAACCTGGTTGTTTACAGTAAAAGAACAAAAAATAAAGGCCAGATCTTGATCAATGATTTCTCTGGCTCCTTCAATCCGTGTCTTTTGATACTGTGACGCAAAAAGGGGCAACTCAAAAAGCTTTTTTGTTTTTCTGTGGCTTATTCTATCCCTTATTTTTGTGCCTTGTGAAACTCCTGCACAGGTTAGTTTGACCAGGCATTTCTGCCCACTTCTGGAAGGGCTGAACACAGCTTGCCTGCAATCTCCTCGGCTTAGGTTTGTGCTTCATCACCCACGTTTATCTAAGTTTTTATTTAAAACAGTCTCTTAGAAATCTCTTTAGATATCTAAAGTCTTCTAAGCTGAACGCAAACCAGCAGCTCTGATACAAGCCGGGTCCACTATACAAAAGACAGGCTGCAAGAAGCACGACCAAAGTAAACCTCAGAACCTCCTCAGAAGAATTAATCTTGTGGCGGGTGCTAAACTCCAGAGCCCTAGCACTACACGGGGCGCTCCCTACATCCTCCTTTTTCTCGCTGTTTGCAGCCACAAGGTAAGGATGAGCAAAACCCCTGCCTTTTTTCCTTTTTATTGGGTGCAGGAAACTCTTTTGTTTTGGCACTGCTTCTGTTTGCCATTCACAAAGTTTGTTTTTCCTCTCGAGTTTTTTGGGAGCTTTTTATTTCCTGTCAGAGCCCGGAGGAGAAGGCTGTTCTCGTCTGTAAGTTATGCACCCCTTACAGTGCCCCTTGGTTACACAGCACAGGGAAAAGAGAAACAGGATCCATGGCATCGTGCAGAAACGCTGCACTATATAGTTTGCCCTGGTTAAACATTCCCAGAAAGGGAATAACACGACGCCGCGGAGATCTCAAATGTCTTTTGGCCACTGTGCTGCAGAGGACATAGCATTTAGGGTTAAAGCAAAACGGCGCAGGATTCTGAGCAAATTCGTTTTCAGATCTGAGCTCCACAGATTAGAAATATTTCCTGGTTGTGTTACCACAACGCTGTCTCCTCCAAACCTGAAATAAGTGGCAACTGGAGCCTTGAAGAGCAATACTTCACAGCTGCGGGAAAGTTTCACTTTGATTTACCCACATGCCCCAATCTTCACCTACCTATTTTTTTGATCTTTGTTCAAATGACTTAAAGCATCCCTACAAAATAATGCTCAAAGTTTGTACACATAGATTTTTTTTTTTTGTGGTATGTTCTGCTGTTTTTTTTCTTGTGTTCCAGTTATTCAGGGAGATGACAAACGGGGAAAGGAAAAAAAAAGGTAATTCAATCACATTTTTCAAACCCTGCAAGAAGCAAGGGTTGCGTTTTTGGATCGAGTCTGGGATGGTCTCACTTTACTCTCAGCACCCATCTTTAATTTGCTTTATCTTGCTCTAAAATGTTTTGGTAAGGGGAGCTGAGCACTGAATCCAGTCCCTCACAGCTGCTGGTGTTTTCTGGATTATACCTCAGTGCATTCCCTCATCTAATGTCAGAATGGATCAAACCACTGGATCTAAATAGCAGCTTCTTATATGAAATTTGAACACGCGTCTGTAGTCTGGGACTCGTGTCAGCTGCTTTTCCTTTGCTGCCAATACTAGAACCCTGCCCATTTCTGTGCAAGTCTTTAAAGATGCACCTTCAAGATCAAACACTTTATCTCTTACAGTTATGCTTCTCCTGAAAGCATCGTGCACTCTTCTCAAAACTGACGTGCCTATGGCAAAGTCCGCGTGAAATGCCGGACGGTGGAGTGGGTTTGGGTTGTGCATAAATCATCTGCAATGGGAGACAACATTGAAAGTGCTCATTGAGTTTCGCGGTAGCAGAGAAGACGCTCCCATAGTAAATGCACTATTAGTTAACAGAAAAGCCCTTTTCTCGTTATTGTAAACTACGAATTATGGTTTACCAGCTGTTCTGTCAAACACCTTCCTTTTCTGCCAGGCTGTAGCCACCTAAAACAACCACCAGCAGCACGGGAGAGCCCACGGTCCTTGGGTTCTGCTGCGGTTTCACATGAGGGGTTATTCAGTTGGTATAAAATGGAGATTTGGGCAGCCCACGCACGCTACAGGAGGCCTCTTGAGGGGAAAACGCAGACCCTAAACACACTCCCCAGAGCCCCCCCAGTCAGGTCCAAAGACTGCAGTTTCTCCCATCTCTAAAATGAAAAAAACACACCCCCCCCCAACTTGTGCAGCGGCCACCCTCTGCTCACAAAACCTCGTCCTTTCCCTGCAGGCGTTCAGGATCCTTTGAAATGGAAAATCTACTGAAATAGTCTGTACTATGATAAACAACCAGTGCCAACACTCTGCTGGTATTCAGAGTGCGATTAAACCTGAACCTCGTGTGCGCACTGCGCTTGGGGTGGGAAGGTGGGGGGGGGCACGGGCAGCTCATCCTGGTATCGCCTTCCCTAAGGCAGCAGATCTTGCTGCTCATCCTCCTGCTCCCCGAGGTGAAAACCCCCCTTTCTCCATCCCCACGTTTACGGGGGGCATGGGGGCGATTATATAACTTATAGGTCAATTTGCCGTTTGGGCAGAAGCGCAGCAAGAACGCGGTACGTTGGCCGGAGCTGTTTGTTTGCTTAAGTTCTCAGAGTTCAATGAGGTCATTTTCTCATCTTCCCTGTGTTTTCTGGATTTTCCACAGACCTGCCAGCCTCAAACAACACCCTCTTTCTTCGCATTAGGAATGGAAACACGTCCTCTGCAGGAATTTTCCACTTAATGGCTCCTGCTTTCCTACCGGGGGCCTCCGTGCCCCGCCACTGCAATGCTGTAGTTCTTTCCACTGCAGTTTGACATTTTGCAGCCAGAACAACGAGCGGCATTCACCGATTTTTTTTTTTTTTTGATTTTTTTAAGACCGTATCTCTGTAGGCACACAGAACGCGCCCTGTGCGGCAATCACCGGGGGGAGATGGCAAAGGTATTTAAGCGTCGTTACATGTCACCGAGGGTATGACATTGTCTAGTAATAATGATCTTTTACACGGTGGCTTTTGCTTCCTCCCCCCGTTCCTCCACACACGCAGACACCACAGCCTCTGCCCTGCTCTCCCATTACCAGCCAGCCGCATGTTCTATGCCTGATTGTAATTGTTTGCCTTTGTCAACTATTGCCTTCCCGTAATATTTGCAAACGGCGTAGCGGGTGCTGACACCGCGAGGCGCGCAGGGCGCAGACTGCAGATAAGCTGAGCGGTAAACAAGGAGCCTGCTTAAAAATGCGCAGGGCGACCTGTCTGAGAGCAGCGATGTTTGCAAACCGCTCGCCGCCGAGGTGCAGCGATGCCGTGCGAAATGCAGCAGGCAGCCTGCGGACCGGAGCAAAATGGGATCTCGGAGACGCGGGCAAATACAACCTGTAATTTTTTTTTAATTTGCCATTTGGGTTGCCTTTTTTTAAAAGGTAAGAGCTGCGTTACAAATTATTACAAGCGAACGCCCCCAAATTCCGTTGCTGCGTCCATGAAGTATTTTTTCATTTCCTTTGCAGGAAGACAAACGTATGGAAATAAACCCTGTTTATCGCTGGGAGGAAGGTTTCCCCTGTCTGCGCAGTGGTAGAGTCTCAGACAGCAAGGTCCCAGTAGGTCAGACTGGCACAGTGAATCGCGTATCAAATGAAACGGGTATTCTGGAAAAAAAGGCTGGAAAGAGGAAGAGGGGTGTTTGTGAGGAGGTTGCTCAGGCCAGGAGGGTGGGCCACTGAAAAACAACAAGGGGGAAAAAATAGGATTGATGATTTGCAGGACACCTAGGGTATTTCTTTCAGGGGGTATTACTTCCACTTTTAACCAGGAACAAGAGCCGGTAGAAGAAAAAGCGGCAGGAGCTGACAGCTTTGTGCTGATCAAAG
Organism: Trogon surrucura; assembly: GCA_020746105.1. Lineage (NCBI taxonomy): Eukaryota > Metazoa > Chordata > Aves > Trogoniformes > Trogonidae > Trogon > Trogon surrucura. Next base: position 26,470,077 of record CM036625.1, on the reverse strand, counting down.
CGACACAGCATTGAATGCCTGCCTTTGCCAGCTATTTATTAGAAAGGGAGAAGGGCTCCTTTGCCATTCTACTTGGGAGAGAAGGGATTAAAGATCAAAAAAGAGGGGGACTGGCCTGACTTCTTTGTTCACAAAATATTTCTTTTTTTTTTTTTTTTGGTCTGCCATGCTGTCCACTATAAGACAAAAACACCCTTTCTTTTTCTAGCGTTGCTGCCTTTCTTTTCTCAATGAGCAAAATTTCTGGTGATGAACAATTCCAGTAGCATCTTTTTTTTTTCTTTTTTTTTTCTTTTTTTAAATGTAAAGAAGGCCCCCTTCGGGAAACTTAGTTAACTGTCTTTTAACCTGATTAACCTAGGAAATAAAGTTTAAGTGCACTGATGGGATCCTGTTAGGATCATCGGTTCATACAGATAACAGCCAAAGGTGTTAAAATGCACTGCAGTGGTGCAAGTGATCTCATGGCGTAAGAATGATTATCCCCAGCAGAACAGGGAAGGATTAAGGGGCCATGCCTACATCTGGGAAACTCCGTAAGTGTTTTATTAGCGTTAATACGTGTATTAATCACACGCACAGAAAAGGCTGGTCAGGATGGTGGCAATGGCACAGTGCATTAAACCTGCTCTCTTCAGTCAGTGGAACGCGATCGTCGTCGCTCCTAGAATTGCAATAAAGCTGCCAAGCAGCCTGAATGACACTGGGGACAGCCTGCTTGTGTGACCGAGGATCGCTGTGGGTTACCAGCCGTGTGAAAAGGAAAGGCCCTCGCCAAAACACGACTCTCCCGCTGCAGAGAAGCAAGGAGCGTGGGCTCCGTTTGGTGTTCTGGCTCTGAACCCGCTGAGCTACGCCATGTGTGAGGCTCCTCACAGCCGCCCAACTGCTCGTTCATGTTCTCTTCTCTGTTAAGCGGATCAGAGAGGGAAGCTCTAAGCATTTTCCACACTTTCAGTCCATTTCCATTTGCAGGCCTTAAGTTTTGTTCCAGTTTGACAACAACCACGAGTATCAATGGATTTAAGTTGAAGGAGAATAGATTTAGATTAGATCTTAGGAAGAAATTCTTTAGTCCGAGGGTGGCAAGACTTTGGAATAAATTGTCCAGAGACGTTGTGGATGCCCCCTCCCTGGAGGCGTTCAAGGTCAGGTTGGGCAGAGCCTTGAGTAGCCTGATCTAGTTGAGAGGCGTCCCTGCCCGTGACAGGGAGGTTGGATTAGATGATCTCTAAGGTCCCTTCCAGCCTAGGCCATTCTATGATTCTATGACCAAAATGGACTGGTGCCAAATACACGGTGATTTTAAAGCAAGATTTATTTCGTAAGGTGTATTAGCAGCGTTAAGCTAGCAAAGCAAATACCTGGTGACAATCTGTAGGGTCCTTGATCTCCAGCCATCAGCACCACCGAAAGGAAGCTAAGGCCTCCAGCGGAGATTAGGAAGGCAACTCCTGAAAAAAAGTCCTCATATCGGTGCTGTAGTCTCAGCTATGCTATATTTGTTGACAACCACCGTACTGGAGTAGTGCACAGGAAAGTCTTGGGAAAAAACTACTTTAGCACCACGATAGTGAGACAAATTATTGATGCTATTGCTAAAAATATTATAGTTACACATGCGCAAATCCTGCCAAGTGGTTGCCTCTTCCATCCCTGTATTAAAGACTTCTCTTTCAGTGGATATTTGGAATACTGTATGTGTCTGTCACCACAGACATTTGTTATTTTGCTCACGAAAATGTCACCTGCCTATCAAGATACCTAGGATAAGTAGGGAAACTTTGTTGAATCATGCACAGTTTTTTTTCGTGCCAGGAGATGTATTACAAGAGGCACTTACATTGACGTGGAATAGCAAGAGAAGTCAGCTTTCCTGAGGAAGGCAAAGTTAAAGGAATTAGCATCTGCCTTAAAAGGATATTTTAGTAATTGCTTCACAGCTGAAGGGGGGGGGACAGGGACACAACGGGCTATTGAACCAGTCAGCCCTTGACAATGCAGAATTGTTCTTATTGCAACTGGTGTTTGCAAAGGACTCTGAAGATGAAGAGAACTCTGTAAATGTTAAGCATCCCAAGTCCTATAGTATTTTGAGTATGTTTAGCTAGGCCACTTGGCTGCCCTATAAGCCTAAAGAAGAGCTTTACAGAGGGCCTGGTAAGTAGCCAGGTGACAAAAGAGACAGGAAATAGGGATGCTAGAGAAGTGGGAAGCAAGTTCTAAATAGGGACGCGGAGAAGCAGCGAAGAGCCAAGACTATAAAAATACAGGGAGGTTTTTAGAAGTGACACCGTTATAACAAATGATCAACGTTGGTTCAAATATCCTGTACTTCCCCACCCATCCCTGAGTAGGTCTGAAGTACCCTTCACCGCCTTGGAGTCAGGTTTCATGCCAAAATATCTGTGTTACTAGTTTTGCAAGTGCTACCGCTAATTGAAACCACATAATGTTGCAGATCTGAAATGAGGCAGGCAGGGCATCCCTGCTGAAAAGCTACCCAGCAGGACAAACCCTTTGTTCTCTTTTAAAATTAACTAATTCCAGGGAAATGTTGTCTAAATCATTATTTCTAAATGTATGCAGAATTTCCTCGCGCACTCCCAACCCCCACTGTAATTTTCCTGGTTACCTATCAAAGGACTTTGCTATTCTCGTAAACAGCAAAAAAATGTTTTAATAGGCACACTTGTTATTTCGAGGTGTCTAAATTTTGCTTTTGCAGGGATCTTACATGGCGCGTATCATGATAACCTGTGGGTAGGGTGGTTAATTAGCAGAGTCCAGGTCTTATTTCATTTCATTTATACCGGAGTAATTTAAACTAGAGAAAATGATCACAGCCACAGTCTGTAATTTAACTCCCTCCTTTCAAAGCTGTTTTAGTAATTACACTTCAGTTGAGTGCTTTCAGGAAGCTTCTACATGGCTGCTTTTCCTGCATCATCCAAGTTCTCTCCCTTACCAGCTCCCCTCAACCCCCTGTGGGTAGCGTTAGCTGCATTCCTCTAACAAATCAGAAAGGGTGCAGCTGTCCTTGTTTTGTCAATCATAAAATCTAAGACATGGAAAAAGACTTAGGAAGGTGTTTGGGGGGTGTCACAGAATCACAGAATGGTTTGGGTTGGAAGGGACCTCAAGGATCATCCATTGGCAGCCCCCTGCCATGGCAGGGACATCTCCCACTAGGTTCGGGCTGCTTCAGGTTCCATCCAGCCTGGCCTTGGACACCTCCAGGGATGGAGCATCCCCACCCTCCCTGGGCAATCTGCTCCAGTGCCTCCCCACCCTCACATAATTTCTATTGAGACAACAGGCTGTTCCCCAATCCTTTCAGCAGTACTTTCACCTGACCTGAAAGAAAAGGGTGGGAGATGGATTTTGATTCTCAAGGCTTGGATTTCCAAGTTCAAAGCATGTTGTTCCCTGCCACAGGGAGTGGAAAAACTGACGGCAGCGTGTAACCGGGAGCAGGCAAAGAAGTTGTTCAGGTGCAGCTCGCGATGTGCCCCTTTTACACTGTTCCTTCTGTGCAGTGGCTTGGAGATTCAGGAAGACTTTCAGGGATGCAAGGACTTACAGAATCCTGGTTTTGTTTTACTCTGAGTAGACATGAGCAAAATAAGTTCACTGCAGTGTTGAGATTCCAGAAAAAAAACATTGTGCAGATCTGATGTTGAAATTTGGATTGCAGAGTAGTAGACAAATAGGTGAGCACCTGCTTTTTGGTTCTCTAAAAGAGCTGGCCTTTACTGGTGCTGTTAGCATTCCCAGTTAACCGTACCCTCACCGTACATGCATCACCATTTAAATGGAAGTGGAATAACCTCAGAAATTCCCACCAGTTTCTGTATGTCTGCCACAGACTATACACCAAAGATCAAACTTTTACCATTTATTCATGCTGGAAAATATTTGTTGTATGTGTGTTCCCTTGAATAAAGATTCTTATTTAAGTTTGTCAAGTAACTTGGTACTTACGAAAAATTCCTTCCTGACCATCGCTTGTCTTGTTTGTGCACGTGGAAGCACAAATCTCAACAGTTACATCACTTTCAACCTAAACAGCTGGTGGCAGTCTAATTATTTATTTTCTGGAGCCACTGGCCTTTGCAGACATTTCCAGTCACTGGTCAGTCTGAGTAGTGAGAAACCTTTTGTGAAATACAGGACTTGTGAAATACGGGACTTCAGAAGAGGAGGGAGGGGTTTCCTTTAGAATAAGAAAAGTGTCTGTGGATTTTGTTTGAAGGCACAATGTATGATTAATGATTCTCTTTTCACCGGAAAACAGTAACTCTCATGAGGTGAAATGAAAGTGCACCAGGGTAAAATGCAGCCTGACTGAAAAATAAAAAGAACTGAGCCTAGGAAATCCTAGCATCCAGCTTTTTCTTTTTTTTTTTTTTTTTTTCCTGGGCAGTAGAAAGCAAAATGTAGATGTGTTCAGCTTAAATTTCCAGTGAAGAAGCCAGATATTTTGCTTTCTATCTGCTACAGATAGAAGATGAGTCCTGAGCTCTGCCAAGGGTTGCACACTGCTTGTCTGGGCTAATGAGTGAGTTATCGAAATACAAGATTTATGACAGCAGTCAAGGAATTAATGAGCAGAATTACAAGGGCTGAGGAAGCCTTTGCAAATCCCCAAAATAGAGAGAAATCTCTGCTTGAATCCTCTTCTGCTGAGCATTGGTATGGCATCTGCTGCTACGTGTCTAAAAGCGGAATGAATAGACAAAGAGTTTCAGATGCACGAGCTATGCTTAATCACCGAATAATAACAAATAGGAACTCCGCAACAACCCTCTGTGAGATCATGCTCAAATTAGCTGCACATTCAAGTTTTAGAGCAACAATTTCCTGACTTCTATTTATGGGAAAACTGTAGTATATATACCAGCCGCAGAGCTTCCCGCCTCACGTGGCGCGGATGATTTTCTAATTGACTCACCCTCTATATTGCTTCATGCACGGTCCCTTAGGAGCATTTTTTTCACTTCAGAGCTCAGCGAAGCTCACAGTAAAACCCTTCTCAAGAGCACCTCCTCACCAACTTCAGGGTGTGAAGAACACACACAAAAATAATTAGCAGAGCATTTTGCGGTGCCCAAGGGAAACATTTTGTCTGTGGGGCTTCGTGTATCCATCCTACCTGTGTCTATCTGCTCACGGTGCTTTTTGTGACAGCGTCAGAAGAGCTGGAGAAGGTTTTGGGTTTTGTGTAGTGCTTTTCATACTGGAATTATCCCCATAGACACAAGCAAGTTGTGAGTGTTGTCAGAGGCTACGAGGCGTGCTCACTGGGTAGGCAGAACAGAGCAGTCGAATTGTGATTAATGACAATTCGCATAAAGCGCCAGACAATGAGACCTTGTTTGAGTGGGAGAGTAGGAAAAACTTGGCCATAGGCTCAGAGCATATCAGTGTATCCCTGACTTATTTCCTTTCCTTCTTTACTCCCTCCACAGGAACTCCCTTTTGGTTCTTGGAGCTGAAAGAGTAGCAACCCAAATTTCACTTTTCATCTGCTCACAGATGTGCCTTTTTCTCATTCAGCCAGGCATAAAACATTGCACTTCACTGCATAAAGGACAAAGTGTTTTGGGAATAGATGTCACAGGTATTAGACACCTAAACAATGCAGCCAGGATCCCAGCAGGATTTTTCAAAGGTGAAAGCAGAAGTGACTCCAGGAGAATTATGACCCCTTCTGCTTTTTTTTAGCTGCCTGCAAGACTTAAACAAAATGAAAAAAAAAAATCCTGCTGTGTTTCCTCTTGAGGGTCACTGGCCTGAGAGCCACTTCCAGAGGAGCATAGCTGAATCACTTAGAGGAAAATAAAATAGCAATTGGAAGCACTGGAGCTTCTTTTGCTGTCTCAGAAGAGGTACCTGGCCAAGTGGATTTTTTACGGTTTCCAGCGGAACAAGATGAATCTCCTGGCACTCGTGGTAGAACCCCCTGCGGCACATCTCGACAAGCTCGCACCTGAGGCCCCTGGATAGCGCTGTGCTAGTGACCCACGTTTACATTCTGCGTATTGACAAAAAATAAAGCTACGAAAAAGTCTCAGACCAGCAACAACGAGTCTATCAGTTCAAGTAAGTCTCTTCGAGTTGCTGTCTGAACCATCCCTACCAGACAGTCCGGGATTAATTAACATTGTGCTGGGGGGTCTGTCCTGATGAAGCTGTTCTATTTTGGATGGAGTTCTACTGTAGCCATTGATAAAAAGAGATTTGGGACATTTCCCCGACGCGTGGAGCAACTGGGTGCACCTGACTCCTCATCGGCATCAGCACCAACACGTAGTGAGGCATTTAACTGCGAGCCCTGGCCAGATCCCCTGCCCCTCGGGATCCTCTGTAGCCTGGGGATTAAAAGATTCTCGGACAGGAAAAGGCTCAAAGAGAGTTCTCTTACAGCACGGTGGAATGATGGGGACATTCCTGGATTTTTTGTTGCTGAGAAAGAGGAGAAGTTTTTCCAATTTCTTGCATGTATAAATCAACCCTCTCTGCATTTTCACTACTTGGCTTTAAACAAACACAAACATCAAAAAAGTTGGTGCCTGAAAGGGAAAAACTCAGAAGACTGACTGAAAAGAAATGTCAGGTTTGGGTCAACGGAAACATTTCATTGCACCCAAACCCCAGTTGTTCACATGAGCCTAAATAAAAGGTGCTAGAACCAAGCCATAGCAGCTATTGCCAGGAGCAGAGCTAGCCGATGCTCAGGCTCTGCAGAAGCAGCAGGTATGTTTTCAGTCGGTGGGTATGAAAACTGTAGGATCTTTTTGCCCTTTTCCTCTCCCTTCCCCACCTCCACTGCAGGTGGCTTCTCCATCACACACCATCCCACCCTCCCTCTCCGCTTCGAGCCACAATTAGCACATATTTTCATAATAAAAATAAGCCTCTCCCTCTGTCCTCCCAGCTGTGCTTCCCACCCAAATTCCCATTATGAATCAAGACAAGTACATGTGTTTAAAATAACAAAAATATGCCTTCCTTCCCTCCCCAGCCTTGCTGCCTCTTTCCACCCATCACCTCAGCTCCACTGAAATATTCCCTGGAGTTTCTGCTGACCTGAAGGCACCTCGACCATCCGATTCCTGCATCAGTGTTTTCAGAGCAACACACGACCGGGGCACTGGGCAATAATGTCAGGAGCGTCTGTCACACTTTTTTAAGGCAGTCGGATGAGATCGGTGCAGAAGGACAAGGGGAGTTGGATGGAGGCCCAGAGGGAGAGCAGGGGGTGGAAGTCCTGCGTATCTGTGTGGATCTACAGGGGTTTCCACTGCAGAGCTCAGCTTGCTGACAAAGAGGCCTCTGCAGGAGCGCTCCTGGCTTGAACATCAGCTAGTGTGGAGGGTACGTAAGCCTGGAGGGGAAGAAGAATATCCCAGCTGGGCAGATTTGCATATATTGTGCCAGATGGATTAAAAAAATACGTGCCGAGGAAACTTGGAGTTTCCTTGAAGTCCCTCCACTTTTTTGGCAGAAAGCGAGAGGCTTTCCATAGGTAGACATAGCTTATCCAGCAACCCTTCCCTGATGTGGAAGTACCTAGGTTGGTTGGAAATACCACAACATTTTTTTCCATGATGAGAACGAACAGCTACATTCAACATCCTTCTCCCTGTCTCAGGGCAGTTCCTCTAGAACACAGTTGAGTAGGCACCTACTGAATGCCTTAAGACACTCCAGAAAAAGCTTATCTGTATTTACAGGTTATCAATAAACCCTCCATAAATATTTGAATGATGTATGCATTCTGAGTGAGGTTTCTGTTCCGTTTAGCATTGCACAATTTCTGAGTTGAACACTATCGTGTAGTATTCAGCCCAGTTCTTACCATCAATTACAAGTATTCATAAGGGCATTATCCAGCAAGCCAGAGGGGACATTTAAAGGACATCTGGCTATCCTAGTACATACATCACTATCCCATTGCCTATTTTCATTGCTCTGTGGGCACTGTGGACAATTTATATTCATTTGGTCAGGCTCCTCCAGGCTGGAGAGGCGAGGGTAAGGCACCACCTCTCTACACTAACAATTCATGACCCATCTCTCAGTTTTCCGTTACGTGATCTCACGCCCCATTCACCAGCTTTTATGCCTCTGCATCTACCAAAGAGTTCATTAGGACAAGGACGGTTTGATCTTTTTAAAAATTGCGCAGTGGGTGGTGTCCCTGCTAGGGATCTGCATTTTTTGCATACACGCTCCAGAAGGGCGAACCTTGAGAAAGGAGTTGTTCCCTTGGGAGCTCCGTCTCCTTTTCCAGCAGCCCTCGATGGAGGTGGTCTAGCAGCCTTTGATGGGGAGCAACACGTAGGCGTCTTGTCTCCCCTGGCAGAGCTCTGCCTGGCACAGACTGCCGCCGGTTTCAGAGCCAACCACCACGGATTTAGGCTTCCATCTAAAACCCTGCATCTTATCAGCTCGTTACCAGAGGCCAGAGCAACTCTTCAACCCACAGCATGGCCATTTATTTCTTTCATTCCCAGCACAAGTCAAAATACATTTCTATCCTTCCCAAAACACGGACGGGCTCTCCGCCACTCTCCATCCCAGGGGGATGCTCTGTCTCAGCTCAGGTCAGTGCCAGGAGAAGGCTCCCATCAGCCACATGGCAGCCCAGAGCAGAGGGCAGCCGGGCCAGTGGCACGTGGCCAGGGCACGGGAAGCAAGACGGGCTCGGGGGCAGAGGGGGAAGGGATTGTGGGCTCCCTGCGGCAGTGCAGGGACCATATGCTGGGGGTCAGCCCTGGGTGGTTTCAAGCAAGACGGTTACTAGGTCCTTCACCACAGCCAATATTCTGCGCTGTCTGCAGTCAAACAGATCTTGCTCTCCTGCAGCTCCTTTGGAAGGAAACCCTGTCGCGACCCTCCTATGCCAGGCACAAGATGATGTCCTTAAAGTAGGGGAAGCACCTGCACAAACTATCTTCACCCTGATGCCGTGAAGAACCTTTGGTGATGGGAAGCAACCCAGTAAAGGACATAAAGGAGAAGGGGTCCTAGGATTCAAAATACTTGTTTAGCATTTTCAGGGGGGGTGGGACCTGCAAGTACTTCTGCCTCTCCAGCAGCCCGCAGGCATTTCAAAGTGCAGAGGCTTACAGAAAACCTCTTCATGATCCTGTAGGCATGAGGGGGGAACTGCACCAAATAACCACGAGGAAAACCACGCCTGTTAATGCCGTACCTATACCTGATGAAACTTCTCAAAGAAGACAGTTCTCCTCTCTTTTTTTTTTTTGCTTAAGAGTACGGTTTACCTGCATAAAATCAATTCTATGCACAGATTGTACCTTGGGAAGATAGAGTTTAAGGTAATAGAGGTTTTTATTTTTCTATTTAGTTTTTAATTTATTATTTGGACAGTGCTGAAAACATGCTAAATGCTGCACAAGCATGCCTGGGGAAAAAAAAAAAAAGAAAAAAGTAAATTGAATCATTTACAGAAAACAGTCTGGCGCAGACTTTCTGCTGGGGTAATCAGGCAGGGGAGAAAGGATTAATGTCTCTGCATTATTAAGCTTTGGTGTGCTTGTCATAACCTTCCACCAGCTTTTGCATTTACTCAGTAAAACCTGGCTACCAGATGGCTTTATTTGGCTCTGCCTATGCTTCTGAGACACCCTAGTATCATCCTGTATTCTATCCAGAACCCCTTGGTGTGTTGTTATACAGTAAGAAGAGAGAGTCTGGCACCTTTCATTAGCAAACCATGCAATAAATAGCACAAGATCCCCAGGAACAAGCTGGTGCTGTTTTAATGCTCATTTAAGTCTAGCATTTTTCTGGCCAATCTTCTCTGGATTTTAATTTATATCGTAATTTCGTGTTTCTATTTTTGTTTCTGAAAACGTGTTTCCTTTTTACCTTCCTGCATCAGGAATAGCAGCCATAAAAGCTTCAATCAGTTCAGTTCTCTCCCATTAATTTTATAATTCTAGTGTCAGTATCAACTGGACTTAACCCCTAAATTTACCAGTCTAAATATAAAGCCAATTGGCCCAAATATATTTCCCATCATCTTCCAAATTTTTATTTCCTGCAGTTGTTTTGGGGAGTCTGCCCCACACCAGCGATGTCTATCAATGTTTTCAGCTTTTAACACATATTGTACAAAAGAATTCAGCAAAACTGATTTCTGCAAACAGAATTTCCCCACCTTTAAGTGTTTATGAAGCAACTCGTGAGGTTAAGAAGTTATGGCATCTCATAATCAGGTGAGCAATCACCCTATTTATATTCTTCTTATATTTTCTATTCTGTTAAGTGTGGGACAACCCTTTAGAGCACTGACTGCTGCTCTGAGCTCTCTCTTTCATCTCCCAGGTAGCTCAAGTTCCTGTGTTGGCTACCTCCAGCCTTAGGCAATGCAGAGCTGCCTTTTGTAGTCTGCAGAGTTGCTTTTTAACAATTCTGGGGAACAACTGCATCCGTGAAAAGTTCCAGAAGCTCTTTTAAAACGGGTAGCTAGTGCATGAGGTTTTATCTTTCAAGACTGGGATAAAAATCCCTGGGTGAAGAAAAAGAAGTTTAGCCCTTCAGCCTCAGTTCTCTTAAGGAAACCGCTAGAGCCACTACGAGATAAGGCGGCTGAAGGACACCTCGCGACCTCGCATCCTCCGAGTGCTGAGCCTGGGCAGTGAATCCTGAGCTGCTCCTGGCTGTGGCCGTGTAGACCAGCCTCTCCAGCTCCTCCCCACAAAGGTCACTCCTTTGGAGTGAGACCAGGACCTTTGCAAATATTGGCTGCGCTCACAAAATACGCGCATGGGGCATGAACATTAAGAAAATCCCTCAGGGGGATCTGTTTAAGATTATTTCGTGGCTGCTTGTTATTATCTAACATTAAAGGTCTAAAAGGAAAATTCAGGATAGTTTGCCTGTATGTATGACATCTTGCTGCCACGAGTTGTGTTGTCTCTTGCAGTAAAACCCTTCAGACAGGGCTTGCTGCAAGCCACAGAGCCCATGCACTGCCACACACGTGCCTCTGAGCTGAATTCCAATTTCCCCAGCTAAAGCTCGAGGACCTCAAAGTACACAAAATTTTAGAACTCCACAGTTCCCTCTGGCAGTGCCTCCAGCTAATGGCTTTTGTTCTGCCAAGCCTGGAAGGTCCTGCAGTCAAACTGGACATGGGTATCTGAGGACGAAGCAGTGAACGTAGTGAGTGCCTGTAGCCTCTCAGTCACGGTATGTCCACACTGCAACTGTTTGCCCATTTGGTTAAATAATGTATCTGAGGAAAACAGGCCTCATAGCAATGACATATTCTACCTATTAAACCCTATTCGTCACCGACTTCTGGGTTTTTCAACTGATGTTGAAGATACTCCAGTCACATGAAGAGTAGGAACAAACATTTCTAACATGGTCACAGGTTCTCAGTGTTTCTGTAGGACACAAAGACATCATCCATGCTTGAACGTTTGCCTATTTTTCTCTCTTTGTAACCCAAAGCGGAACGCGGGACAATAAATCTGCCAGCTAGGATCTCTCAGGAAACCGTCGGGGTGGCATTAACGGCCTTCTCTAAACTCGGTGACCTTAGCAAAGACCTGGTGAGGCAGTCCCGCTGTTGGCGAGCGCTCCCACGAGCAGGGAGCAAGCTGTGTGCTCAGACCGTGGGCTGCACCCCGGACGTGCCACCAGCCTCGGCACAAGAGCCCCCACGCTTTGCCCCTCGTTAGAAGCCTCCGTGCTGTCTCCTTTCAGTGTCCTTATATAATTTACAGTGGGTAGTGCCTCTCTTTGTGCTGTCTTTGCAGCACAGCTCTCCTCAGAGGCGCAGAAGCCTGCTTTGCCGAAGACACGTGTACAAACCCCTCATTTAGAGCTAGAAAAAAGGGCTGAGAAAATCTTCTCCTGGAGAACTTAATGGGGGTTTTACCATTGACGTCAATGAGGCCAAGTTCCCACCCCTTTTTTTCAAGCAAGTCTGAAACACTGAGGTCAGGTGACTGGTGGAAATTATGCGAGAATTACAACCGCCAGGACAGTCACGCAGCAGGCTGCCGTGTAAATCTTGGGTGTCGCAGGATCAACGAGCGTCGGTGCAGTTTTATGAGCAAACCTCTACACACGTCAGCATTTCGAGGCAGAGCTTACGTATCCCGGAGAGCTGCTGCAAAGCTCCCACAGCTCCTTGTATAAATGCACATGAATCCGCTGCCCGTAGTAAACGCAGATTTATTTTAGAAGCCGCCTTTCCAACCTCCTCTAAGCAAACACACAAAGAGAAGCCTCGCAACCGCACGTGGAGAAACAAGTTGAGAGCAACATTTAAACCACCTGTCCAGGGAGCTACTTTGGGCCCGTGAGACGTGCCAGCCGTGGAAAGGTCAGAGTGAAGATGCTGCAAATGGAAAGGCAGGGTCACATCTCAGCCCAGAGCACAACTGTGCTTTGGCTCCCCTGCCAGCCCGAGCCCTGGGGCTGCTGCCGGGGCTGGAAGTGGCCGCTCGGGTCCCTCGTGTATGCTGACTTGTGTGCGGGGGCCCGACCTGTGTTCACCGATAACTTCTAGGGAAAGGCTCTTCCTTGCAGCCTTAAGTGACAGGGTGATATCACCACCCCAGCATGGTAACTTTGCAGTAAAAAATCAATTGCTAAATCAGAGATAAAGATCACGCTTGGCAGGCACATCAGCAAATATCAAAAGTCCTTCACCATAACTGGACCTTCCCCGATGTTGAAATAAGAATGGCCAGAAATGTCTGACTATGTATTTTTTCATGGATTAGTCTGCGTTGTCAAATCATAAAAATTTCTGAAGAAGTACAGATTCAACAAGTTTTATATGTGAATATTCCTGCAGTGCAGACCATTTTCAATCAGAGAAAGAAAAGAAGAAAACCAGGGACTCAAAAAGTGTGGGGGTTTTTTGGTGGTTTTTTTTTTTCAATTTAAAATAGACAAATGCAACAGCTCTGCTTTATGATATTTTCCAAAGCCCATATTTTGTATATTACAGGGTGGACTAAAAAGAATTTGAGACCTTTAAAGTTACCACAGAATGGAACTGTTGTTCTCTGGCCGGTGATATTGAGCAGGCTTGAAGTTACAGGGAATGCTCTGAGAAGCGAGAGATGTAAAGAGAAAGAGGGAGTTGAGAAACATGACAGTGTGTTTAGCTCCGGACAATGGTCTGCTGTCATCCCCCTGGTTCCAACAACAGTAGTATCTAAAGGACAACACATAAGATCTTTGGAATGGAATAACCTTAGACAAGTGAGAACCCACCCATAGAGCATCTAATAATATCATAGCAGGGAGACAGGGCATTTATTTTTTTTTTTAAAGTTGCCTTTAACTCTCTCCAAATAGCTGTGCAGATGCATAGCCCAACCTAGCAACTTTGCAAACACTAACACTTGTGAATAGTTGATAAATTCTGCAAAAGCCAGTGTCTCTCCTCACTCTGCAATAAATAGAGACTGGAATTTATCAGATTAATAGTTGCAGTTTGGCTGAGTAGTGCTGAAAGCCAGAGACTTTTTTTTTAACGGAAAAATTTGTAAGATAGGCCCTTTTAAATGCTTTCATATTTCTGAAGAAAACTTTCACGCTGTTTCTGCAGCCCATGAAATCATTATTTCTGGAGGAGTTATCATCACCTAGTTCACCAGCTGGCCAGCCCTTCAGTATTGGCTTGCCTTGAAAAGAAGGCGTCAAAACCAGTGAAGAAAGTGGCAATGACTGTTAGTAGCATTTCCCACTTTACATACATCAGAATACGGAGTTCACCAGAGCAGAGACCAGGACAGAAGAGGGCCTGGCTGCCCGCCCTTCCATGCTGATCCTGAAGCTCCTCTATCGGCTGGCGAAGCTGAAAGCCCTTTGGCACCCAGGGCGCATCGTGCTAACGCCTGGAAAGTCCTCGGCACGTTTTCAGCTCTGTGTTACTCTTAAAGCCAAGCTGCAGATTCCGATGCTGCACAGGGAATTAAATGCTTGTGAAAAGAAGCAGAAGCGGGCAGCTCAAGCACGGTGCCTATCTGCTTCATCCCATTCGGACAAGGTGTCCCTGTGCCGCGGCTACGCGGCGGAGGATCCCTGCTCTGCAGGTGAGCAGTGCTTGCAGTTGCCCAGGCTGCAAACAAAAGCAATTTGCTGCATATTCTCCAGAAGAAACAAGCAGGGAGGCCCTATAAGTGTGCTATCCTGCACCGAGAGATAGACAAAGATATGCAGCATGAATTTATTTTTGTTAACAGTCAGAGAAATAATGCTAGTTATTTTAACTCACCCTTGGAGTTACTGCTCTGAAGGAATGTGCTAAATGCTATGCGTTTCTCATGTGTCTATTTGAATATGAAGATTCAACAGCATGAGGCTACATCTGTTCTAAAAAAAAAGATCAGCGCCTGGCATCTTGGTGTGTGCTGTGCTACAATTCATCAGATTCCTTGCAACGTAGCTAAGATCTACATTTTTAATATCGGCCAGTGGTGCCTCCGTTTTTTGGGTTGTTAGCCTAAATTGCCTTACAGATGTTGGATGTTCTGGGAGCGAGTACTCCAAGCCGCTTTGAAAAGCCTTAAATGAAAAACCCAATATTATTTTGGGAGGCACTCCAGAATTATCAACTGCCTAAATACATGAATATTTCAAGTGCTCCTAAAGATAATAGTGCTTGAAAGCCTCACGCAATAATACTCTGAGATGTTGTAGAGCTTACTTCCCATTATATCTCTTTCAGCATTGATTAAGTATTATTTGCTACCCCTTCTGGAGCTCATGAGGGGCTCTATGAGATTTTAAAATACCTTGAATCTGGAGCTGCTTAGTCAAGCCAGAATGCCCTGTTGCTCAGTTTGTATATATATATATAGCAAGTTCAGATTTTTTGTCACAGGCCAAAAAAGCAGCACACTATTTTTTTCCACGGCTTCAAGTTTTGTGAGTCATTCCAATACTTTTAGATAAAGGAATAGCCTGAACAAGTGCAATCAGCAGTGCTTAGTACCACATGCAATTAGAGTACACAGAAATGGCTCCATTTGAACTTGAAAACCTCTGTTAATAAATAAAGAAATAAACCAGTTCCCCAAGAGCTCCAGTTTAACACAAAACCCAGTGAAGCAGGCGCTGATAATCAGGCCAAGGCGCGCTGCTCCTAAACGGCTTCACTTTGGGGCTGCAAGGGCTGCGACAAGCGAGACGCGCACGGGTGCTCAGCTCCATTCACTTCACCTCGCACCAGCTCTATAAAAACAGTGCAATTCAACTCCTCAACACACGCAGCCACTCTGGAACATACGCATTTCTGTTACTGCCCTGCTGCTTTATCAGCTCAGTCTCGCGAGCCGACGTTTGCATTGAGTAGAATCTGTGAGGCCAAATTCAGCCCCGAACGCACAACTCTGATCGCTTTTGGAAGTCATTTGTGCTCAGCTGCTTTGAAACCAGAAGTTTCAAGGCTGTTATGTGGAAACAAAATCTTCAGCCGGCACATGTGAGGATCTGCTTCATAAATGCTTGAATATGTAAAAAGTACTGTGTGACTTCTCTAATGAATAACAACTGAGCGGCACAGCTTGACTTTCAAATATTCATAATCAATTCATTAAATAAGGAATGAATGGAAGAAAACTATGATCACAGATATTCCACAAGCAGAAGGGAAAGCTAAATGACAATTCTGATGTGTCCTCTGAATATTTTCATGAGAAAATTATATTAATATTTAATGCATGTGTTACCTTTTTCAGTCAGCTCTAATTTGAGTTTCGTTCTCTGTGGAGGGTCTGCTAATAGAATTCTGATGCTACTAATAGTTGCTCACCATAGTTGGGGAGGCAGGGGTTAACGTTACTAACGTCTGTCTGAAGAAGTTGTTCTCAACACTGAATTAGAGAATGTTGTAACCATGTAAATTTATAAACTAGCACAATAGAAGTGGAAGCCGGGTGTCAGAGCGAGCTATTTAATCTGTCTACAGAAATACGCAATCTTACAGATGGCAAACAACTCCAGATTTGAAAAACAGACCGTGAGCAGCACTGATACTACAGAAAAAGCACGTCCCCAAACAGCAAAGGCTAGGGTGTCTCACACAAAGTCAATACGCCACGTCTCTGATCAGCCTGAGTTGCCAAAGAGCTGCCTAGAATGAGTTTTCCCAGCTCTATGACGCGCCTCGGGACAGAAGCTCCCATCGTGCACCCCAGCCACGGGTGTCCAGCCTGGTGACCGGGGACCCTTCCCCAATGCCGGCAGCTCCTGGAGACTCCCAGCCCTCCTGTGTTCAGGGCTGGCACTCCAGAGCCTTCCTGACCTCCAGGACTGGTGGTAGAACTGGCCCTCAGGAGCTTCATTGCCTTCGGCCATGGGTTTCAAGAGCCACCTTGAACTGCTTCAGCTCAACGCTGCCTAAGACGTAAGGAACACCCTTAGCAGCTGCAGCTTTAGAAAACGGCAGGCAGGCTGCATGCAGGGCTTCATGCCATTCCCTGATGTGAGGGGACATTTTACGCTATTTCATGCCCCTTCTTTGCAGCGTGTTATTTTCCTTCCAAGAGAAATGAGGAAATAAAAAACATTTATAGGGTTACCAAAAAGTCCATGAAGAAATGAAAGGCACAGACACAGAGCATATAATATATATAAGTAAAGGAGCTGAAAGCTTAGGGAGGGCACTAAAGAAAGGGTGTTTCGGGTGCCTGGTGCTAGAGGTTTGTCAGTCAGCTCTCTGATGTCTATGGAGATGGCTGTTTCATGAAACAATGCTTTCAACTGGTAGGTTCAGTTTCTGAACTGGGAAGGAAAACCACAGTCTGACTGACCTGCACCGAAAAGTCGATGGAATCTGCTCTAAAGCACTTTACCTAGGCAACCAAACATGAATAACACACTGAGAAAACAAGTTGCTAATCAGGCATTTTGCCGTACCGAGCTTCCTCGCGGAACCATAATCTTTCTGCGCATCGTATTGCTCGTGAGGAATTACTGCAGGGAGATGCAAGGGCTTGTCATACTCAGAGCTGAGGAAAAGGAGAGACTTTCTGCACAATGGCTTGGTGGGTGACACTGAGCACTTCATTCACAGCGGTAGGACACTGCCCAGGAGAGCTGAGTCTTTTGCTCTCCTCTTTCTGGAGCATGTCAAGTGCTCTGCGGAGAGCAGAAAAACAAATTAGGTCACTGACCTTTCCCATGACCTTGACACAAATTCCAGTTTGCATTGACCAGCAGAGCGCCTGCTTGAATGGGACCTGTCCTGTCCTCTTTCTCACCATGCCTCACCCATTTCAAAGTGCAGGAACAGAATAGAAACCCAAAGTTCAGATAAAAAGGAGGATTTTTTTAATAACAAAACCCTCTTGGGGCCTCCCTGCCTTCATAATTTAAGGAAACTAAGTTATTTCATTCTAATTCTGATATTTAGCAATGCTGACAGCTCTAATACATTGTAGATCCTTCATATTGTTAAGCCAACTCACTCTTACAAATTAAGCTGAGAAAAGACAGATGCCGTAACTCGTGAGGCTGATAGGGAATGACAATTGTGCTCGCATTAAACGCAAAGCGCGTTTCATTCCCTCTTGCGCTGCATTCTCTAGTCAGAGAGCACCCAAACGTTTTCGCAGCAGGAATTGTAGCTCAACAGCTTGGGTTTGGGGTCAGCGCTTGCATCACGGCAGACCAATGCAGATCCCTTCTTCTCCCTGTTAGTCAGCTACCACTAGTACGGCAACCACAGTGGTTTATGTCAAATTCCTTGTAATCAAAAAAGTATTTAGGTGCTTGTCTTTGGAAGTAGGTGGCTGTGTGTGTAAGGAAGTGCTCAGTTATGCGTCTTCGCAAACTGTGTGCAAGATTTCTGCAGCTGGGACATCTCCTGCACCCTCCCCAGCTAGTTCTAGTTCTGGGCTGGGAGTAAATAAACATGTAGAGGAGTTTTCCCAGGAGTAGGTATTACACCAGTGCTAATGAGGGGATAAAATCCATTTAGCTCCACTCCTCCCCTAATGAATCCATGCTTTGCCCAGACTTCATGCCAGTGATTGCTCCTTCACCGGGAAAGGAGCTTGAAAGGAACGGGGAGTGTGGTGCAGGGTCATTAGCTAATGAGAAGAAAAATTTTGTAGCTGGTCATAATGTAGTCTAATCAGCAGAAGTGAAGAGGAGGGTCCAGACCCATGTGCACAGCCACATCTTTCAGCACTACTAGTTGGTTTTGGATCACAATTTGAATGTGTGCGATGACCAAAGGGAAAAAAAAAAAGTGTTTTCCAAAGCATTCATCACCAGCCTAATTTGGTCTCTTGTAAGTCAATAATGAATTCTTGGATTTCTGTCAACTGAAGCAAAGTTAAGCCAATGCTAAACAGATCCAAAAACTCGCCCAAGAATCTTCTGCAGCCATTCAGCTCCCATTCAGGCTCTGGCTGTGCAAGCTCACACGCCGTGCAGGTACGCGGTTCCAGCATGCAGCTGCTCGCTCTGCACAGGCAGAACAGAGAGGGTCACAAGCAGCTGGCAAAGTGGGCACATCCCTGATCCCAGAATCGCAGAATGGTTGGAGGTGGAAGGGACCTTAAAGATCCTTTTACAAATTGATGTTCGATTTCTCCGCATGAGAAATTCAAGTGTGTGCTCAGCACGTATATAAGCTGCTGCTCACATAGTTTTGGCAGAGGGGAAGAGGGCTAGAATAAAATATTTTTTGTTGTTAGGTGACTTTTCTTGTTTATGAAGACATCTTTCTTCTTGAGCTATGCAACCTTAAAGGCAAGAGAAGATGCTAGCTCACGGGAAAGCTTTGTGCTTTAAGATTATCTTGAAAGTTACTCCGTATTTTGTTGCTCTAAATAATTATGCCAGCTGCAAACCATAAAGATTAAATATATGATCCTACCCTGAGCAGAAGGCTCATCTCCCACAAAGGGAGATGAGCCAAAGACTACATCAACTGAAGCAGGGATTTCAGTATAGCTCCTCAATTTTATAAAGAAGGTGTTCATAAACACTCCTGGCAGAAAGACAGACAGATGAGGAAGGATGATACATGCATGCTCTGTCATGGGAATTTTGGATGAACTGCATGATTTATCTACTTTTTTTTAAGTAACAGGAAAGGAAAACTTGATTGGGAGGATGTTGGAAATCAGACAAGCAACTTTTTACAGAAGGGTTGATGACTTTTTCAAATTACTTCAATAGAAATCATCACGGCTATTAATATTCAATAGCTAAGTAAGAGCTCTTGAAATAGAGAAACAGAAGGAGGCAATTGTGTATTTGAAGTAGAAATTGCTTCTCTGCCTACAAGGTATCCCTGGGGACCCGGGCCCTCCTCCTCAGTGACCAACATTCACCGTTTGCTGCCATTCAATGGGGCCACCTCCCTCAGCCTTCTTCCTCTGCCACCACTGCTCCACGCACACCTTGTGCACATTTTCCATCATCACAGCTATAAAAAAGTGACGCTTTATGGTAACAAAATACTTATTTGTCTCCTTAAGTGCTTGTCTGTAATTCAGCTTAATGATGCTGCACTTTGTTGTGGTCTCTCATTGCCTAGAGGGTACTTTGTATTGATTAAGTCATCGTGTAGGTCTTGGTAATAAACAACCACATAAAACACAGTCTGGAAGAGGAAAAACCTTCCTCAGGTGGAAAAACACATTTATCAGAGTAATGAAACTTCTGGGCCGGAGAATCATTTAGAAGAAATACAAAAAGGAAGAAATTTAGTGCTTCAACAGCAACTTTCATGGAGAGGAAAGGGAAATCCCCGCGGAGTTTGGTGTTCTCTGCCCTTCCCTAAACACACCGACCAGTCCCAACACAGCACGTGGAACATTGCTCTGTAGGCGCACTGTGTACGCAGAATAGATGCAGCACTCATCCAAATTACAAAATAATGGTTTTATCCCAGTTGCAGTTGTTAACAAATTCAATTAAATTTATTTATATTTAGAGAAAGTTATAAGTACTTAACAATCAAACGTTACGTGATAAATGGCAAAAAGTAATCCAATCAAACCGTTGTGCTTTTTATTTAAGCAACGATCTGAAAAACAGGAGCTATCATTTGTGTGACCGAAATTCAAATATTCAAGGGGACCTGCAAATACTTGAGACGGACAAGAGTTAAGAAATTTCTTCCATTCCAGCTCCAATTGGAAGAAAACTCTTTCAATCCTGGGGAATTTTTTTTTTCCCCAGAGAACAGATTTTCCCTTTTTAAATTCAGCCTCACTCTAACTCACCAGCATTCACACTCATGAGCGAGTAACCTCCCAGCAGTCGTCACCGAGGGGCTTTCGCATATTCCTCCCTGGAAGGAGCAGGACCACAGAACGAGCAAAATAAGACGCACAATTTGAGCGATGGGGGAAATAACTGCTGAGGTGGTTTCCCCAGAAGAGCCACCTAGCGCTGATTGCTGCAGCCCTACAAGAGGAAATATAATCTTGATTTAAAGCCTGGAATTCTCTTTTTCAGAAGATGCACAGGCTTGGAAACATATTTGTGTTCCTAACTGTAAGCATGTGAATAATCCCATTAGAGAGATTTTTGTAACTGGTTTTATGCTTGAAGTTAAAATCACAGTAAGTGTTTAGAGGATCTGTGCCTAAGGCAGGCATCAATATTGAAAGGAAAAAGCTGGTTAATATACTTTTTTTTTTAAAGAATTATATCATTTTCTGTCTTTTTTTTTTTTTGCTGGAAAGTGCAGGAATTGAAAATTTGATTTGCTATTTAATAAATAATTCATTGCTCTTCTGATGTTTTACACTTTTTCTATAAGATCACCAGAACTGGGAATTTCTCCCCATGTGTTTTGTGTCTTTTTTTCACAGAGGCCTGATGAGGAGGAATAGATGCTGTAAAAAGCTGTTACTGACCACTGCATTTAAAAGTCTAATTTCAGTAGCAGACTTCACCTCTTTATTACCCATTTACAGGCATCTACATCGTCCTTAAATATCTCTATAGCAAACCCTTTAAATGAATCAATTAAATAGACTCCTGAAATAAAAGCTACCTTTGTTAAGAGTTCCAGCATTTTTGAATGCATTGCTTCTACTCAAGCTGCTAACAATAAATATAATATTTATCTAAAAATTTTGTGCAGAACATTAATACTACAGCACCAGTGAAAGCGCTTGAAATTATTTACGGCAGATAAACAGCCCTTCAGGCATTTTCTTTGGCAATCTTGAACAAACCATGAACTCTGGGATCCCAACAAGCCCTCACAGCCAATGTACGACACCACATAGTGTTGTGGCTCATCTGCAAGAGAATAGGAAGGTTTTCCCCTTCCGTGTCTCTTGGGCTGAGCATTTTACCACTGGTAGGAGGGGAACAGCTTAGCCCAACAAGTTTCCACTTCCAGCCCTTCAGCAGCACGACCCAGGGCTCGTGGGTCTCCACCATCGATCGTGACCCACCAGAGTGCTCTCTGCTGTTGATGTGACCATAAACTCAGTGTGCTTTCCAGATTTTAAGGATATAGCTTTATAATTTGAGGCTAAGAATCACAACCAAGGCTAACACTGCACTCCAAAAGAGATAGCATGGGTACACAAATTCAAGAAAGGGTCCGTGATAATCTCATGTAACCTCTGCAGGTGGCTGAGGCACCAGGCACACTGCTTCTCCGGTGGCAATTTCTGGCCGTACTTAAAATTTGGATACTGTGCAGTACAAGAAATGCCAGTGTCTTCAGAGCCTGACTCCGATCCTATGCAGGATTCACAGCCTAGGTAATTACATTTTGCTCGGTGTGCAGCGTGGTGGTGGCGGCAGCCGCTGAAAGCAACGTGCGATGCTAAAAGCGTATCAGAGAGGAGCTGCAGGATGTTTCCTGAAGCCCAGAGCAAAAAGTAATATCGCTTGGAAGATTTTCTTCATTCAAGTCTCTCAAAAGATATAATCACAGTGCGGCGGGTGTAAGGGGAGGGTAATAATTCCGGTAATTTTGTAGTTTCAACAGCCCTAGGAAAAGAAGCCACAATCCCATTGTAAACAGCAGCATCTTTGTCATGCAAATCCGTGACTTTCCTGTGTTCTACTCCCAAGCAATCAAGCTTTCACTGCAAACAACCATTTCTCTCACCTCCACATAAATTAAGTCCAGCCTCTAGAACAAAATGACAAAAGAGCACAGAGAAGAACACAACCAGCTGTCCCAGAGTGACTACGTTAGAAGGCGCGGTCTGTCGTAGAGACTAACGCTGCTCAGAAATTTGAGCTCTAAAGAATAAAATGTGTCCTGGCACCTGATATTGTAATTAGCTGTCATTTATGTATTTTCATGTCTCGGTAGAGTTGGGTGAATATGGGCAAAAGGCTGGGTTTGCAGTGGGCATTCAGAAGGAATGCTGCTGAAGAGGGTCCCCAGAGGCTGTGGGGCTGGCAAACTGTATTCCAATCTCTCTCTTGCCTCCAATTTCTTTGAGGGTTTTTTTTTTCCAATTTGTGAAACCAACACCACCAATTTACTCCTAAGTAAGAAGTGCCCTAGTTTTACTTTGAGGTGTCCGTCTGCAGAATTTCTGGGGTGGGTAAGCCCAACAAAGAGTTTTGCATTTGGTTCTCTCTTACAGAACGTGCTAGGTAACCCCTTTCTTTCTTGGTGCATGTTGTGCTTGCATCTGGTGAACATTTCTGGATGCCAGCGTAACAGAGAGCAGGCGTGTGGGAAGGGGGATGAGCGTGGCTGCTGAAGGTACAGATGTGGCTTTGAAAACCACGTGGAAGATGTCACAACTCTAATCATCCTCTGGTCCAAAGGGAATCCAACCCACGTGTGAAAATTTAGTATCTGCTAGTGCCCTTATTAAAAAAAATATAAAATAAATAAATAAAAAATGTATCTGTGATTTTTAGAGGTACCAACAATGAAAACCCTGTCTGAAACCAATGGCAAATGTGGATGTTCAAATCTTCAAATAAAATCAGACTTTAAGTGTTTTATTTATTGAGACTAACAACCAATTTTGAAACCAACAACCAGCCTGAATATCACCATTGTGAAAGGCACAGCATTCTCCTGGCAGGGCTCGCCTTTCCAGGAAACACTTAGGAACATCCTGTAATTTGTGCTCCTAGGAAAGCTGAGGAAAGGCAGGTTTGAGCAGCGCTGCCAGCTCTTGTGATTTTATCATAAATGCTACAATATTTCATGTTTTCTTTAAGGTCTAAAGTCCCAGATTTATGATGAGATTCTCAGATTACGCATTTGAAAAGGTAAGCTTCTGGTTCTCATAGCTGCAGAGAAAGCCTGAAAACCTGAATTTTAGACTCCATAGTGAGAAGACAACAATCCCTGCAATCTTTGTGTTAGAAAAAAAAAAAAAAGAAAAAAGACTCTTAGCCAATCTTGTACGTTTTGGGAACTTGACTCAGAATTTGAATTCTTTGATTTGTCATTAATGCTTAACTTCAGCTTTGCAAACCAGCCCTCATGTCAATGTCCAAGTCTTCGTATTTTCCATACAAAATTGGCAGGTTTGCACATTTTTTAGGGGCTGTAGCTTTATGGCTGGTCAATATGCATTTGTGAAGACCGTAAACACAAGCCCTTTCTAACCATCACGAACAATTCCCTTTTCTCACACTGTTTCTCGATCATGACCCACTCACTGGATTTCCATGTCTAAAGAGAAGGCGGCCAATATTTGTATTTAGAGCACACTGATATCGGAAGCGATGGTGGGCCTTTATCAGCGCTGTGCTGAGAGCTCTGGCGCTGCGCTCAGAGCCACGGGCATCTCCAGCTTCTACCCAAGAGCCAGGTATAACCAAGAACATTTTATCCAAAGTTTTGAGAACTGCTTATTAGTAGATAAAGAGCGGCTTTCGTCTAAAATACCGCCCTGTGTGGTCTCCAGCACATTAATGTCTCATTTAATATTTGATTTTTTTTTTTCCATAGAGCAAATGAATGCTCTGCACTAAACTGTCCTGTGTTAGGAAGACCGTGAAGCAAGAGACTGCAGTCAGCACAAATATTTATGGTGTTTTGTCACCAAAAATTTGAGGGGGTGGAGAAGGGAAAGGGCGGAGGGACCTCCTGATCCCTGAGCACTCCGAGACATCAGTAGTTCCTGACAAAGCCTAAACCGAGCATAGCAGGGAAGAACACAAGTAAGCCTCTGTAGATAGATCATTTCAAATGTGATTTAAAAAAAAATAAAAAAAAAATCTAGTAATTTCAGTGTCATGCTTTCTGAGGTGCATAATACATAATAATTAGGAAGTTGTCTCTTTACTTGCACCCCAAGTAGCCAAAACTGACACAAAAGATCACATAATAAAATAGTTAAGAAATACTGTTAAAAACACCACGTGGCATTTGTGTGCATTCAAGAAGTTTTGATTTACCAGTCCCAGCTGTTAATGGCAAAGGAAGAATTTGCGTTGCCCTGAGTCAACACAAAGGTAACGAGGCCCCGATCTCGCTTCGCGCCTGCCCACCCCCGGATCTACACGGGGTTTACTCATCGTTGGGGTATTGCCCAGCCTAACACACAGCTCTGAGCCCACTGCTATCAACCACTTAATAAGGTAATTCTAGAAGCCCGAGTTTGTTTCCGTAGCTACATAACATTACACAAACATTTTGGTTGCAATTTTGTGGTGACGGTTTCATAGTTATTTGATTAAAATGCAGCGCTGTGCTGCTCGGAGCCTGGGAGTGTCTGATATCAGTGAAAGCTCTTTAGAAGTGCTACAATTTAAAATTACAGCTTACCCAGTTTGAAGGGATATTTTTAGTCTATTTATTCAGAGTATAAATATAGTTCTATACATCACTGGTTTAACGTCTCCCTCTTGAGCTGGGCAGAAAGACGCTTTACCCGGCACCAGACAGAGGTCAACAAACGGGTATCTTTTTTTTTTTTTCTTCCTTTTTTTTTTTTGGTAAAGCAGCATTAAGTGCTTTAGAAAGCAAAGAATCTTGTCAGCAAAGGCTGCATGTCTAACCCCTTTACTGCAGTGACCTACTTATAGAAAATACTCCTATTGAAACGAGGTTTTTCCAAGATCTAGCATTTCAAACAAAAACGTATCTAAAATTAGGTGGAAAGCGTTTAAGGGATCCCTGAGCAAAGATAATCGGAAGAAGAAAAGGCGAGGGAAGGGAAGCGGCGATGAATCACCGCGCAGCCAGGAGCAGTGATGTAGTGCATATTTCTATGAATGGCCATTCTCTGGCTTTATTATCAGCAGCTCCGCGAGTTAGTTATTTCTGATTATTTGTTTGGGCGTCAGGGGGATGTTTGCGCCCGCAAACCCCTGGAAACCAAAGTTTTCCGTACACACAGAAGGCAGGGCAGCGCCGGCGCATCTCTGCTCAGCTGTTGCCCTTGCCCTTGACCTCAGGGGACCCTCCCTTCTGCACGACAAGGCGGCAGCACGGATTTGGTTTCTGGGTTAGTGTAGCTCCGGGCTTTCCTGGAGCTGGGTTTGCTCATTGTGCTGAACTGTGGTGAATTCTGCACGAAGGAGTATAATAAACAGTCTCTCCTAAGCACGTTGCTCTTCCAGTTGGAGCCTACACCTCAGCTATAGCAAAACTTACAGACCCCGGCAAGCAGAAAAGACCACAAAGAATAAGTGTGTTCTGCAGGTAGCATCGCGGTGGAGATCCCACCAGAAAAACACCCACAAAAGCCAGCAGAGCCCCTTCTGGGCAGTGTTTCTCACCAAAATCTTGCATCTTTCACAGCCTGTGGATGGAAATGGATGCCTGGGAGGGAAACGTGTGCAGCGGCCCTCTGTTGAGGCAGAGGTGACAATTCAGTTCTCTGAGGCGAATGTGAACCGGGAGAGAAGCTTGGCAGATGGAACACGAGGGAAAAGGTGAGATTTTTTGCATATTCAGAAAAACACACGTGAGGAGGTGCAGCACAGGCACACGGATACACGTTATGGGACCATCCTGAGAAATTCATGTTGTTTCTAAGGACACACATTTATCCAAGTCCATAATAGATGTTCAGGCACAACCTCCTTTTAACACCTTTTGAAGACTTCATTTTGGAGATGATCTTTTCACTGCTAGCTTACAACAAATGAGTAATTTTGCTGAGGTGGATCCCAGTTTCATTGAGGAATACGGTTACGATTATTTTTTTCAGCTTTCACTGATATACATTAAAAAAAAAACTCTCCCAAAATCATGCACCAGAGAGGCAGGAGAGACTCTGCAAGCCATTTCAGTTCTGCTCCCCTTCCACTATAAATCTGGACACGTGTTGTGATCTTTGCATGTCCCAGTTCTTCACCTGAAGTGTCTGGTGAAGCCCGCTGTCTCATCTAGACAATCTGACGCTAGGTTCCTCACATTTAGGCATCACTCAGATGCTGCTGTGACTAAATAGTAGAATTACAAAAAAAAACCAAAATCAGATCAGTTTAATCCTTACTTCATTACCTGGCTGTTCTTTTATTCCTTTATTTACTCTCGCCCTTTCAGAAAATGGAGATTTCTACTTTCTTGGGACTATTGAAATGCAAGGGGTGATCTGGGGAAATATTCCTCTCCCCAGGCTGCGGCGCAGAGGCTGTCGATCGCGGCTCTGCACTCGCCTGGTGTGTGGAATACATATCGACGTCAAGGGGAGTTCCTCCCGCAGAACAAAGGTGGAATGCGCAAGCGGGAACAGTGTAGAGAGGGTAAGGAAAAAAAAAAGGGGGGGCTGCTCCTATTGGGCAGATGAAGAATAAATACAGTCTCCACTGCAGTCAGGAGAATGATGTGACGTAGGCAGCTTTCCTCCTCATTTTTGTCTCGCCATAAAGAAACCACTGGGGAAAAAAAAAGAAAAAAAAAAGCAGCACCCCACGCAATGCATAGCATATAAAATAAAAATACTGGGGAAGCCGTTTCACACTCCAGTGAAGTACACAGGAGCCCGGATATCATTTCTGCGTCGCTCCTGCGGTTTTGTGTCCCCCGAGCTCTCCCAATGGAATTCGCGGGATCTGCAGGCGGCAATGGGACTCCCCAAAACGCTGCAGTTCTCACAAAACCTGCCAGCTTTGGCGCACAGACAGCCCCTTTGGAATTCCGCTCAGGGGAGCTGGGTGGGTTTTGCCGTGTTCTCAGCCGCCAGCTGCCCTTTTTCATTTCTCCGTGAGTTATTATAGGCACAATAAGAAATACGTACTTTAACCTGGACTTCTACAAATCTTCATGAACAAACCGCATTGCTTCGTGAGAGAAGTAAAGCTCGTTAGCTCTTTCCCCAAGTGCTTTTGCAGCTTTTAATTGCTGCTAGATTAAACATAGGCTACTCGCAATTATTTTTGTGCAATCTGAAATCTTAGGATTACATACAGTAGTCTGCATCCTACTCCCCTGAGAAAAATGCCATTTCTTATTTACAGGGCAGAAATACAACAAGACAGACGACAACGTGAACGCTGCCTAACTTATCACCTACCCCACAGCAAGGATTGCACCTGGAAAGTGTTTATTGCCAGGAAGACAGCCTTCCCCAAGATATTTGTAGGATGTGACTCAGGATACTGACTAATAGAAAGTTACTTTACTCATAAACCTGCTCTGTCCCTAATCCATCTGTTATTCTTGTTCTTACAAACGGCAAAACAATTTGGCGGAATGTTTTTACGCAGATATAATACATTTACATGATTGACTCTCCATTGCTGCTGCAATAGCAAGCCTGTATAGCATGAGAATATACTGTAGGAATTCCTTTCTGGGTAACATTTTTGCGATGGCAGTTCCAGGTGAGCCATCTAGAGGCAAAAGCAAGATTTTCTTAAGAATACTCCACACTTCTAGTGTTATGGATTCCTCTCAAACAGATATCCTAAAAAACTCATAGCATCATATATACCAAAAGCTGAGAGATTGCCATATGTGAAATTCATAAACCTCTTACATGCCTTAATTTCCTGCATCCTCACGCTATGAATTTAACAGTTTCTTCTGCTTTTAAAAATTATTTCTGAGAGCAGTTTGGATTGCTTTATGCTAATGCAGCATCAGGGAAAGCCTACATTAATTATAATAAAGAATATACCAAATAAAGGAAGGAGCATGGAGTTAAAAAAAACCCGAAAAAAAAAGACTGAACAAACCCCAAAACATGGAATCTCTTCCTGCTTTGGACTCTCTGCGTGATGCTGGGAAACTCTCCCAACCGAAGTCAGTTTTACCACCCATAAAGTACGGCTCGTAATTTTACTGTCTCTGTAAAGCACTTTATGATCTTTGGATGAAATACCAAAACACTACAATAAAGGTACACACACAGTAAGTACGATGAATGGCCACGTTTTGCCTTTACTTCCATCTTGCTTAATCCTATTAAAACCAGAACTACACAGGGCATAAATCAGAGCAGAGCAAGCTGCCTTCTCTGCACTTTGCAGTAGCAGCATCACAACACAGCTTGTGAAGGGAGGATAGAAGTCACCAATCTAAAACACAGCTGGGGTGACCTTAGGACAGAGGTGCACCTGGGGCACCCCACAGGAGAGTTTAGAGCAGGTAGTCTTCAAAAGCTTATTTACTATTAAAATTGCTAAACTCCTTTGAAAACACTTCTATTCGCACAAAATTCCCCTGTACCATCTAACCGAACCTGACTGAAATACAAGATTTTCTTCTCAGCACGCTGGCTAAAGTACCAAGCCCATCACTTGAGCTGTTGTGGGGTGAAAGGGCACTGGGGCCGGGGGGTAGCTTCAGCCCCAGGGACTCAGAGCCCCAAATCCAGCTGAGACAACCCTGCTTTAGAAATTGCTGGTGGCCAGCACGGCCACAGCTACAGGGTCACTAAAAGCAGACGCAGATGTCCTGCCTTGGTACAAATCACAGCAACTGCAATGGGAAACAGAAGTGAAAAACCTCACTTGGCAGCACCGTTCCAAGCCCACGCGTGGGCATCACTGCTGCACACCCTGGGGAGCGGGAAGAGCCCTCCCCGGAGCACCAGCAGGGCCTGAATGACCCTTTAAAAAACCCTGTACAAAGCCTGAGCTGAAATCTGTCTGCCCTTTTGCTTTTCCCTGTAGTGTAAAGCCTCCATCAGCATACAGTCAGGCAGGTCACGCTGATCGTGAGTACTGGTGTGAGCGAGTACTGGTGTGCGATGCTGGAGGTTGCCCACAAGGAGGTCATCGTGGTTGGGAGCTTCAGGAAAGCAAAGAAGGAAGGATGGGGATAAGGGACAGGCTGCTGACCTCCTCTCCCTCCCCCAAGTTCACAGGGCACGTTGGGACAGCTACTTCGGGAAAACACTGTGTTCTTGTCAAAAAATAACTGGAATAGATGGGGGCAAGGAGCCAATAGAGCGATGGTTCCCATCAGGAGCCAGAAGGAATCAGAAAATGTCTTCTAGCCTCGAAACGCAGGTTTTCCACGTGGCATGATGCTGTGCGTGGAAGGGGAGGCACAGACAGAGGTGAAAAATGGGGGGGCTGCTTGCACATCAGCCCCTGAATGAGTCCCAACCCAGTGCTGTGCAATAATGGCCAACAAAGTGAGGTTACGAGAGCACACGGGCTTCTGCCTGATGCTTCCCTGTATGAGCTGGCACTTTACTGGGGCTCCAAGGGCTGACCGAGCTCACGAAGTTGCCACCTCAGCTACTGGGGTGTGAGCTGGAGGTGGAGATCTGCCCCGACGCTCAGTCCTTTCCCTACCTCTGGCTTCAGCAAGCCGTAGGCAGCCCCTGCCTGGCTCGCAGTGCGCTCCAGATGTGTGCTGCTGTCTTCTGCGCAAGGGGCCAGCTGGACTCCAGTCCCCATTTGCTTCAGACAGCTGTGGTCTCCTGTGGCTTCCCTCTTTGACTCAACATCATAAATGCTTGATAATATAATTGAACAGTTCTTCTTTCACCCTTCTCTTTTGGGAATTACAGGGGTTTTTTTGTTAACCGTTTAAATAGCGTCAATAATTGCCCTCATGGAGTTGGAGATACCTGGTAGGAATAAAAGTATTCAGCAGTTTTCCACAGACACAAACAGGATAAGCCTCATGTATATATCACAGACACTTATTCAGACAGAATAAACAAATTCCATCCTACAGCTGTTTCCAAGGTAACTGAACCAGGACCACAGAAACAGACTGCGCAGCTCAAAGAGTAGAAACAACAAAAAAATGCAGCTTTTCTTCCTATCTCCAAACTTTTGAATTTGTAGGGCAACATATACGATACAAATGCTTCAAGAATGAAATATACAACTGGGAAACAAGCACCTGCTCTCATGTAGCCAAGATACATGATGCTGAGAGTCCTCTGGTGCATCACTTATAGATCCACTAAGAACAACCTTGTTGGTGGTCTGATCTCTGCTGGAAATCCCTGGAAAGTTGCAGAGAGCAGTCACCAAAAATTGTGTGGTTGTAAGTATTTCTCTAATGTGAAATCTAGCCACCTTGGGCAAATAGGCTTCATGTGTGAGCCAAGAGGAAACCAGCCCCGTACAAGGGACTGGTGACATTCCTGCTCTCTTCAGGCGACACAAGGGCTCCCTGTAATTCACATACTGGGAGCTCCCAGCAGATGGTATCACCTTGCAAGGTGTGAGCAAAATTTCTCCTCAGTGAAACACCTCCCATCTTGTCTGCTTTCTCTTTCAACTCAACAACTCTGAAAATTGCTTATTCTGCCCTCTTGCAGCCCATCGGCAAATGGGACGCACAGTAGTAACTGTTCGTGCACAGCTCCCAGTTATCCAAGGAAAACAAGCCTTCACCTGAACTTCAACCAGAACATCCTTAAACAACTGTGAGAAAACTCTTAGTTCTCCCGTTAGCTGACTGGCCAAGAGCAATTGATAAAACTAAGCAGCAAGCACCCTTTGTCTGAAATTCAGATGTCTCATTTCAAAGCACACACATTTGTCAAGCGAGAAAGCATTTAGTTGCTGCAGTAACTCGCCTGAACGTACCTATTTTAAAATTTGATCACCTACATAAAAGAAAGAATAGGACCACATCATTTCATTGGCTGCAAGTCATAACCTTCCCTTAAAACTGTGCACTACCTTAAGGCGCTGTGAATACAGCAGGCAGTAAAATCCTGATGTTATTCATATATCACCTAGCTAGGAACAGCAGCCGGTCTCCTGGGGCGAAGCTCATTAGTAGGCACAGCAGGTACAGGGTTTTGCAGCCCAGACAGTTCAGGTTTCCCCTGGGTAACAGGGAAGCACTGGAGGGCCGGGCTGGGCATCAAATCACAGCAGCACACTGCTTTTCCATTTCAGTGTGGCTGGCGAGCACCAGGACGGAGCTGGCTGGTACCTGCAGCTCTGGCGTTTCGGATGCAGGAGTGCCTGAGCTCCTCTGCCTTGTTAAAAGGCCAGGGATATCTCTCTCCTGAGGACAGTATCCTTTACCACGGAGAAGATCTAACGTGAACAGAAAGCTGCAGCCTGCCGGGGGAGCGCAGCTGGTCTGCAGGTTGGCTGTCTCACGTGGGAAGCTGCCTCCCACTGCGGTTCTGCCGCGCACTCCTTCCTGCTGGAGAGCCCAATTCCTTCCGAACGCCACCTGCAGAATTACTGAACCCGTGAGCCACTGAGACTGGGTGGTCTGAATGTGAAAATGCAGAAGGGAATTTAAAACGAGGCCAGAGAGCCCTGAGGGGTCAAACTCAGTGCCATGCCGATGGTGAATTCCAGGAGAAGAATCTATTAATACTGCCTGATGAGCTTGCTCATCTGATTTGTTGTAACGTACAGGTAAACTGTACCACAGCTAAGCTTTAGAACAGAGATAAGACCACGAGTAAACCTACACACACCCACTTAATTCCATAATACAAGCTGCGTACATATTATGGGATATAAAATGAAACATATCCATGACTTGGGTTTGTATTTTCCACTCAACCTTATTTCTCCCACACCTGTAATTAGTGTTCCACGGGAAGCACAACGAACCGCCTCCAAATTCTACCAGACTGCTCCTATCTCAGAATTCATATGAGGAGCTCCCCTTGTTTGAAGTAATCTCCAAAACCAAAGGAGTTCGCTGCTGTCCCAAAGGGTTGATGGAAAGATCATAAGGCACCTTGAACTGGCCTCTCCCTTTAACCGACACGGACCACTGACAGAAGATTTTTCCCATGAAGGACAGCATACAAAGAATTAAGGCTTAGCCATCCTTTCTCCCCATCAGCTCTGTGAACCTGACAGGATTTTTGCCCTCTTGCTTTTGGTTGCTCCTTAATTTGTCTCAGTCATTCTCTTCTGGTTCTCTTCTAGCCTAGCAGACTTTATTTCTTTTTAATACAAGTCCAAGAGTGAAGTGAAAACATAAATCAGAAGGAAGGATTTCAGCTTTGTTAAGCTCACGAGCTGCACCATGTACGTACGTGCTCGAAGAGTACAAAGTGTGTAGAGTTTGAAAGGAAGCAAGCCTTAAGTAATTAACCTCAAATACTGTAATTATCAGTGTTGGGTTTTTTTCCCCCCAGACTCTTAAGAAATCACTTCAATGATTGTTTTGTTATTATGGAAACCACTTAATATGAAACACCTCAGGTTAGAAACGTTAATAGCAGATGAGCTTTTGTGATCACAGAAGGTCTTCTAGCGGTGGATCGATGGAAGTAGAGAAGCTGGCAGGCAGCTGCTAGCTCAGGGTTGCTTTTTATTTTAGAGATCTTTCCTGTAGAATTTGGCAAAGTTTTAAAATTCAGTCTCATATAAAATTAAATGGAAAAAGAGCAGTATGTTTTCCTTAGGTTTACTCAGTACAGCGTTTCCTGACTGAAGCAATAGTTGGCCTTGGTCACAAATAGAGGAAGGCTCATAATTTCCCACCAAAACAAAACATGCCCTCAATGTCTCACTCTGGCAGAGGCTGTAACTTTCTGGGAATGACAGGCAGCACGTACGCACCGCTTGGTTTAGGTGACCGTGGCTCTCTTCTGCTCCCTTCCTTCCTTTTTCTTGTTCCCACCTTGAAGAAGACAAAGTTAAACTTAGTTCAAATGACCAGTGGTATTGCACAGTGGTATTGCTTTGTCAAAAGGTCAGTGAACCATTTTGCCAGATGGGGCTTTCGAGTCTCTAAGGAAAACTGGTGAAATGAGGAAACTGGTGAAAAGGAGAAAAGGCACTTCATGTTTGCCTCACAATGACAAGACATGTATTGTTTTCTCTAGATCAAAATCTTTTTTATAACAGTCACAAGTATATACCATCTGCATCCCTAGTCCTCTGTGCCCCAAAGAAATGTTTGGGTTTTTTTCCCCTTGCATTATATATAATAGTATATATGATAACATAAACCCAAATAAGTTAAAGCTCCACTTAGAAGCCTTATGCATCTATAAATATATAGTCCTGAAATATATGAAGTTATTTCTCCCAAATGTAGATAGCTGGTGCTGAATTACATTGAAAAACAAGGTACATAGTGAGAAACAAGGGACACAGGCTTCACTCTAAGTCTGAACAGTTCTTTGCAAAATGGATTACGCAAAACTGTCTCACAGGCTACCAGTAAGAAATTCGTTGCTCTCGGGGATGGCATATTCCTGGGATCGAGGCCGTGCGTCCACACTCTTTTCAGAACCAGAGAACTGTATTGTATTTGCTGATTCCGCAATAAAAATGCTAGCAATATTGTTAACTGACTTCCCCTCCCAATTTCTGCTGCTAATACAGTAATTTTTCTACCTCCGGGATTATATTACCTACCAACACAACCGCAAATGGCCTGGAAAAGAAGGGAGTTTTATCGCACTGCTTTAGGCCACGTCTACATTGGGTTGTTGAACCACTTTAGCTGTGGTTAGCTTGCATTAAAGTAGCTGGTGTGCACATCGGACTGGTTTGCAAAGTGACTTAGTACCTTAGGCTACACGAAGCACCCCTCCTCGGAGCAGACACTCATCCGTTTTGCAGGGAGCCTGCTCCCTGGGGAGCTGACGTGGCCCGAGCTGCTCTGCTGCCACGAGCCCTTTCCTTAGTATCTCACTTTATACTAAGCTGCCTTGACGTTTCTACGTCTCCCGTGTGCTGAGGCTGCCTTGGCTATATGCACTTTCTGTTAAATCACCAGTAGCCCCACGGACATCACAATATCAGGTTTATTTCTCTGCTCTGTGATGCGTGCATCTCCCTGGGTTGCTTCACGGGTCCACAGCAAGATACCCCACAGCGTAGGTGCTTTTGGGGAATTGCTAGGGCAGAAAGGCAAACGGTTGACCAAAGCTTGACTCAAAGCTGAGTTAAAGCAAAGGACTCTGAGAAAAGTACCATAACACAAAAAGACCATGATGGAAACACAAGAAAAGCTCCTAGACATGAGATGATGAACCTATTTTTGTATCCAAGACAGAGACAAAGCCAAGACCAGCATGGTGCATGACAGCTGCAGCAGCACTGGGGTAAGTACCCACAGGGGAACTGGCAGGCCCTGGGAAACCACCGAGAGCACCAGCACCCCGTGCGTACGCGGGGTCAGACCCAGAGGAGAATTACAGGGTGGCTGAGGCTCAGCAGATGTGGCAGAGACACACAGGGCCCCAGAAGGGCAACTGCACTGCAACACAATCTCGACAGCCAGCTGCAAACCGCTGCTGGGACTTGCCAGCAAGAACTATGTGCTATGTTCTCGCCTGCAGGGATTTCAGAGCGCTGGGTTTTTGTCTGAAGCTACACTGCAGGAGATGACCTCCTTCTACCTGCCTTCTAAGCCCACTCAGAGACGCCACCTCTGTCCTGTGATGGTCACAGCTTTCCTCTCACTGTTTGTCCCCTGCTGGAGCGGGGTCAACGAAGCGTCCTGCTGCGGAGGATGTTGCCCAACCACCTCGCTGTGGTCTCTGGCCACCAGAGGAGGAACACAGTGCCCGGCAGATGCTGTCCCCACTCCCCTGGAGCTCTTCAGAACTGGCAGAGTTATTCAAGCTCTGAGGGCTGGTTTTCTCTTTGCCACAGTACACGTTCGCTGTGTCTTAAAGCTTCGGCAGTGTGTCATTCGTTCTCTTTTACTGGCCGTTTGGACAAACTGGCCAAGCATAACAAGGGAGTTTTGCACTCAAAGACTCTTTTCCTTTCCAAACATGACAAAAGACAGTAAATTTAATTTGTTACAACCTTTTGTATGAATAAAGGAGGGCTATAACTCCTGGGCAAATGAAAATAATATATTACAACATTGCCTTTGTGCTTCTCTTTTATGCTGGAAGTTCTTTCTAGCTAGTGTCATAGTATTAAACACCCAACAAATCTATCAGTACCGAAGCACAGAACCACTCCAACTAAAGCATAAAGTTTTGCAACCAAATCTCAAACCCTCCAAAACCAAATGTCCAGACTCCCACCAGACTCCCTGGTTTTCCCAGGGGAATGAGATTTATGCAATCCTGCTGCGTGTATAAGCATGCCAGTCCACCCCAGTAACTTTGTACCCATTGGAAAATTTCAAAAGAGAGTCTGAAGACACCAAGTTTCTGCAAATTCAGTAAAAATACGGAGACAGGTGGCAGAGAGAGACGCTATCAGTGCCCCATGAAGGCTGCGTGGCAAAGCGAGCTCAATCCTTACATATCAGATAATCCACAGCGTAGACGTGTAGGACACCAGATTTGTTTGTCCTGCAACCCAGGCTGCAGCTCAATTTTATTACTTTTTTTGCCATTCTGCCCTTAAGATTCCAGATTAAGGTCATTCAGTGTTTAGGTTTCTTTTGTGCATTTTTAATTTAGGTTTTTTTCAACCAAAGACAGAGCATGCCAGCAGCTGCACGTGCGAGCAGAGGAGCTGCCTCAGACGCAAACAGTGGTCAAACATCAGTCCTCCTGTCACACTACCAGACTCTCCAACATCCTACCTGCAGAAATAACTGGAAAATTACTTGAAAGACCACCTTAACTGGTAAGGTATTGCAAAAGCTAAACAATCTCCCACGCCTCTCTTCTCCAATTCTCAGGCAGTTGCTGATGCACTATATTAAATTATTCTCACATTTGCATCTCATCCCTGGTAAATTGCAAGGAATTTAGTTCCTAACTATGTATTTTTTAATATATATACACAGTAGTAAGTTTCAGCTGCAATCCAGTGACAGACAAAGACATATTCCCGAGGGAAGATTTGCAATTTATATCCACGACTGTACTTTTTATATAGCTTTTGTGTTGGACTAATGGTGAGGCAAGCACGAGGTTTGTCTTGGTTTCCTTGGAACAAACTCGCTGTTTCTAGAAATCCCATATGATTTATTAATGAAGTGCCCAGGAAAATTTCAGACTGTTAGTTTTTAGGTAGAGTAGAATTGTAAGCCCCACATGAATTACGGCTACCCTACAGAAGAAAAGTCCATCACTTGTATTTTATTTCCTACTATGCATCCCACACTTGAAGAGCCAACACCCTGTGTTCAGGCAAATGGCCTCTTTCGGGCTACGCGTCAAATTTTATTAGAAAAACACAATTATAAAAGTGCCCATTTAAATTCATAGATACTAACAGGTCACTCAAAAAGCCTGTATTAGACTGGAAAATTACACTGTGTACTTTTTTTCTGAATAAAGCAGATGATATTCTACTGACAAATGAATAGTTTATTCTGAATTTTACCCTGATAGTAGTGCTTTCCCAGCTGCCTCTTTCTGTTCCAAAACTGTTGGCTATTTTCTTAGAATATATGATAATTCTAGGACACTTGCATTCTCAGAACCATCCTTGACAGCTGTAGAAAGACCCAATGTGGTCAAGATTCCTCAGCAGTGAAGCTGAATTATTTTAATGGAACTACAATAGTTGATCAAGAAGACATGCAGGTCTCAAGGGTACAGAGAGAGGATATTCATGGTCCTTTTATCTGTTATAACACACTAATGGGGACCCACCAGTACACTGTAGCCAATTTACTTTGGGTTTAAGGGAATTCCAGAACTTTAAATTACTAGAGACAACCAAGTTTCTAGCATCACTTGTGTTTTTTTCTTCTTTTTTAACCTTATATCCTGATGGTTCTTCATTCCCACTTGTTTTATGAAACTATGCAATGACTGCTTGGTTTGGGCTGTATCTAGGGCTTTGTACCACATACAACAGGAACAATAGAGAGATTTTAGGAAAGCATGATAGAAGTTGCAGCTGTCCTACGCGATGCCTTGGCGCTGTGTTTTCCGAGAGGACAGCCCGCGCGCTGCAGGACAGATCGGTCGGGTCTTCCAAGCCCTTAACACTCAGTGAAAGCATCTATCTCACAGGGGGTTCCAACGCCAGCTTATAAAAATGCACAAAATACAGCCCGATTTTTTTTTTTTCTTCTATTGGAAAATATGGTCATTCTTCTATAGGGAAATTATTGTAGGAACCATTATGCAAGTGACGTAATCACGTATATCCCACATGAGAGATTGGGAGATTAAAGTTTCAAAGGGCCAATGTCTAACTTTTATTGAGTTTCCTAAGCTTCTCCGGAAAAGCTCTGCTCTTACAAAGGCCGAGGCTGTAATGTTATTTCTAAAGGCTTCAGCCGGGCAGAGGTTCCACGCTGGCTATTACTCTAAAATAAATAAGCAGCCTCGACCACAGGCGAGAGAAGCTGCAGCGATCCTTACGTAAGAGGTTGCCCTAGATGGTCAGAGAGGACCCTTGTGGCTTTGTGGAACAGCCAAACCTCATGTGCCACAAGTAATATCGCTTAAAGAAAAAAAACTTGAGCAACCAAATCTTCTGTATTTATGCACATACCTAAACACGCTACCAAATCCAGCATTTTTAAAAAATCAGGTTTGTTTTTTTTTCTGGCTGAAGTGCTTCGTGATTGTGGGTGGTTCCTTTATTGCAGAAGCATAGGACAGGTAGCAGTCAGGCATGTCACAGGAAGAATCCCCTGCGCCAACAGCAGGAAGCCTGAGCACTTGCGTAAGTTACAACTGACTGAGAATTGTACACGTGTAAACACGGGCTGAACTGGGACAAATTTTTCAGCTTGCAAGTGCAATTCAGAGTAAAATCACATGTGCAAGGAAAATAGTCCTAAATACATTAGAATTCATCATTGCTTAATTAGGTATAACATGAAAATTGCATTGGATTTTATATAGATGGCTGTGTGGAAAACGGAACCTGATGCTCAGCAGCACTCAAGGAGGCAGAAGGATGTGAAAGTACAATTAGAAGTGTAATGAACCTAAACAGAAAATGCTATTGCGTTGCCGTGCTAATCTGGGCTGCAGCCACTCCTTGATGCTTCATGTAGCTACAATCACCTCAACCTCAGAAGAGGGAAAAAGTCTAGCAAAGAGCGACGAGGATAATCTGAGACGTCTGCAACAGCTTCCGTGTGAAAGAGATTAAATCATTTGAGAGTGGAGAAACAGCTAGAAGAACGTGCCACAGACGTGATGGGACTTTCAAATATTAAAGGGGTGGATAAGGTTAACACCTGACTGCCAGGAGATGGTCACAGAAATACAGAGTATTGAGCTCAGCACTAAAACAAAAGGAAGCACCACGCAACCAGCTGACGCTGCAAAACACCCTCAGGAGTGCTGAACACCAACACACAAATAAGTGAGCATTACCTTCTACCTAATTGACACAAATTCATAGAAAAAAGCCTTCTAAGGGCCTACTAAATCACTGGTGACGATGAAATCTTGGTCTTAAGAGGACGACAGATTGCCAAAAACTAGTAGTCTACACCAAGGCTACTACAGGTTTGCCCTATTTTTATATTTCTTGCCTCAGTGTGTGCTGCTGCCAGAGGCAAGATATTAGCTCCGAGACTACTGCACAGATGCAGCAGGGCTGTTCTGGGCTCAGCCAGGTCAAAAGGACATGCAAAGTGGGTGCTATAAGTTTTGAATATCCATGCTTTATTTAAAATTATTCAAACTGCAATAAAGCAGATTCATGGAATACCTCGCTTATATTCAACCTTTAGCAATTTGAATTTCATTCTCATGCAGGTAGATCCCCTAACCTCCTCAGCTACACCTTCACGTTAGGGAAAAGCGTGCTAAAGCAGGAAAATAAAGTGGAAAAGTGCAACAAGTCAGGCATTTCCTTTCACTGACAGAGTTGCCCCTAGGCCTTAGGACAGATTTGCAGCGTACATCCAAGACCTCAGAACGCCAGTGCAGTCGACCAACAGAATAATCTCGCTTTGCAAATCGCTCAAAATAGAACAATCCTGGAAAAGTTGGTCTAATGAGAGATGTTATTGCCCTGCACAAACCTTGCCTTGTATTGAATCAATGATAGTCAATCTCTTCCTATTTCCTCGGGGCTGTTTTGCCACCTTGGTTAAAAGCACAGAAGGAAGAATCAAAACATAGACCTGCTCTGATTTTCAGAAGGGTTTTGAACACAAGGAGGGCAATCAAGAGTAACAAGCTTCCATTTGTGGTCCTAAAGCACCGATTGCTAAATTCTCTTTGAAAGTGACCGAAAATAAATCATTTATGCAGCCTCATTGTTTGACAAAAGTGGGGCATCTTCACACTATTCCTTTTCACTCCTGGACTCTTCTTCCTTTTTTGATTATCGTCAGGATAATTGAGCCCTACCGTTGTCCAAACCACTTTACACACTGCTGTCAGCTGACCGATCTTCCGTTTCATCCCACCCTCACAGTCTGTAACAATTTGTAACAACACTGCCCTGTTTTATTGCTGTTAAACAGTGAATGCCTGCTATTAGTGTAAGTAGTCTGTGCAAGCTATTTTCATATCAGACTTTTGTTTTCCGTTTCCAATTTCTTCTTGACCTCTTCCTCGCCCATCGGCCCATGTTCACAGTGCACGTCGCATCCCGAGTCGGCTATACTGGTATAGCAGAATTGCAGTAATGACAGTACCCTCTTCCTGCACAGGTTTAAGGCTACACTAATTTTCCCCTGTGCTCAGATTTCCTTTAAAAACCAGCCTCAAGAAGGAAATGCAAGAATTCAGGGGTTTGTGTTCAAATGCACTGTCTTCAGTTTCATTCCCGGTTTACTTTACCCAATGTGTTTGCCAGCTGTTCTTTGGTTATTTTCATACCTCTCTATATCCAATTGTTTAGTCAAATTCTTACTGTTTGGCCCAAATTCTGCTCCCTAATGTCCATGATGGGAAGTCACAAGCGTATCCAAGAACAGGAATTGGCTTTAGCTATTCACCCACAGCCTGTCATGTCTTTGGGGTGTTTTGGACTACATCCATTTCATTTTTCTTGGATGATCTAAGCCATTTTACTGAGGCAGCTTTTAACAGACACATGCATAGATCTAGCAGCACCTTTACTGAATTTACCATTACTCATATTCGATGTTTTTCAACTTAATGTGCAACAGGTTATTTCATACAACATTCTTGGTAGCTGAACAGAATCTGGTCCTTCTCATACATCGGTACAATTTTTAAAGTCACTTCAATTAGGCAGCCGGATTGCACAAGTTACATAAGCTTTCTAGCAAATTTAATCTCTAACACAACACCTGTTTGCCAAGTGTAGGAGCAGTTAGATGGTGTTACCAGATTCTCCTCCTCTTGTGGCTCTGTAATATATTCCCAGGTGCTTCTATCACCTCACTCCACATAAACACAAGGAAATCTTTCAGACAAGCAGTCTGTCTGTATATCACGTAAGCAAAAGTTGTTAGTTTGGGGAATATTTTGAATTTAATCTGAAAAGAATTTTGCTTCAACATGGAAAACAACATTTGTACTCTGCCTTCAGCTCTCCCCATTGTTGTGTCCTTTATTTTAGAAACGGACAGCGCCTCATTCAGAGAATGAACAGCCTTTTCCTTTGTGTTTTCGCATACTGGCCTGTGTTCACTAAACTAGAAGCTAGGGGAGATGAAAGCCCAAAAGAAACAGCCTTAGATCAGATGATTTATTCCTGCAATTAAAAATTTGCAGTAGGCATTACCAAAAAACTACCGTGCTGTAAATGGCTTTTACTGACTCCCATTAAACTGTTGCTCAGGCTTTGCTTCAAACCTCCTAGTTGCAGCTAACGGAATTTGCAGGTAATTCCCACAATCATACCTGTATCCTGCTTTCAGACAGGACTCCAGCATTTACGAGACAACAAGCAGGGAACCCAAATGACCCAAGCAAGACTTACCACTTTGAAGTGCAAAGACGCACGTGCCTAGATTAAAACGGCTTTTGAAAGATCACGTAGGTAATTGAGTTCGGAAAAGAAACTAAATCCTCACTTGTGTATTTCTTTAAATGGTCTTTTTCATAAAATATAAATACAAATGAAAAAGACACACGTGATCCTTGCTTTTACCATCCTTTTCTGGAAGTGCTAACCTGCAGTCTGGTGAAGTCCTTTCAGGACAGAGCTTCCTTGCCACCTCTCTAAAACCTGCATAAGCGATTTCCTTCTGCCCCAGCCCTGCAGGGTTCTGGTCACACCACACAGCTCAGTTACTCAGGCTGTACAGGAATGCCTTGAGCTGGAAAAAAAAAATTTGATGGGAAATAAAAGTCGATGCGGACAATACTTTTTTTCTTTCTACTGCCCAGTTACGGAGCACTGTGACTCAACATCAAAATACTTGCTAAATAGATTTTTTTAAAAAAATAAAATCATAGTTTATAGCTCAATTTACACTGAATTTTTCAAATGAGAAGATTTGTTCTTCCAAACATTAATCTTGAGGTACATTGTACGCATGGGCATGGATGCTAAGCGGGACCATTCCTTCTCAGTCATCAAGCAAAGAGTGTTGAACTATTTTAACAAAGTAGTAGAAAATAAATAAAAAGTAACAACGACATTCTTTTGAATATCTGCTCTGTTTAAACTGACAGCTCAAATTTTTATATTATTCTCAAGTTTCTATACTCTCATTTGTCATGGACTTTACCTCCCAGGATGCCAAAGTAACCCATGCATTTAATTTTTTTCCTTTGAAGGGGACACGGAGCACCATTACAGCAGAAGTTTGAGAGTGACAAGAGGTAACACCATCAGCCACTCTGATCACGAACATACAAGTGTGGTACCAAGGATCATACACTCACTGAGCAAGTATTTTTTTATTCTTTAATAATCTCTTTCACATTCATTCACTTTCACGTCGCAAGCCTACCTTGTCTCACTGCACAGGACATTGTGGAAACTTGTGACAAATGACCCTTTGTCCTTCAAACACACATGTAACAATAAGCTTTATTAAATACACCTGTCATACAATCGCTTCTGAGAAAGATTATATACTACACAGATTTTTTCCATCTATAAGAATGAGTTTAATAAAAAGTTATTAGAAAAAGAGAGGCTGAATAATTGCTTTTTCTAGAAATAGCTCATTCAGGCCAAATGTCTTTCTATTTACCTGAACTTCCACAACGATGCTTTGTTTGCCTCAATCTGGTTTGCATTTCTGAACACTTGTCACTATCTTCCCATGTAACTAAAATAGTTACCTGGAGATATCAAATCAGCTTTTCAAACACAATTCCAATCCTTTAAGTTGTTACCATTCCTGTGACGCTTAACCAGATTTTCAAAAGAAACTAGGAAAGGGACTGTGCGTTAGGATTTAGAGACAAGAATGAACAAACCTGCCTTTTGCAGCACTGGTCTCCACTCTCGGATGCCACATTCCACCGTGAAATAAGTGAGCGTGCCACAGGCAGGTCCAAGGATACACTGTGCTTTTTCAATAAAAAAGCCTTGGCGAACGTTCTAACGTTGCTGCAGGATTCAGTCTCTGTTCCTGAGCTTCACAAGCACATTTGAACACCAGCGAGCAATGCAGTTATTTTTTTTTAAAATTAGTTACAGAAAATTTCACAACGGCTCTTGAAGGAAGGGAGAGAAAAGCGTCCTAGGAACGCACTCTGAGTTGGCCTTAAATAGATAGAAACTGGTCTCAGCTTTGATTGAGAGAAGCTCCAGATTATAGATCAGCCTGAAGGACCAGGTTTTAGCCATTTTAAGTGAAATTCAACAATCAGGATGTGTTGGATTACTATGATTTAAAATGTTTTCACTGGGGTCTAATAAGTTTTGAAATATGCTCCCAGATTTTGATATAGAGACAGTTCAACCCTGACAGATGCCAAGATAAGGATCTTGTAAGGGCATTATGTGCTTAGCTGACACAAATAACTTTTTAATTACAGTTAATAAAAGTCAGATTTTGTTTTGAATTCCATGATGTCAAACCTGGCAGGCTCCTTTAAGGAGTTTGTACAGAGAGCACAATAGTTTGTTTTTTTTTCTGTAACTCATCGAGACTTTTTTCACTCATGTCAGTTTGACCTTGAGGAGAACATGATGTCCTTTGAGATCCTTTTTTCAAAAAATAAAAATAAAATCACAATCAAGGCCAACGATTCTTTTACTAAAGGAATCTCTGTATCTTTAGCTGGTAAAATCTGTTTCTCCCTCCTGTACTCCTTGATACAGACACAACCGAGCTCTGATGCCAGGAGCATCACCACCAGCACTGGGATGTTTTGCACCAGTGTTGGGAATCCGATGAGACAGGCTGTTGAACAGGTAGCAAGGGGCTGCGAATCTGTACGAGCTTATACAAGGTCTGATCTTTCAGTTATTTAGACCAAATAAAAACCAAGGCTCCTGGAAGTTACTGGACAATGTGAATAGCCCAACT
The DNA here is from genome assembly GCA_020746105.1 of Trogon surrucura. Lineage (NCBI taxonomy): Eukaryota > Metazoa > Chordata > Aves > Trogoniformes > Trogonidae > Trogon > Trogon surrucura. Next base: position 26,426,483 of record CM036625.1, on the reverse strand, counting down.
GGTTTCAGTTAGGATATTTGTGAGTTACCCATTATTAAAGTGCCTGCAAATCAGGGCTGCTATACTAACAATCACTCGTAACCTATGTTACACGTAGGCAAATGTAATAAATTAACTGACATCCGGTGTTTTTACCGAGAGCATAAGCTGTCCACATCCCACCGCCCTGCAGGAGCTCAGCAGGTAGCTGTGAGCACACCAGCAGCTGCACCACGGCTTCCCTAGGTAGTCCAGGGGAATTAAACAAACAAACGTGGCTGATAAGAATCGAGATGTTTTCCTGCCATAAGCGTTCTGAGGAATTGGGATGGACTACAGGAGCGGCTTAGAAAATCCTACACGCAGTGCCACTCAAGGGCTCACAGACACTTCTTTGCCTGATCCATAAAGTGTATATACAAAATTCATCCAGTTTCACAGGGACATAGACAGGTTTATACCTCCACATAATCCTGCTGGCAGCTGCTTAGTCAGATAGTGAGGCCAAAATTGACCCTTCTGATACTACAGTCTGACCTCCTGCGTGACACAGGCAGTGGAGCCTCACCCAATAACTCACGCCTCAAGACCATAATTTCTGTTTGAGTTACTGCACCTCTTTCAGAAACGTCTCAGTCATAGCTTGAGTGCTCTAAGTGGAGATGAAGCCATTACATGCCCAGGTGAGTTGTTCCATTGATGAATGACCCTCAGTGACAAGACACTGCCACGTCTCTAGTCTGAACCTGCGTAGCTTCGCTGCTTTGCCACCGGAGTTCTCCGTGCCTTTTCCAGCTGAACACAAGAGCTATTATTTTTCCCTACAAAGACACTTGCCTACAGAAATTCACATCTTAACTTTCCCTTGGAGAAGTGAATAGACCAAGTAAATATGTAAATATCTTTAACATATCCTTTAACCTTGTATCTAATTAATTTTCTAGTTCTCTGCACTTGTTCTTATTTTTAATGCACCCTTTCTGAAATTTCACACCAGAAGGGGCCACGTCAATTCTACACCTCCATTAAGACTATTTTTTTACTTACTACACCGATGCTTGTGCTTTGTGAATAAACCCTCACAACCTGTGTCCTTGTGAAACTCAAATTACTTAACTAAAAGAGCTTTATCACACTAGAGTAACTAAAAACCTATAAGAAATTAAAGGTGCATATAAATATCTTGGTATGTAATTCCCACCGATAGGATGAAAAATACTTGGTCCTGGATTTAAAAAATAGGCAGTATTATTAGTTACCAGTTAACATACTGCTTTCATCTATGGTGAAGCCTGATTTTTTTTCAGTATCAATGTAATTTTGTTTCTTTCACAGCTCAATATAGAAAAGTTTGTCGCATTTTTGTTTTACCAGGATTAAGTGATGCTGTCCTCAAGTCCAACACTGGACATGGCTGAAACCAGGATTCAGCTTATCAAACCAAAGAATTTCTCGTAACTATCCTTTACTTAACAGAAGTGAGACTGACTTCAAGTATTTTTAGAATGTCCGATTTTATCTAAACTTCATACTCGGGCGTGTCATTTTTAGCTTTAGGCCGTGTTTCAGTTCCCAGAACCCTAAAGAAATCCTCCCAACAACAAAACCACAAACTTCTGACATTTTTTTTTACCCATGCAGTCTGTTTTGAGAGGAAAGAAGCTGCTTGCCAGTGAGGTCTGTATTGTTGGAAAATAAATAAATATAAACAAGCAATTAGTTCTATTTGGTGCTGTTTAGAAGTGGCAGACAGTTAACTAAGCCCCCAAACTTCTGAAAGTCTGTGCGTGGGAACAAGCACTCCAAAGAGCACCCACTAACCCATTCCTTAGCACGAGCCAGGGTCTCTTCTGTTGCCATGTCAAAACATCTCCCAGGAAACTGAAGCAAGCAGGCACTTCTCGACTCCCCAGGGATTTGTGGGCCCTACTGCCCACCTTTTTCCTCCCCCTGCTTCTGCCGGGGAGCTCCCCCATTTCTCTTGAAAAGATGACATACTGTGTGTGCAAACACAGGCATTTATTTATGTACACACATACCTGTGTGTGTGTCTATTCCAGCTGAATGGTTGTTTTTTTAACTAGGGAGGATTGAATATGCAGAAAATTGTGTATGTCTATTCTAGCTGATTTTTATTTTTTTAAATAGGGATGACTGAACATGCAGAAAACCTTCCCTTGGCCCGTGCACCAGTCCAGCTCAAGCCAATTACTACACCAGGCTCCAGCATGTGGGGCTCAGCGACTGCTTCAGGAATATTAGTTGTATGTGAACCTCATGGCCACAGGAGACCTTAGTCTCACACAAGCAGAGAGAAAAATTCAACTCAACCTTTATAAAACATTCATGCTGTCTAATTAACAACAACTGATCGACATGGAGCTCTTCTTTACATTTCGTAACTTAGACTTCAGGATCCACGACGACTATAATTGCATTTGGGAAGGAAAAAAAAATAAAATAACCAGCACTAGAGAACCACTGAGGATAAACCAAAGTTATGTGATAGAGATGAGACATAGTTTTTTTTCTGCATGTTTTGGCTGTCCGAACTCCTGGTATGCGTCGAGGCACATTGTCTTATTGCCTACTTTAGAGCCTTAACATAACATCACATTCCAGATCCACGGCCACCCAAGACTGTTGCTTCTTTTACTGATAAGAGAACAAATGGGGTTAGGGGATTTCTGTGCCAGGACTGAAACAACACTAGATCAAGATCCAGGGCAACCAAGTTCAAGGCTCTCATTAAAAATCCAGGTGACTTAACTACTAGCATTACCAATCAGAATCTAAGCACACTGTGAAGAAATGTTTAACAAAACCCACGCCTTGGGCACCAGCTTCCTATTTAATGCATCGCACAAGTATCACAGGTTTTGGCTTTTTGCGAAGGAGTATCCCTGGGTGCAGGGCACTGGGCAACATGAAGAGCGAAGACTTGCTCTAGCAGGTGCCCCTGCCTCTCTAAAATAAATCAGAGCTGCTGGTGACCCACCAGGCACCCAGGTCAAACTGTGCAAGGGACACAGCCCAGGAACACAAGCGAACAGACCGAACCAAGCCTTTTCCTGGAGGTCTTTCAGCACAAGTTGCTCTGATCCTTACAAGGGGAAAACTGCTAGATACCCTGCTTTTGCAACAAGGACTTCCGTAAACTTTGATTACTTTAACTCCAAGCTTAAAAACAGGACCCACACAGACTACCCCAGGTGTTGATATTGAAAAAAAAGTACTTAAATTCCACAACATTTAATTTCAGGCAAATTCTAAGACTCTATAGAAACACACAAAATATTAAGTCTTCCTCTAAAACTACAGCCAACCAAAAAAAGAGTAATATAAAGCTTGACATGACAAAACCCCCCCCAACCCCTTCTATTTATTAACTCACTTTTAGGATTTACCAATGCTGCAAATAACTAAGGTTTTAGCTTACAAAGTAACACTTCCTCCAGATGCAATGTGCAAACCACAAAAAGCCCGACTCGTTACTACAAGTTATAAATCACAGACTCAATCTTGATGAAAGGAGCCACGGAAGAACTCGCACACTGGAGAGACTACGGATGGTATAAAGAGCTGTAACATTAGCAATTCTCCCCAGCTACAGCAAATGAGTAAGAGCACAAGTTTTGTGAATTACCGGGTTGTCCTCTTATGGTTAGACAACGAAGGTTCATGTAGAGACCTTACTTCTGTTAATAACACATAAGCTGAAGGTTTTAGAGATGCTCTTACTTCTGAAGGACTACCAGAATATTCTGTACAACAAGCCTGGTTTTCACCATTACCTTCCTTCCCCCTGCTTCTTTCAAGCACAGGAATTTCTAGAATTTTCTGTTAACTTTGTGATATATATTGTTAAATGGACATCCCTTAATTGAGAGCCCTTTGCGTTCCAAGTGTGGAAGGGCCTAAACCAAACCAAACCAGAAACATCCAGAAAGGTGCAGGGAAAATCAGACAGGGCTGGCCCTTCTGAGGAGCACCAGGGGCAAAAACTGCTCCCTGGGAGAATCCCGTTACTGATACCATGAGAAAAAGACACTGAGAGGACAACAGCATACACCCCGCAACGAACACTAAATCCAAAGTACATTTATGTAAAATATCAGTGTTTTAGACAGGAACCGAGTGGCCGGAGCGAGCACCTTTAAAATCTCTCAGATTTACCTTCCCTGCCGGTCTCGGGGTGCTCTGCAGCAGCTCTTCCTTTCTCAGGGAAAAACAACTTCAACTTAGTCCTTTGTCTCAGGCTCTCAGCAAGGCGGTGGGAGCTTTTTTTAACTTGCCACCTCTGCACCATTCACCCTTCCAAGTGCCACTGTGACCCTCGCCCAGAGCTCCTCACCTCCAGCGCGCAGCCGGGCACCACAGCTGAGCCTCCTTGGGTGAGACTCAGGTGACTCACTGCTAATTAGCAAGAGGTCCTTTCACAAACAAGAACCCAGGAAACCTTCTTCTCCCCTCCTAAGCCTTATATACCAGTGGCCGACCTGAGCAGAAACACCTGGCACCTGCCCCAGGAGGCGGCTGCAGAGCCAAATTAGAGCCAAAATAGAGACACTAGCTATGTAAGCTCATTTTGTTGTATTTTGTTCTTCAGGAAAAAACCCACAAAAACACATGGGGAAAAAATATAGAGTAAGAACAGGCAATAAAAATTATACCATCTGCACTTGTCAGTTATGCTTTGGTTTTGAAATTCATATATTCAAATGCAGAAGTGAAGAAGTCACAACAATATGCATATTGTTGTTTCCAGTAAGTGTTGGTTAACGTATTAGGAGCTTTAGGCGAAGGATGCTCAAGTCATTACTGCTGTAGCACCCTCCATCAGGTTCAGCTACAGTAAGATTGAGCGAGGAATTAACTAAAGGTCCTGCTGTAAAACAATGAAAGGAACGGGGGGGAAAAACAATAAATGTGTGAGAAGTGTGCAGGCAGCTAAGGATTGGGTTAGGTTCGTGTTGCCTAATGACCTCATGCTTTGAATTTCAGTTGTCATTGTCAGAGCACACAGCAAGGGATAAACCCTGGGCTGGCTGAGGTGGATAAAAGCTCACACTCACACCCCTTCAGGCACAGGCCACTGCTGCTTTGGGATGAAGTAACCCAGACTAGATCAGCTTCCACCACCTGCTGAAGGTTCAATATCATCTGATAGTCAAGTAAGCATTTGTAGGGTTAGAAGAACAATAAAAAACCCCAAAATAAAGTTGTGAAGAATCAGAGTAGGTGATTCAGCCTGTCAGCCCATGGCAGGCCGTGCAGAGCACAGCTCCAGACATGGAGACAGACCGAGTGCCTGAGAGCCTGTCTTTTTCCAAGAATCAGTCTAATAAAAAGCATTAACTCTGCCCGCAGATCTTGCTTCCCTTGTACCCTTAGACTATCGTGGCTTCAGAAATGATCTTGCAAACATCTGAGAGCTGCTGCTGGCTGGGACGGGTGAGCTCCAGCAGCGCTGCTCCCTGCCATCCCTCTCATTTCCCAGCCAGAAATAAAAAACCATGCTCCCTGGCAGGGTGCTTTGAAGGGAGGGTGGCCATCATGCTCACCACAATTAGAGAGAAGACTTGTAAAAAGTATGCTCTGGGATTATAAAAGAACAGCCTCGCTATTTTTTATGTCTAGTTCAAAGATGCCAGTCCTGTCTCCGTGTGCCGGAATAAGGCTCATTTAGACCGCAAGATACAGATTGCCACAGAGAAATTGCCAACTTCTGGCCAAAGCAGCAACAAAATACAGCTTGTAAAGGGGCAGGTAGAGCTCTGAGAGAAATGAATCAGCCTTTCCCATTCATCCCTGACCTTTTACAGTATGTGAAAACTCATTCAATTAAAGAAAACAAAAACTAAAAAAGCCAAACCGAAAACCCCAAACTTTTTTTTTCTTTTTTTTTTTTTTATGAAACACCACAGCTGGATTTCCTAAAATTATAGTTGAGACCACTGGAAAATTGCTAGGGTGATATAACAGCTTGTATCATAACCACCACTTTCACTCTGCTATGTGGTTTAAAAACTCGTCTGATTTACTCTCTAGCATTTTTCTTGTCTGAAAAAAATGTTGCTACACAACCCTTAGTGGTTGAAACTGTGGCTGAGTCGTTCTGCTTTGCCGCAGTTGACTTATCCTTTGGAAAGGCTGTTCCCACAACACTGTGTGGAGAGTGATCAGACACGCTCGGGCTTCTGCAGAGCCATCCCACGGAAGGAGACCGTGTACGTCCTCACAACTTGAAACCATAGACAAAGCTCTTCCAAAGCTAAGGACTACCCGGGAAAATGCACGTGAGGAGGAGTGTCTAAATAGAGTAACAGCAAGTGCAAAGTTTATTTCAGCAGCGAGCAGCCTCTTTCGCATCATGACCAGGGGGATTCTGCACGATAGGTTGATTCCTACGCATCTCAGCTCCCCACTTCCAGGCTCTCATTGGGGGATTATGATCTGTCTGCAGCAGCTTATCCATTTGATTGGTTATTCATATGGGAAGAAAGAATGGATGCAGGAGACCCAAGACGATGAAAAAGTAAGACAAGGTCAAAGGAGTGTGTGAAATGGGTTGACAAAAGGTGGAGAGGGAGGAAGCCTGCCAAATCAGCTCGCTACAACAAGGTCGCTTCTCGTTGTCTTCCATTTCTGCTCACCAATACCACACGGACATCCCATGCTGGTTTGCAAAGCCTTCAGCTTCTGTCATCACATCCTAGAACTGCACCAGCTCTGAACGCCAGGGGTGTGGCAGGCATGTCCCTGCACACTTGCCAGGTTTTCAATGAATGTGCCACCCACAAATTAAGACACTGATTTTCTCTCATGAGTAGCAATTTCTCCCTCCCCAGCTATAAAATCTTTAGCAGCTACTGGATGTGTTCTGTTCCAAAACTCAGCATCCTCCTCATTTACTGTTTGGCACCAACTGGTTTGTTATGGGAGAAGATACTAAACCACTCGTGAGACTAGTGAGGTGAAAGAGAACAGCCACATAAAACCAAATATTTATTTATTTAAAACAACCTGATGATAAAAATAGTTCTTTGGCTCTCACATTCCTGGAGTAATAATAGCAGATCTTATTGAAAGTGGAAGTTCAGATACGATACAGTCTCAAATGATCAGAGACAAAAAAAAATAAAAAAAGGTCTAGCAGCCTGTGCCGTCAGCTCATAAAAACATCACATTAAATTTTACATATTTACTGCAGCCCCCAAGGGTGCTTAGCAAAAGGTGTATTTTGTACTGTGCAAGACCTATCCCTACTTCATTTCGCTTGGGAGTCTCGTTTTCACTGGTTTTAAGTGAATTCCTTCTGATCAGTGCTCAGGAAAAGAGTTAGATCCAGCCTGGTTTATCTATCTAGTAGCTCGCTCACACTGCGTGGGGAGATCTTGCAGTGAATATGGGGAGATCATGCACCAAAATGGTGTGGGAGTGACTTAAAGAAATTTTACATCCATCACTGCCCCTCAAACTGTACCAGAGACAGAAAAAATAACCACGAAGGTCTGGCCCAGATTGTTTTGTCATGGCAAAGGCAGCACGTTTAAAGTCCGGCACAAAGCCTCAATGCCATCATTTCCCGGTTTCCGAGTGTGCAGCGATGCAGTGAATTTCTCTTAATGCAGCATCTTTAGTCAGCGCCTTTTTAATCCCGAGTATTCTGTGAATGTAAAAATCATTCAAAACCTAAAATTGCCAGTACTTTAGATTATATAAATTTAGAAATATTTAAGCTTATGTAGGCAAAAAAAGAAAATAATACTAGGTCCCCACATTTTTCTCTTCCCTCCAGTATCCCTCAAACCAATATATTAACAGCACATGTAGTTTATAATAGAAAAAAAAATGAAGCTTGATAAAAGATAAGTACAGCACAAGAAAAGACATTCACTTAGTCCCCAAGGAACTGAATAGTTTTATCTATAATAAAGGTTTGGCAGGGAAAAACCTAACTGTGTTTTCTTTGTTGTGGTTCATGTTGAGTTTCATTGCTTTGAGCCAGGTGGTGCATAAAGATGCAAGAATCAGATTTTTCAGATAAGCCACAAAGCAACAGAAATTAAAGCTAAGGCAGATGGATTATCTCAAACCCAGAAAAAAAAAAGACTACTAAGGAAAAAAATAAAAATAACCTCAAGTGTTGATTGTTTTCCTGATATTTCCAGGATAACATTGGTATGCAACAAACCTCCAGTGCTGAGGGATTGATCAGTTCTAACACAACTGATTCTGTTTCACCAGCTAAGTCGCATTCTGTTGGTCAGGCTGCCTGTTGATGAAGACTGCGAAATGAAAATAAGAAAATGTTCCCTGGGTTTTGTTAACCACAACAAAATGTCACTAGCACAGTTATCAAAAAGAAATTGGCTTGACTCCTCTTCCACTCCCATCACTTCCTTTTGTATTTTTGATGTTCCTGGCTCTGTCCGTTTCAGTGGGATATAGCAGACTTCAAGGAAGCAAATTCTCCTACAGCCCATCAAGCACCTTCCATGATCAGCCCTGAGCAAAAGCAAAACAGAACTTAAAATTCAGTTTTACACTCTGTACGCGTAGTCCCGGTGGCAACATGACTTGCATTTATTTCCCTCCGCTGGTCAGTACCAAACCTCTGCAGCGAACAGCAGCACGGTGCCACGTTTGCACCTCTGAACGCCGAAAACATGACCTCGTTATTGGTACGGGACGGAGAAAAGCAGAGCTCTAAGGCAAAACTGAGCTAAGCCTTCGCACGCGGGCCCAGCTCCAGAACTTCTCAGCAGGCACTTAACTCCCATTTGTCTCAGTTTCCCTCAGAGAGTTGGGCAAGTCTGAGTTATGTCTTTAAATACCCTTGGGATCCCGGGACTTAATTTACCGAGTGCTTAATGGAGGTTAAGGGTAATTTATTTATGAATATTCTCCTGTGTTTCCACTCCAGAAACTAGGGCTGGCATTAAGTTAACGACTGGAAATCACTTTGACAAAACAGCCTCGTGAACCAGGAATACTGGGATGCAAAAAGGTTTTGAGCACATTTCAACTACAAAGGAGAAATACTTTTTAAGTATAGCTGGGGTTTAGTATTGAGGCTTCTGGAAATTAACTGGAAAAAATCCTCAAAGAATACCTGTCCTCTTTGAGAAGGCCGACAAAAGTGATTACTAGTTTTAAAATCATTACATAGCTATGCATTTTTCTTAAAATGCTTCTTCATTAAGTAATACTAGCTATCTTGTAGCCCTACATTTTTTGGTGCAGATACAACATATTTGGTATTAAAACGTTGCTATAACTACAGCTTTATCTAGTTTCTGTAAAACCTTAAGGAAAGGGATTAATAGATTAATTTTTGCCTTTTGTTTGTTTGTTTGTTTAAATTAGCCTCCTAAACTTTTTCCTTTTTCCTGAGGATACACATAGTTCATCAATCTTGCCTTAGTTTATGTCTGCACATGTGCTTGGCATTTTTCTGTTGCACAGAAAAAAAAAGAATATGTTGTGTTTTCTGGAGTCCATAAAGAAAATACATTTGGTTTTGAATACTTAGTGAACTTGGTCAGAGAAATGTAACATAATACTTGATTGCCTGTTTGTATATTAGATGCTAAAAATCATCCTCAGGATACTTAATAGGCTTAACTAATCATGCCTTTAAACACTGGCTTCATACAAACCGTTAATTGAATCATAGATCTTTGCACAAAGGAGTACCTGGCAAATCTGAACAACTCTTGTGTGGCACGATTGGAAACCTGAAGGGTGCTTTGTGGAGATTTTATTCCCTAACACCAGGGACATGGCAGACCTGTAGCAGGCAGCGCCGACTCAGCCTCCTGAAGCCAAAAAGAATCGCTCACACCATATTTTGCTTCATTACAGGCTTTACCACTTTGCAAACTCCAATTGCACTTCTGTTATTTCTTTTTTTTTTTTGCCTTGAAACACTATTTTTTAAGGTATTAATCTCTGGAGATACGGTGCATATATTTTCATTTTAATTATAGTTGTTAACCTACCATCAGCACCAGTGTGAAGCTGAGGAGAGCATCGGTTGGGCCCGGAATAACCTTGTCTTTTCCTCCTTATTCTCAGCTTTCTAAGCTCCAAGGCTCCAGATTGTTCGATTCCCATTTGGATTTTTTAGCCCATAGTGATCTTGACACAGTTGCTAAGATACGTATCAGCCTGCACCGTGTTGATATAATATTGTTTAAACACTTTAAAGGGCAGCCTAACAGTTCTCTGCAAACACACAACCCGGCCGGCCGTAAGCTGTTCTGAGTGAAAACAAGCAGTCCGACACCAAAATTAAATTCAGGGTATTTCAGAGATTTTTATTTTTAATTGCCGATACAAAACCCAACAACTCCTACAGCCGTTTCCAGCTTTTGAAGCTAACGAGGAATATCTCAAGGGCAAAAGATCCACAGCTGGGACCCAAGATCATGTCTCGCACTGGGTGCCCTCATGTGATCCTCTCCCGCACCAAACCAAACATCAGAAATAATGGATAAATTTCACAAAACCAGAGAAAATTATCACCAAACTACACCTTGCTTTCAGAGTTAAAAATACTCATATTTGCAACGTACCTTGCTGATATTGTAATCCTGTTTCACAAGGGCTGGGCATCAGAATAGTTGACGCAGGTGCTCAAAACACCTGAAAATCCTTCCCCATTTACTCAGTTTATGCCCACGGGGTTTGATGTGGGTTTCTTGTATTTTTTTTTCAGTAATTATGCCAAGTTTTTCTGCGTCAGCCTTAAAATTATAACAGTATCTTTGGCTGTTTTCCTGGTGTTACTTAACTGCATTAATTATGACGCTGGTAAATTTTCTCCCTTTTAGCTTTACTTCCACCACTAGAGAATGTACGGCCCGTTCCTCAGCATTTCACTTTTTTGGTTCAGGCTACAAATTTTTCCCTGCAGGTGTGTGTGGGTGGGTGGATGCTCCAAGTGAAGCTGGTCATGGCCATCGAGGAGAAAGTGTCCACAGGGCTCTGACACTGCAGAGTCACACGCAACCCTAACCAGGGCTGTTGCAACAGGCTAGGAATAGTAATTAACTACGCAGGTGTTCTCTGTCTTCTTTGCAAGGTTAGAAAGATGACAGAACAGGTTGTATTTTTTTTTTTTTTAAGAACTGCTACAGTAACAGAGTCGTGATCATTTTCTGGTGGTCGCAAGGCAGTTTTTACCACAGTAGGCTGTGGTGGTCACGAAGCATCTTCTTTTCAGACACAGGTGGCCACAAAAAAAGCCAGAAGAGATGACGAAGAGCGCCAAGGAGGCTCATGATCCTACCAGAGATACGACCGCGAGTAGGGGGGCTGGTTTGGCAGGAGGAGGGAAGACAGAAATGATTCCCTAGTCCTACCCTGATCCCGTGGAACTGTGGACACTCAGTAAACGCGACACTTGCAGTGACACAAGATATTCCAGTCAGCACCTTCTAGGATCCCTGCGACAGTATTTCATGTTTGCGAGTAAATGTTTTCACCACTTTAAGACGAAAATAAACCAAAGCGCTGTTTTAAGATAGAATCACAGAACTGGCTGTTTTAAGATCCTGATGCTTGGATAAATCTTGCACTAAACAAACATTTTTCATTGTAAATTCAGCACTGGTAAGTGTCCCCACCTGTTCTGAGGCCACAATGACTCTCGGTAGTTAGGAGTGATGAGGAAGGCTGTATGTAAAAAAAAAAAAAATAAATCAATAGAGTTATTTTAAAATATTCAGCCATGAAAGAATAATCAACGGTTGAAAAGACCAGAAACAATCAATTTCAATGAGCAGTTAATATTAGGTAACAAGGCAGCACAGTGATAGATAAAGATTAAACTGATAGGAAAGAATATTTAAAGCATTAATTAGATACACTAGAGCTTAATGCCCCTCAGAAGAGCTTTTAAAAGAAGGCTCTATCTTGAAGTTTCACGTTCCATTGCAGAATTACATCGATCAAATAGCACATGACAAATGTGACACCGAAAACTACTTTCTTTTTAAACAGTTATAATTTGTTAAACTACAGTATATGCTGCTGCACAGATTCTTCAAGAGCATGGGATGACATTTCTTTCCCCCTCTGAACGTAATGTTGGAGTCTCCAGGGGGAAGCTACTCACATGCCTAAGTAAGTGCCTAAATCTATGGCAAAGAAAATGACATCTTCAAATTAGGATTCCAAGCTGGAGCTGTCATAATGTAGAATGAGACCTTTTTAATGCGGAAGGCATGAATGCTAAAAGGCAAAAGACCTCATTTTCTTGTTCTGGTTCAGAAGTGCTTGGAAGCCTGTACCCATTTTGATTTTAAGACACACGTACACACATGACCATGTATGTGATGTGTCTGTTTCTTGTCATGGCAAACTAATTTACTCCTTATTTCAAAATTTTGCAGGAGAGTGTCAGGAGAACAGAAACGTATCACAAGACTTAAACTCTCCAAACCCCTCCAAAATCCAGACCTAAAAAAGCCTATAGCTGAGAGCAGGAATCTTGGAAAGCACCTGTGAGGTGCACATCGTACAAAATGGGACTAGATTCAATAAAAAGGGGAGGAGAGGAAAGGAAGTGCTCGAGACTAAGATCTCTGAAGTTATAAAAAGTTCTCTCAAATGCGACAAGACAGGTTGACATCGGGCCCTCGTTAAGGCTTTGATTTACCTGTTATTAGCCAATAACAGTCTACGCAGAGATAAATCAAAGGTGTATAAAATATTCTCAGTCCAGACCCAATCTAAGAGGGTATTTCTCTATGCTAGCACAGCAGTAAATGTTAATTATTCTTCTCAGCTGTATTATCTAGTGCTCTTTGGTGGAAATACAGCTTGAAGGACAGAGGACACTTTGTCACAAGCGAAAATCCCAAGTCAGCATTTTGTCTGATTTCCTACTAGTTTGTCATGGAAACAGCATAAAACTTCCCTAAGACATACCTTGAACGAGCAGAATATGAGCCAGGCTCTTCTCAGTGACAACCACTGATAGGACAAGGTGCAATGGGCTGAAACTGGAACATAAGAGGTTCCGCTTAAACTCGAGAAGAAACTTCTTCTCAGTGAGGGTGACGGAGCCCTGGAACAGGCTGCCCAGAGAGGTTGTGGAGTCTCCTTCTCTGGAGACATTCAAGACCTGCCTGGACACGTTCCTGTGTAGCATAATCTAGGTGTTCCTGCTCTGGCAGGGGGATTGGACTTGATGATCTTTCGAGGTCCCTTCCAATCCCTAACATTCTATGATTCTATGATTCTATGTACACGAGGTGCTGTATTTCACCACACCAAGACACTAAACGATCCTTCCCTCCCCTAAACCCACTAACCTCACTTGACTCAGCATTCATTTATCTTGTGGACGTACGCAGAAAGAAAAACCTGAGCAAAAAGCACTACGTGTTCACTCTTTTCCAGAGAGAAAAAGATGGAAAGGGGATTTATGTGTGGTAGAAGTCTGTAGTAACTGTGGAAATGAAACAGGCAGCAAGAAAGCTTTCTTATAGAAGGACAGGAAGCCTGAGCTCAAATTTGCTTTTCAAAGTTCCTGAAGGGGTGACTGTGCTTACACTCACTTGGATTAAAACACAATGAATTTTTGTAATTTCTTTTTGTTACAGAGTCTCAAAATGTCACATGTCTTTGAACTGCCGGAACAGTTGGAAAGTAAAAGAATCTGAAACTTTTTTGGAAAAAAAAAATAAAAATCTGAGGTGTTACTTACCTTGTTTGATAAAATGTCATGATGATTGATTTGCCCCTGTGTGTAGCCCTGCAGGTTTCCCCTGATGGCAGCTGCTGCCTGAGGAGCACAAATCTCACGTTTGTGGAGGCTGGTGGCATTGCTTGCCACCTTCCCTACCCTCAGTAGGTCTGCTCTCCATCCCTCTGGAAATCTCCTTGTTCATTCTGTGGTACCACCAGGTGAGATCCCCTTTAGGAAGTTGTGCCAGATGTTCTGTCACCAGGTTCGAGCGCTGTTCTGAAACCTCTTCCGTGCACAGCTTGGGGTCACCACATCTCACACACAAGGTAAGAGCCAGGAAAAGAAAGTGCTCGTTTCAGACCTCCTGGATGGGCCACACGCTTCAGCAGAAATTGGGACAGAAGACAGACCTAAAGGGAAAGCGGGTGCCTCTGCCTGCCTGGCAAAGGCCACCTCAGCCTTGGCACACCGGAAAAATAAACACGCTAGAGATTCACTTGTTGTGTTTACAAGAACAGTGAAGAAAGGAACTGAAGAACTTGGGAAAGAAAAGAGCTCTTTGGTGGGAGCAGGCACTGCTTTGACTTTCCCCAGCCAGCTGGAGCCGGGGCAAGGGCTGATTTTCCACTGCCCTGCAGCTTGTGGAATCATTTACTTTCCTTGAGTGGACGTTAAAACATTACAGACACCAACGGCACCGTTTAACACCCACTTTGCAGAGGTGTTAATGTCTGAACGAAGTCTCAGGTCACGGAGAGTGGGCCCAGAGACATCTCATCAGGAGCGATCGCTGAGGTACTGCAGGCTCCTCCGCTCGCGGGGCGCTCCACGCTGCTTCCCCACACTGGAGCCCTCGTGCAGGGGCTACCAAAAACCTGCTACGTCCCTGTGACCCCCCCTCATCCCCAGGGGTGCCTCTGAGAACCTCCTAGCAGCTTTTCAGTATCTCCACGTGTTACCAGCTCCTTTTGGCCACTTCTGGATCCCTCCATGAGACTCGCTGCTGCGCACACTGGGGATGGCGCTAATAAACGCTGCCCCCCACAATAAAACTCACAGTGGGTCCTGCTCCCTTTGTGCATTTTCCTGAGGGTGAGAAAGCCTCGAGACAGCTGAGGACAGGGGAGGGAACTCTCCAAATGTTTTCCCTGAGGAAAGGATGGAGGCAGAGCAAGAGAAGAGGCCAAAGGAGGATGAGAATGTGCCACAGGTGGGGAGACGCTAAAACCACCACCCGAAATTCTCAGTTAAAAGGTGACAGGTGTGTAATTTTGTTTTAAAGGCAAAACCACACTGTAAAAGGCATGTTGGCAGGTTTAGAAAATGAATACCAAACCTCTTTGGTCAGGCCTTTGAGCAGCATTTTCTTCCCAGTTGCCTTTCAAATTCCGTTTCGGTTCCCGCGCCAGCTCTGTGGGCACTGGCCGTGGCTCTGGGGGACGCGGGGCTGGCCCTCCTCCGCCAGCCGCTCGGCTCCTCGGCTAAACTCGGGGCCCCTCTGGGCTTTCACTGCTCCATAGCCACGCTGGCACCGGCCATGGTCACGCCAAGAAGCAGCAGCAACTGCGGCCAGCAGCACAGCGCCGGGTTTCAAACCGCAAAGGGAGCAGAGGCCCAAGACAGCGCCACCGGCACCTTTCCACTTCTCAATAAATTCAGAGAGAGAACATGAGTGTACAACTTGGCCATCGCTCTTTATGGTCCTGTCTCCTTTTAATTTAAACCTCTTCTGTGCCAGAAACAAAGGCATGAGAGAAACTGTTTCTGTGGCGGCCAAGAAAGCGAATACACATATTTCAAGTGGGGAAAAAGCTCCCGCTGTGTGTGGCAACCCTCCCCTCTCGCTCCTTCTCTGGCTTGAGTGCTGTTGCCCCCAGCAGCAGCCAGGCGCGGCACCCGGAGCTGGACGTCACCCTGGGAAGTCTTTAGAAATGAGCTGGGACACGGGACTTCACGGGCTGTCCCACCCCGACCCTTCAACCGGCAGAATTGCTTCTCTTCGAGGCCTGGGGAAAGCTTTGGGAGGTGGGGGGTGTCTCTGCAGTGAGCCTCTCCCCTCCCGCACTGTGAAAGGTGCTCACAGGAACATTTCTGTCTGCTCTGCACTGAAACCTTCTCCGGAGGGTTTAGTCGAGGACGGCACTCGTGGCATTAGGTGCGGCCAGGCACGACTTGCAAATACGAACCTATTAAAGCAATTCATTGGTTCCCTCCAACAAATGACGCGACCAAAAACATCCCTAGGGAATGTTGGAAACACTCATCTATGAATTGGCTTTTCTTCCCCAGGAACCCCTGGCTTATCCCTAGTGAGGAACCCGGCTCCGAGCCGAAACTGCCAAAGGAAAATGAACAGCCAAGTACTTTAAACTATTGCTTTTTTATTATAATTACACTGGAGCACAAATAAATAAGCACTAAATTATTGTAAAATATTGTCAATGCACTAAAGAAAGCAGAATTGGTCTTCAAACAACATCTTATTACTTCAGAAGTATCAAAGTACATATAATTACATCTTACCTAAAAAAATCAAGTACAAAAATGAAAAGAAAATTAATATGTATTTATACTGTGTATATAGAAACGGCTAATAATATATGATTACAGTTAGCCTCTAGCTACTCCTTACTCCTACACAACCTCAGGCACATACCTGACAATTTCTAATGAAATATGAAAAAAAAAGCAACATGACATTCAGTTCCAAGATATTGGTAAATGTATTACATCGGAATGAACACAGAATGACTTCATTTCATTTAAAAACCCTGTCATTTAAAAACATAGTGCCATTGTCCACTTCAAAATAAACAACCCAAACGGAACAAAACAAACAAAACACCCCCCCGTACGATTTTATACCATTTGCTTTAATTTGTCGAAAGGAGCGATAAAGTTGACATACATTGGCTAATATACGTAAACACATTTTTAGTGCAAGAATAACAAGACCTGTGACTTTACTGTGCTTTCTTGAAATCACAGTGCACTTTACACAAATTGCTACACTATCATGTTCAACTTCAGGAGTTTAAAGCAAAAATAAGTGCATACCAAACAATTTCATATATGTACAGTCTCCGTAAGTGTGTGTGTATATGTGATGGGTACGGATGGACGCGTTGCATATTCGTACAGACCATGGCGATAATGGCCGCGCGCGACCATGCTCTATTGCTCGCCCCGCGGCGCGGGAACTGCCGAGGCGAGGGGAGACGAAGGGAACGTTTTCACGGCGTTTGGACGGTGGGTGGGCTCCGGGAGGGACGGGACGGGGCAGCGGGACGTGGCTCTGCCCCTGCCCCTTCGGGCAGCGCTCGCCCCTGCCGCCCTCCTCCCTCCCCGCCGTGACCCCGGCGAGCGCCGGGTTGCGCTCGCGTTTTCTAAAGTGCTTTGAAGGTAAGTGCTAAGTGACAACTTTTACTTTTCTCGCCTTAAAAACAAAAAAGCCACTGTCACAAGGGAGGCCTGGAAGCACACGGGCAGTTACCGAGGAGGGACAACAAGACGAAGAGCTCTGAGCGATAAAAGCAAAACGCGGGGCGGTTTCGCGGCGAGCCAGCCTGCCGAGGACGAGAACACTTCAATTCCCTGATCGTGATTCCTGCGAGAAGGACGCAAACCCCGCCGGGCACGTCGCTGGAGGTTTGCCTGGCCCCGAGCCGCAGGGTTCCTACGCCAGAACATGACTGGTGCAGAGGAGGAGGAGGAGGAGGATCGAGACTGACTGACCGCCAGCTTCCCTTTTGTGACCGCAGGCTCAGTGCAGCCGGCAGAAAGGGTCGTGCTATGCGTTTCCACGCACAGATATGAAAAATTCTTCTCTTGCCACGTGAACAAGGAAGACAAAGCATGAACGCTTTCCGAACAGGTAGCCTGTTATCTCAAGAGATTTCTCGCCACCAACAAGTCGTCTTCTTTCCAGCACATTCTAGAACTTTTGCAAGATCTCTGGAGTTTTCTTTCTGCCATTTTTCTTTCTTTAAAAAAAAAAAAAGAGAACAAGCAGAATATACAGTTGGTGTTTTTTGGATGTCACGGGTATTCAAAGATTCCTTCACAGCTTCTGGTTGGTTGTTCTTCCATGTCTTCTGTCATTTTGGCTGTGAGGGGCTCTCTAAATCTGCATGTCAATCCCGTACCTGTTCCAGCCACTGTACATTCCTAACACACATCGATAGTTAATGTATGTGGGTATATACGTATGCACACAGCAGTGGGCATATCGAGAGAGATCCATGCTTATATACATATATATGCGTGTACACATATGCATATATACATACATAGTAATGCTAATATACACACACACATATAAACACACACTTTGTCTTTTACAGAAATCTCAGTTTGGACATCAAAATATACATTAGTTAGTTATAAAATATTTAAAAACTTTGTTTCAGAGGCTGAAAAGAAACTACTACTGATAAAGCATTACTCAAACTCAAACTTCAGCAGTATAGATTACAAAAAACCTTCTGAAATTTGTCATTTTTGGTTTTGTTTTTTTTTTTTTTTTTTGATCGGCAGTTACAGCTGTGGCAACGCCGCTGATATAATTTCAAAGAAAAGCCAATACAACAAGACGTTTCAAACAACACACCTCTTCTTCTCGGCGAATATAATACTAAAATGATTGTTTTGAAGAGGGACTTTTGTGCTACCAAACTTCAGACGCGCAGATAGAAATCTAAATATAGAAAATATACGCCCTAGATCTTTTCTCCCCTCGCTCTCCACAGACCCTTTCGGAAGATACTTCACCGCACGGATTTCGCCCTCGTCATTGGCACGAGCCGTCTCTCTGTCTCCTGTTAAAACCAGGAGGTCATATTTTCTTTGGTCATGACGCAATATTCCGTTCCAACGGGCGGGATCGCGAGCCAATGGCGAGGGCAGAAGCGGTGTCCCCGCGTTCCTCTGCCCTGCGCGGGATCCGCAGGCATTTCCCCACCGCCTCGATTCCAGACACACAAAGAAACCTGACGCGGTATGAAGTTAAGGAACGCGTTGCCGGATTTAAAAAAAAAAACAAACAACCAAAAAACGTGTAAACAGGATTTTTGTCGCCTGTGTTTTCCGGACCAAAGAGAAGCGCGGCCGGGACGCGCGGCTCCCGCCGTCGGGGCCGTCCAATGGCCATCACAGTGAACCACGGTCTCTGCTCGCCCGCCCAACGCCATGGAGGAAGAGTTGCTGCGGCAGGCTCCTCTGCAGGAAAAAATCAAGCTCCCCGGCCAAACAATTTTAGCAACTGATTCACAGAAAACCGAGGGCAGTTTGTCCGATTACAGGGAAAAGCCGATGCGGAACGATTCCGATATTAAACGCAACCTGGGCACCCGCGGGAAGCGCTTTTATTTGCTTGGGTTTTGCTGTTTCCCACCAAAACTCTCTCCTTTGTCATATTCCACCCCCTCCCCTCAAAGCTAAGGACATCTAACAGGTACAATTCTAGGTTAACTTCTACAGCCCCGGCACCAACTTGTTTTGTACATTGTCCCGGTCAAGAAAACGCACACTCACACGCTCTTCTACAGAGGCCAAATCTAGGCAGGTCAGAGAAATAAAACAGTGGCAGCTCGGGGCAGGGGAGAACGTTCAAATACCACATAGAAAATAGGTAACAAAACAGTGTAACTGTAACATTATATAGTAAAATTCTTCATAAATTTCTGATTTTATATATATATATATATTTAAACAGTGTATCAGTCTGGAGAAACGTACATTTTGATATCTTCCGGATCCAAAAAGAATCCTGGATAAATACGTGTGCCTTAAATCCAGTCGGGGACTCAGATCTCTCTCTTGACTGGCCAGGTGGGCACTGCATCCGTGCGGATTTTTTTGATTTATTTTTTCCCTAGGAAGTTCACCACCTGCGGGTCAAGAGTTCACCACCCTTGGGCGAGAGCCTCTGCCTTATGACGAAAGCGGGGCTACCTGTGCGCGCTGCGACGCAGCGGAGAGCGCGTCCCCCCGCAGCTGTCAGATGGCAGTGTCCCAGAACACAGTCTGCTGTTTGGAGTAAGGAGGAGGGCTGTATTTCTTGGTCCCGGTGTTCTTCTTCCAGCTCGGCAGAATGGGCATGCTGTCCTGCTTGCACAGCCCCTTCTCCGATTTCTGCCGAGCTTTGATCTCCTTGCAGAGGCAACGCTTCTTCTCGATCATGTCCAGCATCGTGTGGTCCCCTTGCAACCACTGCATACACGTCACCTGCAGAAGGGTGGGGGGGAGGAAAGAAGGAAAAAGAGAAGAAGAGAAAAAAGCATAAAAATAACTATTTGGTCATAGATTATGTTGTTTCTTTGCCAGGTTAATGTGACACTCATTTGAAACACTTTAAATCACTTGTTGAGCAAAAAAATATCTCTGCCAACAACAGAAACAAAGTCAGTCTTTACTTGTAACTACTACTTTAAGAAAAAAAAATGCAATAAAAGGTCCCTTTTTAACTTCTCCAGAGCACTGAAAGCTAATAAAGATAAATGTTTTCGGCAAACTAGCACAGGCTGGATTTTAAATGATGGAGTAGATCTTAAAAACGCACATGGATCTTAACAACATCCTTAGCCGTGGAAATAAAACCTGTATTCGCCGAAACCCATGTCTTGCATTACTTTGCAAATCCAATCTGTCACATTAAAAGCACGGTGTTAACACTTCTGCATATCCAGCTAAATATAACTCCGTGTTTAATTTTTTTTTCAAATGATTTAACGAACTCCGTGAGAATTATACGGATTAACCTATCCTACTTTGTGATGGTGTTGCACGAACTGGGAGGCTCCAAGAGTTTAGAAAGTCAGTGTTCTCGTGCACGCAGAACATCTGAAAACATCATCCTGACATGAACGAGGAGGTTTGGCCTGTGTCCAGCTCTAAGTACGTGTCCCAGCCCCTCTGAAGCCCGAGAGCACGAGCTCCCACCACTGGAAACACGTGTGTCTTCATAAGGCTTCGGATGGGAACCAAAATCACTGATGCTAAAGTCTCCTGAAAGGGCTCGTTGTGTTCGGACTACACGCCGTACACCTGCAATGCAGAAAACGCCCTCTCGGCACTTACTTTGCAAATTTGAAGTGATGCGTTGAGTCTCCCAGAATTTATTTTCTGCATAAATTCGGGATTTGTGTGCAAGCGAGTGCACGCCGTATCTTTGCAGGGGCTGTCTGAGCGCATCTCTGGCCTTGTCACAGAAACGTGCACGTACAGCAGCACTTTGGCAGCGGTTTGTGAATCACGAGGGGAAAGCGTGTTTATTCTTAAGGGTAAATGAGCACATTTCATAACCCATATGCCTTCTGGTCACAAGGAAAGCCAAGCACGGGCACACACTAGGTTTCTCCAACTGGGGACTGCTCTTGGAAACCAGTACAGAAACTTACATCGATCTTGGTAGTTTTGGGGGTCAGCTTGAAGTGTATTTAGCATTTATTGATACATAAGTATTCCCAGAAGGAAACAAAGCAAAAGGACTATGTGTGAGCAGGCCTACCAAAAAAAGTAATAACAAATGAGGTACTCAAACAGAAAAAAAACCCGACAACAGAACACAGAAATGTGCCTTTCAAATACCTTTGTCAAACAAGTTTTTAAGGGGTGACACGGGATAAAAGAATTTCAGAGAGAATTACTCTTCTTTATACTACAACAAAGCCACACTTACCTTACACATCAGGCAGCACTTGGAGCAGACCGAGCTTAAACCACGATATGAACTCCGTTCTTGAATATTCTCAGGGATCTAGACTGACCCAGGCAACGTACCTGCAGCGTGTCCTCCACATGGCTCAGCTAAAAGTCTTCCGGCTGCCTGCTGGGTCTGCTCTTCCTATTCGAGGACTTCCTATCTATCTGGCACTTCAGGAGCGACCTAAGGCGGGACACCCCTGGCTGCCCTGCCACCGTGCCACACAGGTGGCTTCTGGCAGCTGATCTCCTTCACGGGACGATCCAAGGGGACCGAAGCAGGATTGAGATATGTTGAGGTCTAATCCACCCGTTGCAGCTTCCCAAAGAGAGACGCAGCGATGGGGAATGTATCGGTTACACACAGACGCTCTGCCACCCCCTGCAAAACAGCCCCTAAAATAAACCCCGGTGGAGGCAGCTCCGAAAAGTGTTGTTTTTTTTTTTATGCTGGCCACCATATTGCATGGCAGGCAGTGAATGATTTATTACGAAGAACTGGATTTTTGCGCTTTCCCAGACACAGGTTTGCAAGACTCCTTGTGACTCTTTTAATGTTATTCTCGTTTGATGACCAAGTCCCTCACAGTAGCATCTTCTCAGGAACAAACAGAGAGCAGTTGCATCAGTCCCGTGCCCACGTGCGCCTGTGCAGGTTACCGAACACACCTGTGCTACTGAAAAAAATACGGCAGTACCTGCACGTTATATGCAAACCAAACCATCCCCTGGAGTGCAGCCTTCCCGAAGTGAAAACATGAAGGGTGGTGTTACTTCCAGTGGCTGCCAAAGTCGGTCAGGACGGGCAGAACCACGGGCTCAACCTGCTGGCTATTTTCTTCTTTCTGACAGAGGCACTCTGGAATAACACAGCCACGAAAGACACCCAAGCTGGGAGGGTGCACTTTGTAATCCCACTCTGCACATTCAATATTAAAAGAATTCACCGACACCTTCTGTCTCAGCTTAGGAAACTGTACACGCATCACAGCTGAGGGCTTCTGCAACATTGGAATTTCTGTGTTTAATGTTTTGAGTCACATTGCTCCAAATTTCTAAACTTGTGGAAGTAGGTTTTCTTATAGATAATCCTACTGCAGAAAAAAAAAGAAACACAGAGTCCCTGTAAAAAGAGTTCTACCACCTAATGTAACTACGTGATGCAGTATGGTAAGAAAACCCTGGACACTTTTTTCTAACTCAGCGCTCACTGAAAGGCTTCGTACATCTCATAGCCCACGGCCTGACTTATCCATCACTTAAAAAACACTGAGAAGGATCTTTGGCACTCCAGGAAATCCTAAAGATTCAAGATTGTGAACAATGAATACTTATCCTAAAATTAAATCAGCAAATGTTTAGTAAAGCTCCAGCACCTTTGATTCCAGACATCCAGTTTCGTGATTCATTGCTTCCAATTACTAAATGTCACCATGATTTTATCCAGAACCAGCTCCTATGCCTCAAGTTTTCCGGTAACCCTTGGATTATTGCTGAGGCTATCAATAAAGCAAACTTTAAATGATAAACCCACTATCCCGCTTTCCATTTTCATACTGGCAATCAGTCTAGCTATGCATCTTCTTGACCTTGCATTATTTTCTGTTTTGGCAAGGGGTATTCTTCTCATCCACGCACTTTTTTGTAATTATTTTTCAACACCAAACAACTGTCTGAACTGCACTGCTTGATCTACTGCTAGTTAATGCATCATGTAAACGCTGGTACATTTCAGATGAGAGCCTCTAAGGAACTCGTGTGAGGGACACCGTGTAAAGTTGCCTCACACATACCATTTAAGCAGCAGCTCATCACAAAGCGCGTTCCTATTGAGATCACTCACAAAAAATCGAAGCTTAATCCATGCCTCTGCTAAGCAATAAATGCGGAACCCAAGCAACCCACCACGATACATCCTGTCACCCGCTGTAAAACAGAAAGGAAAATTCAATATTAGGTCAATCGCAGGATGCTTTGCTAGCAGGCAGCGACACCGAGATCTCGGCCTTATGAGCGAAACGGCAATTTGCCGCTGATGCGAGTGAGGTCAGAATCCAGCCCCGTAACTTCAAATGGAAAAGTGAAAAGGATTTTCTCTGATGCGATTTGGGCTGGGGCGAACACCCTGTCATCCTACCAGCATTTCCTGCATGAAGATGTGTCTTCCCAGATTTTTCTGAGCAGCTGCTGCCACTCTGCTGCAGTAACTTACTGCACAACGAAAAAAATTAACTGTGAAGGAAGCCAATTTATCGCTCCTAGGTCTTAGGGCAAAACGCTCAGGATTATCGCCAGAGCTGCAATTCAGTGAATAAGTGAGACGCCTGCTCTACTGGAAAACATCTCGATTGTCCCCTTGCTTTACAGGGATATTTTGCTATAAGCTGCTTCAAGGCCAGATGGCCAAGCTCTTGTACAGCCATGCGGTGATTAAGAAAAACTTCACAAAGGGCCGATAAACGATTGTTAGCTGTTTTAATCAATGCCTAATCAGTCGGCAATCATACCTTCCCGTGGGCTGCCAGGCGTAAGAGGTCCGACACAGGGTGTGTGTAACGTTCCCACAAAATGGGCTCATAAAGCATGAGGGTATTTTCACCTGTTCCGAAGGCTCAGTTACAGTGGAGAAACTTTTCTCTCCAGCCTAAAGTCCTTCCACATCCAGTATTAATACACGCAAGATGTTACAGACACGAGTCACTCCCTGGATTTATCACAAGCCCTTCAGGTGAGGAAAGCTGGGATTTCCAGCACGAGAGCCTGGCTGGTTAAGGGCGTTTCTACACCAAGAGCACTTGACCAGCATGAGATGCAGAGAACCAAAACCACCCAAGTGCAGGCTGTTACCAAACATTTTGCAACCACAGAAAACCATCGTGGGAGGTGCAGTCGTCTTTGCAATGCTGGATCCGCTCAGACAGCTTTTCTGAAGAAACCTTGTAATTAGTAAAAAAATAACAATCTTCTAAAGTTGTCATTTAAAATACGCGACATTTTTATTTTCAGTGTTTAACAAGACAAAAATGAGAGTAAAAGTAGGTTATCAAAAGTGGGTGCTGGCATTCATACCTCTTTATAACTGATGTACACATAATGTATATGAAGAGCCACACAGATCTAGTGAAAGGCTGCGAACAAACACTCATATACAGAGATACAGAGACAGACTATACATACAGACGTGGGTGAACATACATATCATGTGGATACAGTATACAGACAAGGTACTATACAGGTACAGTAAGTGCAATATACTGTATAAGGCTACACAAACACCGAGAGGTTCTGGTGAGATGGCGACAACCGCGAGAACGAAGCTTGGGCGCGTCGCGGCTCCGCGCGGGCGGCGGGGGGAGAACCTCACCGCTCTGCCCCGGTGTGATGCATCAGGCACACGGAAATGTGGGACGAAGCCCTCGGGTCCTCTACGGAATGGGTGGGACACATGGGAGGGCATGGAGGTGACTGAAATGCGCATGAGCACACAGGTAAGGGTGTTCTACTGAGAATACAGAATGGTTGGGTCATTTATAGAGAATGCCTATACAGAGAAACCCATGCTTTTGCGAATTCATGCCATTTTTATTTCTATTTTTTTTTCCTTTAAGAATATTATAAAATTCTTGCCCTGAGTTAAACATAAATACACGCAGAAAAGGGGGGGCGGGAAGGGAAGGAAATTGCATGCTTCTGGTGGGGGGTTTAAATATTTTTTTAACCAAGGCACAATGTCTTCAATAGTGGTTGCAAGACCATTTGAAATAAACTCAGCAATTGCTATTGTTCTGGTACTGCATCCCTCTTAATGTGACTAAACTAATTGTTTGCACACCAAAGTCTCGGAACAAGTTTTGAAGTGAATTTACAAGTTTTAGAAGAGAATAAGTAAATTTATGAGAAACGCCCTAAAGAGATTCCCTGAAGAGGAAGGAATGCTACCAAATTAAATTCCTTTATAGACAACTGTTTACTGACGTTTGGACTGAAATTACTTCACATAAATCATGTTACATACTTGCTGACTATTACTGTAAGTTGTTACCTATTTTTAGCAGAGCCACGTACGATGCTGTAAGGGCAGCTGAGAATGAGACGAAGAACATCCAAACCAATTTTACCTCCTTCTTGGTTTCAGGATAGGACCATGGTCTCCCTGACTCCATGTTTTACAAGCTGCATGAGCTACAGCCTGAGAACACTTGCTCAATGACACCGTAAGACTTCCAAGGCATTATCGACCCGTGTAAGTCCTTCACTGGAAACATTACCTACTCATCTCTGTGTACGTCATATTAAATTCTACGTACCCGAGCACGAGCGAGGCCTGGGTGCAAAGGCCACGCTGGGCTGTTGCCCCCACGTCCGAGCCCTGGGGCTCCCAGATGCACATGGTTCTCACCAGCTTCTCGCCAACTTCCAGGGGCTCCGGGTGGTTCCTCACTTTCCAGGGAACAAGCCCCTCCTCCGTGCTGCACCGGCTGCGGCATCCACCCCCATCAATCCCCCTGCTGAGCTAGGAGTGATTTTCAAAAACAGCCCCCCCAACTCTATCACAAACCACCCCTGCAACCACAGACCGGGCTGGTGAGATCTGTCCTGTGCCTTCTAAAGAAACTGTAACTCCAGTCTGAGAAACGAGTAGGTAAAGGCAGTAAGAAATGGCGAGCGGGAAGCGAAAGCCCTCACAAACGCTGCGTTTCACTCTTTGCCAGAATATTGTTGTGTTTGAAAAGCTTCAATGACTTCTGCGAGGAACAAGCCTCTTCCCGTACTCTGCTGGCTGGCTTACAAAGCCCGTGCCAGAAGAAGAAGAGATCAGAGGAAGGGAATGGAATATTCTTCCTTCCACTCCCTCCCCTCACGGCTGCAGCCAAGCCGGCACCCGCGGGTGAGGAAAGGCACGAAGCCTGACGCCGGGTCTGGTGCTCAGAGACCAGTCACTCTGCTCCCATGCCTGATGCTCTCTTTCCCTACAGCTGACCTGCTTTTGCCCACCATCGATGCACTTTTTTGGTGCCTAAAATGTCATGTGGCTGAGTGGTATGGAGAAGCAGAGCCACCAAAGCCGCACTTGGGCTTTGGGACCTGCTGCGACAGCTCTGTCCCCGTGCCGTGGCGGTGGTGCAAGGGCCACCGCTCAGACCAGAGTCCTGGCAGAGCAGGTGGACCTGCTCCTGCTGCACGGCCAGCCTAAATTGGAAAGCACCTTAAAGATCGTCTAGTTCCAATGCTGCAGAAAAGATGTTGGGACAGCGGTGGCGGTTCTGGCTGCCAACAGAAAGCGTCTTTGGCCCGTTTGCCTCTCCTGCCAATCAGTGAGGCGTGCCTTGGAGGTGAGGGATGATGGATGTGGCAATTCCACCCATTTCAAGCTTTGTGTTTCTTTCCCTTCCTTTTTTTTTTTTTTTTTCCTATATGCAGTTTGTATATTTAGAAACAATTTGCACTGCTCTGGACCCCTGCACCAATTACGCAAGACCAGATTCGAGCCAAAGCTCAACACGATGCAACGTGGAGCGTTCCCTAAAGCCTCGACATTCTTCTTGTTGTTCTCATCCAAAACGCTGAACAGCACATTCAGCTGCACTGACGGCAGCAGGACTTTGCCTCCGTGTGTGCATGCAAGGTAACTTGTCCTTGCACAGGAAAAACACAAAAAAAAGGACCTGTGTAAAGTAATCCAACCGCTCCCTCTCGTGGCCACGGGGCTCTGCTGCAGCTCACAAGGTGCACAAGCGCATCCTCTCAACATTCGCCTGTTTTCGCCTGAGCAGACACTGAGGAGCAGGACTTCTCCGCGAGAGGGTCCTTTGAAAGAGAAGCATCATTTGTGACACCTTCCTAGTAAAATCTACCTCCTTTTCTGGTTTTAGACGTTCAAAGGCACCTCATTGTATTGGTGGCGTGTAAAACTAATTAAAGCCACCACCAAACTCTGCAGATTGCACCCGAAATTGATTTTGTCCTAACTTCACAAAAACCAAAGCTTAAGCACTTCCTGGCAGTAGCACACTTACCATTCTACTCCCACCCACAACCACTCTCTTTCTCCTCTCGTACACGCAGCTTACAAATCCTCGGGGTAAGGACAGTCCTTGTTCAACGTACGCTGTGTACCAACACGGGGACCTTATTTGTGACTCTTGGACACCACTGCAAACGTTACTGCTTTAAAAAACCCTGTGGCTGACAGGAAGGAGGTTTTGGATCCAGTGGCTACCCCAAGCCTTAATAAAGGTGATGGTTAAACACAAGGAGTAATTAAGTCCCTTTAAGGGAACAGATTCACAGGCAAGAATAGAAACTACTGTCCAAAGCAATAAACAGTGTATAGAAAGTCCAGACCAAACCCCCACGGGAGCCTGATTATAGAGCGAGAGTCATGGGACCATTCCTGCCCCACAGACACACATTTGGAGTGAAGAAAAAGATCAAATATCAAAAAGGAACAACCAGAATCTTGGCTCTGGGAGCACAGAGCCAGAGATATCAGAGGCACTGCACTGGCTGGAGGAGAACACTCGGCATTTACATGCAGGGAGAAGAAGAAAACGACTGCCACCATCCCAAGGACTGTTCCGTATGTTCTGCTATTCTACATCCAAAATACACAATAGACTTCCAAAACTTTTGAAAATTAGAGGAAAAAACAGGGATGGAGAAAGTCAGAGTGGCAATTAGCACAGTAGTTAGATACTCCTTTTGAACAGGAATTCAGGACTGCATCTCCCCTGGGATCTTTAACCACCAGCCCAGGGGAGATCTTTCTTCCCCCCTTGCCTCAGAGAGCTTCCACGAGAGAAGCTGGTTCTTTCCGTGCAAATCCTTCGGCGTCCACAAAAAGCAGAATCACTAGAGTTTGATGCCAGGTTCAGATTGTGATTTGTCGAGGAGTGCATCTAGCAAGGATGACACGGGCTTAGGCTATGCAGCAGAGAGGAGGGCAGGGCGTTCGCTGCCTGCTGGAACTCCTGCAATGCTGCCACTGGGGAAAACAACCCTCAGCAAATTTCAGCTGAGAATCCTAGAAGAACACAGATGCTTTGTTTATCCTCACAGGGTAGCACGGAGCCCGTATGCTTCCAGATGCACATCTGCCAGCTAAAGCATAGTAATGTCAATTCATTGGGGAAACACTTTTTGCCTGGGTGCCTTCAAAAATAATTACAGTCGTAATAGTAACAATTTACCCTTCCTGTATTCATTAATGACAGGGTGAACACAATGCTTACAAGGCGCACAAGGACTAAATACGCTTTGTGTACACAACTGAGGGTAGAGACCTTAAGAGCTGGGCTTCTGATATTTAGTTGATCCAGCACAGAGTTATTCGTGAGCTTGGGCATGAGACAAATACCTGCACTGCTGTAGAGTACTCAGCACTTGTCAAAATTCAGCTCTGAACTATTTCGCTGAAGTTCTGTGAATTTCTCACCATGAGCTTATAGCCCACTTAAATGCTGGAAGAATCCTGGTCTCTTGCTTTCAGGGCTCCTGGCACATCACAGTCCCAAGCTCTCCGCCTGACTTCCCCCGCTACTTCCCTAATTTCTTAAACTTTGTCCTTACACAGTCAATAGTGACAGTTCTGAGGTAAACTTCTGTTTACCTTTCAGTTTAAATTGAGTCGACTCATGACTTCATGCCAGGTTAAAGTGTTCTCCAACAGATACCAGCCACACAATTCATCTCTGCTTGCGAGCTACTTATTTTTATTTGTAGGTGATCACTATAACGCTTACCATCAATAAGCCATAAATACGGTGCGTGAATATTAACAGGTTAATCCTCACAATCCCTAAACTGATAAACAAGCAAGAAAATAAGGCTTAGGGGAGCTCAATGTCGATAGCAACACAACTAGCCAATATTTGATTGAAGTTACAACTTCGGTTTCCTATGATCTGAGCTATTTTTAGTTACTAAGCATCCTTGCCACTTCCTTGAATGGTTCTGTATTAAAAAGGACGGGCCCTGAGAGCTCAGTCGTACACCCGATTTTTCTTTTTCTCCAAGTTTAACATTTGAAAAAACATCAGTTTGAGCTCCATGAAGATTTGAACCTGCCCTTTCCCAGATCTTGCACCCCTGTACAAATGGTAGCTGTGCCCACCTCATCGCCAGGGAGGGGGGTAACAGGATGAGTCCTCTCAAACTTTTGAAAAATCTAACTGCTGGTGACGGCATGGCTAAGGAAACCACTGTCAATACAATCAATAGCCAGAGCAGACAAAAATGAATACCCCGTATGCCACAAGCTGTCAGATTCAGAATGGGTTTACAACCCAGCCATTTCCAAAGACATTCCACCTGTCACAGATTATTTGCACATTAAGATAGAACAGGCATATAAAGAACACAGAGGAATATTTGTATCTGCCGTGGAGATAATAAAAAGACTTTTGTCATGCTGCTGGAATCAGGGTCAAATCCACAGCTTTAAAAAATAATAAATGACAACTTAAGAGATGGGCAGTGTGAAAATGACAGCTCGAAGGGAATACTTACGGAGAGAGAAAGGTTTTCCCTACCTTCTCTTGTTTTTTGTGAAGCCACGTCCATACCATACATAATTCAATTAACAAGATCACCCTCCCCAGTCACTTGAAAATTCCTCTCATCATCTTTGCTCCTTTCTTCTGCATGAAGTGAGGTGGATTTTTCCTCCACAGTTTCCGTGAACCCTGGCTGCAGCTTCTGAGAGGCTCATTATCTCTTCTATCACATCAGCTTCTGCTTTCAAGGCTTATTGTTTAGCTCTTAATATAAACTGAGAGACTCAAATCCCTTCAAAACACCCAAGGTGCCTTTGCCACCAAGTAACCAGCAGAGCATCATGTCAGCTGTAAGACCCGTTTAATCAAAAATCATATCCTACATGAACGCTGGGACACTCAGAACCTCTGGAAGTACAATTACCCTAATTTCTTCCTTAGATGAAGGAACACTTGACTTGGTATTTAAATGCGCCGTCATTTTGAATCTCCGTTATGGATTTGATTTCCTTATGTAAAATAGGCTTGAGGAACATGCAAGGTTCTGTTAGGCATTGCTTCTAGCTGGGCTCAGAAGTAACACATGGGCACCGGGTTCGCAGGTTCAGGAATTTCAACCTGTGTAGACCAGGCTACCCAGCTAGAAACTTCCCAACAAGTAGCTGCCTGGCCGCATTGAGTAAATCAGCCTTACTCTTCTGGTCTCTGCTTTGGTCAAAGAAGCAACTCGCCGA
This sequence comes from Trogon surrucura, assembly GCA_020746105.1. Classification (NCBI taxonomy): domain Eukaryota; kingdom Metazoa; phylum Chordata; class Aves; order Trogoniformes; family Trogonidae; genus Trogon; species Trogon surrucura. The sequence continues at coordinate 26,395,869 of CM036625.1, read as the reverse complement.
GCTACAAACAACTTAAATGATTATGCAAAGCAGCCCTCAGGGAGTTTTCCACCCTGATCTCCTTGAAACTCAACGGGATTGTGGGGACCAGTTCCCTGGACGCCAATCAAAAACTCACCACCCGAATAAGGGTGCTTGTGTGTGGGCACACGTACGTATCGGCACATACATACACGTATGTTTACGTCTCTCTGTGTGTAGATACACCAACCCCCCCGCACATGCCGGCCCGGACACGCACACACGAGAAACACGCAACTCCGGAGTCCTCCGAGCTTGACAGAAGGTGCTCACGTGATGTTTAAGTGAAACCTCTTCTCTCAATTGCTACTCTCAGCAGTTAGCTCTGTCAAACTAATAACACAGGTCTGCGCAGCAAAACGATACAATATCAGCATTAGCATATAAAATAAAGGTAAGTATAGGTTTCCCATGTCTTTATTTCTTTTCCATTTTCTCGCTGTTGGAGAAATGAGATGAAAATGAAATACTTGCATTTTTTTTTCCGGAGGGTCTAAGCGGCATTTTTCATTTTGACGAGGGAATAAAGAAAGTATCTCTTTTTAAGATAGGAGGAGATGTTACCCCTTTGATTTGGCTTTTGATTTCTATCAATATACAAGAAATTTAACTACAGCGGACTATTTAATAGTCCTGTAAGCATGACATGGCCTATAGCTAAAGAGAGTTTAGCTGCCTTTACTAGACAAAATAACTTGCTGCAAGAGCAGTTTTTAGGGCAGTGATAAATCACAGTGTCATACAATCATGCATTAAGCTCAAAACAAATGTGAGACTGGCACAAACATTAAAGTACAACTGGGCAGAAGTCAGGTATGTACAAGTCATCGACAAACATCGGTGCAAGTGCTTCAGACAAGACATTGGAAGGAAATTTACATAAAAACCACAGATTAAATTTATCAAAGTTTGATAAATTTTAAAGACAGTAAAAAAGTACAGAAAACATGGAAAAATAAAAAAAAAACCAGCCCATTGATACAGTACAGTTTTACTACATTTATATTACAGAATGAAGACAGAAAAAGATACAAGGAATTAAGAGCCAATAAAATCCTGCTGGCTGTGGCCAGGGGGGATTTCATTGCCCATGAGAGATGCGCACACACAGAGGCACGCACACGCACGGAAAACAAGGACGGGAAAACCAAAAAAAGAACCATTTACTGCAACGAAGGACAGACACAGAGGTGAGAAACGTTTGGCATGTGGCGGCACATGGAGTCATTCCCGATCGCCTAGCGATGGTACCTGGCTCGGCTGGAGGTCGCCGGCTTGCCTGAGCGGAGCGACGGAGGGAGGAGGCACACCCGACGTGGACGCCGACCGGCCCAGCCTGCAACTCGATTTAGGCTCTGCGGGGAAGAGAGAAGAAAACACACCCATGAGCACAAGTGTTCCCTCGAAACGGAGCCTCCAGGCTTCGTTTCTCCTTAAAGGCTTGGGCATCTGGCTGAATTATGAGCAGGAGTTGAGAACAGACCAAGGAGGATTAAGGCAGAACTTACACGAAAGGAAATCTATAAAGGAAATATATATCTTTATTAATTCACTAATACTACTATATCCCCCCACCCTGTTACAGTGGCTTCTGGTTTCCTGCCTCTGTCTGGGAGCTCAGACACACGGCAGCCCAAGGACTGTCTGCGCCGAGGGAAAGCTCGAACCGCCAGAACGTTCAGCAGGAAGCGTGTAAACGTGGTGAGGCACACGCCGAGGCCAAGGATGCCTGCACTCGGCAGACACGCTTTGTAAAACACTGAACTCTCAATGCTAGCATCGACGGTCTGCTTTCCCATCAATAACAAGCCATCATAGTAACACTGTGCCTCCTTACAATGGCCCTGAAGAACTCCTCCTATCCAATCTCACGCTTTCAAATGAGATGAAGGATCTTGCCTCGTGCAATCATGGTTTAGCAAGTTTGCTATTGAAGCACATGTTGTCTCACCTATCTTTTGCTTGTGTCTCTCTGAAATCTATTCCCTCATGCCCCATTTGCACTGCTCCCTTGGCTGTGCTTGTTTTATACGCCTCTACCTCCCATGTGGATCTCTAGTATCATCACCAGCCACTGGCTGGACCGCTGTTTGAAAGGAATGAGATGCCCATCATGGGCACGTCCTTACGGTCACTTGGCACACCTTGGAAACTTGAGGACAGCTGGCATGTTGCCCCACCTACTAGCAACATGCTGAAATGTCTTCTTCCAGCCTCACGGATGCTTTTTCAGTGTCACCTTAAATGCTTATTTTCCACAGATGTTTCAGAATCCCGTAGGATATGGAGAAGAGCTATCCACTTAAGCTGGAGCACTCAGACCAATGATAGCATTTATATGGGTGAATATTCACCAGCTAAATATTAACAGGTTGGTTAACGTCCAGCTGGCTGAGCAGCAAAAATATTTATGCCATTCAACAAATGCATTATTCAATTCACTGGTTCCTAGTCAGTCTGTAAACACACCATGAGTCACCAGGGCAATACGCAGGCCGAGAGGAGCTGACTGGGCTCCCCCATAACCTCGCGTTTTTGCATAATCTGTTGTTTGGGCTTGGGCAGTTACTCTGAAGGTTTGATTAGATTTGTTTTTGTTCTGGTTTCACACTGTCCGTGTGCCAGATTTCTGACTTTCTGTCAGTGACACAAATACAATAATGGATCTCATGTCTGTTCCCTCCTGGAATTCTGCTGGGGTTTCAGAAAGGGCAGGAATTGGTGGGGTTTCTTGCTTGTTTTTCCCCAATGATAAATAGAGACTCTGTTTTCGCTGTGACAAGCAGAATCAGACATCCAGTGTGTAAATAACTCCAAGGCACTCTCTGCTGCTCATTCTGAATCGTTTTCTTTGCTTTGGGAAAGCAGAGAGACGTAGAGAAGTGTCATAATGTCCAATTTGGATAGATGTGCAACAAGAAGAGATTACCATTTCCTTGCCAAAGAGACTCCTTTCATCTGGCATCAAAGAAATAAAACCTATCACACACAGATGAAGTATTAGTTCCTTTATCTCCTTGTAATATATGTTACAGCATTAAGGAAACTACTGTGATGTCCATGGCGATCCTCACCAAAAGAGGTTTCAGTGTCGGCTCCATCCAGCATTTTTTTTCTAAAGTGCAGAAAGCTGGGTTATGCAGTGAAATGTGGGTATTTTTTTAATAGCGTTTGTCTCAGAGGGAATATTTTCACACCATGTAAATACTCTGTTCTACTGTAGTCAGCATCCTGAGCAGCATCTTCACACTGCAGACTATTGTGGGGAAAAAAAATACCCACAAATGGTCTGTTGCCCAAGTGATGCCCACGCCACTGCTCTGCACTCTGCAGGATGTTATTTTTCAGCTTATTTGAGTGTACTGAGGCTCACTGGATTTGGATCACTTCAAAATAACAACGGCCACTTCAAACAACAACTTCTGCTTTGGGCTATCTAAAAAGGAGTAAGAGGTCTTCTGGCATAATTATGTCCATCATCCAGTCACCTTCAGTATCTCTACTCCTTGGTTTTCACGGATAGCATTAAGGATGAGAGTCTCTGAAGAAACTATCCAGCACAGAAAATATAGGCTTTCCAATCACAGGTAGGACTGCCTTAAAGCTGTGCACTCGATTATGCATTTAAGCACTCACGTAAACGACCCGTTTTCCAAAAGTGCAAGTGCTGTCATCGTAGCTAAAGCTGTAGCGGCTTGGCTGGATGCAAGCGGGGCCAGGCGTGCTGCTGGATTTTCCCCAGGACGGCAGTGCTGAAATGCGACACGATTTTATGGAAACATTTTCAATCAGTTTTATACCAGTGTGCTACGATTTTCTGTATTCTCCAGAAATACAACAGCTCTGCGCAATTTTTTTGGGGGGGTCTTAACAGAAAGAGTTCTTTTATTCATCCAAGGAAGGCTTCATTCTGCCCATCCTAATCTTAATTCAAAAAAATACTCTGGCTGTCACGTCGGAGAAGCTTCTTATCCTGTCACAGTCTCTTCTTTGCACATGAAAAGAGAAATATTGCTTATTTGCTGCAGCTGCCAAGAAGCACGTTTTGAATTAAACAAGGCGATGTGACAGGCTGAGAGTAATCACATGCAAGAAAGAAATAAGAAGGAAAAGAAAACACGCATACTGGAAAAATGAATCACACCTATTATCATCATACTGCCTGGCCATGCTGGTCTCCTGAAAAGAGATGAGAATTCATAACTTGAAGTTATGAAACCTTAAGGTGGAATAAACTATATAGTATTCGGCCACTTAAATATAAAAGTATCTAGGACTTCACCTGCAGAAGCCACTTAGTGCTGAAATAGCACAGCAGCACGTCAGACTCAACTGTTTTCACAAAGAGGTCAAAGCTTAGAGGGTCTCAGAACCAAGTCAGGTAACGAGAAAAACCGTGTCTGTGTTAGATGGGGTGTATTTTAAATTAAGATTTGTTCTGAACTGTCATGTCTCGGGTCTACGTCAATAACTGAAGCAACAAGGTAAGGAATCACCACGTCATTCTGGCACTACTCCTTTTACTTTAGGTTTTACTTTAGGTTTAAGTTCAGGCTGGCCATTTGCTCGCTTCCCGATTTTCTGCAATGCTTTCAGCAAGGATATCAGCGCTCTGGCTGCGGGGTGGGCTGGTGGCCGCTGAAATCCGGGCCACAGGAGAGGACAAGCTGCGAAAGGCAGTGCCCGTCTCCAGCAGCAGGTGGCAATGCAAAACGCTTCATGGTGGCAGTCAGGGAAAAATGCAGCACATTCCAGAAAATACTCTTCGGAGCTCCTGGAGTGAAGTTATCCCAGCCTTCTGTTTCGCAGCTCTCCTTGTGCTGACCTTCCTAAATGCCAGCGTGCCCCAAAACCACTTGCACCACTTCCCATCAGAAATGAAAGGATGCCGAGAACAAAGAGCTTTGAGGAGGCAGATGAGAACAACCGGCGGTACCCACGCAGACCGGCCAGGCCAGGCGCGTTTGGACAGAACGACCAGGAAGCTCAAGGTTCTGTTTGGAGACTGATCTTACCAGCAGGGCAGGGATGGGGAGAACCCTCAGAAGATCTGTTCTCTCACCCAGGTGTTCGCTCAGACCACTCCGGTTCCTGGTTCACCTGTGCCTCAGCAGAGCTGCCCGCTGGGCACGTGCCAGAAGCCCCTTCACACCCTTTGTGGTGTGCAGCTCAGCAATTCACCCCCTTCTCTTTAAATTATCCCAACACCACCCGAATAAATGCCTGTATCGGTGAGAACCAGGAGGATGGCAGCAGCTGTGGGGTTTCAAGGACATCCCTACACACATACACAAGAAGTAGCCCTTTTTCTCTCATCTGTGTTGGAAAGAGAGCAACAGCAAACACAGCTGTGCTGGGCACTGCCCTGATTTTACGTGGTCCTGCGGTGAATCTGAGTTCTGCATTCCTGGCACAGAATCACTTTACCTCCCTGACTCCAAAAAACATCTGTGTCCGTACAGGTGCATCAAACCTCTCTTCTTGCATTCTGTTACGGTTCTAATTCAATTGCAAAGAAGGAGCTGCTACAGTTCACGTACAAGTTCGCCGAGAAGAGCGGCGTGCAGCATTTTGAATGCAACGCCCCACCGGCGGAAGGTAAAACATGTTGCTCAGGCAACAGCTGGAGACACAGGGGAAAAAATATTCATGGAGATGAGAGGCAATATTCATCAAGTGAGATGTCGTAAGAGCTGCGGGGAATGAAAAATCACAATCAGCTCTGAGATTTTAATCATAAAAAAGGAGTCAGAATTCAGCCAATAAAATATTTCTATCATTTTTCTTTTGACAGTTGGAGCGATGTAAGACAAAGCCCTAGTTAACTAAATCAAGGCGTGATTCAACGACTATCACAGTTCGCTGATGCCAAATGAAGACTGAGGCCAACATGTTTTGTCTGCCTTTGGAGAGCAACCAACTCTTTAAAATAAAACTGGTGCAGGAAGGTTGGACAGAAGTGCTCCATTCTTGCTAAGAACTTACTCGTCATTGCTCTTCAGTGAAGTTGCTCTTTTAAGAGAACTGTCAGATCTCAAAAAGTAACGACGCAGTGCTTACGCCAGAGCATCTGTGTATAGACGTCCAGTCAAGGATTGGTTCTCTTTGTCTTAGTCAATTTATAAACAACACATTATTTACCACAGTTTATAGCAATTCACCTTTTTTTACATATATATAAAACACATATACATATATAACATGATGAATCGAATGGGTCGGAATGAATTTAAGCCTGAAGACTCTGGACGCTTACCCACCCCTGTGTAGCTTTGGAGTTCCCTCAGCTCCCAAGGAGAGTCACGAGATCGTCCCTGCCCCAGGCCCTGACGTACCTGAGCTGTTGCCTCCAGCCAGCATGGTTGGGCTGACCGAGGACCTCCCCAGCCTGCTGGACACCACTGGCGGGCCCGGCGTCCCGTCCCATTCCTGAGCTTTCCCCGGCTCCCTGGAGGAGCCCGTCCCGTGATGGCCTCCCCGCTCTTTGTTTTCCAGCTTTGGTAGGGGTTCGGTGCTGTGACTTCTGATCTTCAGCTCATCGAGTGGCTCTGCAAAAGAGACGGGTGCCTCCTGATTACCCACATCAGAGAACAATCTTTTGCTCAATATTCCATCGGTACCATTCATAAACCTTTTAAGGACAATTTATACCATGATTTTACCATCTAGGCCTGAAACCTACAGTAACCACTCTGTTACAACTTTTATATGCCAGGAAAATATTTCTGAAAACTGCATCCTAACAAATTTTGCTTTTATTATCGATTTATGGAAATACTTGAACTCTTCTCAGCTGTCGTTTCACTGGGAACAAGTTTTTCTTTAGGCACTTCCTATGGAAGTGCTCTCCTCCTAAGGCAATTTTGTGCAAGCGACATAGTCCGTACTCCTCGTAAATGCCAATAAAAAGCTCACCTTCCCCCAAAGTGCCCCGTGTTAATGTTCTGGGTGTGCCCAGCGCCATAACCTAGGGAATAACATTTCACTTGCTTGTAAAATCCTTGGAGTCAGAAAACAACTTTCTGCTTGCAACACCACCACTCAATATAAGCAGGAGAAACTCAAGAACTGGTTGGTTGAATGTTTTTTTTCCGGTGAAGCAGCAATGGCTGCTTTCCTGGCAGTCGGTGATTTTCTGTTCTTTTCCCAAGACCCTCATTTCATGCAGTATGAGACGTTTGCACCGCAGAGACCCCGCCTACACACAACAGTTACAAAACCTCATCTTGTTTTGAGCTCTTTGATGTTCCAACCTGCAGATGAACTAGGTGAGCGACAACACAGCCAGCCTGGAGTCTCCTCAATGAAACGTCATATAGAAAACACGTAAAAACATCTAACTGGATATACAGTGCAATAGCGTATTTTATCAGTTGCCACCAGTTATGAGCAAAAACTAATGTTAAGCATATACCACCACGGCAGTGACACTCCATGAGAAAGTGATAAAACACCCTCAGTTTAGCAAGCCTCGTAAATAGGATTCAGTGGCATTTTATGTGACAAAAGACCTTCAAAACCCAGACCTCTTCCTTGAACTTTCAGATCACTCACCTACTTTAATGTATGCAACAAGTCACTGTAATGAAAACCCAAACTGTTTGTTTTCCCTGGTCGGTGACCCCAGCAGAGCTCAAGGGCGAGGAACAGTCTGTGTGGGTGTAACACGACATCTGCCTCTCGGGGACCTTTGCTGCGAGATGTCTGCGGCACAGCTCTGCCTGCGACAGCGAGCCTCGCCGAGAGACGCGGAGCCCAGATCCTAACTACGCTTGAGTCGCTTCAGTTGCCGACAAAAGCGCTCTTGTATTCTTTTTCTAAGCATCCATCTATCAAAAATAATTCTGCACTTTGTCACGTAACAGATATGTGCAACCACATCTGAATTTTTTCTTTACACTGAGAACATTCGCTTCTGTAAGATACGACTTATCTGTGAAGAGATGGGAACAAAGTCACACAATTCTTTGGAAACGCACGCAATCCTCTTCCCCACCGATCCAGGACGCTGTCTAGATCGCTGCTCTTCCTCTCCAGCCAAGCGAAGAGAAAGCCAGAAGAACAGAACACGCGAGTGCCCCAGCAGCTTAACGAGTCCTCCGAGCGATTTAATTAACACCGCCAGCCCCGTGCTGCAGTGGGAACACCCCGGGTTGAGTGGAAAACCACGGAGTTGCCCACTTCAGTTTACTTGACCGAGAAGCATTTGTACTTGGTGCCTGATAAAAATGATTTGTGCGTTCTTAGCTTTATTATCAGCTGCATCAAAGCCCTGGCAGTTCTCTGCAACCAGCTGGAAACTATGGGAATATTCAGACTAAATAAAAGATTTGGCTTATAGTCTCCTTCTTTATAAGGTGTAGAAAATCAGTTTTCAGCTGGCTGTCTAGACTTTGTAAATTTACATTCCGCCATCCTTTCTTGGGGATTTTCAGTTCTCAGTTTATCTGAAAAGTAATATATCCTAAAAATGAAAGCAGATTGAATCAGATTATAATGTCATGCAACCCATCGCAGAGCCTCAATCATTATTATTTGGTGATGGCTATCACCAACATTGGTACCCGGTCAGGAAAACACATCAGCGGTTTATATAGCTTTCTGTAATACTACTTGAAAATATGTAGCTGCCGCCTGCGGTCACCTCTGGGTTGGTGACCTTCCACCACCTGAAAAACAAACCAGTGTATTTCAAACAGGGCAACCCCTTGACAAAAGCTACAGCAGAATTTAAACGGCCACTCCACCCACGTGGATCCCCCACTGAAAGCATGATCCCAGTCATGTATACATACCTTCTGCTAGAAGGTTGCAGGAACTGCTGCACAGCTTTTTTATTGTATTTTTTTTTATTTGAGAAGTGCAGAAACACAGACGGGATCTAAGTTGACCTCATGCTGTTAAAAACCTTCATTTGGAGCTAGGAGATGCTGAAGCTCAGCGCTAGGCTGGGAGCTCCCTCAGTCATCTGATGGCCACAGGCAAACCTTTTCTCAGTCAAGTGCTGTATTTTGAAAGCTGGAATTATTATGGAGAGCGTCTTTATTGTTCAATAATTCGCCAGCCTAAATACTACATAAAAATGTAAATTTCAAGAAATAATTCGCTGTTTTAAATATTTATGGATACAGTTGGTTGAACTGCCATAAAGGCGTTCAAATGTTTCAAGCAATTCCAGGTGTCACAGTATTTCAATATTCAAAGACACGCATTTTTTTTATTTATTTCACCTAAGTCTTAGGTTTTTCCATGTTAAGAACAAGGCACTGGCTAGAATCTCTTAGAGTGAACGTATTTTACAGATAACTGACATTCATGTTTCCCCCTCCCCAATAGCTGCACACCAGGCCGGGCTGGGACGTGAGCTGTGCGACGGGAAAACTCATCGATGCTGAATAAAGTGAGGAACAAACTGAGCTAGTGAGCTGTGCCCACGAGGGAACCTCATGGTTTTTCCTCTTTCTCCACGCCAGGGATTTCTATTTACCCTTTATGACACATTTAAAAAATCCGAGCTGCCCCTTAACGGCTTGCTTACATGTGTCTGTCTGATTTACAGCTGTAAATTCACCCTGAAGAAAACGAAGAGGCTGTTAGTGCCCCCTGCAAGAAGCACGGGTAACGCTCGGTGCCTGAGCCGTCCTCCCCCCAAGAAGAGGAGCAGGTTGCACTGCCAGAGAGAGCCGTTCCCTCATCGCTGTTAACTGTGGCGGTTTGTCTATTCTGACTTCCTCTGCTTGCTAATTAAGGAGAAGTTTGCTTTGCATATCAATTTTTAATACCCCTTTTCTTGCAGTTAAGCGAGAGTTGCGGCAGCCAGCTTGTTCAACTAAAAGCATCTCTGACCTAGTTCCGTGCCAAATCGACAGAGAGCCTGAAAGAGTCTCGCAAACCATCCAACGGGTGAGGAGACATGGCTGAAACGCTTCCCGGCGCGCACCGAGCACACGTGTCCGTGAGCGGCGTCGCGTTTGTTTTGGCTTGTTTTACATGGAGAAACCTGGCGGAGATCAGCTCTGCCTGCTACAGAGCTCCAGAGGGAGGGAGGGATTGCTAAAAAAAGGTGCTTCCTTGCTGTTCTGTGCCTCGCCCAAAGCTGCCAGGTGGGCAAGGCTAGCCAGGAGAACAGGAGAGGAAAAGGGAAAAACCCACGCGGCAACTAACAGAAGACTAACAAGAGAAGGGAGAGATTTATACCAAAAGCTCATCTAAAGCTTTAGCATAAAAATATTTGGTTCATGTTATGGACTGTTATAGTCTGGTTGAAAAGGATGGTATGGGACAGAACAGATAGAATAGAATAGAATAGAATAGAATAGAATAGAATAGAATAGAATAGAATAGGAATAGAGTAGATGTAGAATAGAATTATTCGTCTCAATAACCTTCAGCTGGCATTTTCAGGCACTCAAAAGATGAAGTTTTCAAAATGCTGCATGGTAACCCATACATTTAACATTGTTTAATGTCCTACAGTAGGAGGAAAAATCCTCTTGTGTATGGATGGTTGACTGAAATACAGGAAAACTTTTCAGCCTTACATAAGGGGAGCTGTGGGATCCAAGATGACCGTATTTTGGCAATATATTATAGACGTGATAACAACGCAACCCGTTTCCAGTGGGACCATCATTATTTCTTAATGATTTTGTCCAATACTGCACCTGATATTTTGAATGTGCCTGTGCTACTGTCCTACCCTGCAGCCTGATCTTTTCACTGAGAAAGCTAAAATATCCAGGCACTTTAAGAAAAATGTTTTTTGCTGAAAGTTCACGACCTTAAGTTTCAGAGTTTCACTTAAAAAATATCAATCTTTCATAGAAGTGCTGACTGTATTAAACTTGTCAACATTTTTTTAGGTCATGTTTTCTGCTGGAAAACAGCCTTTGAACTGTATCAGCAGTTTGAATGCAGCATTTTTTTGCATTGTTTAAACACATTTATTCCTTTTAAAGTCTACACCTTCATCCAGATTCAGTAGTAAATGAGAATCTGTTGTTTGTCAGAAAACTGCAGAGACAGAGGCGCTCACCCTCATGTTTTCACATTAAAAAATCAATTAAAAAGTTGGAGTGAAAATAATTTTTTTCCTGGCTATTTTGTCTCTGTTTTATCTACCTTTATGAAAGATATTTTCATCAGTGCTCTTCTCTTTATCAGCTCCATTGATGGATGAGGAAACTTGCCTTTCATTATCGGAACAGCTGCCCCACTTGTACAGCTCTGCCACCAGCACCTGTAACAGGGAACCCTGACCTTGTCTCACTGTTAGTCCTACCTGGATTTTGCTCTCCAGTTTCTGAAGCCAGGCATTTACTCGAGCAGGAAAATAGCTATAGGTTTCCAGGAAGAAGGTACTTTTGGAGTTACGAATTTAAGTCACATAGAAAAATAATTTCCGTCTCCAGCACAATTAAACACGCGCCTTCTCTTTTTCAGATGAGTAGTTACAAGAACAATAGTTCTCCTTACTCATTCTAAAATGCCAGATAAAGTGCTAATTGCATGTTACTGTTTTAACAAAAAAAATAATTATTGGGGATGGGTAATTCCCTTCAAAGGAGTAAAAGTAACCTTCACCTTCACATCAAACCGAATGTAAATGAGCCTAATTTTTTAATATGCATTATTATCCTGACAATTATTTCCTGCACTTCTCACTTGAGCTATACTTAGCATGTTTGTACACCCCTACAGTTTCATGGTTCAACATTCGAATCAATGCTACATCTATAACCCAAATAAAGCCATTTCTAACTCTTTGATGTCTCTTGTTACTGAGAGACTCCTGGAAGGTCCAGAAAAAACTTCAAGAGAAGCACATCCGCCTTTTCTCAGTTAAAAGTCTAAAGCTTTTTATCAGAAAATTATGGGTAGATTAGATAATACAGAGTCAAAAATGTGTAGGAATCCAGTAATTTTTCTTAGCCTTTGCATTGCTCACTGCTACGTTCTGGATACCTCCGTGCCCTGGCTGGCAGAGTGGTTCTACAAGGAAGAACAGCCAAGAACAAGCAGAGGTAGACCTCATCTATGGTGGGATGCCCGGAGGTTTATCTTCCCGGGCCTTTGGATGGGGCCTTTCATGACAGGGTTTAAGAATCGACCTCACTCTGCCAGGAATCAAATCAGACGTGACAGACAAAGCACGTTTGTAAAAAACGGATCTAGAAACCCCCGAGCCCAAGAAACGGCCAGCCTTTGTTACCACAGGTCAGGAAGGCGATACTAAGAAATATCAAGAGGCGAGATGGCAGTCAGCAGCACTGTAGGATTTTACAACGGAGGGAAGAAACCCTGCTCTTCCCTTTAGTCCCTCCAAAGTTCCCACCATCTTCTCTTAAAATAGCACAGCTCCTACAGCCAGAGCCGTGCTGCTGTAAGTACAGATAAGGCATTTAATTAAACTCCATCTCTTCTAAAGATGCAATGACAGCAGCTCAAGAGATCATGAAACCAGGTTTCAGATCATAAGCCGGCATGCAAAAGGCTTTCATTTAACAAGGAGCTCAAGCAGCCCCTCTGGCTATGATGCAGAGATTCCAGTTTCTGGGCGAGGGAAAAAACCAAACAGAAATCCACAGATTTTTTTGTTCGCAACACTTTTCTCACTCAGGATAAATTCTGGGGAAACTGTTACATTCTGCTCTCCCTGAAGCTTGCACAGTGTCCCACCTCCCTAAAGCTCAAAGTCCTTGGCTTGGTGGTGAGCTCCAGGCGACTTGGGCTCATTCTCCTCAACAACCGACATCTCCTTCCCTGTTCAGTGCCGTCTCCACACACCCACCTGTGGAACACGGTGCGTTCCGAGAGCTTTACAAACATCATGCCTGCAAACCAGGACAACGCTCCATGTGATTCTCCAGGAAATCATCTCCAGCTGGCACCAGGTTAGAGACAACCAGGCAATCCCCCAGCGGCTCCGTAGGGCACAACCTTGGAAGGCGTCGATGTCCAATGTCACCGGTGGCTGTCACGGCAGACGGAGCTGAAGCATGGCTCCCTCCCCAAGCCGGCCGTGCCAGATTCCCTGCCAAATTCCTTTAAAGCAAAGCACTCTGATTCCCGACCTCTTTTTTTGATTTTTTTTGTTTTTCCTTAGTTCTCTCACAAAAGGAGGACACCGACGCCCTGCACTGATCCCACCTTCCCTCAAAAGCACAGCGAGGACTTCCTACAAATTGCATTCAGCAGTTTCGGTGAAGGTAACATATGCCTACAGAAAACATCAGCATTTCTTAACATTATTACTGAGCACTCACAAATTGGTCATAAATTGTGCGGTCCCCTTTGAAACAAAATGACAATAAACCCTCCCCACCCCGCCGTGTGACTGCACCGTTCTGCACACGAGCTGTTCTAGTCACAAAGGACACATTCATTTTCTCGAAAGCCAGAGACACAGATGGTGTAAACTGGAGTAGCTCTCCCGATTTCAAATAAGCAGCCGTGATTTATAAGTGCTGAGGCTTTGGCCTAAAGGTCAAGATATTTCTCTGGCTTAGAAAGCTCTGTTCAGGGAAGGAAAAATAAAAGGAAAGAAAAAAAAAAATCAATGGCACTTAAAACTCGGAACCTTTTATCATTATTCATGTCCTAAAGTGCAGCACACGTTACTTTGCTTATTCACAACACAGTGAAGTAAGTGCCAGTAAGTGAATTTAAGGCATTTTTTCCCCTTTATTTTCAAAAATTTTCCCACAACTGATGTCTTCCTGTACATTAAACCTCAAGAGAAAATGTCTTCTTCAGTCCTTTACCTGAAACTGTCTTTTACTTGAAATCTAATAAAAAGAGAATAGCTTTATCTCTATTAATTTTTCTTCTTCCCTCTTTACAAGTTTATTTCTTCTTCATAAAAAGTAAAGTTGATTAAATTGCTAACCAGAAATTCTATAAAGCAGGCGAGTATACACAAACAGAAGGAATAAATAAATCCATATACATAATCACAAACAGCAGCTGTTTCCAGAAAAACCTGAGCAATTATTTATGAAATTATGTCTTCCTCAGTGCCTCTGTACACCGACACAGTCCCAGGAGGACCCGACTTTCTGATGAGCCTAAATTGCTGAATTAGAAGAGGAGACAATGTCACGGTACCCATTAGTGAAACCACTGCATATCACCTCAAACCTGCGTGTTTTCTGTTTTAATAACTGCAAGTAACAAAGACATTCCTTCATCTTAAACACGGCTGGGGCATCCCACCCATTAGAGCTTTGAATGACTGGATGCCCTTAAAGCAGTCACGCTCGCTTTTGCGTGAAGGCAGCAAGAGTGCGTTTCGATGGAGGAGCGGCACCTGCCGAGGTAGCCCTTCCAAACAAGTCCTCCAACCTGAGGTCTCCCAGGGTCGTTGACTGGGGAACACACGTCAGCTTCAGCGAGTACGTGGCTCCAGTTGGCTGGTGAGCTTATCTGGATCGAAATACCTAGCCCAGCGCCCGCCTCCTGTTGCCAGGGGATTACTGGGGCAGGACGACTCAAGACCATGCAACTGCAAAACCAGTCTTTTCCCAAGACCTCGGTTCCTGAAGGACGCTGACCACATCTGGTCACCTCCACGTTTACACTCCAGTCATTTTTATTCCTGTGTGAGGACACAGCCTTCTTCAGGCTTTCACTAAATGCAGTTACACATGGTAGGACCATACCCCTCCAGTGGCAAACAAGCGTCGTTCTCTTCTGTGGCTCCTGTTCTCTTACCCTCTCTTCCTTTTCCTCTGGCACCTCCTCGGCTCCCTCCTCTAAGTTTTTTCTTTCAGATCTATTTTCAGGACTGTCGAACGAGATGTGACTGCTGTGATCACCTCGTCTGATCTCATACATATCACAGGGCATCAGACCAGGAAAGGTAACTTCTGGTGAGACCTGTGACGAAGAAGCCAAACCACCTCCGGCTCGAAGGCTCGGGACTCACTGCAGGTCTGCAGGATCAGTTCTGCAGAGCTGGAGCGATCTCCTCGGACTGAACCTGGCACTCGGACTGCATGCGATCCATTGCTACAATGCAGAAAAAGGGTTGGAGAATCAGGCTGACCTCCCTCTATATAAAACTACAGAAACCACGTTAACCTAGAGGTTAGAAATGATGTGGGCTTCCAAATTTCAGTCTGACCCCGACTCTCAGCTATGCAGTAGGTGAGCAATGGCATTCAGTAGAGCAGCTGTAACACTTCCTACGGCCAGCCTCGTCACATGTTGGCATTTCTCATCCTAAATCCGTTAGAAATACACAAACCGAGATCCTGCCCCATCCATCTACATCCCTCATTTGCATTTAATACACAGAGGTGGAGGTTAAACAACCAAAAAAACCCACGTGGAATGGATTTTCACTTGACCCTCTTTTCCCATGTACCGTTCTATCTAACAGGGAAGCCAAAGATGCTTTCTAGCTCCCAGGAAATCACCAGCATTTAAAGGAAGGAAAGAATAACAAAAAATTCCACTCTAACTCCAGGATATCCTCATGGGAGGGTCTCAGCTGCCTGACATCAGCCTGAACTCCATTTTAACAAGTTGAGCCCCTTCTGTATCCCTTCCCTCCCCACACTACTTGACAGGGATCTGCCAACTGTTAGGGCATGTTATCCCACACAAAAACTGGAAGGGTTAAAACATGATCAGTGACAATTAATACTATCTATATTTCCACTCTTCTACACTCTTCACGCTCCACATCTTTCTTCAGGGGTTCTCTCCATCTTTCTGCCTCTCTCTGTGACCATCTTCCACTAATTCTTTTCATTTTTGATTTGGCCTCACGATTAATTTTTCTTTGTTCTTTTCTCCCCATCTTCCTAACTGCTCTAATGCATATTTCAGATGCCAACAGCACACAAGAGGACTTTTAGAAGAGCGCAGCACAATAAGTGAGCTGCTTATAAAACCCAGCTCTGCACATCGCAGCCGCAGCCGGGGGATGCTGAGTGCGTTCAGCGTCTGGGGCTTCAGTGGAAGCTCATCTCCTCAGAAAAAATGTGGCCCTGAGGTGACAGCCTCCTTCATATCACTGATCTCTCCCCATTTCCCACTCATGCAATTCCAGTTGGCTCCACGGGAATAAAAGGGAGGGGGATAAAAAACAGGAAAAATGGGAGAAGAGGAGAGAAAATAATAGAGGAAGGCTACAGGGGCCACTTTGCTTGTACGTTAAAGCTGTTGGCTGGAAACGAGGTTTACACCACAGATTAAAAGCCAGCAATACATTCGGAGTTTGGACTCAGATGCCAAATTTCCACAAAGTCAGTTGCAGCAATAACCATAAAGATGAGAGGGAATTTTCTCTGTAACTGCTGCAATATTTCCCAAACACACTCAGCTGAATACAAAATTTCGTACTGTGCTATTTTTTTCCTGACCAGCATATGGCAGCGAGCGCTTCAGACAAGTCACAAAGGGCCGAGTCTTGGAGGATTCAATGAAAGTAGCTTGAGATGTGCTCAGAATAATTGTGGATTTTAGAAGCAAATATTCGCGGTTTGGTAGCATGATTTCCTAAGAGTCGTATCACTTCTTTTGTGTGTGTGTGTGTGTGTTTATTATACTCTAGATTTTGGAAATATTTCTATACGCTGACAGCAAGTTACACTGAACTACAAAACCACAGCAGTCCCAGCCAGTCCTGCTCTTCTATAGCTTAAAAAAATGAATCCAAGAAGTGCCTTAGGCTTCCAGCAGGACTTTGAGGAACAAAATTTCTTTAGCAGATTGTGTGCTTGGGCCAGGCTATGCTATCCATCACTAGGTATAAGTGCAGCGTGTGAATGCCACGGTCTGGACAGGTTCCACTCAAACCCCCACAACTTAGGTTCTTTATGGTGCATCATTTTAATGTAGGATTGCAAGATACAAAATTCTGGACCTGTGTGTGTTTTCTGTAAGTCTTAGAGCATTTTTTACCCCTGTAGCATCCGAGCACAAACCTGTGTCCCTAACCCTTGACAGCCTGGTTCTTGCTCTGTGCAGTAATCCCTCAGGATTAAGTCCTACTGTAAATACCAGACAAATTACAATCGGATTAGACGGGCAGTCTGTTCATTTACTCAATACAGCTGCACTCCAGTCTTTTTACCACCGATGGCTGCTTATAACATGAATGTTTTGTCCTTGAAGTAAACGAACACAGTTTCTATTCCACATCTCCCTTGTTTTTCCATTTGTGACCGATACAGAGCACATTTCTAATTCCCAAGGAGCAAGCGGAATGCTCCTCGAGATGCTGAGAAGAAAGCTGCTCTTGGTACAGATCTGCAAGGGCAAGATTTATTTCACATTTATCAGTGAAAAGTCCCTTGAAAGGTCTGCATTCAATTTCAGCCAAGTGGAATATAGGCAATATCTTTCTGGAGGCAGGTATGAGACAGCAGCAGAAACAAGATTTGCAGAATTTTGCCGGATTTGCTGCTGGGATTTCAATACGTTCCCAACTGGGTACTTCTGCCTACATCGGTGAGTGTGAAACCGCCCACCTCCCGAAGCTCACCAGGTAGATCTGGTGTAGCGTGGGGTTTACAGAGGATTTCTGCTCACTTATGAATAAGAAGCGTGTTTAATAACGTTCAGTATTGTCTGCACTTTGCAAAAATCTCCCTACCACTTCACTGCAATTATTTATAAATGTCACATCACATCCCTCGTAATTGTTCCAAATTACAGGAATTGCCTTGCCTTTCAGCTACAAACTTACTCCCACCCAGCACACAAATCCGATGTTGCTGTAGCTTTATTACTGCGACCACTTAGCAAAACCCCACTGAATCATGTAGCTAAGACCTTCATAAACCAGTATTTACGATTGCAGGCCACCAAAATATTAAAGCCAAATCAGCAAAAACCACACCAGTTCATATTCTGGGTGTCCCAGCAACCCCGTTCTCCCCTGCACCATCTGATTTCAGCGGCGTCATTCCCAATTTGCACAGGAGATAAGCAAGACTAAAAGTGCCCGAACCTGACCATGAGTGGGACAACGATTTTATGCCCCAGAGTACAAAAAGTCAATATTGGCTTAAGGTTTTCTTCCCGTGCTTTTGTCTGCGTGTGGGTAACATGTTACAGGTCATATTGGTTTTCCAATTGATTCACAGCCTGGCCTCCCAGCCAGGTACACTAGCACAGCTGGGAGAGATCCCCGTGGCACCACACGGAGCAAGAACCACGGAATCATCAGGGCTGGAACAGTTTAGGTGGTTGCCATCGCACATACCGTGAGCGCTGGCCAAGTTAAGGGTGATCGATGGACCCTTCATCAAAAAAACAACCGCTGTCTGGTTATTTTGCCACAAGCTGCCGGGATAACTGTTGTGTCTTTGGATCCATCAAGAAAGGAAGGATGTGGGAAGGTCCCACCTCACAGGGGAGGAGCTGCGGAAAAGCTAACGAAAACTGATTCCTTTTGCGGGACCAAGCCATGAAGTACACATCTGTAGTGCAGCACACACACTTCAAAATTTTAAAATACAACAATATGAAAACTAAAGTAATTTTAACAATCACAATTTTAGCAATCAATTTTCTTCCCGTTACAAGAAATTTATCTAAGGAATCCAGACCTCAGAGGTATTTGATTTCTGCAAATGTTTGATTTCGTAAAATACAGTGAAAGGTACTGTCATACAGGGAAGAACACGGGGAAATTACATGAGAACTTACTTTCTGCAGGCTCCTTAGACCTTCTGCCGCTGGAGGACTTCCTCAGGAGACTTCGTCCTGAGGTGAAGAGGCTGGTTAGTTCCTCCAGAGGACTGGTGGGTGTCCGAGAGCGGGAACCACTCTGAGATGATGACCCATAGGTACTGACCGAGGCATTTACCATCTTTCCTCCTTCTTGCAATGTGTTTCGGGCTGTAGAATGAGGCACTGATGGAGAGCTTCTTGAGAGACTTCCTGAATGTACAGAGTCATAAGGTGGAGGTCTTTTGAGGCTTAGGGGGGTAAGAGACCTACCCATGCTGACGGGAGAAGGTGAGGCAGAGTGACTTTTAGGATAACCGTGTGGAGACTGTGTTCTGTACAAGGTAGAGGGATGAGGAGGTGAGGAGGTGTGCCCAGGGGTGCTAGTTCCATGAGATACTGTCTGGTCTTTCTCCAGTTTTTGATGGCCTGGTGTATGAGGTGGCAGTGAAGACGGAGAAGCTCCAGCTTGCTGTTTGATGTAAGACACATTTTCTAAAACGGGAAGCTTTGTGACCTCCAACGGAGTTAGAGGAGACTCGTCAGAATTGGGGGAACACTGCACTGGTGCTGGTGGGAACACCAGCAGCGGAGGTCTGTGAGAAAGCAGGTTTGGAAATGGTGGGGGGATATCACAAAGCAAGCCCTTGGGAGTCGATGGCACTGAAGACTTGGTGAAATCGAGGTCAGGCACTGTGGGAGTAGCACACTGAGAAGAACAAGTGTGATGGTCATATTCACATTGACATTTTGAATCTTGGCCTACGTCGTCAAATATCGGGTACTTCATCTCCTCGTAGACTGCTTCGCTTTGGTCGTCCTCGTCTTTTTTGAAGTCTCTGAGAATATTCCCAACCATTTCGATATAAACAGGCTCTTCCTCCTCTGCGTCCGGGGCGGGACTGCTGACCTGCGATAGCGAGGCGTCCCTAGTGAGCGTCGTCTTCATTGGGCCGTGCTTTTTGATATATGTTTCATCAAAAGATGTGCTTAGCTGAGTGTTTGGATTCCGCTTCGGCTTCGGAGGTGGAATCTTCTTTGTGTATTCATCGCTGTGAGGTCTCGGTTTGGCTGACACTGGAAACAGAGCAAAACATACATTGGTCAGAAGCACGTAACACGCTTTGCCGAGCGCAGCATCACAACTCTGCAACAGGTTTCCTGGGACCAGCTTGTTACTGGTTCTCTCTGGCGTTACATCAGCAGAACACTACAAAAATAACACCTGATTCCAAATGCTCCTGATCTTCCCCCAGAACGCTCTGACACTCCAGTCTGAAGTAGCTGGTGAGGGCTCCTCTTCCTCAGAGACATCTGTTCTCCCCCAAACTCTTTGGACGGGGGACTTTCCATTTTTGAATACTACGCTTTTCAAGTATCACTGTGGGATTTTAAAGACCCCAAGAGCTGCCAAAGACACAAAACCAAGTATCCAAATGAACTCTTTGGGCTGCAAGAGAACGGGTGGGATCCTGGGCGCTCACACGGGACTGGCAGTGGGGTAACTCCGCAGCGACGCGGTGATGAATCAAGACATTTCTATTTATAGAAACTCCCTGCACAAAGCACAACTCTTCCAACACTGACCGAGGAAGAGAACATTCACATACAAACACTGTAAAATTTGCTGTTGGGATAATCCCAATCGTTTATCTGGACTCCATCCTGTGAATTAACGAGACTTCAGCGAAGTCAAGGGGGAACCACGTATCTCACAGCTTCAGATCCTTCCCACGCAGGCTACTTCTAGAAACAACAGACCATTTTGTCTTTGAAATTATAAATCAAAACACTGCGATGAGATTCGTTTGAAATGAGAGGCCAAGGGGTTCTTAGAAATTATCCTTTATGAATTAAACAATAAAGAAACTCATAGAAATTGCATTTTGTTCACTTTGCATAAATAGTTAATAAAACACCTCATTAAACTCACTGAGTTAACACAATGCCTCACTAAACGTTTGGGTGAAGTCATTTTCTTATCCTGGGTGGACTCAACAAACTGATTCAGAAACAAAATTTACCACATACACCGTGCTAAGAATCCTGCCAGAATTAAAAAAAAAAAAAGAATAAAAAGAATTATGCTTTCACAATGGTTCCAACTAACGTGTTCCACTTTGCAGCAGGCTAGGGACATGCAAAAGATACCACGGATAAGATGATTTGGTAGCCTGATAGTTTTTCACGATGTGGATATATCTGAATGCACTTTAAAATTGTCTTTTTAATTAACCCAAATTAATTTTCTTGAATGTATTAGGACAGACTTTGTGGAATGCGATGTAGCCTACTAGAATCATTTGGGCTTTGCAGAAAATATTACTCCTGATGTATCCGACAATGCCAGCAGACTTTTCTCGCTGCGCTTCCAGTTAAATCACCTCTTCTTCCCTGGTTAGTCTGTTACTTCCACGTTATGTTCACACACCGACACAGACCTGATCTCAGCCCTCTCTCTTTCCATTTCCACGGCTTTTATCCAACTGATGAGGTTCTGCCACGCGGCCGAGACCCATCCTTTGGTGTTGGGGTTTGCATATAGAGCACTCATGAGCTACTACATCGCAGACAAGGAAATGAGAAATGTCACGGAAAAATGATCGACATTCTGCCATCTAGTCCTGTAAAGTTATTTTTGCATGGGTTGAAATTCAGTGCTGCGGTGACACGCAGCATTCTCATCTGCCGTTGCGTGATATGTAGCATCAGCCTAAAATATCGTGGTGACATTACCAACAAAAAGGTCAAACGGTCCAGCCTTGCTGTATGATACGCGGCGTAAAACGAGACAAGGTGAAGGATTTAGTTTCTATTTTCCATTAAAAAGCATTTTTTCCCTCTGCCACATTTATTTTATTAAAGCATCTATTTTCAGGAGGTGTTATGTGATGTATTTAACAAAGGTTTCTGCTCCGAAGCACAGCTCCACAGCAAGGGCTGGGCACCGCAGCGCACCCGGCGACGGAACACGGGTCACGAGCCACCGCTCCTACCCAGAATAACAGAGGAAAAAAACACAACAAAACCGGGATCCCGCGAGCGAACAGAGCTGTGCAAAGCTTCTGGAAGGAGCAGGGAGTATTTGTACAGTTCCTGCGCTACCAACATTTGGCAGGGATAAATATGCATGAGCGCAGAAGCCCTGGCAAGGTCCCAGAGCCAATGAAAGGAGACGCTTTGGCAACCTCCGGAGAGGAGCAGGCAGGATTGCTTTAAGTACTTGACATTTATCGGGTAGAAAAAGCATTCGGTGCCTGCTGGGAACATGAACTCCTACGAAAAAGCAAACCATGCGGACATGCTGGTGATACACACGCTGCCGCGCCGCCTGCTCTGAGCGCCGAGTAATTAAAGGGGTTTTCAACGTGGTTCCACGTCGGAACCGCCCAAACGACCCCAAGCCGGTAAAATTCCAGTGATCCTGGAAAACAAAACCTCAGCTTCACAGAGTTCGCTCTGCTTGGGCAGGGACTCTCCGTGTTTTGTAGCGTCCTGCTACCGAGCCGTTCCCTCGCTCTAACAAGTGGAACAAAACACGCGGGCTGCTATAACTTCGCTTCTCATCCAGAAGCCAGGAGCGCAGTGCTTAAAAAAAAAAAGCCTTACGGGAGCCCCACTGAATAAGCAGAAAATGACATTTCTGAAACAAGATATTTGTAGCACAAAGGTTACGCATAGCTTTCAGACATGCCCCGATAATCTGCCTTTCATAGTTAATTTTTGGAAATGCAGAACGCTTCTGGCCATCTTATCCTTCTGGAGTATTTTTTTTTTTCACTCTTTAAGGAGAGACTGAGATATGAAAATGCGTTATGAGATTGGGGTTTATTATTTGCTCAGTTTGTAAGTAATGAGTGAAACCATCTAAAAACTAAAATGAATTTTGCCATCTTCTACTGTCCTTTGGGTTTTTGCCAGCTTTTGCTGCTCAGAGACCAGGCTGATTTATTGTGCTGTTCACTGTAACAAACAGAATAAAAATACACATAATGGGAAAGTTCCTCCCTTTCAATCTCGACAAGGGGCTCCAGCATTCAATTTCTTTGTAAATGAAGGAATGATTTGGGGCCTAAAAAATTTTAAAATTCTTTAAAATGTTACTTGAAATGCAGAAGGAACTAACCGTGCTGTATTTTGAGGGGTACCTCTATCAAAAAGAGCCTCCGGGAGTGAAAGTCAATCGAATTTCTTTAATTAAACCCCGAACGTGCTGGATACTGAATCAAAGATACACGGATCGTGATTTACATCACATAATTCGACAGAGAAAATCCAGCTCTAGGGTACATAGAACCTACATATATATACATGTGTGTGCGTGTGTGTGTGTAAATTCAAGGCTACGAGTAACCCCGGCGGCTTTGATGAACCCAACTGCTGGCTCAGAGCCGCACGCGATCTGAAGTGCGTTTGTGCACCCGTGCTTACAGGGGGCTGGATTTCATTATCTCTGTAGATGGAGTTTGACTATTCTTAGTGAAACTGAATTTAAAAAAAGGCACAGCCCTCTGAACTGTGCAAAAGATTGGCACCCGGGAGACCCGAGTTTAATTCATCGCTTTGTCATGGGCCACAGAGCCTCGCCCGCCGCTTTGCCCCCGGTGCCGCTCTTCACCGTCCACCTGCCGCCAGTTTAGCCTCTAAGGGATGCGACACAAGGTTTTTATTTTAATTTATCTGTTGAAATCAGTCCTTGCACAGGGGTTCCCATCGTTGGAAAGCAGCATCAGAAAGCAAAAGCAAATTTAAATGTATCTACTGGAGACGGGCAGCGCTGAACGCGCATCTTTGCTTCTCTGAGGCATTTCTGAAGGTAAATTTTCCTACAGCCATAAAACACACACACAGAGGTGCATCTCAGCAAACAGTTGTAGAAACGTCATCACTAGGTTGAAGTAGCATCAGAGAACATGAAAAGAAATGGATTTAAAATAGCATTGTCCTCATGGCCACAAGTGTTTTCCCCATGGGTTACCTTCTCCTTTTGTAAAAGTTGCTGGTAGGAGAAAGCAAAGGGGGAAAGAACACGAAGGGAGTAAAAGAACCATCTGATTCATTCCGAGAGCCTTGCAAGCAATAGGTGGTTCCAGCGCAATGATATCATACAGCATATATTTCTTCCCCCTCCTGAATCTCTTAGCTCTTACTGGAAATTATTTGGGCATTTAAAGAGGATAAAACTCTGTTGAAAATGGACTAAAATAATATGGAGGTGCTACTCAGATGCCCTAAGGCTGCGATTAAGGAGGCTTCTTCAGAGGCATTCGGGTCCCTTCATTTTGGCTACAACTTCTTGCAGCTTTTAAACCGATTGATTTCCGCTCTAATTCAAAGTGGTGGAAACCTAGTGGCTTCGCGACCAATATTTCAGAATCAAACACTGGTATAACAGAGAGCAGAACCGGGCCCTGCAGTTAAATTCTGTACAAGCACCGCGACGGATTGGCAGCGAGGCTGAGGACACGCTGCCACCAGATCCCGCTGCGGGCGGCTGCGCAGATATATGTTATTTTTTCCAGATAACGCTGAGCAGGTAGGGAAAAAAAAGAAAAGAGAGCGTTTGAGAAATAATTACAAATTATTTGCAATCAAGCCTTTCTGTGCTATTCACTGAAGGTAGCCGTTATTGTCAGCACGGCCCTGGAAAGGCAGAAAAAAGCATTATTTTGGGTAAGTGAGAAAAGTCAATGCTACCGAGCTGAGGGAGACGACGGGGGAAACCACTTGCTGGATTTTCACAAACTTCTTGGAGAAGGTACGGTACAGAGGCTTTCTGAGCCAGCACTCGGAGACACCAAACAGAACTGACCTCTGCAAGAGCTCCTGGCTCTGGGTAACCTCGAAATCCAGCACCTGCACCTTAATAGTGGGCTCTGAAACGACTTGCAGAGAAAACAGGAAAGAAGGAAATCAAGCTAGAAATAGAGCAAATAAAACGGTCAGTTTAGTTCACCTGCTTCATTTATCTTGAAAAGTAGTCTGTATCTGCTCACTTGATTTAATTGTGGCTTTGGCTCACCAGTATCCTGTCCAGAACACTGGTGGTGACTACATGCAAAGACTTGAATAATTTGTCCGGAGACTCTTCATTTTTCGGATCCACGGTACTACTCACAGATACAACAAGTAGGTCAAATCCATTATTTCCTTATGTAAGTAGCAATCTGGTTGCCGGGCTTCTAAAATAATTGCAGCCCATTAAATCAAGCTGGCAGACCTACCGAGGTGATGCTGTGCATGACACTGATGTCTTGGGGACTCCGACAGGAAACACGTGTCTGATTGTTTCACAGTGTCCTGGTTCTGGCTGGGACAGAGGTACTTGTCATCCTGGTAGCTGGCACACTGCTGCGTCACAAATCTCCTCTCCCTCGGAAGTTCTGTGGGCTTTGTACCACCTTCTTCCTTGAGGGCCCTGCACGAAAAGCCTCTTGCTGCTGCTGAGTGACAGATCCGTCAGGCTCCTCACACCACGTAGCTCATGTTCAAAATAGAGCACGAGGTTCATCTCGCAGGGGTCAAGCGAGTCACTGTAGCAGGAGCATCAAGAAACCAAAATGAGCCCCGACAAGCAAGAGTTCATTGAAAGGGGCACTCTGCCGACAGGACACAAGGTGACCCTGCAGCAGCAGCTCTGGCAGGTTGTCACTGAGCATCTTTTTGGGCAAGTGTGCTGACAGCTCAAGCGGACGGAGCATGGTGGGAGAAGCTCACGGGCAGCAGCAGCGCCTGGAGATGTCACAGCTCCGTGGCCAGAGCCTGAGCGTCACCAAAATACAGGAGGAGAGCCTCACAGCTATTCACTTTATTTCCACCTCCATAGGGGTATCTCCTCTCTCCTCCTCAACTCTAAAGACAGTATTGACAATGTTACGGAGAAGCCATACGCTCTGAGCGGCTGCCCCCACCTGCCGCTTCTCTGTGTGCCTGGCACCTGTCCGTTCATCTCGCGCTCCTTGGCAGAGTGGTCTGGTGACACCAGCACAGCCTACGAGGGCTGTGAGGGCCACGCAGCTGGGCCTAATCACCATAAATTCACCTGCTATGGCACCGTTTGGATTCCAGACGGGCTTGGGGAGAGCTCTCTTGTGTTGCAAATGCCAGGCTTAACCTCATTCTGCCGGCTGAGAAGCGAGACGGAGGATGAAAAGGAAAAGACGGAGCACAGAAAGGAGCAGAGGAATTGCTGCCAGGAGCTGGTCCTACCTCACCCATGACTGCAAAACCTGTTTGACTCAACTCACAGGCAGAACTAGTGGGGGAACGAGAAAGAGACTTGACTGAGAACTGGCAGCCTGCAAAAAAGACCAAGAAGCAGAAGACGGAAGATGGAACAATGAGGAACAGGGGAGCTCCACACTTCAGGTTCGTCTTCAGGTTTGTGCTTGGTGCACATTTCTATATTGGCTTCTTCTGTTGTGAGTTGTTTTTGTTGGTTTGCTTTTCTTTTAATCCAAGTGTTATTTACTATCTTATTCACAAAAATCCAAGTATTAAGAGACTTTCATTGTCGTAACCAAAAAACTAATCCCATTAAAACTTGCCCAACTGAGGAGACTTGTGGCATCATCACACCACTCCTAAGGCAAGATTTACAGCCAAGCCACCCCTCAATGTTCTACCAAGAGGAAACGGAAGCCAGTTCCCTTTGCAGTCATGCATGGAGGGAAAAACGTCAGGAATCTTCTTCATCCCACAAAGCACCGTTAGCACCAACAACTCCAAGGTTACAATGCTCCCAACAGAGATTTTCCCATTTATGCTCAGAGCACCCTGTACGTGCAGCACTGGTTTTGTTCTACACTTAGTAAAGCCCAAGAGGTGTTAGAATTATCCAATCGCTAAACATGAGCTGGTTGCGAATGTGAAGGCAGAGCATTACTGGTGATTGTCTCAGAGAAATGATGGAAGCCGTAGCAACTATCACACCACTGCACTGGAAATGGATATTAAGCTATGCCTCTTAGCGATGTCAAGCACACCGTGCTCCAGCTTTTTACTTGCCACATGTAAGCCTCCTTTCACCCTGAACCAGCAGCTGGCTGCAAATCACACCCGACTTTGGGGAACGTGCTTCTCGTTTGATGTGCCTGCAGTTCAAAGCTATGGCCACTCAAATTAGCTCCAAAAATCCGTGCGTGTTTGTTTGATTTTTTTCTTTTTCTTTTAATCCCACTTGTGCATCTACAAAAAGCCCGGGCTGGTGCAGTGTGACCTGCAGGCAAGCTGCTGGCACGGCAGAGAGGGAGCTGTGCTCCTGCCGCGCGTGTCACCCGGCGCAGCACTGTTTGCACACGCGCGGGCTGGAGGGGCATGAAGTGCCAAACGCAGTCGTGGCATGTCAGGCATATGTTGCCTGATGTCACCCAGCATTAAGCCGACTGGAAGAGATGAAAGTAGCAAACCACCCAAGACGGTTGTATTCAAACAGTCATTAGAGAGAAATTACTAACGAAGCAGAGGGTGGCCGTGACGAGATCTCACCTGGAGCCAGACTTCAAACCTCTGCTGAGCACCGTGTGTCCCCCACAAAGCCAATGTGTGTGTGTAGGGGGCTTGTCCCCCCGCCAGGATCACCCTCTTGGCAGGGAATTCTTCACTCCGTAAAGATTTGTCTCATTTGGTTGCTTAAGTGAGAACAGAATTAGGGCAGCGGTTAAAAATAATGTAAGACTAAGAGGTGGAAATGCAACGTATTTGCTGTGGAATAAAAAGTACAGCTGCTTTGTGATTTTTCCCTTAATCCCAACCAAGTTTTGCCTATTATCACAGACCAGCTCTGACAGTAGACAGGGACTTTAGGATTTCAGTCTGACCCCGCAAGCCTTTACTCATTTGTCCACAACGTCTTTGACAGACAATGGCAAAGACAGCATGGAAAACAGAAATGTGGTGTGAGTATCCCAAAACTGTTGTTTTTGTAGCTTTGTGGGCATTTCCTTTAACTTAACAAATGCTGAAGGGCTGTCAAAAGGAAGCAAGAGAATTACCTGGATTTCTCCTCCCCTCCTCTCCCAGCCCTGATTTCAGAGGCAGTCAGTGATGCAAAATAATGCAAGAACCTCGCGTTTCATAGCATTTCAGCTCACAGGTGGAAATGCTGAGAAGGCCTAGTATTACGCTTCCCTGAGGTATAAACAAAGTAAGAAGTTACATACAGTCACAAATAGGATGCCTTACAGTTTTTTCTAGAAGCGTTCCAGGCTCGACATAGAGGGACCCCAGGCTAAGGAATGGATTGATGGGCACCGTAACCCGCTGGTTACACGAGGGCTGTCTACCCAGGCTGCAGACTAACCCCGCAGTGGGCAAGAGCACCCACCCACATGAGAGCTGTCTTCAGAGACTCTCCCTTCACCGTGGTCCTTCTGGTAAAGATTATTGATTCGGACACCTCGAGAGCACAGCTGAAGCACTGCCAGGCCTGGGCTGGCTCTAAAAGCAGCGCGGTGACTGTCATATGATGTGAAACCTGCGCTGACGCTCTCTCCTGGATCCCAGCTGACTGCAGGAGTAAATGGCTCGCGTTTCCTTGCCTTGTTGGCGTGCCCAGGGACTACAACGACCCTAATACAGCCAGCAGCCTGGAGGAAGCCTACTACTCAGCGTGTCTGCCTTATACGTGACACTGCTTTGAGGTCCTCATTCTGGGGGAGAATGGTGCGAATTCACCAACCTGGGCTTGCAAACAGGTTTATCGACTCAGCCCTGGAGAAAAGCCCCCGTGCTCAGCAGGAGCCGCGAGTGTTTAGCAGGGCTTCTCTCCTCCTGGACTGGCTGCGTCTGCAGTCAAGCTGGTAAATTAGCACAACGTTCCCCAAACTCACATTTTTAAGGCTTTTCCATTATCAAGAACAACAGAGCTTCCACCACCCTTGAGAGCCGAGAGAAGTCTGTGCTGCAGGGGGGGCCGCACGCTTAATTTTGTGCTGCTTTTTTCTACAGGTGCCGCACCTCTCAGCAAACCAGCCACATCCTCATGTGAAAAGGGAGATGGAGGATATATAAAGCAGCTTTGTTAAATTAAAAAAGAGGAAAAAAAAAAAAGGCATGACGTGCACAGGGTAGCCTAGCAGAACGCAGCTAGAGCACCAACTGCCGCGTTGGGCACGACGCGATCCCCAAGCGGGTAACTAGAGCTTCGTGTCTTTTACCAGCGCGAGGTCTATTTTCCGTTCAATGCTCGCAACTTCCATTAGCGTTAATGAGTATGCATATGTGCCCTGAGGGCGAGAACAGGCTCCCTCTGCGGCTCCAAAACTTGTTTATAAATCCCTCCCAAAATCACGCTGGGTTCATTGTTCTGCGCAGAAAGCGATTACACCAGCTCTAAGACCTGCTGCTCTCCTTCCTTCCTTCCCCCTTGCCCTTCCTTATCTGAGGGACCAGAAAGCCTGAAGAGGGGACAGTACCAACGGGAGAGGAACCCAGCTCTGGGAGCTGCAGTCAGAAAACCGACTCACTACAGGGAGGGACAAACCGAAACCTCAGCAAAACCAAAGAAAAATCAAACACCGAAAAATTACAACCATCCCACTGCCTCCTCCCAAGAATAACAACCCAAAGCCTTTGAAAAAGCTGTCAAACACTAGACAGTAGACTGAAATCTTTGCCGTGTCCCTCCTGCTAGATGCGGGTCTGTGGGGACCAGAGGGGCCAAACGCCTTCTCCCAGTGTGCGCGGGTTGGAGCGAAGCCCTCTCCAGGTCTGCAAGAGGTATGTTACAGCGGGCAAAAAATCATGGGTAACGCAGCACTCAGATCAAAACTCTGAATAAGGTACCTGAGGGAAAACAGACACCACTTCACACATGGCTGAATGCTGGCTTGTGCTGCAAAATCATAGAATCGAATTGTTTAGGTTGGAAAAGACCTTTAAGATCACCAAGTCCAACTGTTATCCCAGCAATACCAAGTCCACGGCCCTGAGCACCTCATCCACACATCTGTTAAACACCTCCAGTGACTCCACCACTTCCCTGGGCAGCCTGTGCCAGGGCTTCACAACCCTTTCCATGCGGAAGTTTTTCCTAATACCCAACCTAAACCTTCCCTGGTGCAACCTGAGGTCATTTCCTTACCTTGTCACTTGGGAGAAGGGACCAACACCCCCCCTGGCTCCCCCCTCCTGTCAGGGAGCTGCAGAGAGCGATGAGGTCTCCCCTCAGCTTCCTCCTGTCCAGCTGAACAGCCCCAGGTCCGTCAGCTGCCCCTCATCACACTTGCTCTCCAGAACCTTCCCCAGCTTTGTTGCCCTTCTTCAGACACACTTCAGCACCTCGAAAAATTATACCTGCATAGCTGACATGAACACTATCTGCAGCTTTTTAACAAGCCAAACTATGGTGCTGCAGCAAAATACTGTGCTGCTACAGCAAGCTGTAGGAAAACGAGCTAAGCACCAGACACTGGACAACCCTCGCCAAGAGCAGCGCCCAAAGACCTGTCCCTAAAAATCCCGCATTGTGCTCCCTCAGCATGGCGCTGCCCCGGCTGCCCGGAGGAGACAGCCCAGCAGCAGCAGCTGAAAGTGCTCACAGCTACACCCGCCAGAACTCCTCTGTCAGTCCCTTTAGGCTCGTTAGGTCTGAAGAGGGCTCGCTAGTGGAGCTTCTCCCCTCGGCAGGCATGGATGGAAAGACAAGGGAATAGGATCTGGCTGTAAGGAGGGACGTGACACGGTCACTGCCGAGGACACTCTTTCGAAGTTCAGGTTAAATACATTATTCGCTAAGGCAGCGAATAAAAGGAAACCAGCACCACGCAAAACCAGCAGAAGGGCTAAATCCCTTTAATCCAACTTCTGTTTCATGAGAGCAGAAAAGATGAAGCTTACAGTGCAGAGTCACCATTCCAGCCCACAGAGAGCTGGGTCTCTGAGCCAGACCGGCCGGGCTGCAGCCCTGGCCACAGCTCCTGAACTGCTGTTCTCCAGAGGAGAGTTTTCCTTACAAGCTGCCCAACTTTAGAGATTGCTGAGAACAGAGGGAGGGCTCAGGAGACACAAGGGTTTCTTCTTCCACATATGACACTCGAAGCAAAACCACTGAACCAACGGAGGGGGTTTGAGGGGTGGGATCCCTGCAAGCACGGTCACGTATCAGACCCGAACCTCCAGCAGGAGCGGAATTACGGACAAGAACAGCGTTTCAAAAACACTGCTCTGAGTTTTAATCTGCATTTGTGTGCACGTGTTTGTACGCACATGCAAGCACACACAACTCGCTTTCTCATTAGACACACGTGAGTACACTATGTGTACACAAATTACATCGTACCTATTTTATGTGCGTATACTTATCATCCATATCGCTAAACAGAATTTTAACAAAAATTTACCTTTCAAAACGCATTTGACTTATACCTCTTCACTTATGTTTCCACGGCAGTGGATGCGTAAACCTTTCCTGCGGACATGCAGCAATCATATCAAAAACCCCTGCACGGGCTGGTTACCTTCACCAATTATACTCTTTCATTAATTCCTTTTTCTGTAAGATTCGGCACTGAAAGCATATCAATTAATTAAACTTCTGCATTTTCGCAATAAAGAGCCTTTCAGGATCAAGATTAGATATGCCTTCTGTGCTGAAACATTATTTAAAATTATCCTTTTCAGTTCACTTCTCACTTGCAATACGTGATGTCCAGGGCACAGACACACTGCTTTGCTGTTCCTACCAGAGTTGCAAAACTTTACAGAAGAGATAGCCCACGTTTTTCAACACAACTTGCTAGAAACCTGTCAGGGAGGAGAAACGCGCTGGGTGGGAGGCGTTCAGTGGGTGCGTGTGAGAGGTAGCCGGAAGAGTAAAAAAGGAATATTTGAGGGATAAGAAGGGACACAAAAGTGTGGCAACACAGCAACAAAACTAAAGTCAAGTTATGGAGGCCCTCGGGCTGGAGAAGGTTCCTTTGGGCACAGCCAAGGTAGTCTGGGAGGACACACACAAAACCCAAAATGTTACCGCACTCTGCACAGCAAGAGCAGGCTGGCCCACGTCTTTGCAGCTTAAAGGAAGATTCTCACGCTCCCAAGAACTTGGAAGCAAAAGTACTTATAGGAATAGCGTATGGAGCTGGTGTGGCTGATGATGTTTGTACTTCAGGAGAAAAAGATCTTTCAAACTCTTGACCAAATTTCTCCTGCCCTTTACTTCTGCAGTGATGGCAGACTCATGCTCAAAACATGTTCTAATGCTAAAGCAGTTAATATGATGGGATGGATTCAGTATTTTGACTTTACCATGATCAGAAATCGAATAAAAGTCACGATTAGGAACTGCTTTTGTTTGTACAAACTGGATCGTTATCAAAACGCAAAAAAGTGAACATGTTCAACGAAAATGAGTGGCAAGGCTCTGCCCAGTTGCCTGGGAAATGCAGCAAATTCCTTTTCAAAGGAGCCACGGGGTCAGCCGACTGACACTACAGTCTGAATTATTCTGCATTGCCATGAAAAAGAAACCCCAGTCTGGCAACAATTTTGTGACAACTCCCGATCTGCTTAAAAGCACGAACATAACTAACAAGTATTTCTGGCCACAACAACAAGCAAAAGGGATGTGCACCGAGAGCACGACACAGCGCCTGGGATGTCAAAACGCATCTGCACCGCGGCAGCGGGAAAGGCCAGCGCTGATCAAACCCATTTGTCCCCCAGGGCTCCTCCTTCCAGCTCACGCTGTGAAGCAGAGTCGTCCTGATCTCTCCTAGCGGGGAGCGCAGCTGGTCCCACTGCTGCGCAAAACACATTCCCAGCGTGGAAGAGAGGCAGGAGATCCCCACAGCATCAGCTCAGCTTTAGGAGCTCGGAGTAAGGAAGCAATCCTTACTCAACACATTTGTTTACCCTTCTTCTGAACGTTGCATCGGCTGAAATGTAACTGGGAGGAATGGGAAGAGAAAATGTAGGTGAACAGAGGCTTTGGGCAATACGTTACATCATCTCGGGTACAATTTTTACCATTGGCTGATATTTCCCTGCTGTAGAGCTTGAAGGTCACACAGTATTACTTTTTAATCACTTCTTCACTTTGCTGAGGAGGACTCTTTCCAAAGCTGTGCTGGCACAGCGCTAGTGGGTAACACCACCCTACCTGTCGTCTGACAGCAATCTCTCCTTCCCTTCATTTTGAATAAATGTGACTCATCCCCCAGTATACAACCAGACCACATAAGTGGTGTGGTTCTGTAAGAAATGCCAAAGCTTAGTGATGACCTGCTGGTCCAAAATATAGACGACACAGCTAGGATAGCTGTGCCACGCAGAGAGGGAAACACACGGGTAATTCCTAAATTATCAACTGGGTAGTCTGAACAGCGGGTCACCAAACCCCTTTTTTTCCAAGAATGACAGCGAATACCTTCAGTTCTGTCCGGTAGTTTCCCACTTTTACTTGTCGTTCCAGTGTTGACTGTTTCAGATGAGGTGCTCAGTTTGGTGTTGGGGTCTCGCTTCGGTTTTGGAGGCGGCTGCTTCCGAGAGCTGCTACTTTCGTCATCGGTTCCTCCAACAGAATGAAGAGACTGGGATCTCACGGTAAAGCCGCTGGAGCAAGGATGTGGCAGTCTGTCCTGAGGAGCAGGCATCGTCATAAATCCCATGCGGAAATGTTTCCCCACGTAGCTTCCTTCATTTCCTCTCACTACTTCCCCACCTATGCTGTAAAAGAAAATACATGTGTAAGTACATGATCCACCTCTGCCTGAACTGCACCTGGAACCAGGATCTCCGTTCCGCCAGCAACGAGCACTTGGTGCTTTCAAATTTGGAAAACAGTAATACTCTTTTCTTTTTGTAAAACAAGATGACTGCTAGAATAGTCTATTTTTCAAATTAAGTTGCCAGCAACCGAAACGCAGGTACACTGCCATGCACTCACTAAAGTTTTACAAAAGAAATTGAGAAAAGCTTTTGTTCAGGTTTCACAGCATTTCATAGAAATTGCGTGTAGAACAAATTTCAAACGTCAGAGGTCAGAGCTGAGTTTGCCAGAAGACAAGAGACTGCAAAGAGCACTGCTTCAGAAATGCAATGTTGTGTATTGATCCACACTCCCCTGCACTCATCTTTGACTACAGACACTCGTGTACCTTGGGGAAACAAGGCTCTTGGGGTCCAATCAATCATTTCCCTGCGGACTGAAGAACGACAAGAGAAAGAAAAGCTCTACAGATTACTTGGAAAGAGGAAACTGAATGTTAACGTCTCATCAAATCCACATGAAGCTGCAACACGAGCATCGTCAGCCCAGTGAGATACAAGCGTAGGAGATGAAGAGGCAACGGGTTGTGGGACACCAGCAAGAAAATAACCTCCAGCGGTCCACAAACACAGCAACAGAAGAGGGAAACGAGAAGAGATTGAAACAAGTGCTGTCAGAGCAAGCACTACATCGTGCTGTGGATGGCAGAGCTGAGAACCCGGTATATTTGTGCCTGGAAAATGTCTCTCGCTGGTGCTTATATTGCAAACCTACAGCTCATGTCAGTGAAGGCAGCTCAGCAGCACACGCAGGTGACCGCGGGCCCGTTTGCGTGGAGGTTTGCAGGCAGTACTGACATGGACGTGCCAAAATGCCAACAGGAGAACTGCCAAGTCCCCAGTAACCTCCTCCTTCCCCTCCACACAGAGCGAAGCTCCGTGCAGGGTCACTCAGCTCCGCTAAACTTCCTATCCAATGCGGCTGTCGCCGTTTATTTGGTGCTGGAATATGTTTCTTTCTTCAAAATGCAAGAACATTTCTCAGCGGTTCAGGTGAAGAGTGAGCACGGTCACTTTGCTCCCTGATGCTGTCACCCTAAAAGCATCGCACCAGCACTGTGCAACACTCACCGTTGTGTTGTGTGGTCCAGCAGAACCTTCGTTTCCTTACTACTGTCCTTGCATTTTTATTCCATCTCCACTGGTGGGGAGGTCCGCCTTCCAAACCGGTAGCAACCGAACATGTGCCAGGGCACTGACCCACACTCACGCAGGTCCGTGGTCATACCCCAGCTGTTGCCAAATCCTAATCGGCATCAATTCCAGAGGGATCGCGCACGGAAAGAGCAAAAGGTAGAACTCATTAATCTGAAGATTAATAAAAAACCTGTAGCTAATTTAAATGATTAACTATGCCTCTACTAATCTCTCATAAATTGTTCTGAAAATAACATAATCCTCTGACGCTGGAGCACAACAGGAGCCTATCACGTTACGTAAAGGAGATTACTATCCAAACACGCCGAAGAACACAGGTGGGGAATCTGCCTCCTTCCTTAAGCCCATTGGAGATCTCACATTTAGCAAACAAAATTTCAGTTTCCCATATCCCTGGCATTAAAATTCTTATCAGGGTGAAAAAAAGAGAGGGCAGGGCAGCGAGGCTGGCTCCAGCACCTGAAGCAGAGCGCTTCGTCCTGAGTCACGGCGTCCCCTTTGACTCGGGACATGTCTTCAGGTTGCTAAGTTAGAAAACTAAAGAAAAGAACTTTTCATCACATTGCTGAAAAATATATGGCAAAGACAGAGCATCCAGAGACTGCCTGCCTCCATCAGTGTGGCCTTTTTCATTTGCATTGCTCCTCGTTAGCATTGCAAATAACAGCTTTAAATCGCTGCGACGTTTCATTACTTGGTCCAGGCAGAAATCGAATTAACTCCTGGAAAACGAGTCAACAGTTGTGCGAAAAGTTTTGTTTTACTTGGTGTCACTGCTTGAACTACAGACAATGTGGAATATTAAATCCCTCAGTGCAGTTGAAAGGAGTAGGAGAATTCTTGGAAATATCTAAGTCCCATCAAGTCAAAATACCCTAGAGCTATATTTTCTTCCTATCCATCTACCTACCCTTGTTCTTGGTATTCATCCAGAAATTCTCTTATCAGTTCAGACGTACAACGGATTACTTTCATGCCTCGGGCACCAGAAACCACTTGGTAGTTCTCCTCTTTGTGCGGTTTCTATTTTTCTTCCCCTGCTCCTTTATACGAGATTTTCTGACTTTTTATCCACAAGCTCAAAAGGAGAACTGCACCTGATTATGAGACCTGACCTCTGCAGCAGGAGGATCCCCCACGCCAGGCACCAGGGAAGCCGCCCAAAGAAAAAAGAAATCACAATAAATTGACTGTGACGACGCAGGGAGGTTTTTTAAGTCCATCAGAAAAGTGACCAGCCAAAACACAAAAGGAACAAAAATACTTAGCTTGAGGATTGCATCATGACCTGGGCTGACTGAGCGACCAGCAGTTCACCCCTTGGAGCATCCACCTTTTTTGGGTTCTGGGAACAGCCGCTCTGACTTCAAACACTTCCCTACTCTTACAGCAATGAGCCCCCGGCCCCCCGGCTCGTATCAAACGTTCGGAGCATAAAGGGCTGAAAGGGCTTTGAAATGTCTCTTCCCCATCAGAATAAATTATACACACATAGACTGAGGATGACACATTTTACTTTGTATCCGAGAAGCACTTCCAAGATTAGCATAAATTATATTTGTAAATTAGAGGTTGGATGCCAAAAAACAGAAGATACACTATTTTTATCCCCCTAAACACGATTTCAGCAGACCATGAAGTATAATACTGAAGAAAGAAGGGCAGGATCACAATCATGGCTTCAGGAACTGCACTGTAACTATGGTTTTACACAAACCTACACCATTCTCATTATAGAAATTCAATATACAAAAAAATTACTTTTCTTTAAAAAAAAAAATCACACCATGGAGATACTCCTCCTTATTCCCAAGGAATATATGCGCGTGGGGTTTTTTTCTGCATGACTTTTCTGAAAGACTCCACTCAACGATGATGTTGCATCAAGATCCAGAGGATAACACGAGGATCCTTTCAGATCAAGGCTGAAGTGTAAACGAATCATTGCAAAGGTCAAATTCAAAGTCATTCTGCGCACCCAGAGAACTATCTGAAGTGAGTAACCATCACATCTGGGTGCATTCAACACCTCACCTCTGCTTTTGAGGTAGGAGATCAGGTGCCGCTTAAGAAATCAGGTCTCCCAGGACATGGAACGCACCGCTATAAAATAAAATTTATTCTTTTATCACAAACCCATGCGCTCAATGCTGCAAAGATGCGATGTGGCACTCCCTCTTTGAGCATTACTGCACCTGAATGATTAGGAAGCCCTGTAGAAGTGTTGTCCCAGGCAATGCCCCGTGCAGAGGCATGCCTGAAGCTAGATTATTTCTGGGAGATAATTTCTTGAAATCAAGCCACACATGTGACAGACCCCTAAGAGCGCTCTGCGCTCCCGCCAGCCGCGCCAGGATGGAATCTCGCCCGTGGAAGATTCTCCAGATCAAACTGCAGCCCCACGTGCTGCGGCTGTGCTGGAAGATTAACCGAGCCCCTGGCGAGCGACCAGAAAACAGCTGTAATCCCCGCGCAGGGCAGAGCCCATGATAAAAGCAAAACTAAGCGAGCCTGGCCGCAGCAGGTTCTCCGTGAGATGCCAGTTGACCTAATTTCAGACGATGACCCGCTCTGCTGCGCAGCCAACTGTTTTTATAGCGCAAAAGGCCGGAAACGCTAGCAGTAGTTGGTAAGCAAAAAAGTGGATAAATAAAAACTACGCATGCTATTTTTACAACTAATCTACCGTACGCTAGACAGCTTGGGAAGGAGCAGCTGAGGAGTGAGGACCTTCCTGACCCACAGAGAGCTGAACAAAACTGCATTTTGGGAGACTGAACAGAAGTGCAGGTGCTACTTCTTACTTCCACCGGTGTCCCTTCTACCTTTAGCAGGCTGCCTCTTGAACCCGAACACAGAGGATGCTTCGCAGACAGGAGCAAAAGGCGCTCTGCTTTTCCACGGCTCACGGATATTTTTAATTTTGCATGGGAGACGCACAGCTAAAAGCCAGCAAATGAAAGCTCAGAGTCACCTAGAATTAGACATCAACCATATGCGGCGTCTAAACTGAGTGCAAAGGAATGTTCGCCTTAATGGAGGGGAGGTTTGCATCCTGTCAAAAACGGGAGGAGCTTTAAGGAGGCTGTGTTTTTGTCACATTCCGGGGGAAAACCACATGGCGCAGGCTCCGCTCCGCCTGAGCAACTGTGTCTAAATAAATATTTCAATGGGAGGTGGGAATAAATTAACATCTGAAATCACTTTTGTGGATTTTCGGAACAAGAAGTTGCTTTGGTTTGGAGTCAAAGAGTTCTGACGGAAAGGAAACCCACAGAAAGTAAAAAAAGGTTTTATGTTTAAACCTGGACAAATGAATGAACTGCAAAATACTAAGAAGGTCGATCTGTAAACCAAGTGCCTGCCGAGATATTACATGGCGTCTAACCTTTCTGGATTCAGGCTTATTTCAAACAGCGATTGTACAGATGCCTTTCTGAGTCCCTCGAGCAAACATGACTCTACTATCCTTTCAAAATCCAAACTCAAATACAAGGAAATTAAGGTTTTAAATAAACACTTCCTATGGCCTCCAGCCCCAAAGAGAAAGGAGCTTGAGCCTGACCTGTCAGCAAACATTTAGCTTTGGAGGAAAACAAATTGCGCTTCAGCGCGATCCATAGCAAAACACCGAGATTTATCTTATTTTTTTCGTTCAACTAATGACAAGAAACTCCAGTTATTCACATAATTCTTCGGATAATGCTGTCATTCATAAGTCCGAGTTCAAACTATATTCCCTGGGCTGGCTTGTCTCTATGTTTTCTTCTAGAAAGGCCATGTGTGTAGGTAAGGAAGGGAGAGGCAGTGCCCGGGGCACAGAGGTCTCAGCGGGGATGCGACAGGGATGCAGGCTCTGCTGAAGGGACAGTTTTATGCAAATGATCGTCTTTTGGCAGCTCTCCACTCCAGAGCTGTTCTGTTCATACAGGGCTATTTTGTTCCCAGGCATCTCAGCACATGGTAGAACTCAGCCACTCGCATGCTCTAGGTCAGGCATAGATCCAAATAGTGCAGGCACAATTTTAGGTACTGCTTTCATAGATATTCAGGGTCAGTTTCATAGAATCATAGAATCATAGAATGTTAGGGATTGGAAGGGACCTTGAAAGATCATCAAGTCCAATCCCCCTGCCAGAGCAGGAATGCCTAGATTATGCTACATAGGAACGTGTCCAGGCAGGTCTTGAATGTCTCCAGAGAAGGAGACTCCACAACCTCTCTGGGCAGCCTGTTCCAGTGTTCCATCACCCTCACTGAGAAGAAGTTTCTTCTCGAGTTTAAGTGGAACCTCTTGTGTTCCAGTTTCAGCCCATTACCCCTTGTCCTACCAGTGGTTGTCACCGAGAAGAGCCTGGCTCCATCCTCGTGACACTCACCCTTGATATATTTGTAAACATTAATGAGGTCACCCCTCAGCCTCCTCTTCTCCAAACTAAAGAGCCCCAGCTCCCTCAGTCTTTTCTCATAAGGGAGATGCTCCACTCCCTTAATCATCCTAGTTGCCCTGTGCTGGACTCTCTCCAGCAGTTCCCTGTCTTTCTTGAACTGAGGGGCCCAGAACTGGACACAATATTCCAGATGGGGTCTCACCAGGGCAGAGTAGAGGGGAAGGAGAACCTCTCTCGACCTACTAACCACCCCCCTTCTAATACACCCCAGGATGCCATTGGCCTTCCTGGCCACAAGGGCACAGTGCTGGCTCATGGTCATCCTGCTGTCCACCAAGACTCCCAGGTCCCTTTCCCCTACACTGCTCTCTAATAAGTCATTCCCCAACTTGTACTGGAACCTGGGGTTGTTCCTACCCAGATGCAAGACTCTACATTTACTCTTGTTATATTTCATTAAATTTTTCCCCGCCCAACCCTCCAGCCTGTCCACGTCTCACTGAATGGCAGCACAGCCTTCTGGCGTGTCAGCCACTCCTCCCAGCTTGGTGTCATCAGCAAACTTGCTGATAGTACTCTCTAGTCCCTCATCCAAGTCATCGATGAATATATTGAATAATACTGGTCCCAGTACCGACCCTTGAGGGACTCCACTGGATACAGGCCTCCAACCAGACTCTTTGGCTTCTTCCCCTTAGCCAGTTCACAGTCCACCTCACTACCCGAGAGTCTAGACCACACTTCCTCAGTTTAGCAGCAAGGATGCTGTGGGAGACTGTGTCAAATGCTTTACTGAAGTCAAGGTAGACCACATCCACCGCTCTGCCATCATCTATCCACTTTGTTATATCCTCGTAAAAGGCTATAAGGTTAGTCAAGCACGACTTCCCTTTGGTGAAGCCATGTTGACTGTCTCTAATGACCCTCTTATCCCTGATATGCCTTGAGATGGCACCAAGGATAAGTCGTTCCATCACTTTCCCAGGGATGGAGGTGAGGCTGACCGGTCTATAGTTACCCGGGTCCTCCTTCTTGCCCTTTTTGAAGACTGGAGTGACATTTGCTTCCCTCCAGTCCTCAGGCACCTCTCCCGTCTCCCAAGACTTGGCAAAGATGATGGAGAGTGGTCTAGCAATGACATCAGCCAGCTCCCTCAGCACCCGTGGATGCATCCCGTCTGGACCCATGGATTTATGGATGTCCAGATTGCTTAATTGGTCCCTAACCCAGTCCTCATCGACTAAAGCAAACTCCTCCACTGCCCTGACTTCCTCTGGGGCATCAGGGGAACGGGGCTCCTCAGGACAGCCTCTGGCAGAGTAGACAGAGGCAAAGAAGGCATTTTGTAGGTACTCAAAAAGCATTGGCATATTATCAGCTTCAAAGGGAAATAAATCCGTTTTAATCTACAAATTGCATCTTAAAATTTTTATTTAAGGGGAACGAGCAGTACAAGTTCCTACAAAACAGTTCAAGGCTTACTCGAGTATTTTCCCAACTTAAAATGCTGCTTGTGCTTTGCTCAGCTCCTTTGTCCATCGCCACTTTGTGATTTAACTGGACAACAGTTTTGCCCCGCAAAACGAAACAAAGGCTCCAAAACCTAAGCGAAACTTTTTTTTCCCCACGGGTGTGACAAACCCAGAAAAGGGGAATCACCCCACACAGAGGTCTCCCTCTCCCAGCTCCTTCCCTGGGCAGCCTCAGTCTGGTGAGCACCGCCGCACGCCATCCTGCGCAGCGGCCCCAAGCATCACAGCCTGGCCAGGCTTGTTTGCTAAGACACAAAGTCGCTCGGAAAATCTCTCTGCTTATATCACTTTTTTTATCCATAGCAAAGTCACCATTCTTGCCACAACGGAGTATTAGTGTGCTTCACAGCTAAATTTAGAAATAATAACATAAACTGACTCTTTCCCTGTCTTGATGGATGTCACTTTCTCAGCCAGGGTTGTCAGAAGCTGGTTATTTGCTCGGAGAAATAAATAAAAAAGGACATTATATTTTCAGAGACGGAGTTGATTGAATGGCGAGTGTCAGAGCGTGTGAAAAGCGAGCGTAATGGGTGGGTAAGGCTTAGGGACTGCACTTGGGACACAAAAAGGGAAGACAGTTGGCTCGCACACCCACACCCTTTCACACCCATCCATCCACAGCCACCCATCCACAGCCACTCATCCACACCCACACCCACCCAGGCACACCCACCCCCCCCTCCCCGTTTTCAAGGGTACCTGGAGCAGCATGCAGAAATGTTAACATTTCTGGTGATGACCAGCTCATTATTCTGGTCTCCAGAATCTCTTTTCATTTTATTTTTTTGCTCAGTAAGAAGCAGAAGACAACAATTGTTAAACAAAGTCTATCAGCACCCGGTTACTTACCCGGTGGATGCACTGCTCTGCAACAAAAGCAGATGATTAGAGGTAAGAAGAGATAGAGAAGCACAATTATATTACTGCAGCTTTAAAACGTGCCTTCTAGAATCCGTGGGGAGATAGAAGATAAAACCAGCCTGTTTCCCATTGCAGGTGGTCACGGTTTTGAGTTTTGCTTTGCATCCACGAGTAACAACACACTCTTAAAATCTTTTTTAACCCTGCTCTCGGATTCTGGAAGGCAAAACTAAACAACCTAAGGATTGCGAGATACTGGGAAATCAAAACTTCTTTTAATGTACCCCGAGATATTAAAAGGGAGTTCATACTTCACAGGTGTATCCACTGAAACCTTCGGGGTAGCTTTGATTTAAGACCCAGATCAACTTCAAGAGGGCTCACGAAAGAATAGGGTGTCAAGGAAAGAAAATCTCTCCCAGGCAGAGATTCCCTACTGTGAGAGTGACAAAACTGGGTTGTCTAATAGATGCTGGAATCTATAATTCTTGAACTGCAGATAAAACTAAATGCAAATTATAATCTTTCATAGTACATATGAGTTATTTATGCATATGCTTATTAATCTGTGTTTATTGCCCTTCAAGCTGAATAGAGAAACAATCAGATC
This sequence comes from Trogon surrucura, assembly GCA_020746105.1. Classification (NCBI taxonomy): domain Eukaryota; kingdom Metazoa; phylum Chordata; class Aves; order Trogoniformes; family Trogonidae; genus Trogon; species Trogon surrucura. The sequence goes on along the minus strand of CM036625.1, from coordinate 26,353,840 downwards.
CCTTTTTAGCAGGAGTAGTATGAGGCATGTAGATATATAACTTTGATTTACAGAATATGACAGGCAATCAATGTGTGTCAGAGAAAGCCCACATCAGCAGGGAGACATGTTAAAGCTGCATTTGAATTTTCTTTTTTAGGACTGAGCAGATGAGTGTTTTCTTCGTGTTCTGAACACAATGGGATTGGAAAAGAACCTGAATTTCAGGCTAGGAGAAAATGGATTGCTTCCAATTACAGGAAAATGAACTGCACTAATGCTGTTCCTCACTTGCAATAGCGCGTGTCAGAAAAAGCCAGGCACAGCCCTAAGGCTCCCACAAAGCAAAACCCTTGAGATCTAAGCTCCCCCAAATTTCCTTTAGAGACAGAGTTACACACACGTGTACACCTCCCGCATCTTGTGCAGAAAGCTCTGCTCCCAGCAAGTGCCATTTTCCAGGGACAGCTCTCCAGAACATCGCTTATAATGCCACTGGGATTCTTTGGGAATAACGCCCAGTGCTGATCCTTCTGGTTCTGCCGTGTTTCCTGTTGGATTTTTTTGCTAGCTTCCACTCCTACTGTGTTTTATTATTCATACGGCCCTTGCCAAGTCTGTCCGTTACCTGCTCATACGAACTTCTGTGGCAGAACATGTTCCTGCAAGAAATTAATTCTAGTACCTTTCAATTTATTTTCAGGCTGAGTGAGCCTATAAACTCAGATTATTATTAAGGTGAGCCTGCAGTGATGTGTTCGATAGACTCTGAATCTTGTTGTATTAAGGCAAATGGAAACTCATCCATACAGTTTTAACTTCGTACTTGGAAGGATGAACAAAAAAATAAGTAATTCTAGACCCTACTCCACCAAGGAGCTCAGTGAGTTGAACCTACACCAAGCTCCAGCAACACCGAGTTTTCACATGCAATTTGAGGGCTGAATTCCCTAAAGAAAGGTTGTGGAGTTCTTATTCCACTGCCGTCACAACTATAAAATATTAGCAATGTGAAGTGAATTATAAGAGATTACATGAGAAAGGCCTTCTGTCACAGAAGAGCTGAGCCTCCAAACTACCCAAACCAAGCCTTATTGCTTGGTTTCTGTTTTAAACAAATCATATTATTTACTGACATGTATACTAAAGAAAAAAAAAAAGAAAAAACCTCTGAGAGTTTAAATAATTGTAGCTAAAAGTTTTACAGTATGAACATTTTCTCCCAATTCATTATTAAAAAGAGCAGCAAAAAATGACTGTGATTTTGCAAGGGAAAGAGAAAACAGAGCAACGTCTCACTTACAGCTTCCAAACAAGTTTCAAGCACTCTGGGGCTTTTGATATAAATGGCAATTTTTCTGCTGGCATTAGAGATGTAGTCGTCCTGACCTCCAACCCGTGAATGGATCTGACCGTTGGGGCAACCTGCTCCTACCAAAAGACAGGACAGACAGAAATACGAGAGCGTGTCCAGTGAAGGTGGTGAAGTGCCAAGGCTGAGAGGGCCATAACCACTGCGGAAAACCACAGGGGAGTTATTTTGCCTTTCCGAAGGCAGATGAGCAGGAAGAAAAGGAAGATGAGAAAGAAAGGGGGAAGTCCTGCCCCGAGCATGCTAAGATGCTTCATGGATGGATGCGTATTTGCTGCACTGCAGATACACTTACACATAATAAACCTGAATTCATTAATACTAAATATTTACGCTCAGCTTGTAACTGGTCCAAAAAAGCAATTATGATACATCATGTTGACCGAGAGTATAAAGCCATTAAAACTTGGATCGCTCATACGCTGCACTGTGTCAATGCACAGTTAACAACAACATCCCGAGTACAGTGCGTTTACATGGGGGCAGCCCAACGCTTTCTAATAAAGCAATGCAAAAATGTACCTTCTGCCGTGACACCTGCCCTGCAACGAGACCCCGTTAGCCAAAACCACGCTACAGTGAAAGCCACGAATGCGATTTCAGCTGCCCATTAAATTCAGCATAGTTTAAACTCACAGGGAGCTCTTGGGAATGTACTTTGGTTGCAATATTTTGCCAGCAGCCTAACATGTTCTAGGTGTCACTCACGGATGGCATAAAACAGAGATGAGCTGGCAGCAGCAGCACCTTTAGCCTCCTGGCGGGTGGTGGAGAGAAGCCACACAAGGAAGCCACGATTTCCAGCCTGCTCGACTCTCTTTGGAAAAGTAATAAATGACAGTAATTCCTTGGTTGGATGTGAAGAGCGGAGCTGTCAAAAGCCAGACCTCAAGACGTGACAGCCACGTTCAGGTCTCTTCTCTCTTTTGCAAATAATGGTCTGAAGGGGTTACCCAGGTGGGGTTTCAAAAAGCGACGTGCTCCCTGCAGACTGGCTCCTGCACACACCGGCCTTGGAATCAGAGGTTTGGAAATTACCAATTGCTCCTTAGAAGATATGTGGCCTAAACTGCAGCCCAGACACACTGCAGGGAAAGTGAAATACAAGCTGGTGAGGGACAGAGGGTTTAGGGGAGGTAGCTGTCCAGTTTGGCATCACTACAGCAGCACCACCTACACAAGTCATGGGTGTCCCCTCGTCACATTTACTCTTCTCTTTGGATAATTCTGTATATAAACACACAGTGCCACTGGTAAAACATCAGCTGCCAAGATAAATGGTAAAAGACATAGAATTAAATCAGCCATTTCCAGGGCCCAGATCCAAAGACACTAATCCTTTCATCAGGATTCAAACTGGCAACATTCCACAGAGGAGGACATTTGTTCTCTCTCTGGACTGGATATAAAACCCATCTGTTGAAGGGGACGAACTCTCTCTACTCTCAGCAAAACCGTGTTTGCCCTCTCTGCCTCACACAAAGCTCCCACCTCCAGCAAGCAGCTCCCCAAAACAAAAGCTGCCGTTCTGCTACAGAAAGGCGATCTGACGACACGGAAAATGAGTTGGAACCACTTCAGAAGAGTCAGTCTGCGATCGCTTCCTTGAACTCCGGTTTTGTACCACTTTTTCTTCTTCAGGCCGAGCCTGAGAACTTATATCCACGCTTAGATCTAGTGGTATGTTGTTACTTTGGGCAACCACTCCCTCTAAATGTCATTGTATGTGTAAATCGATAGAGACAGCTCATGCATTTCTTTGCTTGGTTCCCAGGCACTACGATGTCTACAAGACAGCCAAAGTCAAATAAATCATTATTTTCTGTGGTAAGAATAAAAGTCTGATCGTTAACCTGGACACTCTCTTTCACCTAAAAGCGTGCAATAGGAGTGTGATACCTCCGAGAGTAAACAAGAACTGGGAGAATTTCAGTGATTCAAACAAAAAATCCCAATTCCAGCTTACTTAAACATAGGTGGCCCAGGGAAGTATTAAATAAAATGTTAAAATTAATACCTACATTCTCTGACAGGTAATTTATTTGATTACTATCAAGGAATTCCTCCAGTTTTATGCTGGCCATCTTATTTCAGAAATTAAGAACCTCATCCTATAGACTGCTCTGTGTATAAGCAGGGTATTTTCAAGGCCAAGTCTTTTCTACTAGTATGTTTATGGATCTTACAGTGTGTGAAATATGATTCAGGCAATTCCATCTGAAAACCAATTAATTTTTCCTGCACGTACTTGCCATGTTGAGACGGAAAGCTTTTGGATAGCTACCATGTTTTAAACATAGTTTTCTATAGCTCAAAAATAAAATAAGGCTCCATCAGCTGTGTTTTAGTAATGTCTAAGGAGAAAAGTACTTTCTAGAATATAGAGTATTACTTAGCAAAAACCATCAAGCAGCTGTTTGCTTTCCCAACGCTGTGCCCAATACATAAAAGTACTTCATACGTGGTTCTAGGATACGACGTAAAAAGCATCAAAATCCACAAACCTTACAACTTTCTATTCATCAGCTTTAGCTCAGAAAAGGGTCATGGAAAAAAAGGCAAGTAATCCCTGTCTGTTCAGTTTTTCCTCGTTTTGCCGCCTAGATGGAGTTATCTTGTCAACAAAGTGTCATAATATTTCTTCAAAGTACTTAAAAATACTTTCTAGATGTGTTTTTTTACGATAGATTAAAGCTCAATAAGCCATTCCAGTGCTTTGGAAAAACTCAACTAGCTTAAACCTACCTAAATATTGATTTAGCTGCTAGAACAAAATAACTCTTCCGGGTAACCCTAATAAAGCATTTAAAATATTTACTAAACACGTATGACCTACTGCGTAAACAGAACTGAAGAAAACCATTTCAGTCCCTCAAGGAACACTCTGCATATTTTATAACTTTACAGGGAAAACTTTCAAAAGTTCAGTGGTTTATTACATATTTATTCCTGAACTATACCTAGGGACCCAATTTAAGCTTACATCTTGTGGGAAGGAATTAAGAATGCTGTCCTTCCCCCAGCCTGTACCAGGCTTGACCTCGATCTGAGCACTTTGCACCAATGATCTATTTCACCTCCAAGCTTTACCGACTTCTCAAACAGCAGAACCATTCCCCTGTCCTTCACGAAATACGTCTTAGTGACCGGTGTATAACCTCAGGTAATTAGGTAGATTCCTAGATGGCAAATACCCAAGATTAGTCTTTAATCTCAAGGGAAAGAATAGCGACAGAGCTTTTAAAAGCTCTGTCAGGTAATTCATGGAGATATTACAACCCTCATTACAGCCATCTTAAAAATGCCGCAGAACTGAGTTGGGGTTTCTTGGCATGACACGAGATACAGCCTCCTTAATTTAAATTCTCTGCAAAGCAGCTTCTCTTCTTCCCTGACCTAAGAGAACCTGGGGTAAGCAAATCCCCAAGCACGTGTCTGAGGTAACTCACCCTGATTGGGATCAAGTCAGACCTGGCTCAGTTCAGGGCTAAACACCAGAGACAACTCCCGGACAGCAAGATTGAAAGTGGGGTGGTCATACCAGACACCTAACACACTGCACTGTTACTCCACTTAAAGTCACTGTTATTGCCCTTAAAGGTCCCACACGGGGACCCAGCACTCATCCTACAGACCATGAAAACTTAGAGCTAGTTGCTAGACCAGCTACTGATAACCCCTGAATTAAAAATCCTCAAAATAAATTGTTTATAAAATACTTAACAACTCAAGAATTACCAACAGAATAATCCAGTCATAACAAATTTATAAACATATGAATAAAAAACCAAGCGCACACCTTTAAGCGATTTATAAAGGAGAAAAATAACATCAATTACGTTCCTTACAAAAAATGCCTTGTACTTTAGCTTCTACTTACGTAGCTGCAAAAATAAACAGTTTGCAACCATGCTGGTTTGGTATAACTGCATTTGAATTCAACTTGTAACTAAAAGCAGTTATTGTTTTTGAAGTTCACTTTCACTTCAGAAAAACAAATGATACATGTGCTTTTTATTGGTCTTTAGGCTTATAAAGTACAGGGTGTGGACCTTGGAGAGAACAGCCTGCAGCACATAACCTCTGGATGGGAAGAATCGCAGAAGTGCCTCTGGAGATCCTGGGCAGACTCCCAGGAGTCAGAGAGAGACAAGTCAGGACTCAAAAATTCCCGTATGTCACAGAGAAGATCCCGCAAGTTCACTAAATGCGACCTATTTCAAAGTCCAGTGAAGTTGAGATATAAATCTAAACTTTGGCTCAGTTGTGAGGACACGGAGTGAAACACAAAATGCAAACTCATTTCGCATCTGGCTAAATCTAAGGTTTGGCCCCAACCAGGCAAAGGTTATTCTAGGAGGCTCTGGGGACAGAAGTACAAAGCTGAGGCAACGTCACAGGATTGAGTGCTTTGATGAACACAGGGGCTGGGAAAACGGCTGGGGAACAGCAGAGGAATTACGGCGAGAAGGGACAGAAAGAGACTGATAATTGATTTCAAAGGGAAAGGAACGGGGTGGGGAAACCTCAGAGGACCTGAGGAGCTTTTAACATGTGTGACTTCGTATCGCTCGTCGTGCAGGTCAGCTCTAGTACTTCAACTGCACGAACGGAACGGTTCCAGCTGATATAAAAAAGGAGCCAGTTAATTATCTGTGCATATTCACATGCAAAATAGGTAAGAGTATGTAGTTATGGTTCCGAGCGCGGCCAGATCTATACTTCTCAAATTGCATAGCTGCTAAAATTTCTGTGCTTTAGATATGCAGTAGGAAAGATTTTACTTCATCAACACTTGAAAAATTTGAACTGCTTTCTTATTTAGCTAACAGCATATAATAACAGGCCATGAAGTTATTATCTTATTTGCACGAATACTGTACTAGAGTCAATGAGAGCATTGCAGATTTACACAGTCATTGGGAGGAAGATAAAGTCCACGGCATATAAACATTAAAAGACCCTAATTAGGATCAAGCATTTTTGACAATTTTATTTCCAGCTAATTAGCACTGATGTTTTAGTACTAGGACCTGACTGCACTGTATTCGGCAATAAAGAATGATTCATATCTACACTCAAATAAATAATTCAGCAAAGAAAGTCGCAGAGAAGTGCTTTTGTTTATGGCCCTGTCAAAATGAAATACTTGGGAAAAAAACGTTAATCGCCGTACTCACTTAACGGGTCGAGGCTAGACGAAGTGCTATGTGCAGGGAGCAGCAAGCCTCTGGGTAATTAGTCACCAGGGCAGGTTCCTTGCAATTTGGTGTGTAAGGGCCAAATTCTGGCTGCTCTACGCCCTCCCACGAGTGCCACGGGAGGAAGAGTTCTCCGCGCACAGCCGTGCCACCGCAGCTACGACAGTTTGGGGGAGTGACATCTCAGGGGGCTGCTTTTCTCTCGACCTCCAAGGGGCTGTGGAGGGGACAGTCCATCCCTACGCCCTGCAGAGGAGCACGGTGATGCTCTTGCACAGCCCAGAGCCCAATTCCACCCTGAGGCTTCTGCTGGAGTGGGGTGTACCTGCTGTACGAACGCAGAAGCACGTCGAGGCTGCAGGCACAAACCCAAGGAAATGGGATCGCTGCTCTTGGAAACGCGTATTGCCATGTATACAACCTTCTGTACGGGTGCCAAACTGTAAAGGCTGCAGGTACAAGCCTCAATATTTAATGCAGAATCTATAGATGAAGCGACCTGGAAATACACTAACCACCCAGAGAGACGCTCTGCATCCCAAACCCAGAAACATATTGACAGGAGCAAGCACAGAAGCCTGAAATACTCTTGTGACTCTTGTGCACGAAACGATTGCTTTATCAAAGGTGATTTTAAGAAATAACTGATCTCCAGGCACGGCTTCTACCAGAAATGGCACAGAGAGCAGGAAGAAAACATCAGAACAGTCTCTCCGAGATTGCTGCAAAGGAGAGGACGCTCCTGAAGCCACAGGCTGTTCCAGATGGGGAAGACCTCCCTTCACCTCTGCTTCACCATGCGTTGTCTGAGCTGATCGGTGTTTATAAAAGTATTCGCCCTTTGGAGGCTCTTGTCACAGAATCACAGAATGTTAGGGATTGGAAGGGACCTTGAAAGATCATCAAGTCCAATCCCCCTGTCCTGGGGCCCAGGTAGCTCAAACACACAGTTCTGGTGGTTCAAGCCATGGGACTAACATGGGGTGAATTTAGGTTTTTGCCCCATTGCACAGACACGCTGTTGGGATCAGGCACGCTGGGCATCAGGACGCACAGACATTCCACAGCAACAAGCAGAACACGGGCACTGAAGACTTACCAAGGGGAATCATCTTAATGGCTATAAATCAATTTAATGCCCTATTTTGCTCCTCTGTAAATGGCAAAGCATTGGCTTCAGCCAGAGTAACCACCCTACACACAAACGCCTTGTGGGTGATGTTTCTCTTCCCCATCTCAGCCCTGCTTGGGGCCAGATCCTCAGCTGGTGCAGGCCAGCAAAACTTCACAGGACTACAGGACTGGAGCTAAGGATCTCTGGTAGCTAAGGATCTCTGCTTTGGTAAGAATGAGGAGGAAGGAGAAGGGAAATTTATTAGTCTAGTTACTTTAAAGGCCAATTACAATTTTATTAGAGGAAAAGCTTCAGCAGTTTCAGTTATTTACAATTCAACAACCATGCTGTGAGTTAAATTTATATGGATTTTTATTTTTCAAAAATTAATTGACACTACAAACAATAAAAATGAATTGAGCATCGATCAAGACTGGAGGAGACTGGTGGTATTTTCCATTTGGTGAAGCCTTTATTATTACCACTTTAACGACCCGAGCTTAGACGTTCTCCTTCCTTTTACCATATGTCACTTTTATTCTGCCCTTCTGGATGCATGTGTGGGAAGGAACGGGACTGGTGCGCGTTGGAAAAGTTAACTCAATTAATTAAAGCTTTTATTTTTACACAGCTAACATTCACGGAGTGGGAAATAAGGAATTAACTCTAAACCAATAATAAAGAATCAACAGCATTAATTAGACCTTTAATAATGAGTGACAGTAATAACCCCAGAGAACAAACTCCGTTTTAACCGTGGTAAGTAAAAGTTGACGCAACAGGCTCACAGCTTGGGTTTGCTGTGCCTCGACGTACGCTGAGAGCCGGGCAAGGTGAGAAATCAGGCCAAAAGGACAATTCCAGCAGCAAGGTAGCTACTACCTGGAGACAGAAGCGCACGCACCTCCCACATCCCCACTCTGCACGGAGAATCATCTCAGCCCACTCATCCAGAACAAGCAAACCCACAACCAGAAGAAATGAAGCGTTCTCCTTCGCGCTCTGCTGCGTGACGAACTAAGATCCGTCCCCTCTGCCACGGGCACGTCAGTGAGCAGCTCCCACGGCCTCGAGGGAGGAAAAAGAGGGGGGATAGGACAACCCCATCACGCCCACACGGACCCGCCACACCAGCAGGATGGGGGCACAGCAGGACTGGAGCCAAGGAAGGAACCGGTTCTCCTCCACCAAGAAAGGAATCGGTTCTCATCCACCCTGCTGCAACCATTTCTCCTCCCTCCCTCGTTCATGTAGCTGTTACCCAAGGCTGCCCGCCTAGCCTTGTGCTTCTGGGAAAATCTTTGAGGAGAGCGAAGGAATCAAGAGCTCAGAGGAAGTTTTAATTCCAAATGCACCACTGATGTCTATATCCCCGTGATCCCTTGACACATTTCTTTAACCAGACAGCTGGGACTGCAGCCAGGCCAGTAACAGTGAGTTCCAGACTAGAGGAAAAGCTGTTTGCACATTCATCCCTCTACTGTAGATCAGCAACACCAATAGTTATCGTGATGTTATGTATAATAATGAATTAGAGCTCAAACAAACCAGCTTTTAGAAGATGCTTTCATTAAATCATCCTGCAGCGAGTCTGAAACCAATTAAAATGCTGTCACCTGTCTCCTCTGAGTTGACTTTTACAGTTCTGTGCAGTCACTCTACTGTCACAGTAACAGGAGAGATATTTTTAAACATCTTTGATCAGGTTTGGGTTTTTTTTTGTGGAAAGAGCTGAAAATAAGGAGTGGCTGGTGCCATGTCATCCTGTCCCCTCTCCTACCCCTCGTGCTGACTGATCCCAGAGAAGCGAATTCCTCAGCTGATGGCAGAAACCCTGTAGCTTCAGCAAAGTCGGTGGCACAGGACGAGTTTGCATACTGGAAAATTTGGCTCAGTTGGGATTTACCTACCGTGCCAAAATACAGTCCTGGATAGCGATTTGCTTCCTCCAGCTAAATTAAAAATCCAAACTTAAACATTTAAAACACTGAAACAGAAAATCTATTTTCTTCTTGAACAGACCCCATGTGGAAACTTTAGAAGTCTGAATCTTCATAAGCAGATTAACTGTGGCATCTCCCACCATGAAGCAGGAATATTTAAATCTAAAAATAGCATGCTAAAGCTGTTTTAAGTTGGATAATTCAGCCGGAGGTGGCTCTCATTTCATCTGGCTCTACCTAATTTGCTACAGCTAAAACCTATTTGAGACATGCTGAGCAAAAGGGACAAGCAAAGCATCCCCTTGTCCGTCGCTTAGAACTCCACATTAAATCTTGCGAGTCACTGCACACGTCCCGTCCTATTTTCGAAAGGTCACGTTTGACCAAGCTATCATTAATCACACATCCATGCAATTTAATCAGTCGGGAGAGAGATCATATTAGTCGCTTCCTACAGCAGCATGCAAATCTTTTTGCCCTACTTCATCTCCTTTCCAGCAAGCCAGTTTGCAGCAGAAGGGTGCAAAAGCTAATGCTCCTCTGCTGGAAGAGACAAACCTAGGAGATGCCTCTTCTTGTTGTTTTCCTACTTCAAGATCAAGGAGCAGGTACACTGGTACGAGGAGGTTGTTGTTTAATTATGCAATAGCTGGGGAGAGATAACAACCTCTTTGAAGTGCTTTAACTTCTGCGCCACTTTCTGGAGCGAGAGGGGAAGGAAGATACTCATCACTCTGACTGCTGCCAGCTTAGATCTGGGGGAGGAGACAAGGGGGAAGAATGTCACATTGAGGAAGATATATACTCCAACTGATTAATAAATGTAAACACATCATTAGATTAAATAGCAGGTTAGTTTCCTGACAGCCAGGTTGTCAAGAGCAGAAAAAAAAGAAAGAAAGAAGGATCACAAACCCCCCAAACAAGCGGCAGCTAAAATGCTGGAGCCCCTTGGTGCTGCTGCTGTTGGAGGGGGTGAGAGTCCTGCCACCGCCGGGATGCAGCAGGAGCCAGCCCGGAGTCGTTTTTTCTGCAGTTTTTTATGTCTCTGCCAATCAACCATTCCTACTTTATTCAGCTTACGCCTAACTAGGATCTGATTTTTAGCCACATAGTGATTCCTTCTTCCCTACCCAGGATTAGCTCCTTCCTGAGGAGTTTCTTGTTTTAATAAGGATATTCTGGCCTGGGGGGTGGGTGGGTAGGTAGGTAGGTAGGTATGCTCTCCTGCTGGCTCCACAAAGGTTATCTTTTCAGCTACGGAAATATTTAGAAGTCAGGGAGAAGGAAAATTCTGCAAGCGTCTTGAACTGCACGAATCTGGCAAAACCAAAATGGGTCTATTTTAGATGGATAACTCCTTGAACAGGGAAGGCAGAGTGCACTGAGATAGTGCTTTTTGCTTCCACTGAAATCCTTTAGAAACATCTATTCTCCACAGACAAACTACAAAAACACATTTTTAGAAAAGAAGATCTAGAGCAAGAACATGAAGAACTGAAATTAATTCCACTGTCTCTATTATTTACCAAGTGATCAAAAATCTCCAGCTGTGAGTTTCTCAACTGAAAACATATAAAATTTTTAAACATAAGGATGGCTGAATTTAGTAAAAAATATGGACTGATAACCTAAGCAATGAAAGTGTTGCCAATTAAATTACACGGCTGATTTCTACCCAGTAAAGCAGAGGGAGAAAGGAAAGATGATCATTTAAGCACAATATGTGAGAAGACATAAAAAGCGGCACATTTTCTTGAGGTCTTCAGATGTGGTCAAACAAGCAATAGCTGAAGATTACAGAATTTTGGCCCTTTCCATGACACACACATTTAATCTTATATACAAGATAAAAGCCTATACGTGTTTTTAAATGAAATTTGCTTAACTAAAGCTTTTTTATTAAATATTATCTCATTTCTACGTATCATACGGCGCACACGGTTCGATTCTCATAACAATAACTTACATTTATCTCTGTGTGCTTGCAAGCACTCCCGAGAGAGCAATAAAAGGGCATATGGCATGATGGCTCCTCTGCAACCATCATCATTGTTAGTGGGACATGGGAAAGTATCAAAGGTGAACTGAGGGACTGTAAGAGATGAGCTGCGTGCTTTTTTCTTGGAACAAAATCAGTACTACAGAACACAGGACTTTACTCATCATTTTACAGCAAGGGTGCAGCTTTAGGAAGGGCCAGTTTTGGCAGCAAAACTGGCTTGCGAAGTTCTACCTCCCTTTTTATTCTTTCACAGTTCCAAAGTCCTCCAGCTGGGCTAATATTACAACCTTTTTGTTGGGAGAAATTTCTTCTCATTAAACATACCTGCTGCTCCAAGTGTGTTCTGTCCCTCCCTTGGGAGGCTTCTAGACATGAGAGAACACTTCTCCCAACTATCCAACCCTACTCCAGCAGAACAACTGGTTGCGTCTTATTTGGAAAGCGCAGCTTCGTTCCTGTGGCTCAGAGACCGGCCAAAGCTTATGAAAGCGTCAAACAGGCTCCGCAATTTGAATCCAGAATTAGCTCCTCAGTTAAATTTTCCCAAATTTTTGAGAGCTGCCTGGATTCAGGGAATTATGACTGAAGGCCAAACACCAAGGTTCAGTGCCTAAACTCGCATATGGAACATGTTTTAATTCAGAAACTGGGCTAATATCCAACGACGGGGATGGTCGTTTCTACTCTCCTTCCCAGTGAAGAAACAGCGAGCGTCAATAAATTCTAAACAGACTGGCAAACTCTGCTCTCTGCTGCAACAGTGATCACAAATGACACCTTGACCTGGTAGCTGAAAGTCTCCAGTTTTTACCCTCCTGGCTCAGAGGCACCCAGACCTCCTGAACAAGCTATCCAGACTCTCCTCTTGACACCACAAATACTAGAGATAAACAAGAGACCCCGGCCGAGCAGTGCAACTTGAACAGCTGCCTCTCGCAGCAGTTCTGGGCTGGATCCTTTCTCTTGGATTTAATTCTAGGATCCAAGAACAATCTCAAATAGCCAGTGCGTCAGGTTTTCTCACGAGCTGTACTCAGTGCCCAGGCCTCCAGAAATGCCATTCTAGTGTGAAGGCTGAGGCTGTTTCTAATCTTCCTTAGAGCTTCTGGGTGGTGCAGTTGTACAAATATCAGACAACCTTAATATTTATTGCTTTCCAAACAGGAATAACGAGGGTGCGTGACTGTTTTTCTCATCAAGACGACGCATATTTGTAACTCCAGGTCTCTCTCTCATATACTTATGTACACACATAGGTACATATATAGACACACATACACACATATATATATATATATATGTGTGTGTCCAAGCATAGGTTTGCTTATCACTCCAGGTGTCTGGTGAACAAGACATCCAATGTACACAGTAATAAAACCCCTGGGACATTAATCATACAGGTATAACTAGCAATTCTACACCATATTCCACTCCCCCTCACAGTAAAACAGCTCACTATCACTTTGAAACAGAGCAGGATTAATGGTCTGTTAACCCAAACCACTAATAAAAAGGTCTGTTACCTCAAAATTCACATCTCAAAAAATAATAATAAAAAAAGATCTCCTGTTATCTCCCTGTTGCCATCTCCTACTCCTCACCCCTTCTCCCTTCCCTAGTACCCTGCTCCCCTGGAAACCAGGTGAATCACAGTTTTGATGAAGAGGAAAGCATCAAAACTTCTCTGCAAAAATTCTGGTGAGGAGGGGAAGAAACAAAACAAAACAAAACACAGAGAAGGCAAGTTAGCATAAAAACATTTCCTGAGAAAAATGTACACAGAACTGGACAACAGGAGTATGGACTTACAATTCTTTAGCAGAGTTGACTCGACTGAACCACGTCTTTGGGGGCTTCTGCTTGAAGATGTAAGCAGCTACAGACCCCCAGCGCTTTTGTGTTAAAAGCAGCAAGGGCAAAGCACAACAGAAATACTCTTTGTCTCACAGACGAAAGGCATTCTCTGTGCTTTGGGAACCCTTCGACGAGACCTACCACCCCCCAACTTTAAAGTTGCATGCAGTAAGAAAACAAAACCAAACACCATGATCACACAATACGAATAACAAACACGGAACTACTCACGGGCACTCTATAGGCTGAAATTTGTTTGCACAAATTATTCAGTGAGCACTTATGAATAATGAATGCATTGTGGAAGTCACGATCAGCTTATGAATGATTTATGAACTGAAATACGGGCTGAATTTGTCAGATAACCTTATTTTCCACAAATCATTCAACCATCTCTTACATTAAATGGGACCAACCGGTGTCCAAATAGCCCTACCTGCAAAATACAGTCCCTGCTTTCTGTGGCACTAGAAGAGCTTTTCAGACCAAATTTCTGGAGACCTTCCATAATATTGCCTGTCAAACCTTTGCTTGAAAAACAAGTAATTATGCAGAACCAACACTAATGCCATCCTATATTTTAATTACCAAAGGGTACAATGTGACAGCTTGGCACCTGCCCTATCAATCCCAAGTCTGCAAAGAGAATATGGGTGGAAATTACCTATCACATAATACTTTGTAGACTAGGAATAGTCCTGCCAATCACAGTGCCTTTAAAAGGAGTCATTATTTTTGAGTGAGTTGTCTGGGAGTCTGGGAGAGAAAGAATAACTAAAATAACCACAGCAAGCGAATGAACACGACCAGAAATTTTAAATATTTAATTCTGAACTATTTTTAACTGCTCTAGGAAATTACCTCAATCTTAACAGTTTATAACATAGCCTCGTTTCTGGAAGATTTTGCTGTTATAGCCAGTTTAACCAAGGAATCTGAAAGCAATTTAGCAGCATATACAGAAGTAACACTGGATCGGACCCAAAGCCAGGCTAGCCTCTTCTCTTTCCTGGCACGTGAGGTTTACAGAAAGCTGTAAAAAACCTGCAGGACAATGCAAGATCTCCACCACGCTCCAGGAAAAAAGCAGCTGAGAGTGGATCAGGGTTCGCTCTTCCAAGAAGCATTGTGATTTTATGAGGAAAGCCTCTACCGCGCGGGCAGCAGCAGGTTTAACACACCATCGCCGTCAACCGGCATGCGGGGCCCTGCTGCCTTGACATGATGCTTGCGATACGCCGAGCAAGTGAATGTGGGGACGCCAGAAGCCCGCGAGCCATTCCACGCCATGGCAGCGGCCACATCGGGTGTCCCTTCACAGCCTGTCACTCCTTCAGAGAAAGGAGATGGGGAACAGCTGGTGCGCGCATCGGCGGGAGGACGAACAACTTCTCCGGTGGGGCTTCATCTCCCTTGGGGTGGCACAGCCCCACACGGTGGGAAGCCACTAATGATCGCGCGGCGCCGAGAAAGGCAACGGGGCTGCTCCGCGTTTGTGGCTTGCTTGTGCAACTGTAAGGAAGAATTGCTGCAGAATTGCTAAAAGACCTGGAGCACTCGTGACCTTTTGTTTTCTTACCGCCGTCTCTGACGGTTCCAGCAGCGCAGTGGTTCAAAGCAAGCAGCAAGTACTGCACTATTTATCTGGAGTGCAAATGAATAATTAACAGGAGCTGAATCAGGACCTCCTACATCAGCATTCTTCTCTAATAGCGCCAAAAAATGCAACAGGCTACTCACAAACAAACCAGGGAAAAAAAACCAGCATTTCCCCGTGGATTTGTTGCAAACAGAGTTCAGGACTGAGTTCATTGCAAATGTGACTCTGGTAAATCAAGGCAGCTGCGCTAGACACGGTGCCAGCCCTCACTGCTTCTGGACAAATTGCAGGTTTGGGAAAAGTGGGAGACAGTGTTAACTGAAGATTTTTGCAGACAGGTGGAATTGATTTCCGGCTTCTCATCTGGACAAATACAATGAAATCAAAGTGGAAGCGAAGTTAATGTATTCCGCAGAGGTGCTTCGTTCCGTTTTTGTTTACGGCTCCCACCCCAGATCAGCAGCTATTCTAACACGGCTGAGGCAAGGCTAGTGTAATAGGATGTGTTATTATGTGTTATTATTGTAGTCAGGAAATGGTTCACATCAAGCAATTAGGAGAACAGACATACAAGGCTTCATTATAAAATTGTGAGGGGTTTGGACCACTCAAGTTTTTTCCCCAGAGTGGGTACAGACCTATCCCACATTCACATTAAAAAGCAACAAAAAAAGCATACCAAAAGCATCAGTCTGCAAGGAAGAGGAAAAAGATTCAACTGTCTTAACCATTTCCTTCATGAGTGGGCATAAAGGACCTAAACGAGCAGCAACACAGCTGGTATGAGAAGCCCAAACTCCATCCTTAGCAAAACAGTCCCAGATTCAGGATATGCTTCCCCGTTTTCCACGCACACACGGAGAGATGAAAAGGACTGGGGAAGGTGGTTGGCATCACTTCCAGCAGAAAGTGTTGCAAGGAGACAAATGAGGACACAGCAGTGAGAGGAAAGCAACTACAAAAGCTTTAGGTGAGGCAACTGGAGAGCATGAATCATCTAAGGAACTTTGCCACTGCTTGTCAAACGAATTATTCATCAAATGACTTCTGCTGGTGTTTGACTGGTTCTACTATATATCCCAAGCTTTTAAGAAACCCACAGTGGTAAACCAGCAAGATTTGCTATCTTTGTAGCCTGTGGTCCCATAATCACAATGAGGAAACTAAAAATTCTTGCAAATCGAAGACACCGCTGTGGAGGCAAAGACTCAATTTCGATCAAACAAGCTGAAATTTGTTTCAGTTCAAACTTAAAAAAAAATAAAACCGGTTTGACTTCATAGAGAAGGAGGAGATAAAAATAGCAGGCAGGCGGCACACTTCTTTCTGCCTCATCGAGCCTGGCGGTGGAGAGCGACTTCCACACGGCTGATGAGCAGCACTACGAAACACGCGGCACCTCGGCGCACCGATGGGTCACAAACACATCAAAACAGAGTCTGGATCAGCTTAGGCTGCTGGCTGTGTGCTGGTTCAGGCATCCCTCTACTGCCTCTGGACTTCTCTGTTGGGTTAATCCAAGAAACAGGTCTCGGTCTCCCCTCGCGCACTTCGCCACAAGCCGACATGGTTCCGTTTTGTTTGCTGTCACGGGCATCCCCTGAGTATCACTCAGATGTTTATACCAGAGCTTATCTGGAATCTTCTGACAGGATACTCTGTGTGAGAAAATTATGAAGGATTTTGCTGCAAGCAAGCCTTTCTGTAGCCTATGCCAGTTTTGATAGCACTTCATGTTGAAAAACAACTTAAAAGCGAGCATATTCACAGAATCGGTATTCAGTGACATTTGAGGTTTTTAACGTGTAGATGTTTCAACATGAAGTGACCTTTAATTTCAGTATTTTAAAATTGCATACAGAAAAAGAAAGATGTGGACCTAGTCTTTTAAATTCTTTTCACAGGGGAAAAAGAAAGAAAGAAACAAACAACAACGAAGCCAAACAACTCTGCGTTTGGTTGGAAACAAGCATTTGGAAGGTGTAGAACTTCCTACAGAACAGTACCTTGAAAGTCTACGTAACGCTTTTTCAGTTGGTCACAATTCTTTTGCAGGAGGAAAACACGACGGTGGAGCTGAGAAAAAATTCTCATGGCAGACGGCACTTTTTAACAGGAGGTCTACAGTAAATACACAGTTCTAATGACCTTGTCACTAAAGATGACGATGGAAAAAAGCTTTTTCCTCCCCCTTATTTGCATGAAAGGGGCAAAAAAGGTTGAAAATAACCAATGTCCCCTTCTGCTCTTTGTCACTGCATCTCATTTTCTCTCAAGCAACACCCCAAAGTCATTCTAAAAAACCCCAAAAAAAGAGAAAGAAGTTGGGAGACTCAGACTGCTGTACAAAGAGCGGGGGAAAGTTTCAGATCTGATTCTTCCTCATCTTGACTCTTGTGCATCTAGAAGTTGATGCATGTAAAGGAATTTAAACAACGTTATTTTTTTCCTTGACTACACCTTTAAAAATTTGGCCATCTGAACCTAACCAAGATCCCTTCTGCAACCGCAAGCATCAGAGAACAAGCCAGAGTGACATCTCCCTAAAACCCTGGAAGAGGAGCAAGCGGTGACCCGCACCTACAAAAAAGCCCAACAAACCAACATAAAGGTTTGGCAGGTGAAGCTGTTCTGGGTTGGTCTTTCTGGGGAAGTGGTCTGCAGCTTGGCTATGCTGAAGCTTGGTGAAAACATCTTCTTCTGCCCGTCCTGAGGAACTGGAGGGTTCACAAGGTGCAGATGCCCAAGACCGTGCTGCGGGTCAGCCCTCTCCTTGTTCCTTCAGGAGTGTGGCCAGTTCTTCAGCCTTACCGTTAGTGTTTCGCTTTAGCTAAAAATGAATCTTTATTTCCATTAAAGAAAAAGCAATGGGAGACGTTACTCTTCTGAAAACAGAGGGAGAAGCCTTTGCTTCTCTCTTTTTACGCCTGTACTTAATTTACCAGATGCATGCCCTTAAACCCGAGAAAATGAGCAGCTGAAATGCATAAATCTTACACTGTCTTCGTAACAGCCGCAGTGACGCGGGGAAACATAAACTTCATTGTGGCACAAACTTCATTTGCACCCAGAATGAACTGCAGTGCTTATCAAAAAGTGCAAGCCCAACACAAAACATTTTAGAAAAAGAAACATAAAATGGGTCAATGGCTCATGCTGGCCAACCTTAAATTAACGTCAGCATACACCAACCGTGGAATCCTAACGCAGGAACCCTGCACACCGCTGCTACCAAAGAAAGAACCTGTCATCTCCAAGAAAGTGTAGCTATGAGTCTTGTACCAGAAAAAACATATGTTTCTATGCATTATACCTTTCACTTTTTTCTGTATTATCAGCTGAAATAAATGCAATGTATGTAGATTTGGGAGTGAGAGGGAAAGAAAAATAACTGATATTATACATTTAGATAAAAACCACAGGTCAACCAGAGCTCTGGTGTCATTGTCTAATGCCCTTCTTAAAACCGCATTTGAAAACAAAGTGCACTCGGCTTATTTTGCACGTAGCTTAGAATTCAGGGCAGTCCACAGCTCTCGCCCTTCTAAGTGTTTGGGAATGGTAAACAAATTGGCAGATAATTACATTCTGTCTCTTAGCAACCTTAACTGTCTTGCAATGAAGTTACTGGGTTTTTTTTTTTAATTATTCCTGGTGCATTCTGGTAATGATGTTTCCACAAATTTTAGACCCAGTCTGGTTTGCACAGGACCTCCTGGATCAGCCCATCGTTAAATCACAGCAAAGATCAGCTAGTGAAAGCTACCGCCTTGTTTATAATCTCTTGGGAAGACAATTCACAATAAACATACACTGAAGACAAACAAATGACTAAGTAGGAAGAGGCTAGTCAAAATATTTTGTCATGAGCCCAAATATTGCCTTTCGCACTGCCGTAACTGCAAACAAACACAACATAGGAACCTGTGGTTTAAACACAAACCTCTGGAGAGCAAAACTCCTGATTATTCAACTGCAGAAACGAAAAGCAAAATTCTGGAATAGAAGAGAGGTTCAGGCTGGTTTTCCAGAACAGATTTCATTTGGGCAATCTCTTTTGAAAAAACGCAATCCCACTCGTAGGCGTGAAGCCATCGCAAAAAGCCGGTTCTTGGCTGCACACAAAAGGGGAAATATTGCTGCTGCAGCTCCTGCTCTGCAGCACGAGCACATGGTAACACGCCATCAAACCCCCCTCTGTCCCTCTTAACATCAGACCAGGTATTAACGACAAAGTAGCTAAAGATGCTGAAAAATCAGTGCTGTTGTAAACCACAGCCAAACCAGTAACCTAAAATACCTTCTCCTGCCAACAGAGTTTTCACTACACGCCACCTTGAACCGTGTCCTCACTCAGACGCTGACTTGTACAATCCTTGTAGAGGCGCTGGCAGAGATGCATGGAGAGCCACTTCAGAAGAAAGCACCTTTCTTATCTGCGTCCCTAATAACACACACACACAATATTGCTTCTCTGCTTAATGGCCAATTGATGCGCAAGTACCTCTCTAAATTAACTCCCGGAGCAGGTTATTGTTCCCTGACTGTGGATCATCTCCAAAATGTTAACCAAACGATTAACTCAGAACGGGCAGTCTCTCGCTGAATAGCACCGATTGTAAGCATTTGCACCTTGACTGATTACTTGGGAAATGAGGATGAAAATCTAACAGGCTGAACCAGACATTGAAAATGTATTCTACTTAAGTTCAAAAGCAACACCTTAAATCATAAAAATTATTCAGTTCAGCACATGGACCCGCGAGTTGGTGTCTCTATAATTCTCAGTAAATGGCACCTGCACAGTGGACATTAAGCAACTCCAGGTTTTTTCTTGGCAATTACTAATTAAGACTAAACACAGATTTTCCACAATGTTTTGTTGCTCTGCGGAGCATTGTTCCTTGTTTTCTTCAGGCACCCAGCAATGTATTGCATTGAGGTTGCAGCCCCTCAGATTTGCTCACCAAGCGCCATGCAGAACTTCTCTTCAACGAGCAAAGTTTGGAAAAAACTTGTATCAGGCTACATTTTGCTAGGTGAGGAGTTAGAGTCCATTGTCATTATCACCAGCAGGTCTAAGAGAAGGTGCGTTATGCAGCAAGGAGCAAAGGTGTTTCCAAGAAAATATTTTGGGAATGCTTTGGGGATACCCGAATGGACCAGATTTTTTCGCTCTGTCCTCATTTACCCTCTTAAAACCTAGTAAATTCCACAGGAGCTGAGAGCAGAAAACATGTCCAGAAAAAGCAGTATGTTGTTCACTGAACTGCACCAGAGCTCTTTAATTTCCAATTTAAAAAAAAATAAATTAAAAAAAAAAAAAAATCCCCACACTGTTTTATCTTTGCATATAGATTTTTTTCCAAATGAAAGGCAGACAGAACAGCTATACACAGCATCTTTAAACCTACATCCACTTAAAAAAAAAAAAAAAAGCCTCAGCACATCATCTAGGAAGAGGGGAAGGAACTCGGGCAAGATGACGCTGATGGAAACACTATGATGCTCAAATGCAGTTTTTCCCTTTAAAAAGCTGCCAGGGCCAGAGCAGTCACACGGCACAGCGGCGCGTGCCTGGGTCTGTTTAATAAGCCATGAAGCTCTCTGGCTGAACTAGCACGCGTGTCATGTGGTGCCGGGGTTGCCATGGCAAGCACATATGCAGTTCTGGATCTGCTTCAGCACAGACAGCAGGATTCAGATTAGCAAAGCAAGAATATGACTTCCTAGGGAGGGGAAAAAAAAATTAAAAAAAAATAAATTTAAAAAAGTGCTGTGCTTTGCTTAGCCTACCGGCTCAGGTGTGAATCTGAAACAATTTAAATTTTCTCTTAAATGGTATTTGCGATGCGCTGATTAAAAGTTTTTAATGTCAAAACAACAGCCATGTAACACAACCACCGTTGGTCTCGAATGCAACTGTATTCTTGGTGGATGTTGCAGTGCCTGAATTTCAGCACACTGTTCCAGACAAACGCACAGAAAATTGTATTTCTTCAACCCTCAAAACACAGACAGAACGGGCAGAGAGAGAATGGGGGACAGCCGTGTCAGTGAAATAACAAAAGCCACGCGGTAATCCAGGGGCTGACAGTCGCGAGAGATTCCAGTGAAGGATGTTCCTGACACCGAGCTAGAAAGTGAATCATCAGAGTTTTAACATCGGGCAGCAAAACTGAGCCCCCGTGGGCAGGGACACCTCCCACAATGGCAGGTTTCTCAAAGTCTTATCCCTTGAACCCTTCCAGGGGTCCAAGCAAAAAACCATTCCTGCCTGTTAATTCCCACCAGCTCGAGGCACCTGAGAGCACAGAGCTCTCCCAGCACATGAAGAACAAGATGTTGCTTTTTCTTCCCTCTTTTAGAAGGTGTTGGGGCTCCATGGCGTAACTTCAGATCCTTTTTCTAACCTTGTGCTTCTGATCCCACTTGCATTCTTGGTGTGCCCATACATGTCTGACTTCCACGGTGCACCGTAGGTTTTTCTCCAATAGCAATAAAAGGGAGAATCTCCACCGCAAATCGCTTGCTCCAGGATTTCCTCTCCGTTAGCAGGGTGCATTTAGCGCTGATCGCTATTATTTTTAATCGGATGTTCACTAAATTGAAGACTGGCATCACTGCTGATCCAATCAAGATGTTTCTCCCAAAACAAAATTGCGTACCAGATTATATGAATCTCTCTGCTGATAGAAGAGGAATATCAAAATCTAAAATACTGGATGCACTTTCAAGATGCAAATAACTGATTTTGTTGTGCTACTCGGTTTTCTTTACGACAAAACCGCTGACGTCTCCCTCAAGTTCATCTGGTTACCGAAAATTACAAAAATGAGATCACCAGTCAGAGCTCCCACTAATGTGATTCTGGTGTTAGCAGACTAATTTTATAATTGGCCTCTCTCCGTTTACTTATTCAGCCTTGCACACCGTGGAGGGCTGCTGGATTGTGTCATGTCAGGGTTAGAAAGCCGAGCGTAAGATGAATAATGTCGTACATTCCCCGATACCTCTCTCTCAGCCCTGACCTTCTTGCAGACAGCAGGAACTCAATTCTCCGTAGCCGCACGCAGAGAGGCAAAACAAACTTTACGTTTAATTATAGAAGATTATTCTCTAGATGGGCTGCATTTTTAAACAATCTCTTTTGCAATACTAAAGGACTCAGCAGTTTCCTTTTGTCTTTAAAGATTCAATTAAAAGTGTGTTTCAGAAATTAAATTACAGCATGAAATTAGCTACGGGTATGAAATACTGCCTTTGCCCTGGCATTCAGGGAAAGGCTGTGCAAACCAATTCGCCTAATGGCCCTGAACACGTGAGCTCAGCTTAATAACTAAAGTGCCCTCAGCTAGCAGAGGATCTGCTGGTGAGATGCGCCCTGTATAATCCACCAAAAGGAGAAATGGATTAAGCTCAGGTAAATCTTATTAATTTATGGTAAACCCTGCAGTTACTCTCATTTTTGATCTTCTAAAATGTCACAATTTTGTCCAGCAACACGCTTGCTGGCAGGAACATCGCTGGGGGTTTTAGCTGCCCGTGGCCTTCTCGGTCTTAACACGTTTCAGAAGCATCTGCCGGAGCCCGCTGGAAGCGTTTGCTTCTCCTCAGCTTAGGGACGCTCCACACAGTGGGGTTGGTTTTGTGGTTGTTTTCTGTTGTTTGTTTTTTTCATTTTTTAAAAATTTTTTATTAATATTTCTAAACTGACCTCACTTAGGATCACAAGCCAAGTTAGAGTGAGAAGCCAGAAGGAGAAAAAAATAAAAATAGAGTCTCAAATTAACTATAAAACCTGCAGCTTGTAACATCTCTGCAATCCATTTCTTCTCTAATCTCTCCTTACTCCCATTTTAATCCAATCGCATCAAAATCTAATCAGCACACATGCCTGTTTCCATACAAATTTTAGCCACTAATCGAGCATAACTCGGCAACAGGATGCCCAGCACCAGCTCCTGCTGGGGCAGAGGAGGTGTGTACCAACATCTCTGCTGTCAGGGGCATACCCAAGAGCAGGCTCTTCCCTTTAGGCTAAGAAAATAAACATCCCCATGAAACGATCGAGTCCCAGACCACACTCGAGCTTCCCTGCGGAGGAAAACATATAAATAAATAGAAGCACACGTAGCCCGCGCCAGAGGACCACTGTGATTTTGGGCCTTACAGGTCACGAGACTACTTTCCTGCCCGTCACCCGTACCAGTATCTGTTCTGCAGGTTGGAACATGAATTCTTAATCCAGGCCACAGGCAATTACAACGTTTACCAGGTGCCAGCAAACCTCAGCACAGAGTACTTTTGGGTTACTGGCAGCCTTGAACCCAAGCAGATTAATGCTTCCATTTTGCCAGCAGTCCTGGGCTAGACTTTATTCACGTCACGTGGCACATTAATTGTGCTGTTTAATGAACGTATTTCTGCACAACTGAAGTCCATCCTAGATTAGCTAGGAAGGTGCTATCTGGGCATGCCTGAAAACAGTCTTTCTTTTTCTTTATTTATCCAATCTTCAC
This sequence comes from Trogon surrucura, assembly GCA_020746105.1. Classification (NCBI taxonomy): domain Eukaryota; kingdom Metazoa; phylum Chordata; class Aves; order Trogoniformes; family Trogonidae; genus Trogon; species Trogon surrucura. Next base: position 26,330,250 of record CM036625.1, on the reverse strand, counting down.
AATAATAGTTTTCTTTCAAAGACATTTTCCAAACAAATGCAAACCTTTGACTAGAAACAGCAGCACCACCAGCGCCTTTGACGGTTGGGCAAAATATCTGCTTCCCCACAGCTCTGCGTGCATCTCTGTCTTGCCGAGAGGGGCTTTTTGGTTAGAGGCAATGCTGGATAATTTTAACTACCAGTTTAAAATTACAGTCCTGCATCCTATAATTAAAGACTAACAAAGAGACAGTGAGAAAAAAGTGCTAGAAACAGAAGCGGAATGGGGGATTAACTATTAAAACTTGGACATTAAGATCCACGCACCCCCAGCGTCTGTCAGTATTGGTTTGTCACGGAACATCTTGGAAGAGCAGGGGTCTGTCACCCCTTCAGATGTCTTCTGGGTTCTCCATAACCCCACACTTCTAATTATGCTTTTAAATACAGCAAATGAATCCTCAGCAAGAGTGCACTCGCTCGTGTAATGGGTCAGCATACATCTGTGGAATCACAAACGGGAAAAGATCATAAATCCCCCCAAAAGAAGAGTAAAAGCTGTCGGCAGGAGCCCTAAAATCAGGGAAGATTTATCAAAACTAACATCAAGATTTAGATAACAAACTGATAATGATTCCTGCTTTGTTTCCTTGGTATCAATCAGGCCATCAGGCTCTATGGTAAATTTTAAATGGCATTTGTTGCATGACTGTCCTAAAATAAACTTCTCGGAATAACAGCAGCACAACATAGTTTGCTTTGGGTCTGTTGTTTATTTTGTGTGGCAATAATGCAGGCGGCCATATGGATACGAGCATTTGGAAGGGAGGATTTGTTGGCTAGATCATCACAGCTGTTTACTTAAAAATGCAACAAAAATACATTTCGAGGTCACCGACTGCACAACCATTTTACTCGCTCTTGATGAAAACCAAAAGCTACCGATGCTATTTTTTTCTACATCGACCCAACTTCAAAGGAGACCCTATGATGTCTTCAGGAGGAAAAGGTTTGGAAACCACACTAGAAGTAGCCTCAATCATGCCTCATCAGCCACTTCCACCCTAAAAGTGGAACAGTTTAATCCAGGATGCAATGACCTGGAGGAACATGCCCAGGAGGAAGATAAAGAAAACAACCGGTGCCACAGTTAAGCTTCCTCCTAACGCTCGCCCTTTGGTTAAAGGAGCACAGACCACGGACCTCGCATCCAAAAAAATCCCCTTCGCCGAGGGAACTAGGGTTTGAATTATAAACACACAACAAAAGAGCACACCAGAAGCCCCAAAGAAAAGCCCACAGCTACACACCAAACTGATAATAACAGATTCACAAGCATTTATAAAACCTCGGCAACGTGCTCACAGCTATTTCAATGGAGCCCCTCACCACGATCCCAAATATTTATTGCACTTCCTTCACCCTTCCCCAGGGATCTGGCTGTAAGCATACTGTAATCCAGCAAGCATGAGGATTCCTGCAAATTTAGAAATGTGTAGTTCTATATGCAATATCTCAACTACAGGCAGAAAAAGAAGAAACGGTACTTTAAGCATTTTTTTTACCCAAAGTATTTTTCTGATTTCAAGATATTAATATAAACAGTAAATTTATAATGAATTATTTTACTTAGGTTATTTTTTATCCCAGTAAAACTCTTTTGGTAGAAACACCTTAGCATGTCCGTATACTCTAGGATTACACACACTTTCTCAGCTGAACAGAGGTGTTGTCAGTGAATAAAATCCCATGCATAGAAATATTTTTACATTTGTTTGCTGTGCCCAGTTAAGTGTTTGATAACACTCAGCTGAAGGACACAGAACTTATGACTCATTCATGAAGGAACCCAAGAACTATAGACAGCTAATACCCGAAATTCAATTACTTCCACAACCTTAAAACAAACAAAAAAAACAGAGCAGGAGAAAAATATGACCTCTTACTTTTGCCGATGGGTTAGTCTTCAACATTTGATTTGCCCAAGGAAGGCAAGGTTAGGACGACAGCTGTTCGTTACAATTCCTTCTTTATTACAAGAGCTTAGCTCTGCCACTGCCTGGCTGGCCCATTTCTGCTGGCTTTAGCACCGAGCTCCGAAAGGCTCCTCCTCTTGACAGCATCTGTCTCGGATACTTCCCTCAACAAGCAGCAACAAGGATTTCCACAGAGCCCTTTAGGTCCTGGCAACGAGCTACCAAGTAGGGTAAGCCAGGAGAAACGGGTGCTTTGATGGCTCAGTCCGGGGTTTGGCAGGTAGGAATTCCTGCCCGCTAACACCATCAGCTCGACGCCCGAGCTGTCACACCTTCGTAGTGTTACAAATCAAAATTACAATTTCCCCGACAAAAACGGGAGCTTGAGTGATGCCTAAAAGCTAGAAGACAGAAAGCTTATGCCTCCTTGGAAAGTGTGCAACCACTCCCTACAATGAATGTCACGTGTCTCAGCCTTCAGAGGAGGAGAAGGGCCCATTATTTGTTTCTTACCAAGACTTTGTATTTGGACAAATAATAGTAAAAAAACCCACTGGTGAATTACCCACACAATACTATGAACAATAGGTATAATGCATCTAAATAGATTGATTTCAATTCTGGATGAGTCAGAAAGCATCTGTGCCTTCTAGCAGCTGCCCTGGGTAAACTCGACAACCCACCTTTTCCCTGGCGCCAGCACCAGCTGAGGCAAATCTACCTTCTCCTCCCAGAACCGCTGCCCATGGCACACACCCTGTCACGGCAAACCTACACCTCTACACTGCAACTTCATTGCCAGGGAAAATGATACTGCTTCATAACTTTATTTGCAATTTATGAGCTCCAGAGGCAATATGCCAGTGTGTTCTCTTGGTCTGGACACAGCCACCTGAACAATGAGCAAGTAGGGAAACCAGACGAACAAAAGATGGAAGAAAAAAGGGCTGAAAATTAGACCCCAAATATATACACTAACGTATTTATTGTGACTTACTCTCAGCCACTGATCAGCACGTTAATCTTATTTTCTCTGCATGATCGCTAAGTACCATAGTAAAATTAGGTCAGAAATTCAGATCAGATCAGCTGACTCAGCCCAGCAAGATCAGACAAAGACTAGTTGCTTTTTTTTTTTTCTTCCCCAATCCAATACGATGTGTTTTATCCCCTGCGATGTACAACAGACCCAGGGGTTCTGCCCCACAATTAGCCTACGAGACCCTCACACAAGGAGGCAGCGGTCACTGAAGGTGCTCCTGAAGAAACGCAACACAACGTAACCTTAGGAAGGCAAAATAAACAAATGCCTTTTTTCTTTCTTTCTTTTTTTTTTTTTAAGTCATTTCTCAGATCTTGTTTCCAAACTGCTCAGGGTAATGCATTTCAATGAACTTTTAAGTCATTCAGCATGGCTATGAGATGATTTAAGTAAATAACAGCAGCTTCCAAGTAGCGTTGTGTGTGAATATCACCACTTTATTAGACAATAAATTACTCATTATTGTGTTGCTAATATACACGATCAGCCTTCTTCTGAAAGAGACCATCTGAACCACGGCACTGAATAGCTCCTCAAAAAATTCAGTAATTGACTCTATTAGGTAATATTCAGTAGGAGCCAAAGACTTGGAGCCACTTTATTTTAATTCCCACAAGCCAAAGGAGGGCATTTGCTGGAACCCCCTTCTCGTGCTCAAAATCTACCTGCAGTTAGCGGCAGGGGATGACTCCCTTGTTGCTAAGGAGATTGGTTTTAGCTGCTGGTAGTCTCCAGACTGGCAGCACTGCTATCACTGCACATGTGCGCCGCTCGCTATCTAGGCCACGCTATCAGGAATTAGGGATAATATAAATACCCACTGAGCTAAGGTAAAGACATAAGGAATATTGCTTGGAACAAAGAATAAATCAATAATCCTGCTCTACCTTTCCCGGCTGCTGTGTTTCTATAGCCAGCACAGTCCTGGGCGAATCTCTGGAGGTTACTACTGGCAGCAGACTCAATTGCAACCTGCCTTAGCTCCTTGAGACACCAGGGCTCTTCTACTCAGACCGGATATTCTCCCTCGGTCTTGAGTTTTCCTGATGCAGGGCTGATCACAAATATTTCCCTCTCCAAGTTCACCGGGGAAAAAGACAGAGAAAGACCGAAAGACAGCATTTCCCGAGGTGTTTTCCTGGTTTGTTTCCTCAGGTGGGTATCATTTACCGTCTCCACATCACAGAGATAAGTCGAGTGGGGAGGGAGTAAATAACTTCACAGTTTGGCTCAGCCCTAAATCACTTGCACTTATCCAGAGCTCTTCATCACGTCACTTTGCCACGATCAATAAATAAAAACCACACAAACTAACCACAAGGTAGGAAATACCGTTACCGCCATTCAGATTAGGTAGAAAAGCGTGGCCAGAGGACTGCAAAGAGCCAGGTAGGTCCAAACCTTATTCTCTCAAGAAACTTACTCATACCAAGACCAGTTCTAGCACTTGGTCACCTTTATGGTCACACACTCAAAAGTGCATGTGAACAGGTTAGCCAGGGCAGAGCCTAACGAGCTGTCTGAAAACTCTGAAAAAATTAATGAAGAGGTGAAGTTTCAATAAATTAAAGATACTTGCAAATTTTGTTGGGGTGGTTTTTTTATTATTTTCCTCAGTGAGAAAGAGCCAGCAATGCAAGACGAGACAATACTCTTCAGCTCACTACTTCCAAACAGCGATCTATTGCCTGGCACTTTTGGATCTGCTCACTTTGCAGGTGAAACAGACTCAAGGCCTCGCTCTGCTTAATTCAATGATAATTTAACTTCACTCTCCAACACATTAAGAAACAATTAGAAGTGGTTCTCACTATCGCCTCCTCTTGGAAATGTTGCCGTTTATGTCGGCATTCAGTAATCAAAAGAGAGAAATGAACACTAAACAAAAGACAGCAAGAATGAAATCAAATACGTATCCAGGATAAATTTAAAAAAAAATAAATCCCTCCTGCATCAATTTGTTGCAAGGACTGGAATTTTCTCTCGTGAAGTCCCATGTGATACAGCTCCTGCTACAGGCAGCCTATGCCTTTGACTTTCCGAGAGCTTGAGTTCCCCTTAAGATCACCCAAAATTTGAGCTGACAAGGTAATAGTCCAAAAGGTACCAAAATACACATTGCATTGGCTCTCATTATCCACCTTAATTTCACATTACACTTATCCCCACAAGCAAATTAATGACAACCCAAAACCCCCTACTTCCTCAAACATATAGCAGCCATAGCTCTGCTTTATGCTGCTTCTTCTCCCTCCTCCGTGAAACCGTATGTGCTGCTCTTTTCCTTTTAACATTCCATCAGAATTACCAGACTGCCGAGGCATCGCTGGAACATTCACAGCACAGCATGTCTGTTCTACCTGGATGTACAGTACCCAAGGTACAGCATAAAATTTAATCACTTAAACTGAAATCCAGAAGGTTCATGCTGGGGGGGGAAAATTTCAAAGGACCTCCTATCAGTTTGTGCTCAAACCACCCATTTGCATACAAAAGTTGAGCATTTGGATGGATGGTTTAGCTGTATTACACAATTTGTGCCTCCTCTCAAGAAAAATGCGGGTTTTTATATGCAAACATGCGTATAATAAATATTTATAGCTATCCCATTCTACCTTCTTTTCCTCTCCAAGAGGCCGCGGAGATTTCTTTGCTATCTGTTGGCACAAGAGGCCAGGTCATGTGAGTGCTCCTCTCATTAACCGTCAATTAAAATCACTGGAATTGTTCAAGAAGAGCCATTATAGGGTTCTGCCTGTCAGGGGCTTGATCCATTTTCCTTTAAATGATTGCAATATTTTCACTCACTTCAGAGCATGCAGAATGGCGAGGAGGTCATAAACAACAGACATCATTTTTTGCAATACCTCAGATGGCAATCAGAGAGCTTTGAAAATTCATCAGGTTTAAGACATCAACTCGAGGAGAGTCTGTTTTGACCTGACTGTCTTGCAAGAGCTCACACACAAACACATCCTTGCACGAGGTACACACTGCCCATCTCAGAGCCCTTAGAAGCGCCAAGCGGGAGAGAACCTGTTTTCCGCTAGATCCACACCTCCTGTTCCAAACACCTCAACCTTTCGTGACGAGTCACACCTGCTGAAGATGCCACAATGGGCGCAAACCGAACGCATTGGGATGGGGACATTCTCGGCCACCGTGGGAGGCCGAACCGTTTCGCATTGCACCCATGCGACGCAAAGCCCGCACGGCGAGCAGCCTGCCATAGCCCCATGGGCCAGCAAGCTGCTCAGAAATCAGCTCTGGGTATTCACCAGCTGCGAGGCCAAGCCCCTCGCTGTCCATTCACTCTGCCAGACCACTCAGCTTTTTCATTAGAATATTTACCGTTTTATTGCTTCTTCTTGTTTTCGGCGTTTTTCACTCTTTTCTTTCAAGTAAGCCAGGTTTGTTTCATTCCTCATGCGATCATTCTCTCGAGCAATGTCTGATGCATTCTGTATAACCAAGCCATCATAGGCCTTCATCCCCATATCTTCAATATACTGGAGAAAAGCGCCCAAAGTGACCTCCTCCTGATTAGAACTCATCATCTTGCAGGAGATAATGAACAAAGGAAAGCAACGTTTCCTGCAGGTTGAAAAACACATAATACCTTAATCAGTAGGAAAACAGCTTATGGTTTATGACAGCGAGATTGTGTCAATTGTAATTAACATCTCCATAAGAGACAAGTTTTTAGACTTTCTCCTGTCTAGAGGATAATAAACAAAGCAATTCAGAACACGGAACAACATTACTCGAGACCAGAGGAGATAAAAACCGGGAGGCTTTTCCCAAGCCATGCAGATCCATCCACTTACACATTGTTCAAATCCCAAAAAGGTTTTCTCCCACCCCTTCCCGTTTTCCTAACACCCTTCAACTGCAACTCTCCAATGCTTGGTTTGACTTGGACTGAAAAGCCTTCCACCCCAGGACAACAGGGCCTTTTTGCAGTTTAGATAAAGCTACACCAGATCAGGTCACCAGACAAAATTCCTGTTCTGCAGGATATTTCGAAGCTCAGGTGAAAAATACTGTTCTAATTTTTTTTTGGGAGGGGAAAAAATAATAAAAAAAAGCTCAGAATTTTCTTTGGGTCCAAAATCTGGAAAAAAAAAATTGTGAAATAATTTCCTGCATTTCTTAGTCACGTAGGTATAAGCCCATAAACCGTGGTCGTCTGTTGTCTCGTTAGCTTGGAGCTCCAAGAAGGGACAAGAAACCCCAATGCCCTCTAAAGCCCCCAAATTCTCCAAGTTTCCATATTTCTCCCACGGGTACTAGAGATCCTTGGGTTGCCAGCACCCCCAGGAAAGCAGCACGGAGCACAGCCTCGCTCAGGTCTCCAGGTCACTCCTGGCTCCATGGCAGGGGCCCCAAAAGCCCTCAGAAAAGCCCCCAAGTTTTTCCACTCCATAGCAGATCCCCCGGGAGCAGCTGGCAGCCAGACACATCAGTCGGTACCACAGGTGGGTAGAGGCAGGGAATCATTTCAAGAAACAGACTGGCTATCTCAATTCTATACAACTGGATTAACTGCGTATTAAAGGAGTGGAAGAGAACTCTAATCAAACAGAACTGCGACCGAGCGCCACGCTGGCGGGGCTGGCAGCTGAACTCAGCTCTCTGAGGCACGTTTGCTTCTCTGCTGTCAGAGCATCCTTCCCCTCCCCGAAGAAGGATGGGGTGACTTCTTGGAATCAGACCGAGAACCGTGCCAGCACTGCAGCTTCAGGGGATATTACTGAACCGGCATCGAGCATCCTGCCTGCACGCTGATTTTAGGGGCAGAGTCCCTGTGCAATCAGTGACAAAAGTCCTTCCTCCTTTTCCTAAGGCGTTACCATATTTCTAATCTTTATTATGCTGCTGGACAAACAAAATTCCAATCAGGGTTAGGCACTGATTCTAAAAAAAAAACCACACCCCCAAACCCAAACAAACAAAAAGAAAAACCAACAACACCCCCCCCCCCCCCCCAACAATGACAGAAAAAGCCAAACAACTTAACCAAAACCCCAATAAATTAAAAGCTCTTATAGATTCCAGCAATCCACTCTGGGCCTTCACACACAGCCCTGAACATGAGAATGAAATGCTTTTACATCCATGGAGTAAGCAATCCACAAGGGATGAGGGAAAGAAAAGAGAAATATTTTTTCCACCCGTGTCGCTTCCTCACTCGAAGTGGCAATGGCAACAAGCTGCTGGTTTCAAGCAGCTAAAAAGCACACCAATATATTTTTCATCCTTGTCCTCTGTATCTCTTTATGACAATTACTTCTGTACGAAGGCAACCTAAGTGAATCCTGAAGATTCAGAGAGTGCAAAGGGTCTGTTCAGGGTCACTAAATTGACCTTAAAGCATTTTCAGGCACGGGTGTAGGTATCTCCCACTAATCCCTGCAGAGCAAAGCTGGGGAAGGAGGGCTCGGTGCAGCCCAGTTTCACATGCCTTTCCCAGCACAAGTGGCTGGAACTCCTGGGTTGGAAGGTGCACTGAGCCATTCCCGACAGCGGCACCGTACCTGTGGAGCAGTGAACTGGGAAGCTGACAGCGAGCTAAACAGATTTTACCGGTGCTACTGCTGCTTCATTAGGAACCATTCCAGACCAATTCCTAACCTTTCTGACTAAGAAAGGTCGGTCCAGGCACCCTTCCCTGGAGCCTCTGTCTCGACAGCATGAAGCCTAGCTGATTAAAGACAACGCTGGCAGCACAGGCAACTCTAACTCCAGTGTCGCCGACTTCTCGAATGGTAGCATTCACTTGTCAGTGGTTCAAGTCTGGGCCCGTCCCCCAGTAGATGCCTATCTCACTCTATCTTTCATTTTGAACTTCTAGCAAAGCTTAGTTTTGGCATGTGTTGAATTAAATCCAGATAAACCTCGTACAACAGAGAAACCCCACCCTAGTAACCTTGATGTCAGTTTTGCATTGATTTTTCCTGTGACTGAATTTTATGCCTGAAACATAATATGAAATTTTATACTGAAGATCACTTCAGCAGGCTTTCAATAAATGCAGTTCTGGTCCGTTTTTTTTTCCCAAGACACACAGAACTTGATCTACTTCATACTCTCTTTTATGACAACAGTACTGCATTTACGCCCCCTCCTTCATGTTTCCCTTCCTTTTTGGAGAAGTGAACTGACACTTAAGGATATGCTGATTCTCCTTTTATTATGATATTTATTCTTCATAGGAGGCAATAAAGACATCCCTATTGCAAAAAGACTAAAATAAAAAGCCTTTATTCTGCTGCCTCCATTGACCACACACTTTGTATGTTGGTTTATCACTGATGTTTTCTATTATTGAACTCATGCAGCATGACAAAAATTTATGCAGTATTTAATAGATCAAGATATATTCTTTGTCCTAACAGGGGTTTAATCCTTCAACAGTGCTGAGCAACTGCAGCTGCTGAATTCCTCCTTGCGACTGTTGACGCTCACGTGCTCGAGACATCAAATTCAGTTGGGGGCACTCGCTGTAACTGGGAGTTGCTCTGTTGGGGAAATTCTTTTGACACTCCTTTCTCTCCCCCACCTCGTGAAGGAGGAGAAGCCCTGGGTTTCAGCTGCTGAATCCAGCGTGTTGAGAAGTCAACAGAAATTAGCTGGAGGAACTTGTTGCTCGCGCCCACTGAACACAAATATTTTTGGAAATCCGCCCAAGTGCAAGGACACAAAGGAGTTCTCCAACACCTGCGCTTTGCCTCTTAAAGGTCAAAATAACACTACATGAAACCTCACCTAGGAAAAACAACAAAAAGGCCCACGATCATGCTCACGGGCATCTGCCCCTCCAGGTAACTCCAAACCAGAGGGCAGTGGTGAAGGAGCACAGAGCAGCTCACACCACCCCAGCCCAGGCCCTCTCAGCATGGGAGGAGTAAAGCAAGCAAGATTTTATTAATTTTTTTTTTCCTTCTCCGCCAGCGCATCTGGTTTACTGGCAAGGGTGAGCAGTGTCCTTACTGGTTTGCCTAAAAATATTTACATAGCTAAATTCAAGATCTTCGCATTGATTCAGACGCAATTTGTACAGGAGGATAAGCCACTGCTTCGCAAGGCCGTTGCATGTCTTCTAATTTAACTATTGGCTCTGACACCAAACATACAGCATTCTTGGTCAGATCCCAAACCAACTCCTTTTCATATGATCTGTGTGCAAAAAAATTTAATTCAGAGCAAGGAGTAATCGACCCCAAATCACAGTATCAAAGCAGTGCTATGCATTAATATTCAGACATGCAGTTCTCCCTCGTATTCACATGAGGATCCCCCAAAATATCAGTTGCTTTTCAGCATGCTTGACAGGCATAAGCTGCAGCTGTGCTGCATTGAAAATTGGCAATGCTGGCATTAAACTGAAGGAGCTTTTTGAAGTAATGACAAAGGCACTGATTGCCTTCTTCCAAACCAAAGGAATTTTTTTTTTCCTCCCAGGTTTAACACAGGAGAACAGATCCTGGAAACACAAGAGTGGTGCTGCCCAAAGTCCCGAGTCCAACCCCTAACAGTCCTGTCTGTCTCCCAAGTCCTGCCTCCTCTCCTTCAGAACACACCCGGTTTTTGCTTTACCTGTCAATTCCCTTCACTAAATTCAGCATAACAGAAGGATTCTGCACAAATCAAGGATGGTAATCCTCTATTTCACCCTCGAGTTTGAGCTGTTGCTTTCTAGTTGCTTGCAGGGCAGCAGGAGCAAAGTAGCAGACCAGCCATATCCAATTTTCACAAACTGCTGACCACAGCAGCACTAATAAGGATCTAATGGCATTGGGTATACAAAGAATACTTTCACTGCAACCAGGAAAAGATATCCTAGAGACTACTCCGCAGAACTCTGTCTCCTGTCATAATTGTGCCTTATGCCAAGTGAGCTTTGAAATACTCGAGCAGCTGAATGCGATGAAGCAAATTGCCAAGAGGTGCTTTTGTAGAGCTGCATTCCCTGCTCATTCTTAACAATGATTTGGCATTACTGCTGTCACACACAGAGATGCGTTACATTCCAACATGGAAGAGGAAGGACCTTCTGAAATAGATTGCAAGTTTCCTTCTCAATATCATTTGGCAACTTTTTATACAGATGTTTAAAGAAAAAGAACCACTGTGCTCAACTGGAAGTACAAAATGTACTTTGCGTTGAGACTGGGATTGCAGAATATATGCCTTGTCCTCATTGCACAGCATGAGCTCTAGCACCTGGGTGAAAACACTGGAGCTAAGTAGTGCTAAGCCCTTCACTTAAAGAGGTTAAAAGTGGCTCCTTTAGTAGAATGAGAATGCTACAGCATGGGTTTAAAGAAATAGGCCATTTTTGTAGACACCCCACCTTTCACAGGAGGATGCTGGTTTACCTGTAGATTTTAGAACTGAAAAAAAAAAATCCCTGAACCTTGAATTTTGGCTCTCTTGCTAGTGCCTTTTCAAGAGGGAGAAGGTCTTTGCTCACAATGACTCCTCTATGACTCCAGAATGTAAAGAGCAGTTGTTTACTTGGCAAGAGGGCAACACTTTCATCACTTTTTATCCCCTGAGGAAAAGAATGCTTCCTCCTAACCACACAGATGTTGGGTAATTATAAATCTAGATTCAGAACGGCCTGCATTTAAGTGCAATTATGGCATTTTATCATCCCACTATTGTGCAGAAGACTTAGGAACAGCAAGAAGAAATAAACCCACATGACACACAGACATATGCCCACTCATTCTGCATGCAAACAGCAGTGCGTTTGAACTCAAAAGAAATAATGAGCTTCTTGCTGATGGATGTATTTTCTTCTTCTGCCTCCTTAAGAAAATGAAATTGAGATTTCACTACCCACAGCATCACGTTAAGATGCTGTAAAATATTAATGGTGCAGTGAGTCTGATAAGTAACTAACATAGATGTTAGGAATTATTTCAATTAATTCATCAGAAAATAGCAAAGAATGTTTTTAATTATTTAGCAGTGCCTTTTACAAGCCAACAAAAAAATCCAGCTGTAAAATGCCTCTATTACAAGCACAATCAACATGTGAATTACACAAAAACAGCCAAATAAGCTTCAGCTTTTAGTTTAGCCATGGCTTGATTAATACCTCCTAGAAACACATGCAACCTCATCATTATGCATCTTGACTAATCATTATTTCATTTTACCACATTTTTTTCATTCTAATTAGCACCACGTTTTATTAGCATGCTCATAGAACGTTTTAAAATATGTACGTACCAAAATTTAAGTCCACGGGGACTGCTAAGTGCAATAATCAAAGGTGACTTTTGCCTGTAAAAGCCCTTTCCTGTGGTTATCTCAGTGCAGTCGGAAGGGATATTTCAGCACCATAAGAAACGCATTTGCAGTTAGGCTCAGTTTGTTTGTTTGTTTTTTTTCTTCAGTTAAAGTGCATTAAATCTTGTTGGCAAAATTGCCCAGATTGTAGAATTCGACATCACTATAAGTCAGTGTGTTATGTTACAGATCTTCTTAACATACGATTAAGATGGCATGGAAAGTTTGGCTTTTAAAAAAGAAAAAATAATAATAAAAAAATAAATGCAGTGGCAAGAGAAGACAGGTGCTCGCTTCTTTAAATCCACATTCGGAGAGGAGAGGGTAGGGATAACGGGAGGGTATGAACACCGCCCTGTTTTGAGGTCCGGCAGAGAAGAAACCGGCTGGTTTTCGCCCACTTTACGACGCAGAAGATCGCAGCACCGTAGCACGCGCTAGCGCAGCGGTTTCCGAGGTGCCTCATTGGAGTGCCTTCTGCCGAGACAAGGACAGCGGGACGTGAGGGACAGCAGCCACCCCGCCGATACCGCCTGCGCCCACCGCGCCCGCCCCTCGCCCACCGCCCGGCCAGCGCTGCCGCGCCTCCGCCACCCGCTCCTTCTCGCCTCCTCCGCCGCTATCGGGCGGGCTCTGTCGCCGCTCAGCCGGGCGGGCTCAGACAAAGAGCCAGCGCTACCTGCGGGGCCGGCCGGGCGGCGCGCCCCAGCACCGCGGACAGCTCCCGCCCGCCCGCCCGCCGCGCCCGGGTGCGGGGAGCGGGAGGTGCTGGGGGCCCAGCGCCCTTCCCCGGCACACGCTCCCCGCTTCCCCCCGCCCGAAAGACCGCTGCTCCGCCGAGGATGTGCCAGGCAACCTTCAGGCCCCCGCCGCGGCGGCTGCGGGCGGGGCGCGGCCGCTGGGCAGGGGCGCCCGGTGCGCGGGAGCTGCGCGGCGGCGTCTCTCCGGCACTCACCCGCACCGCCGGCAGGGCAGGGCGCGCAATTAGCGCTGACGCAGAGCGGGGCCGCTGCTGCTTGCGGGAGGGGCGGGGGTGGGGGAAAGGGAGGAGGAGCCTCCCATCCCCATCCAAACAACCTCCCACTACCTGCTCCCACAGCAACTGAGGCAGCGCGATGCTCACGCCGTCCTACCTACACCGGGAGGAGATGCACACCCTGGGAAGAAGCATTCGGGGGGAAGCTACTCATCCAGACATTTGAGAATGCAATGGCTTGGAAGAGAACGTTTCCTTTTTCTCCCCCCCCTTCCCCTCCCTGAATAGGATCTATCTGTGTTATAGCTCCTCCTTGCAGGATATGTGCAGTTCTGCTTTCTCTTGCCCAAACCTGCAGCCTGGACACAAAGCTAAGGCATTCACCCACCCCGTGCAGAAGCGGAGATGTCTGAAGGCACACAGAATGCATTACCCCACTGCTAAACACATCGTTTCTTCCTCCCCTCTCAACTTACAGGCCTATTTTTCACTTGCCTAAATCTTGATTCCGATGTTACAATAACAGTCGAGCTTATCTTCAAAACTGGTAAAAGAAATTATAGCCCTGGAACTTACGTGGAAGTAGTGCACATCCCCAGGAAAAGCAGTGCTCATACGCATATAACACCTCGCCTAGAGAGCATGGGAGGACTTCCTGCAGATTTAACACCCCTCGACCTGACGGGAGCGTCAGTGTTGCCTCGCATTCAGAAGCACTTGGGAAAGCCACTGAGATACACAGCAAAATGTGGTGACCTCCTCCATGCAGCAGCAGCCAATAATAACATTGGAACTGTAGCCTGAAAAAAGCCTGCTCCTAAAAGTCTCTTGTACTCAGCAGTAACTCGCTGGCTGCTCCCTGTCACACCATGCATCCCATCACCTCACGTAACCCTGTGAAGGAGGGCAGCGAAACTCCCACGTAACATCTCCAAGAGAATGTTTCAAAAGGATGCTTCAGGAAGGGTTACAAAGACACAGAAACAGAGTTTGAAGATATGGAGGGTTTTTCTTTTTGCCAGGGAAAGAAAAGATCTGGAAAGAAAGTACCCACAGTGCAGGACAACTGAAGGCAGCCCTGGAAGGACAGTTCTTTTTCTAGCCCAGAGGCTAGCCCACAGCTCTGATTCTGATTTTTTCTTCCTTGAAGGATACCTTAGGAAGAGCAATGGTTGTGCAGTAATTGGGGAATTCTTTGATTTTCATAAACTGGAGATTCCTGCTGCAAAATAACCACTTATTTCCAATACTTTTCCAGAATTTAAGACCTTCCCTACCTCTGCCCCAAGTCATGCACCAAAAGAGAAACTACCCTGTCAGATTTTTTTTTCTGTGTTACTTTAACAAAGATACCCCTGGAAAGTCATTATAACTTCATAAGCAATCTGAAGAACTACAAACTGTAATCCACAAGCGTGAAACACTTGTCTGTTGTCAGCACTTGGCTCACCCCAGTAACTGAAATCACCAAGATGCAATCCTCTTCCAGACTACGGATGTTATTGCACCTCTTGGCGGTTTCCACATCTTGCTCCAAGGTTCTTGCTCCAACCTCCACCAGTTGTGGAATGAAATCTCCTTTTTCCCTTGCAGTATCACTGTGGAAAGGGCACTGGGGGAATCTCACGACCTCTGCAAGACCAGTAGCTCCGTTCCTGGTTAAAGCACAGAGAAGCCTCTCATCTGCCTTTGCAGCCACACAGCATCAATCCAGGTAAAAGCACCAACAGCATCAATAAGGGGCCTTTGGGTGTGGATGGCAGAAGAGCTGGATCAAAACTCAGATAACCTCTTTTGTGGTCATGTGTGCCCCCCCCCAGTTTTCTTAGAGAACAGTGCTACAATCATCTTTAAACATGCTTAATGACAACCTTAATGAAGCCATGATGAGCCTTCAGTCCTTAGTTATAAAGGAGGCCTAATCAGTACAAATACGTGCAGCTCCACAAGCTACTACGTGTGTTCTCATGGTTCAGAGCTCTACACCTGGCTTCCTGGTCTCCAGGACCGCTCACTCTTCATTGTAGCTGCCAATCCCCTCTCCCCACCTCCTTTGCTCTGCATCCTTGCTGAAGGTTACAACCACCCAGAGTTTACTTGGCCTGTGGTCGGAGCTGGCACATTGGGAAAGGAGGGGATGAGCTATGCGCTGTGGGAACGCGCGCTGGCAACCACTCAGCCTGACGGCAGCCACCTCTGCCTGGCGGTGCCAGGAGCAGGCTGGAAGCATGCAGGGCAAGAGCGAGAAGGTGAACCTCTGCAGGAGGCTTCTTTGCAAGGGGATGATGACAAGTCCTTTCAGGCTCAGAGACAAGTGGGTTTGCAAGGCCTGAAGACTGCAGGCAGCTGAGAGACAAAGGGCTTTCAAGAGGAAGAGAATATTCATTTAAGATGCTATCTGGCCACTTGGCGACTGAGAAAGACTCTCTGCCTGTCCCTGGAGTAAGGGAAGCTGGAGTACAAGTGGATTAAAACTCAGTGCTATCCAGTTTCCGCTTGGCTGGTGAACTGGAGGAAGGTTCTCCATGGAGAGGAAGCTGGTTTGCAGGTCTGGACCTGGAAACACCCAACTCAATGCAAGGACCTTTACGTAATTATTTACATGTATGAGGGTCAAAAAGGATAGCTTTCTTCACTTTAACACACCAGCCCCCAGGTCATTTGAAGCTTCTCCCAAGAAGGCAGTCCCCAGGAGAGATTTTTTTTTTTTTTACATCTGACCTCCAGGCCATAGATTAAGAGCTCCATGAATCTCTGTAAGAGCTACAAAAGTGTCTTAACTTCATGATAAAGAAACGGTTTCCTTGCAGAGACTGTCATCACCCTCATATGACCAAGGAAAGCGAAATTTTCAACAATGACCTTGCCTGTGCTGCATTCTAAGTTGTGGTTTAGCAATCACCGCGATGTGCCTTTAGCTCCAAATCTTGAATGCACAAGAATACCTACTTAGATTTTTATTGGGACTTAAACTTGAATTAACAACATTTTAAAATCGTAGTGGGTTTATTTGAGGAAAGTGCAAGAAAACAAACTACATCAAAACCCAAGCACCATAACCTTGACCTTAAGCAACTTGCTCAGATGTGGTTTATTCATGCTCTTAGATCACTCCAAGCAAACCTAGGGATCTATCTGCAACTAATTTTCAACATAATATGCTGAAATACTAGAAATTAAGCTTTTGAGGCCACTTTTCCCAAATTATTTCATGCCATGCGCCAGACAGGCCCTGACACACATATCTCCTCCCCTTGAGCGTTCTAAAAAGCCTGGAATTTCCACAGTTGTTCCTCCTCCCAGCTGGGTTTGGCTCCTTTTGCTCCTCTCTCCCTTCTCACACGCACAGTGCTGCCGTGACAAAGTAAAACTACTCATACGCAGCAAGAGTAAAAGAAGCTTTCGCTGCTCCGTCTCGGCGTTTGTTGCAGCTATTTCACATCCTTCCATAGCTCCCTTCCCCAGGGCGCAGTGACTTCGTCTCTCCCAGCAACCAGGAGTCCACAACCGCCACACACATTTCTCTTTTCAGAGTACCGAGGAGGATTCTTCTAAAGGTACAACAGCAGAGGGGTCCCCACTCACGTAAAAAACCAATTAAAGTTAAATGCTTAACTGCCATCTGTGCCTTTAAGAAAAATCTCTTAATTTTCCCCAGTGATCAATTTTTTTCGCATGGGACCAATTTTGCTGTTACTGCTTAGGCAAAATTCCCACTGAAGTCCACGGGGAACTTTGCCTGAATACAAAATGTGGAGCAAAACCCTGCGCTTATTTGCATAGACCACAAATCACAAAGATCACATCCTGGTGCAAGTGATTTATCCTACATGACAGCTGGTGCAACTGGGCTATTTTTAACCATGATTTGTTGTAAAATATTCTGTCATATTTACCATTCAAAAAATAAAAGAGTCAATTGATTCGCTTTTTTTTTCCTTAAACTGTATTAGATTGAAAGATTCTGGCTGCCTTCCAAACCCATTAATTACTACATGGTACATTTTCAACAGAAATGTTAAGCTATAAGTAGTTCGTATGGAGCCAGTTAGCTCCTAGCTAAAATCAATTAAAGCTGGTAAAGATACATTTCTACGGTCAGGTCCCAAACACAGACATCTGTATTTGTAGCATGGTGGATGCTGGTAAAATCCTCCAGCACAGATGCAGTCGTGCTGGAAAAACCATGCTCTTACTGGTTAGCTCATACAGGGGGTCGGAGGTGGGTTTATTATTCTAGAACAAACCCAGCTGTGCCAGTACAGCTCCATTCACATGATGCTCTATTTCTGCTGCAGTAGCTTCGGTTTCCTCACCCCAGAGCAGCACTCGTTATCCTACGGAGTATAAAGGCAAGGCACTTTAAGCTTGCTTGTTACCTCCCTGCCCTGCTGCTCATTCCATTTTGCAGGGAACTGGGTCATGGAAATGATCCAGAACAGAAATAATTTTGGGTGGGAACAAGAAGGAATCCAGAAAAAAAACCAAAACAAACCCCAAAAACACACACACACACAAAAAAAAAAAAAAAAAAAAAAGAGAGAGGAGGGTATTCTTTTCAACCACATCGCTTCCTCGCAGCGCACAACGCGGAGGGCACCTCGCAGCGTGAGAACGGTGCCCCTGCCAAAGCCACCGGTGACTTTTAAAGCAAAAAAATCCTTTTGCTGCACACACCGCCAGTGCGCTTCAGCTCCCGAATGAATGACTCCCGTGCCTGAGCAGCACATGTGCCAAAGCTGCTGCACCAAGGCTCGCCCTGCCAAAGCCTGCGGGAGCAGAGGCGAGCCTGGCACGCAACTAGGGAGCTGCCCCAGAAACTCTGCCACAATTGCAACAGGGACACGCAGCCACGCCGCGACTCGACGCCGGGCAGCAAAGGGCACGCACGCCGCAGACAAATGTGACCACGTAGGGATGCTGCAAAGTGCTTTCCCAGCACGCCCGACAACCTCCAGGCGTTTCACATTTGCGCGAGCCAGCGCTGCAGCGGAAAACCGGAATCAAGAACGCAGCTCTGCCTTCCTCCCACCCGCCGACTCTTCCTCCGGCCCTACGCTGGCACGAATGCTCCTTGGCCGTGTGGTGGAGCAGATTGGGAAACCAATCAAGCTGAGAGCTAGCCTGGGATTTTGGCAGTGCACGGATATTGTTATTTGTGAGAAGACCACCCTGCCTATGCGAACGGTGGGCAGCTGAGACCCAGCACAGCCCCGCAGATGGAAGGGGGGCCAGCTGAGGCTCATTCAGGAACAGCCAACTTCTTGCTTTCATCGGAGTTACTTGGACTCTGCTGTGAACAAGGAGATCCAGTGAGCCCCACAGCACTGCTGGGAAGAAAAAAAAAAAAAGCTAAAAAAAAGTGCCCGGAAGCCCAGAGAGCGCAAAACCCTTCTAAGCGACCCACAACGAAGTCTAGAGCAAGAGCTCTGGGAATGGGAGTTGGGAAACCTCCCTTGAAATTTGAAGTCTCTTATCTGCACTCGTTCATATAAACTGCATTTTTTTTCCCAGCTCTACAGGTAAGTCAGTCCCATCTATTTGGAAAACAGGTAAAGGAGGGGAAAGTCAATGATGCTCGCTTTCACCAGAAAAGCATCTGGACCACTAAGTAAAGGCAGGGTAAATACAGAAAGACTCCAAGAAGAAACTACAGTTTGTACTTTAGGATAAATTGGCCAATTCCTCTATTCAATAATGTAGTTGCACTATGTACATCAAGATGGTATTTAAGAGTAAATTGTTGCTGTTAGCTAAAATTCTTTAAAGCATTCACTTTATAAAGAAACTGAATCATGCAATTTGTCCAGTAAAATACACTTAAGCTTTGTAAGCCACGCAGCTACATAATGTACTTTTCAAATGTGTTTGGTTTCAGTACTTGTTAAAAATCCACGTGAAATATTTGTGGCTACACAGTTCAGGATGGGACATGAGGGCAAGTGAAGTTTGGGTGAAAAAGCTGTGAGACCCCTAAGGAGAGCACACGCAGCTCAGCAAGGGCTAGGGAACAAATGGAGGAGCAGCAGGTAAAAAAAAAAAAAAGAAGAAATTCCAGAATGCAGGCAAGGAGACCTCAAGCCAAAGGCAGCACGGCCACAGCTGAGAAGAAAAAACTGAGGGTGTGGATGTGTGTGTTCAGCTCCTGGCTGAAGCCCAGCCCAGTGACCCAAGAGGAAGACCTGGGTGACAGGACAGGCTGGTGACAAGGTGAGAAGTAATGTGGTCACACCTAGCTTGGCATCAGAATAAAAAAAGTTTAAAAAAAATCAAATTCTTCTAATTACTATGGAAACAATTTCCTGCAGGCACTCCTTAAATAAGCTCTTAAAAAAAACCCAGTTTCCTCCACAGCTATAGCTGGCTAATCATGTGTCAGTTAACATATTTCCAGTTTTCCCTCCTGCTTATTCTCTCAGAGAAAATATTGTGATCCCTTCTATTCGCTCAGCATAATAGCCATTCTTATCAATGGATGAGCTCAAATTGCCACCACTCAGGAAAAAAGGAATGCAAATGAGGAATACCAATTAACCCCTATACAATTAAAAATATCTCTATCTATTATAGCACCCATTAGTGATACTCTAGTTAATGGTCTGTCAACATTTCCATTAGACCTTTTCCCCCTGCTCCCACACAGAACTAAATCCTAGCTAATCACCTTGAATATACCTCTATGGATTTACACAATACATACATACAGCTCAAATGAGGCAAAATACAGATTTCTGCTATCTTGAGCCCTTATATTCTCCTAAGTACCTGTTTGCTAATGTATCATTCCAAATACACTGAATAGTTTTGCAGGATACTTTTTTTTTTTGGTGTTAGAAAAACTTGATGTACCAAAAAACCAAGTAATTGCTAAGACCTGTCCCAAATATGCACTGTGAAATTTGTAGAGTAAAACTCAGTTCACAGCAGGTTGCTCAATATACTTCATGTTATACCATCCTTTTTATTTATTTTTTTAAAACAGTAGATGTGAGGCAGTGGGTTACATTTGGTACCATGTATTGCAATACCTAGAAACGAGAGGGTGAATTAAGGACAAAGCTTCAGCCTTAACAGCTTAAGATCCCCTGGCATCCTTATGGTCAAACCACACTCTCCATACTACTGTAATGTATTTTTTTGTGCGTGTCAAGCTCATTACAAACGTACCACATTCATATATATTGCATTTGTTATTCCTTTCAACTCTCAAAATACAGTGAAGCATTTTATAGTTCGCTCATCATCAGCCACCCTCAATTAAAGCACTGCCATGCCGGGGAGAATAAGAACTCTGTAACCGATACCCAGGTGGAAGAAGGGAGAGGTATACAACACAAATCCTGATCTACAGTTTATCTTTATTTTTGCCACAAGATTTCCCCGTAAATTTAGGATGGGATCGTTTGGTACCTACCTACACCTTGGCACCATTTTGCGCACAGAGCTTGCACACAGCGATGCAGCTGTGCCAGCTTTTCCTGGCTTGCCTATAACCCTCAAGCAGGGGATCCATAGCTCTGATGAAAGCTAATTAAATACATCTTGCACACAGACTACCCTTCAGAAACAAAACCTGCACTCTGCTCACCAGAGTTAAGTGTTTAATACAGCGTGACTGGCTTTTGTTTGGAATTACCATTTGCAAACTCCAGTTAGACCAACTGAAAATGACTCACATTTTATATATTACAGCTGATAAAATACCAGTTGGAAAAGCTATGTTTTTGGTACTCAGGCTGCGGGCACACCAGCGAGGTGCTGTGTCAACTGTGCTCACACGTGGCTCAAAATGGGCATCTCCAGGAAAAACCCACAAGTGTCCTCCTCTCCATCCTTCATCCTCACGCTAAGTTAAGTGCGGTGGCAATCTCATATAGGTACTTATTAATCTTCAGAAAAAGAGGCCTTGAAGTTTCTCATTTCCATAAATTAAACAAATCTCAGGACTGTTCTTTGGTGGGATTTCACCCCCCCCCACCGCCTTAATCATTCCCGTGACTCATAAATAGGATATGAAATAGCAAAAGGTGATGTGAACTCTCTGCCAGAACAGGCACTCCAGAATGAAAGTGGCATTGCTGCTTATCTGCTGCTTCTCATTATTCATCTGTTTCGTGCCTCTTCACTGATAGTTTAACATTTCTGATGCTTCACATTTTACTGAGGTTTAATTGCAAATAGCTTCGAGGGAGGAGTAAAAAAAAAAAAAAAAAGGCAATAGAGACAGGCAGGGGCTAAGGGATTTTTGTTTAAACAGCAAATGTTGCTGCTGTGCCATTTAAAACAAATTAACTGGGAGGGCAACACAAAGGATTGAAAAGGGACTTGACTCTTCCCTGATCTCTAGCGCAGGAAGGTCGGTGGAACAAAGGTTAACGCAACCAGCGCGGATTATGTGTCCGGCTCCCGGTTTTTATGGTCACCGAGATGTCATTCCAAACAATAAAGGACACGTGCTTTGAAGTAGACCGACTTCCACATTAAATGAGATAGTCACTGAACATATTTCCATCTGCTTGAGTGGAAGGGCTTTACAAACAGCAATGATGATATAAGAGGATTCCCCAAAAAACGGTCTCAACAAATGGAGGAATATATAAAAAAAAAATCCTGCATCTAGATTAAACCTGAGCAGTGGGAATGAACTGAAAGTTAAACATGAATCATCCCCGTTCTGAAAAACAAGAACCAGATCTTGCATGTCTTCACGCAGATTTAGCAATTTTACAATAAACCTTAATCTGTTTTTCTCAATCTTCCCTCAGACCCGAAGTGGCACCTAGCAGTGCCGTAATATATAACTGCTCTAAAAATACATTGCTGTAGGCAGCAACTCTGACAGCGGAGACCTGATGGAAAGCCACCAGTCCAGCCCCCGCCACACCTCCTTTCCCATCGCGCCTCCTTTGCTCTCTCCATCGAGAGGAGTGGGGCAGAGCACGCTGCACCCACTCATGGCCTTCCTGACCCACACGGGGACTTGCCCAGGCGGTACTTACACCATCTCCCATGCCACAGAAGTTCACAGTGCTCCTGAGCAGATGGGTCAGAAGAGGAGGGCAGCAAGGAAGCCCGAAAGAGACTGTGCAGAGCGACACGCGGCAGTTATCCATGCCAGCTTTAGTTTACATCATATAATCTTCTTCCCACGTTCTGAATCTCAAGCTCCAACAGTTAGGTACTTTAAACTCGCTTATTAGTCTCAAGACATGAAGGAGGGATGGGTTTCACATCAGCAAAGTGACTCCGCGAGCAAGTCCAGGCTAAGGTACACAAAAAAAAACAACCCACAAACAACCCACCCAGAGCTCACAACATCATCGCCAAGTGAGATAGCGATGGGAAAAAAGCCAACAGGTCCGACTGGAGCAAACTGTCATCCCTTCAGCTTTCCCACCCAGCTCGGAGAAACACACCCTGTGAGCGTTTCTATCGAGGGCCTCTGGACCTGAAACAGTACAAAGGAAACGGCAGGCACTGTTCGGGCACTGTTCACAGCACAGCTTCTCCGATGGAAGATTTTTCCAAAATCGAGTTTTCGGCAGCAGAAATTGATGCTACCCTAGTCTGCAGTCACCACCTTCAAATGTGTGTCCTGACTATTAAAACAAGGAAGTACTAAAAGGAAATTCTTACTGTGTGCATCCTACTGCTGCAACACGCTCAAAGAGTCGCTGATGTCTGTCCGTGTTCAGAGCGGTCAAACACCAAGCACCCGGCCACACTGAGGCACCAGCAGAGAAACAAGCTCATTTCTTCTCCAGCCTGAAAGAACCTCTGCTACTTCAGCATGTGATTATCTGGGCAAAACCTGACCTCGTATCTTTGATTTGGGACTAGAACCAACAAACACAAAAGTCTCCTTAAACACATTTTTGCTCGGCTTTGATCTACTAAAACATATGCAGAACAAGTTCAAAGTCACCAAGCAGAAGCAATAGAGGAGAGTCTGGCTCATAAACAAAGGACTACAGCTAAGTGTATTTAAGGCACATATGTATGGCTGAATATTTTATTTTCATTTCAGATGCCAATATTCAGCCATCTGGCTTTCCTTGAGGCATGTCTTTTGTGGTTTTTTTTTTTTTTTAATAGACACTCTTCAGCAGCAAGGCATTAAAAATATAAAAGAAAAAACAACTAAGTTCTTTAGTGTGAACCACTGCAGGCTACCAACCACCACTCCATTGTTAAACCTATGTGAAACACGACATCAAGAACATCTAAAACAGTTCTTTATTACCTAAAATACTCATTCCCTCTTTATCCTACTAAATGTTAGTCTTAATGGCCATATGGCTGGACATTTATAATTAACAGCTTTTATCTAAATAAATACAGTGCTTTGAATTTTTAATAGGTTTGTCCATTAAGAACCTTCAAAGAAATTTTTTTTTTTAAAAAAACAAAGCTCTTTCTAAAATAAGAACAGGGGGATGTGAATTTCGTGAGGTGCCTGCAGGCAGGCTGTATGGGATAGTGACCATCTGCCAAAGCTTTTACCATCTAACCATGCCCACCTATTTTTTTGATATAATAAATGTGAAAGGTAGGGAACTGCAGTGACTCCTCCAACCTTCTCGCAGCAGCACAGCGTTGGGAGAATTTCCAGTTGGGCCTCCATTCTCCCTGACCCACTGCCACAATGCTTTGTGCTCCACTAATGACCAAACTCTTCTTTGGTTTCCATATCCACTCATGATTTCCTTTCCTTGTTTATATAAATTACCATGGCTTGTTATTTGTCAGGATTCATATCTGTGAATTTAATGGAACTGCACTCCTCAAAATCACCCACGCTGTCAACAGCTCTAATTTGTTTATGTCAAATCAGTCTTGTTTTTCCCCCATTTACCCTTCTGTTTCATACCATTTATATTAGCTTGTCAGCTGGGATTTTATTTATTTATTTGCTTTGGAAGGTTTGCTTCTGCGAAACCCTGATGGCAGAAGAACTGCACAACTCAAGGGACAAGCAATAAGACATAAACACTTTCAACACCAAGCTGTTGCTTCCAGTTTGGTCGAGGTCAAGGGGAATGGAAGTTCTGCCCAGTTATTGCATTTACTAGAAAAATAGATATGTGTTTGGGGTTTTTTTTTTGTATTTTTTTTAAACTCGCCAATTGTTCTTACTATATTACCAGCTACCATTCTAGAAAATGCTGAAGAAGTACCACGCTTGTAAGCAGAAATGTAGACACCTAGAAATTTTTATGACCCCTTGCCAACATTAACATTATAAGAACCCAGAAGGCTTGCTAGGCACTCGATCTCCAATAGCAATCTACATTTCCACTTAAAAGGTTTCAGGTGAGACGACAAAGAAAATAGAAATAATCTTTCAGCGAGTATTTCCACAGAGGACTTTGCAAAGAGTTGCAAAGCATGCACTGAGAAGAAATGAAAACCCCTGCTCACACAAAACCCAAAGCTAAGAGAAGTCGCAGCTCACGCTGATCATTCAGGAAGAAATGGAATAAGCTGCGGGCACCAAAGCAAAACCTCCTCCACGCAAAACCAAATGAACACTTAAAAGGATGGCAAACGTACAAGACTCTAATGATTCAGAAAGGATTGAGAGGCAAGGGAAAAACTCCAGTATTTTGCTCAGCTGGATTTCTGATCCTTGAAGACTGAATTACCAACCCAGAAGGTGGTTCTGATGGCTGTGCAGTGCCCAGCATTTTCAAGCAAAAAAAAAACAACAAAAAAAAACCCAAACCAAAAAACCAAAACATCCAACTTGAGCTAACAGCCCCACACCACAAAGGAAGCATCTGGGCTCTGCGAGCAGGCATGAAACTCAGCTCTTTCTGCTCGCCACCCGTTTTTGTGCCGTAGCAATTTAATCCAGCAGCAAGCTACTTCTGCCAGCGCTCGGCACCCGGGCACGCTCACTGGCCAGCCTGCTCTCTAGACCTTCAACAACAGCTCAGCGTTTTGAACCCTTGACACATCACGGGTTGCTATTGCAGTGCTTCTCATTTCCATTCCGTTTCGGGTACTGCCTTCTTCCCGTCGTGGCAAGATTTACACACCGGCAAAGCCTTAATAATATGATTAATGGGAAGTATTTCTGGATGTTGCAGCAGGGTTCTGTTCAGAAGGAGAACAAAAGTCCTGTATTTCAGCTACCATGCTGAAATGCACAATTTTTTTTTTTATTAAAGCATTACAATTTAGGAAAAAAGTTACAGAAAGTAAAAAATACATAAAATATATCCTAGACTTCACAACAACAACATTAGTGCCACTGCTGTGCCATCAATACCAAAAGAAGCCGCTATTTTAGGAGTTCACAGATCTTCACAGCTTTAAAAAAAAAACCAAAACCCAGCCTCAGGCTAAATTTAGCTCTCAAGATTTTGGCATTTATGTAGGGGAGGAAGGGACTTTGAAACTCTGGTGCATCTGAAGTCAGCGCATGTACTTTCCAGATTTTAACAGGACAAGATTTATTCTCTTTATATTTGCTAAGTTGAGGAAAAAGCCCACCATACTAATAACAAATATCTTCTTGCTCAAACAACATGCCCTCAGCTGCACATAAGCATAACATGCACTAATTTTACAAACAATTTGAAACTAATTTAAGCTCTGAATGAGAAATGTTCCGAGTACCTCAACAGAGAGTTGCAATCATCATTATTCTCCTTGCAGCACACTGAGATGGAACTGATCCCATCTGCTCCGTCAACGAAGCCAGAAATCAAAGTTGAGATAATGCAAAATCCAGACTGTTTGGGTTTGTTTTTTCCGCTTGTGTCTAAGATCTGATCTTTGGAATCAACCCCACGGTGGTTCTTAATCTTGAAGTCTATTTTAGTATAGTTATCGCTAAGATTTGAAACCCTGCACAAACAGTCCAGCTACGCATCGAGATCTTTTGCACATCACCCTTTAAAAGATTCCACATGCTACACAATTCGCAGAAAGGAAGCCCATAAAACTGGTTCATCCATTGCCCTGCTCCAAGTGACTGGAAATGATGTTAACTACAACATTTCTGCAGCTTCTGCCGGTTACAAACCTTGGCCAGCTTTGACCAAGAGAAGGTGCAGGACTTCTCATGGCTAGGGCACAACATTGGCCTCTTTTGACCAAAGCCATGAAGCACTACTGTTTCCCCCTTCCCTCTCAAATACAGGAAAATAAATCACTGTTCTGGAGTCGCATTTAGATCTCAAGTAAATCGATGCTGGCTGCTGAAGTTTAGAAGCTTCATAGAGTCATTTTTTTTTCCCTTTTTTTTTTTTTAAAAAAAAAAAGGCACCATGAGGGATTTCAAGCATATTCATATCAGGGAATGGGATTTAGACCTATCAACAGAACAGGAAAGGATGCATTTTGCTCTTCACTGTAGCTACTGGGTCATGTATCGCCGCAGCATCATTACAATTTTGAGAAGATCCAACCTATTGCACTTTGAATGATACTGTCAGCTTCCATGGAGTTAAATAGGTCCATAAACCAGGATGATCTGGCTGCAGAGCAGACACAGCAGAGGGCCAGTGAACATTTGTGTCCAACAGCTCCTGCTGGTCACATATTCCCCTCTCTGTGGCAAAGGCTGCTCCTCAACTTCAGGGAGGGTGGGAGGGGAGAGGGAAGGAGGACTCTTTGCTTTATGAGAACACACGCACCCACACCACCCCTGTTCATTTATGTTCTCACAAACAACACAAGAATAGCAACCCGGTCATCTTGCTACTCTGGGAACTACACTCACGCTTTAGATTCAAATATCCTTCATAATTATCCCAGGACCTTTGCCAGTTTGTGGGGAAGAAGAATTAAGGAGGGCATTTCAGGTAGTATAACAACCTCCCAAAAATTAGGGCAGAACAGTATTCTCGAGCATTTATCTTTCAAAGTAAAAGGAAGTTGTAAACAGCAACTAGTTGTACGCTTGTAATACCATTTCTTAGTGGCTTCATCAAACAGAAAAAGCACTTGTCTGAAATATCCAAGATATGCACCCTGGTCCCAGCTGGGATCACTGCTTTCACTTACTAAACGTATGCAACCTGTGCTGTCAGGCGACCGCTTGCCCATCAGCCCCTTGAAAACCTTGTATTGGATAACAATTCTAAGGATTTATTAAATCACCTCAGATATGAGTAGCTGCTTCCACCAGGTTAGTTGGTTATGCTAATGCCACGTGGCAGCATTTAGGAAGCCGGAGAATTTGTGAAAACTTCCACGGAAGTTTTGAGGACATAATGGCAATCCCATTTTGATTCTTGAGATTAACACACTTCCCCCACCCTCCCAACTGCTGAAGAGCATAGGTGTATAAATACATTAAAGACAACAATTTCTAGCTCTCCTTTTCATTTTAAGCATGCTTAATTAAGGCATTTATATTTCTGCAAATTACTGCAAAGTGATTGACCTAGAGGTTGCTCTGAACCTTACAGATGAAAGAATTTGCATGAACTTCATCTCAGCAGCTTTTTTTTCCAAGTTCATTTGGTTTAAAAATCTTTTCAAAACACTTCTTTTTGATCATTATCACTAAATACAACTTCTTTAGTTGACCAGAACTGGAAAATACTTGACTGTCTAACCATTAATCTGTTCCTTAAAGCTGACTAGCTCCTATTTCCTAACAGCTCGAAGCATTCCGTTAGCAGCAGCGACTCCCAAGTAATCACTCTGGATGCAAAATGAAGCAAAACTTATTTTAAAGCAAGCAATTGCAAATGCAGCATGCTTCCGATTTCCTAATGTCATTTTAAGTATTATTGCCTATTAGGAGCAACAACAGCACAGCTGAAGCAGTTAATAGAAAGGAACACAAGTCACTGTTTTAATTGCAGCCTTAGAGCCAGATTCACTAGAAATGAACATATCCCCTTCACATCATGAGCAAGATGCCTGCACATGTGATTTCAAAAGGAATTAGATGTGGGCAGAATAGGACTCCTGTCTTCCCATACCTATCCAAGCTCTCTGATGAGGGCAAGAATGTTTCTTCCCTAAATTTACCAGCTGCATAATGTAAAACAGTGCACATCCAAAAACAATGCCAAAAATAAAATTAAATGAAAAAAATACACATTGATACTTTTTTTAAACAGGGCTTTAGAACACGATGGAATTTAAACTAATATACACATGGAAATGTACTCTCTTGCTAGTCTTGCTCTACCTGTACCACTGCAAGAAACTGTGTATTTCCAGTGCCAGATTTAAGAAAACTACACCTACCACACAAAAATCTCCTCAAACTGTCTCTTGGACACACAAAAAGGCCATATGTGCAGTTGTTTGCCAGGCTGGCACAGGTCAGCTATTGCACAGGGGTCATCTACATCTCTGGAGGAAAAGCAGTGCTTGCGGAGCTCATAAAACCACCCTGTCACGGCAGCTCACGCAGCCTTCAAGGGTACCACATCTTGCCCGTTTCCTTCCGTGTCCCAAAGCAGAGTTCTGCTAATACAGAGAGGGCAGCGACAAATCCAGGGATGACTGGATAAGCTTGAATGGGATCCAGTAAAGGATCAGAGTGAATGAAGTGGGAAATGAGAGTATTTGGCAGTTCTGAAACTACATACATCATTCCATGATGTCAGTCTAAAAACAAACGAACAAAAAAAGTGCAAAATACAGATCTGGCATGCAGCACTTGTTCCTGCGAGCTGCTAGGTCCCTGCAAGTGATTCCCAACCTCCCAGTCACTGGAATTCAGGGAGGATAACTTGCAGGGACAGCTAAATATAATAAGACTGGCAATTCCCTTCAAAGGAGGGGAGATGAAACTCTGAGGATGCCAACTCACAAGCAGAGCGAAAGACTGAAAGTAGCACAGGGCAGAGATTCATTCCACCACCCCAGGCTTTAAAAAGCCAGGAGGAAAGCCCAGCTGACCAAGGGATTCCCGAGTTCCACTTCAGCATTTATCTGCCAGCTGGAAAAGCATAAGTATGTTACTCTACAAAGGTCAAGTATTTCACACACTGGGAGAGCTGCAAGAGAAAACATTTACATTACACGTGTTACTAATGTTACAATCCTGTATTCCTGAAACTTGCTTCAGAGGCAGCATTATATAAACAACAACAACAAAAAAGCAACTGATCATTGCAAGGCTTTTTTACAAATATGTATCTCTCTACAGTATATTCTGCACTTGAACTCTGAAAAAGGGTTCCTCTTGCATGATTTATTTTTCATTTTCTACTGATAGACGTGGCTAGGCAGCTCGTAAGGGTCAGCATGGTCTGATGAATCCATATATTACCAATCATAGCACACTGCATTAGCATGTCATCCACATGAAGTATACTTTAAGGTTAATACAGTATGGTTAGTCATTCATTAGTTATAAAATCATTCACATATCTTCTTCCTTCAGAACGAACACCAGCTCTCTCATCTGAAGCTCAGTAAAACACGAAAGGAAAACACAAACTGCAGAAGAAATACGCAACACATGCCGAAAATAAGTTTGGCTGCACTACCAAAACATTTCAATGACTGAACAACTGCCCCTTACACCGAGTGACATTAATTCTCTTGCTGTTACTGCTTCAGCTGGCAGCTGTGCTGGCTTCACAGGTCCTGCCTGGGTCCAGCCCCTGGCTCCAACCTCAGCAACCTTTAAAGCATGGTCTCTGAGGAAACAAAGGTCTTTCCAATTCCTAAACGCTCTCTTCCTGAGCCTCTGCCTTTTCATCATTGCATTGCAGCTCCTCAAAAAAAAATGAAAATAATGGTGAAATCTCTGGCTACCAAGACTCTCCTTGAAACTCTGACTTGAATGCCAGACCTTCTCCCTCACCCACTCAAACTCACCATCCTCGTCTTTAAATCTCCTGTTTCAGTACATGCGTTTCTGCCGATTTATACAACCAGCTCACACTTTGCATTTGAGACCTTACATGTCAGTCTCCATCCCTCTGTGTTTCTTAGCCTTGCTCACCTTGAGCCAGAAAAAAAGTAATTTAAATAACTCACCTTAAACTACTCCAGAGAATTTTCCTCTGGCAACATGAACTGAGAGCAGAAATCCACAGATCCTCTTTAGTGAAATTTAGTATTCAGGAAAGCCACAAAACAGTACTGCCAACGAGTCTCTTTTTCTCCTGGTATTTTTCTAATAAAGAAAACTGTCCAGCTTATCCATATTTTGAGGTTTTTTTGAGGCACAATTACAACTGACTGAAGAGCAACACAAATTGAGAAGATTCCTGGTGCTCAGCTCCATAAAGTACATCACAGATATCAAGCTTACACAGCAAAAGGTTGGAAACAGCCTCCTCCGGAAAGTAAGATTTCCTTCTCTTCACTGCAGAACCTGTCACGCTTGCTCCCACATCAGACCTGCCCACCTGCTACAGATTTAATGAGTCAGCATGGGTGTGTTCATAAATACAGAAGAGATGCAGCTGAGCCACAGAAAGCACCTCTGATGTTCTGACCTTCTCCAGCCTTTCACCTGCTTTTCACAGCTGGTTTTGACGGTGGCCTCCCAAGACTAAGAATTTGGCCTTGACGTGAAGCATCAGGATGCCCACAGCATGAAAAGCAATAGCAGAAATTTGCAAATAGTGACAGTCAGAGAAAAGGGAGGAAAAAGGAATTCACACAGTTAGGATCTGCTCTCCAAGTTTCTCCCTCATCAGATCCCAGAGGGAGCTCTGCATCCCGGGAGCTGGGAGGACTGGCCCCTCTGCTGCTCCCCAAATACTTCATTTCGACATTTCCTTCCATTCCCATTTAAATGTAATGCACAAATGCACGCTCACCAGCATGTCGCCCTCCAGATGGTGTGTTCCTGCTCTGTCTTTCCGCATCGGAGAGGCAATTTCTGCATAAAATCTGTGGAACCTACAGCAAACCGATCTGGTGTCTTGCTCCAGTCTGGATTTCTGGTCCCTTTTCCTCAAGGTTTACCTGGTATCTCAGCCAGGGACCACTACTGTTGGTCTTTTTATAAAATACAGGGACACATAGCAGCACAGTCTTTATGAAATACTGGAAGGAAGAAGGGCAGAGCACCAAAGGGACAAAAAATGGACAGCAAAAGTGGTGTTTCCAATGCGTAATTCACAAACCCGAGGCAAGAGACGCACAGCGTGACACTCAGAACTGCTGAAAGAGGAGCACAGTGTAGAAAACTGGCGACATTTTCACCAGGCATCTCCATGAAGGCCTCAAGTCAGCATGATAAATACGGGATCAGAAACTGTTTCAATGCTCAGCTGAATCGGAGCTTAGGAACAGCTACCCTGGATCCCTCCCAGGCAAGTCACTGCCAGGGACGTGGAGGCAACGTGAAACCTTTGCCTTGTAAGAGGCCTGAGAGATGTGTTCCCTTACAGAGATCTTCACAGAGGAAATTACATCTAATCCACGAAATGGAGGTGCTGTGGCCTTCGTTTATCACAGAACCATAACGGTTGGAAAAGACCTTCAAGATCTTCAAGTCCAACTGTTCTCTAACTCTTCCAAGCCCTCTTCTAAGCCATGTCCATGAACACCACAACTAATGGCTTTTAAATACACCCGAGGATGGTGGTTTTTCACAGGTGAAAGCAGCCCGGGGGGGGCCGGTCAGTGCAAAAGGCAGTAGCCCTGAGGTTAGGTGTGCTCCCCGTCACGGGAGGATTGCCACCGTGCCGCTTGCACAGGATCTCTCTGTCTCTTTCCTTCTCTCCCTTTCTTCTCCTAACCCAGAGCAGTTCTCGGTGGCCTCTCTGCACACGTGGGTCTCTGCCCATGTGGACGCTGAGTGGCCCACCGAGCTCTGCCCTTGCCAGCTGTCAGATGCGTTGCTGGCAACAAACAACAGCGGTGTCGGGCTCTCCGGTGTCAGTTCACCATAATCCTGGCCTGGGAATCTCGAGTCCTCATCCTGAAAGCTGGGGACGCGACTTTTCACGGAGATGCGGGAGGAGCATGCAGCCCGGGCGGAGGCCAGGCTTGCCCAGAGGTCGTGCCTCTTGTCAAACTAAATACCCGCGCGAAGGCCGCTGAAAGTGGAGTTGTTTAACAAGTGTTAGATTCCTCTAAGGGTCCTTTTTCTGCTTTGTTTCTCAGGGCTGCTGGAGGATATTCATTGGCAGAACGCAGGCTAGGACTACGGGATTGCTTTCGTGTTTCCTTGCCCCCCGGTGTTAACGTAACCCTCCTTTTATGTGTTTTTTACTATTTATTGGTTGCATAATGGATGGTTCTGACTGTTGTTTGTTTTGGTTTTTTTTGAGAAGCCTCCTTGCCTCTGGCTTCTTCGTAGAGGTTAAGGTGGAGATTATCTTTGTTTTGTGCTTCAGATGTGATGCTGCTTTCCAGGAAGCAGCTGTGGGCTGGGTTCCCAAATCAGTGTTTCCATGTGTTTAAAAATGCAGCAGCTGTAATAAAGGCAGTTGAAGGGTTTGGTAAACATGAATGAAAGGGAGTGAGCCTGTTACTTTGTCCTGCTTCTTCAGGGAAATTGAAAATGTGAAGTACTACTCTAAGGAAAGAGGTAGAAGTTTTGTAGCTCTGTAGCTCTTTTTCTTTTTTTTTTTTTTTAAGCAGCTGTAACAGAAATGATTTGGTATAAACGACAAATGTAGCAGAACAGGAACTCCAAGAATAGTATGTTTTCCATCTGCTAACGAAAAAAAAAATAAGTATTGTGGGCATCAGGAATTATTGTTAGTGCAAAAGGGGTTGGACAGCCTGAGGTGCGATGATCAGGACTCTCCCCGTCGGGTTACACTGGGGAAGTCTGCGTTGTTTCCACTGAGAAAGTGTGAGTTTCTTTATGTGGGGTTATGAGGAGTGTAAACTTGCCATTCCTTTGATGACAGGAGCAATTAGGTTTGTCATTTATACAGAAGGCCTCTTAGAGGAAACATAACCAGAAAGAATCCCCATGTGCTCTGTGCAGACAAAGTGTTGTATTGACTTGGAATTCATTCTCTTAAACCATAATTTTACCTTTTGCAGAAAGACAAAAAGAACATGGTTATCGCGATGAGCAAAACACCTTCCTTTGCATCCCGTTCAGTGCTCCTGCTTCAAGGTAGGTTCTCAGAAAAATACTTTTTTGTGTGTGAAAGGGTCTTGGGGTAAGGAATTTGTCTCGGACAGAGATGTGGAACCTGCAGTCGAACATTTTCATCAGGCATTTTGGCTCATGCCTGTCCGTGCTGCTTAAGAACTGACTGATCGGTATTTGGTACGGGGGACACATTGCTGCCTGTTTTGTGACCGTGTTCTTTCTTTATTTTTAGAGTGAATCCAGTGCTTATGAAACGTGACAAATTTATCTGCAAAAAGAGACTGTTAAACATTGTTTCATATGGTATGTTTTTTCAAAAAAGTACTTGTTTAGCCAAGACTTTTTTTACTTGGAGGCACGTAGAAGATTGAGCCCTGTGTGATTCGTCATGAGTGAGGCCAAAGAGGGACTTAAAGCCCTACATCTGATCTCCGAAAGGCTGTCGTATGTGACTTTCTCCTTCTCTTTCACAACAGCCTTAAGAGCAGCATGGCTTGAAAAGAGCAGTAGGTTCTGACCTGCTCTAGTCTGCAGCAGTTTCACCATACTTTCCCCCTCGACACTTTCCTTACAGTTGACACTGATAAGTTTTATCCCGCTTCAGTCTTTGGCGTTTTTGTTGTGGCTGGGAGTAGGAGCCCTGCTTGTGCACAGTGCGCCTATGCTTTACTGCAGGCCTGGTCACATACTCTCAGGAAGTCATTTTATTCCTCTAGCTCTGTTTCCTGCTCTACTGAAGGGAGAAAACGCTATTGCATTGTAAAAAATGGTGCAATCTGCTTATAAGAAAGCATTATTGCTAAAGGCCTTTCAATTTTTGAAAAATCATCACCCTGATACCACCAGCTTGTTTTGTGTCACCAGTTTCTCGTATGGGTAAGCTCTTTGTTAATTAGAGTTCCCGTGGATTTTCACACTGTATTATATTTTATTTTTTTTAAATACATAAGCATGTATAAAGAGCTTTAATTTCTTAAAAGAAATCAAGACACTCTATTCCTCTTTGTCACACAGGGTGTACTGTATGATAGGAGTTCTTTGAGAGACTGAGCCCTTAAATTTAGCAGAGCTGAGCTGCATTATGCCTGTAGTGACCACTTTGTAGCTGCCGAAGAGATTTATTTTATTCGGTGTTGGTTCCTGATGTGTTGTGTCTCTTCGCGTTCCACCCGAAGAGAAATTAGCCCTCGACTCATTTCTTCTGCCGGTTTTCGGGAACCTTTCCCCGTCTCGCTGCTGTGCTGGGGGAGCGGTAGCGGTGACGGTGTGATGTTGGTAGTTTTGTCAGATCTGGGTCACGGCGAGTGGGACTCGTGCGCCTGTGAGTGGCGCCGGGTTTGGGCTCCGTGGCCCTGAATCCCGGCTCTCTTCGCTTGTGTGAATTTTGCTACATACGCCTCAGCTCGTGTGCACTTCTATTATCCATAAATACCCTAAATCCTTGTCCCACTTATATACAGACAGGCAGCTTGTCAAGCAGAATAATAGTTTTTTGTCCCAGTAAGTCTAAACGTAGTATTTTTCTGCCCGCTTGCTGTTTGTGCCCATGTGAACTCTTGCTTTCCTTTTACTCCACTGGGGAGTGATTTTCACCTCTTTTCCATTCTTCGAGTACAACTTCTAGTTAGTTTTTTTCAAAGCATCTCAATAGCTGAAAAAAGAACCAAGAGTTGTTTACAGATCTGTCTCATTCCTTATTCCTGTCTCATTCCTTATTCCTTATTTCTGTCTTATATCCTCTGAGCTGGGGATCCAGGATGCAGCCGGCGCTGTTGCAGGGTGCAGACTGGAACGGGGCATTTCAAAGGCATTGTTGTGTAAGGCAGAAATAAATCGGGGAGGAGGGACTGCCCCACTGACCACTTTCTGCTGCAATGGGCCTCATCATGTGCCCAATGGTCAGCAAGGATCACCTCTCTTCTGCAGCGAGTGCCAGCTATCCTGCAAAAAATTCTTATCTTCTGTATTTTTGGGGTTTGATATCTGTTTTGTTTCTGTGCAATAAGCCTTCTTCTTAAAGTAGGCATTAAGAATTTACCTGTCAAACAGTTAAGCTCGCAAAAAGACTTGGGTGTAATAGCTCCACTGCAGCTTATTAAACACAGTCCTCTCCCAGTATCAGCTTCTATTCTTCTTAGGATTTTAGAAGCTTTGGAAGCTAGTGATTTTGGAAAAGCTGCCCAGGTTATAGAGCTAAAGGGACTGTATATTTCATAGAATTTTTTAGTTCAGTTATTTCCACTGCTCTGGTCTTTCCAGTAACTGGAGCATAAAGAATCATACTCTACCTTAATGCATCAGAGGGAATACTTCTAATTTACCTTTAGTTTGTCAAAAGACAGCAATGAAAAATTGAAAGCCACGACTTTTCCTGGGAAATAAATCCTCAAAAAATACTGTGAAAAATTAATTTGGGTTTTAACTACTCAAAATATTCCTGAATGCGAGCGGAATATCCTTCATCCAGAAATTTATTGCTGGTTAAGAAATGTGGACTTCCTCTCCTTCATGTATTTTTTAAGATCCTTAACTAGCTTGTACTCCAAAGTCCTCACGGTCACAAAGTCTGTTTCCATACAACTGTGAAGGAAATATCACAGCTACTCATGTTGTAGCAACAGCAAAATGTGATCAATAGATTTTTTTCACCGAGCTAGTGATGAGTAACAAATACTTCTGGGTAATTCTTTTTAAGTTGCGCTTTCTTCCCTTCAGACAGCAAAAACCAGAAGAGCAATGATCACTGAATCATTAAGTGATTTTTAGAGATAGTTAAATTTCAGGACAGATGTATTCTAATTATCTTGGGACGTTCAAATCATTTCGATCATTGTTCTGTGGTTGTAGTGCATGTGTGTGAGTCATAATTACTGCTGTCAGAGACACGAAGTTTCCTAGAAGCTGTGCAGAAAGACAAGAAATCCTTCTGCAGTTTCAGTGTCATCACAGCAACCCCCAGCACGGCAGATAGTCATGCCATGAGGATTTGGGCTGTGCTCTCCCTTGGCTTTCACTGTACCCAGCTGAATTTAGGCTTCAGAGCATCTCTCAGATAACACGTTCCCAGTGAACGGAGGCTCCTGTCCAGCTGAAATCAGTCCACTGGAAGGCCGTGAATTTTGTAGAAGCAGCGGAAATGCAAAGCTACCTTTGGAGCCCCATTTTGCACAGTTTTGCACTTTCAGATATTCCTGGAATGACAGAACCCACCACTAAACCTAGGGGCTGGGCAGCTTCATCGGCTCCATGGCTTGCTGATCCCAGGGGAAGCAGGAGTTAGTTGTCTATAACCCTTTGCAGACTGGTTGGGCAGCAGAAAACTACCTGCGTCCTAACCAATTGTCCGCCTTGGGCATGAAGATGAGTAATATGTTTCCAGAAAGTTTTGCCTCTGAAATCCCCTTGTGGCCATGAAGGTGGTTGGGTTTTAGGGGGGAAGCAGAGTGTTGCTGTGCTGGAGTTTCTGTAGCGTGGCTGCGTCTGCTCATCAAGCCTTCATGATCCACCCTCAGGAAAAGGGAATTTGGGGACAATGATTAATGATCTGCTGGGAACGAGACTGGAAGGGAGGATTAAGTGTTTATAAAACATCTTAGGAGTGACAAAGGAAAGGCTCTGACTCTTGTCTCAGGGTATTTGAATGCTGCATAGGGCATGAGGGGATATTAATTTTTTGAAATACCAAGGCATTTTATTGTGTGTTGGGAAGACGATTGTGGAAAGGGAATCAGTCCTCTATAAATCCTTATGCAGAGACAGAAAATATTTTTCTCTTAGTCTGTGCTGTGCTCGGCAGAAATGCTGTAGCCTTTTGTGGAAATGTTTTTCCTTCCTTGCTTTTTCGTCTAAAATAAGCTGGTTTGCAGTTTGATCCTTGTGCGTGTAGGATGTAACACTTCTACTTTTGCCTTTCTGCCCCTTGAGGCTGAAACAGAGACAGACTGGAATCAGCAGCAAGGTACTAGAACAATAATCTCTTGTCACACCATCCTTCCACAGGTGAGAGGAAGGGTGATATATCATGGGCTTTGATATCTTGTAAAAAACAGGATCTGTGCAGAGAACCCCATGCCCAGAGAAAGGGAGCAATTCTGCTGTGATTTCTGTGAAGTTGTGATGTCTTTTCAAATCAAAGTCATAACAGGGATTAAACGACTGATATTTCAACAACATTTTGAAACAGCAGACCAAAACTGATCAGTCAAGAACAGTACTTTTTAATTTAAAGACATTTACATTGTTGGGGAGGGAAATTCTTCATCTTGTTCAAGGTAAAACATTTATGATTGACAAAGAATGGAAATCTCCCCTCCTTATAGACACTTGCTGTCCTAGGAGAAGACTTAGATATCTGTTGGGCTTCTTTGTACGTGGCTGATTGAGCAGTTAGAACTCACGCAGCAACAACTGGAAAAATCTCTCGCTTGGTCCGCTCTCGTTTTTAGCTGTTTGCAATTTGGTAAAGCAGCTCGAGAGTTTCATGCGGCGCTGCCTGTAACTGCAGAGCTCCCGCCCTGGGTGCCCGCGGAACGTCTTCCCAAGCAGCGGCGGAGCCGGTACCAGCCTGTTTGGTGAAAAGCTGGGAAGGGGAAAGAATGAACTCTCCTTCTCTGCCAAACTCAAAGCCATGAGTGCCATCAGCGGAGAGAGCAAAGGTGGTTTCTTTTGTTTTTTAGTGTGAAAGTGTCCAGATAAAAACATACGTTTCCCGACTTCCCCACCATCTGGTCTAACCTTCGCGTGTGCTCCTTGTGTCTGCGGGGAACACAAGTGCTAACTTCCAACCTAGGTAGCTAGCAGCTTGGCATATGGTGTCAAAGCGACACCTTTTAACTTGAAACCTGGTTAGAGGAAATGAGGAGCCTCGGTGACAAATGTTCTGCTGGATTATAGGGGAAATGCTTTTGTTTTCACGGCTGGGAAATCTTCCAGGCCTTCAACCATGAGCTTTTGGCAGAGTAGACCATGAGTAATTACTTACTGATTTCCTGGAGTTAACTGCTGAGCTCATAAGGAAAATAATATGGGTTTGAGGATTTGAAGCAGGTGCAATGCAGTGCACCCTGACAGCCGGGACGTGGGGTTGTGTGGGGTAACAGTGATCCTGAAAGGTTTGAGACCAGGAACTGAATTTCCTGGGTGAGCAAATCGGCACAAATGTGAAATTTCTTCTGGGCCAGAGAGAGCGAGCGTTTTGCATTGTCCTCAAGTTGTGCTTAGGTTCAGCTATTGCTGATAAGCTCCAAAGAGCTGATGTTTTTGAAACTGAAGGGTAGGAGGGGAAAATGGGTGAATTTTAAGTAAACAGAACTAACTCAAGGAGTCAGAGAGAATACTTTAAAGGGTCCAAAGTCTAATCTAGTTCTGCTATCTCAAAGGCAGAACACAACATTTTTCTAGCTGGCTTCTGACTTGCTGCGTTGAGACCTACAGGAGGACTTGAAGGTTTGCTTGCTTTTGGTAAAAGATAGGAAATTCCTTTTTTTTTTTTCTTCATGAGGGATTGATTGTTTTGCGTGGGATATCAGACATGATGAATAGCCAGTCCAAACTGTCATAGTCGTTTTTGCCTCTACCTCCTTCAGTGATCTGATTATTTGATCCCTTTAAAAATATTAGAAAGCCTAGGTGCAGTTTATCAATCATTCTTATGAAACGAGATTCTCTTTTTCATTACTCAGAGAAATGACGAGCTTTTATTTCCATAGCTGCACCACTGGAACACTAAACCTATATGGTCAAAATCATTTTTATGCACTTTCTAGAAATAAATCATTTGTAAATGAAATCATGACTATATCTGTCTCCTGCGACAACTGAGCCATTTGCAGCTGTGCAAAATGGGAATTGACACTAAAAGCTGGGGGTGATTTAAGGGAAATGACAAATTCACTCTTGCAGTAGTAAAATACTGTGTGTTTTAAGACATGGGGAACACATGCAAGTGCGTAGCTGCACCTTTCTAACTTATCGTGAGGAACTTAGAGGCATCTCTGTAAAGTCACAGGCACCTGGCAGAGCAGTACCTGAGTGTAGGTTTTTTTCTTTTCTTTTGAATGTGAACAATGCTTGTTTTTGCTCTCTGTATAAATGCTCATGTTTCGGAAGAACAGGAAATACCTGTAATTGATAAAGAAATTTGTGAACACACAAGGGCAGAGCAAATGAGTCTGAGAATGGAGCTCGAGCCCAGCCCTGTACCTGCAGCAGCAGCCCATGGTGCTGGGAGGAAAGGGGTCAGCTCCGAGGATCCACACTAATTGCTCTCCAAGTTCTCGGCGGATTCTTCTCGCTGTGTTTGACTTCCAGAAAACACCTTCTTGGTGATGCTGACACGCAGGGAATAGGGTGCAGAAGTTCGTTCTGTGAATGAGCCACGAATTGAGATGGTTTACCTCTGTGTTTTCATGGATGTTTACCTTTTGGAACTTGTCATCTCTTTATGGAGTGAGTTCAGGTATTCCTTTGGGTTCCTCATGCTCGTGATGATCTTGTGTCATCTTACAGATTGGCTACCTCATCTCCTCCGAAGTAGGCTCAAGCTTCAAGTGTGAGTCCAGCGCCTCTCTGCTAGCTTTTTTTTTAAATCCTTCCCAACCTTTCTGCAATCTTTGTGTATTAAAAAACGTATAGTCGGTGTTCCTTGTCGGGTTGCTTGGATACTGTCCGTAGGAAATGCTGTTGCTTCTGAGCACCTCATCTATCTTTGCTCGTTGGAACTTGGCAGTGCTAAAGGATCCAATTCTTCTTCACACAAGTATAAGTTGAGGTGACTCCTCAGAGGACAGGGGTGAGACATTCAAAACCCGCCTGGACATGTTCCTGTGCGCTCTACTGTAGGTGGTCCTGCTCTGGCAGAGGGGTTGGACTAGATGATCTCTGAGGTCCCTTCCAACCTCTAACATTCTGTGATTCTGTGATTCTGTGACTTGCTAAGAAAAACAAGACCAAGGTGCCCTGCTGCAATCACAGCTCCCCTCTCTCCTTTGGCAGCTCCTCCATCCTCTGCCCAGGCAGCTTCTCCGTGACCTGGTGGTGTGTGTAATCTCAGAGCAACACACTATGTGGTTGTGAACTCTGGTTTTTTTTTTGTTTTGTTCTCCAGTTGTCACTTGTGCGCTGCTTACAGAGTAAGATCTGACCTTGAGAAATGAGAGAGAGAAGGGACAGCAGTAGGGAATCCAAGAGTCATGGAAGATAGGGACCAGAGGAGGCTCTTCGGCTTGATCACTGCAGTAAGAGCCGTGGGGATGGGGTATCAAGGAATGCTGAAGAAACCTCTGGTTTCTCAGGGAGCTGCTTGGTAGCTCACAAGAGATTGAAGTTATAGGTAAAATCCAGTCTTTGAGCCTGGAAACAGGGAAGTCAAGGGCAGATTTATCCTGTATTTTGCTGAAGTTTAGGCTGAGAATGCCCAACCTACAGCCCAGGGGCCAAAGGCTGCCACCAGCCCAGTTAATCTGGTCGGAATTTTGCTATCCTCTTTCCTATAAGTTTTTTAGGTGTGAACATGGTGAAAATTAGAGAAATGGTTTCAGGAGTTCGCTGCCTTCTTTCTTGAGCTTTTCTGGCCCCTTCCTTATTGCTTGACTCCACAATTCTTGCAGATTTTTCTAGGCCTGGGCCCTGGAAAAAAAGTGTATTTCTGGAGTATAACTTCACTCTTTTTTCCTTTATTTTTGACATAGGTGATAGCATTTTGACAAATTACCTTTGAAATTGCTATTAGTTACGTAAAGACTACACCAATACATGGCGTTTGCCTGAGTTCTCATTTTTATTTCTGGTTATAATGTTCACGCCAGCCTAATTAAATGCTCTTTTCCTGCTGGAATGCTACATTGTCTCAGCCAAATAATTAGATTGGCTGGTGATCTGTGACGTGCAGTTTCTTTGTCTTTGCATTTGTGGCTTGCTTTTTGGGAGCACAACTTTGTGGCAGGTCTATCAGGAGATGAGGACCGGAGTGCGGTCGGTGACAAATCCTGTCCGTCCGTAATAGAGGGTGGGCACCAGCTGCGGGCGTCTGGAGCTCCCATTGGGGTTGGGCTTTAGAAAATGTTGAGCTGATAGTGTGTGCTTTGTGAAAACAGCTGATGTTTCTTTCTTCTTGTGTTTCTCTTCATTCTTCTTCAAAAAGCAAGTCCTGAATGTTTTATTAAATGAAATCTAATTACCCCGGCTGAATGCAAACCCTTTATTTTATTGAGAAGAATTAAAACTCGGAAAGAAAAGTAATTACGTGGGGAAAATACGCTGTGCCTCCTGAGTAGTGCTGCTTCTTTCAAAGCCCGGGTGTGCTTTCTCTTCTATTTCTTAGCTCTAATTCTTCTTTCTATTTGAGCCAGACTTGAGACAAGGCTGAAGGTAATGGGGAAAGTTTGTGCAGGTTTTGGGGCTCGGTTCTCAAATGCACAATAATGAGCCCAACTCCGAGCTCCCTGAGGAGGAAGCCCGGAGAGCCGAGGTGCACAGAACTTCAGCCGTGCCGTCCGTACGCTGCAAAGCAGATGCTCTGGCCCATCTGCCGCGCTTTTCTAGTGGCATCGCGCGTTTGGCACGGGCTGCCCTGCGCCACGGGGAGCGTTCTCTCCTGCCCAGACCGGGAGGGCACCAGCTGCAGCGTGGGGAGATCATCGATCACCGTGGCACAGGATGCGGGGCGCATGCGCGCCGCGTCGGCCAGACCCCTGCCCTCCCTCAAGATTTGCTGCAGGCCATACACTGATATTTCTTTCTACCTTCTGCTGTCTCCAGGCTGGCACCTGGGTCTTGCCGTCCTGTGAGCAAGGCCCAGAGCTCCCGCACCAGCCATGAGCTCCAGAGGGTTTGGTGCGTGCTGGGACTTCGCTGTTTCCTGTCATGTTTGGTTTGTGAAAGGGTTGCCTGAAGGAAAGCAGGTTCCTCCCAAACAGAGGTGTCCATCTTAATATACGGCATTACCAGGTCATGTTTTCCTTTCCAGACTGGGAGAAAGGCTGCGCCGTTGGTTTCAGTGAGGCATTTTGGAGCAGAAAGACCCGTGGTTGCTGGGGTACCCTGTTTGGTAGGAACTTCAGTCTGAGAGCAATGGGGGCATCAGTTTCAGTAGACAAGTTTATTTTATTCTATACTTTTTATTTTTAAATGAGAGTGTCTTGCACAAAAATGAACGTCTGTCATGTTTAGGCTCCCCCCTTCTGTTTTTGGGAGCGTTAACATGACAGAAGTTGATAACTGAGCTTGTGTAGAAATACTGTTCAGCCAGGGAATTGTTATTCATGTCTGGCGGTGGCACCAAGGCCTCAGTACATGTGCCAGTGTCAGGATTTTGTATAAAGTATCCTCATCCTAACACCCGACCTGATACTGCGCTGGAAGGCTTCAGTCTTAAAATTCTTCAACAAATCTTTTTGCTGTTTCTGAAGAGGATTCAGACGAGATCCTAACTTCCTTGGCTGCAGGTGCAATACCTTAACTCAGGGGAAGGAGAAATCAGTTCCCAGTCCATCCGTTTATGTCTTGGAATTGGGAATATATCAAAGGAAACGTGTAGGCTCACAGTGGGTGATGAGCAGTCTGTACAGCTGCATAATTTACTAAGTCTTCTATACAATGCGATGTAGTTAGAGAAGCCAAAAAGATCAAGAGAAAAAAAATATTGTCTTTCCTACCAATAAACAATACGCAGCTATATTGTTTTTTATTATTAAGGACATTCCTTTTAGAAAACTTGGCAACACTCGTTTGAGTTTTTATTCTACCTAACGTTATTTATAGACCCTAAATAAGCTTCATCCAAACTTTTCCTTGGATAGGTAAGCGGTCACTTCAGATAAAGCCAGAAAGATGGGTTAGAAAATGGAAAAGAAATGGATTACTTTGGGATTTTCTTTTTCAAGTACCATTTTAAAAAACTTATGTACTCAAAAGCTTTCTAAGAATCATTAAATATTTAAAGTTAGTTCATTAGCAGTAAAAAAAAAAATAAATTAAGAATTTAAGGCTTCAAATCCTTTCATCTGCTCTGATGTGAACTCGAGTGTTTAATCATCGAGACCCTTGGCTGCCTGCTGCTGGTGCACCTGTCGGCTCTCCTTCCCAGCGCCGAAAGCGCGGTAAGTAAGGATAATTTTTCAAACTGACAGTCACTTCTGAAATCAGTTCTAGTGTGTTGGGATGAATCTACAAAACGTAAAGCATACGATTTTAAAGGAATGTGAAAAAAATAAGCATTAAGAGAACAATTTGATTCGGAGAGCTCCTTGAGCGTATAATTTGTGAGGTTTTTGCTATGTTCTGCCTTTCATTTTCAGTGGATGATGCTGGTTCAGGCTGAGTCCTGCCAAACTTGACACACGCAGTTGGCTTTCCTGAAACAGAAGTGTGTGGTCGTGCGTGTTTAACCTCTGCTGCTCTGAGCACCTTGCTCTGTGTGGTACGGGAGGGGAGAAGGACAATAAATAACCGCAGACAATGGAAAAAACAGACCCCAAAGTGCCCTTGACTGCAGGAGAAAGGCTGGCATGTGAAAATATTTCCCCATTACTGCTTGCTGAAGTAAACGAGAGACAGAAAGTGTATGGATTTGTGTTCCTTCCTCATTATCTGCTCCTATTTCTGACGAGAACATCCCCAAACTGCATTGTAGGCAAAACCCCCGTGGTGTGCCAGGGCTCGGAGCCGCTAATGAATGCTGATACAGGAGAAGTGCTCCAGTCGTTTTTTCATGTGAGTGGGATCGACGGTAGGTCACAGACACACATGAAAAGGAAGGCAGACGTTTAAAGAGAATGATTTAGTGAGATAATTTGTATGATATTTTATTCCTTTCATACGCAAAAAGCAAAGCCTCTGAGAAAATGTAAATGGGCGAAGAGACTGCAACAGTCTGTGTCTGGGAGGCTGCAAGACTCTGTGCAGGAGGGTGACATTTGCATCAATTAGATAGCCATCCCATGAGATAAGCAGCCTTTTGGCCGAGTTTCAGAGGGCAGGAGCGCTGCTTTTCCCCCCCTTCCCTTCCCTTCCCCTGCCCTCCAATCTAATGTAGGAAAGAGGGAAACCCAAGATTTGGGGCATGCCACTCTCACTCAAGCCTGGCACAGTGAAGAATTGCATACTGGGAGCCCCATCTTAAGTCAATAACTGGTCAGATCTTCATCTGGCACCGATTACTTAACCCCACAGAGGTCACCATAGCAGGACATAGGTGGGTGGCTGGGTCCGGTGCTGTGTCCCCCAATGGGTGGAATGGATTTTTAACCTCTTAATGGCCATTCCGAGATCTCCTCCTGCGCTGTAGCTCTGCTCTCCAGTGTGCAGCAACTGCAGTTGCCTGCTCTAAAGAGACCCAAAGGTGGGCCACAGTACCGAAGGAAGGATGCAGCTGGCTAAACCAGTTTTGTAATTAAAGCTATTTATGAAAGGCCACCTGAAAAAAAATAAGGGGTGTATTTAAAGCTGAGATTCT
Source organism: Trogon surrucura (assembly GCA_020746105.1). Classification (NCBI taxonomy): domain Eukaryota; kingdom Metazoa; phylum Chordata; class Aves; order Trogoniformes; family Trogonidae; genus Trogon; species Trogon surrucura. Next base: position 26,285,521 of record CM036625.1, on the reverse strand, counting down.
GTTATGTCTTCCTCTTTAATTAATACTATTTATGGTGAAAATGGGTGCCCAGTTTTTATGAAAAATTGCTTCCTTAGCCTTCCTAGAGAGGGAAATGTCATTGCAATTACTGCTTTCACATTTTGCAAGGTTTCCTGTTTGCGCGTGTGGTCAAACCACTTTTTCCCCAAACAAAACCTGCGTGCCGGAAGCATCACGCAAAGCAGCTGCAGGTTCGTATTTAGTGCTTCGAAATCTTCAAGTCTCCTTGAAAACGCGAAGGTGACTAGTCCTATGATTGTGTCCCTCGTATCTGTAACTCAATACAAAATTCAAAGTTATCCTGATTTAGAATTTTTAATGATGGCAACAATTACATTTGGCTTACAGTTAATGTCTGCGCTCCGCATCAATATGCAGGTGAGCTAAGTACAGGGCTGCCTCGCGCTTCGAAATGATTGCAGCACTTAATGTGGAAGAGCTGTTCCTGAGAGATACCGAGAGCCGTTGTGCCTGCCGACTGCAGCGCGTGTTCTAGGAGCTCATTGCTTCCCGAGGAGCTACCTCAGAATCTCACTGGATCAGGACCTGAAAACCTTCAGAAGCGTTCCCCGCGCACACACTGGGGAGGGCCTAAAATCACCCGTCTTCATCACAGGGCACCACTTATCTTCCGAGCATCTGTAAGGACCATGTAAAACCCAAACATCCTGGGCTAGAGATGGGCATGGCTTTGGCGACAGCAAGAGATCTCTGGTGATTCATGTGAACTGCAGATCTCGTACTACCTTTAAACAAAAAAAAAGAAAAAATGGAGAAAATTTCTTCTGTGACAGGTAGCAGCTTGTTCTGTCCTCTAACGAATTACACAGTGTGCAAGGCTGAGATGAGTTGCCAACACTTAGATTTTGTTGAAATGACGATTGTCATAACTGATCAGGGTACGAGTACTAAGTCTAACCTTACCTAACCTTCTCCAAATCTTGGAGTATAGATGGAGATCTGAAGGAGAAGAAAAGCAAAGCTGAGACCACAAACAACTTCATGTGTCTGCAGTTATCAAAAGTAACTTTTTCAAAGTTCTTGAACACAAATCTGAAACTATTATTCTTGAAACGGCTTTACAAAGATTTAGGGTTTGTGTTGTGGCTTGTTTTGTGTTTTTTTTCAAAAGCTGAAGAGGCATGAGCAGAAGTGAATAAGAAAGTTCTCATAAATAACTGAGTTTTATCTGTTAATAAAGAATGAGAGCTGGAGCTAGGCTGTATCTGTGTTACGCAGATGGGATGGTTTAGCCATTTTTATTAAAAGTCAAAATGTGTGAATTACAAATATATGCAGAGACAATCTCGCAAAGGATATTAAAAATCCTTGCAAATGTTTCTGGCATGAGAAAATCTTAAAAAAAAAAAAAAAAGCGTGAGCTTTCCCCCTGAGCAATAATGACAGTTTAAAGTAATGGATATCTGAGGGAATGATCTGGTATTGCATTTGGGGAAAGTGAATAGGAGAATAAGAGGTGAATAGGAGAGGGTGATTATTTACTGTTTCTCACAATATTGAGGACAAAGAAATGCACAATGATGTGATCGGGTATCAGATTTAACTACTAAAAGAAAGTACTTCTTATGCACACCAGGTAATTACATCTTGGAGCTCATTGCCGTGGTAGAGACAAGATACAGTAAGGTTTTTTAAAAAAAAAAAATTAAAATTAGCATCTGGTAGCTTTCAGTCATGGTGCAGAGCACAAGCTTTCTTTCCAGTGGACGGGACAAGGTCCCTGGTGTGGGAAGGGTCACACCTCGGCTGCCTTGGCTCCTTTGTGAGGTCCCCATGGCTGGCAGCTCTTGGAGGTGGGCTGCTGAATGGGGAGGGCGCTTGGCCTTAAGATCAATCCGCACTCGTTTGCAGTGTCCTGGGCACCTGGATAGCGCAGTCAATGTTTTCAGCCTGTGTCTGAGACGGGCACTGTGTGCTGTGGGGGCATACAGCATTCCCGTCACACAGATAATGGTTGCAGCCTGCATGCGCTACTACTTGTATGCAATAAATAACAAAAATTAAGGATAATTGACTTTCTTTAAAAGACAGTGTCTTTTCTTACTATATATTTATTTTTTTTATTCCCCAGCCCAGGCAGCAGCTGAACTAGAATGCACTAACTTCATCATCTTTTTTTCTATTAGGCTTTGTGATAGCGTTACTAAATTTCCATCGCAAGCATTAGACTAAATGCAAATGTAGAGCTCTCCGTGGAATTATGTTTAATCCTATAAGCTAATGCAAAAGATAGCAATGCCATTGATGCTATTTTTAGGGACACAGCCTAGAAGTCTATAATTTTTTTAGAGATGTTATCAAACACCAGAGGAATTTTACAAGCGCCACCAGTGGGCAGGCTCATTTCCCCGTGTGTTTGTGGGACTGACTCTGACGATGCTCCAAGTATCCCGGTTCAGCACCTGTTTAATTTTTCTCCCATATCCCTCTGACTGTTGATTTTTGAGGATGGTTTCAGGGACTTCGGTCTCTCTGTATTATCTTTGCTACTTGATAAAGAGCAGGAGACTTCTCCTTCTGCCTTCCGTACTGATGGGAAGTGCTTAGCTGAGATGTTTCTCAGCCCTCTGGCATTGAACTGGATCCGCGTTGGACCATTTTTCCACACGTGTGTGAGTGTGTACATGCACAAATATATCCAGGTAGCTTCCATATGCCCATCCGTGTGTGTATGTACACACCCACAGAGAAACTGTGGCATTCGTCAGCAGGAAATATTTTTTAGCACGTGAAAGCAAAGCAAGATCCTTATTGCCATAAATCTGCAGTATCAATCTGTACTATTACTGTTTATTGCTACGAATCTACATTGGCAAGGCTTTTATTATACATCATCTTGTGATTTCTTTTTTTCAAGTGTTTACATTGTGTATTTTGAGAGATAATAATGTAATCTTCACGCCATGCTGAACTTTCCCTGAATATTTCTTCAGAAGAAGCTGTTATCAGCGGACTTTCAAGATTTTAATTCCTTTTTCTGCTTCAAAAATATCTGACACTTCAAAATAGCAATCAAGAACTTCAAACTACAAGTCATGAGTCATGTTCAAATCCTATTAGTTCCCCTAATATCATTCTGATTTATGGATTGAAAGCCCCCTGTTTCTCACATTCTCCATTTAATTGAGAGTGCCTGAGATGCCAGAAACTCTTGTTGTGAACAAGCCAATAACTTCAAGCTACGTTCAACAGAAAATGCAGTCTACCCTGCTGCAAAATCCTATAGATCTGAATTTTGAATTCATCCGACCTCTGGCAAATGAACTGTGGGAAGTCTGCTTAGATAATGAATATTAACAATCAGTAAAATTTGTAGCAGTTCTCCTTCAGTGATAAGGATTTGGTTGAAGCCACTTCGGTGATAGTGAGCAGATCAAATGGAGACAGTATTATTGAACATACGTTCTGGACAGCTTAATATTTCTTTTGCTGTGTGAAAACCACAATGTCTTTCTACTCTTGTGTCACCATAACAAAACTTGTCTATTCGGTTGTATTCCCTATAATGATAGTGCTGTAAGAGTGTAAAATAAGTCAAAAGCTCTTCTTCAACAGGTGGGAATTGTTTCAGATTACAGCAAAATGGAGAATTAATCTCAATGCCCAAACATCTCATAATTTGTTTTCATTTCCTGATTTTCTTACATGATAATATCCATGGTAGCTGTAAGATATCCAGTAAGTCAGTAAAGATGAGACTTTTCATGTTTTTCTGGTGAGAACTGATTTGCGCTTGGGACCATAGACATATTCCTCATGAAGTCGTAGGTAGATCAGACACGTGGCGCTGGTGAAGAACCACAGCCAGGGCTGCAAGAGATGGTTGGTGCTTTTTCCTGTGTTCCACAGAAAAAGCTGCTTTCTTCAAGAAATGGATGAGGAACCACCAAAAAAAAAAAAAAGGAAAGGAAATGGGGAAATACCTGTGTTTTGAGTGTTCCTGGTGTGCAGCAGAGCTTCTGCCTAGAGTCTTTCCTGACCAGTCTTAGCTTGCTCCCCAGTGCTGATCTACCAGAAGGTAGATGTGTTGAGTCTAAGATCCGGATCCCACCAAAGGATTCTTTTTTTAAAATTTTATTTTTAAATTTTATTTCTCAGTTACCTTTCATGCAAGCATCGGCTTTTTGCTCAGGCTCTGAATCGGTGTGGTTGCGAGTCTGGTGGCTAAATAATAACTGCAGTTAAGTTACTCGATGACGAAAGTGATCAGCAGTAAAAGCTGGGGTCGCTTTTGCCATTCTGTATCGTCAGGTGTTTGGGAAGGAAACTCGATGGATCTTAAAGCTGGACTCGATGATCTTAAAGCTCTTTTCTAACCTAAATGATTCTATGCGGGGAAAAAAAAAAAAAAAAAAAGAAGAAAAAGCTATGGCTGCTTTGAAAAGTCTCAAACCAGAAAATGTCAAAACAGCATGGTTGAAGTGCACTTTAATGAATGTGAATAATACAAACCCTATTTCTGTAGACAGGCTTTTCGGCTGAATAGTCTCTTCAGTCTACTGCGTTTCATTTTGTTAGCTTATCGCTGACATTTTAACCAATCCTTCCCAGGGTCCATCTGGTGGCCCATCTGTCTTCAGCATCTACAGTTCACTCTGTGACAAATGACGTATAGACTATTAAAGAATAACAATTAGTTAAAACATTGAACAAAAAGGTTACATAAATTGCATATTTCTGTTAACAAACAGTGGCACGCCAAGGCAGAAGAATTTGGCAAGTCAGACGGTAAAAGTCTACTTTATATCACAGAGCAAAACATATTTAGGTCAAATGATTTACTGTGATTTTTTTTTTTTTTTTTCTCCTCTACCCCTCGGGTCTTTTGCATAACAGATGTTGGCTGTGCAGTGTTTTGGTTGTGCAGAACCTTTTTGGTACGGCAGTGCTCATGATAAAGGTCAGATTTACATGCGGAGGGAAATACCCAAATTCTTCATCGGCCAAACGTTTGTCATTCACCACACGTTACTTCAGGATAATCACCTTGACGCAGGGAATTTATAGGACCCTTCTCATTGCAAACAGCAAATTTCCTGTGCAGCCCCAATGTGAGCCTAACACTTGTCCCACCTCTTCTGGGTGGAAGCAATCTCCCCCCTGATGCGGGGACGCTGTGCGAGACCACAAGAGGAGCAGGTTAATGACTGAACTTGGTTCGTTTGACTCCTGAGTCTCTTTGCAAAGTTTGTGCCTGTGCACAGGGAGAAGAGACCACGGGGGGAGGCCCCAGCACTCCGCGTGTCAGACAGACGGTGGAGAAATTGCCCAGGGGTCTGTTGGCAAAAGGCAGCGCAAGAAGAACGGTGACAGGAGGCTGAGAAAGATGAAAAAGAAAAGCCAGGGCAAGCGGCAGAAGGACGACCTTTTCCCATGGCGCCGTCTCTGCAGCAGCGTGGCTTGGTAGCTCAGCAAGTCTCTTTGGGTTATTTCGTGCCAAAAAGTGGCATCCATCCAAATTCCTTACCTGTCACTGGTGCGTTCTGGTAGGTGCAGCTTTCCCACCTGTTGGGCCCCTTGAAAAGAATGTTGAATGTTTAATGAGTGCTTCTGACCTGGGAAAATGTGACTGGACTTTGCAAGCGCAGCCCCGCTGTAACGGAGCTTGGGCAGCAGGTGGAGAGGACAAATCACATCCATAAACTTGCAGAGTTACATTTTTCATATTTTAAGACCTTTTCTAAAATAGATCCCTTTCCCTTTCCCTTTCCCTTTCCCCTTTCCCCTTTCCCCTTTCCCCTTTCCCCTTTCCCCTTTCCCCTTTCCCCTTTCCCCTTTCCCCTTTCCCCTTTCCCCTTTCCCCTTTCCCCTTTCCCCTTTCCCCTTCCCCTTCCCCTTCCCCTTTCCCTTTTCTATCCTTCCTTTTCCCTTTTTTTTCATTTTATTATTCAGAACCCCACAATGAATTGGGAAAGAGGTAGATGAGATGTCTTTTCTCCCCCACTGTCATTCCAACCAGATAACACTTAGAGAGCATGCATGGAGCACTCTGTTCTTAAAATTACTGTTTCCTGATGGGAAAGAAGAGTGGTTACTGCCCTGAGTCCTAGGAGGAAGGGATTTTTAGCCTAAGCTTTCAGAGATTAAATTATTATTTATTGTTATGGTTGTTTTTGTTATTATTAAGAAGAAACATGTTTTAAAACCCTGCTCTACTCTGATTTATCCTGTGGGCAGTGGCAGGATATGTATAATTTTGCATGTGGAGTAGACATAATGTTTTTATGGATGTGACAAATTTTTCTAACGATGCAAAATCAAGTTACTCTTGGGTAGGGATTGCAGGAATGTTAAAGAATGTCGACTGCCCTGGCAAAATGGTAGTGATTGGAAATCAGCACTGACAGACAAAACTATTTGCATTATTGGCAAATTGTAGACTCTTTTTTGCAGTAAAAGTTTATCAAACTATGCTGCAGAATGTCCAACCACAGCAAGACCTGTAGTTCATGGGCTCCAAGTGACGAGGAGCATGTACTCCACAGTAAATATTGATGACTTGTGCCCAGTAACAGATATCCCAGTAGTAAACTGCATTATTTTAGAATTTTCCAAAACCTATTAAAAGCCTTAATTCTTTTAAGAACAGGGTGAATTATGTGGCTGTACAAATACTGGTGAAATACTTTACTCATTCAGTTTCTACAGTCGATAGTTGACATAACATTTGTTCTCCCTTTGTTGATTTTTTTTAACAACCTAATGCAGAGTGCCTAAATGTTGCACTTAATTTATTTTTCTGCTTGAATGATGAATGCCAATTTGTCTTGAGGCAACAATTCCAGTGTGCTATCAGATAGTATTCCTCTCTCAGCAACAAATGCACAGTATTTTTGAAAAAAAATACGCAGTAACATTAAGAAAAAATCACCACTTTTACAAGAAAAGTTTTAGAATAAAACTTGAAAAGTGTCAAAATTGCCATAATGGCTTCTGTATCTATTTGAAGAAATGATGATCAGACCTTACATATTATGAATGAGATTTTGTTTTGATTTTCTTTTTCGATTATGTTTTTTGTGGATAGAGAGTGCCTCCTCTAGCATTGTTTTTGGTCTTCAATACTAAAGCAAAGTGAATGAATCCTCCATCTGTAGACCCTGCCGTGGTTGCTGGGCAGTCACACTCCATTTCACTCTGTTCGATGGGGTTGGGTACAAGTGGCACTGAGCTCTGATGGCAGAAGGGGTTTGGGCAGCAAGCTCTGCTGGGCTGTAGAAGGAGATACTCATAATGCCCATCAGGATCCTCAAAAATCAAGGTCTAAGTTACCCTTCCCCGGTCCAAATCTAACCATTGTGGAGCTGCTGCGCTTCTGTTCCCCTTCATCCATGCCCTCACTAAGAAGGTTAGGCTTTATTGTTTTATTTTTTTGCCTTTGTTGCCTGTAAAGGTGCCCAAGTGATAGTCTTAGAGGATAGAATCCCCTTTCCAGTCACAACGCAAATAACCACCTGTGGAACGGCAGTGCAGGTCTTCATCTTGACCTGCAAGGAGCTGCAGGAAAACCAAAGACTGCGGCGTTTTCAGTTCATCCTCGTTCAGACAAGGTTGCCACCTGTGGTACCCAGGGCACCTGGCAGTGACGTCGTATCACGGCCAACCTGTCCTCCCCAAGAGAGCCCCCAATTTCTGCATGTGTTTTTGCAGCTGACGCAACATCTCTGGTATATTCTGAAAGTTTTACATTTTTTTTTCTGATTTGAAACAAAAGGCTTTCTTTTTTTTCCTATGGAAAGAATAAGATTATTCCTTTCACAAAAATACGATTTTGGAGCAAGGAAGGAAAAGCTATATTTTCTTAGTAGCTTGAAATGTATCTCTGTAAGGTTGAACGCTTCAAATTGGTAATGTTAGAGTATGAAGTAGTAGAACTTCCAGCAAAATTGTATTTTCTGAGGAGGAAAATAGAAGCACTTCTTTTGGTTTGCAGATTGTTTTCCTTTGTTGCCGACACCGTTGACTTAGAAAGCCCTTCAGCCGTTGGTGGTGTTCGGCGGGGGCAGTGGAGTGGTGCTGAGCAGAGAGGGAAGAGCAGGCTGATGTTACAGCGGCAACTGTTCCTGGCCATTGCTGATCTGAGGGAGATTCAAACTGACAAAATAAAGACAAAACGCCGTGGGCTGTCATATCGTCCAGCGTTGTCCACGGCATGGCAGGCTGGGTGAGGGCATACCAGTTCTCCTTGTGATTCCCAGTCTGGTGCTCTGCTCCGTCCTCATGACACCAGTTCCTCTAATTTAGGAAGACACTGATTTCCTTTAATGCTTAAAACTGTTTCTCTACCATCTGGGTTAGACCAGCTATCAACACAGCGTGTGTGGTATTTCCCTGTGTCGTACACGGTTTTACGGTTTGTGTTTTTCAGTAAACTCAAACGCTTGCTGCAGGTTTGGTGCTCTGTTTTCACAGAGCTTGTTGCCACAGAACCTCTTCTTTCAGTCGACTTTCAGCTGCTGTAATCGGGTAGAAATATTGACTCTCTTGTGGTTGCAGCAAGGGGCTTGGGTAACACACAGCACTGGAACATCAAATATAATTGATAATCCCATTTAAACAAAAGCGGATCTCCCGGTGAAGAGCTCTTGTCTATAGCAGAGATATTTGTACAAGTATTAGTGTATAAAACAGTCCTGAAGACAGTTTATTTTTTCTTTATTCCGAAATACTTCCAGTCGTTTGAAAGCTTTTCTCCTTGCTGTCAGTTGATCTTGCCACTGAGCTGATTTCAGGAGTGCTCCAGACAGTTTCTTCCTGGAACAGCTTTGACAGCACGTCCAAGCAATTTTTTTAAGTCACCGTGCTAAATAAATAGCACAGGGTTTGGTCATTCGGGCTCGGCTTTATCTGCATCTCCTTTCTAATCACATCAAAAGGCCACCTAGGTGTCTCGCTTTATAATGTTGCAGATAGTAAGATCCAGATTCAAGAAGCCAGCGGGCGCCTCACATGAGCCCTGTAGATGGCGTCAGGTTTGGGAGAGTGCAGTGACTTGTCAACAAAGCCAATGGGTCCCGTTATCCATTCCCTGGGCGCGTTCAGCACCATCCTGATGTTTGTGGAAGCCCGTCAGATTCCTAAGCAGGAAAGTCATCGTCTTCTTTTTTTCTTGCTTTCCTTCTGTCTTTGACCTTACTTCACACTTGGTTTGCTCCTTTCTTTGATAAAAATAGCTTGGAATCTGACCTTGAAGTCCATGTGGATTCTGTGCTGGTCAGCAGGGAGCTTCCATCAGCCTAAGAGGGGAAACCCGTCTTTCTCCATCAGTTTGGTTCAAGCTAGCTGTGCAAATAGCTTGCCCAGCTTCTGGACAAAGTGGATTCATCTAGATTTTGCCCACTGGGGTTAATCGCTGTGTGACGGGATGTTTCCTGTGACCTCCACAAACATCGAGTAAGGCTGCGATGTGTGGGGGACAGTTGTATTTGGAAGGGAATTCAGAATGAAGTCACGTTGGCAAGAGCCTTACCAAGCTGTCCTGTTGATGTCCAGAGCGCTGCTCTACTGAGAATGCCCTTCTGGGTGAATTATTTGCTACTTTATGTAGAAAAGGTTGTGTAAGATCAAGGAGGGGAGGAGAGGGACACCACACACTTGAGAAAACAGCATGAGTGGAACAACGATCTATGGAAACACTGCGGCCTCTGTTTAAAGGTAGGGCAAATACATCCTGCAGACCTCAGAGATGCTTTGAGATTTTCTGCCTCGGCAGAAGGGAAGGGTGCTTGAAGAGCACAGAGCGTACTTACTCAAGCAAATGGTTGGCTATCGCCTACTTTCTTGCAGAGTCCGTAGCTGGAAGATCACCTTCCCATGCCTCGACGTCCTTATTTATATTGTGAAAGGTCTTAAAATTTTGAGATTTCCACATGCAAAGAGAGAAACAAAATCTTTCTGCATTGGAGTGAAACTCACTATTACTCAATTTCCTGGAAACAAAAGTTCTCATCCAAGGGCAGTAGAATCGAAGTGTCTAAACACAATTGATCGGCTTCCCTTTGCAGCTGGGAGCTTTGGCTCTTTGCCTGGCGGGCTAACAAGAAGCTCAGAGTTTGAAAGATTTCGATGAGACTGATTCAGGCACAGCTCCTAAGGCCCTGGCACTTCTCAACACCGAGAAGCCGAACTGGCAAGAAATCGAGGTTTGAAGAGTCAATAGAATTGACTCTCCTCCTCAAAACTTTTCAGTTTTCAAAGGAGGACGTTCGTTCCATCAGAAAAGTCAGAAGTATGCTTTGGGGAAGGGGAGGAGGGAGAAGAAGTTCACTTTTTCCCTTCTGCCTTCAAAAGCAACGGGCCAGAAAGATGTTCTCGTCAAGTGAGCGGGGACTGAGTCATGGGGAACTGGATTAAGAAAACTATTTTGAGAGGGAGCGGAGAAGGTTGTCAGTGTGGTGTTCTCTGCAGATGTGATCTGTCTGTTACGTGCTGGCTGCTTCTTTCTGGGTCGAGAAGGAAAACTCTCTGGACTAGAGGTTTCTTTTCTTCCAAGAAGGTCCAGCCCCTAGGACAAATCTCATGGTCACCTTCCTTTTTTTACTTCGGCTTAAATTTTCAGGAACTATTGGCCATTATAGCTGCATTGTAATGAAGCAGATTGTAAACTATGCACAGACTTGAACTTATTCTGTAAAAGTGTGTGGTTAATACAAGGTTCAGGCATAGTGGGTGTGAAAGAGAAGAGAATTTCATCCGGTGGGTGTTTATCAAGCATCATTTGAAATTCATTTTTTTGCCATTTGGAAATGTTACCCTTGTAATTCTCCTGGTTTTCCAGACACAAAGAGCAAACAGGTATTTTCTATGCGAGTTAGATTTATTTGATTAAGAAACAACAAGCCCTGGGGTTTGTAGCGTGTTGGCTTTGCTACACACACCCAGGTTTCTTTTACAATGAAAATAGTTTCTAACGTTCTCTTCATATCTCATTTCCAGGCTTACTTGGTGCAAAAGAGCCCATAAGTGTAGTGTAGCAGAAGTGGAATTCCACATATTTGCGTAACAAAGCATCATTAGTTTTCATATTTCAACTGGAAAAATGTGATACATCTGGTTTCCCGTATCACACGTCACATTCACGCTTTGTTTTTCTAAGTGTTGTTTACATTGAAGCTTTCTGTGTAAAAAACATCATAGAATTGTAATTAATATGCACAACTATTGACAAAAATTGCTGGGCTTTGTGCTTTGATTTGAAATCCCAGCTCCTCAGACTTACAAACGCAGCCACTCGGGGTTTTTTTTTTTCCTGTGTTTCCTGAGGGTGAGCGACACGATGTGTTTTCCAGCCCTGGCACCGTTTTCTGGGAAATGGGTCAAACCGAAGGTGGGGCCGAGTCAAACGGGAGAGGACGGGTGGGTGGGTGGGTGGGTGCTGGGGGCGGGAGCCACCGTTGCCATGGGGACGGGAGCATCTCGCCGGGCGCTCGGGGAGATGAACGAGTTGCTTGTCTGGTTGCAGAAAACAGATCTGAAGGAGCTGCTCTTCAGACTGAGCGAGCTACGCTGGTATTGCACATCTCTGTCTGAAAAATTAAGATCTGCTTTACCTTCTTTTTCCAATAAAAAAAGGATGGAACTGTTCAGCATCCAGATGGCGATTAAGGCAAAAGCAGAAAAGCAAGGTGAATGGGAGCGTCTGACCTCAGCACGTCCTTCAGCGGGACTTGGAGTATTCCTCCTCCTGCTTATCAAACCTCCATTCACTCGCACACAAGGTTTTTCTCTTTTAAAAAAAAAAATTAAAGACAACTCAAAATAGAAATGGCACCAAAAGCCAAAGAGGTCTGTGGAAAAATCTCACTGGCTTACGTCGGCTTGACTTTATTTTTAGATCTGTAAAGCATTTCTTGCCTTTCTGCCTTGTGTCAATGTCAGCAAACCTCCCTGAGACGCTCCAACTCTAGTCCCTGTTTGTTATTAGCATGGAGATAGGAGCATTAGGGAGAATTTGGGTTGTGATTCTGTGCCGTGGGACGCTGTGATTCGAGAAGTCTGAGAGAGTCAGAGATCCTGCAAATAAGTCTCCTGTTAATCTTAGAAAACTATTTCTGCATGCCAGGCAGATTAATGCTAATACTTGTGCAATGAGAAGACTAAATCTCCGAGACCACACATTCAGCTTCTAAGGTGTCTGCAGGTTCTTATTATGTCTTCGCTTATTATGTCAACTCCAGCTTGACACCTACAATTTGCCTCCAGAATTGTCTTTGCATCAGACAGCGCTACGTTGCTTACTGCATACGTGTTCTATATTTGTGCACGTTTCCTAAGGTGGATTAGTAGTTACTGTGAGCAGATAGAAAAATATGGTAACTTCTCAGTTCTGACAAACGCGTGCCGCGGGCCAACAGCATCTGCAGCTCCTCTGCTGTGGTGATGGGCTCTTTAGAAATCCGGGGAGACAGAGAGAGATCAAAGAGCGTGCTTTGACTTAGCTTGTAGTTCAGAAACCAAAATGGCACACAGAGCCTGCATCCTGCAGTGGCAAAACCTGTGATCTGATTACTGGCCTCTGCTCGACGAATGTGTGCCCTGAGAAACAAATCAAAGCCCTGCTGCGGGCACAGGGGTGACCAGGAGGCAGAACCTCTTTCCCGGGCTAGCAGAAGCGCGGGACGTTGCCAGCATAGTGTGAAGGGTGCCTCGAGTTTAAATAATGGGTAGTTTTGAGTACCAAGGGCTTCCCCAGGTCTGCCCCGCATAATAAACACAAGTGGAGAGGACCCTGGAGTGGTGAAGGTCGCTCCTGGTCATCACAGTCCCCAGTCATCACTTTCTAGGAACTCAGCAGGCTCTGACTGCTGGGGAGTTCGGGTCCACTGTGTCTATAAGGAGGCCGTTGCGTGTAGCATGTCATTGCTCTGGTTAAAAACCTTCTGTTGACATCCAATTTTCAGTTTATTCAGGGAAAGCTCACGTTGCTTTATTCTTGTGCCAGCATCTTCTATTTTCACACAAAGAGATCTCTCCCCTTCCTGGCATTCATCCCTGTGATGTATTTATAGACACTAATGGGCTTCTCTCCTTTCTCGGCTTTCATTTGTTAGCAGGAGCAAGTCAGGCTTCACCAGTCCCTTCATTTGAGAAAATTATAGGCAGCACTGCAGTCAAAGCTGTTCGGCATTGCGTGTTCTTCCCCACAGCGTTACCTGCACGCTTTTAACGAAGTAGACGGTGGCGTCTCTTTGTTATTGTCACAAGTGTCGCTGGCAGCTTGTTGTCACCTGACGTTCAGATTGTGTGCCCATATGCTTCCCCGTCACTTCTACCCTGGTGAGCTCTGGGTTTATATCCTGAGGTTTTCTTTTTTATTAGGCCATTATGAGCTGATGTTTTATGATACTGAATTTCATTCTGTTTCTATCACTCTAATTCTTTCTGTCTGACCTTCCAGTCGTCTTCTGTTGCTGATAGAGCCTAAATTTGTGTCACTGGCAAAGCTCATTGTCATCCCCTATTTATCCATTTCCCTTGCTCTCTTACAATTAGTTTTTCAGACTCACCTTCTTCATCTCAGCTAATGAACTCCAGTGGGGTGCTCCAATGAGCTCCAGATAGTCTAGATCTTTCTTTGGCTTAGAAAATCAGTTCTTATCAAAGAAACCTAGATGAAGCCAAACTAATCTGATAATGGCCTGTCATTTCTTGTCCAATCCACTTGGAATTTGGAACTGGAAATAACTCAATTCTGCCTGTTCCATTTTCTCAATGTGGTACGTTCATCTGAGTTGTATTTCTGTGCAACTCCTGGTCATTTCTGTATCCTAGTTCCTGAGGCGATCTGTTTTGTCTCCCATATTCTATTCATTTGGCCCATGCTTCTCTTTATTTCCTGTCTGTACCGTGCCAGATGTATGTTTTTTGATTAACTAAATACCAAACTCTTCCTGTGGCAAATAGTCGGTGTGGTATAATTGGCAGATTGGTTTTTTTTTCCGAGGATGATGCCTCTCCCCAGTGCTCACAGAGCCTAGTTGTGGCTAACAGCTGGGGCAGCACAGACTCTGTGCCCCATCCACGTGTGAGCAGAGGATGATGATGGTAGTCGCACGCTGCCAAAGAGCACTGAGTTTTGATTTTCAGATGAGGATAATTGCAAATCTAAACTATCTATGTTAATGTTTCACATATTTAAGTAGTTGTTTATGAATATGGATTAGCCCAGCCAGTGAATATTAACAATGACAAATACCTTGTGGTGTTCTGCACCGTTTATCAACAGGCATTCCAAAATCCATTGCGGTTTTAACCTTATGATTTATACAAACTCTGCGATATGCACAGGAGCCACTCCGTAGCAAATTACAGGCAAAACAAATCAGCAAATTAAGTGTAGTAATTAATGTATTCAAGCTTAGTAGCAAGGTCACATGAAAGTAATAGACTTTACGGAGGAGAGTTGCCCACGTTAGAACTCAGCATCTGCGGACTGCCCTCTTTTTGCAGCAAGTTAGCTGCAATGATGATTCCCTGAGGTTTTAATGGCTGCAAACAGCCCAATAACGCTGGTTTCCAGCGCTGGGGAAGCATTGCTTTCCACTCCACCAGGCTTTGGTCAACCTTCTGGTGGTCTTTTGAGGGCCAGCCCTGTCTGTTGACCCACGGGACCAGATTGAACCTCCTGAGTGCCACTAATCCTCAAGAGGAAACTCAGGCTTGTCCTTAAAACCCATGTGTATTATTTTGGAAAGGTTTTGGTACCAAAACTATGCTGAGTGGAAGTCAACTGAACCAGTTCCTTCTAAATGACTGAAGAGTGGATTTTTCAGTTATTTTAAATGTTAATTATTTTTTCATCTTCGGAAGGAAAAACCTTGTTTTACCATTGCTGATACATGTTGATACCTGAAGATACAGGGAAAGAGAAAACTGGGATATGAGTGAATTGGTGTCTGAGTTTATGTCTATAAACCCCAGAAGTTACATGGTATTTATCTTACCTCGGTCCAAGTTATTTTTTATGATTCGAGAGTGTAGTATCACCATTGCTGTCTTCCTAGAAATAAAGCACTGCAGTCTTTTGCTGTGGTGGTGGAAGCTAATTCTCCTGGAGACCGTGACAACAGAGAAACAGAAACGGTGAAGTGTGGCTTTCAAGTGAACTGGATGCTTTCCAGGTTTCTGTGCAGGACACCGCCGAAGTGTCTCGACCAGAGAATTCTAACGGAGCCTGAGACTGTGAGCTTTCTGTTAAGGCAGAACAGGGCAACTTGTCAAAGGCTGTCGAGGATAAAACTCAACTGGGTGCTGTGAGAGACCAGGAAATCGTCATTCAAGCTGCCTGAAATCTCACTCCTGAAGAAATATCAAGATGTTAAAGGGCAGGTGTTGTGCTTATAATTGTAGAGCACTGAGGGAACTTGTATGGAGACTAGACCAAGAAGAAAATCTAGATATGGTAACTTTTTCTGCTTATGTGGTTCTAGAGATCTTGGATGTGAATGACACCGTGGTAAGAACCAGAAAAGTAAAAAAAACCCTCAAATCTCCAAGTGTCACAAGGCAGCCAAAGACCACGCTGGACACGGGAAACCCAAGGAGAACCTAAGATGAGTTTTCCAAGAGCTGATGTTTACACCGTGGCAGTCAGGGCCAGCTAAGCAAGAGACAAACGCTGGTGCTGCAAGCACATTTAATGTACGGCAAAATAGAACGTTGCTCCAATTCTTGCAGAAGAAGACAAGGTTTATCTCTTGTCGTTATAAACATATTCAAGATTTGCTTACAAAGAAAAAAGAACTGATTGAAAAATACAAGAACACAGATCAATTTTCCAACATTTTCTCATCTGTGAAAAACGCAGTCACCAAATTCTTTTTCCTCACTTAGTGCTCCAGCTGGCTTCCTCCTACACGTCATCAAGTCCTTTTATAGATTTCACTAGCCCAGCGTCTCCTCCTTTAACAATGTCAGACTCCTCTTCTGTGCTAAATAAATACAAATGAATATTAATACGTTCTTCTTTTGTTTGACTCCTCTCACTTAGAGCTACAGCAGATGCAAATTTTGCTCGCTGTGCTTGTATTCCATTGGAAGGCAAGGGACAACAGTTTTTTTCACAGACTTTAATAACAGTAATTTAGAACCGCAGATTAGGTAGGGTAGGTTTCTTGGTGTACATGTGGAACAGCTCTATGTCTGCAAACAGAAGATGATCCTAAACAAAAACTCTTTCTGAAGTACCTACAAAATTGTGATCTGTTAATACACCAGAGGTTGATTCTGCAAGGGATCCTGTTTATACGTAACTGGATGGTTTCCTAGTTCTTTTCCCATACAGGAAACAAAAAGAAAATCCTTAGATAACATTATGTATTGCTATCCCTTAAGGCTTTCTTTTGTCATAGCGATAAGCAGAATATTTCAATGCATCCCAGACGTAATTTTGCCTTAGTTAAGGCAGAGAAAAATCCATCAGACAAGAGTCAGTCACTCCCAGCAAGAAAAGCATTTTACTGATTTGTTTTCCATGCAGTTGGATTCTGTGCTGTTCACTAATTTTTGATCAGTTTTATTTACAAATGAAAGGACCTCCTTGTTCATCTGTGTAGCATTTTTGGTATCGTATGGTTTCAGATGCGATGTTGACGTGTGTTACTTGTCCTCCTGTAACAACAGAAGTGGAATGAAGAGATATTATCCAGCCTTCCCAGTGGATCCAGAGAACCCAAGCTGGTAGGTCACTTGAGGTGCTGTGGAGAAGGGAAGGACACAGGAGAAGGGAGCATGTTGTAGCTCGGCCGTGGAGAACAGGATTTGTTAAACTCTTTGGTTCGTTCTTTTTCATTTTCTGATCAGAGCCGAAAGCAGTGCTGGACTGACTTGCACTCCACTTTCCCCCCAGCCCCAGCCTAGAGGAGGTGTTTGCGTGTTTTATTTCCATCTGGTTTGTGACATGCCCGTTCAGAGTCCTGCTTCTGCCCTGTCCTTTTCCACTCTGCTAGAGAATCTTCTTTTCTGCCTAGCATAACTAGACATTTCGTTCCTGTGCTTCAAACTTCATGTGGCTGTTCTCAGTCTGATTTATTCCCGAAGCACCAATTCGTTCTTTAATGCTTGTCTCCCCCGAAGTAACGTGTCTGTAGAAAATTAACTTGATGGTGGGAAAGATCTGCCCACAGATGTAGAAAATTTGTTGGGATCAGTTCTCAATTGTTAACAACAATGTAAATTTGAGAAGGTTATACTGAAGACTTTTCCATTTAGGGTGGTTTTTAAGTATCAGGTAGCACCTGCCATAAATTTATGCCGCGAGTGGGTAGTGCACTTCACTTGGTTTAAATGAATTTCACTTTGGTTAGGCTGAAATTAATCAGGGACAGTATTAAGCTGTAGATACACATTAACTTAGTGAAGAGCTCCAGCATTTCAAGGCATCCTTTCTTCTTACATGGGGCTGAATGTTTAGTCCCCAGCTCCACCGTTGGGTCGGGGCTTGCGAGCACCCCCTGATCCACTTCAGCATGAAGTGCATGGGCTCAGCTCAGCAGCTGCACAGATCTGCTACAGGACTTCCCTGCTCCCTCATTACATATTTGCTGGAGTTTGACAGAATGGCAATCTTAGCCTTCACTAAGAATATGAAGTTAGCCAAAAGGAGAATTTGATTCTATTTGCTCTTGAATCCAGTCTGAAGATCAGGCTACCGGCTCAAAATAAGAACTTTTTATATTAAAAAAAACTCAAACAAAAAAAATCCCAGCCCACACCGTATTTATAGGCTCCACAGAGTGCAAATTGAGTGGCATATTTGGCAGGTTTGAGATGGATCTTCTTCAGGAAAACTGTATCATTTTACACTATTAGGTTATTGCAAAAGCATCCTGCCAAGAGAGTATGCAGCAAGAGGATCGTTCAGTTACCCTGATTAAAAACACTTGCAGACGTCATTTAGAGGTTGTATACAAAAGCCATTTCTTCTCTTACCATTTCTGTGGTTGGTATTTTCCTTCTCTTCTCCGTGTATGTGCACGTTTGCAGAAAACTGCACATCTGCCACCAGACCGTGTCTTCCCAACTGGGCTTGAGCTCAGCGCCCCGGCATGGTGCAGTGCAGTGTCCTTCTAGCACAGGGATGGACAAACTTTTCTCTCACACCATTTAAGATAAAATAAAGCATTCATTTTACTCAGAGAATTGATGCTTGCTTCCTTTGGATTTGGTTAAAGACACAGCGACAGGCAGGAATTTTAAGAACTCTCATATAAATGCTAAATACGAACCCTGGTTATTCAGGTACCGGGGTCTTGCCAGAGCTCTGAGGTGCAGCAGACAGGAATCCTGGCCTTAGAATTCTCCTTCTAATGTTTTGAGAGTGGTCGAGGCTTCTCCAGCACAGCTAATGTGGGAATTGTGCAACATTCCTAAATTTGTGGGTCTAAAATGAGCAGCAGTAGATTTTAGTGAGATACACAAATCACTGATACCGGGAGCTTTCCACTTGTTCAAATTACTGAGTGTTCACATACAGAAAGAATAATCCACTTGTCCACCAGTCTTGGAAAACTTTGGCTGTGCCGTATATAATTTGATGTAATATTACTTTTTAATGCTTTACACTTTTACTCCTAGGGGTTATTAATTATGCCATCAGACTTATTTTTTTAAAAAAATCAGCTTACCATAAAATATTCTTCTTTTTTTTTTTTTCCCCTGCTGAAATATCTCTGAATGCACCGCTGTGCTGCATTTTAACTCTAAAATGAATTTGTTAAAAAGGGAAGAGAGCACTGGGTAAACACATCTCATTAAATGCCCAATTATATTCATAGCTGGAGCTGTAGTGACTCCTCCCTGACCTTCAAGAGAGAAGTTGCTCTCCCAATAATTACAATTGCTTGTTAAACTAACCTAATAGTGCAGTGCTGGCCTATAAAGAGCTGTTTAAACTTGAGGTTCAGGTAGCTCTCCCGAATTCTAGGCACCTCTTCCGTGAAGGTTGGTGGAGTCCTAGAGGTTATCCCCCACGTCCTCCAAGAGGACGCATTCTCCCTTTGCCCATCATACAAAATCTCGCTAAACGGCAACGCAGCCACATCTCTACCTGAGCTGCTGATTTGTAGCAAATGCCACTAAATCTAAGGGCTGAAATCAAGGAATGAAGAGAAGAAAACCCTTTAAATTACGGGGCTTAGAGTTGTTTAAGAGTACTCCCTGTTCCTGAGTGTGGAAGTTTGCTGCAGGGGATAGAAAAGAGAGGAAAATGTGGTGCCAGGGACGAAAATGGCCAGGGAGGAATGCAAACTAATATCGAGCTTGGACATTTCAGAACAAAGTACTTTTTTGGTATGACCTAAGTGATGAGCTTTCCGTTTCCTGATTAAAACGAGAGGAAAAAAAGTATCATTTACATTCAAAAGAACCTAAACAAAAACACCTGAGCTTTCAGTCGATTTAGTTTGGGAAAGTGTTTATTTTGGGTTTATGTATCAATTTGTTTCCTTTTGAAATGAAAACTCTCCCCACTTTGTTTCTTAGTTGTCCCTTCCCCCATTTCCTTTCAAAGCAGCTCAACAATTTCGAATTTTCCAGTCACTTTGGCTGACCTGAATTTGTGTCTTTCAACAAATCCGTCGTTTTCTTAAAGAACTCCCTCAACTCAATGCGCCATTTCCTATTTCAGTACACAGCAGCCACCAGGCCATGTGTAATTCCTAAAATAAGATTATAAATTACATAATTTTTCTGTGCCGTCACGTCTGTCAGCCTCACTTGGTGATGTCAGCAGAGGAGCCGCAGGAGGAGATGCGTGTCTGGAGGGGTTTGGTTCTGATTGTCAGTAAGTCTTTTCCTTTTTGGGATTACAGTGGCCTGCTTAGAAATTTAACATTTAATTTTATAGCATATCGTAAAGCCTTCGTTCTTTTTTTCTTTTTCCAAAAGGAAGCCCTGCTGCTTATATCTGCAGAAAATTAAGCTTTTCTGAGGTCACCATCCTGCTTTTTTAAAAAGAAAAGAGCTCGGCGTTGACTGTATGGCTAGAGGTACACGCTGGATGCCGTGTCATTATCAAGCATCCGGCTGTGGTCTGTAGCTGTGGAAATAGTGGTGGAAAACTTGAGGAGAATTCAAGAAAAAGGAGCATATTGCGTTAGTTCTGTATCTGAAACCATAACCTGAGGAGCACAGGATGAGCACTCAGGATTCAGCCAGGCAGGGGATGGAGGGCAGCAGGAGCTGCAGGGCGAGGGGACCGAGAGGCAGACGGAGCTCAGCGCAGAGCCAGGTCACGCTGGAGGGTCTTTGGGCAAGCTGCTCAGGAACTACCCACTGTGTGTTTAACTTCATGAAACGTACTTTATTTCATCTAACAGCAATTCTTGTACCCAGCTTTCCAGGCCTTAACCTTCAATAATTAGCCTGGAGGGAGGAGACTGTACAGAAACTAAAGCTTTATGCTCTTTGGAAGGGTTTAGTATTATCCTGTTTGGAAGGGTTTAGTATTAAAAACGCACAAACCTTATTTTCCAGAGAGTCTCCCAATGGCAGTGAACAGAATCCAGCAGCCCCCGTGGAGTCGGACTGTTCCAGCACACACGCCGTATGTTTTTCTAGTAACTTTAATACGCGGAGGCACGTCAGTCCAGGTAGAAAACTGAGCTTTCTGAAATAAGCCTATTTAGGTCAGTGTGTCAAAGAAATTAATTTATTTTCGGTAGCAATTTCTTTTGGTGAGACCTGTTGACAGCAAAAAAACTTCCAAGTTGTCGGAGTTGAGTATTGTGTTTATTTGAATCACGGGTTCTATTGTCAGGGATTTTTTTTTTTTTAATTAAAAAGGAAAAAAAGAGAGAAGGATGAAAACTATTTTAATTCCACTGTTTGGTTGAGGATATGAACACAGCTGCATGGAAATTCAATGTGGTGGTTCCCACAGAAACTGTAGTTCCATCACAACAATATTCTTAGATTTTCATCTGAAACTGGAAAATCTACCATTGTCTGTAATAAATCTGAGTGTTTTCACATGCATAGGGAGACTTAGTACATTTTTGAAGGAACAGCGCTATTGAATTCTGAGCTTCAATAGTCTTTCATTTCTGATCTATAATTTCCCGCGAAGACAGGGTTTTGTACCACTGTATTTCCATCGCACACGACGACAATTCCTTTTACAGGCACTTATTCCTGTAGTATTTCAAATGTGAAGATCAAAGTGATTAATGGATTCCATTTCACCACAGAAGCGCTAAAGAGAATGCTTCCTTGGATGACTTCTGTAATCAGGTTTAATTAAAACAATTTTTCGTCCTTCACAAAGTGAGATTCAGATATTTATTTGAATGTAACTGTAGTCATTTAATTAAACCATTAGCAATCACAGCAACGACATTATTAGTTCAGGCTCACTTAGCGTGTGTTTTAGCTTCAGGCAAAGCCACAGGCAACATTCAAGAGAGGCACCTAATATTCTTTCCATTGCATTTACATAAAATCTTGTGAATGTAGAGTATTATTATTGATATTGTAGCCTGGGTTTGGGCAAACTCTAGCGAATTTTGCCCAAGACCGGAATCCCGTGTGCTGGCCCGAGGGCTGCTGAGTTTGCAGTTGAAGGAGACAACGCAAATCAAGAACGGGAAGGGGAGCAGACAGATGCTGACCCCAACTTCTTGTGCCTCTCCAGCCTTCTCGCTGGCCGAAGAATCCTTGGATCACTACAAACGCTCCTTAGCAACAACTAAAAGCATCCGTGTGATATCAGCGCTATTCTCCCAATAAATCCAAAACACGGGATGGTACCAACTCCTGCGAAGAAAATTAATTCACACCAGCTGAACCCAGGACAGGCCCAATATGTTTAAAGTGTGACGTGAATTTTGTCAATTATTTGAGCAAGATTTTGAAGTCAGCTTCTTCCAGTGTGTACCTAACAGACGCGTAAGTATTAGAACAAGAACTTTCTGCACCCGTGAAGCAGTTTCGCTCACAGGGCGTGCAGGCGAGGGGAGGAGAGCCTGCGGTTCAGCTGGCAAAACTTGAACTCCACCTGTAGTAACCTGCCCGATAGGTGAGGTAAGGTATTTCTGTGCCCTGGGCTGTACTTTCCCAGGTTTGAAAACACCTCCGGTGACACTAATGTGCGCCAAGGAGCGCCGGGCACGCTTCAGCGGCAGGTTTCCTGCGCTGTCCCGGGGAGCGAGCTGCTGGGGTTGGAGAGTGAGCTGCTATCGCTTCAAACAATGCTGGAGCCAAGAGTAAAATGCGGCTCAGCGGTTTTAACTCCCGTTTTCCTACCTGGTATTTTAACGGCAAATACCCGGTTTACTTTTCTCCTTCCTCCCCCACGCTGTTCTCTGTCCCACTTGGGTTTTCTGGCTGGCTGCTCAAGCTGAGCATCATCTCCTGAGGGACACGTGGCCAGCACAGCTCCCCAGAATTTAGTGTCCATCTTCCTTGTGACATTAATTTAATGGAGTTACTAAGCATCGGTGAGCTCTCGTTTCTCAGGGCTCTGGGTGGGTACCAAGGAGCCTTGAAGAATTAGCACTTCCTGTATTTGGCCACAAATACATTCTCACCACGAACCATATGGGAGAGTTGGTTTAATTCTGGATGGAAGGTCTTTTCTGCTGGAAATCTGGTATTGGCTGCCGACAAATAAGATAGAAATTAGGAATTCCCAGACTGTTGCTACCATATTACAAATCTGGCCTCTTCAGCTCTATTCTTGGCATTCTTCCTTGCCGTAAAGAGTGTGTGAACATCTTGTCATACTCACTAAACCAGGACTTTGAGAAACATACTGGAATATTCATCAAGGGAAACCATGTAACTTGAAAATATGCACATCTTGAATAAATCATTTATTTTTGAAAGAGATGGAGTAAAGCTTTCTTTCATCTCTTGTAGTCATTTTATTAATATTGGTATTTTCTGCCCTTCGTAATGCAAGGGAGTGGGTTTTTTTTAGCTTTGCATTGCGTTCAGTTTACCCTGTAGATTAGGAACAATTTTATTCTTAGTTTGAACTTTGGTACAGGCAACACTCACAATGAAATTATGTTAATAATTATAGCTTTATTAAAGATCGATATAAAATAAGAGGGAGGCTAGCGGATCCTTTTCTCTCTACTTTAAATCTGGAAAAACAGCACAGATACTGCTATGGTAACCAGAACTGAGTACTCTATCTAAAGACTAAGTTTATACCGCTCCTCTTGGGTTTTTAACCTTTGTTTTGTGCCTGTTGAATGTCAAGAATGTAAAGAATTCAGACGAAGGCCTCATGGCCAAGCTAACCCTTTGGTTTAAAAAAAAAAAAAAAAAAAAAAGGAAAAAAATGTCATACTTTTGTGTGGCTCCTTTAACATGTTTTCTTGGAAAGAGTTTTCCTGTCTTGGTTTTCCTGTTCACCACTCTCTCTTACTTTGTAGTCCTCTTTGGCTCAGTGAATATTTAATTATCTACCCAAAATGAAACTGTTCCAGCAGGAGAGACAGACTCTATAAAGCCTATTGTTAATATTACAGCTTCCTTTTGAAAAAACACATTGAACTTACAATTCTGGTATCAAAACGTGCTTGATCACGACTCCCACAGGTCTGCTATTGCCCTCTCAAACGCCTGTTAGCTGTTTTCTGTCCCCTGCTAGCTTTCACCAGCTAAAATCCATCTGCAGAGGAGAGCAGTTTTTACTGCCATTTCTGTATGGAAATGAGCTGTTTCGTCTGCCCTTGAACTCAACGACGTTACGCTGCTCAGTGTCATGGCGCAGATACACGTAAGAATCTCTGCACAGTAAGGGAAATTGTGGGAATTCACGTCCAGGGCACTGACCCAAACAGAATGGAATCTGACGCTTCCTTTCCCGTGTTTCTCTCCACCAGGCTGTTATTTAAGGGGAAAATTCTGGTCTTGGAGAGCTTGCATTTTCCAGAGGGGAAAAAAGTTCCATCAGAAACAGAACTTCTGTATTAGCTCTCTTAGCAGTTAGAATAGAAGGCCTAATAGAAGTATCTTCTGAGTTTAAAAAAGAGTGGTTAGATATTTCCTTCAAGATGTGTTTCCTTGGTAGGTTACCTACGTGGGTAGAAACTTTTCCTTGTTAGTGCTTTCCAGTCAGCCACTGGTATAGAAGCTGATGAAACTTCCAGAGAGGGATGTTATTTTTTAGGTTTTGTACTCTCTACTCCGTCCAGGCTCTTTTCCAACTCTTGTTGTTACGCACAACTGGAATAGCTCCAAGTGGAGGACAATAATACAGTTCCTACTATCTACAGTGTTATTTCAAGGGTTTGTTCCCCACGTTGCCTCAGCATTTAATAGGCCCAGAGGGTCTCAGTAGGCTCCTGGCCAGCATCGTCCTCTGCAAAACCCATTACAGACCAGCCAACTGAAGAGTATCACCTCACAGCTCTTCACTTCCTCGCTCCAGAATCCAGCTTCGTTGCTGTAGCATGCTCCGGTCCCACACTGGGTCAGGAGTAGGTGATATTGGTAGCAGACAGGTAGAATCGACCTTTTCCCTTGCCACTAGAATTTTTTCTGCCCGCTGGCGCAGCAGCACAGAAGTGGTGGCTTTCAGAGGAGGATGTGATGAGGGCAGAGAAGAAGTTGTGGACAGGAAGGTGACGTTTGCAGTACCAGCATGGCTGTATTTTTTATTTTTAGGTAGCTTGCTGGTTAGCTTAAACTAGAAAGACCAGTAAAGCTTTCATCACCTGGAATTTCTTCGTATGGAGAAGTTTCTGCTTCTGACCAGTTCCACCGGATCGTTTCTGGCAATGGCACTGCCTTCAGCTTGCAGGAAATCTGTGCTGTCCACTGAAGTGTGATACTTTGAAAGGCAAGTAACTCGAGGGCTCCAGAGGAAGGATAACGTTCTCCCCAGCGCTGAGTATTCCTGTTGTGGAATACAAATGAAGGTTTACAGCTGGTCATTCAGTAAAGCTTGTTAGAGTGAGCTTCATTAGCTCTTTTGTATGATTTTGCTAAAGGCTAAGCGGTATTCTTTCTGTCTTTGTTACTTTTTGCGCGTGCTTGTGTGCAATCTAAATATAGGAACCTATAGAGATGCAAGTGGTTACAGAAGACGCAGCTGTGGAGTTATTATTTACAATCAAATTAGAGAAAAAGAACAATTGAAGGGAACAGAGACCCTACTAATAACTGCTGGGAGCTTTGATTCAAATACTCTTCTTTCTAGTATCTAAATGTGTCATCAAGAGAGGAGCAATTCTGTGTGGTGGCTTTATTATTGGAGTACTAGATTATGTTGATTTTCATTGCCAAAATTTACTTTTTATCTACGTCATTCACAGTTTTAGACAACTACCGTCTCATACTAATCTGTTGCCTTCATTTCTCCCATAACTTGCTGGATTCCGCTGTCGTACCCCAAGGAGAAAACAATCCAAACCCAGCATCCCCCTTCCTTAATCCAACCCAGGCTGCAGAGCTGGTACCACAGTAATGAGAGGAAACGTCCCTTTCCCTGATCTGCGATGTCACTCTGCCACGTCCCTTGCCTGGGCAAGAGCCTCAAAGACTTAACGTTGGCACCCTAAGCAGGAACAAGCTCTGGGGGTATGATTATTCTGAGCCCAGCTTCTTCTTGATCAAGCACAGTTCCCCCAGGTACCTCTATCTCGCCACGATGACTTCGTGGGGTTCGGTCGCAATCCTACCCTGTGGTGCTCCTGCCCTGGAACACCCTCGTTTCAGGTTGTATTTAACACTCTGCTGCAACCTACTGATGCTCTGAGGAACTACATACCAGCAGTCCTGCCTACTAAACTTCTTCCCTCCTCAGCCCCACCCAAGCATAAGGTTTAAAATAATTTCAGCGCTTGCAGCGTCATTGTTTGGAGGGGAACGCTCTTCTGTTTTGGCATTTCTATATTTGAAAGTTTGCTGTCGATGCAAACTTGAAATGAGTTGCAGGTTCTGAAAGTGGCTGTCGAGCTTGATGAGCCACAGCAGGATGAACAGATTGTAAAGTCACTAACATGATGAATTATTTCCTTCGCTGCTCTGTTCTTTTCAGAGCTCCAGTAAGTTGTCTGAGTTTACGCGGAATGATTAATAAAGTCAGCTTTGATAACAGTTAGTAAGCACTCACTGTTCAGGAGCAATTTTATTAAGCTACTGTGAATGATAATATGCGTAGAAGGTGGCAGAGGTTTTCTCTAATGAGGTGCTGGGATTTGTACTTGTTCTAGCGTGGCAATCGCTATGCGCCCCCGTTAGCAGTTTGTCTTCCAAAAGCTGTGCAAAGATAAACTGGAGTTCTCGAAGGCACGTAGCTGCTAAGTCTTGTTGATTTTAGTGGAAACGGGGAACCCAACACCGAGCTGGCCCGAGAGACGGGAAGATAACTGTTAGTGCTGGGCTGCTGAAGTGATGGGTGCTCAAGGACATGGCTGGTAAACATTAGTGTAAGACTAACAAGGAGGTGTCTGGCAAACAAATCCACTGCGATGCCTGTAAGAAGATGACAGGTAGGTGGGGGAATATTGAAATGCAACTTTGGAAATATATTCTTTCAGCTGTGTGCGCTGACTGGTCCAGGTGGTGGTAGGAGCTGGAGTGTGCAATTATCAGGAAAATGTGTAAAACGGAAAGGGGAACTACGGCACTTTGCAAGTCTCGTTAGATGCCAGTCCGCAAGAGGCCAGGTTGTTCTTCGTGCTCATCGCTAGAGCAGGGTGATCCCGCGTTCCCAGAGCAGAACATCGGGCACTGTTCCACATGAGATTGGGTTAGCCAGAGGATCTGGGGAGGCTCACAGTCTCCCAGGAGCCGTTCTAGTGTGCTTCTTGGGGATTTTTAGTGTTCAAGACAGTTACCAAGTGACAGACTAAGAAGTGGATTCCAGAGTGCTATACTTTCTAGACCAGTGTGCTCGAGCAGGACCTGATGAGGAAAAACTGGAGCAAAAAGACCTGGGAATGTTGGCATTGCTCTCGCGTTGGCGTTCAAACTTCACCAGCCTCCCGAGCCACTCCCGGGTTCAAGCCTCGGACCTCAAGGAGGAGCTCATAAGTACCCTGCTAGTTTATTTATTATGTCCTTTACATTTCAACTGAAAAAAAAATTGTCATTTTAGGGGGATGCAGGTCACTAATCTGAACTGTAGGTCTGCCGTGGGCAGTGAGAACCTCTCCGTGATGTTTTCTAAAAGGAAGACAATGCTTTTATTTAACACCGGCAGTAGAAGATGAATTATCTGAATACTTGGAGGAAATTGTGTGAGCAGATGAGTTAAGAGCTATTAATCAACAAGGACTTCTAAATTGAAACGCATGCAATCCAATATACTTCAGACTGTCCTGAGCACCAGAACACTTACACAGATTGGGATCACGAGAAAGTAATTTATGCTGGAGAAGTTTCAACCCAGGAGGAAATTATAAGCATATGTTTTGGGACAGCTGTAACCTAGAGCATTGTGGAATATGATTCTTACTAATTAATATTGCAAAAGCAAGGACGCCAGCATCTGCAGTGCTACCTTTAGTATATTAGCAAATTACTCTTAGTAATAGGAGTACTCCTAGATAGCAGAGGACTTCGAGCCTGGTGCTGGCAAGTTAGTTAATGGATTGGAGAGAGTGTTCTGCTGATTGGACAAAACTGCTGGGTAGAAGTAGGATAGATGATGCATTTATATAGATGGAAAATATATTAGAAGAATGTCAAACATATGGAAAGCGTTTTTAAGACGGTGAAGAGGAAAATCTCTGGATCGAACTTGTGGAATCCGAAGTAAGAAACGTACTCTGTGAAGCACAGAAGTTTTGAAGCTAAATAGAGGCCTTAAAATTCACGGTTTATGCTTTTGTTCTTTTCATCCTTCCTTCACTTCCTTGTGAAATAACTGTTCTCATGGGAACCCAGGGTTCATCATCAGGCTCAGTGTGGTGCAGGCCCACGGTTACTTGTTTTTTCATATAAAGACATGGTAAGAGGAGATGCTCCGCTGAAGCAGATGCACTTGTTTTTTCACCTCATTAATGTTATTTTCTGACTTAAATACTGATGTTTCTCTTGCACGTGTGTGCATGTGGCGTTTGTGCTTATGTGTGTGTAGCTTCAGGACTTTAAAGTTTGAAAACATCAGATGAGAAGCTGAGAAGGCGATTTGCTGTATCTACAGGGTGGACAACCAGCTTAAATACCATAATAAGCAATATGGAGGGTTAAATGTAGACCAAACGTAGCCATTTCTAACTGTAAGTGAAGACTGGGAGGATGCGGGTTGGTGTGACTAATGTGTGGTATAAAACTGGACACGAAGCCTGTCACCTTCTCACCAGCATGATGGTATCAACAGGGCTGAGTTCCCCAATGACAGACTGAGTTTCGTGCAAAATAAAGAATCGCCCAGCATTCCAAATTCGATTGAGTCTGACTTTTTCCCTCTGATATTACAGTGGTGTGAAATTTTAAAGTGTATATAAGCTTTTGCTGGGATGAGCTCTTAAACTTTTATTTATTTCCAGCATCTCGTGTTGTACTTCACATTCCAGTGTTTGTGTTGCCTCCGTTAAATTGTGTGAGGGTTCTGTAGTTGATATCTTTCCGTCCTAACTCTGAATTCTCCATTGTTAGTAGAAGTTGGCTCATGTCAGGCCTTTTGTTGTCCTATTGCTCTCATCTCTCAACAGAATTCTTTTTTTTTAATTATAGAAAAAAAAGTTTTATTATTATAGAAGTCCTCAACCAGCACATTAAATCCCGCTGTTTTCCAGACAGAGAAATACAGTGTCTGTAGGAACCTCAATGCCTGTTAGGTGAAGGTGTGTGGTACCTTGAGGATCTGGGCTGTACCAGGCTCCTTTAAGCCCTTCTGTGCTATTCCCACTCTTGGGCAAATCCAGTGCTGGCTACAGACTGCCCAGAAAAAAGAGCATGCAGTGGTCTCGATGGGCAACGTGCTCAATTTTCACTGTAAAATGGACAGGTTTTGACCTTAACAAGGACACAGCAAACTTGTCTTGTTTGTTCCTTGATGCTCTTCCTTAGAACAGTTCTACAGGGATTGTTTTGTCTATTGCTGGATCTCCTTCATCGCCTGTGTTGGGTGGGTCCATCCCTGGTTAGATGTTTCTGCCCATTTCTGCCCGGCTGGGGCCGCCAGGCTGGGCGCGGGATGGGACCTCAACTCTCTCTGTTCCATGGCTGCCATGGAAAGCCGGTATTACTCTTGCCTTTTTGGGGGATGCAGCGATCAAATACGGATCAAGACAGGGAGGCTATGAAAAGCTAGAGGTGCTGGCAATTACCCACGAGAGGAGAAGCGTATAAATCCGTGGGCTTTTTGCGTCTTGTTCCTTCTCTGTGTGCTGTGTAGCCCAGATTGCCTGAGCAATGGATTTGTCAAAATGGTTGCGCTCAGACGGTGAAGTTTTCTTCTCTGACAGACCAACTGGCCTTCCAGAGCAGGGTCGTGCTGTGTTTGATGTGAGTCACAGAGTCACACGTCCCACGTGACAGTCTCTTAAGCAGACAGAGGCATCGTGGTCCAGATGAAATCATCCTTAGCAGAGCGTGCAACTGCCCGAAGGTTGGGTATCAGCTGGTTTGCTAAAACAGGATGAAATTTCAAGCATGCGTTGTCCTCAGCCTAACTGGAATTAATATTTTCACCAGTGACCTAAGAGTAGGACAGAGATTACACATGGACATGCGTAGGTGATGCTGTGCCAGGAAGGGTTGGGGAGAGGAGCTGTTATGACCCCTGTGACCATACATGTCTTTCCTATGTAAAGACTTCCTTGCCCAGCCTGGGGCAAACTGAGGGAAAAAAGAGAATGTAAAGTGGAATAAACAATGGCAAGCGAATTGGGCTTTTAGTGTTAATGGATTATTAATATTCTTTCTGGTTTAATCACCTAATTGTAGCTTAGCACTATAGGTGGGAAACCCTTTGCAAGGCAGAGCTTATCTCCTACCTGTGGCTGCAATCAGCTGGCAAAACCTCAAGTGTCACCACCTCAAGAGAAATCTGGGTAAGGACAGAGCTTTAACGAGGGGCTTTGCAGTGGGAGCCTGCAGAGGAGGGAGGGACGGCCACTCTTTGTGTGTGTTGTGCCTCATTCGTACATGTCGTTGCGCTTCTGGGTAGGTGTAACGCTGTGAGAATTGGGCCTGAAAGTTTTAAGCCATTGGGGTCCACGTACAAAACAACATTAAAGGATAAAGCTAGGGGCTCCCCGCGTGTTAACCCAGGAATTCAGAGAACCATGATTATTGATGTGCCGTGAGTGGTAAATAATTACATTCTAGTCATAAAAGTAATCTTGGTGTTAGCCCCGGATGCTTTTGCTGTTGTCTCTCGCAGGAGCTATTAAGTGTCACAGATCAGTGAGTCGTTCCCACTCGATTGTTGCCTTATAAAGTGCCCAGAGACGGTGGGGCTGCAGGGAAACCTCGTTTGGACCTGGAGGCTACAGTGATTTCACCTGCTGGGAGTATGTTGCAGTCGATAATAAATGTTGCAGAACATAAAAGGTAAAAAACAAGCAACTCGTTATTATTGCCGAAGACAAAAGCTGGACCAAAAACATTCCATGTGACTGTGTAGGAGATAACAGCAAAATTAGGGGATTTAGTTCCATTCACTGTAATGATATTTGATCAGTCTCAAAGTGATGTATCGTTACTATCGACTAAAATCAAGAATCTGGTAACAGCCTCAGAGCACAGCTGCAAGACAGTTTTTTAACACTCTTCTCTAGTTACACAAAGTATCTCGAGTTACGCTTAGCAGAGTAATTCTTATGCCACCTTGTTGAATGTTTTTATTTATGAGCACAGAAAAAGGAGAGACGTGTTGGCACCTGCCACTCTCACCGTCATTGGGATGGAAATACTTGACGGTGACTGATGCTGGCAAAAGTTCACGTTCAGATCTGCAGCCGGTCTCCTTGGCTGGGTGTCTCCGTAAGAAATTACGTAGCTATCGTGCCTGACTGGGCTCTTGTTTTGTAACAAATCACTTCCTAACATTATTAGTATTTTTATACTCTGTTGCATTAGTACTTCTGTTTATAGATGTTGTCACACGCCCCTAAAGACTCAAGAAATCCATCAGAAAGAAGACATCTGGTTCTCCAGCGTGTAGCATCCTCACCCCGCGGCCGGCGTTTACATCGTGAGTTGAATCTGAGCTGGATCTCGGATTGTTGCTGGACAGGTGGAAAGGATTTTTGTTTTACGTACAGACGGTCTTTTAGTTTACTATGTATCTACATTTAAATTAGAAGTAAGCCTATTGCCATTCTAGCGTTGCTGTTTGTAAACAGCAAGTGATTGCTCAAAGGCGTAGAGATTTAAAATATTTGTCCAATGCAAGCAAATCAGACACAAGGGCAGCTTCTAAATCACAGAAATTAGATAAACTCCTGACTTTCACTCGCATAAATTGGTTATAATCAACCGCTAGGCGAAGAGTTTATGCTTCAGTGAGGACCTTCTCCCCTCTTTCTCCTGCCGACGAGAGGCAGTGAGATTTTTTTTTTAATCTTTGACCTGTTTGTGACTGAATATGAGGGAGACAGGGGAGAAGATTTGATTATTTCTCTTTTCAGTCCACAGGCTCCCCTGTAAGGGAGGAGCAAAGTGGGAAAATAAACCCCGAGGAAGCAGATTTCGGAACGCCTGTTTCTGTTTTTTCTTTGACACACGTTTACGGAGCAGCACTTGGTTCAGTTGCCCTGGCTCAGAAGTAGGAGCGGGCTCAAGAGTCCTCTAGGCTGGCAAACGCAGGGCTCTGGATGTTTTACACCGATTTGCTCTTCAAAACTATTCTGGGTGTTTTCCACGAGTAAGTCCTCTCTGGCAACGGTGGTTTTGCAGCGCCCAGACAAGATTCCAGAGGGGCTGTGGGAGGCACCTTCAATCTTTCCGCATCTTCGTGGCCGAGCGAGCGAGGAGAAGGTCTCACGGCTGGTGTTTGTGCAGGCAGCAAAACCAAAACCTTTGTGTGAGAGGTAGGAGCAGAAATAGAGAACAAAACTTACCCAAAACCCGCACAAACCGAAGGGAGCTAGGTAGGCTTTGCTGGATATTTTTACACCTTAGACCAATGTGCTCGGCATTTTCATGAGGGAAAAGACATTTGTGCAATATCTGCTTGCAAAGGGGAAATATGGCAAAGCACCCAGCGCTCACCCAAGGGGATTACCCACTCGGTTACACTCGTTTCCACGGGGAATTCGTTCCTGTGAGGTAGCAGGTTGAACGCATTTTAAAATAAAACAGAGATCCTGAGGCCCGTGCTACTCATCATCATTTCGGGCAGTAGAAAAATCAAGCAGACCGTATGTTTAGGAAAGAAAAAGAAGTCTCTTGGAATGCAATCCTCGATGCCAAGTACACTTTGTATAAAATACCACGGAAAAAACAGCATTTAAAAATGGAAAGGTCGAGATCTTGACCTGGTCGACTTCCACAAATGGTAAAATATGCTCACTGTGGAAGAATAGATGCCAGGGGGGTATGGGACGTGAAAGTGAGAATTAATAGCGTGAAGGCAATTAACCTTGTCTTCAGTGTTGTGTGTAAGCACGGTGAAAAATGTGCAGGTGGAGCTCACACTAGAAGTTTCAAGGTGCTCTGAGTACTCCTAGGTGAAGACTCTGCTCATATGGAATTACAGTAAGCTTCCGTCATTTTACATTTAACTTTTCTGCCTGTTTTTCAAACTGGAGACAGCCGTGACGATGCACGCTTGCCAAGTGCTATGTGCAAGGGGTCAAATTTCTGCTTTTAAAGGTGAAGTCTGCATGACCTACAGTTTTGTTTGTGCAATTATGCACGATTTCACCGATGCAGAATATGACATGGAAACCTGCTTATCGTGACAGCTGACCTCCGTCTGTTTACACATGGCAATTAAATCACGAATGAAATTGTCATACCAAATGGGTGCAATGTATATTTAACTGTAATTGATAACAGAGGAGTATTTTGAAGTTGAGAACACATCAGTCATCCAGGGATTGAGATAAAGATGGAACCGGTTTGACGTGATTTTCCTTGCAGCTTCCGCATTAGAAATCAATGAGAATTTCTCAGGTGGACCTGGCAGAGAGAGGGCATGAAAAGTGAGTTGTAGACAGGTGGTGCTGCTCAGGGCTGCACTGAAATCCGTGCGCATCAGCTTGGAGGTGTGAGCAAACCAACGGCTGTGTCACTGATCAAACTAGCGACCTTTTCGGGCTCAGAGACAATTTAGGTAAAATATTTAAACACTTCACGCTCCTGAGTAGCTTTTTGGCATCAACTGGAATCCCCTGATAAAGAAGCTAGAGCTCTGCCTTAGAAAACTAAGACAATATGCTGGGTGAGCTTGCAAGTACGGGTTTATAAAATGAAAGCTTCCTGCCATCTTCTTTGAAAGCTTGTACTAGAAACCTTAGGTTACTAAACCTGTTGAAGAAGCAAACCTAAACCAAGCTTTGCTGTATCTCCCGTTTTGCTATATGCCCGTGGGAAGCGACTGCTGGGCGAGGCGATTCTGTGTCACATTTGTGAGAAACCACAGCTATTGTCTATTGGAGCTAACACACAGCTGCCAGGGAAAATAGCTCTCATGCTCTTGCTGAAAAAGAGAAAAAACTCATACGGTCTTGCTACTTAATGCAACTGCAAATTGAGGGGTTTGCTTCTGCTTAGCCCTGGTTTTGAAACCAAATTGCTCCAAACATTCCAGAACTTGGAGACAAAGCATTCCATGTCCAAAGCTGATTTTAAGTTGGAAGCTCAGCCTGAGTGCGTGCTGCCAGCCATTGTCTGCAGTGCTACAACCACTCTCCTTCAGCCGTGCTACAGTCACCCAGTTCCTTGTAGGAATGGACTTCAAACCCATGCTTGTTTCTGTAACTCCCGATCTCCAGCTCAATGGCCAAAGCTGGGAGACGCCTCCCTTGTAGAGGAATACTCTAACTCTGGGCTATGCTGTCCTCTTGCTGTTACTGCCTTTGGTGTCTTTATTATGTTTGGAGAACTAGGAGTTACTCAGAGGCTGCAGTGGATCCCTGGCACACTGGTACCCACAGGGACGTGCAGCCCCCTGCCAGGCCGCGTGCCAGCGGTTCTCGCCATCCCTCACGGCAGCATCTCACCAAACGTTCACCGGCTCCAGCGGGTTTTGTGCCTCAGCACATGTGGGGCTCCCAGCACCGTGCAGCGCTTTGTCAGGGGTCACACCTGAGTTCCGCAGGTTTTATTTCAATTTCGCCGGGCTGAGGTGTGCGATCATCGAGTTGCCTCCTTTCCCAAGCCTGCCGGCACAACCGAACGACGAGGCTCCTGCACCACAGAGGAGAATGTAAGGAGCCTTGCACGAAGAAATGCAGACACAGCTCTTCTCCCCGGGACAGCCGGGTGTCAAGGCGTGGAGCCTGCTAACACAGGACCGCTCTGCTCATCCCTCGGGGCGGCGGCGGGGAGAGCGCTGCGGCTTGCGCAACCTCGGCGGGCTTCAAACGGCTTCAAATTCACTGAGCATCGGTGGAGTTTTCCACCGCGAGGGAGCAGGGACCCGCCGCCAGCTGGCAGGAGGGCTGGAGGACACCCAGCCCTGCTCTCCCCCCGCGGCGGAGCCGATTTCTCGCCGGGAGGAGCCGTTTTCTCACCGAACCTGGCGGCCCGGAGCTCCGCCACCTTCCCCACCGCGGTTTTCACGCCGGTTTTTTTTTTTCCCCGGCGAACCGCGCCCAGCTCCCATCGCCAGCGAAGAGCATCCTCCTCCCGGCGCGGGGTGCGAGCGGCACGGCCAGCGGGGCCGCGACCCTCCCCTGGGGAGGAGCTGCCCCCCCCCGCGGGGGGAAACCCCCGGTTCCGCTTCCTGACGGCGCCGGGGCCCGCCCGGGCAGCGGAGCGGCAGCCGGAGGAGGAGGAGGTGCGGGGCTGCCGGCGCCCATGGCCGGCGAACGGACCCGCCGCTTCACCCGCAGCCTCCTGCGGCCGGGACAGGCAGCCGAGCTCCGGCACAGCGCGGCCGCGGCGGCCGGGGGGCGACTCCAGCCGCGGGTGAGTGCGGGGAGAACCGGGACCGGGACCCAGGGGGGGAGCTTCCCCGCCGCCGGGTCTCGCTTCTCGTTCGGGGAGAAGCGGTGGGGATGCGCCCACTCACCGCTGACGGGTCGGTCACTCGCGGGTGCTCGGGGCTGGGCGGGGGCTTCCGCGGGGAACCCCCCGGGAAGGGCCCCGAGGTGAGCCGGGGCTTCCCGGTAGCCCGCGGGGCTGAAACGCGTCGCGCCGGGCTCCGGTCCCCGCCGGGCTGTGCTGTCCTGCAGCCCTCGCTGCTGTTGATGTCTTTAGTAAGTTTGGAGGAGAGAGCTAGGAGCTACGCAGAGGCTGCGGTGGGTTTGTAACGTGCTGGTACCTACAGGGGTTTGCAGCCGGCTGCCTCGCACCGGGCAGCGCGCTCTGAGCTCGGTCCGGCTCTGAGCCAGGAGTTCTCGCAGCGATTAATTCTCTGGTGCGGCACAGCCTGGTCGTCCCAGTAGCATTCGGGGGTGAAATGCTTCACAGCGGGCTTCGATCCCCACGTCTCTCAGTGGGTGGAGTAGTACAAGAGGGCTGTGAACCACTGCTGGGCTACTTTTTAACAGGATTTTCTCATCCCTTTATATGGTTGAGCTGATGGGCACAACCGGCAAATTGTTCAGGTTCACAGATAGATGTTCAGTGGCCTTTTCGAACCACTGGCTGCCTCTGAGCCGTTTTTGTATTAAGATCCCTTTGGACTTCAAGCTACGTGTTGCGAGAGATAAATCACCCCTTCTTAGATGATTAAGCATATCATTTCTGTGAATCACATAACTCGGTATTTTCCTTTTCTGTTTTTTTGGGCAACATGGGTCACGAAGCAGACTAAAAAGCCGAAAGAGGGAAAGTTTTAGGTGAAATGTCACCACTTCTCAGAGTTTACTCTCCGCATAAAGCAGGAAATAATTCTGCGATTGTGTTGCTATGAAGTTAGTGGTCACTTCTGTATTCTGAGGGGCCTTGCCCTCTGGGAGCTGGCTCTGTGTGGAGGCAGCAGCTGGCTCACGCTTCCTAATGATGTGCACACCAAGTGCGAGCTGTTTTCTTGACCTCTCGACTCACAGGGCTTTTGCAGTCACTTTTGGAGGTCTTCATAAAGCAGTTCCAAGCTTGGTAGGAACTTGCTCATCTCTCCCGACTTCCCGCAGGACCCATTGGGTCCTGAGCGTGCGTGCAGCCGCACTGCTGGCAGATTGGCAGAATCTGGTCACGCAGGGATGGGGATGTGGCCCGCTATCAAGCAGGACACGCTGCCCTCGTGAGGCTTTGGTGGCAAGGTTCTAGGAATCATCACGGTTTGAGCTCTGGACAGACATAGGCTGAGTGGTTGTTCCCTAAGGGAGTGTGTTTGAGCCTGTATAGCAGCTCAAGTGTTCTGTTGCCTAACTGCATCTTCTGGTTGAAGTATATTTTACTCTGCTGTGAGAACGCAAAAAAAAAAATACCCAACAGAACACCGGCAGTGAAACTGAGGAAGCAAATCTGAATGTGATGGTCTGTTTCCCTTGAGAAGAGTGGGTTTTTTAAGGTGTTGCCAACACATACTGCTAACTTACAAACAGGGCATTTAATTACAGCTTGTGCCTTTCAGTTGCACTTTACTCAACCCGTCTTTAAAACATCAAGACTTGAGTTGTGGGGCAGCAAAAATCATCTGCCACTTCTGTGCGTCTGCCTTCCTGTCGCCTGGTGAGACGTCCTGATGCTGGATTTCATCAGGGCTTTGGATTCCTTATCCCAGACGAAGGGATCTGCAAAGATGGCCTTTGCAAGACACCGAAACAAAGGTCTGCACACGCCAGCCTGGGTTCTGGTTTCAGTTACGGCAGGCGGCGGGAGCACTTGGGGACTTCCAGATGTGAGGTTTTCCTCGGCAGCAGGCACGGCGGTTCTGAAGCTGGGGTCACTCGCTGTGCCGAATGCATATGGCTCTGGGAAACTGGCAAGCAGCTGGCAAACTCACCCAGTCTTCTTTGGGTTGCCAGTAATGTCGCCTGAGAAAAGCAAATTTTTGTAAAATACCTGACTCATGGCAGGGTACAAAGCCGTTCTCTTTGGGGTTAAATCTTTTCTAGCTGCACCAGCTAAGAATGAGCAGAGGCCCCTGGGGACAATGTGGGGGCACAGCAAAGTCCTGAAGGATCTGAAATTTCTGGTTGAACTCTACTGGCTTTCTTTTTTTTTTTTTCCTTATACCAGAAGTAAATATTCTTGCAGAGGAAAAAGATCTGGTGCGTCGGTTCTCATCGCATCTTGCACTGGATGTCTGGGCACTTTATATTCCAGCTGTACCAGATCCGACTTGTGTTTGAGCATCCCGAGAGCTGGCACGGCTGTCAGGAGTCTGCCGATAACCAGCTGCTGCAAAGTAGGGGTGGTGTGAAGGTGGAAAGTGTGAAGAACTAGGTGTAACGAGTAAAGAATTAAGCCTCCTGGTATTGCTTTTGTGTCTGTCCTGTGTTGAGTTGCAGCTGGGGCTCTGTCAGCAAGATTTGTTAAAGCACCTGCAGAGCTCAGGGATCACGTGCCTGTTTGACATTAACAGTCTTCGAGAAAAGTGGGGTATTGTGTCTTTTTAGCTCTTCACTGTCTCCAAATATATTGCTTTATTGTGTGAGTGCACTTTAACTTTCCTTTTCCTCATATTTATTCATTTAAGACAAAACAGGTAGTAGCATTTATGACAAAACCCCGTTTGTAGGAAGAAAAAAGCATCAGTGTAATCAGGGGAGGGAGAATGGCAGAAGTCAGGGTGTTTATCATCTCGTGGTGTGTTGCCTAAGAGAGACTCTTCTGTAGTGCTCTAAAAGATAGAAAGTGGAAACAGAGGTTCAGGGTGGAGTATGTGCAGCTGGGAGGGGGCAGGAGCTGCACCAGTAACACGTTCCACATTAATTGCAGGTGGAGGGAGAGGTACTGTCAGGTGTTGGTGGTGAGTGGCAGCACTTCAGGTTGTTTCCATAAGTGCCTGGTTAAGCTTTCATGTAGAAAAAGGCAATGCGCTGAACTAGTTGGGAAATGGATCGGCGTCGTTTAGAAGGTAAATAAGCTTACTGCAGTTTGAAACTTTTTGTGTGAAGTTTTCTTGTCTCGCCTAATAGAAAAGGCATGGTTGCAAGTTGCCTCACCCATGCTCTCTGCCACTGCCCGGGAAAGCTGGGTAGCTGTGCGGGAGGGAGGGAAATTAGCGTGGCTCTGGCTTCGTTTTGTCTGTAGCTGCAGTAATATTTCACTGGAAGGTTTGAAAAGAGCGATGGGCCAGTCAGTGCTCCTAGAAATTGGCTTGCTAGCTGCTTAGCTCTTGGTAGACTTCATGTTACGCTGTTATTTCCAGATCTCAATTAATTTGAGTGCTGCTGGCTGCAGGACTCGCCATTTGCGTGAAGTGTTGCGACATTGGTTTTGTGAAAGAGCTGCGAGGGGTCCTGCTCCTCATCTCTCTTCCATACTTACACAAGTTAATAGCAGCCCTGAACAGGGCTGTTGCTCCACGTGTCTTTTTTTTTTCTTTCTGTTCTTTGGCAGGGGTTACTTTCCATCCCTCTGCAGCCAAGCACAGAGAGTTGTGGTGTCCAATAGCCTTGTGCTGGCTGCCTCTCTCCAGTGGGAGGCTGGATTACATGGCTTTCTCTTCCCCACAAAGTGGATTTCTTACTTTGGTTTTTTTGTTTGTTTTGTTTTGTTGTTTTTTGTTTTTTTTTTACCTGGAGCTGCTGCAATTCCTCCCTGAAAGAGCAGATTCCATTTCTTTCCAGTGTGTATTTTATGTGGTGTGCTCTTTACGAATATTTATGGTGTAGTTGTCTGTTCCTGGGTTTGGTAGGTTGGCGAAGGCTGAGGTGGAGCCTGGCAAAGTCATCTTACACGTGATTCTGCTCTTGCAAGCCTTTGCCTCTGAGACGAGTTACAGTTTGCTCAGGGCAGACGATTTGTCGGGTGTATTTAGAATGTCGGCAGCCTTCTGTGAGCACAGCGCAGTACCCAAACGTCAAACGACTTGGTTATATTTGTGTTTTACCTGCGAAACTCATTTGTTATTCTGTATCCTCTCATCTCCTCGACACCCTGTGCAGCATCCCTTACGCGTTCAAAGACAGGACGCGTGTTGTTTGCAAGTAACCTCCTATCTCAGCAATTCTTATTCTTCTTTTGAAGTGTCCAATGAGCAGTTTTGTAGCTGTCCTGCTGTTGGGGTGTCCTGAGGACAGCCCTGACTTTTTCCAGCTGCGAGGGCAGCGGCAGGAATTGCGGCGCTTGCACATTGCCCGAAGGACAAAGGGGCCAAAGTCTGCTCCCGAGCAGTTCTAGGAACTTTGCCTGAGGCTGGTACTGGGGATTCAACTGATGCAGAAGTGAGGAAAAGGAGATAAGGAGGGAGAGGGTGGGGATGGAGGAGCGGAGGAGATGGTTTAGAAGAAACTGAAAGCAGGGGAGAAAATGGGGGAAAAGAGGAAGGACTTTGTGGGGAGGGAAAGCCTGAAGAAGACGGTGAAGCGAAGGAAAGAGACGAAGAGAGCTGCAAGGAAGGTTCCCCAGGTTGGTGAATAAATGTGCAACCCCTGGCAGTTGTTTGGTGGGGGGGGTGTGTCTAAATGCAGAGTTTTTGGTGTTGCCTTGAATCTGTCACTCGATTAATGCTTTGTTTTAAATTCATGGGAAATGAGTCAGCTTGAGTAACTCAAAATGCTCTCAGTTTATAGAAGCAGAATTAACTTCCCCCCCCTTGCTTGCAAGGTTAAATAAGGGATCTGGGGAGGGAGAGAATGAACAGCAGTAGAAAAGAGAAGGAGAATCTGGAAAATTAAGCCTTAGGGTGGCTTTGGAGGAGGGTGGTTGGGCAGAGGGAAGGTTTGGTGTTGTGGTTTGTAACAGTCAGTTCTGCAGCGTGTGTCACTTCCAGAAGTCAAAACACGTGTGTAGCCTCGCTAGCACAAGGTCAGGAGGCTGCGAACTAGCGGCGCAGATGTGATTATTGCACAAATAACAAAGGCTTACTCGCAGGGTGTGTGATGTTTCCCGTTTAGGATTGCCTGCATTCCCTGGAACTCTCAGCAAGCCCTTTCTGAAGCTGGATCGTACTTGCTGTCTGTTCTATACCCTGTGTTCTTGTATTGGCCACCTTTATCCATGTTTTCCTTGACGGGCAAAACAAAACGCCAGGATCTAACTGCCCAAGATCACGCAATAAATCTACAGTAAGAGCCTTAGAACGATCGTCTCCGAGTTCATCCCCATCGGGGGCTGCCCTGCTCCATATGGCCGAGCAATTTGCTGGGCTGCTAAGGCTGTCCCACAGCCTGACCCGCTGGTCTCAGCACTGACGAGAGCAAATTTTTGCTCCTCTTGTGACACGTAAGAAGAGGGATTGCCGCCTGCCTTTCCTGTGCTTGCTCAGCTTAAATGACTTTTTTTTCCCCCCCTGTGATACACACGGGTGAGAGATCAGTGTTGCTTTTTTTGTTGCCCAATTTTCACACAAATATGGGGAAACGGAGAAGGATGCTTCCCTCCAGCAGGAATCTTCTGCTGGCTCTCTGAAACAAGGTTTTGTCTCTGCAGGCTTAAAAAACCCCACCCACTAAAAATTAACAGAAAAACACTCTATTACATCTTAAATTACTAATTCAGTCATTATTAATTAACAATTAGCTTACTACTAGTTTTTTTTTTTTTCCCTGCTATTGGTATACTGCTGTGCAGCAGTATAGTGAGCTGTCAATGTTGTAGTGATATTTTTTTTTAAATTATTTTTTTTTTTAAATTCTGAATGTAGTTCTCCACGTCTGACGTTGGGTTGCATGGAGGAGGTAAGCGGCGATTCTGTCATGGAGTCCAAAATGGGCTTTTCAGCTTTGAGAGTGATGTTGGCTGACTTAAAGCAAACATGATTCTAGGTTGCTTTGACATGTTGACCTAAATTAAATGATGTGGATATAATGAAATTTAATGAATGCAATGGAATTGGATACGATGAGGGGGTGCAAGCTTCCTTTTTTTAGGTTTTACTATTTTTCAACAGCAGTAGTACAGAAACTTTCCCTCTGAAACTGGAATGACTAGGTGTGTTTCAAGCATAGCAAACAAAGATTTTGTGTTTTTTTCCTTTTTGCTGTCACTGGGTTTGGCTAACCATGGTAGGTGTTAGGTTTTAAACTTTTGTCATCTAAATGCATTGTTGAAATGTTTAAATGCTTATGTCTTTTCTGCTGATTGTACCTATTTTTGCAACTGGGAGCAGGCTGATGTGTGTCAGCTGACTTGGAGGTGAGAACTGGTAATTTCTAGGCAAGAAGCATCTCGTGACACGTGCCTCTGCTTCTGTCAGAGGCTCTGCAGAGACAACACCTGGAAACATCTTTCTATCTGAAAGGTCTCTGTGTGTTTCTGCGAGTTTCTTGGGGATCTTTTGTCCTAGGCTGGGGTTTCGTCTTGTTTCGGGAGGCGTGGTTTGAAGAAAGTACCCTTCTGGAGAGCAAGCAGCTTCCCCTGCGGTTTCACGTTTTTGCCAGGCTCTGAGACAATTTCGAGGGGATTTGTAAACCCTACGGGATTTCAAATCCTGCCCTCCCCACTCAAATCCCTCTGATTTCCAAAAAAATACTCATTAAAATTCAAATGAGCGTTTTGTATTTTGTGTGAGTTAGAGGAATCCTTTAAGAGCTGCAGGTGGTTACTGACAGGTTACCAATTTCTCTGTTTCTTCCTGCCATTAGGGTTAATTCCTCTTCCCTTTCTCTCTCCTGGTCCATTTTCTGCTTTTGCTCTGTGACTAGAATTATGGCAGGATAGGACCAGTACGTGAGAGAATGAGTATTGTGGGAGAAGGGACACAAGGAGAAGACTGCTGTGGTATCTTCTGGGCGCGGTGGGGTGTGACAGAGCCTCAGTGGCTTCTGACCCTGGAAGCACTTTCTCCATCCGTTTCTTCTGCTGCGAGACACATGTTGCTGCATCCTCCTCTTCCTCTCTCCACCATCTTCCTTCTTGCCCTTTTAGCCCTGTGCAAGCTCTGGAAGTCCCTGTGGAGAGTCTAAGCCAAAAAGTCAGCAGGTCGGAGAGAGCAGAGGCTGCAGCTGGCCAGATATTGCGTAAAATAGACGTGCGGTCTGAGGGAGGGAAGGGTGCCAGTCCTCTGCATCCCCCTTCTCTCGCCTTTGGAAGCGAGTACAGGGCTCCTTTCCATGCTGTGGCGCGGGAGAAAGTGTTCAGAGCTTGTTGAGTCTAAATTTTAGAGTGATGGTGATGGGCTGAAGCCAACCTAGGGGCTGCTGGTTGGGCTGTGCTGGTTTAGGTAATAAATCATCTCCGGAGTATGGCTGCGAAGGAGCTTTCTCCATCGCTGTGCGAGTACCCTGGCACATGCCAGGCTTGATGTCTTTTGTTAGGAATCCCTCCGTTGCACTTCACAGGCCATAAATTAACTTGTGGTGTTTGCAATAGAATCAGTCTCTCATTGAGGATAGGAGCGTACAGCCTTTTTCCTGCCCGCTTTTATTTATTTATTTTATTTTTGTTAGTAGAGTGTAGCTTTGTGTAGGAGTGGTAGCTCCAGTTTGCTGTGGATGTTGGCCATAAAATACTTTTTACCTTCTGCATATCCTTTCTGCAGAAAGGGCGAGGGAGTAGGGATAAGAAGCAGGATGACCAGCAGGACACAGCCGCTGACGTGCCTTGGTGTGAGGTTTATCTTCTTTTTTTGCCTCTTTAAGGTTGTCCTTGTAAGGAGAACCCTTCAGGCTGAGCGGGCATGGCCTGTGTGTCGCCCTTAGGCGTTCTTACTCTTGTTCCTTCTTTCTCCTGTCTACCCACTCCCTGCTGTGCTGCCCTCGCCCCTTCTCGTCCTCGGTCCCTGTTTTTTCTCCCACTTGTCTCTGAGGCCCTGTTAATGCCCCTCTGTGTGCGGGGAACACTGGGTCGCTTGTCTGCCGGGCACCCTGCCTTCGCTGGCCATCCACGCCGTCTCCAAACCCGCTTCTGCCAGGAATTCTCCTTGCCGGTTCTTCAGAGCGATAATCTCTCTGCGCCTTCTCCTCGCTGAGGAGGTGTCCTGGGGCGTTCTATCCAGCAGGGCCCTCACTGTAAACCCTTTGGGTTTGCTGAAAAACCCTCTCTTGCAGCTTTGGGGTTAAGTTTTGCCTTGAACAAATGGGTTTGTATAGGTAGGTGCTATTTGAATGACTGTTTGTTAGATAAAATACAATTTGAGTAACAGATAGTGACTCTTCTTGAAAGAATCACCTCTCTGCTCTGTCTGCAGAGATACCTGGCTTTTAAATTTCACGCCGATGGGTGCTGAGATGTGTGGGAATGAAGCTGCTGGCGTGGAGGTGGAGGCGGGTGGGCTCCGAGGGTGGTAGTAAGAGGAAGGTCGCTGTCAAGGAACAGCAATAAAATGGGCCTTGCCATCTTGCCCCCCGAAAACCAGCTGCGGTTTTACAAAAGGAGACCTAGCAACTAACAGTCAGAAATGTGAAAGTTTTAAAAGGAAGAAGTCCTTTTTGTGTGCAGCTATTAATAGTTTCGAATGCAAGAGTTACAGGAATGAAAACTAAAGAAATGAAATCTGAATCTTCCCTTTTATTTTTTTCCCCCCTTCTCTCTCCTCCCTCTTTATTGCCTTGGAGGCCTCAATCAGTGGAGCCAGATATATTTTTGCGTAATGCTACAGCACTTGGGTAGATGATACCAACTGGGATATTTAGGGACGAGATGATTATCTTTGGCCTTGGTGTCCAATTGTGGCTGTTACGGGTGAGCTTTTGGATCATTAATGTCTGGAGCTGCCTGGAAACTTGCCTCTTCATGTTTCTTTTGCTGCTGTTCCAGGAGGGGCTCTGTGCGTGTGATGTTTTGAAGTGCATGCCGTTTTTTGGGGGTTTTTTTTTTGCAATGTATTATTTG
The DNA here is from genome assembly GCA_020746105.1 of Trogon surrucura. NCBI lineage: Eukaryota > Metazoa > Chordata > Aves > Trogoniformes > Trogonidae > Trogon > Trogon surrucura. Next base: position 26,241,571 of record CM036625.1, on the reverse strand, counting down.
TCAAGTGCAGTTAAATGCTAGGTTTTGATTAAATGACTTTGTGGGCTGACACAGCTGTGCCTCGAGGGGAACCATGTTGAGATGGGTGCTTCTGTACCAAAAGCCCAGCACGTGAGCATGCCGTTCTCCTCTAATTATTGTTTATGAAGATTTTTCTTGCACCTTTCTTGGAGAAGAACACGTGGAAGTTAATAGGCAGCTTGTGAATTCATTCAGTTAATTGTGGTTAACATATACAGGGCAAAAAAGGTAAGGCAGAACGACGGCGGTCAGATTCTCTTTGCTGGTGTCAGAGCTCCGGATGTTCCATGACCAGTGAGATCCTGCCATCATTTGCTAACGAGAAGTTGCAAATATTTTTCTCTGTCTGAAGGGTACCAAAGTTGAGGCATGAATGATACTTTCTTGTTGCTGTTATCGTGGGGTCAGCGTAGGAGTTGCGTCCCTGAGATAAGCGGGCTAAAAACCGGCGGAGTGCAAGCGCTAACGATGCGGCTGCTTTTGGGGCCCTTTGGCAGGAAGCACCGTTTCCTGTTGTGCTTGGTGTTCGGTTGGCTTTCTCATAAATATCAGCCCTCTGGGGCTTCGACAGTTGTTGCTGCAGTGGGATAGACCATGTTGATAACAGCCAAATTTAAATGGCCGTGTTACTTGGGAGAGATCGAGCACGTTCTGGTTAAATTACAGAACTCACCCTGTGATCAGAATGAGCTGGAAGATGCTGAGGTTTCTATCTGCATAGCCAAGCTGGAAAGCAGGATTAGATTTACCTTTGAAACCTACGCTGGTGTGGTTTGCTCTTCTGCATCGGGTTAGTTTTCTGTGACACAAAGTTATGTGTCTGGGGTCTTCAGCGCTCCCGAGTCAGGTAGTAATTGCAGTGCTTCCTGGTCGTGTGCTTCCCGCACCGCCAGGTAAACGTGGGGTGACGGATCCCTCTGCTCTGGTGCTTTCTTGAGATGAGTTGTACCCTCGTCTCTTGAAACCCCGAGCGAGTACTATTCGAAGGGCAACAGCCAAAGTGAGCCAAGTACCTGGGAGCAAGTCGGCCCTCATGCCCGGCAGCGTGCGTCTCGTCCGTGCGAGTGCCGTCATTTCGGTGTCGTCGCTGCTGGTTTGCTCAGCCGCTCGGCAGAAGCAGAACTGGCAGCAGGGTGAGAGCTCTTCTCTCGGCTGCAGCTCTGTGTTACCACGAACACGTCCTAACATCACGTAGAAAGTGATAAACGATCGTTAACTTCTGACTTGAACCCAATTAGATTGCTAATTATATGTTGGAGTAAGTTTCTGCAGAAACTACCAGTTGCTGTCTCTGTAGCTTAAGTTCTACCACAATGTAAAGGGAGAGTTGAGAAAATTTTCTCTTGGTGTGAAGGATTGTACGTTCGAAGGGAATCTGTGTGTGTCCACTTGGATGCTGCGTGCTCTGACGAACGCCCTGGCACTGTTAGAGTGTTCAATTCCTTGAAAAACGGCCCCGAAACAATCTTTAGGGCTGAAGTTCCAGCCTGTACTCTGTAACATTTAAATCACGTGCATCTGCATTTACACTTTTTCAACTGGAGAGCGTGAGGCTGTTGAATGCCCGGCTGCCAGCAGAGGGACGAGGGGATGCAGGGGAAGCTGGGCGTCTGCTGGAAAATCCAGTTGCATGTTCAGCGCAATTAGAGAACTGAAAGAAATCAATGCGTTTGCAAGCGTGTGTAATTATGATTTCTTGAAAAGCATTATCTGCCCACTTTGTTCTTTTTTTCCTACCAGGGTTGAGAAGTGCTGGAAGACTAAATAGAGAAGAGGTTGGTGTGTGGGCACCACCTAAAATCACCAGGTTTCTATAGAAGTTGATTTGAGATGTGTCATAATAAAATACAGAACAACATCACTTCTGTTACATACTAGATCATTTTTTTAAAAAATAATACTCTGAAATGGTTCTACAAAGCCAGGAATTTTCTGTAAGTATCAGTTAATTTAAAAGAAGAAGAAGAAAAAAGCCATCAGCAGATGAGATTAAGACTTTAATAATAAAATGACTTGCAAGCAGACATTTTGGTCGGTGAGAATGAGAATTCTTTGCACATATGTGTATTTAGCTCAGAGTTTCTACTCATATTTTAATCTCCTTTGGGGTTCAGTATTAATCTTTCAAAACACACATGTTACTAATCAAAATATTATTCTTCTAAAGATTTTTGCCTGAAATACCAACCGGAAGACATATGTTTTTAGAGGCTGTGCTACAGCTTGACAAATACCGACCGAACAACTCAGAGCTGGGCTGGATTTGCTAATTTGGTGTTTTTGCTGAATGAAGAGCCTCATGGATGTGAGTGTTAATTGACACCAGCAACACAGGTTCGTTAGTTTGGGGTTTCGTACAATTTTATTCTCTTCTGGAGTTCAAGTAAAAAGAAAGGGACCGAAATCCTGACGAGAGGCATGAAATGAAGAACACGTGTGGCAGAGAAAAGCTGTCCAGGGGAGAGAGCACCGCGGTGTCGCTCAGGGGATGCTAAAATAGCTGCTACCCGGTTTGGTACAGCGAGCGTGTTACTGCGCCGTGAGAAAAAAGCTGATCGAGATCATCTCTAAAAAGTGCTGTTGTTGTTGTTTTTTGTTTTGTTACACCATTTGGGGTGCTTTTCCTTTCCATGGGGATCAGGGCAAACCTGGGCTTTTCAGACCCGTCCTTAGGTGGGACAGGAGAGGTGATGGAACAGTTTACTTATTTATTTGTGAGCAATATTAAAAAAACCCCACCAAAACTAAACAAACCCCACAAGACCCTTCCTTAATGTTTATAGCCTAAAAACCCCTTTTCATTGCCCTGGTTCTTAGCTTCTTTGCTTTGGGGAAAACTGCTGTTGGATTCTTGGCAGGAATAAGGCAAAAAAGGATCTGAGGCCACATGCTCATGCTGCTCGTGGACGCAATCCATAGTCTTCTTGTGGGATCTTTGCCGTCACACGAAAGGACACATCTGCAGCTCCTCGGCTTGGGGGAGTGGGGCGATGGGACAGCAGCACCTGAGACAATACAGTTTTTGCTGACCCCTGTATGCACGGATTTTACTTTGCATTTCCTTTCCTACTTTCTGCACTTTTTGTGCCTCGTTTTCCGTTTTGCAGCTGTGGAAGCTTACGCTCGGAAATTGAAATGGGATTGTTCCTTCTGGTTCCTTTGCTCCTGGCTGAACTCCGCATGTGGAGCCTGCCTCAAAGTGAAATCCCCTTGAAATAATAAGCAGGGATTATACAGCTGCCTCAGAGCTGAAAGAAGCCTGACCAGAGCCTTTTTTGCTCGTTTCTGTGTTCGACTGGAAATGGAGCTGTCTGCAGAGCGAAGCTGAATGGCCAGTTTGTGTCCCCTTGTCTTTGTAGCCCCCTTTGTCTTCCTGTCTTTGTGCCAACCTTTGGCTGAAGCAGTTCTTCTGCCGTGGTGGTGTTCAGGGCATAAAACCAGGCTCTGGGTTGCTAGGCTGAAGGTTCTCACGCCGCTGTGGAGTCAGATGGTTCGGAAAGAGCTCCTGGAGGTTGTCGGGTCCGGCCGTCTGCTCAAAGCGAGTCCCCACAGGGTGAGGTTGCTCGGGCCCTCGTTTGGGCCAAGGAACTCCCCAAGGATGGAGATCCCACAGTTCCTGTTCCAGCGACTGACTGCCCTGCATGAAGGGCAAACTCACTTTATTGTATTTAGTTGGAATGTCCCTTGTCAACAAGTTGTGTCTCATCCTCTGCCAGTGTATCTCCAAGAAGAGGCTTCTCTATAACGTGCTGCTGGGTGGAGCATAGACTTTGTTTCTTAAGTGTAGACAAACATATTTTTTCAGCATTTCTTCCTATGTTGTGTCCTCCAGGCTCAGTCTGTCCCGTGACCTTGCTCAGGGCTCGATACAGGGTGTCTGTGGGCCTGTCCTGGGTGCCTGAGAACCGGACATGTCAGCCCGACTACTCTCCTCACCCTGGTCACGTTAGCAGGGCTTCTCTGCAGCTCAGTCATGCTTCAAGGTGGCCAGACCCGTTCATGTACTCTCAGTGATGTGTCACCAGGGTGTCCGTGTCACTGCTGTTCAATAGTGTGAGGGCTCCCTTTGGAGATACCTTGCGTTATATCCAGGACTGCAATTAACTTTGCTCGTGCCAGCGTCCTGTGGGTGGTTGATGATCGTTTTGGCACAGACCTCTGCTTCCAGCTCTTACCCCTTTATTCTCAGCTGCTGAACAGTCAGCTTGCAGCAGAAGTTCTAATCTTCAAGGCATGCGATGTTTTGAATTAAAAATTTATTAGATTAACCCGGAATACTTGAGGCAGATGAACTCCTGGGGTTGTCCATGGCTCTTGTGAGGGAGCTCGGAAAGGGGTTTCTTGGGGGGCTTCAGGCTCCCAGTGAAGGAAATGGAGCAGAGCAGATCTGTCACAAAAAATAACACATTAGCGTGAAAGCAGGCTATGTGGTTTCCTGATTTTGTTTGTTTTTTTTTTCTTTGTTTTCGTGGTCCTGTTTTTCTCTGTGCCAGTTTTGATTTTCAGACTCCCATTGCGTCAGTTAGCTTCTGAAAAAGGATGAAAATTTGCCACCAGTTTGGGTTTTTTGGAAGCAGTGGAGTAGTGCCTGGTTGGTTGTTTTGTGTTTTGTTGTGCTTTTTTCTCTGCTGTGGCTTATGTGTAAAATCTTGGCTTCACAAGTGTGAGCCCAGCCTTAGTTATAACTTTGGGTGAAGCTTCTTCCCGGGGTTTATCTTAATACAAGGTTGGGTTTTTTTAACACTGTGTCAGGAAGGATGAATTTTGGTAGCTGAGACACATTCTCCTCCAGTTTTATGGGATAATAAAAGGTCTTATAAAAACAAACAAACATTTGCTTTATAAGTTTATAAGTTTATACTTCCTGGTATGAAGCTAAATATTTATTTTTCTTGTTACATGTTTGAGGAAACCACAACAATGCTCTTGGCTGCTCTTTAGAATATTCAGTGCTAGATCCAGAAACCACTGAAGTGCATTGAAATAGAGATTTTCTTCATGCCTGTAGACTAGCAGTTCTCTCAGTTCTCTTAATCTAAGACCCAAGAATAATCCCACTGATTTTATGGAGGCTGCAGTTGTAGAAAACTACCTGTCAGAGCGAGAAATTACTTGAAAATGAGCAAGGTGCTTCACCTGAGTTGGGCATAAGAATGTGGCAACTATTTGCATGCAAATTAAATTTCTTTCGTATCTTGTGTAAAGATAATATTCTGAGAAACCTTGTTGGGGTTGAAGCTCCAGAGTTCTGTTGGCAGCCTGCTGGAAATGCTTCCTTCAGTCCTTTTCATCACTTTGGTTGTTGTGTGAGATGGTTGCAATGTGTTGATGCCGTTAATAAACTGCTGCGGGATCGAATGGGCAGAAACCGTTGTATTTTCTCCGGCATATGGCCTGGCTGTAATTGTCGTTTTAATGCAAAGAGAAGATTTTATGGTTGCAGTCGTTGGATCTGCGCACCTGTCCCAGCCGGTGAGGACTGCAGCCTGGCGGCGAGTTTGTCTTTCGTGTAGTCCTCCCTAGAGGGTGCCATGGCCTCACTTTCTGCAGTCCCGCTCGCTCCGCAGCCAGGTGACATCGCAGTGGGTTTGTGGCAAAGCTGAGAAGGCACCTCCTGAATACTCGCAGAATTGCCAAATTGGAAAAAACCTTTAAGACCATCAAGTCCAACCAATAACTCAAACTCACAAGTCCTTGACTCGCCTGTATCCCTGAGCACTGCATCTACGTGACTCCTCAGTCCCTCCGGGGAAAGGGACCGTTCCAATGTCCGATAACCCTTCCGGTAAAGAAATTCTTCCTGATATCCAGCCTAGACTTCCCTTGGCCCTAGCGTAAGCCTTAGAGTAGGTGGGATGAAGGGAAATGAGGTGGTCAAATGATTTAAGCCCCTCTCATGTAGTTATAACCGTAAGCTGCTGACTGGGGAGTTTGCGCTGGCGGTAACTTAGCGCGGTTAAGCAGCGTTGGTCAAGGGTAGCTTTGTGAGAAGGAAAAAGAGTTTCCAGGTGAAAAAGAGGAGTAGTACTGACCAGTGATGCAGTCAGCGGCTGCTTGCCCGGGTCACTGAGGAGCAGCTGGGGGAAGGTGGAGAAATCCAAAGCCTGTGTGCGCCTGGCTCTCTTACCAGTCACCTTTGGCAAGACCCTGCTGGATTTCTATGCAGCTGTTTGTGGCTTTTAGCACATGGGAGCGGAAAGATCTGAGCTTATAGCGTTACTCCGGCATAAAACGTGCAAGGAAAGGAGGCACGTTAACAAGGGGGATTGTCATCAAGCAGGCTGCCGTGAGGACCACCTCTTGCAGTACTTCACCCGTCCCGTCTGGGTCTCGATGCTGTTTCCTCAGGGACTGGTTGGGATTCCACTGTTTGTTTTCAAGTAGCAGAGCATGAAGAGAGACTTTCAAACTTGGAAATGTTTTTTTTCCCCCCTCTGATTTCCTTGCAAATGCCTCCAAGCCTTGTGAAAACAAATACTGGAGACAAAGACTTTTGATGTCTCTGAGGAAGATTTCCTTTGCTAAGAAGATAATGTCTGTCAGTTCTCTTTGTTTTGAAAGAGTAACGTGGGTGATCAATGTGCTGAGATATGACATGATAGCTCACCAAAATGTTGAGTGATCCTCATCTGCATCAAGGCAGAGATTCATGTGGTTGATGTGTCTTGCTTCAAGTGCTCACCTGCTTCTGGTATAGGCTAGACCTTCACAGAAGTTTTCCAACAGCTGTGGGTCTCTGTGTGGAGCTGTGAGTAGCAGCCACTGCCCACGTCACTTTAGTTGGGAGCTGCTCAGCATCTGCACCGGGGTGATGTACGTGGGACAGTAACACGGGTAGGATAGCCTGGAAATAAAAATAAGCAACTTGCTCTGCTCTTCCTGGGCGAAGGATCCTTTGTTAAATGGTAATGGTGGCGTAAGCATTATCATCTGTACCAATGCTGGTCTTGTCACTTGTGCTGGTTTGCTCTCTTTAATTCCCGCTAATGGCTTGGGGCTGTCGTGGGCAGGTTGAGCAGCCGGTGGCAAGGAGGGCATCCTCTGTCTGTGCGGGGCTCCTGCGGGCACCTGCCGCTGCTGCTTGAGGATGGTCAGACTTAGAGAGCTTCCAGGCAACTTCTTCTCGGTGCACATCATGCAAACGCAGCTTGGAGAGAAGAATAAAATAAAATTTACAAGTAGTGGAAAAAAACCCAGATGGTACGTGGCACCTTGACAGGTGAGCGGGTGTGGGAAAGGGTTCTTCCGACCTGCATCCATCCTCCTGGCCTGGGGAGATGCAGCCTCTGCTGGGGTTGGGAGGAGGGCTCAGTGTTTCCCTGTGAAAGTCCCCCTCTCGCTGAAGGATCTCTGCTGAGAGCTGCTTTTCTGTTTTCCCGTTTCGAGCCCTCTGCCGAAGGCCAGCACGCTGACGGGTTATATCCTGTTTGTTCAGATGACATGAATTCAAGTGACACGGAGAAAGGAAAATTAAATTGCAGGAGGAAAGCAAGCCGTGAGAAGGAAACAGGCTTTCCATGTGGCGTGCTAAAGAGGGATGAAACAGGAGTGATAGAAAATACTCGGCAGCATCTTCAGAGCGTCTCGCAGCCTGCAGAACCAGAGCTCTTTGCTCAAGAATCCGCGTCCCTCGGAACTCTGCTTTCTTACCGCGGGCTTTATAAGCTGTGGTGAGAGTGACCCACTTCTGCTCTTGCTTTGCTGCTGCACAGACCCAGGCCTCTGGGTTGCCAGCGACTGGGTCGCTGAAGTCATCTGGGCTGCAACAGCGATCGTGCCTCTCCAATTTTATTTTCGAATTATTTTTTTTTAAATTTTTTTTCGTTGACATACCTTCCCAGGCTGCACCTATACACCATGGGGCCATGTTACACGGCCACTCAGCATAGCCAAAACGAGCAGTGGTTAAGAATGGAGGGAGAGCGGGGACTTCCAGCGTAGATATTCCTTAGCCTGGCGTCGTTGCCAAACTCTTCGTAATGGGGGAATTAAGGAGTTGCTTGCACAAAGGAGTGTTTTGCTTCCCGAGGGGTTTCACTGGGTTCAGCTTCTGGATTAAAGTGCTAATTAAAACAAAATAGTGCCTGGTGCTTCACTGTAAGAGTAACGAACGCTGTTGATGGTTGGTGTGGAAGCATAATGTATGCTAATGAGATCCCTGCGCTTGAAAAACAAAGCCGTTGGTACTGTGTGTGTGCAGGCATTTTTAATGGGCTGGGAGGCTTTTTTTTCCAATGAGAGATCATGCTTCTGTGAGATTTCTTTACAGCAGAAGGGGCTTTTTAGCTCCTCGGTGGTTTCCTTTCCTCTGTGCGCTAGCTGCTCTTTCAGTTCTTGAATTTCCATCAAGGCCTGGAGGCTACTTTTAGTTGGCTTTGACTTGTTGGTTTGCTCATTTTCGGACTAAGTGTCATTTTTCTCTCCTACGAGACAGAAAGCCAAGATTATGTCATTCCTACTTGTACCTAATAATAGCTTAATCCACAAATAATTGTAATGAAGTCACTTGGGCTGCTGGCGGAGAAGAGTCAGGATCCAAAGACTGCTGAAACGAGTGGGATTCTTGCCGGGAGCGAAGCCCTGGGGCACTGTTCCGTGTCCGCCCGCGTGACAGCGTTGGGCTGTGCTGTGGAAACCGAATTTGAGGAGAATCCCTGCCAGCTCCCCCGAAGGAGTGCCGGCCAGCAGGACAGCGTGCCGCACGGACAGATGGACGGACAGGAGACGCGGCGGCAGCCCCGCGGTTGCAGAGCGGTTGCCATAACAGAGGCAAAGAAATGATGGCGCTGAGTTTGTTGTTTTTAAGGGGGCGAATTTTAAAGGATTTAGCTTTTCTGGCAAATGCTTTAATTAAAATGACGATGCCTTCTTGCCAGGTCGCTGAGCAGCCGTAATCAAGCCCGGAGGAAAGTGTTTCCGTGGGATGTTTCCAGTGCAGCTCCTGGCTGAGGCTGTGAGGAGGAATATGATTGACAAAGGTCTCGTTAACAGACGTTACGAGGTTGCTCACACGCTCCTGGGAGCCCATGACTGGACTCTCATGTCCTTCGTTAGAAACCAAAGCCTTTTGGTGCAGGCTAAGCATGGCTTTGGGTGCACATGTAATGAAGTCATATGTATTAGCTTAAAAGCAGCTCTGGAAACCCTACTGGAAATTCTTATTTTCTTTCCTAACGTATAAGAGAAACCCATTTTCTGTGGATATTTTTATCGTGAGCTTCCTCCCGAGTGCTCTTACCTGCCGCCCTCCCCGTGAGTGTTTGCGGGCTGGCCGGGGCAGGGCCGAGCATCCCTGCCCAGTCCTCGCTGCAGGTGGCTGCTTCTCCCCACCTGGATCCCAGGGATAAAACTCGACGACGGTTTTCCCCTTGCCCCCCTCGGGAGGCCGTCAGCGGGGGGTTCGGCGCAAGACCCTTCCCGGCGCGGTCTGGACGTGTCTCTCCATGGGGGGCCCCGCGACGGCCACGCTACTGACAGTCGCTGTTTCCCCCTGAGCCACGGCTTTTTTAGTGTGTGCTGGATGAACCAGTCCGAGATTTCTGGGGTTTTTTTAATTTATTTTTTAACCACTTGTTACATTTACAGCTCAAGCCGAGCTTGCTGTGCCTCAGAGAATTGCAAGAAGTGAAAAGATTACAGCCCAAATCTCTCAGTGAACTCTTTTTTTTTTTTTTTTTTTTTTTTTTTTGCTGTGGCAAAACACCCTAAGGCGAAGTATTTCAAAAAACAGCAGTGCTGCTAATGAGAGCTAATAACTTTCCAGCTGTTTGCTGTTTTGCTACACATGTTTTTTTTTTTTTTTTAAAGGTATTTAAGCTGCTCCTGCCAGTTGTTGTGGGTGCCTGTGTGTGTTTAATGTAAACAGCTGGCTCTTCTGACCTAGGAATTTTAATACTTTCAGTTCCATGAAACTGGAATGGGAGGGGGCGGCTGGTTGTACGAGAGAGGGAGTGCGTTTCCTCCTGCGGATTCAGAAGTGGGGAGGGAGGGAGGGAGGGAGAGGGGGGGGAAAAGCATCGTAACGCCGCGTGTGCTTCTCTTCCAGCGGATCAAATCTTTCCTCTCCCTGCATCCCAACCCTTGGGTTGTGATCAGATGATCAGAGCCCGAGGAAGCGATTGGTGAGCGAGCTGGCTGCAGCTGCACCGTCGGCTGTTTGCGGGGACAAGGAGCCACTGTTTGCCGAACGTAGCATAAACATAGAAGTTATTTTGTAGGCTTCAGGATGCAGATATGGGTTGTGCTGCCAGCATTGTTCTGCTCCAAGCCTTCCGTGCTGTGGTACAGAGGAACTGTCCACATATCTGCAGGCGACGGCGGCGAGAGGAGTTGTCACATGAAATTCTGCCGCTGGATAGCGATGAGGAAATGAGCAGACCCAGGACCCTCATCATAATGGTACGGCACGCTTTCCTCGGCAGGGAGAGGCGACAGAATTGTTATTGCAGATGTTACGTGGTTATTTGGGGTTTTTCCCTTTATGTATTTTGAGAGAGGGGCTGCTGGTAGGTGGGGTTGGTAGATTTGCTGTCTCTGTTGTCAAACAAAGCCGAAGCGTTACTTTGTCGGTGAAGCTGAGGGCTATGCATCAGCTCTCCATAAAGTGTGTGTTCTGTTCTTTAATTGTCCGCGGGTTTTGTTGCTGTTTCCGAGATAGGCAGCCCTGGAGCCCTGGCGTGGTTGTGTTTTATTTCAGACTTGGCATTCCAAACAGCAGACAGCTTAGGAAATGTTTGCTAAGTCTGTTCATCGCAAAAGCGAAAACAAACCCAAAAGCCAAGCAAAACAAAATAAAACAAGAAAACCACCCCTTTGCTTTCACCCAGGATGCAGTTGGAATTTCTGTCAAGTTTAATGCAAATAAACTCCCGTATGTCTGTGCAGCAAACTGTTTGCAGCAGCACAGTGGTTGCTGGATCATTGATTTCTGGTTCAGCCTCCGTTCGTTAATGGAGGGAGCCTTGAAAGGCTCTCGGTCTTGGTGAGTCGTTTGCTTTCTCAGTTAAATTGGATTATTTTTATTTTGTGGTGGGAATATAATAAGCACTATATGCTCATTCAAAATAAGTGACAGGGTTGTTCCTCCTTACAGATCCCTCTTTCAGGACAAGGAATATGGTCACTGCTGGGCTGCTGCTGCTCTTTGCCAAATACACACCCGGCGAGCGCTTCCAGAACCCTGGAGTGGTTTGGGTCCGAGCTGGCAATGAAAAAAATTGATAAAAATACTACCGAGGCACTGCAAATAGTATTTTTGCCAGGGATATATCGTTTGGTTGAGATTGTTGGGGTTTTTTGATATAAAATATATTCTGAAGAACACCCCTCTGGTACCCTGCTGTACCCCACAGGGCACTAACGTGGTTGTAGGTGGGTGATGGTGACACTGGAGCATTGAGTAGCTGCCACGAGCTCCAGCGGGGGTTTGGGTAGAGCAGTGCTGCCCAGAGAGGTGTGTGGTGCAGTCATGGCAACTGGAGTAGCTAGGAGCTGATCCCAGTGGTGCTGCAGGCATCAGCCAAGGGTTTGATCCCGTGCGTTGGGGCGAGGCTGATGGTCATAAGGATGGATTTCGCTGTCGTGAAGCTGGTGATGAAGCTTTGACTTTAAAATCCAGCATCTGTAAAACAAATGCTCTTTTTTCCCTTCCCTGTTCTGGGCACGTATGTTACAGGGCCTTTTTGTTCAGCAGCAGTTATCTCTAAAATAATTTGCAGTTAGACTTAGGAGTGATGTGGAGACCTGGCGACCTCTGTGGCACAAATGGATGGTCTCGTTTCTGCCAGAAGTCGTGTTACTTGAAAGAGCAACTTGATAAAGAGAGCTGGAGGCTGCTGGACCTTCGTAAAACACGTGTCACGGTCCTCGCAGGTTATGGTTTTTCCCCTTGACCCGTTGTAGGTCTTTGAAGGTTATGCCTGGAGACAACTATTGCAGTAGACAGGCGGAGGTGTGTTTGGTTCACAGCGTCATCGTGCAGATGCCGGGAGTTAAACTAACCCCAGTGAGATTTACTGAGTTTTCACGTCTGAGGCAGCGAGTGCCCAAAGAAGAAAGGCGAGGAAATCCCAAAATGCGGAATATCTGACCCACACTGACATGCCAGGGTGCGAGCGCCGGAGGCTGTGGGCTCCTGTCAGCCCAGGATCTGACATTTTATTTTTTCATGCCTCCAGATGAAATGGTCCCCTCTTTGTAGTTTGTGTGCCCCTGGCTATGTGCTCCCTGCTGAGAGGATCCGTATTTGGTATTGATTTTGGGAGATAAGCAGTGCCACCTTTTCAAGTGGGTTTTTGAATTCCACAGACTCTGCTGCGTGTTCTTGTGAGTCTGCCTGTCCCGTGTGAAACAGAAGTAAAATCGCAATGTTGCCTTGGTCCAGAAAGCAGCTCTCAGGTAGAGAGAATAGCAGTCTACCCTGAAATACTTCCAGTAAGCATAGAGCTCTATAAATGTGCCCCGGTTTCCTTTGATAGACCCTGAAGAGGAGCATCCTGGCTTAACAACCACCTACTAGTTGCCATGTCAAACCCTCAGGCGTCACAGCAGGTACTCCTAGCGTGCTTGCGGAAAGTGAAGATTGAGGTCTTCATTCACAGGGATTTTTTTTTCTTCCTCCTTCAGCTTGTTAGCTTAGAAATCTGGTTTCATCCTTGAGCAAGACAAGATTATTAATCAGGTTTAGGTCTTGGCTGGATCCACAGAGCAGGGAGAGATGTCAGAAAGCCAAAACTGGAAATTCTTTGTCAGCGGCTATTGTGTGTCATCTTCTCTTGGGCACAATGCTGGGAGCTGCTGGAGACATGCAAAGTGAGCAGCCAGACGACCTCTGACTAGATGCATGAGTTAAAGCAAGGTGGTCACTGACTTTGCATTTGGTAGACCAACTTGTTGTTTTCTGTACCTTTAGAGTATGTCTGTAAGAGCTGGTTTTCAAAATAAGCCCGAGAGATGGTGAGTTTTGAGATATATGTGGGGTGAATGCGAATGACTGTACGTGCTGTTTCTGTGAGAGAGAAAAAAAAAAGAAAAGAGGAAGATACCCGAGGTAAGAAAATCTAGTACGTGAGGTTATGTGGAACTGTTTGCTGTTGGGAAGTGGGGGCACTAGCATTTAGGATGATGCTTTGCGTTTGGAACTCATGACTTGACAAGAAGCTGAGCTTTATCTAGTAGGTCATTCTCTGTTTGATTTGTGTGATTTATTATGAGCTGTGGCAGCTGAGATTTGTGTGGAGGATACGAGCAAAGCACGATACTTGAGGATATCATCCTTCTGTCCACACACGCCGGGTAGCCAGCTGTGCAAAAGTGTGGTAAAATGTTTTGCATTTCAAATAAAATGCCATAACTTGAACTGACGTGTTAGCTTGAACGCAGCAAGGTGACAGTGCTACTGTCTTTATTCAGCTTCTCCTCTCTGAAAAGAGACGGTTTGCAGAGATTCGCATCTACTCTTTCCAGGTACAGAAAGAGAACCTCCCGTTGCACAGGTGCAGGGTGGGCGCTGAGTTTGTAAAGGGAACGTTAGGCTTCTAAAAGCAGTAGAAACAACAAAAGCATGGCTTTGAGAATTTTTTCCTTCTCTAATACAACATTTTACATCCGGAATGGCATTCCTTGAGTTTTGTTGCACGATTTGTGTTAATCTTACGTTTCTAGTTTGAAGTGCGCTCATCTCCTCGGTCATCTCACTTTACCTCCTGGAAATTTGTCCCGTAGGCTTACTGAGTGCTGCTTTAGAAAGCCACGCTACCCAGAGCTCTGAAATCCAAAAGAAGTATTCAAAATATTCTTCTCTTTCAGCTCAAGTCAGAAGCTTCAATGTGCAATACATTTTTAAGCAACAATAAACATTTGTAGCTTTATTTGACCTCCGTGAACTTCTGCTTCAGCGCTTGACCTCGGTAGGAACAGAAACAGGCCTGTGTTTGAGTAAATGAACAGCAGTGGAGCGCGGAGAGGAAAAGTAGAAAGTGATGTGCTAAATGCAGTTCTCCTTTCGGAGCCATGTTCTTGCTTTTATACCTTTTCCCCTGTGCCCGGTGCTGAGCAGCCTTTGTTTCTCTGTGCCCAAAGACCTTTGGTTTGGTTTGAGCTTTTACCACTTTAGGCAGCAGCCGTAGCTCGGGGTGTAGTTTAACTACAAAGGAAAATGAGCCCGAGGTGTGGGTTTGTTGTCATAGTTCAGGGTGTTGCAGTAACATTCGAAGCGTGCATATGGTTGAAAAAGAGATGGTGTTAAAACCAGCCTTTTTTTTTTCCACCGAGCAAATCTCCTCCATCTGACTCGAGCACTCTTTGATATTGCTTTCGCTTCTTATTAGCGTTGCAACAGCGTGTGCAGTACGACAGTCATAGAATCACAGAATCATAGAATGTTAGGGATTGGAAGGGACCTTGAAAGATCATCAAGTCCAATCCCCCTGCCAGAGCAGGAATGCCTAGATTATGCTACACAGGAACGTGTCCAGGCAGGTCTTGAGTGTCTCCAGAGAAGGAGACTCCACAACCTCCCTGGGCAGCCTGTCCCAGTGTTCCGTCACCCTCACTGAGAAGAAGTTTCTTCTCGAGTTTAAGCAGAACCTCTTATGTTCCAGTTTCAGCCTCTGGAATTAAATTAATAACCAAATTCTTCTGACAGCTTATGAAGAGTGTGGACTGGAGACAATAAAGTGATGAAAACATCCTCCTACAGAAGAAGAATTTGTTGTATTTTTTTAAAAGAGACAAGCAAGCTATTTGTACAAAGGTTGGACCAGATGGTCCCTGAGGTCTCTTCCAAACGAGTATTTTAGGGTTTGTTACCTGTAAGCAATGCATACCTGAATGAGCAGGGTGGACAGTAAAGGGGCACAGAAAAGTCACTCTAAGTAGCAGTCCTGGGGAGTGCCTTGGGTTTGTGGACAAAAATCAGAATTTAAGATGCGTGTTCAGAACGCTTCTTGGAAGAGAAGAAAGTTGACCTTAGAGAAAGGCAAAGTAACTCAATTAAAGCCAAGAAGCCAAAGAGAGAAACCCAAAATAAAACCAAGACCAAAAAACCCACTTCAGGTTTCTCAGACCTTGGTGCTCTGCAACCACACTGCTCTGTGTAAAAAGCACATTTATGTTTGCTTTCCTGTGTTTATCACAATTTTAAGTACTTGAATAATTCATAAGGAAAAGATAAACTCTGGATAATAACAAAGAGATGAGCACAGATTTAAATACCAAGTGCTGGGCACAGGACGAACCATCTAAAATAACCACAGTAATACCTTTGAAGTCCTGGAGGCTTCAAGGAAATGCTTTGAAATTTATTTCTTGCCTGGAAACGCAGAATTCAGTGATGAGAAAGAAGGAAGCCAAGTGGCAAATGCCATTCTCGTCAGAAATTCATTACGCACGCTGCTGGTAAGATTCGATGCTGGTGAGATTCGATTTTTTGAGGGCGAGCCACCGGCGCTCTGCACTGACCCATCGGGATATTCTGATGTTGCTTTTTCCTCCCTCCTTGTTCTTACCAAAAGCTTTGGTTATTCGCTTCTCAGTGAGAATACTTCTTCCTACCGACGTTAATCCCTTCTCCCTTTCCCCTCTTCCGCCCCTTCCTTCCCAAAGTGGAAACCCATCTTCTGCTTTGACTTCAGGATGAGCGCAGTTGAGCAGCTCCTCAACCGTTCCTCCGAGGAGTTGATCCTGTGAGTAGCTTTACAGTGTAAACTGGAGCATGGTGGCTGTGTGCTGTCACATGCAGGGTGGCTAGCAGAGGTGATCTTGCACCCCAGAGGGGTTGCCACCTGATTTCTAAAAACTCTTGAGGGATTCTGACTTCTAAATTCAGTTTCCTGACTCATACAAGCTTTTGGTGAAAGGCACCACCGCTTCATGACTCTGGGATGACTACAGCCAACACGTGGGTGAGTACGAGCTGGTTCCAGATTGCAATATGTCCCGTGGCTGACGAGGAGCTGGGCAAAGACAGGCAAATAGGTTTTGATGTGCCCTTGACTGAGGAAGGGTTTGTAAAGGCAAAGCACACAGGGCTGCACTTCTAAGACTGAGCAGCATTTCGGTGTATTTGAGCCTGTCAGCTTGTACCGACTGGCAACTCTGCGTTTGTGAGTGAAATGAGAAATGAACTAACTCCCTGCCAAAGTATTCACCTCACCGAGCTCTTAGTCGCTGCAGTGCTGTTGTTTCAGGAGTACAGGAATAGTCCTCGGCGTGTTTGGAGCTAAGGAAGATGGAGAAAGTTAGAGCATCTGGTGTGTATGTGAATAGTTCCTGGACTTCTAGCTCTTGAGCTCCTTCCTCACATAATTAAGCCTTCCAGCCTGAATTAGTGGTCGGAGCGAGGAGTGCCCCAATGGAGAAAGGTTTTGGATTCAGCACCAAGGAGCACTGCCACATGAATGCTTCGGGATGTTTTGGGTGTCAAAGTCCCTCCCTATCTTGGGGCACTGATCCAAGTCTTGAAGCTGGTTCAGACCATGGGCCATGTTCTCCGGTGCTGAGGTGTGGTGGCTCTCCGTAGGGTGACACCTTCCAGTCAGAAAGACCCCGATTTCCTTCGTTGTTCTGGGGCTCAGTTATATCAGTTCTGCTTTAAACTCGGAGAACTCTGTAAATAAATACATATTATAAGAAATGTACTTTTTTTTTCATCCTGTTAATTTGGTGTCTCTTCAGAACAAAATGTTACATTCTGTCTAAACAGTATTTGTGTGCAATATCTTCTACAATTGCAGTCTGTTAATAATTATTGCCAATTCGTGGTTAGCTTAAAACATAATAGGTTCTGTGTGTGTGGTTTGCGATGAAAAATAGCCATTGTAGCGTTTGTGAGACTCCTTTCTGCCTCAGGCATCACTCTGAGTACAGTGTGTGGAACTGATTGAATTGAACACTTCATGCCTTTTGGTGTTTGTTTATCCTCGCTTCTCATCTGTCAACTGCTGCGCTCATTTTCTTTTCATTAGTGTTGATACTTGAGGGAAGGTGAGGCAGCCAGAGTCGGTTCTCGGTTGTACGTGTGCAAATCCAGCGGGAAAAGGTTTTGACTCTGATGCAGTAAAATGGATCAGAAGTGCGATCCTGTGCTGCTTGTGGGTTTCCCTCAAAAAAAAAAAAAAAAAGAAAAAAAAAAAAGAAAAGAAATCATGAGGTTAGAATGGAAAATGTGTGTGGCCTTGCTGGCTCAGTCAGAGGTTAGCTGTGGGACTGGGATGTTAGGAGATTCACATCGTGGTACCAGTCACTCGTTACTTTTCTCCGGCGTTTCGGTAAGGGTTTGGTGTTACCTTGCTGTTTTCCACAGGTTATGCCTTATGTACTAAAATTAGCTCTTTCAGAGTGTAAGCCTTAATGGCAAGGAGGTTAGTTAGTGGCATGTAGATTGCTGAAACCAGATGCTCCTCTGCCCTTTTTTAACATGTTTCTCACGTTAGTGAATTGGGTGCGCAGGTGCATTGCAGCTCTCTCCGTACGTGACCTGAGCTGAACGGGCTTACAGAGGAGGACACCTTCTTGGGAGAAACAGAGCTTGGAACTGGGCCTATTTTCTTTCTCACTTTTGGACTGTTATGGCTTGATCTGCACCCCTTTCTTCTCAGTGCGTTGGGCCTTTCCCTGTCTCTAGCCCACGTGCTCGAGGAGCCTTTCCTCATCTCCTTAGAAAAAGCACCCAGGCACGGAGCATCCAGCCGCCCAGCCAGTCCCTGCGCCTGCCAACTGGCACTCGTGCCTCAATGGCTGTATTCAGGCTGGGGCTCGGGTTTGTCTTTTGCAGTGCTTGAGTTCCTCCGGCTATTGACCACCGACAGCCCTTTGGGTTGATGCTTCAGGAGGCACGGAGATCTACGCGGTTATCTGAAAGCTTGTTCGTTGCCAGGAACGTCCAGTTGCCTTGGCCTTGCAACCTTGCACTTGGGGCTCTTTTTGCATTTTACGAAGGAAACCAAGTCCCTCGTCGGCTGCCTGCTCCCAGGTGTTGGACGGGCGCTCCGAAACACCTCCTCCGGAGCAACGGGAGCAGCAGAATGTGAGGAAGGTACAGGGGGGGTAATCCCAACCGTGAGCCTGCTCCAGCCAGTGGAAGCACTGCTTCTGTGCAGACTTTTAACATGCTTATTTTTCAGCATTCTGCTCTTTGTGAGGGACCATTAGCCCCTTGCAGCACCCAGTTTCGCTTCTGCCCATAAGGCAGCAAAGACCTCAGCTGGGGAAGGGCTCGTGGTGCATCCATCACCTGCTTTTGTTCAGAAACTCTCCAACCAAGCGCATCTGGCAAGTGCTCGTCCCTCAAACACTTGTATAAAAGCAAAATATTTTAGCAGAATGCGTGGAGGTATAGAGCAAATGCCTGAACTGTGTGGAAATAGTGGCAACGTTTGTAATTCTGGTTTTTATCTAAAAGCTACAAGTGAACCCAAGCTTGGAATTGTAGCGATGTGTTTTTACCTTACTTCTCCAAATCTAATGGAAACTGTAAATACCGGGCAATAAAATGTAATTGTAAAATGTCTTCACTATATGAGAAAGCCAGTTCTTGAAAAATGCACCAGAAAGGACCTGCCCAAGTGAAATATTTGAAATGAGTTGACATAAAAGTTTGTACCAGCTCCCACCGAGAAGTTTCTTTACACAGTATTTTTAACCTGCCAAAAGCTCTTGCACGTACTCAGCGCTTGCCAATTTCCCTTTGTTAAAATGAAATCAAAGGCAATTTTAAGTTACATGAGTCTGCAAAAAAAAGAATCTGAATTGGTGTCTAAACATTGCTTTTTGTAAAGTGCATTGAAGACAACTGTATTTCTTGGAAGTATTTTCCCAACAGGATTTGTTCCTTGAGTCAGACCGCGTCTGCAGTGTTTCAGGCAGAACAAGGAGCTGAGTGAGGAGGGAACTGCAGCAAACTGCTTTATTTCCCATCCACATCCTTTCCTGGCACTTGTTTGTGCCTGGCTGTGGTGTGCATTTGTAGGAAATCAGAAGTTAACCTCTTAGTTCCTCATTTCCTGACCAATTCTTTTGTATCCAGCTCAATAGAAAGAAGGCTCAGGATGTTCCAGCTATTTCTACAGTAAGGGGGAATTTTCTGGACTTTCCAGAATTTCTAAATTGGAAAAAAAAACAACCCCAGAGTTTGCAAATTAAAAAAAAAAAAAAAGACAAACCCTCTTGATATGGAGTCAGGTTGTCAACAGCCAGTTCAGGTTTTGGTGGTGGAGGCTCAAGGGCTTGTCTTTGTGTGTTGGGTACAAAGAGCAAGATGTGGGAGTGGGGAGGAACATGGTGCAGGAATACTGCCTCATGCTCCTCCTGCCAGGGAAAATCATCCAGAGGAGGCGAGGGAGGAGGAATTGCGAAGTTTCAGCTTTCTGCCTTGCAGAGGCTGGGACCTGGAAGCCCAGAGCAGCTTTGCTGTGTTAGGAGTGACACAGTTTTGGCCCCGCTTTCCAGTTTGCTGAGAAATCGCCAATAAATTTGGCTGTTTGAGCTGTCCTTGGATAGTGGAGTTCCGCAGCAGCTTCTTGGGAGGGCTTTAATACCTCGTACAATTCAAACCAGACTTACTGGGGTTGGAAAATCACCGGGAGGCAAGTCGAGCAGAACTGGTCCGTGGCTACGTGTGGAGATAGACTGGACCTGGGCTGGCCTGAAAAATAACCCTGGGGGGATGTGATGGGAGTCCTGGCTGTGCAGAAGGGTTCTGAGGAATGGCTGGGAAAATTCCCCAGAGAAAAGGCTTTGAGAACTAGGAAATACGCAGGTACCATCTCAGGCTGGGAACCTGCGGGAGTGGAGACTGACGATGAGTTCAGGAGAAATCCTGTTAGGCTGACTGGTTTGCTCTGCTTTTACCTGAGCATCTGTAGGTCCTTGCTTACATAAACTGGAGTTTAGCCTGGCATCTATTCAGTACTTTGTTTGCTACTGAAATATAGTATTTTTAATTTTTTTTTCTTCTCAAGGCTGGACGTATATTTACTTCCGATAGCTTTACTCAGGCTTTCACAAACTAAAGGGCTCTTCTTGGTATTTTCCTAGAGGTGCTTTTTTTTTTTAACCTCCTTATTTTAATAATACTGAAGATGGAACTTATAGTGTAGGGTTAATGGTTGTAGTGTAGGGTTAATGGTTGGGCTTGATGACCCCAAGGGTCTTTTCCAACCTGAACTGTTCTATGATTCTATGGTACTTTCATTATAAGTCTCAATTAGGATTGGCAGTTTTAATTAAGATGTTAAAAACACAGCCTGGAAAGGCGAAAGTTCTCTGGGTGCACAGAGAGGTTGGGGTGAGAAATACCGCATCGGGTGTTGGTGCTGGTTTTTAGACTTCACTGTTGCTTTCTGTGTCCAAAGAAATCACTGAGAGACGGGGAATGTAAAAGGGTGGAAGTTGTCATTTTTTCTTTTCTCAACTGATATAAATCCGACCCACAGGGTTTTATATTTCGCGCTTTTTTTTTTTTTTGCTAAAATAAGGAAATTATCTTGCTTGACTGCTTTTGAAACTTGTGTGCCGTTTTTCCTCTCTTCCAAAATGCCATTATTTAGCTTTCAAGGATCAAGACGATGAATTCATACACGCAGCTGCTTTCTTAATTGCTTAAGATCCCCGCAGGCGCTAGGAGAGAGCATGCAGGAATTTCTAACGGTGAACGTACGTTATGTGTAAGTGATACCAAACACAAGCACCTTGCGCACGTGTGGGGGGGAGGGTATTTTAGTGCTCAGAAAAAGAGACTAAAGTGGATCCCAGGGTATTTTATGTCAATGTTATGGCATTGTAGACGTTGATCGTGACCTTGAGTAAATGAGTGAGTTGCCTGACCTCCTTTTGCTTCAGTTACTCCAGCTGGAAAATTGGGTGGAAATGTGGATTCCCCTTGTAAACCAGATGTTGTCTGGTACGAGCTTTTCTTCGTAAAAAAAAAAAAAAAAAAATCGCTTCTGCAACGCAGCGTGGACATGAATAGGAGGTATTAGAATTACAGTCAGAAAAGCATGCAGAATCGCAGCAGCATCAACGTACCTGGAGATAGCAAATTTAGACGATTAAATTATTTAATCGCCTTTTATAGTCCTTCGTTGCTGTTTGTTTTGTTATCAAGAGCTGCTTCCAGTCCAAGTAGATGAAGACAAAAGGGCAACATTTGCGTGAAATTTCCCAATGGATCAAACTGAAGAAGGAATTAAAGTAATTGTGTATTTTGCTTTGGCTGAGGGCAGGTTTATTCTTCCAACCTGACTGCTGACGTGAGAGGCAGCATTTTGTTTGTCGAAGAGAAGAAGTGCAGCCCTGTATCTGGCTGCCCTGGTTTGAGCTCAAGCCACGGTTGGGCGGTGAGGATGCTTTCTATTTAAGGCTGGGCTTTGGGGTGGGTGTCATCCTTTGGTTTTCCTTCAGTTACTCGATTGCTGTGGCTCTCCTGGGAGCTCTGACCCAAATTTGCCTGTGATTTTTTTTTTTCTAATCTCTTTTTTTTCCCACCTCTAAATTTAGGGGGAAAAAAAACCTAAACAAACCCTGTGGCTAACTGAAGCATCATTTCTCAGGCCTTGGTGGGAGATGACATTATTTTAAAAGGATGGGAGGATGAGTTTGGTATTTGCTACACGGAAACTCAAATTTTCAGCCTGTTTTGGAATGCCTTTTACTGAAGATATGTACTTTAGGAACTGAATTTTTGTCTTTAGCAAAGCACTAGTGAAATTCATTTTCCAGAGACTGCATGACATACTGTAGCAGTGGCTGAGTCTTGTCCAGCAGTGTGTTTTTGCATATTGCTATATATCATAGATTCAAACTGAAGTCAATGGAGCATGACAGCGAATAGATCAAAGAGGGAAATAAATTAAGTTGGACGGAAGATGTAGAAGAAATGTAGGAAAAGAGATTAAAAAAGTTATTAAAGAACTCATGACCCCTGTCAGAAACTGAATGCTAATGGCTCGGAGGCAAAGGGCCTGCACAGTTATTCTGTAACAGGAGTAGAGAGATCAATTGTTACTGTTTTTCCCATCTCGATATTAATAAGTTTCTTCAAAATGCTGGGAACCGATGAAAATGTTCAGCAAAGACAGCAGAGTAGAGGGCAATTAAACACTAAATTGACTATTTTGCATGTTTTATTATTTCTAAGTGCCTCAGCATCCTTGTTTTGACTATAGCCAAGGCTTGTGGATTGCCTGTGACCAGCTAACCTCTTTTCTTGGGATAGCTTGAGCTAAGGTTAATTCTTCTCACTGCATACACAGGAGTTCTGAATTTAAAAGCAGCGCGGGAGCTTTATTCGTATTAGCATAACCAGCTTTGCGGTCATCTTAATGTACCTGACATCTTTGATCGAAGAGATAGAGAAGTCCTCGAGGAAAAATTAGGAAATCTTTTCCGGTCACAGTGATGCTCAGAGGGTTTGCTTTGTGTCCCTGCTACAGGGCGAAGCCCCATTAGACGCTTGACCAGTGATGTTGTTCCCTGTTGCAAGTGTGGAGGGATTTGCATTTGAAACAGTTCTTGGAAAGTGGAATCTTTATTTGCAGTTGTTTACTATTAGCTCTGTTTATCTCTCTGTGTGAGTGCTGTAGCTTATTTGCTGTTCCATTGCTTTTAGTGCCTCGGTGTTGAGAAAATACAACGCTCAGTGCCTTTAGCGTTGAGTCTGAAAAGCTGGCTGCCAGAGATAGGGAAATAAATGAGGTTTAATAATACTAGGAATGATAATCCTCCGGACAAAAGATACTCGGCGGAGTAAATTGGATAAGGACCAGCTGGAAACTTGAACCGAAGTTCATCTTTTGTATGACTTGGGAGGAATACAAGTTGATCAGTTTTGGGAGGCAGCGGTGACCCTTGTCTCGATGGAGAGGACGCCCTGGAAGGTGGGAGGGACCTTCCCCAGGAGAAGACGAAGGCGCTCAGCTGGCTCTGTGGGACACTCGGGGAAGGAAGGGAGTGGGCAGGAGAAGGAATTGATACCTGCTCTGAGCCGAGCTGGCGGAGCTCATGGATCCGGCGTGAAATTTCACTTCTGGCAGAGACGCCTTCTCTTGGCAGCTGCCTTCACTGCGTTACGTGAGAGGACTCTGCGCAGATAACGTGGTGGCTGAGAGAGAACAAGAGTGTTTGCAACCTGGTCACCATCGGGAGCCTCTCGAGGTGTCTGTGCACCTTGGTGGAGGGTTTCTGGTGCCTTCTCCCTTTCCCAGGGCAGACCCAGATGCTTCTCACCGCAGTGACATCTGTCTTGAGCAGCCGCACAGCAGGCTGGCAGCGCTCGGTGTGGAGGAGGTGATCTTCTCCCAGGGCAGAACTCCATGGCAAAGATAACCGTGAGGTGGGTTTTTAATTCCTGGGTTCGCCCCGTGTTTTAACCGTGGAAGACAAAACACGTCGGGCTGATGGGTTGTTTCGTAGTGCTGGGGTCAGGCACGCCGGGTGTGGCTGATCTCCTGGCGTGGAAATTCTGCAGAGGTTCGTTACTCTCGGCAGAAGTTGCTAACGCTGAAAAATACATCAGAGTTCACAGGACTTGGAATTATTTCATGTTCGTAGAATCCTAGAATGGCCTAGGCTGGAAAGGACCTTAGAGATCATTTAATCCAACCTCCCTGTCATGGGCAGGGACGCCTCTCAACTAGCTCAGGCAACACATGGGGACGGAACAGGAATCGAACCCGCGACTTTCGGTGTTTCAGCACCACGCTCAACTGAGTGAGCTAAAAAGAAGAAAAAGGGGCAGGCAAGGGGAAAGGCCGCTCAGTTAAGTTGGGGATCTCAGAATGAAACAGCAGAAAAATGCTCGATTTGTCATAGTTCTGCACACTGATACTGAGCAGAAATACAAAACCCCCTAATGCAGGCCACAGGAAGGCCTCGTGCACGGGGGAATGTGGCTTTGCCGCTGCGGCGGGATGAATCCTCGGCTGGAACAAAGGAGAAGAAAAGGGCCTGTGTGTGTGTGTGTGCGGGCACACGTGTGGGCACTGACGGGGTTTGTTCTGTTTTGAAAGACTTTTGTGCCCTGCCGGCTGCTGGGCCCGCCCCCTACCTTAATTAAGAATACTTTGATCGCCTACATCACGGCCCCTGTGACCTCTGCTGGTCTGAGGACCCAGCGAGGGGCTCCGAGCCTGGCAGGGGGCTGCGCTGATGCCCCTGGCTGGGGTCTCAGGGTGGAGGCTCTGCCTGGCAGTTTTCCTCTCAGGTGGGCTGGGAGCAGGGTTGGAGCAAGCAGTGAGTTTTCTTAGCTGGCAGGTGCTTCTGAAACCACATTTTCACAAGCCCCAAATGAATTTTGGATACTAGCCTCTGTATTTCTCTATTTTTTTCCATTTTGATCACCGCCTGCAGCACTAGGAATTTGCAGGGCGCTTCCTCTTGCTGATGTTTCACTCCGCTGTGAAAGGGGAACTGTCACCCTGGTCCAGAAGCAGAGGTGACCCCGGGCCCCGGCAGCACAACCCTGTTGCTGCGTGCTCTGTTCCGCGCCTGAATTCTGCTTCTGAGGGGCTGGGTAGGACGTGGTTGGGCTGCAAATGCCTTTTTTTTTTTTTAGCTTGCAGATGTACGTGCACACAAAGTAGGAGTACAGCGGTTTCGGCTTCCGAATCAGGGAGAGCGATGGGGAGAGAGGATGTGATGGGTTCCGAGACAGACGTTCAGTTTGAAACTTTTTTTTTTCCCCCCTACAACTTCCTATTTTGATTTGCATTAGGGGCAGGGGTGTATTTATGGTTTCCTGAGACGCTCTCGTCTTAATAGCAGAGTATTATTCACGGGAAGGAATGAGTTATTGCTGGTTTTCTTCTCCTTTCTGTCGGGTTCCTGCGGATACAGCATGTCAGTTTTAGGCGTACTTCCCCCTTGAGCAGCACAGGCAGCTTCCAGTTGTCGCGCCGAAGCTGCCGAAGGAAAGAGGTTAAAGGAGCGCAAGTTTTTGAAGAGAGATTGGTTTGCTCACTTGAGTTCCTACGGACACAATGAGCTTTCGCGGGAGGTTCAAGAAGGAGCCCAGCGAACTGCGGAAGAAGAGAAAGACCTTTAGGCGAGTGAACCAGGGAGAAATTCACAGATTAAGCTGCGTGAGTACGAACCCCTCCTTCCATCTCTTCCGCCAAACTGGCGAGAAGTGACAGGTCAAACGCTCTTCAGCCCGCACATAGAGAGAGAAGGTTTTATTCATTGGTTTATACCTAGGACTGACTGAGCCTCTCCAGTCTGTGCGATGAGGCGCTGAACGTTGCAGAAGGGTTTCTGAATGCTGAGGCTGAAGCACGGGGAGTTTACGGGACTGACGTGCGTCGGGGAAGCCGTTGCATGGCATCGCGCTGCCGAGCAGGCATCTACTGGTGGCAGCGCCGTGCGACGGCCTCTCTGGAGCCTGGGAACACGCGCTTGGGAGTTCCATGACAATCCATCACCCTGCTTGTGCAGCAGACTTAGTTTGTGCTGTGTCAGATCTCGCCATCTCTGGGCGATTTGCGCCTCCTGAGGCCAGGAGGAACCCGTTCTATGTGTCCAGTGTCGCAAAGGAATCGGTGACCATAAGCTGAAGAAGGCTGTTCTCATTAACTTGGTCTAAATAGGAAGGAAAACAGCTTCACAGATGTAACACTTGGTCACAGATTGATTAAGATGGTCTGTGGTTCGTCTAAGAGAGAGTTTGTGCTTTGCACATGGGTAGCTGCCGTTTTGGATAGATATTTTGCA
The DNA here is from genome assembly GCA_020746105.1 of Trogon surrucura. NCBI lineage: Eukaryota > Metazoa > Chordata > Aves > Trogoniformes > Trogonidae > Trogon > Trogon surrucura. The sequence continues at coordinate 26,215,846 of CM036625.1, read as the reverse complement.
TGGAAATGGATCTTTTTGACAAGACTACACTACAGTTTAGTTCCTGCTGCCCCCAGCTTTTGGCACGCGATGGAAGATGCCAGGTTTAAGCTTTGTGGTCTCAAGAGTGAATGCCGGTGGTGCTGCTGAAAGCATCTAACCGTGGCAGGTCACAAGGCTTTGGTAGGAGCACTGCTGCTTGACTTACCCTCTTAAATCCTGGTCAGGAAGGGTTTTTTCTCATTATTATACAAATGCTGACTGTATGTGAACAGTGCTCACCGGGAGTGGTTGAAACCTGACAGGAAAGAATGGCTGGAAATCAAGCAAAGCCCAGAAAATGACGGTCAGTCAGCAGCCTGCCTGCAGATAGAGAGGAGTGTTTTGGTTAAGACTGTGTTCAATATAGCGGTGCTGAAGAACCTTTGAATTGTGATTTCTGAGAGCCACTAACGTGTATCATACAGGAGCTTGAAGAGCTTGTAACCGAGTGCCTGTTGCCTTTGCTTGGAAATGGGGAACGTGCCTAGTTTGTGCTTGCCGTGTGGCAGGGACAGAGCTCGGGTCTGTCCTGGTTCCTTTTCTTTTTGGACATCAGACTAAGGTGGGCTCAGCGTGTCACGTTATTCTGCCAGCGTGTTTCTCCATAGTTCATTGAGCCCTTGGGGAACGTGGGCACTCTTGGCTTCACTTTTGTGACTTGTGACCTGCATCTTTCTGCCCACTAGCTCATAACTGGAGCATGTTAAATCTCTGTCCTGTGGGCACTTCTTGCGATCAGCCAGGAGCCAGTCTCTCCTCCGACGCTGCAGATTTCCAGTTGGTGGAAGCTTCTGCTGCAACTGTAAAGGCTTTTGTGTAGCAAGACCTTATTCTTAATATGCTACATTTAGACCTATATTTTCTGTATATGGACTTGTATTACTTGCTGGAAATTATTTCCTTTTTTTTTAAATATAACACAAATCATGATCTAGTTTTAATTGATTCGTAGGTTGTTGATTGAGCTCAGTGGAGTTGACCAGATTTATTTTTTTTACCCCTCTCATTTACATTCTCTGTGTGTAAATGACTAGATAGCTAGATAATTGATTGGGAGGGTAGCTGATGTCAAGGAAACGATTGTAGAGAGCTGAGTTTATAGTGGTTGTGTATAAATGATGGTAATTTTTACAATTAAAGCCTCTGTGGCAATACTTAGGCTTATTTACTCAGATATGTAGCATGAAAAATGCCTGTAACTCATGAAGAGATAAGTAACTGTAGTGTAGGTAGAAAAAGATATTCACTGAGTAACTTGAAGCGGAACAGCATGCGTGAGATTTGCCCTGTGGGACAGTGGCTTATTATTAAACTCTCTAGAAGTCAAGTGGTATTTTGGAAAAGCTTATTTAGAGGTAATGCAAATGTTTTTGTCAGTTGTTTTTGCTTCAGGGGTTTTTTGAAGTGGTTGAGCCCCTTTCAAGACAGCTGTTTGCTCAGGCTGCAGGTCTAGGAGTTCCTACATCTGAATTTTTCTATTTAAGTGAAAACAGGCAGTGTAGCTTGCTCCTGTGCTGTGTTGCAAATTCGTCGTCGGGCTTAGACCCGTGATCAAAGTCCTGAGCATCAAAGCACAATCTAATGAGTAGGCATTAGAGTTTTCCCTTTTGGTCCATAAAAAAAAGTCTCCTGTGTGCTCTAAATAAAAAGAAACCTTTATTTTCAAAGTAAATAAAGACCTTTTTAAACACAATCCCGTGCTGCGCACGGTGTGGTGTAAAACACGCCCTGGTTTGGCAGCAGGTTGGTGGTGGAGGAGCGGTGAGCAAGGAGCACCGGCCGTGGGTGGATCCCTCCGTCTCTTATTCATCCCTTTTCCACAGGCGGAGGGGACGGGTTTGGTCCGATGGTGCTGCGATAACTGTTTCTATTATTGCTGCAGAGATGCTGTAGGTGTCAGAGCTGGGTTTCCACCTTCACTATGAAGGTCGAGTGCCACTTAAGGGCAAAAATTGAGAGTATTTTTTTCGTTAATGTAGGTTTCCCGTGGACTACAATGGCTCTCTCTATATGTCTGTTGTTTATATATATTTCTCTGTGTGTATACAGAGAGTCAGAAGTGCTGTTTATATAAACTTTGTACTGGAAGCTTAAAAGCTTTGGTCAAATCCACAACGCGCAGGTTGCGGGATGGATTTGTTAATGTTCTGGTGCGCAACCACGAGTCTGCCCGCCCGAGACCACGCTAAAAAAAATCAAACACAAAGCAGAGGGTGTTCCCAGACGAGCTGGACCAGACTGGCTCCAGCATCATCCCTTCTTCCCAGTTCCCTCCCAGCCCTTCTGGTGGGGTGGCTGAGTGGAGATGAGCGAATTGCATCTTTGGCTTTTACTTGCTTGCCTCACGAAGAGCTTCAGCCTGGTGGCTTGAAAGGAGACCTTTTGTTGCTGTGACTGCGCTTTGCTTTTCTGGCTGAGGTCGGGTAAGGGGAGTGAAGTGGACGAGTGCTGCCGGATTAGGAATCTCTGTAAATTAAACTTAACCCCCCCCCCCAGCCCTTAAGATACTTTACAAGACTTCCTTGTTTTTCCCCTGAACTGACCTGTGGGCAAATATTTAGTCTAGGCTTAAGAAGTACTCGTTATTTAGAAGCTGACGTTTGGAAAAGCCAATATATGAAACTTAAGTTAAAATCTGAGCAGAGGTCTTGCTGTCAGTGGCATGGCCATGCTGAGTTTAGTAATTTTCTGATCAAATTAGATTTATCTGCTTCCTAAAAAGCGTTTCCAGATCCTGCAGGATGAGTTGTTTTCTTGAATATTTTGCAGACTGTCGGAAATTTTATTTAACGTCTGCCATGTAGACCAGCGCTCTTCTGTGGCTTCCGCATTTTAACTTCCAAAATTTATAATGAAAGCAACAGTAAGTTCTGACTCGAGAAAGAGAAGGGTAACGGGAGGAGCGGGTGGCTCCCAGGTGCCTGAGGACAGGTCTCTGTGTTTGTGTCGTCGTAGCCCTGGTCGGTCGCTCGCGGCAGAGCTTTGGCGTCCGTGTGCCGCCGCTGCAGCTTGGCCCATCACTTAAAACAAGAAGGATCCATGTTGGCTTGTCCAGATGAGAGGGGTTTCCATTATTTATTTTTTTTTAAAATATTCAACAAGTTCTCTTGCAGTAGCTGTTAAAGCTGGAGAATAAGCAAAATAGACCTTTATAGATTCTGATCCACGACACAATGGTAGTTTCCAGCGTAGGCAATTAGGATTAATCCCCTCCCAGCTGTGTTTGCACAGAGTAAGTGTCATCCAGTCACGCAAATCCCTTATTGGTGTCAGTCAGAATTTTCTTTGAATGAAGAGGCTTTAACGGAAGAAAATGACTTTTCACTTTCTTTATTCCCAGCAAGACCTTCCCTGCTTTTGCACTGCTTAAGCTGATGGCTGCGGTGGCGTTTTGGAAACTAATTCCTAAATCACGAGAAATTTGGCAAGGTCGAATCTTTTTGTAGCTCTTTGCAGTTTTTCTCGGTAGCAGAATCTTGTGGGAACTGGCAATCCCCTTAATGAAATTTATTGGCACGTCGGCTTCGCCAGCGACCCCGAGGAGAGCGTATAGGAGCCCTGAGAGACTGCCTGGCTTCCTTCCAGTTCCCCAAGGTTTGCTGAAAGATGCGACAAATTAAACATTTCAGACCTGACGAGTGAATGTGTTTTAGGGAGAAAATTTCCTTTGTGCTGCTCATTTTAATAAATTTGTTGATCGTGTACTGAGCCAAATGTAGTCTTTGTAATGTGGCCAGAGAGCTGACTGTAAATAGATGTGTACCAGGCCAAGCAATCATAAAAACAGCAAGATCTACAATAAAAGGGGCTTTTGGTGACTCTGTAAAAATCTCCTTGAACACTGAGGCAGCTGTGGCTCTGGGCAGGCTGTGCTAGTTGAAGAGTTAAACTCAGCCTTTACACTACACCTACTCCAAAAGCCACGGAGTCTCGACTGTTCTCTAGTGTTGGCTCGGACAGGCTTGGCAAAGAAATACTTAATTTAAATTGACCCACCCTGGTGGAATAAAATTAACTGCCTACATTAACTGTATTGAAAAAACCCTGAAGTCGTGTGTTATGCCAGTGACAATATTTAACCAGGGGAAGGAAAGGAAGAACAAGAAGTGTGAGAAGCACTTCACCTCGACGTCATCCTAGGCAGTGATTTAATTTGCTGTCGCGAGTTTTAGTAGGAGCAGGCTTGGTTAATGGTATTGTTGAGAAGCCTAGAAAAATTGAAGGAGGTTGATGCTGTTATTGCAGTAAGTGGCTCTTGCTCTGGTAAGCCTGCCCGTTTCAGTATTCCAGGTGTATGCTAGAATGAAATTGTAGATAAGCCACAGCTTGGATGAAATATAAAATCAAGAGTCCTGCTTGATTTGCCCAGTTTGGCTATCACAATTCTTTTGAGTCTTCTTGTGAGCATGCAGTGGATCCTCCCGTCACGAGGATATTTTAGTCGGGGTAACTGAAGTCCATCAGCCTAAGTTCTTTCCGTGTATCCGTTTCTTTAATCTTCTTCCTCCTGGTGTGGGGAAGAGTAGAAATTCATTTGAACATCTGTGTTCTATTCAGTACACTCGGATGCTCAGAATTTGGTGCCTGGGAATGATACATCGTTAAAGCATTAGAAAATCATATAAAACATTTTGGTCTAGTTTGTTTCTAGAATGGGGAAGTGCTCGGGCTGGCTGTCCAGAGCCGAGTGGTCTCAGTTGCATCATTTCCTCCTTTAGTGAGTGTTCACAGAAATATGACCTGGGGAGGATGGTACATAAGTCATTTGGTCCTATAATTATGAAGTGAAGATGGGCACTGACAGCAATGTGCAGTGGCTGGAGACAAGCCAGGCACTGTGTCAGTTTGGGTAAAGTCGTTAACGTTTCGTTATTATTCCGAGGAGAAAGAACGATTTGTATGTGGACCAGAAGGTGATGGGGATGAAGCCTTAGGTGTCACTGGTGGAGCCTGGGTTGGTTTCACCCGTGTGAAACCAAGCAGTGCTGATCCCTGTGTGGTGGTTGACTCGTTAAAGATCTCTTTGCTATTCAGAAAGAGTTTGGAAGAGTTGGCTCGGGAGCTTGCAGGAACACGTACGCTCCACGACGCTGCCCAGGTGGGCAGCCGTGGTGCTGCAGCGGCTGTTGCAGCAGGGAGGGGACTGAGTGCCTTTTTACTAGCTGGGTTCACAACCGTTTCAGCACGACTAAATGTAATTCCGTACTCGCGAGAGAGAGAGAGAATATAAAAAGCATTACGAAAATCCAAGGCAGCGTAATTCGATCTTGGCACAGATTGCTGGGCTGGGCTGTTTCCAGAAAGACCAGGCGAGTTAAATTGAGAAGAGGCAGCGCTATGGTTATTAAAATAGCTTTAAATCAGCCCTGCTCATTAACAAATCTCTGCTAGAGCTCATGGGGAGCAATTGGCTAATGCCAATTTAGCTGTAAAGCAGCCAGGGAAGGAAGAGTGGCCTTTGTCATGGCAGCAATAGAAAACACCACCAGAAAGAGCCAGGTGCTTCACCGGAGAGTTTTGCAGTAATTCTGCCAACGTCACACCCAGTTACATTTAGTTCCGCTTCAGATGTGCAAACTTTCTGGTGAGATTTCTCTCTTGACATCTGTTCAGATGTTTCCACCGGATCACGCACTCTGCGGCACCGAGAGAATCAGCGCCGTGGGAACGGTGACGTTCATACGCTCGCTTGTGTTTCTCAGCCTCAGGGTTTTCTCAGCTTGCATTCTCGTCTCGTGTAAATGACCTTGCAGCTGTCAAGGAGGAGTTTTTCCTCCCCACCAGAGTGTTTCAGGCTTTCTGCCCGTGTCTGAAGAGAAAAGAGAAGCCAAGGAGACACAGCTTCCCCTGCCTCCACCTGCATCTGAACATCCTGCAACGTTAATTTTGGAGGAGACGTAGCTGTGCTCAACCCAACCTTAATTTTGAAGGAGATGTAGCTGTGCTCAGCCCAACCTTAATTTTGAAGAAGATGTAGCTATGCTCAGCCCATCCTTGAGAGGGGTTTTCAGGGGGAGGAAGGAAAACCTCTCCGTTCTGCCAGCCCCAGGAGAAAGGGTGCTTTCCCTTGGCATGGAGAGCCTGCAGATGCCACGTGTTTTTGTGGGATTCCCCCATATCTCAAGAGAAATCCCAGGATTTGTGGGATTCCCCAGCTCTTCCTTAGTCTGTGGCTTCAAGCAGAAGGTGTCTAAGTCATTTACTTACTGTATGGTTTAAGAGATTTTTGAAAGCTAACGTTAACGACGTTTCCGAGGAGCATCTGACCTAGTATTGTGTTGACACGTCTCTGGTTTTGAGGAGCGGGTATTTACGGTTTTGGTGGCACATCTGACTTACTCAGAATAGAGATCATTGCAAAACCATTAGCCTGACGGGGTCTGCTCGAGGGAGAGAGGGTCTCGGAGTAGTCAATGGCACAAACTTTCTGCAGAAAACATGCATGTTTCAGTGAAACCACTACACAGGAAAAATGCCTGTGGGAAACTCTTGTACCTCATGAATGTCAGTGCGTGTAGTTTTTCACTTTTACTTGGAGTTTTCATGTAAGTGGTTGCTATGAGGTTTCCTGCTGAAGGCAGTAGTTGCACTAATACAAGGTTACTTTCTGCTAAACTTCATTCACACCTGGGCACGGTATCCAAAATGAGTGGAGTTGGTGGTTAAGGATGCACCACATTTGAGTAGGTCAGTTATTGCTTCTCTTTTGGAAAGACCGTTTGAAAGAGTTCTGTTTGTTACTGTGAGGTGTTGGTCTTTTTTTTTTTTTTTTTAACAAGTCTCCAGTGTCTCAGCATCACTAGGGAGTGCTTTTGGCCTGCGAATGCTAAATACTAGTGGTTTTTACAAGTTTATTAACTCTTAAGCTGGCAACTGGGACTAAGAGTTAATAGACCGAGAAGAGAGTTAGTAAACTTGAGCTGTTGAAGGAACAGCTCCAGCTTTTTAAGTTGCATCTCCATCCTTAGAGGTTTTCAAGACTTACCTGGACAAGTTCCCCAGCAGCCTGATCCAGCTCTCTCTGCCTCGAGCCGGGCGTTGGAGCAGATGACTTGCCAAGGGCCTGCGTTATTCTGCAATTCCATCCGAAGTGGTTCAGGAACCGAGTAACTTTCTAGGGACCCGTATCCTAGGGATTTCATCTATTTTACGTGGCTGTGTTACTGATACTTAATTAAACTTTGCATAGATGCGTGTGATGCCAGAGGGAGTCTTGGGCTTAGTGTAGAAGCGAAATGGTGTTCGTGAGGGATGGGGAGAAATCTTGAGGAAAACCAGGAGCTCTCTAGAACAAAGTCAAGAGAGGGAGAGAATTGTATATTTGGACCTTTATATGTATAATGATTCATATGTGGATTTCTTTTATATATATATATATATATCAAGTAAGGTTGAGAATCATGAGATTGTCCATTAGATAAATTTGTTTTATGGAGATGTGAGCTCTGTCTTTTCCAATACACAGTGGTTTTGGTTTAGTGAAGAAGGAGAGAGGGAAACTTTGTACTATTCCGGACAGCACGGTGCAAGGACAGTTGGTAAAATACAACTCCATGTGCACCGTTGCACCCGACTGAAAGAGTGTTCTCACGTTTCTGCTGTTTCGGGCAATGAAAGTACTATTATGATGCTCCTTTGGTCACATAAGCTCAGCTGCTACAAGCTGGAGAAGAATGGGGCAGGGGAAATTACTTATACTTTGGTGTAAAAAAAAAAAAAAAGCAAAAAGCAGCAGATTTCAGTTTATGAAGGGGGAGGAAGGCAAATTTGGGTGTAGAGGCATTACCTGATCTTTTTCTCCCTTTTTTTGTGTTTTTTTTTGGTTTTTGTTTATTTTTTTACAGCAGGAAAAACCCAAACTCTTGGAGCCTTTGGATTATGAAGCTGTTATCACAGAGATTGAAAAAAATATTGGGGATAACCAGTTTAAGGATCTGATACTGTTCCCCGACGATGACTTTTCAGTAAGTACAAGGCAAATGCGTGTTATTCTTTCTCTCAAGTTTGTCTGCTCATTTATTTATTTTATCTTCACTGCTAGAGGGAGAGGCAGGAGATGCCCAAGAGCTTTCTACGATTTTCTTAATTTATGTATAATGCCTTAATTCCCTCCCACCAAATTCCCTCTGTTTTTTCCTCTGGCAGTTGTATACGAGTGCATTTACTGCTCAGAATTTAGATAAATCTCAAAGCCTCGGTTGTTCCCAAATATATTTCAGGAACTCAGGAAACATGTGAGGGCCCTTCCCACCGGCTCGTGTCCCTGCTCCTGTCCCCTGGGGCTGGCTTCATCCCATCAACCCCTCTGGGTCGCTGAGTGGCTCCTTTTCCTTGGTAGCATTAACCGAGTTAGTGCGCTCACGAGGTTGAGAGAAAACTAAACAGATCTCCTCATCATCCTTAATTCCTTTGTCCATTTTGCACGGTGGTGGATCTATGAGACTGAAATTAAGCACTGCAGAGCTGGCCATGTGCTCTCGCGAGGCCCTGGAGCCCCTTGGTTTGGAGAGGCTGAGCTCCAGCCAGCGCAGCAAACCCGCCCAGCGAGAGAAGAGCCGTGTCCTCCTGCTCGGGACCTCCACCTGTCAAACCAGATTTTCGTATCCTTATTTTCATGTCATGAGATGAAGCGCAGCAGTTTTTTGGAACGTGAGAGAACGTCGCAGCGCTGTTCTTCACAATCAAATAGAGGAAGAAGAAAAGATGAAGACCGATGAGAGAAGTTATTTGCGCTGTGGAAGTGGCCCTTCCCCACGGAAGAGCAGAGGCAGCGGTGGGTAGGGTCTGCAATAGGCCTCTCTTCTGCGGTACGAGAGCTCCTGCCACCAGGGTTCTTTGTCTGCAGAGCGTTTAGAGCCCCGCTCCTTCCTGCGCAGTGTCACCTGTGCACGGAAAGCCTGGCGCACCCCTTTGCAGGGAGGACGATGACTGAATCAGGAGGTGCTCAGGCTGGCTCCGAGCGATATTTAATGCGATCAAGTCCCCGGCAGCAGTGGGATGTTGCTCTTTAACCCCTCGTGGGGACAGTGGCTGTGGGCTGGGTGGCAGGCCATGGGCAAAAGGCTCTGTGGAGTGAAACCCTGACATGAGAGTTGCTGAGGGAGCGAGCATGAGAGAAAATCCTGGGTTTAATCGTGATTTCCCATTTCTGGATAGGGGTCAGTTGGCATCCTAGCTGCTGCACTGCCTGGTCTTTTGTTTCATGTCAGAATTGCCTTCTTTCCTAGCAATTCAAGCCTCATCGCTCTCCTCTTGAATTTGCTAAACTAGTTTTGTTTTGTGGGTTTTTTAAATCTGCTTTTCTTGGGTGAAAACGGGGCCAAGCAGCTTCTCTGTAGAGAAACTGAGCCTAAGCATTAGCAGAGAGGAAGGCTTCTGGCCGTGTGCGGTTACCTCTCGTAGAAGGGCTGCCTTTTCAGGAAGTAAGTGGGATCAGTTTTGATGCAGCCGTCTGAAGATTTAACCGCCGGTATCGTGCTTTCAGACTAAAAGCCATTAGAACAGATTCAGAGTGAAAATGTTTGAAGCAGCTAATGGAGCTGGAACTCCATTTTCAAATGCGAAGCTCACCCCGTCAGTGGGAGGTCGATGCTGTCTGAAAACGTTATTCCCAATTGGTCATCAATAAGGAGCGATATTAACTTGTGGCTTTCGCTGTGGAAAGGGGATGTAGCAAGAGAAGGCGCTTAATTAAATTGCACCTTATAGCTAATCAAACACCTGGGGCTGACAGTTTATGCAAAGGAGACAGCCTGGCTGAATGCCAGAAGTCGTTGTTAGATGCAGGGTATTTGCACAAAATAGGTTTAAAGAAAGATAATTCAGAAGAATTACGAAACTTTAACATTTTGGGCTGATACCTGGGTTATTTGTATGCCCCAGTGTGAAGATAACTGGTCTCTGATTGAAACAGACAGCTGCTATGATTACCTAAAGATTGAGAAATAAGGCTGCGTTCAAAGCACGTTTGTACGTGCCGAGCTCTGTAAATAAAATCCTGTTTTGGTGACAGAAGTGCTTCTTCTGTCATTGAAATGTAGTCGTTTTCTGAAGTCAGAAGGTTCTGGTGAATAGATGCTGTGCCCAAGCAGCCTTTCAGAGCGTTTGGATCGGCCCCGAGCAGGAAGTGTTTTTGCGGCGAGCCTGTTGCAGCGAAGTGGTTGAACACAACTAATTCTCAGAAGGGAAGTGCTTTGTAGCTTTTAAACAGAGTTTAAATATAACAACGATATGCAAGATTTTTCCACCTCCCCGTTCTGCGTAAAAGAACCTGCGATGCTCTGTGGCCAAGCTTGCAGACGTGACAAACCCCCGTTTCTTGGTTTTGCTGCTGCTGACACTGGGCACGAGCCCGTGCCGTGGACCTCGGGGTTTTCAGCCGGGCTTGACGACTGCGTCTGCTCGAGACCTTAAAATGTCATCTGTCTGCGAGGTAAAAGTCATGAAGCCCGTTCCAGAGACTGCGGGTACCGCTGGGAAGTCCCCAAGCAACCAAGGATTCAGGTGTCCTCACTGCTACTAAATGTGACCTCCAAATCCATACTTCTCCATCTGCTGGCTCTTTTACTCTTAGACTAAGTGTTTTTTAAATGTCCAGGCTTTGGTAATACATCCCAGGAACCTGCATTAGGGAAAATACACAGTTTGTCAGAATAGATTTGGGTTTTGGAGTGGTTTCTTTTGTTTGGGTTTTTTTTTTTTGTGTTCTTTTGTGGTATCTATAAGGCACTGTCGTTATTTGTGGGAGCCAGAGTGCTTCAATCACGTTGTATCCGAAGCCATCCATATGAAAGAGAAAAAGGTTGGGGAATCCCGTGACGTTTGCATCTGCCTGAGAGATGCATGCCTTTCTGTCGTAATTAGTCCTATGGCAAGTGATGAGGGGAATCAGTGGGGTAAGGAAAAATGCAGTCAATAAGAGCCAGGCAACTGTCGTGTGGAGTCTGGATGCTTCAGCTGAAAGAGGAAAACCCATCGCTTCTTAGTGTGAGAGCAGGGACTGGGAGGAGATCCTTCTGGGGCACGGGAGGAACTGAAGGCGGCTTCGTGGAGTTAGTAAGTAATGAAGTAAGAAGAATTAGGTTCTTCATTCCACACGAGTCATGTGCCCTCCTCCAGAAATCACGTGCCTTTGTGTAACAGAAGAGAAAACGGGAGATCAGATTTGCTTTGGGTTCAGTCCTTCGTTGCCTCAAGTGATAGAGTTACTCCGCTGTAACCGAGAGCACGATCTGCTCTGCTGGGGTTTGTTCTCCCCTCTCACGGCCCAGGAGTGGACCAGATCTGTGGATTAATTCATCACACCCCAAAGGTTCCTCTCATGCTCCTTCCACAGGGTGGCTGCCTTGCCCAGGCTCGGTGTGGAGGCGCTGCTGGTGACCCCGGCCCCTCGCTGGCCTGCTGGGAGCCAAGGGCAGCTTTGGCTCCTTCTCAGCACCTTCTGGAGATCCACTTCTCCGCGTGGTTTCCTGCTGCAGGGCCTGACAAGCCAGCTCAGGAGCTGCTTTCTAAAAATATGGCTTAATTTGTGCAGCTTGTGGGCGGTGTTGGGAGTCGCAGGTCAGCCCTGCTCCCCCGTGTGCTCCCGCGGGTGGCGATGCCCCACTGGGAAGCCGTTGCCTGGTCCCACCTGCTTTCCCACCGAGCTGTCCTGTCACAGTCCTCGTGCAGCTGGCTGGGAGGACTCTCCTCCCTTATCCTTCCAAAAGAGCTCTTGGTTCTGCTTCTCTGTCCCTGGCTGAGCAGGCGGGAGGTGCAGAAGGGAGGTGGGGGAAGCAAGTCACGCTGTTGGATTTGGCGTCCGCTTCTGGGAGAGGATGCAAGCGAGACTTGATTTTATTTTATTTTTTTATCAGCAACCTCAAGGACTGGAGCCAGTTTGCTTGGAACAGCTTCGTTCCCAGAAATCTGTTCGAACGCTGCTCCCGCGTGTAATTAATGTGTTAGCTGATAGTATTGAGTGGCGTGTGTGGGCAGGAGCCGGGTCGTAGCTCTTGGTATGCCTGTGTGTTGGCTGCGTGACAAAGTGAAAAATGCAAGCCATGACAATGAGGTTCTTAACCTCTTCATGAGACAGAGCTGCTGTTCCGTGCCTCTGACTGATTTGCTTTTTGTCTGTTTGTTTATCGTCAGACAGATACGATTCCCCTGGAAATCAGGACGCTGTATCCTTCTGTACCTGAAGATGCAGAACAAAAAGCAGAAAATTTTTTTGTTAAAGAGGTAAATATCTGGTGTGTGTATCCTTTAAACGAAACCAAGGGCTTGGGGGAGGCTTGCTATGATTATAATAAACATTTTTTTCTTCTTCTTCTTTTAATATTGTTTATGTGGTTTGACTTTTGGAGGCCAGAAGGAGCTTAACAGCATATCTGCAGGTGCCTATTCTGAGATGTTTGTATCTATAAAAATTGCAAACACACTGAATCAGCCTCTCGTTCTGCTGTTCTCCAGCTGCATTCCCTCTCACTACTAGTCTGCTGATGCTGATGGCGGTATTTTTGCATGAGTGCTAATCGTTGGTGATCTGAATGCTCTTTGCACATGGAAAATATTGATACCTTTTCCAAAAAAGATAACTGTTTGACACTGGTTTAGACTGTTATTACAAGGTCTGTGTCTTACCCAGAGGTGTGTGTCACAGCTACGCGAGGAGTAGCTGCGCTGTGGAGGATGTGTAGGGGTTTATATTTATTGTCAGTATTTGGAGTCTGATCTAACTTTGTAGTAGAAAGTTAAGCAAAGTTCTAGAGCCCCTCTGGAAGTGGTTAGTTGCTCCACCTTTAAAAAAATCTCTAGTTTTATTGTTTCCGTGCTGATCTCAGACTGTAGGAGAAGACTGCTCCTCCTGCTGCTGCGGGGATATTTCAGGTTGTCGCTGGTTTTGTCCCTTTGAAGGAATTTACTTTAGATGCCCCTCCCAACCTTTCCCATCTTCACTAGACATGTATACAGCTCAGCATTTGCATTAGCAAAAAACGGATTTATGAACCCAAATTTCCAGCCCAGCTTCTACAAGGGGTTTAATTCCAAGCACTTAAAATTAACCTGTAATGTGTGTGTCCTCTGCCTTTTTTCACAGAATTGGGATTTTTCATGCCTGGCTTAGGATTGGAGAGAGGCTGGGCTATCTCATGAGCACTGTAACTGTGGTGTGCAGAGGAAAAGTCAAACACAAGGACAGACAAACACAGGGACTAGAAAATAATAAAATCCAAGATGAGGCAGGAATGTAGCTGTAACTTGATATTTTACAGGCTGGCCCTATTTCTCTCCAGCAGGTCTAGAAAGAGCAAAAACAACCTACTGCCGGCTCAGATTGCCTGAACTTTACCATCTTTCTTAATCTGACAGTAGGGTTGGAAGATGACAGAGCTTGTGGAAGAAGCCTTGCTGCCCTTTCAGCACTTTGGGGTCTGCTTTTTTTTTTTATTCGTGAGGTTCCCGAGCTGCAGGGCCGATGCTCACGGCTTCGCAGAGCAAGCGCTGGGTCTAAAAATGGAACGCGGCGTCTGGGAGTCCTTATGGCCGCTGCTCCGAGGGATTACACTAAGGACAACCTGGTAAAACACATATTGAGCACATCTCTTGGCTTTCTCCGCAATGACAGCGAACGCAGGGGAGAGAGGAGCTGAGCAGTGGAAAAAAAACTGCTACGGGGCTGAGCCTGCGCGTGGGATAGGAGCAGGCAAGACCCTCTTTTAAAGTAGCAACGCGTGCGTTCTGCTTTGCCACAGAGCCAGAATCCGTGAATAAGAGAGATTAAACTCCGGGCAGAGGATGGTTTCTAACCCAAACTCAAGTGAATCTGGGCAGTGAGGAGCTGTGGTTGCAGTTGCTGACCCTCTTGTGTTCCTGGCTGGTGGTCAGCACTGCTGGAGGCTTCAGGAGCGGAGTTTGTGACCTTCACTTCTTTCCTGGAGATGTGCAAAACTCAACATTTTACTCAGTGAAGGATGCTGGGACAGAAACTACTTCAGGAGCTCGAATCCACGATCTCATGTCTTGTCCTTCTGGATGTTTGGTGGTGGAGTTCAGGGGGTCTGGTCTAGGAGGTGCTGCTAGGGCATGGAGAAGGGTTGTCACAAGAGAGTAACTATTTTACATTATGATTTATTAAATACCCAAGTCCCTTTATTAATTAATACCTAATTACTAGGTATATTCTCAAGGTAATACTTTGTGATTCCATCATTCCAATAGTCATCTTAGGATATCTCTGTTTCTCTCACTTCCTATTCTCTTTTATTTTTTTTTTCTCTCCAAAAGGTTTGTTTGCATTGCAGGGTAAGTCTTTTTTAAAGTTAAGTAGTCGCCGTGCTGTCGTTGCCAGAACCACCACTAAGCGGTTACAGGTGGAAAAGCTTGTGGGATTGTCTGTCTCTCTAAGGAAGAATTAGAGCAGCCAGATAACAAGAAAAGAAGAAAGAAAATGACCTGAATTTGATAGGGCCCTTGGGAAGGGGCTGTGCAGGCTGCCTGGTCAGCAGTGCAGTAGGAAAGTTCAGGCGAATGCGTGCCAACCCTCCCTCCCACGTCCCAAAGCCTCCAGCTCTCCGTCTGTATTTTTCCTCCTCCCTCAGAGCCCCCGCGCTGCTACCTTGGCCGGGAACGGTGGGATCCAGCGCTGGCCGAAAGCTCTGCCACTGGGAAGGTTTTTCTTGCCCCTCCGACCCGGCTCATGGATATTTTTCCTCAATGCTAAAATTCAGTGTCCAGTAATAATTTCCAATTAAAAAAGAAAACAAAACATTATTAAACTCAGTGCAGTCAGCAGAAATATTTGACTTTTAGTTGGGATATTCCAATGAGAAAATGGTGTAATTTTTCTTTTTAAAAGAAAAAAACCAAACCCAAACCCTAGATCTGACTTGTCATGGATAGCCACAGCAAGCTAGTCCAAGAGCAGCGTGAGCTGTTGCACTGGGCTTGCTCGCCTTTTGCGGATTTACCAAATGATGCTTGAATGTGCTGCTTGTCCCCTTTGGTTTTTATTTCGATTAGCTTTTTTCTTGGAGGAGCACAATAAACCTTTATAGCTATAAGCTAAAATACTGTGGCCCGCTCTGTGTGTCATTCACAACTGTTTGTTCGAACACATCAGCCTATAATGTTTGCAATAAAAGCCTGCGTTGAGGATTCTCTGTGGGCTTTAATTGCATCTTTTAAGGAGATTCCTTAGCAATCAAAGTACCAGAGGGAAAAAGCTGTCCTTTCTGCCCCAGGTTCAGTCGGTTGACGTTTGCCGAGTGGGAAGCAAGCCAAGTGTGAATTGGAGGGTCTGTGCTCGTCCTCACGTCGTTGGATGAAGGGGATGGGACAAAGGATAGATTAAAAATCCTTCAGCACGCTGTGCAAGCATCACTTTGCATTTTACATGCCGTTGGAAGAATCACTGGAAATTTCCAGCTGGAAATTCCATCTATTCTTGTGGATGTGTGCCTTATCAATGACTGTACATATTCCCCGAACCTTGAAAAACGTCATGTTGTCTTTAATTGAGTTGATAAAAGTTCTGCATCGAGCAAATCACAGTTACTCTGGTCTGTTTGACAGTGTAGCAAAGCCCTTCTAGTCTTGGTTTCCTTATTTAAGGGAGATTGGTGTATTAAGAACAATTCCAAAACCAGCAAGAAGTTTTCTAGAGAAATAAAAACTACAACTAGACGATGAGATGACTGAGCAAATTCAGTGCAGAAAGGAGAGTGAGACTGGTGAGAAGTGACAGTCCTGGTAATATATCAATGTTCTTAGGTTCAAGGGCAGAACAAGAAGTAGCTGACGCGAGAGGGAATCAAAGGAGTGGTGTAAATGTATTTACGCAGAAGGCTTTAGTAATGAAATGGGATGCAAACAAAATAGGTATAATTAATGTCCATGGAGAAAATTGGGCTTGAACTGGGCAGTGTCCTTTGGGGCAGCAGTGATACAATCTAGTGCAGAGTAGGTGAGGGGCAGTAAAGCGTGTTGAGTTGCCATCAACCCCCTCCTCTCTCTGTTCAACTCAGTGCATTTGTTTTAAAAGGGAAATTGTGCTTCAAAATGTGGAAACATGTGACTGACTCTCCTTTAGGAGCCGTGCACCCAGCTATGAAAGAGAAGATTACGCTCCCCAGCACAAAGGACTCCCTTGCATCTCTCTCAGTGTTCTAGCCTTCTCGAATCCCAGTAGCAGTAATAATTCTGTTGTTGCCGTTTGTGTTTTTTCTCTTTAGGCTTGTAAATACTACAGTTCCCAGTGGCATGTTGTGAACTACAAATATGAGCAGTATTCAGAAGACTTTCGACACTTACCACAGTAAGCTCTAGCCTAAGTTCTTCTTTTTTTCTATTTTTGCCTGTTAGGTTTGTGTCATTTTGCTGAGCTTTGTCCGTATTTGCGCTTTCCTTTGTCTCACACGCTCTACTTGTCTTACCGTATTTAGAGTGCCTTGCATTTCTAAAAAGGGGAAGAAAAGGTCCTTGAGCAAAAGTTCAAGACTCTGCAGAATCCACCAGTATCAACAAACTCTCTTAGTGCTGATTCAGACCCTTAGAAGCGTGTTTGCGTATTCAAAGCACAGTTGATACGGGAAAGCTGGCTTCCCCTGTTCCTTAATAATGCATAAATGTCACTCACCTTTACCTGGGACTAATTCTTCTTTTAGTTACCCTGTGTAACCATGGAGTAGGGTTTCACTCGGTGCTTTCTGCAACAGAAACATCTGGGCTTGGACGTCGCCAAGCTCAGATCAAGGCGCTGCGAGGAGGGGTGATTTTCTCGAATTGAGAGGGAAGAAATTAAGAATTTGAGGCTCGTTCCTTGGTGTGGGAGTTTCTGGCAGGTTTGCGTCCTGTGTCCCGAGGGCAGGGAGGAGTTAATGAAATTGCCAAATGCCCAAAGGAGCTGGGTTAGCCCATCTTTTCCTGGGATTCAAGGCATTAAAATCAGAATACTCTGTGGAAAAGGGTGCTACAGGAGTGGATGCTTCGGGCTTGGGCAGGGTGGAAGTGTGTACTAATTTAACATATTCTTGCAGGAATAAATAAACTGATTCCTGCGGTCCCTTTAGATGCGGCGAGCAGAGGGGTTTGTGCTGCGAGCCTTCCCCTGAGATCTGCATTCTCTTGCATGTTGGTATTTTTACAAACCGTAGCACAGAAAGCCATTAAAAGCAGTTCTGCTAATCAGAGATTATAAACGTACCTTATCTTAAGAACCTGGTGTCCCGATTGTTTTGAGAATTAATGCATTGAGCGCTGAAGAAAAATGCTTGCGGCACAGCAGTTTTCCATTTGACCTTCAGCATCTTCCCTCATGAAATATGCATTTGACAGGCGTGGTTGCATTTCTCCGCACAAAAGCCCATTTTAGCTGATTACAAACATCCTCTTTTGTGGAAGTTATTTTAATACGGTGCTTAATATGATTTGCTTTCATGAGTTCGTGCTCCAGGGATGTTATGGCGTCTCACATCTTATTTTGTTTGGTTTTTTTAACCCGCTCGCACAGAAGATTTTGGCAAGACAGGAGCTGGTTCGGAGTCCACCTCTGCCCAAACCATTTCCAGCCTCTGCAGCCAGTGGGTTTGCACACACGTGTTATGAAATTTAGTGCTTTAGACTGATTCTCCTCATTACAGATGGCTTGATAAGTCATTGTCGGTGTTTTAGATCTCACTGGTGATAGGTCTCATTGCCACAGTTTTTTTTTGTTGTTGTTGTTGTTTGTTTCATTTGTGCAAAACTGCTGCCGCCCCATCAGGAACCCGAGTGTATTGCTGTATCAGGAATCTGGGCATGTTGGATCAATTCCTTTATAGGAAATTGTTGTATCAGGGAAGCTTGCCAAGCATCACATTTCCACAGAAGTAATGCTGTGGCACCACGGAAGATGTCTATGATACTTGGGTGTGCAGCAACACGACCAAAACATTTACGATTGCTTTAATATTCCTCTGAGCATGTTCCTCCTTTTGAGATTTCTTTTTTTCTCAGGTCTTTCTACCCCTTCAATTCCTCTCTGTGAACTCTCACTACCTCTTTTTACACCATTTTTATTTTTTTTATGCTTTTTGCTGGTGTGTTCTTGCTTCTTGAGCAAGCGGGAGGGTGGAGGAAGAGCAGGGCTTGCTCGGTGCGTGTGGTGGTGGCAGCGTGTCTGGGGACAGAAATAGCCTTTAGCAAAGGTGTTGCTAAAAACTGGAGCACGAGGTAGATGTTTCAGGTCACCACCATGCCCTCCTGGCTCCAGTAGTGGGGGGTTCTGTCAAAAAATGTGAAGGCTGGAGTGGGGTTTTTTTTTGTAAAAAAAGTGTGATTTGGCTCAAGGCTTTTTCTTTTGGGCTTCTTTGGGGTGGGAGGGAGCGTTTCCCTGAGAATTTTTGCCATTTGCCCTTGGTTGCGTTGGAAAACCTGCGCCGGGTTTCTATCAGTTCACGCTTTTACGGATGTCGAAGATGTCGATAGATTGCAAACGTTGCTTTTATTCCAAATATCGACCCGTTGTTTACATTAGATACCAACAGCAGAACGAAGCGAAGCAGAGAATAAACCCCTGGTGGGCTGTGTGTGCCCCGGGGAGGTGGGTGCTGCTCGCTCCGCTCACCTTCCTCATGGGTGACTTGTGTGCAGATGAATAACAGACGACGAGGGTCAAAAATTTATTTATTTTTTAATTGGTGACATGGAAGGCGATGTGCTGGTGTGGGCTCAAGTTCACCAAGTTGCGAGAAGGAACTGGGAGCATGTGGTTTCTCAACTTCTGCCTGGATTTCTTCTCCCCGTGGTGGAGGGGGTGTTGCTCTGTTCCCCTCGCCGGCTGCGGGGTGAAAAGCAAGTCCTGGATAAGTCCATCTTCCTGATGAATGGTGGCTTTTAGCGTAGGTTTTCACGTGATAACCGGAGATTTCCAAGATGAGATTTGCAGTCGTGGGGAATTTGAAAACAGAAAAGTCCGCCTTTTATAGAAAAAAAAGAAAATAAAATAATGTTTGGATGTTTATTGTATGCATTTGGCTGCTATTTAAGGCTTCATTCTGCAGGGTATGAAGTAAAATGAATCACGTGCCATAGTGCTTTGCTTCTTCATAATCAGTTTTGGTTTTAAGTCCACAGTGTGAAGATCTTAAATGGCACCACATCAAAAAGACATCTGTTTTTAAAATTTACTTAAAGGCTGTGCTCATCATACTAAGTAGTAAAGAATGTTGAAGGAGTATTGAAGGAATGTAGGAGCTTTAAGCTGAATATTCTAATGTTCTTCTTGGTCAGAAAAAGCTATTAAAGAGGTCATTCCCATTCATTTGAGAGCCTTAAATGGGATATCTCCTTGGAAATTGGGTTTTATTTCTTGTGGTGGTGGAAGAGCAGTGAAGAGAACAAAAAGTGATATTTCATAGTTTGTATAGAGCTGTTGGAACTTTGTAGTGTTGAAAAAGAATTTTATATATATATAAGGCTTAGGGAAAAAGCTGTGTTCTGAAACTGGAGTGATGTTTAAAAGAAATAACAGTACTGCAGCGATGGGAGTGCTGAAGGTCCTGTGGGGGCTCAGCATGGCTGCCTCCCTGAAATGGTAAATTTTAAAAAAAAATAATTAAAGAGATTTTTCCTCCCCTTGCAGAAATGAATGTAGACCTGAAAAACTGCCGTCACATTCCTTTGAAATCGATCATGAAGATGTGGATAAGGATGAAGTAGGTATTCTGACTTTTTGTGATGTCTTTTTTTTTTCCCCCCTGAGGAAGAGGTTTTTTTATTGCTTTAATACCAAATAAAGAACGATAATGGAGGCTTGTTATCTCCTATAAAATATTTCATATTTTAGATAGCTCTGAAGTTAGTGGAACAGCTTTGTTTTGTATGTCATTGTGTGCACAGCAGCCACATTAATAATATTTTAAAAAGAATGCAAGGGTGATTATTTGTTGTCAAGCAGACACATTACAGCTTTCTTCCATCTCAGAAGTCACAAAACAAGCCCGTGGAATATTTAACCGTGTCTTTCATACAGGATACAACATCCCACTCCTCCTCAAAAGGTGGTGGAGGAGGAGGAGGAGGAGGATTAGCAGCTGGAGTTTACAAGTCGGGGTGGCTTTATAAAGGGAATTTCAACAGCACTGTCAACAACAGCATTACTGTTCGGGTAAGGGCACCGCGGTTTTGGTTGGTATTTCGTTTTTATTTATTCCGTTTTGATTTGTATCCCCAGAGACACACTCATTTGCCATTGTCATTTAGCTGTTTCTATCTCGGGATTAATTGTATTGCTTTAAATGTAAAGTAGCATTGCAGTTGTCTGCAAAGCAGGGCGGTCGAGGCGCGGTTTGGCGCTGCCTGTTATTTAATCCCTGAGAATAAAGTATCGGTGAAAACAATTTGCAGTGCAACTATCATTTTTTTTAATTTTTTTTTTATTTCTCCCCCCTCCCTCACTGCAGTCATTCAAAAAGCGCTACTTCCAGCTGACGCAGCTGTCGGATAACTCGTATATTATGAATTTTTATAAAGATGAAAAGATATCCAAGGAACCGAAGGGATGCATTTTCTTGGATTCCTGTACGGGAGTCGTGCAGGTGAGTTCCCACTTAACTCATCGTATTGTCTGGCTGTCAGGTAAATGTGAAAAGGTAAGAGCAGCACTTGTTAAGGGAACAGTGGTCTCATTTAGCAGTTTTGTGTATTTAGTTTTGTTCTTTAAATGGGTGCGAGTGCTCAGCCGGGCAGGTCACAGACCCCGCGGATGAATTACGGTGGCAGGTCACGCGTGGGCTCTTCGCCCGTGGCACGTGGGAGAAAACATAAAATGTTGATTTCTGCTGAAACGATGTTCTTAGTGGGTGGATTTTACCTGGCACTCACTGGGAGCATCTTGCCTGGGCTGGGTCAGAGAGACTCGGGCTGTTGGGCGAGTGGTAAGTTTATCCGGTGTCCTGAGCCTCCTCGAAGATCATAACTTTTGGAGGTGATGGAGAGCCTTGGCGGCAGCAGGGAGAACAGACCGTTGTTGTTTATTGTGGCTTGGAAAAATAAAGAGCCAGAAATGTCTGACACCACCTTTTATTTGTTTAATTTCTGCTAATGTGTTTATATTTTTTCTTTTTTTTTCCCTCCTCCTTTCCATTCTGAACAAGATTCTGTCTTGAATAGTGCGTTACTGTGGTTTGTGTAGCTCCATGTGTCACTAAATAAGGAAATGTCTTTTTTTTTTTTAAGCTGCATTTATTCTTCGCTACTTAACCTTTAAAGATTGGTCTAGTGCAGACTGATTTGGGGGCTGCTTTGAAAGAAACATTTCAGATAATGCACGGGGACAGCCCCTGGTAAACACAAGCTTTTATTGGTTGGAAAGTCCCTCCTTCACCCCTAAACAGGCCCTCTGGAGCATGAAAAGAAAGAATTGGGTAAAAATGAGGATTTGGAGGAAAACTGTGATGTGGAAGTACTCATTAAATGAGTTTTAATAAATAGCACTGCGGATGGTTTGACTCTCTATGAATGGGTTTGAGCTCCTGTTTGATAGAGGTTGAATATCTAAATTGTAGTAAACGTCCTCAAGAAATTGCCTCCAGAGAAAACACAAAATACTTCCAAAACAATTCTCTTCTTTTGGAAGAATGACCCTGTGGGCATTAGACTTAGCCTGATGTTTCATTTATAGCTCATCCACGGTTTCGTTTTGATTCTTGTATTGTTTCCTTCTGGAAGAAATTCTAAACTTGAAATTAAGTGTTGAAGATTACAAGTCAACCTCAAGGTCCTCCTGCCATATGGAAGGACTTACAGAGAAGCAAACTGAGAAATGGTGCTTCTTTTTTTTTTTTTTTTTTTCCTTTTTATTCCCCCTGTTAACTGGTCAGGAAGAAAATAGTTGGCTTCAGATTTGAAACAAAGGCTTTGCTGTAGATCTCATCTGCTTGCCAGAAGTCTGAAGTGCAGATGGAAAAGTGGATATTGGAGTTTTCCTGCCCTGATGTTCTTAAGACTCGGCACGCAGGATGTGTTGTTCTGTCAGATAATGTCTGATGGTGTCACAGCAACTGATTTAAAGGTCTTGGCCAGGTCTGTACATAATAGAGACAAGAAGTGCCTTCGTTGTAATGCTCTTTGTACTTTCTGAAGGTAGATTGAAACGTAGCATTTTTCTTTATAGATTATGCATAAATTGATATAAATAATCCACTTGAATAAAGTATCTTTAAAGGGAATGGCTGCTAGCTAAGATACTTGGCATAGTTTTATTCGACTTCTGGCTTTCGCTCAAGCCCTCCTATTACATCAGTAAAAACAGGGTTCAGTGAAATTTTAGTCCTTGTTTTACATTGATTTAAATGTATGTGGGATTGGAGGATGAGGTGATTTCAGGATAAAAAAAATAGAAAATATTGGACACTCATGAACAAATTGCTACAAAACCCAACCCTATTTTTACCCTGCACTGGGTGAACTGAAATTTATGTCCCTGAAAGAATATTCGCCCCAATAAAGTACTTGAGAGGAAAAGTCTTGGCTACCAAGAGAATTTCCAGTAGCAGGACTGAAGAATAACACACGCACAATCCCAAGTCAGTTTGAAAAGCCAAGACTTGATCAACTCTGTTGACCCGAGCAGCTCCAGAAGAAGCCCATCAGTCTTAACTGATTCCTGAGCTGGGTCCTGACATGGAATATAAGGACTGGAGCAAGTGATTAACAACAGATTGGATAGGAATCTTCTAAATCGTCTCCGCTGCTGGAAAAAATAAAAAAATAATGTTCATGGAACTTTATTTTCAGTGTCTTGGCTTCTGGGTCTCCTCCTCTGCTAATCAGTATCAGATTTTGCCTCTGTTCTTCTTTAATGGATATAGCATTACATCTCACCGTCTGGCTTGGAAGCTGTTGGTAGAGCACGGAGAACTATAGTATGGACAACTTTGTCATGTTATTTGAGGCTGTTAATGGGAAACAAAATAAAATTTTGAGTGAAATGGGTGGTCATGGGGTGGATGAATTGTTTTTCCTTTGTCGGCGTCACTCCAAGGTGAGATGTGCCAACAAAGCCATGGTAGTTCTCTGGAGTATTGAAAACAAAGCGGTGGCGCTGATGCCCTTAGCCAGAGGTTGTAAGAGTTTGATGAATTATTGGGAGTGTGATGCGTCCGTGTTCTTTCAGATTTAAGCAAGGAGGAGAGGCAGTGGGTGCAACTGCTTCCGTAACACGAAGAGATAAAAGCCTCGGTAATTTGATAAATTCGAGGGATGAAGCACATTGTATTAGATCACATTGCTTTGTGTAATTCTCTTTGGCCGTAGAAGATCTTAGAAGCACAAAGACCCAACAGTAAATCGACATAAATTTGCATTAATAGCACACTGCTTGGATTTTCTGAATTTTGCCTGAATGCTATTTTTAAATGGTGACCGTATACAAGTCCATCTCACTCATTCCTTTCCTCAGTACCTTTTCCTAGTGTTTATTTTTCTGTTCCTTTTGTTCCAACAGAATAACAGGCTTAGGAAACACGCCTTCGAGTTGAAAATGAATGACCTCACATACTTTGTGCTGGCAGCTGAAAACGAGCAGGATATGGATGACTGGATTTTCACTCTCAACAAAATCCTGCAAATAAATCCAGAGGGAACCATTCAGGAGAGGAAAAGCGCAGATCTCACTGATCTGAAACTTGGTAAAGAAGAAGTAGTCTTTTTGCATTGGTGTTTTTAATCAAACGCAAAAAAAAAATTCAAAAAATGGAAGCTTTGGATATAGCTCCGCTTTGTGTACACAGCTCTTTTTTTGAAGGTAGTTCCTCTTTGTCAATAACCTTGCTAGTATTTCGTGTTTTACTTCCTTGGGAGTCTGGAGATTTTGAAGAGCTTTGTGCTGGAGAGAGGTTAGATCCATTCTTTTTCCAGCGCTTTGTTTTCTTCAAAAATCTGGAGCTAATAATTTTTAAAAAAAAAAATTAAATCCCAGCTGTGGTATATTGCTCTTTCCCTGGAAGCTTATTGGCTTCTCATTTCTTGCTTTTTGCGAGGTTGCGTATTAATCTTCGCTGTGGAAGAAAGAGCTGGATGCTCTGTTGTTACACTGCGCTTTTCATGTGGCAGTAACTCGTTCCTCCACATCATAAATCCACGTTCAGCTTGGATGAGCCCCAGCTGAAAGCCTTAAGAGCGCAAAACAACTTTGAACCTTAACGCAGGTTCGAGCTGCTTGTGCTCCGAGCTGAATCAAAGCTTTGAGCCACACGCGTCTGGATCTTGGGCAAGTTCAGAGCTAATTTAAAGCTTTATCCTGGCGTTCATAATAAATTCTGATTTGAGGGGGACAGGATGCTCTTTGTATACCCCAAGATGTTTTTATATTTTGGAGGCACAAGAGCCGGGCGCTTCAGAATCAGAGCAGTACTTTCAAAAATCCCACCCATGAGGAATATTAGTGAAACGGGAAGGAATATGTGCATAAAAAGGTCAAAGACACAGGGCTAACAGAATGCAGAAGTCTCTGCCAGCAACAACGTCGATAACAAGAAACAGGAATGTGCTACGGAGTCGTTATTACTTTTTAAACCCAGTAGTAGCAGCAAGTGTAATACAAACATTTGAATCTCTTTTTTTTTTTCCTTCTTTTCAAGACCCCGCAGACGTTTCGGTGAATTGTGATTGCTCTCACGAGGAGACTGATGCTTCGGAGAACACCTTGCACCCGGACTTCGCCAAAGTAACGGCCGCTCTGTTTATCTTGACAAGCTTAGTGGAAAGCGCTGTGTGGGTGAAAAATGCCTGCCAATACATGATCGTTAATATTGTGAAGGGTTTCAAAACACAGCACGTCCCGTTGTGATGGTTAGAGCCGTGACAAATGACAGGAATAATTTTCTTTCTGAGCGGCTGATGGCTTCGTTCAAACGCGAAAAGCTCCGCTGGCTGTAAAGAACGTAGATGCTCCCCGGAGTGGTTTGATTTAGACCTGTGAATTCAGTAAGAGTCTGGTCCCTGCAATTATCCGTGATGTATTTTGTCTTTATAACTGGGTTTCGGCAGAGTTGGGCCCTTGGAGAGCCGAGATTTCCCGTGGGACTTGCAAGGCGATGAGCTGCGAACCGCTCGCAGCCACAGTCGTGTCGCTGGACGAGGTGGGGGAGCCCTTCCCTCCCCTGCACCTCATAACCTGCTTCCTGGGCATGCGATAAGCGTAGGCGGTGCTAAGAAGGTTTGTGAGGAAAAGCTAGGTTGGCAATACTTCCCGGCTTTTTCTTAAACCGACGCGTGATCCGTGTGTCACCGGTGGGACCGGCTACGTACGTGGCCAGGCGCTGCTTGAGGAGGTTGCTGCCCCGGATTTGAACTGAAAATTTGGTCTGTGCGTTGCTGTAGGTTGGATATATGGATATATGAAGAGGTCATCTAGAATTTAAAGTAAACAAATAAAACCCCACAAACCAAAAATAAACCCGAAACAACCGACCTTCCACCTGCAATGAGTGCTTGAAGGTGCTTTGGCACAAGTGCCGCAGACACAAGAAATGTTGTCACGAGTGGAACATTGAGTGTTTGTTTAGAAGCTTAACAACTCTAGTTCCTGTGCAGAAAACTAATTTTTATTACCTCTTCCCCCAGTACATCACAGAAACAGAAGAAACAGTGAAAGCCTCCCGGAATACAGAGCGCCTAAATCTTTTCTCTTTGGATCCTGATATAGCAGTAAGTGAAGTTACCTTTTTTTTTTCCCAAAAAAATCTTAGAAGCTTTAAAATGTGCTTTTGTTGGAGATTTAACTGGAAATTTCGACTTGAAAAGACTTAAGTAAAATCAGGATCAGTATATCTTCAAACTTATACCCGTCATCAATCAACTTAATTAAAAATATTCAGGGAATTGGTAGAGTGGTGTGGGGTGTGAGTGAGGGGCAAGGTCTGAAGTCTAATCTTAGAGTGTGGTGCCATAGTCTGTTTAATCCGCATGAGGAAATCAAAAGCTAAAGTTTCAGAAGCAGTGAAGTAAACGAGAAAAAGAAAATCTGTTCTAAAATTACAGGAAACCTAATTAGGGTCCTTAATTCTGCCTCTGCCATTATGTCTGTCCTCAGGGAATCTTTTTGCTTTGTTCCCTAATCTATCAGTTAGGACCAACGCTCGTTTGCTATGGTAACGTGAAGATGGCAGCAATGACTTTTTGGGGTTTTGAGGCGCTTCGGCAATTTAAAAAGCGTACCTAGTTTTGGAATGCTGTGCTTTTCCCGCGTGTAACGAGTTGCCCCATTCATTTCAGCCGCTGAATCCTCAGAAGAAGGAGTTTCCAGGGACCAACTCGGTGATCAAGCCGTTTGAAGAAAAGCCTGCCAAGAGGATCCTGATAACTTGCAAATCCCTCAGTTGGAATCTTCAGGCCTGTGTTACCGAAAACGAAAATGATCCTCTGACCAATGTAAGCTTGGCTTATTTCCCTGTGATTTTTCGTTCCCCACCCCCCCCCCCCCCCATCTTGTTACTTTGGAAAGGGAAGCAGCACCACGCCTGCACCTTGTGTTCACTCCTGCTCTGCCCACCCCTTGGGATTAAACAACAGAGCAGAGGAACTAGTCAAGAAACATTTTGAAGCTGCAGATGTTTAGCTGCAGTTCGGTGGGAATTGACAGTGTTAAAATCCTTGAGGATTCTTAACAACTGCTGTAAGAAGAATGGGTTTAAACTGCCAAGCCCTGTGCAGGGAGGCAGCTGAATATCAGTTGCTGCTGAGCTGGGGTTTTGTTTTTCGGAGAGAGGCTAGGAACAGGGCAGACTAAATTACGGAAGGGAAGGCAAAGTGGAAAGGCCTGGGTGCTGCTTCTAGTGGAAAAGCCCAGCTAAAACCAGGACAAACCAGAAATTTTGCTTATTCTTACTTGGAATAAAAAAAGGGCAGGGAAAAGCGCGACATAGGTGCCCGTCCAAGACAGATCTCCTCTGCAGCAGGCAAGTTTTGAGAAATCAGTGTCCTGGCAACTCAGCTTTCACACATTGCACATGAGGCATTGATTATTTTTTTTATTATTGGTTTGTTGTTTTGTGTTCTGTTTTTTTTTTCATTTGAAGATGACCTCTGCAGTGGGTGCGTATTCAGCATGATGCAATCAATACTTTTTGGCGGACGGGAATAACTGTTTAAATGAAGTCATAAGTGTCCCTAGGGCAAGCAGTGATTCACCAGAGAGGCTGGAAAAGCAGAGTTTTGTACCTGCCATGTGCTGTGCCTCCACAGTTTTAAGATTCTGATTTCTGGAGAGCTCAGGAGGGGTTATTTTTATTCTGAGGCTGATTTATTCCATCGGAACTGCGGAGGCTCCTGGGAGGGTACTTGCAGCCGCAGGGCTCCGTTCCCTGGTGCTGTGTGCTGGGATAAGCGGGCACTGCCCGAGCGGGCGGGACGCTCGTAGTTTCCTTGCAGAATGGAGAGTGTGTTTCCCACGGAATAATACACCCACGGGTTTGTGCCAGTCGATGTTCTTCATCTGCTTAAATCTGTCGTCTTCGTGCTGGGTTTCTGACCATCCCTGGAAAGCCCAAGCCTAACTCTTCTTTCTTTTCTAATGATGCTGAATCTACATTTTAAAAAATCCTCTGAAGTGTTACTCTGGGACTTTATTCATTTACTGTAATAATTATCTGTAATAAATATATTCGGGTTTTTATTCTGTGAGCTTCTAAGTCAGCTGTCAGTTACTGTTCTGGCGCGTTGCTAACAAATTACCTTTAAAAGCCCCTAAAACCACAGGGTTGGAAACTAACTTTGTCAGGGGGCTCTGAATGTGTGTTTTTAATACATCTCAGAATCTGTAAATAATAATCCTTTGCTTTCTTTTTTTTTTCCTAGCTGCGGGGATCTGTTCAAAGACAGATATTACGTTTCTGGTGTTTTCTCCAGGTAGAGCCCTTCTTTGTGAGCGTGGCGCTGTACGATGTCCGGGACGGCAGGAAGATCTCTGCCGACTTCCACGTGGACTTGAACCACGCGCTCGTGAGACAGATGATCTCAGGTTCCTCGTTGTCATTAGAAAACGGCTCTGTTGAAAACGTCGACTCAAATGAGACGGAAGAACCGCAGGTCAAGGGCTTCCCGGAGGAATGGCTGAAATACCCAAAACAGGTATTCCATGTGCGACCTGTGTGACTTTAGTGACTTATTTTACTTCTGTATTAGCATTTGTTTTGGTCAGAGAATTTATCCGTACGGCCAGCGGTTCTTGCTTTCAAGAGTATTTTTTATTTGTGTACCAGTGGTGTTTGTGTACGGATGCTTGATTTTTGAGCTCCCCGTAGAGACTTCAAAACCATTACGACCAAAACTAAAAAAAAAATAAAAACAATTAGTGGCACTTATTTAGAGAAGCCACCCCTGCTCCCTCTGCCCTTTGGGTTCCCTTGCTGACCTCTCCCGAGCCAACCAACAAAATTGCGATGCTTAGCTCTCGCCTTAAGCCTTACTCCAGAAGCCCGTGCATCACCTTTCTTTTCCTCCTCTGCGATGTGACGATGTGAGGAGAGCGTCTGGGTGAGGAACAGCCGGGTTAGGCCGTGCTACCGTGGTCGAAGTCCTCCCTGACTCGCGCCACGCTGTTTGCAGGCTGCTGCCTGTGCCCAGGCTTGCTCCGGCGCTGGCACAAAGACTTTCATTTCCATCTGGCTGTGCTGAATTTGTGGAGATAACGATCCTCCGTAATCCTTTCTGAATTAGGTTCGTTACGCTTTCCATCGACAGAGCGTTTCATTCCTCCGGTGTCACTGTGTACTTTTTAACTCCTCTCTCTTTTATCCGCAGGCTCTTTTCTCCATAAGCAACCCTCATTCTGAGATCGTGTTAGTGGCAAAAATAGAAAAGGTGCTTACGGGAAACATCGCCAGCAGCGCTGAACCTTACATCAAGAATCCCGATTCCTTTAAGGTAATGAAACAGGAGCAGCAGTTCCCTCGTTGTCAGCTTCAGCCTGCTGGAAGCTGAAGACATAGCAAATCGAACCTCACCGGCGTGTGAGGAGTACTTGCTGTATTTCAGGTATTATAACGATATCGGTAAAATAATTTGTATTTTCTATATTTATTTTTTTTTTGTAGTGTGCTCAGAAAGTGTTAAAATCCAATAAGCAGTTCTGCAGCAAGCTGGGGAAATACCGTATGCCGTTTGCTTGGTCAGTGAGGTACGTCTGAATTCTTTTTATAATTTTATAAGCATCATATAGCTTACTCTGCTCTTGGACTTGTATCCTTTTATTCTTTTCCACTTTTTCTGCTTGAAGCTAAGCAAAGCTTTCCGCATGGTCCAGGACCCCAGAAGATCCTGCAGCTTTATTATTTCATTGCCCTATTTTTCACACCGGGGTCTTAATTCTGCGCGGCACTGCCCATACTGTTAAAACTTCACATCTCTAGAATTAATTACGGAAAATATACTCGGGTGTGTTTATCAGTTCTTACATTTTTTCGTTATAAACCACGTTATGAGAAGACATAGTTTAAAAATCGTTGAGCAGATACACCACGCGTATGAACCTGTTGGTGTCGGTGGTGTTGCACGAGAAGCTTCAGTTCATTGAGTCAAATTCTACTCTCGTTTACATCCGTTTATGTATTAAGCTTACTCAGGACTCTCTTCGGTAAAAGCCAAGTATAATTTGGCCCAATAAAATCTATTTCTATTTTCATAGCTTGAAAATAGAAGTTCCCACAGGAGTCTATCACACTACGTTAAGAGTTTTAATGACTGTCGGCTAACAATGTCAGAACAGTAGAATCACAGAAACGCTTTAAAAGCCGAGATGATGTTTCAGTTTCTTCAGTGACTTCTTCTGTTAATTTGTTTTCCCCTGAATTAGCACTTTCAGAATCTTCTCAGGATTTTAGTTCTGTGACATTTTTCCTATTAAAATCTCTCGAGTAAATAAGTAACCAGCAGTGAGGAAAGGTTAACAGACTAGAGAAGTCTTGGACTCCTGGATTGTCAAAGGGTTTTCTTACACTTCCTTGTCCCTGGTGTGACAGTTGTCGCTCACCGTGACGAGGGCCACTCGTGCCCCACTGGCAGCAGTTTAATGGGATTTATAAAGTCAGTGGTGGCTGCCAGAAATGAGGTCTGTTTTCTCCCTGTTAAGATTTTTGACATGATGTCTTGGTGTGGACCATGTTTCCCTCTAGCTGCTGGAGGCGAAAATCTGATAGAAGAGTTGATTATTCTCTGCAGTTACAAAGAAATGAAATAGCGGAGCTTCTCTCCGTTAATTAAGTTAAGACACGGTGCATTTATACTTATCCTTGGGATCCTCTTCCAAAGGTTTACTCCATTATTTTGCATCTGGCAACAGTTTGTGCTGGCATCGATTCTTCTTCTCGCTGGCAGTGGAACAGAGGAGTAAATTGAGGAAGCGAGATTGGCCAAATGATTCACAGAACAGCACTTAGAGTCAAGAACATTTCACTTTTGTTAAGCAATGTTTTTGGATGCTGTGGTTGAATCCAAGGCTCGTTAATTTGGAGAGCTGTTACATTGTCCCATCCAGCCAGCGTGTGTGACCCTCGGGGACGTACAAAGGGCACTGGAATGTCTCAGCCGAGTCCTGCGAGTGTCAATGAGCAGGAATGGAAATATCTGGGAAGGTTTTCCGGTGCCCACGACAGCTGATGCTTATTGTTCTCAGTTATAGATGGATAGCCCTTTTTTTTTTTTTCTTTTTTCCCATTTCGCTCGGCACTTTGTTCCCCAACAATTCAGTCGATGCTCCACAAGCTTGTTTTGTGCAGGAAAGCTCAGCCCCGGTGAGCTGGTGTCGTGCTCCTGGAGGACACAGAACAGAGTTAGTGCATGGGAAGCGTCCACCGAGGTCTCTAATCTGCTTGTGCCAAAGCCTACCTGGCTTTACGTGGTGAGACGTAGTGGTTGGGATTTGATGATGTGCTATGATTATTTCAAATGATCATCATTTTTGCTGGACAGTAACTTTTTGGACAAAACTACTTATTGATGTAATGAATTCTTCAGAACTCTTCCCTGAAGTACGGAGTCACAGTCTCTTTGCTGCATTGAGGAGTCGTGTCCTTGACGTGTCCTTTCAAATCTTCAAATATATATAAGTATGATTGAGGGTTTATAAACATGTTGGGTTTCTTTCTTCGTAGACCGGTGTTTAAAGATAATCAGGGGAATGTTGACAGAGACTCCCGATTCTCGCCTTTATTCCGGCAAGAGAGTAATAAGATTTCCATGGAAGATTTGATTAAACTAATAGCAGAATACAGAAGGTAAGGAACACTTTTTAATTTGGTCTGAGAGAGAATAAAAGCTGTGCAGAACAATTTTCACGGCTTTTTTTCTTCATTTAACACAGTGTGCCGGAGTGGCCGTGTTAAATTAGTGTTTTTCACATTAGCCTGTCGCCTGCCAAAGAGTGCTTTAGGTTGGACTTTCCTGGAAAACTGAAACATCATTTGGCACATGAATAAGTGGTTTTATAAGCTAAAGATAGCGCTTCCTTGAAATAGCTTCTGTCAGGGGAGGTGCAGGTGGAGGAACCAGTAAAAGAACGTTATGTTGGGGAGGGGGAAGAAGGGAAGGAGGGGGAAAAAGAGAGAGAGGAAAAAATGAAACAGCATTCTTGAATGGTTTCCTCACTCCTTGCTTTTGTTTCCTTGAGTCTCCATGACAACCTGCAGAGTGGACACTGGAAGGAAGAAGCTTCTCTACCTTTGGCAGTGTGTGAATTAGCAAATAGGCTTGGCTGGGCAGTCCCACACAGGTGTAAATCAGGTTAATGCTGGAGCAGAGTCTTTGTCTGTACTGGATAGGTGACATGAGAATGGAACCCTGAGTTTCTTCCTGTCCTTGCTGCTCGAAATGTGCCTAGAAATTAATTAATCTGATTAACTTTTCCTGTTCCATTTATATAAAGTGAGGTCATGGAAAGGTGGAATGTCAGCTACAGGGCTTAAGATGGGGTCCTTAATCTCTTGTGCCATCCTGCTGGTCAGGGAACTTCACTGAAAGTCTCATGGCTCTAACGAGACTCACTGCTGTTGGGTTTGTCTGACTAAAGCATCTCCTAGATAAAAGAAATTTAACATCACGGTTTTGGCACTTCTCAAATCGCTTGAGGCCAAGAAAGAAAAAAAAAAACAACCAACCAAACAAAACTGAACACATTTCTTTCCTGCTGTTGCGTTTGATTTGTGTTTACTAGCCCATAGATGTGTGTTAAATGTGTTTAATGTATATTTAAAATCTTAAATTGAGGTCCGTTTTTCATTCTAGATTGGTTGCTATGATGGGTCTCATCTGCCCTGTTGTAATTTTCTAAAACGTTTTCTTTTCCGTCGTTGCAGAGCGGAGAAGATTAGCAAAATACAGACCATACCTGGCTGTTTGGAGATTGCCGTTGATTGTGTTCCTTTGGAACATCCAAGTATGATTCCACCTTATTATACTTAATCATTAGAATTAAACAGGACATTGTCATAGGCTTCCCAGCCATAACTGCTGCCTTGAGAGAGTGCTGGTAGAGTAGAAAAAGTGTTACCTGGCTCAGTGTGCACCGTGGCCAAGTGAAAGACACAGTGAGGAGCTCTGGGCTGAAGCTCGAGGTCTCGCTGATGTAGGGGGCAGGCAGGCAGAGCATCCTCTCTCTGGTTTTAATCTCTCCCGTGTCGGGGTGACGGCGTGCTTGTGTTCATCTGCCCTTTCCTGGTCTGATTTCAGTTATCCCAGTGGCGTCGTGTATTTAATCTAGTTCCACGCTACTCGTTTCTTCGTTTCGCTTTACTATGTTCTTAGATAATAGAAGAGATTAAATGAGATGCTGAGCTCTAAAATTAATTAGGAACAACATCACTTCAGTATATTCTGTTGAATCTGCCCTTATACCACTGGTGCTGGTACGCCATCAAACGCCGTCCGATACCGCGTGTCTCAGAAGAGGTTTTTGGTGCTGAACTGTTTAGCTTGAGTGAGATAAACCATGTAAGGGTGATGTGTCCTAATTGTTCTGAGGTAACACAGATGCAGTTTAAGGCAGGATTTCACCTGTTGCATCTCAGCATTTCTTACTCTTGCAAGTTAAGGCAGAATTTTACTTGGTCTGTCTCAATATTACTTATTTGTAGTAGTAAGACTCTAAAAACAACTATAATATGTGTTGGTTTCCTCTTCTGTTCTTTTGAAGACTGTGTAACTTCATCTTTTATTCCAATCAAACCATTTAATGACATAAAGGAGCATCAGCCTACAGTGGAAGTCGAGGAGTTTGTGCAGGAATCAACAAAATATTCTCGACCTTACAGAGTGTACAAGAACCAAATATACGTGTATCCCAAACACCTCAAGTACGATAGCCAAAAATACTTCAACAAGGTAGAGTACGTGAGCGATGCGGGCCCTGGTGGGTCGTCGCGTGCTGCGCGAGGTCTCACTGAAGTGATGGGTCGGACAGGAGGGGAAATGGTGATGCGAGTCACTGGCTCGGCTTTTGATCCCCTTTTGTTGTCATAAGACATCAATACAATTTTGATGGAACCAATTTTAAGTTGTATCAGTGATTCGAAGGGAGATAACGTGGTGATAGCGTTTTCCCGGGGCTCAGAAGGGCTGTAGTGCAATGAAGCAATGGGTGCGGATGAAATTAATCTGGGCGATGCTTGTGGTTCTTAAATGAAACCTGAGTGCCACTTGCATTTGCGTGGGCAAGGCACAAGTGCTGGTCACTTTATCATCTGCTTCTACACAGCCAGTTTGGGGTTTAGCTTGCATTTTGCCAGGAAAAATTATTTCTGGTGATAGCACTGTGGCTTAAAGGCATTTTAACCAGCAATACCCCGTCTGCATGTTTCTCCTAGATTTTGAAAAGAGCTTATTTTAGCCCCTGTCACTGGCCTGTGTCTCATCTGAAGCCTTTGTACATTCCTGTCTTTCCAGGCACGGAATATAACAGTGTGCATTGAATTTAAAAGCTCTGATGAGGAAGGAGCGAAGCCGCTGAAGGTGAGCCACAGCAAGAGATTATCCAGAGAACGACGTTTCTGAGGCCGTTACTCGCACAGTCCAGGAATCTGGGCTGTATTAACCCGGAACAATTAAATTCACAATAATCAAGAGCCCCCAGACTGGTCTCTGCCAGAGAGGAGCCTGTTAACTGGTGTAGCCTTTGTAATATTGAAAAGTCAGTAAAGGCTTCGTGTTGTGTATTGAACTGCATAAAAGTGAAATAGCTTTTGTAAAGCTTTTTCAGAAGCCCCTGGAATTGATAACAGCGAGGAAGAAGCCTAAGGAGTCTGCATGGCTTAGTAGAATAATGTAGGGTAATTTTCACAGAATCAATTGACTTTTACTGGAAGCGTGTATGAAAAAATTGCAGGTTTAAGCACTTAAAATATTTTCTCTTAATATTTGATCAAAGTAATTATCAATATTTCATGATGCTGTTTTCAGTGTACATGCATATTAGATGTACCAAGTCTAGTATCGTCAGCGGAATTTCGGAGTGTAATTAAAGCATGTTACTTTTGTCAGTGTATTTATGGGAAGCCAGGTGGACCCTTATTCACAACGGCAGCCTACACCGCTGTGCTGCATCATGCCCAGAATCCCGATTTCTACGATGAGGTCAGTCTGCTTTTTCTTTCATTAAATGTCTGCCAATTCCATGTGTTTGCCAAGGAGGCAGGAAAATATCTGTAAGGAATACTTCTGCTACCATCGCTTGTGTATGCGGATGGGCCCGTATTACGTAGAGCTATATACAGTCTCATGGTTTGTTGGGGTTTTCTTTTCTTATAAAAGGAAGGATTCAGTGATGTAAGATGTTCTGAGTACAGCTAAGATGCATAGAATTAATTAAGAACAGTCTAGCTCTCTAAAATGCACATCTGGATTACGTTCGGGGTCCAGCTGCGCCCCTGAATGGGCCGGGGGCAGTGACCCAGGTGGAGGCTGGAGCCAGATGTCAGAAAAGACCCCCCACCCCTGAGGGGCAAGGTGTAAGGGGGCATGTTGGTGGCTCCAGATTTGGAACAGGAGGGTCAGTGACCTGTGGTGGCATCTAGCTGCTGCTTTGGGGGAAGCAGCTCAAGGACAGAGGTCCCAAAGGCTGGTCGCACGAGCATCTCGGCATTTCACCAGCACCAGGTGTCCCTCCCCCTGGCTTTCTGCAGGTGCGCGTGGCTTCACCCTTTTGGTGACGAGCGCGTCTGATACTCGTGACTGTCACGGCTCTGTCCTGGGCTTTCCACTCCTGCTTTGTGTGTGGTGATAGGGCTGGCAAACGGCGTCGGCGTATAGCCGGTATTTTGCAAACTGATGGCCTGATCTTGGAAAAACTTCAGAGAATCGTAAAATACCAGGTCGGAAAGATCCTCAGGGATCATCTAGTCCAACCCTTTTTTCAGTTAAAATTTACTGTGATAAAACGGCAGGGGTGAGACCAGCAGATCCTACACAGCTCCACGTGAAGTATCGATTTTTCGATTCACATTTAGGAACCGAGGTGGAGCTTGGATCTCTACATTTTCGGAGATGTTGAACCCCCCTGCCGCTCCTTAGCGAGCAGAGCGCTGGGTTCTGACGCGCCTGAAAACGCCCCTCGTGATGCGCGGGAGCCATCTGGTTTGGGCAGATCCCTTTCAGCTTGAACAAAGAGCTGAATTCAGATCGGACGAGCTGGTTTGGCTGGGAGAGGGCTGCACCTGTCCTCACTGCTCCTGGTACAGCAAGGGCAGGTCTTAAAAGAACGTAGTGTGTTATCAAGAGAATTGTCTGAATTTCCGTGTCTGAATGCCCGTCTCATATCTGTGCTTACACAGTATTAGATTCTTACCCATAAGCTGATTTAACACCGCAGGCGCTTACCAGGAATTTCTAAACCTTACTTTGAGCGTAGGATTAGTTTGGATGAACTTTTATCACAGCTCACAAGGGCGAGGGATCTTTTTTTATTGGTTCCTGTGGTAACGTTCTGATCACTTTCTGCTTTTATTCCAATAGGTTAATAGTATCTCAAACCCAGTCTGTAGGGAGCCGTGGATGACATGGGATGGGATTTAACACTGAAAAGTTTGTTTTCGTGTCGGCCTTTGTTATTTGGTCTCTACCGTGAAATGATGAGGAAGCAGTAGCAGAGATGTCATTTCAGTTTTTGCTTCTGTCATCCAGAAAAAAAGTGAAGAGTGATGGCTACTTAGGGCTGCTAGAGTGCAGGGTCCATTGCTCTCTAGTTCTGTCCTCTTTCACCTTATGCTCTTTCATCATAAATGCAGATACTCATCCGCAAGACAGAGAGGGAACAAGCTGGTTTAAGTAGAAGTGAGGGGTGATCATCCTAAAGAGTTTCCTTAAGAGAGCGATTGTTGGCTGTACAGGCAAATGTGAGCCAGGAAAGGCAGGCTGTACTCAGACCTCTGTGCAGAGGGAGATGTCGCTCATTTAGTCCGTCTCTGATGCCTGGTTTAATCGATTTTTAAACTAAAGTGAGGTGTAACATTTTACATTTCAGGTGAAAATTGAACTTCCCACTCAACTCCATAAGAAACACCACATTCTGTTTTCATTTTATCATGTCACCTGTGACATAAATGCAAAAGCTAATGCCAAAAAGAAAGAGGCTCTGGAAACACCAGGTACCTGTAGCAGAATTACTTTCCATTCTCAATTTGAATGATGTACGTTCATGTAAGGATTGCAGAATTTCTGGCTGGATGTTATTGTCTTCCTTTGAGCTTGGAGGCTTGTTTTTTCCCCAAAGAGTCCTATCGATCTGTTCTTCCCAGTGGGATACGCGTGGCTCCCGTTGCTGAAGGACGCCCAGTTGGCTTCCCAAGAGCACCACGTGCCAGTGGCCGGCGGTCTGCCGCCCGGGTACCTCAGCCTGCAGGAGCCGACGAGTGCAAAGGTGGGTTTTACGTCGGGTCAGATTCGCGTTTGCACTCACCTGGAAGCGTCGACGAGACAAACAGGGCAACTTTCTTAGAATATTCCTGTGCGTTGACTACGTGCTCTAATTGCACATCCATGCGCGCGCCAAGCTCTGCGGTGAGGGGCTGATGCAGGCTTGAAGAAATGAGTGGAAAAATGCAATTTTTTTTTTTTTGTCTCTTAATAGCAGATTGGCTGTGATGTAAAATGGGTAGATAGCGGGAAGCCTCTTTTCAAAGTCTCCACTTTTGTTGTATCAACAGTAAATACTCAGGTAAGACAAATTTACTCTTGGCTCTAACCTGCTTACAAACAGAAAGTATCAAGAAATGCCTGAAAGATGTTTTGAAATCTCGTACAAATTTGTTTCTCAAACATGTAGAGGTTATTTGGATGTGGAAGGGCAAGATGACAGTGACGGAATATACACTTAAAGGGAAAATTAGATTATTTAAGATTATACCAACAGAAGAATTGTGGAGTGTCAGTTTAAACAGCAAGAAAATAAATTGTGAGCACTAGGAAGAAAAAAAAAAATGGCCTTTTTAATCTCTTAGATTGTGAGGACAAAGTTAACGTGAACATTTGTCCTTTCAGGATCCGTACCTGAATAGCTTTTTCCATCAGTGCCAAGAAAGGGAAAAGGATCTATCCCAGCCTCCTACCTCAAACTTTATCAATTCCTGTAAGGTAAAGTAACCCGCAGCACCAGCTGGGCTGGGAAGTCTTATTTAGGGCTTTTTCTCAGCCGACCCCTCGCCGCGCGGTTCTCGGTGTGGCCCGGGCTCACTGGGAGGCAGAGGGGCTGTGATGGCTCCAGTTTGACTCAGTCAATGTGGTTTTGGTTTTTTTTGCTTATATCCATTGCAGAATTTGCTGCGGATCGAGAAGATCCATGTGATTATGAATTTTCTGCCTGTAGTCCTGAATCAACTCCTCTGGGTTTTGGTGCAGAACAGTGACGACGAAGTTGCAACAGCTGTGACCAGGTACCTGAATATTTTCCGTAAGAGGCAAATGATTCACTTGGGAGTGTGAATGCAGGTGTTAGTCCAGTTAAAACTGCCCTTCCAAAAGCTGGCTGTGGCATTGAGGCTTCAGGAGGCAGGGATGGCTGCTTCCTACACGGGGTTCTGCAAAAAACATGTCTCTGTACCCCGAGGCAATCGGAGGTGAAGGTCTGGAGGAGTTAAGTGCTTCCCTATAAAGCTGAGTATCAATTTTTGGTGTAGGTTTTGGGCCTGAGGATGTGGAGTTCAGCATAGGAAGAGCTTGGCATCTCGCAGCATCCCGTGCAGAGTCAAGCAAACCAGGTCACATTGTTCCAGGGGATTTTTAATTAGAGCATATCAGCAATAACTGGAGAGCGATGGGAGCGTTTTCCAGCGAACGGGCAAACAGCTGGAATGATTTGCTGAGTCTCTCCCCCCTCGCCTAATGAAATTGTCTTTATCGATGCTGTTAATCAGAGCAGCAGGAAAAAAAAAAAACGCTGGAGAGATTATTACTGGTCACGGCAGGAGGGCACAAAGTTGCATTGCATTTTCTTTTGGCCATAGTGGTGGTTTTGTTGTACTTCTGCCGGGAGCTAAACTGGCACAACTGGTAGGAAAGAGCTGACAGCTGCCCTCAGCAACCGTGTCGGATTCATCTGCTGTCAGTGTATTTTTTTTTTTCCCTTTCCACAGATTGTTCTTGAGAATTAGTTCCTGAAGAAAGGTTAATTAGGCAAACCTAAAGGAGCAAGGAAGCAGAGTTCCCCATCCTAGCCTTGGAAAGCGAGAGTTTCCATATCCTCTATCAAAAGATAAAGGCAAAGTCCAGTTTTACCACACGTGGGCACTGGCATTAGAAGAGCCTTTCCTTCTAAACTTGTGTGATTTCATCCCCGTGTGCTGTTTTCAAAGGGACAGGGGCGGGTGGACCTTTATCTGGGCCCTTTTTTAGCTGGCAAGTCAACTGATGTTAAGGCTAGACAGCGAGAACGCTTCATGGTGTCCCAGGCGGGAAATGCAGAAAGCGACGCTGTGGAAGAAGCAGCCGATTGAAAAATAGCTTTAACGAATAGATGGAAAACACGGAGGGATGGTCATTTTGCCACGCTTTGAGTTTTGACTGTGCACCCACCTGGCCCAGAAAAAAAGAATCCTGGGTGTTTTTTCTAGCATGTGTGGTGGCTTTTGTGCCGGTGGGGCTGATGTCCAGGGGCGCGCGTGTGCCCGCCACGTGTGCCGCGCATCGACGTGCCCTACATCGGCACCCACGGCGTTTTGTTCCCTATAGCTTGCAGCAGCTTGTGCTGGATGATTAAAAGCAACAACAGCAGAATGAGAGCACAGATTGGCTTACGGGTTGGGGAGAAAACATTACCCCTTTTGTGCTCCCTCGTGGTTATTCACTTGTCTGGGGGCCCAGTCGCGTCGTCATTGCTCTGTCGCTTCTTTGCCAGAACTCGTTTCAGTT
This sequence comes from Trogon surrucura, assembly GCA_020746105.1. Lineage (NCBI taxonomy): Eukaryota > Metazoa > Chordata > Aves > Trogoniformes > Trogonidae > Trogon > Trogon surrucura. The sequence goes on along the minus strand of CM036625.1, from coordinate 26,176,474 downwards.
TCAAATCGGAGTAAAGGCTGGAGGAATCGCAGTGGCCACAGATAACTTTGTCACAGCTTTTGTGTTCTGCTACGGGTTTTACTTCTCCTGCTAGTAGCAAGCGATATGTGAAAAATACCGACTTGAAAATATTATGGAGCTTCATATTAATAATCCGTTTTAGTTGTGCTGTTATTACGCATTCCCCTGAATTTGAGATATACTGTTCGCTAATTTTTGGCGTTTGGGAATCGTGAACTGTTTCCTCCCTGTTCTTTTAATGTAAAAATAAGTTTAGAAAATTGCAGAGTCGTTTTTCTATCTCAAGTATCCTGAGAAAATGAGATCCAGGAGCATTCCCAGAGAAGGAGGCTCCGTTTCATTAACATACTCTAGTTTTTCTTACTTCTAATTATCCGAGCTTTGCGTAAGCCTTGGTTAATGGGTTTCTTTGACGTAATGTCAGTACGGTTACAGTCATTAAGACTGGGTGCATTTTGTTAGCCGATGGGTGTACATGGCACAAACCAGCTCAATTTTTATGATTTTTCTTTATTTTTTTTTATCTCACAGGGTTCTTACTAACATCGTTGCCAAGTGCCACGAGGAACAGCTAGACAACTGTGTCAATTCTTACGTGACGGTACGATTGCTGTTATGCCGTTAACTGTTTTAAGGGGGAGAACATTTGATTTGGGTTTTTTTCTGCTTACCCTTAGTTGCACTTGTTTGAAGCTTTCCTGGTGAAATGGCTTGAAAGGCACTTTGGAGGCATCGAGATCCTCTGCCCTATGGGGAGAATAAATCGTAGTACTGGTTTTAAGCAGAAATTCCTCTTGGTGCACATTCCATGCTGAAATCAGCAGGAAGCTGTGTTGAAAACTGGGAGTTTGTAGAGGAGCAGCGTTGTGCTGTTACAACTCTGGAGTTAAACCATGCGAGTGGATTCCTTCATCAAGACATTCTGGCAGCAAAGCTTGTCAGCTGTTAGTGATGTGTGAATAACTCACCTGCTGAGGTTTTTTTATTTGCTTTGATATGTTTTGATAATTTCTGATTTTTCCTTTCTCCTCCAGTATGTGTTCCGGACCAAATCCTTTGAGGAAAGGACTGTTCACGAGGAGCTGGTCAAGAGTGTGACTGATCTGCTGAAGCTGAATGACCAAGGGACGGTGAAGCAGGTCTTAAAGGTGAGCGATAGCTTGAATTCACACTTTTGTAGTTTTACTACTGGGTTCCTGCCTGGAAGTCACTTGTCACATCTCTTTCTCCTCTCCCTTTTCCCTGCCGAGTCCCGTCCCGCAGTGAGCAGCAGCTGGGCTGACCAGGCTTCTCGGAGTAACACGTTGCTCAGAGTTTCATGCTTTGCATCATGAAATTCCTCCTTTCTGTTACAGCTCAGTACGAGTCAGAAACCTAATTCTTACTCGTTATGATGTCAGCGGTTACTTTGAAGATTCTTGTGTTAATTTTCATTTTGGAAGGTGCAAGGAGAATTATTCCTCAAGTGGGACGTTTGTGTCTGATTTCAGCTGCTGCCTTTGATTGACAGTGACAAAAATGAGAATGATTGAGGTTTCCTGGGGTTTCTCATATCAAACCAGGTCTCGGAAACTGTGCATCACTGAGAAGTTCAATCTGTCCATAAGGAATCGTAGTGCGCTGTAAATTATTTATCAGACAATCATTTTTCCTAATCTCTTTTTTCCCTTCTTTTGAACAGCATTCCTGGTTCTTCTTTGCAGTTATCCTAAAATCAATGGCACAGCACTTGGTTGATACAAACAAAACAAAGGTCAGTCTCTGTGATCTTGGTTAAGTAGGCGATCCATCTCTTAGGGAAGATATAAAATGTGGAATCCTGGGGAATACCCATACTTGGACTTTCCTTCTTGAGTGGTCAGAAAAAGAGACGCTGTTAGACTTTGTAAAATACTGGTTTTACATTATGTTGCTGGCCAAACTCAAACCTGTTCTTGCTTGTACAAAACCACAACCCTATCAGCTTTGTAAAGGGCGGGTTATAATGGAATGAGAATTCTTGAGTTTCTGCTCGCTGCCCAACGGGGGGTTATGCCAGACAGCAAATAAATGATCTTACTTTGCTTTGAGCAAATATTACATAGCTGGAGATCAGCGCTTTGGCCTCTTTTCTGCCTGATTACCAAAGATCTCTTGCCATACTTGTGCTGGAACCTGAGGATAAGATTTCCCCCTTTCCTACAGACCAGATTCTGCCTTTAGGGGTTTATACTCGGGATGGATCCATGACCCGTGTTTTATTGTCTCTGTTCGTGACCTGAATGTTTTTTGAGGTTAAACGCGCTACGCCTTACGCTCTTGAGTGACGATCTGTTCCCTGCTTAGGTTTCTCGAACTTGGAGGTTTCCAGAATCGTTTCAGGCTGAGCTGGATACGCTTGTGATGATCTTAGCAGACCACGTTGTTTGGAAGTACAAAGAAGCCCTTGAAGAAACCCGGAATGCAAACTACAGCACTGCCAGATTTCTCAAGGTGAGACGTTCTGCCCTCACAGCGCACACACATATTTCCGCACACTTCACGCAGACCTGAGAGGCTCCCACTCTGGTCGAGGGGAGGACAAACAATTCCGAGTGAACGGTGCCTCAATTTCCAAGTTTAATGCTGACCTATAGTTCAGTTTTTCTCTGCCCTTGGGTTTTTAATGCAAAACCTTTACCTAAGCCTGCTTCAAAGCAATTCTGAGTCACTTATATCTACTCTCTGAAAGAGCCCAAGTTTTCCAGTTTTGCAGAATCTTACACCGCATTCGAATGGTTAAAAAGTTTGGTAAGGAATGAAACCGTAGTTAGAATTGAGCTGATATTGTATTTTTCTTTGAATACTGGAGCTCTGAATGACCATGGGTGGATTAATATTTCCTAAGCGCAGCCAGAGCAGGCAGCTTTTACAAACAAGCATTATGTGCAGTACCGTGACCTGCCTTTCTGACTCTGCAATGCCCTTTCGTTTACCAAACATAAGAAAATACGTGCCTGCTTTGGAAAAAAGGGGTTACATCTTACGGTTTTATCCCCAATGGCATTGCAGATCTGCGTGCTGGTTTTGCGCGTTGGCTGAACTGGGAAGACAGTGATGTAGACACAGTGAAAATAGAAAGTTCAATCAACTTATTATTGCTGCAAATAGATGTAAAAATCGAGCCTGATTCACCAGTCCCCTGTTTTTGCTTGCCTGTAAGGTTAACTTCACCTGCACAAACAATTCAGATTTGTAGGTGACGCAAGGCAAGCAGCCGCACAGCTGTGGCATGTGCTGCTCTTCTGGCTGTAAAACAAGAATTCTTTTTCCTTCCCCTTCCTTAGCGCTGTTTTACATTTATGGATCGTGGATTTGTGTTCAAGATGGTCAACAACTACATCAGTATGTTTGGAACAGGGGATGGCAAGGTATGGTTTTGATTGTTTTGGGTGTTTGGTTTGATTTCCTTTTTTTTTTTTTTTTCCCAACTGAATATTTTTGTCTTGAAACTATTTGTGATCTGCTTCACAGCTTCATCGGGCTCAGAACTCAAGTCAGTGAAAACATTTACTATAAATATTTGTTAAAACCCCATGGATTTGAGCCATCTATCCCCTTTTCTGGGAGCAAGTAGCCACGTGCAAACAACTCGCTGAGCCCTGCAAGAGCAGACTCTGCAAACCTCTTCCAAATTAGTTTGTGCTTGCTGGGAGTAAAATCCTCTGCAGCCTGAATTCCCATTCAGTGGGAACGATAAATAATTGAGGTGGTTACAAGGCTCCACAAAAGATCACGGATGGCATCTTAAGAGGGAGATGTGGAGGAAATAACACTAAAATTATATAATCCCTCGGAGCTGGAACTCACTGGAATCGATCGAGGAAGTTTTTACCGCTGTCAGTATATTTGGGATCTGTGTGGCTGAAACTTTGTATTTTGTTGACTGGAATGAAGAAGGGGGGGGCAAAAAAACAAGGGAAATAAAAAAACCCAAGACAAACATAATAGTTGTGATGGTTCCGGTATAGGTGAACTGGAGAAAATACATTGCTGTGGTGATACGCTGTGTTACATACCATCAAGAGACCCAGCGTAGCTTAAAATATGCCTTAAATATGTAGCTTGGATCAAGCTTTTCTTTATCAGCACGTCCTCAGTGAAGAACCACAGCTGAGGAATCTGAAAAGCTTGTTAGACTGTGACAAGTTGGTTTGACAGTCAATACAAACCCCAGACGTTCATTATTCGTGCAGCTTGGCACAAGGAGCCGTGAGGGTTCGTTGCCGGGGGGCGAGCGGGGATTTCGCGGTGACGACAACGCTCTGAGCCGCTGCCCGTTGTGGTTTTTCAGACTCTCCATCAGTTCAAATTCGACTTTCTCCAAGAAGTCTGTCACCACGAGCACTTCATCCCTCTCTGCCTGCCCATACGGTCCTCCAACATCCCCGGTAAGGTGCTGCCACCCCGATGGGTTTTCTGTGCCGTGGCCAAGTGTCGGGAGGTTCGGAGGGCAGAGAACAAGTGGAAAAAAAAAAAAAAAAAAGAGAGATCATGATGATTTTTGCCTGTTTTTGTTTTATGCTTATGAAAAAATGAAGACCCTGTGACGCCTTCAGAATCCACACAGGAATATCGAACATCAGGTACGAACAAAGTGGCTGCAGAAGAATTAAGCAGAATTGTGCACCGGGAGCTGTAAGATTCACTTTCGCTGCCGCTGAGCTGTGGCAGATTTGGGCAAAAACCCATTATCGTTTTCAAAAGTGGAATTAGTCTGGATCCCTGGGGTAGAACTCTTCTAGCTAGAACTGCCTCAAAGAAGTGAATGGTCTTACTATGTGCAAAACACTTCGGATTCTCATATGGGCATGGTATATATATATTGTTTTATTACTAAATTCTAAAAGCAGCATGATCTGGAGAAGTAATAATATTAGATTCATTCATTCTAGCAAGCGAGGGAGCAGAACAGGGCAGTCAGATCAGGAAATGAAGGTTTAGCCATGGATTAAATTAATAAAAGTTACTGAGCATTTGGAAAATAAGAAGAGGAGGGTATGTAACCTATGTATTAATTTCAGCATTCTCATCCCTTCTGTTCCAAGATATTCCAGAGTACACGTTGACCAACGAATTTTGCCGCAAACATTTTCTAATTGGAGTCCTGCTGCGAGAGGTCGGCTTTGCCTTGCAAGAAGACCAGGATATAAGGCACTTGGCTTTGGCCGTGCTTAAAAACTTAATGGCGAAGCATTCGTTCGATGATCGATACGCGGAGCCGGTAAAGAAACGTTTTGCTTATTTTGCTTATTATCATTCTTTTCTTGTTTGCTTGTTCTTACAGTAGCTAAACGCACTGAATCTTCCTTAACCACTACTATACATTAATTAAACTTTCTTAGCCACTAGCATAGGTTCATTTAGTTTCTTTTTTTTTGTTATTTTTTAGGCAAAGCAGGCACAAATAGCAAACCTGTACATGCCACTCTATGGAATGTTGTTGGACAACATGCCAAGGATTTACATGAAGGATATGTTCCTCTTCAATATCAATACTTCCAATCAGGTACTCGAGGTGGTTTTTCAGAACACGGAGATGATCAGGCTGCGGTCTGACCCCGTCGGTGTGTGGCAGTTATCAGGGATGTCACTCACTGGAGGCTGCTCTGTTTCTTTCGAAACACAGGGCTCTAGGGATGACTTGAGCACCGCCGGGGGGTTTCAGAGCCAGACGGCCATGAAGCACGCCAACTCCGTGGACACGTCCTTCTCCAAAGACGTCCTGAACTCCATCGCAGGTATGAATGACCGGCGGAACGTGCAGGTGGATTTCTACGTGCCTCAACCCATCGTGCTCTCTGCTTGGTGTTCATGGAGGGGGTCACTAGCCTCTTTTATGTGGGGAAACATGGCCTGCAATGTTTCTCTTCCCCTTGGGTGTTTTTGGATTGATTTTTATTTCTCTCGTGAAGCCGCTGCTCTTCCACTGCTTCACTTACTCCCCTGTTTTGGAACGATACCGGTATTCAGGCTCTCCCAAATCCCACTGCCTGAGGCTGTTCTTGGAGCCTCCACCTGACTTAGGAATAGTTCCCAGGTTTCTCCTCGAAATTCCTGAAGTTCCCTTGGAGGCAAGCATTCTTACTTCTTCCAGACTTAATGGAAGAGTAGACACAAAACCTAGCTGAGCTCACGTCCTCCAGACCACATTTCACAATTCAGGGAAAGCGCATGGGCATCTTTCCACTGGTGGTGTTTTTTTTTTAATTTTTGTTTTGATGGCGTTGGGTCAGGCCTTACAGACTGCAGGAGGCCTTTTTAATGCCACGAGTAACGGTGAAGCTGAATCATTTTACGTCGACTTGTTGCATGTTTTCAGTACTAAACAGCCCCCTCAATAGCTTCTGCTATTTGAGGTTCAAAGCACCGGTGGCATTCCAGCACATGACACGTTTTTACATTCTCCATCTTTCTCGTTCGTTTCCGTATCCATAAATGTTTTCGTTTAGCATGTTTGCTATGACTTTCATTTACAGCCTTTTCATCAATAGCTATCTCTGCAGCAAACCATGCTGACTCCAGAGCTTCCTTAGCGAGTCTGGAATCTAACCCCAGTACCAATGAAAAAAACAGTGAGAGAACTGACACGTGTGAAAAGGTACATGTGCAAATGTTGCAAGCGCTTGGCCAGAGGTGGGAGCCTGTCGCTAGGCTTAACGAGGCCCTTTGCCGTCCGTTCAACAGATCACGAGACCTTTGTCTTTGATCGGGTCAACCCTGCGCTTCGACAAGCTGGATCAAGCTGAAACTAGGAGCCTTCTCATGTGCTTCCTTCACATCATGAAAACCATCTCGGAAGGTAAGAAGGCGAGCGCTCGCTGCCTCGTTCACCTCCTGATAAAATACAGGTTGTGTTGGATCCAAACGAACACGGAATTAGAATAACAATCAGCTCTCATGAGCTTTGGGTCGAGTTTAATTAATTCCCTGTGACAGATGCTTAATATATTTTAATAATATATTTTGTATTTAATAATCTATTTTAATATTTCCCTGTAGACGCATTGATTTCCTATTGGCTGCGAGCACCGTTCTCAGAAATAACAGACTTTTTCAGCATTTTAGAGTAAGTTCGCTTTGCGTCTGGTTGATTTTATGTTAAACGATGATGTTCTAAAGCGACGGCTGCAAATGGTTTCTCCTCGGATTTGTTCACCTGGTGGGATGGGCTGAGAGAGCTCTTGTATCTAGATTATTTTTTTGTATAATTTTCCAAAACAGTAACGAGACATCACTGCTAAAATCCACATCTTCTAGTATTTTGGTCGTGACCAGAGGTGACGTAATGCTTTGGGTGTTCCTGCTAAAAGAGATTTTCATACAAGAAATAAATTGGGCTTTTTTTTCTGTCTTTCAGGGTTTGTCTGCAAAATTTCAGATATCTAGGAAAACGCAATATCGTAAGGTAATTCTCTGGTTACAGACTGTGTGTCACGGTGTTTAAATATTGCTGCATTAGGGTTAAGTGAGATTAAGGGTGTTATCAGTCGGTTTTCCCCTGAAAGCACCCGTCTGACATGCCGAACCCAACGTGTGCTAGACGGTCTAGAGGTCTGAGAACACGCCTGGTGTAAAATACGAATCACACGTGATGACAGGATAAACGCTGCTGCATTTGTAACCCCAGACACTGAGCCCTGCTCAACCGCGTTTCTGCGCGCCTGCCAAACAAAGCAACCTGAACGCTCCATTTTCCATCCGTAGAGTGGAAAGGACAGCCTGAATGGGCACGGATAAATGTTCCGCAGCAATAAAACAAAAAATAAAAATACCCCCTGGCTCTGCCCGCTCCCTGGAAAAGCAGGAGATCGTGTTCCAGCCGTGAAATGCGAAACGTGCGCTTCGTCTCAGCCCGTGTTTCATTTTTAATTTAATGTTACTGCTGAGAACTTATCTCTGTGTGTCCTACTGTGGAAAAACGAGAGGTCGCCAGACGGCCCCGTTGGTGCTCTGTGGTGGGTTTTGTCAGGTCTGCGCTCATCCTTCAGAGGCAAAAATCGACGTCGCGTTCTGTAAGGGGTTAACGACTCTTTTCTCTTCACAGGAAAATTGCTGCTGCTTTTAAGTTTGTTCAGGCCACCCAGAATAATGGGACCCTCAAAGGTTCGAACTCCTCGGGCCAGGCGTCGGGTCTGCTCTCGCAATGGTAATGGCACGATGCAGAAATCAAAAAACCCACCCTCTTTGCTGTCGTCATGCAGCACCTTTCGGAGACCCCAAAGCCATAAACCGAAAAAGAGTCGAGTGCCTCTGCAGCTCAGCTTAGAAGCTGGTGTTTAAAATTTTACATTCAGAGGAACCCTTGGTTGCTGTCCATATCGCTGCGGAAAGAGTAGCTGGTGTTCTCAGCAAGGCAATCCCCTGTGTTCCCCGACCCGGAGGAATTCCGAGGTCTCTGCCACCCTGTGCTTTTGTGTTATTTTATGGCTTTTAGGGGTAAATATCTATGGATGCTCTGACAGCATCAGATTCGTTTCTCCCCAGTAACGTGGGCTTGCAGAGGGGGAATAATCTAGCAAAAAAAAAAAGTCAAGTTTCAGAGTAGCTTTGCTTGGCACCCATCTTTTCACTTCCGTGCTGCTAAGCGTCATTGTCGGTTTGTTGTCATTTATTTTCCTCTCGCAGCAGCTGTACCAGTTCTTTCACGAGCGGGGTGCATTTTCCTTGCACTCTGAATTACAGCGTGCATCTCGGTTTCTCTTCACCCAAAGGCAGTTTTCTAAACAGCTATCGGAGCTGCTGCTTTTTTTTCAGGACTCAGCGAGTGTTTTGTCTCCTGTGATCTCGAGAAATCACAGTGCATCTGTTTGGTTTTTGCACCTCACTGGCTTTCCTCTCTGCCTTCTTCCTCCTCTGCAAAATCTTGCATCCGTTTGTTTAACTTAACCTCTGAAAAGCCCTGCAGAAAATTCTACCTGGCACGGAAAAATTCTGTATCTGCATGATTGTTTATGCTTAGTTTCTGAGTATTTTTTAATTTAATTCAATTTCAGGATGCATTCTACTTCTAGTCATGATGGCCACAAGCACCACAGATCTCAAACCTTACCAATAATCCGTGGGAAAAACGCACTTTCTAACCCCAAGCTCTTGCAGATGATAGACAGCAGCACTGCAAGTAAGTGCAAACAGTTTTTTACTTCCCTCTGGAGTTGTGTGGGGTTTGGATCAGGCTCGGCGCAGTTACATCTTGTTTCCATGAGTGCAAGTGAAAGTCAGCCTGAAGAGAAGAGCCTGAACACAGAGGGAGCTGCTGACTCTGCCTTTTTTTTCGGGAGGCTGAGAAATCTTATCTTGAATGTGGTCAAGGCTCGTTTAGAAACAAGATGAATTACAATAACCTGGCATATATAAATAGCCTTAATGACAAGTTATTCTCCACTTCTCAGCACCTCTGCTCGTGTGCTTTGGTACATAATCAGATGCACGCTGACTGAAATATTGCATTTATTAGATCTAGCAATAAAAGTGACCTTTTCATGACTGAACGTTCTCGAAATGGTGAGATTGAGGTCATCTATCCCGCTTCCCAGTTAGGTTCCCCTCCTCCTTTTGAGGACAAACAGAAACAATGAAAGAGTATTCTTACATTGCCGGTGCAGCTGGTAGAAGCTGCCTCAGTTTCCCTCCCCTTCCATCTCCTGTGAGCTGTTTTCTTCAAGACACCCCTTGGGTTAAGTGTGGGGACCCCACCTCTGCTGCGCCGGGTCTCGGTGACCAGACTGCAACGCTTCATCGGCTCCGACGCGTGCTGGGCTCTGCGATGCTCAGAAGACCCTTTGTCCTCTTGCTTTCCCTGTGCCGCAGGCAGCTCCAACGAGACGGACATTGTCCAGTACGTAGACACAGAAGCCAACATCGCCACAGAAGTTTCCCTCACAATCCTCGACCTGTTGTGTCTTTACACTCTGAACCACCAGGTACGCGTTTGCTGTTTCGTTCTTCTGCTGAAACAGGCGGCACGTGATGGGAGGAAGGGTGGGAGTAGACACAAAACTTGAAATGCCTGACATGTAAATAGGGAAATAAGACAGGTCGGTCCTCAGTTCTGTGAAGGAACTGTCTTGTGGTACCCAAGTTGAATAGAAGGATGGGGAAGAGCAGCAGCCTGCGTGTCCAGGACCGTGTCACGTATCTACTAATGTCACCTTGTCTGGGTCACGCTTATCCCACGAGATTTTAGAGGTTTTTGGACAAAAGATCTCCAAACTGCTGATCGGTAGGTGGGTCCTCTGCCTCTTTGAGAATTGCTCGCAGAGCGTTGGCCCGGCTGACTTGCTGCAGGGTCGCAGCTACAGCCCAGCAGGCACCTCGTTAAGATTTAGTGTCTCTCCCCCAGCCCCTACACCTGATGTGCGCCCTCCACAAGCGGTACGGGCACGAGAGAGTGCTGTCCTTGAAAAACCGCACGTGAAAGGAGCCTGCAGCAAGCGGGAAATGCCTTGTCCACAGAGATTTCACACTGAAAACCCTGGGAACACCCCACATCTTTCTTCTGTTTATTCGCTTTCGTAACCAGAATGTCCCGTCTTGTCTGAGCAGAGGCAACTCCAGCAGTCGGATTGCCAGAACGCGCTGATGAAGAAAGTCTTCGACACGCACATGCTCTTCTTGCAAATCAACCAGTCGGCAGCCGCTCTCAAGCACGTCTTTGCTGCCCTGCGGCTCTTTGTAGGCAAGGTAACCCCGGTTTGCTTCTGGGAGTCTGACCTGGGGGGGTGATACAGCAGGGGCAAAGCTCTGACCCTCACAGCTGTGCTCATTCCTGACAAAATCTGGGTGATTAAAAGTGAGGAGGGCACGAGACCTGACTCAGAATAACTGTAGCAAGGCCTGAGAGTAGTGCTAAACGTTTCACACGTTGTGCTTGGTTTGTTTTTTCTTCGATAGTTTCCATCAGCGTTCTTCCAGGGACAAGCTGATCTCTGCGGTTCTCTCTGCTATGAAATCCTGAAGTGCTGTAACCACAGGTCACGTTCAACTCAGACAGAGGCATCTGCTCTTCTGTATTTTTTCATGAGAAAGAACTTTGAATTTAACAAGCAGAAGTCAATAGTCAGATCCCACCTACAGGTAGGCAAAGCGTGGGGTCGTCAGTATTGAGCGGACACGCGTTGGTTTTCCTCATCGTCATTTTCTATGTGCCCCTCTGCCGGCCTGGTACATCGCGTCGTAGTAAAAAAGGGATTAAAAATGATTAAAAAACTTCATTGTTCTGTGTTTGTGTCCCCTGTGCAGCTCATCAAGGCCGTGAGCCAGCTGATCGCGGACGCGGGGATCGGCGGATCCCGTTTTCAGCACTCGCTTGCAATTATAAATAATTTCGCTAACGGAGACAAGCAGATGAAAGTAAGAAATGTTTGTTTTGTCAAGCGCTGCGAAAGGTCAGCAGTTTCAGGGGAGCAAATGTTTCAGAGAATAAAACTGCTGCCTCTTATTAGTGATTTATGCATTCATAACGGGCCTTTTCCAGGCAGCCTGAAATGCGTGAAGATGTTTGTGACTCAGAAGCTTAATAGCTGAAGATAATTTTTCAAACAGAAATCTCTCTTTTTTTTCCCTTTGTTTCAAAATTGTATTATTTGTTATACACTGCTCATTTTCTTCAATTACCCGAAGATACCGTGCGTTGTGAGTAATGAGGCACAATTGCAGGTGACATTTTTCCAGTCTAAAGTGTCCCTTTAGCCTGTTTGGTAGGTGCATAGCCAAAACGTGCCCGGCAGCTGGGATCTGTAACCGCTGGCTGACACCCTGGAAAGGGCACTCGGATTAGTTCCCACTGCCGTTACGTCCGTGGTTGGAAAAGGATTCCAGTTTTTAAGTTTTCCAATTCATGTCCAAATGTTTGTCAGCGTGCATTTTGAACTTTATGCTTTTGGAGGTGTGTTTCCTTCTCTGGCTGAGCTTAATAATAAAGCCAGCATAAGCAAATTGGTAATTAGCACGAGTAACTCGGTGTCTTACTCAACGACATGCGGTTGCAGCTGTTCTTTTGGGTTTTTTAGTGATGTGTTGCTTATCTTTTCCCAAAGAACGTTAATTTCCCAGCAGAGGTGAAGGATCTGACCAAGCGCATCAGGACGGTTTTGATGGCCACGGCTCAGATGAAGGAGCACGAGAAAGACCCGGAGATGCTGGTGGATCTGCAGTACAGCCTCGCCAACTCCTATGCCAGCACGCCCGAGCTGCGGCGCACGTGGCTCGAAAGCATGGCCAAGATTCACGCGAGGAACGGGGATTTATCGGAGGTAACGGAGAGAAACGAACGGGAAATCTGCTTCCCTGTTGGCCGTGGTAGTTCTGGTGGCACCTCGTGACATGGAAACTCGAGGACGATTGCGTCGTTTAACCTCTTGTTAAGTGGTTGTGTTAATTTTTGTCTCCCCTTTTCTGCAGCGTGACGTGATGGTGATGAAAGCGCGTGTCGCACGCGTGCCCTAAGTCACACGCGGCGTGCTTTACCGTGTCTTTGTCTCGTTGCAGGCTGCCATGTGCTATATCCACATCGCCGCGCTCATCGCGGAGTACCTCAAGAGAAGGGGTAAGATCATCCAAAACCCACCGCGTGTCTGTAAACCTTATTGCTGAAAATATTTTTTGGCTGTCCTGCTCTCCGTCCTTATCCATGAAGCAGTCTTAAAGCTGCTTGAACTCTTCCCAGATATTTTATTTTTAAAATATACCTTCAATGCTAATCTTGGTGTTTTGTGTAAGGAGGGTTGGTTAAATGTGTAGTAAGCCAGTGCTAAAAGAGAATGCTTCACTTTGTTAGCCTGTCGTTGTTCAATATGCATGTATTAACACGTACCAGTAGCGGTGGACTAATACCATCTTACACTGTCGTAGGTTACTGGAAAATGGAAAAGATTTGTACCTCACGTATGCTCCTGGAAGATGGTCAAGTCTCTGATAGTAATGTGTTACTAACAACTCACAGTGGAGGAAGTGAGTGCTCTAACCGTGCCTGTTCACCAACCCAATAACACCCTTAGGGACCCAAATTGCCGTTCTCCAACTGGCCTGGGAAAAACGTACACCAAAGGGAAAAATATTTGTAGTGCATGTTGACACCTGTAGTAGCGAGGGAGTAGTGTCGGCGCGACGGTGTGGTGCTGTCCTGGTGCTCTTTGGCCGGCCCAGGGTCCCGGCGTGCGGTGCCCGTAGGTGAGGCCGGGGGTCACGGCGCTGGTTCGCGAGTGAAAATTGTCGCTCCTGAGCCCGCGGTGGTGATTTCTGCTGGGCGAGCATGGCTCAAGTGGTTTCGCGAGGACTGCCGAGGAGGGAGAGTGCGTCAGGAAAATGTTCTCGTTGCCCTTTGCTGGGGCAAATTTATGTCAAAGGGAACGTGTGTGTAATAGCCTCATAAATCCACTCGGTTCCATTTGTGCTTCTCATCACTTGGGCTGTGAGAAGCGTTAACTAATCCCGTTGGATAAGCTCAGCTCCGCTTTAACGGCAGCCGATAACTCCTCGGATGCTGTCGCTAATTGACGCTGTCGCGGCTTGCCCTTCAAGGCTTGTTTTCCATGGGATGGCCTGCCTTCCTCAGCATCACCCCCAACATTAAAGAAGAAGGTGCTATGAAGGAAGACTCCGGCATGCAAGATACTCCCTATAATGAGGTCAGCGGCATTAACCTTTACACACTTGTTCCGTGTTAGCGGAGAGCGCTCTTTCCCATGGATGCTTGTTGATTACAACAAATTACAGCGGTACTAAAAGGCGGGCAGCTTCGGAGTGAAATGTCAGAGCTGTTGCACTAAAGAGCCGGGGCAGGTGTTTAACTAAGCAGAATATTAAATACCCTGGAGAGGGGGGAGCCCACAAAGCAAACCCCTTGTTCTGAACGAGATGTCAGATACTCAGGTATGCTCACGTTACTGTTATTTCAGGCTTTTTGTCTAGAGAAGAGCTAGGTCACCACCATCGTAGGAATAAACCTTAATATAGAAGATACAGAACGAAAAGTAGTGGGTGTGTGCTTTGGCAGCATCCGTTGTTAATTAAATGCCACCAGCGGTCGAGCTGCTGAACTCTGTGTCTGTGGGATTGCAGAATATCCTCGTGGAGCAGCTGGAGTTGTGTGTCGAGTACCTGTGGAAGTCTGAGAGATACGAGCTCATTGCTGAGGTTAACAAGCCTATCATTGCCGTTTTTGAGAAGCAGAGGGACTTTAAAGTAAGTTGCGGGTTTTGTTGGGTTTTTTTGTCTAATTACCTTAAGACAACAGTAAAGATCAAAATTTTTAGGGGGGGGAAAGGTGGTTTCTGTAAAGGGACTTTTTTTTTTCCTTCCTCTCTGTAATTTGTCCCTTTAATGCTTTGTGCTGTGAGTAAATAAAACACTGATATCTTACCTTCCTCTTCTCAGCATCAATACGACAGTAAACAAACAAAAAAAATCTCAAACAAACCTCTTGTGTTTGCGGATGGGAATTTTTCCACATTCTTAAGCCGAGAGCCCGCTTGTTTTGTACTTCAGTTTAGAAACTGCTGATAAATTGCGTGATCTCTTCACAGTTTCTCGCTTCCTATTTACCTGGCGATTTCCAGACCTAACCAGATGCTAATCTCACTGATTTTTCTGAGTTTGAATGTAAAAAAGCCAAGAGGCAGGTAGCGGTGAGCTGAGGAAGCAGGCCCCCGGGTTTTAACTCAGTTGAAATTTTGGTTCCCTTTCCCAAAGCAGTTCTCTTTTAGTGGCACTCGAGGACAGCTCTTGGAGGGGTTCTCTGATCTCTTGGGGGGGTCACTGACCTCTCGGGGGGTCCCCACTGCTTTCCGGCGGTGGGATGCTGTTTGCAAAGGGCACCTGCTACCGCAGAACTGCTCGGGAGGTGGCAGAAACCCCAAAAAGGAGCCTTCAGCACCTGCTCGGAGGTCGAGCCGGTCCCTGGGCGCGTCCGGCCATCGAGGTGCGGGTTGGGGAGCGCGGCTGTGGCGGCGTTGCCTTTCCCCTCCCGTCTCCTGTTTCTCAACGTAGAGGCTGTCCGACCTGTACTACGACATCCACCGCTCCTACCTGAAGGTCGCCGAGGTGGTGAACTCCGAGAAGCGGCTCTTCGGGCGCTATTACCGCGTCGCCTTTTACGGGCAGGTGAGTCGGCTCCTGTTCTTCCATCCCCGCTGGCGCCCGGCGCTCAGCCGTGTCCTGGCGTGGTTTTGGGGAAGCTGAAACAGGGAAACGCAGGGTAGAAAATGCCTCGTGGGTCAGGCTCCGAGCAGGGTCGTACCCCAAGGGAGGGCGCCCAGCTGCATCTCCGAAGCGCTGCGGTGGATTTAGGGGTGTTGTGGTCAGCTTCAGTTCCCGACTTCAGCAAGGGAAACGGAGACGAAGGCAAAGCAGGTTTGTCCAGAGTAAAACTTAAATAAAACCAGAGAAGACGTCTTCGCTACGTGGCTCTCTCCTCTCACCGAGCTTAGAGCGGAGCCCTTGGCAGTGGGTGTTTTGCCGCGTTTCTCGCTGACTCTGCTGCTTTTCAGCCACCTCTGACTCTGCAATACACTCTAGAGTAGTTTTGTTCCCTCCGCTGTGCCTCAGCATCCTCAGAGCGTTATTTTGTGCTTTCTCCCACCACAAACCAGTGTAGCAGCCCGGCATGCTCCTTTAAGACCTGGTTTTGGCAAGCGTACAATTTCCTTTGCTCTGAAATAATACGGTGTGTAAACAACAGACTGATGAGAATCATTCTGTTTGCTAATTAGATTTTAATGCAGAAATTTGCTCTTTTCTCCTTTTGATCTTGTTCAAGGCTGTGGTAAGTCTAGTTCTCTTGCATGTTTTGTTTAATTCTCCTCACACCTGCTCCATCCCTCCCCGTGCAGTTACTCAGCGTTAACTTCCCCGTGCTCTTGGCTCTGTGGCTCGCGGCAGATGAAATAACACCGTGTCGTTCATCGTTGCATCCTGCGAAAACTAACTTTTGTCTGTTCCACTACCTGCATTGCCGAGCCCTGTCTGTCGCCGTGTTGTGTGTGTGGGCACCGCGGGGCCCGACGCTGCCTCACCTCACCTCGGGGGGAAGTTTTTTCTGGAGCTGGGATGGGAGCCCTTCTCCCTCTGTCAAAAAATTCAGCGTTGTGTTGTGTATGTAGGCAAACACACACATATACAAAAAAACCCGTGTGTTGTGACACATCTGCATTTATTCGTATTTTTATCAATAATGGGCAGGCACGTGCATGTTCCATAAAAAGGCGATGCCGCTGTTCTCAGTGGGGACAGAACCCGCAGAGAAAGCAGATTAAAGGCTGGAGGAACGCCGCAAATACGGATTGCGGGGAGACTTTGAGGGGGTTCCTAGCAGAAAAAGAAAATCTGCAGCTGCACCCAAAAACCTTTCTTCTTCCTGCGAAGGCGGAGGCAGTCTCTAGTTCCTGCGTGGCTGCGGGGACCCTCTGGAAGGGACGAGCGTGGTTTTCCCGATGGGAAGCTGCCCTCCGGGTTCCTGTCTCTCTCGCTCGCTCCCCGTGGGAGGAGATGCTCACTTGATAGAGGCCGGGAGGGATCCGTGAGCTACCCGCTCATGACAAGTATTTAATCTTGCTTTCAGACGTGTGGCATATGGCAGGCACCATCATTTGTAGCTCACAATTAACTTCTGCTTGTCACTTGTCAGCTGAAGCACTGTCGGGAATATGTGCCCAAGTGATGTCTCTGGCGTAGGGGACGAGGCAAAATCTGTTAGTCGTTTGTTTTCAGGTATTTTTTTATTTTATTTTTTTAAGCAAAACCATGAACGCAGACACCATCTTGGTGTGCCGCGCTGCATCAGCTCAGGGATTTGGCGCTTGCACACAAACTCTCGGCTCCAGCGTGCCGGCAGACACAGAATCAGTGTTTAGGAGCATCAACTATATTCTAGCTTGCCACGTGATTAGTTTGGAAAACATGAGGGTTTGGTTGTTTTTTTTTTTTATTGGAAACACTGAATAAATAGTACCAGAAAGCAGATGCTTTCTGACAGCAGCAATCCTGAGTCACGTGTTTATGGTCACATGGAATTAGAGAGGTTTTCCCACGTAAAGCTGTTTTGCCCGAGTGGAAACGTAACCCAGGTTACGATCCTGCACATCTCTTCTCCGTGAAATCAGTAGAAAGTCAGTCTCCTGCCCAGCTCTGTAGAAGTTTATAGGCTGTCAGCTTTTGAGCTCTGGTTACCGGTGAAGTTCCTTGTGTGCCCGTGAAGTTTTACTAAAAATGGTGTGGGGTTAGAAGGTCACTGCGAGACCGATTAATAAGATAGTGCCGGACAAGCTGCTGTTTGTCATTGGCTTCTCCAGTAATGCCGCAGTGCTATGGGCACTTCCAAAATCAAAGGACAGTTTTATTCCCCCTTGTCTTCACTGAAGGAAAAGACAGAGATACGCCTGTTTGATTATCCCTGTTGAGATAAAGCTTACAAGTTTATTTTCCTAAACATACATTGGCATTTACAGCTCATTTATTTTAATTCTGCTTGCTTTTTATTTTTTTGTGAGGGTTTGCCTAGTCAGTAATTTTAGGGGCCCAAGATGAAGTACACTTCAACACGAAAAGGCTGGGTTTTGCATGAGCACCTCCCTAAGAGATTCTGGAGGTATCTCCTGGCCCCTGCCGTTCTGTTTTTCAGCAGAGGGCACCCGGCCTCGATCCAAGCACCTCGTTTAGGCTCTGCCCTGCCTGGTGTGTTCACCGCATCCTCCCGTTCCTTCCCAAACAGGGTTTTTTCGAGGAAGAGGAAGGCAAAGAGTATATCTATAAAGAACCCAAATTAACCGGCTTGTCTGAGATCTCCCAGAGGCTGCTGAAACTTTACGCGGACAAGTTCGGAATAGATAACGTGAAGATCATCCAGGATTCCAACAAGGTACGAAAGACATGCGTTTTGTTTTTTTTTTTTGCACAAGCGCAACATTTGCGTTTTGGGAGCTGTGTTTCGAAGGAGCGCGCAGCTGAGGGTGTGTATCAACTCCCGTGACCTAGCTGTGACAGCCCGAGCCCCTCACCTTATGGCGTGGCAGGTGCTCTGTGGAAGCGACGGCATTCTAGCTGGGCGTCACAGTCGGTGGGAAAAGAGCATAGAGTCGTAGAATCATTGAGGTTGGAAAAGCCCCCTGGGATCATTGAGTCCCACCATGAACACTTCTCTGCAAAGCTCCCCCCTAAACCATCTCCCTCAACACCACATCTCAACGGCCTTCAAACACCTCCAGGGATGGGGACTCAACCCCCTCCCTGGGCAGCCTGTGCCAATGTCTGACCACTCTTTCCGTGAAAGAATTTTTCCTTAATGTCCAGTGTAACCCTGCCCTGTTGCAGTTTGAAGCCATTCCCTCTTGTTCTATCGCTAATTACCCATGAGAAGAGACCAGCACCAACCTTTCTACAACATCCTTTCAAGGAGTTGTAGAGTGTCATGAGGTCTCCCCTCAGCCTCCTCTTCTTCAAACTCAACGTATCCCAGCACACGCTGGTAGAGAGCTCATGGGTGTTTATCGCGATGCAGAACCAGGGTGTTTTCTCTCTTGTTTAGTTTTCATCCACTTTAGCCAGTGCCTAGACTTAACAGCTGCTCTTAGGGCCTCCTGCTTAAATATCCTCGTGTTAATCTGTGCTCTGAACATTGCGTTTGGAAGTCCTCAGGTTTAATGGGTGTCGCTGCGCAAGGTAAAAGCATCGGAAACAACGGATGCCTTGAAAACTCCTTGCACTCAAGAGTTTTGTTACGTTTGCCCCCGTCACGCAGGTCAACCCCAAAGACCTGGACCCAAAGTACGCCTACATCCAGGTGACGTACGTCACGCCCTTCTTCGAAGAGAAGGAAGCTGACGACCGCAAGACCGACTTCGAGATGCATCACAACATCAACCGCTTCGTGTTCGAGACGCCTTTCACGCTCTCGGGGAAGAAGCACGGTGGCGTGGAGGAGCAGTGCAAGAGGCGCACGATCCTCACGAGTGCGTTTGTGTCACTGGCAGGGCCGTCGTCTGTCTCGCTTGGCCTTGTTGCCGACGGCTGAGCTGTTCTCACAGCGACGTAATTTCAGGCTTGGTTCTGCTCAAGGCAGCTCAGTGCTCAGAGTCAACGCTCTTTTAATAATCAGCGGGTCAAAGTAAAAGCTAAGTAGGGTGCCCATCCTGCAAAGAAGAGTAAAGCTCTGAGATCTGTGAAATTTTATCAATGAGTAGTTCCTCTGTCAGCTCCCGTAGCAGTATTTACGTTGAATACTAAAAGTAATCCCTTACTCCTTCAAGGACGATGTTTTAATAGGAGTTTGTGAGAGAGCGACACCAGGCTTAGCTAAACGAGAGGCTCCTGCCTCTAACTCGAAATGTGTGTGTTGGGATGTTTTGAGCTGCTTGAAGTTCTCTAAGGGCTTTCCCCTCTGGTGCTTTTGCGTGGTCGGTGCGTTCTAAAATCCGAGCAGCGTGGGCTTTTTGCCCCGTCGATGTGACAGAGCTCCACAGCGCGCGGTGGTGAGTGCAGAAGGAAATGCTCTTCCAGTGCCAGGTCCCTCAAAATTCAGTTTGGACCTGCTGTGTCGCTCCCTCTCATTTGGTGATTAAAACATAATTTGTGTGGATTGACAAAGCACTTGGCAAAGCCCAGAGTTAATGCTTTGAACTGTTTTGCTTTCTTAAATGCTCTCCTGCTGGGTGAGTTTCTCTGATATTCCCTCTCACTTTCGAGCAGCCAGTCACTTGTTTCCCTACGTGAAGAAGCGCATCCAAGTCATCAGCCAAACCAGCACAGAGCTGAACCCCATCGAAGTAGCGATCGATGAGATGTCCAAAAAAGTCTCCGAGCTCAACCAGCTTTGCACCATGGAAGAAGTGGACATGATCCGGCTGCAGCTCAAACTCCAAGGAAGCGTCAGTGTCAAGGTAATGACAGTTTGCCGTTGGCTGGGTTTCTTTTTTAATGCATCCACATGATCTGTGGTTTGCACTTTTCTTCAGCAAAGCTCCTTCAAGTGACGAGAGGAGTGGGGTGATGTTCTTCACGCACGGTCCCCAAGCCTTGGAGCACAGGGGAGGGTGACAATGAACTACTTGTTCTCTGCATCTGAGTTGTGTCGTTTTTCCCCCAGGTAAATGCTGGACCCATGGCCTATGCTCGAGCTTTTCTTGAAGAGACAAATGCTAAGAGATACCCTGATAATCAAGTTAAACTTCTGAAGGAAATCTTCAGGTAAACAGATGTTCCAACCTCTGCATAATGAGTAGCGTGACCAGGTGGGATGTGCAGAAGAGGTGCAGCAGTGTGTGTCTGTGTATATGTATCTATATATATCTATATAGAGATTTTTTTTTTCATTACTCCAAAATCTGAATTCTTTGTGGCTCTGTGCTCGCAGGCAATTTGCAGAAGCGTGTGGACATGCTCTTGACGTCAACGAACGCCTTATTAAGGAGGACCAGTTTGAGTATCAGGGCGAGATGAAGTCCCATTACAAGGACATGCTCAGCGAGCTCTCTGCGGTTATGAATGAACAGGTCAGATCAGCTGTTTCAGCGCCGCTCGGGCTCATGGGGTCTTCTAATGCCAACTGAACCCAGAAAGCAAAATACTGCAAGTAAAACCTGGCAGTGCAACAGTCACGGAGAAAATATGGTGTGCTCCCCACACCCCCTTTGTTAACATCCAGCTGCGTGGTGTGTAACGAATCTGACTGATCAGTGAGATTTGTCTTGTGCCTGGTGTGCTGCTGAACAGGTGAATGCTCACGAGGCTCAATGCAGGCTGAGATCCAGAGGTGGAGGAAGATGAGCAGTTAAATTAGTGTTTTATGCTGTGCTTGCTTGATCCCGCAGCTGTGACGTATTTAATTAAAGCAGTAAATTGCTTTTAAGACCTAGCTTGTAGCTGGAGGAGGTATCTTTATATTCAGCTTTCGGAGCACGAGTTAATTCCTTTTTATTTTTTTTCTCCTGTTTAACTGCACTGTTAGAATACATGGCAGCAATTTCATCATAACTAATAGCTATCACTGTTTGTTTTAAAAAGTGTATAAGTATTAAGGGCATTGTTTGTTACTCACTGGTGGTAGTTACTGTGGCCACCTGGTCACTAACACATGTATCCTGCGAGCTGCTGCTCTCCACGAGAATGGAAAACGTGGGGGCTCCTTAAATGACACAGGAGCAGCCCGTGAGTTTCAGTATTCGTCAGGTATTTGCTGAGTTCCATTAAATCCTCACACACGGGTTTTACATCAGCGAACTCCGGGTTTTCTCTATGTAAATGAAAAGACTAAATCACACGAAATTGCTTGTTTGCGTGTGAGGAGTTCATCCAGCAAGAGTCAAAATCATCGTCTCCTTTAACCAAATCCACCGTTGTTGTGCGTGCGAGGAGGGTTTTGTTTGCTCACCCACTGACAGTGACTCTTTCATCACCATATGTTTTTCTCTTTCCTTTTTTTCTTTTTGTTTTTCTTTTCTCACAGCTCTGTCATGGCCCTTGCTTATACAGCTTCTCCTCTTCCCTGTCTAACATTTCCCTCAATGCTATAGCCAAAAGTGGTATGTTCGTTTTTCTTACATCTATTTTGGTTTTCTTTTAATGTCATGTGCTTTCCTCACTTGCTCGTTTTCCTACATTTGTCTTCCTGTCTAATGATTCCCTTGCTCAGGGCGTCAAGAAAAAGGGAAGAGGAGGGGGGTGTGATGTCGCTGCTCGGGAGGGGCATCGAGACGCAGCTCCTCGCGGCTGGGAGCTCAGGGAGGTCGCAGGGGCAGCTCCGTGAGACCTTCCCGCGGCCACAGCCCGAGCCGGCAGCACCAGGAGCTCTCCCTGGCACCTGCCCTGGCCTGGCCACCTGCTACCAAGTCCCGCTGCCCTGCTTCAGCCTGCGGCCTGACAGCACCCACTTGCTCTCTCTTTGCCTCCTTTTTTTTCTTCCTCCTTTTTTTTCTTCCTCCTTTTTTTCTTCCTCCTTTTTTTTCTTCCTCCTTTTTTTTCTTCCTCCTTTTTTTTCTTCCTCCTTTTTTTCTTCCTCCTTTTTTTTCTTCCTCCTCTTTTTCTTCCTCCTCTTTTTCTTCCTCCTCTTTTTCTTCCTCCTCTTTTTCTTCCTCCTCTTTTTCTTCCTCCTCTTTTTCTTCCTCCTCTTTTTCTTCCTCCTCTTTTTCTTCCTCCTCTTTTTCTTCCTCCTCTTTTTCTTCCTCCTCTTTTTCTTCCTCCTCTTTTTCTTCCTCCTCTTTTTCTTCCTCCTCTTTTTCTTCCTCCTCTTTTTCTTCCTCCTCTTTTTCTTCCTCCTCTTTTTCTTCCTCCTCTTTTTCTTCCTCCTCTTTTTCTTCCTCCTCTTTTTCTTCCTCCTCTTTTTCTTCCTCCTCTTTTTCTTCCTCCTCTTTTTCTTCCTCCTCTTTTTCTTCCTCCTCTTTTTCTTCCTCCTCTTTTTCTTCCTCCTCTTTTTCTTCCTCCTCTTTTTCTTCCTCCTCTTTTTCTTCCTCCTCTTTTTCTTCCTCCTCTTTTTCTTCCTCCTCTTTTTCTTCCTCCTCTTTTTCTTCCTCCTCTTTTTCTTCCTCCTCTTTTTCTTCCTCCTCTTTTTCTTCCTCCTCTTTTTCTTCCTCCTCTTTTTCTTCCTCCTCTTTTTCTTCCTCCTCTTTTTCTTCCTCCTCTTTTTCTTCCTCCTCCTCTCTCTCTCCTGGCTCCTTCCTTGCCGTGCAGCTCTGCGCAGCGGCAGCGCTGACCCCACGCATCCCCGCGCGCTCCCTCTCTTCGCCCTCGCTCACGCCCTTGGCACCACAAATAAAAATCCTTGCTCAGACCATGAACGCTTCAGCCCCTGAACTGTTTGGATCTCTCTCGCTGTTGCTTTTTTTTTAAAAAAAAAAAAAATATTTTTTTTTTCTTTTTTTATGGCCAGATTGCGTACAAGGAGGACCCGGCAAAGGCGCCAGGGATGGAGCGCACTTATTCCCGAGCCATCCATAGAGGCAGCTCGTCCGCGCCGGCAGCAGCCCCGGCTCACCCCGACGCCTGACGGGGAACACGCAGAGGCCGGGGGGTGGTTTGTTCCTTGTTGGATTTTTGGTTTTGGTTTGTTTTTTTTTTTTCCTTTCAGATTAATAGTACTGAAAATTAATTTGATCATGGACAATGCCGGGGGAACAAAAGATGCGTGGGTTATGATTCTAATTTATTGGAAGCCTTCACAGTATTATTTTTTAAAACTGCAAGCTTGATTTTTATTTTTTTTATTATTTTTTTTTGCCTGTCCCAATATTTGCACATTCCCTGTCTCTTTTTTTATTTTTTTTTCATTTTGAGCAGCCTTTATTAAGCCAGGCTGGTTATGAGGTTCCCATTGAACAGATAGGTACAGAGCAAACCTTAAGTCTGCTATAAATTATAATATATCTAATACTAAGTCCTAGTATACATATATTTTAAAGGCCAGAGTGGATGTTTTATAACATTTAAGTATATTGCAACTGTAAATAGAAGATGTGTAAAATATGTCATTTTTACAAAATTTAAAAAAAATATATCTTTTTAGTTAATTATGACGGTACTAAGAATATGGATAACATTTCAGTTACCATTATATTAAAATATTTGTGTATGTGTATAAAAGTGTCCGTAAAATTCTCTCTTTTGAAGGTCTCCACAGGCCCCTGAGCGTTTGCTCAGGTCAGGGGCTGGCGCCGTGGGGATGCTGGGAGGGTTTTTTCAGTGTCTTGTCTCGTTCTGCCCCATTGTCTCCTTTCCCTGTATCTCCTCCCCTGACGCCCCCGGGGGGGAACCTCTAAATTTCAGCCCACCCCTACACGCAAGGTGAAAGATGCCCCACGCAGGCGCTGCCTGTTCATGGGCGCTGCACACCAGGGGTGAAGATTGGGGATGGTGCAGGAGGTTGGGGATGCTGAGGAAAGTCAGGACACTGCAGGAGGTCAGGGGATGCTGGAGAAGGTCAGGGGATGCTGGAGAAGGTCAGGGGATGCTGGAGAAGGTCAGGGGATGCTGGAGAAGGTCAGGGGATGCTGGAGACGGTCAGGGGATGCTGGAGAAGGTCAGGGGATGCTGGAGAAGGTCAGGGGATGCTGGAGAAGGTCAGGGGATGCTGGGGAAGGTCAGGGGATGCTGTAAGTGGTCAAGGGATGCTGGAGAAGGTCAGGGGATGCTGCAGGAGGTTGAGGATGCTGCAGGAGGTTGGGGATGCTGCAGGAGGTCAGGAGATGCTGCAGGAGGTTGGGATGCTAGGGAAGCTCAGGGGATGCTGGAGAAGGTCGGGGATGCTGCAGGAGGTTGGGGATGATGCTGGAGGTGGTCAAGGGATGCTGGGGAATGTCAGGGGATGTTGCAGGAGGTTGGGATGCTGGGGAATGTCAGGGGATACTGCAGGAGGTCGGGGATGCTGGGGAAGGTCAGGGGATGCTGCAGGAGGTCGGGGATGCTGGAGAAGGTCAGGGGATGCTGGAGAAGGTCGGGGATGCTGCAGAAGAAGCCCTTAGGAAGGGCTGAAGCCCCTGCAGTGTACGTTTCCGGGGTGGGGTGAGGCTGGGCTGGCGGGTTGGGACGGGTCCTGCCGCGCAGCATCAGCCCACGGCTCGGCGGGAGACGCGTGCCGGCCGGGACCCAAGCACCTTCCTCATCCTCGCCTGCAAAAGCCCAGCTCCGCGCTTTGGACCCCGCACTGTTTGCAACCAATTCTCTGCTGACAGGAAGGATTTCTGGCCTGGGTTTTAACCCGCTTTATACCGTCCCATGTGGAGGGGGACGGAGTTACCTGCTCGTTCCTACGTGCGGGAGGAAGGAGGCGGCAGCAGGAACCCGCAGGAGGTAAGACCGAGCAACTCGTCTGCGGAGTTTCACGTGCGGAGGCTGAAGGCTGTGGGGTTCCCTTGGTTTTACGTCACCACCAGCTCTGCAGCCTCCTGGGGAGGGGGTTCAAAACCGAGCCCGGCTTCTGGCCGTCGGGGAAAGGAACGGTGGGCGGGGAAAGAGCTGCCACTTCAAGTCTAAGTTCTCTCAAAGTGCGATCTTCCTGCGCCTCGAGCGACTTCCAGACAGTTTTTGGAGCGCGAAAGGGATTATTTATGTCTGTTGCTTATTGGAAGCCATCCCAACACCCCAAAAGAGTTAAGCGTTATGCATATTTTATGTTTAATCACATCTTCGGTGACACCTAACCACAACCGACGGCTTAAATTTCAATTAGAGGGAGACGTTTTGCATGTTTAATAGGAATCATTCTTTGCAGGGTAATTATATCTCAGCGTTCAGTGGAGAGATGTTACATTGGCGACAGGGTGTCGATCGGAGCGAGGGCGATTTTATTTTGTTTTATTTTACTTTATTTTATTTTAATACCCAGATGAAAAACAGGAGGAGGATCTGTACCCTTCGCACACCACCCCTGGGCTGGCAAAAAGTAAAATTCCAAGCTTTGAACATGGATTTTTAGATCCCACGTGCCCTGAGAAGCAGCTGGCTCCTTCTGCTTCAGTTTTGACCATTTTTAAAAACTGACCGCTCGGTATTTCAGCGGTAACTAATCCAGGAGGATGAATCTTCCAGACAGATGATCCATCAATGATATCTTAAAAGTATCTGCTGTGGATTTCAATGCATTTACCAATTTTTAACAAGTTTGGTGTGCACGAGAAAGATTTGTCTTGAAACATTTAGAATAGCGCAAAAGCTTTTTGAGCCCGAGCAGTTAAAATTAAAGGGTGTTGAAATCAAGTATTGGATGAGAACAGAGAAACAGTTTTGAGAAATACATCCAAAGCTTGGGAAAAAAAAAATAAAAAAAAAACAGAATGTGTTTCTCATTTAAGAGAATTGTGATAAATAAAAGGAATCCAAAAGACAAAGCTTTAGAGAAGATGCATTTTCTGTGCTCCCCAATTATTATTATTCTGAATTTTAGGATGGATTTTCTACTCGGAGCTGATCTGAGGCTCCCTCCCATGAGCAATTTTAATTATTTTTGTTTTAATTTGAAAGCTATGGCAATCTCTGTGCAGGTCACTCTGGGCTCCTAGTTAGGAAAATCTCCAGCTGAGCACATAGATTTCTTTCCTGCGTGAGGCACAGGTTTGTGCTCGGTAGCATATGCTGTGCTTGCAGGGAGCTGGCATCAAACAGATTAATTCTGATTATTCCGGAATAACTTGAGCATCCATTTAAAGGGAGAGGGACCCAGAGGCTGGGAAATGCAACACGGAGACCCGACGATGAAAATCCTGAGACTTCCCTACAGCCCTGCCCATGCGTAGCCAACGTTCTCGGATGCGACTCGACGCCTCTCGGAGTTTCTACGTTGAGGTTGAGCTTGGTTTTTCGAAAGTATTGAGCATCCCCTGCTGGTGGATTTTCAAGGGCAAAATGTTACTATTTGCAAAAAGAAAAAAAAAAAAACTATTTGTATCACTGGAGCAGTGATGAGCCCTTTTTTTTTTTTATCCCTCTGAGCTTCAGGGGAGCGAAAGAGCAGGTTTGGCAGGCTGGAAAAACCGCTCAGCCATGGCGGCAGCTGTGCAGGTGCTATTCCTGCATCCCTGTTTTCCTCTCAATTCCAGCAGTTTCTGCCCCAATTCCCAGTAGCTGCTGGGAGGCAGAGCCTCCTCACAGCCCCGATGGCTTCTGCACAAGAGCTCTCTTCGGGATAGCGCTCCCCTGACACCCTCTAGAAAATAAAATTTAAAAAGAAGAATAATTTGTTTTGAGCATCTCACACCAGCTTGCTGCCTTCCCCCAGCCTCTGGCACCAAAGCGGTGAAGAGCAGGCTGCCAAATTTATTTTTTATTATTATTTTTTCTCAGATACTCCTGAGTCACTGTTCAGCTCCTGGGAGGTGAGTGGTCTCAAAGCAAAAGGGGTGTGAAATTATTTTGCTCCCGGCTCTCTGGCATTCTCGGTTTTGCATTTTGAAGTCAGTTGGTGGTGTGAGCCGGGTTTCCCACAGGGTTTTTTTGCATTTTACTGCCAGCAGAAAGATGGCTTTAGGGACTGGGCGATGAGAGCACCGTGGAGGGTTGTGTTTCCTTTCCTAATGCAAGATTCATGCCTGCTCGGTCTCTCCTTACGCTCCCGGGATGCTCCAACCCAAGGAGCCTCCCCGGACAGGGAGAGCTTTGCTTCCCCGGCTCGTCCATCACAGCTCCCTTAAGAGCAGGGGGAGCGTCTTGTGCCGTATCGGCTTTCCTTTGGAAATTCAATTGTCCTTTGAGAAATCGGTAATTTTTCATTTGTTTTTTGGATACGCAGAGCAAAAGAGGGATAATTCGCCCTGAGCTGAGGGGAGAGGTGGCTTGCTGCCCCTCCCTCTGTTTTTTGGGGGTAAACCCAAAGGAAATGGGCTCTGTCCTCCTTGGTCCTTTTGGAGGTGACCCACAGCCCATGCAAGCGAGGCAGGGGAGGCTTTTCCGACGCTGCGGCGATACCGTGTTGACAGTGATTTGCTCCACTCTGAAAAACGAGACCTTGGATGAATAAATCATGGGGCCCTCTCTCAGTAACCCGACAACTTGCTCCAGCCCTCCTTGTTGGAGGGAGCTGGTCCGGGGAGGGACTCCCGTCCTCCGGAGGCTTTTAAGGGCAGGGTCCACTGGGGCTTTAGGAGCTTCTTGGGGGGGACCATGGAGGGAAACGCTCACCTCCTCCAGGTGATCTGCAAGATGCCATCCCAAATCAACACGCTGGAGAGGGAGAACAGGGCGCTGAGGGGAGAGCTGCGGGGCTGCGGGCAGCCGGCTGCGCCCCAAGGACCTGCTGGCTCTCCAGGGTCCCTGCGTGGAAACGACGCGACTGGCCCCACTCCAGCACCGAAGGAGCAGAGAGGTACTGGGGAGCCGGCGCTGACCCCGCGGGGTCTGCGGGGAACGGGAGACGAGCTGCTGGCTTAGGTGGTTAACCTGAGGGGAAGTGCTCTGGCCTCCTCCTTCACCCCCCTGAACTGGGTGACCCTTGAGAAATGGGCACAAAGAATGTTTATCGATGTGGTGATAGGTGCTCTGTCTCTGTAAATATATATATATATATCTTTTCATATATATATATGTATATACGTGCATCCCACCAGCTGGGGGGTTGCAGATATTTGAGCAGAACTCTCCATTTTGCTCCAAGAGTTCAACTCAAAGAGTTCAGTCTTTGTCGAGAGCCGAATTTTACTGCTCTGATTTTTCTGGTCTCGCCGGTGCCTGTCTCCCTATCTCTTCCAGACAACAGAGGGCCGACAGCTGTAATTGCGCCGTAACCTCTCTCGTCTTAGGAAAAGATGAGGAAAAGCTCTACAAATAGTCACAAATAGAGATTGCGCCAGATGTGCAGTTTCTTTTTGTGGATTAGATATTTGGAATAAATTCCTCACTGCGAGGGCGGTGAGACCTGGCCCAGGTTGCCCAGGGAGGCTGTGGCAGCCCAAGGCAATGCCCAAGGCCAGGTTGGACGGGGCTTGGAGCGACTGGGTTGGAACTCGATGGTCTTTGAGGTCCCTTCTGACCCAAGCCGTTCTGGGATTCTCTGGTTATTGCTGTTCCTAGCTCTGCTTTTGTCTCTGCCGCTCAGACACCGCCATGACTGTGCGGCGATACTCCGCCGCTCCCTCCGGCACCGAATCCCAGCGGGGTGGCAAGAGGACGCCGGGCGAGGGTCTGCCGGCCCCTCCTGCCAGGGCACGGCTCCTCAGCGGGGAGGAGGAGAAGGAGATCGGAGAAACACCCCGCGGTGCCTCCACCGGAGCGCGGCCGCTCCAGGAGCAGCTCTGGAGGTGCAGGTAGGTTCAGGCTCCCTGCAACGATTGCCGGCGTCTGCAGTTTGGTGAAGTTTGGGAAGGAGAGGGAGGGGGGGCCAAGCCTTCTCTCCGGTAAAGTCGGGCAGAGTTTGGCAGATCCATGTGTTGTCCTGGCAAGCCGAGCTTGAAAGGGGTTCTTTAAACTTCGAACAAAGAGCATGGAGGTAGAACCAAGCCATTGGTAAGGTTGGAAAAGACCTTTAAGATCAAGCCCAACCGTCAGAGATACCAAAAACTGCTTCTAAAAATGTGATTCATACTGCTCAGGGGTTTCACAGAATCACAGAATGTCAGGGATTGGAAGGGACCTCGAAAGATCATCAAGTCCAATCCCCCTGCCAGAGCAGGAACGCCCAGATTATGCTACACAGGAACACGTCCAGGCAGGTCTTGAATGTCTCCAGAGAAGGAGACTCCACAACCTCCCTTGTGCCATGTCCCATTTCCCCTGGAACTGCAGCAGTCAATGCCTTCACCGTTGAGAAAAACACTCCCAAAGCGGCTTCTAAATTCAGCGACGCAGCTGCTGGCCCAACCCCGAGCATCTCTGCTCCTTGGTGAGGAGCTCCCCAGCGCAGGGCAGCCACCAAAGGCAGCGGCGCCACGCAGGCACCAGCCCTGGGAAGCTTTGAACCGGTAGGATAATTGGCGACGATGAGTTCAGCAAACTAATGAAGCTTAATTTTTCGCAGCAATGACATTTTTAGCTCCCCAGCGTGCTGGTCCGTGTCAGGGTTCCCCATTCTTTGTTTGTTGCAATTTTCTCACGCTTTGCTCCAAAGCGATAATGCCAATACCGAGCAATCTTGCTTTGAAAGCAGCTCTGTCGAGTTATCACTAGAGTGCATCCAAGTAGTAAAACAGCACCGCTAACAAATCATCGCTAATTTGCACGTCTACATTTTCACTTTGTGAAGTGTTACTCGTAATTCCTACTTTTTTTTTTGTAAATATCAGGATACATTAGGCAGGATAAGAGAGGGTGAGAACTGTTTGCAGGGCTGTTGTAGTAAAATTAAAAAAGGTACAAGGCCTGTTCGGTACCAGTGTCACCATTGGGATGACAAGGTCTTTGGTTTACTGGGATAGTTGTTTTGTAAAAAAACTTTTTTAAAAAAAAAACAAAACAAAACAAAAATGAACCAAAACCACCTTTCTTTGCACGTTTTATACGTTTGTAATCCTGGCGGTGCTTTCTCATTTTCCTCCCAGGGGTAAAGTAAAGGCCGTGAGTTTCCTCTTACCCATGGATGTGCCACCGTACGCTGGAAAACAAGGCTCCCCCCAAAGCCCACGAAATCAGAGCACGGAACGCGTCGCCGCCGAGCAGGACATGTGAGATGGTGAATTTTTAAAGGCCCGTTTGACCCTTCAGCGACAGCCGCGTGTGTCGGGTTCCGTCTCCTGCAAAACGCTCTGGCCGCGTGCCCGCTGCCGCCCCGGCCCGTGCTCCGGGTCACCGGCCCCGTGTCTTTAGCGCGTTTGAACAGAGACAGGAGCCGAGCGAGAGCGGAGGGGCAGGATCAGATGCGTCGGGCGCCCAAAAAAACTGCGGGAAAAGTTAAGAAGGCGCAAAGAGTCGGTCAATGATCATCTGGATTTCTGCAGGGCTTGGCAACAGCTGTTTGTGTCCCTCTGAGGGAGTAAGTGGTGGCTGCTACAGCCCGTCTGACTTGGTGCAACCACCCAGGCAGGCAGGCACTGACCTCCGAGTCACAACAGGGAGAATTGTGAATATCACAATATTTAAGAAACGGCTTCGCAGCGCGGCTCGGGTCGAAAACCAGTAGCAGCAATTCAGCTAATGGGTGCAGAGTAAATGTGAGCAAACACTACAAACAGCTTGTAAATAACAAGGAGTTCTCCTTAGCTCTAGTGAGATGAGTACCGCTGATGTCTCACGTGTTTGTTTTGATTGCGAGTGTTTATAGAACCAAAATACTGCACGTTTCTGTTTCTTTATGTACAGGCAGCGCCACAGATTGACTGAGCAGTAGGTGTTTGTACCTTTAAGGAAGATTTTCATCTCATTGTTTACTCTTCAACTCTTGAGCTTTCAAAAGTGAAAGCAGAGACCCGGCAGGACAAAAAGAATCCCCTCTGGATTTTCTGTGATGTCGTGTACTCGCGTGAAAACCCGCGCTCCCTTTTTTATTTTTTTTCATTTTGCAGCTCACCATGGTTTGTATATGCAAGTATTTTTTGCTGTATCCTCACCAATGAATTTCCATTTCCCTGCTGTTTTCGTGGTGGGTTTTTACGGTTGGCTTGGGTCCGTTCGCTGTTGCGTTGCAGTGTCAGAAGTCAGGAAGCGATGGCTTCCAGCAAGTGAGGTTACTCTGTGGAGAGTTCACTGCACAGCTCGTTTGAGAAGGAATTTACAGGGAAGTGGTTTCTCAGTGTTTTAAAGAAAGCTTCACTGTCAAAAACTAGACACCGTGTATGTGTCCCGTGAAGTCCCCAAATCCAGCTGATTTCACTTAGCGAAGGAACAACAATTGTCTTTGGAAACCTGGCCCCTAGAATTTTAAGGTACCCAAACTTTGGATAATTCATGGGTTTTGGGAACCCACAGCTTGCAAAAGTCCCAACTTGGAAATTTCTAAGCCTCGGGTTGCGTGAAGCAGCAGTGGGAATTCTCTTCTCCCACCCTTTTTGGTGCCCGTTCCCGGTGGGTGCTTACCTGTTACCAAGCACAGGATGGCGTCAGCTGGAGCAGCTGCCGAGTCCCGTGTCACACAAATACCCGTAGCTTGGGGTATGGTCAAGTAATTAAACTCACTGGACGTTCACTAGTGGTTTAACGGTCTTAAACTTTTGTGTGTAATAGGGGAAAAGAGCAGAAAAAGTGGGAGGGAAAAGAGGGAAAGGAATCAAAGCAGCCACTGGCAAAGAGCAGCCGGTGTGTTAACGGAAAGGTTTATTTCCGAATGGCGTTTTCGCCACCTTTAGCGGCGCCCACAGGTTGGAGAACACGTGATGACGCACGGGCACGGGAACTTTTACAAGCAGTGATGCAGACGAGGCCCAGCTCTGCATGTCCAGGAGAAGCAGATTCTAGCAGAGGCCACAGAGGAACCACGGAGCACACCAGGTTTACCACAGCACGGAGTGAGGAACCTCACCACGGAGCGCTTGCTAGTGATGGAAACACTCGCGGGTGGTGAAACGCGCCTCTAGGCTGGGGACAAAAACGTCGTCGGAGTCGATTCTTGACTTAAATCAGCGGGAGAGGCTTCACATTTACATCATTGTAAGCGAGAGAGCAATGGGATGTTGTCTTTAGGAAAGTATTTTTTTAAAGCTACGGTCGTAATACAGAGGTGCAAAGCCCTGGGCTCCGCACCGCTTGGGAGGAGGCACAAGGGACAACGGGGACGTTGGGAGGTTGCGTGGCTGATGGCAGCACACGGCCAGGCGTTAAACCCCGATAGCCAGCGTAGCGGTGACAACCCTCAGGCACGTCTTCAACTGACGGGAGATCTCGCCAAGGTGGGGAACAGTCCCGAGAGAGAGCAAAGTCTGTATAAATAAATAGAGGAATAAATAAATCCTGCCATTCATAGGATGGTGCTGCCCAGCTGGGAAGCACTTGGGTTGATGGGTGCAGCTATATCAGCGTTTCAGTCCGAGTCGGGTGAAGTTTGGTCCGAGTTCGGTCCTCCCGAGCGACTTCCCTGCTCAGCCCCACGTTACCGTGCGTCGCTTTGCGTGGCGGAGCCGTCTCAAAACACAGCTCGATCTTTTCTGTGTGAAACCGAGCCCAGGAACGTGCTTCTCTCAGCATGGAAGTAATTCAGACACCAGGTAAGCGATGCTGATCTCGAACTCTGCTATTTTCGATGTTAACAATATTAATCCCAGCGCTGACAGGCTCCCTCTGTAGTCCTGAAATTTTATTTTCAGGATGGAAAAATACAGATCGCATTAGATCTGTTCCGCACTTCCGCTGCGGGATGCCTTTCCCCAGCAAAAGACCCGTTAAGAGATTAAACTGTCATCGCAGCTAAAATGTGGCTTAATCTCCGCTAACCTGACGCGGGGAGGCTGTTGGCTGTGCTGAAGCCGAGACAGATGGTCACTTCAGGGAACATTTCTTCTACGGCGGGTGCTCAACTGAGAACAAGTATTTCTAGCTGGATGAGTCACCTCGTTCTCAGTTGCTGCATGAGATACCAAAAAGTGGTTTGGGTTGTTTTTTTTTTAAGTAGGGATATTCAAAGACATGGCAAAGGCTGAAAAACACATCCTCAAAGCATCTTGCAGTGGTTTGCTTCTCCAGTGAGGGCATTACATGGCATGTGTAAATTGATTTAAAAGGAAAAAAATAAAATTCCTCCGTTGTTTTCTTTTTGCTTAAAACTCTGATGAAATGTCTTTTTTTTTTTTTTTCCTTGTTTTTTGGGGTTTTTTTACAAAATCATGTGGTACCTGATATACAAACTCAGTCCCACAACAGCCAAAATGCACCCAGCCCTAACCGGATCGCTCCGTTTAATGTACAAAGTAGGAAACTTCAGAGCAAAGTGCAAAAATTGGAGCGAACGTTTCTCGCGTGTGGCCCTTCGGCAGCAGGTTTGACTCTTCCCCGGTTTGGAGGAGGACGAGGCCCGTCATCGTCGTCCTCGGCTCGCTGGTTGCCATGGAGACTCCCATCGCTCCTGGAATCGTAAGTTTTGCCTGAAAGGAAACAGTTTTTAATGACCGCGGAGGTTTCTGTTCGTGGGCACAGCACGCGCTAGATTAACTACCCTGTCTAAGCAGGTGGGAGGGAAGGAAGGAAAATATTTTCTAGCAATCAGGGGCAATGCAACGTAATTATTCTGCATAAGACCTACAAAACACGGGTTTTGAGTAGAATTATGAGAATTGCTGTGTCAGATTAGACTGTTAGGGCACCCGTTACGTGCAAGATGGACAGTTTCACCTGGTCTGACTTAAGAAATGAATATATTTTTATATATAATGAAGGCGCAAGATTAAGCCTCAGTTTTTTCCCTGGCCCTGCTGTCTCTGCTGGTTGGTGGCTGTAAAACTACCTGTTAAATCTGCAATTTTCGCTTGATTTCTTCTTTGGAGGCTGTTTGGTGCATCTGTGGGGCCGTCGGTGTACTTCATGGCAATGGCTGGGGTCTGGTCCTGCTCCGGCTGAGCCTGAGCAACTGAAAGAAGAGCAGAAAAAAGGCATTTAATTGAGTTGTGCTAACGCTCGTTTGTTCCAGGAGGGAAGGATATGTCGATTTGGCTCTACCTGGCTGATGACAACTTGGTATTGCTTCGGTCCTGCCTTCTTGAAAGGACTGAACGGATTCATGGCCAGAATCTAAGTCTTTCATTGGCCGTCCCATGATCTCATTCTCTGTTGCAGTTTTATTTCTAATGAGGAAGTAGGTGTGCATTTTCCCTTTGCCTTTCACTTCTATTTCTCCTCTTTCAGTCATCTCAAAGTTCTTGTATTTTAGGCACCTGAAATATCAGAAGCAAAACAACACGTGAAAAGTCCAGGTTGGCAGAAATGACACTGGATGTTCTAGAAGGGCTGCTGTAACCCAAGTAATTAAACCACAGCAGTCTGGGAAGAACAGCGTTGATCCGTGAACAACAGAGGGGTTCTTTATTTGGGCTGTGCTTTTATAGCTCTACTCCTTACAGCTTGATCAAAACCCAATGGATCCCATCATCAAATACTTCAGTGTGCTGGAGGGTTTATTATGTGACAGTAAATACAGATTGAGAACCAAGGCAGCAGCTCCTCTTATTGCCTTTGAACCCTCCCTGCCCGTTTCAAACTCTGCTTGAGTTCTGGCTTTCCTAACACAGTTCTGGCCGTGTTCTTGTGCTCCTCCTTCATAGCTCATCTTCGCTTCCACCTCTTGCAGGCATAAACTTCTCAAAAATGTAGTATGTAATTTTTAGTGACGTGGAGTTCAGGAAAGTAAACTCTTGCTGCGTGACTAGGTTAGTGGTTTATGCAGTTAATGCTTAAATAAAACTATTTCATCACAAATCATGCTTGGTCAGAAGAGACCTTAAAGCTTCTGCTATGCAAGATGTCAAATTAAACATTCTGGCCACCTTCCTAGCATCTACAACGCTCTATCGGTGCTTCCAAACCAGCTAGCACAATAATTCTTTTCCCAGATTTTGCTCTCTGGGATTGAGATTCGCAGACCTCTGTCTCCATATATGAGCGCGTTTGAAATAATCAGAATAAATAAAAGCCTTTGCGAGCAGCGGTTTTGCTGAAGACAGCCCCGTTGTCACAGAGAGCTGCAGCTGTCAAGGCAGTGGGTTTTAGCAGAGCTTTTAACGGGCAAAGTTTCCATCTGGGTTACTCACTGGTAGGCGCTGGAGCTCAGGTGAATTTTACTGGGGACCCCGTGACTCTCCATGCGGGAAGCGATGTTCACCGTGTCTCCAAACAAGCAGTAACGAGGCATCTTCTCTCCGACAACTCCAGCCAAGACAGGACCTGTGTGGATCCCAACTCTAATCTTTGCAAAGACATAAAACACCCCCCAGAAACGTCACTTGTTATTTAACGGCTCTCTTAATGCCATGCAGCCACCTAAAACTTCAGATGAACACGACACTGGACGCCGGTAAAAAAATATCCACGGGGGGAGGCTCTCTGTGACAAACGTACCCACGTGGGCCACGGAGGAGTGGGGAGCAGCTCTCTGATGTCCTCCTGCCACGCAGCAACCAGGGGCCCGACCCCAGCAGCAGACACACGCGCCTCCGCGGCCACGACTTACTTGGATGGGGCTCCCCGACACGGGGTTCTGCACGCCTCTCGCCGCTATGATCATCCCCAGGGCGAAGTTAGCGACGCGCTCCGCGTGGGTGGGCACCGGCACGGGGACCCCTCCCACCACCATGTAGGCATCTCCGATCGTCTCCACCTTGAATCGAGAATATATGGCCAGAGATGAGCCAGCAGTGCGCCCAGGTGGCCAACGGCATCCTGGCTTGTAT
The DNA here is from genome assembly GCA_020746105.1 of Trogon surrucura. Taxonomy (NCBI): domain Eukaryota; kingdom Metazoa; phylum Chordata; class Aves; order Trogoniformes; family Trogonidae; genus Trogon; species Trogon surrucura. The sequence continues at coordinate 26,140,724 of CM036625.1, read as the reverse complement.
CAGGAGTAGTGTGACCAGCAGGAGCAGGGAGGGGATTGTGCCCCTTACGGCGAGCAATTGGAGAAGCTGGGGCTGTTGAGTTTGCAGAAGAGGAGGCTGAGGGGAGACCTCCTCACTCTCTGCAGCTGCCTGAAAGGATGTTGTAGGGAGGTTGGTGCTGGTCTCTTCTCACAAGTAATGAGCGATAGAACAAGAGGGAACAGCTTCAGACTGCAACAGGGCAGGGTTACACTGGACATTAAGGAAGAATTTTTTCATGGGAAGAGCAGTCAGCCATTGGCACAGGCTGCCCGGGGAGAGGGCTGGGCCCCATCCCTGGAGGTGTTTAAAGGTCGTTCAGATGTGGGGGAGATGGTTTAGGGCTGAGCTTTGTAGAGTAAGGTTCATGGCTGGACTCAGTGATCCCAGGGTGCTTTTCCAACCTGACTGATTCTATGACTCTACGAGAGGGACAAGCCCATCAGCGTGACAGACACGTCTCACTCGGGCTAGTGCTTTGCTCTTCAGGGAAAGGGAATTTTCTAAACTTCATCGTTACGTTTGCCATCAGTAAATAAGAGATCGGTTTAAATTAGATTCACTGGATTTCTGAAAAACATGAGCAGCGATAGGAGAGCCGGAGCCTAATTTCATCTTTGGGTTTGCTCATTAACATAACGACTCAAAACTGTTCGGCACATTAGGCTTGAAGAACGCGTTCCTGTACGTGCCTTCTATCAGTTAGCCAACGCTATAGTGACGCTAGTAATTTTCTGTAACAAATTATAAACAACTGTAAAATGCTACTAATGCAAATAGATACCCTAATTATTTTGCAGCCGTGGTAGGGGATTTAATTTAACAAGATTTATTTATAACTTCAGATGTTTAGAAGCTTGGGCCAAGTTTCTTTGAGCGATTTTAATATTTCATTTATTTCTCAGTTCCCTGAAATAGTAGGCTCATCCTCTCTCTCTGTACCCCCCGGTAACATCCTTCAATATTAATAGGAGTTATATACAGGCATCAAAAGGAGATTACTATAGTGACAGATCACTTACTCGTGATGGATGATTTAGACAGAACAGGATGCTAATTTATCCTAAAATCTGTGGGCCATGTCCTGGATGCTTCAATTATTGAATCTGGTTTCCTTGCCAGGGCAGAAATGCTTCTGAATTTTCTCCTACAATTTATCACAGGATGAACCCCATGCCTTGCCTGAGCAAGGAGTGAATGGATTTCATACTTTCCTATTTCTGCCTTCCTAAATATTTAACGCCCTGAAAGAAAACTACAACAACAAAATGTTTTTTTTTTTTCCCCAGGCTATTTCTAGAGCCTTCGTCGCTCAGTACCTACCTTGTAGACGTCGTGCACCGTGGTCAGCCTGTCGAAGCGCAGGTACATGGAATTTAACATGAGGACTATCTGGATAGGCTCGCACTGGGCACAAATGTTGGTAAAGGTCACAACGTCGCTGAACAATATTGTGCACTCCTTGAACTCACCTGCGAGTAGGAACAGTAAAAAAGGCAGTAAGTGCTTGCAAGGGCTGGGCAGCCACGGCGACTGTTTGGAGCTGTTTTGCAAAGATCCCTTTCCCGGGGTTTTAGGATGTATCGGTTGTAACGCTCATGCTGATAGGAGAGATGTCAATGTAAGAGTATGTCAGATATGAGAATATCACACATCTCAAACAGCCCAGACATCTGAATGCATCCCCTTGTCCGTCCATAGTCAGGACATCCTGAAGGGAATTTAAGCACCTTCTTACTCGCTGCCCTTAATAACCGCAGGAATCGGGATGATTCCAGGTTTATAGGTAGCACAGAGGAACTATGAGAATTTTCTAGGAAAGACCAATTTTGTTATTTCTTTCATTTTTGAGCCCTTGTTTCCCTGTACACCCACAGGCTAAACCCCACAGTCTTGGTTTGCTGTTGAACCACTGAATTTTGTTCCCTGAACGGGTGGCTGCTGCCACCTTCCACCTCCCGAGGAACGACTTCAGCAAACGTGTTCCAAAGCTTCGTTGGAAAGAACAGACTAATCTTCATTGTTGGTGAGATGGAGGGTCTGTGGTCCTCCTCCGACCCACCAAGGAGAGACCGTGTCCTGCCATGGGGGTGGGCCAGCACCCCCGTCCCCCTCCCACCGTCACGAACTCATCCTGCTCATTCACCTGCCTCGACTCGCTTCCCCTCTTTCAGCTGGTTGGCCACGTGCTGGGGGAGCATGGCGTAGAGCAGAGCTTCAGTCTTCTTCTTCTCCTCCTCCAGGTGCTTCGACAGCCTCCGCAGCTCCTCCTTCTTCCTCTCCAGCTGGTTCGAGAGCTCCATCTCGGCCAGGCGCTGCTGGTTGAGGAGGATCAGGTCCCTGGTGACGTCGTGCGGCGCGATGTCTGCGATGTGCATCTGTCGCTCCTCCAGCTCGTGCAAGGTGCGGAGCAGAGGGGAGCAGAGGTAGAGCATGCACTGCAGGGGCTCCATCCAGATCATCTGGCCTGTTTGGAACAAGCGCGGGGAAGAGCTTTCAGCAGCTTGAACCTTCACGTCACACTCGGACGTTCGTTATGGGGGCTGAGCTCTAAGGACAGGGGCTTTTTGTAGGGCCTGGGTCGTCACAGGAATTGCTCTGGAGCTAGAGGTGGGCTTGTCTGGAGGAGGCACACTAGGCAAATAAAAAAAATTCCCTGAGCTGCTGCTCAGGCCAGTCACTCAGCATCATGCCCAGGGCGACTGGGACTCACGATAATTAAGCAAAACCTCTAATGTTTAATTTCACAGTGGCCCCAGTGAAGTCAACGGAGCCTTCCTGCCTGGGAGCTGGAGCTTTCCATCACCACCATCATCTACATGAGCAGGTACCAGGAATGCCTGAAATGCAAGAGCGATTTTTGGTGGGGGATTGAGTTTTTTCTTTTCTTTGTTGAGATTTGCTTATGGGTTTGATTATTATTTTTTGTTAATTATTATTTATTTGCTTCATAAGTGCCCTTCACTTCTGAACAGCAATCTAGCTATTCCTATTTCTGTCGTCTTCTCTCACCCCATAAGCAACTTGGTGAACAGCTTGAAAACTAACAGGATTGGAACATCAGAGGTACCATGTGAATTAACCCTGACAGTGTAAAAGGAAGTAGCATTGTGCCTGTGACTAGTTAAAGTTCCTTGTTTTGGTAACGTTGCTTTTTTCAAGGTCTCCCTAAACTCTTATTTTTTTTCTGAACCAGCACTACCAGATTTGACACTCATTATGTAAAGGTAAAGGGAGAGAAGGGGAAATTAGGTCATATTATGTAGTTTAGAGAAGCAAAATTGAGGTCACAGAAGACTTAAATCAGATGTCGTTATAGTTATTTACACGAAGCAGAGAATCATTCTGTACTCACTCCTACCAGTAAAAATAAAGCAAATCATTTTGCTAAAATAATTCTAACTGGTAAACTCTTACATACATTGAGTTACCATCAGACTGAAAACGTGACTGCAAAAAATAAAAGCACAGCTAACTATTTTTATCCGCTTTTGAAACCCAGCCAGTAGCAAATAACTCCCCTCAAAGGCACAAATTAAGGATGAATCACGTAGACACGTTTTAGGAACCGGAATGCGTGGAGGCACAGGGTGGCCGGGTTCAAAACGATGTTCCGTGTGCGAAGTAGTAATTTCTTTGGCAAAGAAAATTCTCTGGCAGGTCAAAGCGACCTGTGTGGGCTGATGGTGTGGAGCTGTGGGGAGGTGGGGCCAGGACAGTTGCTTTTCCACAGCTTGGTGCACGTCCACGAGCAGAAGCTGGCTCTGAGGGCTGGCCTGGTGGCCCTTCCACCAGCCCCCCGGGAAGCAGACGGAGGTAGCAGAAGGCTGGGGAAGGTCACAAGGACACAGACACTTAAAGATGTGTGACCAGCAGGTCACTGGTCCTGAGCAACCTCCTCTAGTTGACCTTGCTCTAAGCGGGGACAGACTAGACAGTCTCCGGAGCTCCCCTCCAACCTCGACAGAAGTTGAGTCGATTCTGCGACTCCGCAAATAACTGAGAGCAGAGGTGGTTCAGAAAACGATCTAGTCTTCCCTTGGCCTCGCCCCCATCACTCGGGAAAACTGCAAAGCCGTGGGTTTCGCAGCAGCAGAAAAACTCTATCTAAGCCTTCCAAATGGGAGTGTGGTTGTTATTTCTGAGTGAAAGCCTTCAAAATCTGGTGAGGTGACAGCAGAATTGGTCTGCAAGCATCGCAAAGTACTGTTTCTCCAACCAGAACCATCTAATGCCCTCCTCACTGCGCAAAGACAAGGCCATTTGCAGGACTCGTGTGAAGCCAGGAGTCCACAGAAAGGCATTAGTTGAGCTCCAGCATAATTCCTGATTGAACACGAACATTTCTGCTGTTGAAAGCAGTGAAGTACCTCTCAGCTCTAGCATTGGCCGCTGTTTCCATGACTCTGGCATCATCTCTCTTCTGGTCTGGAACACAAACTGGCTGTTGATGAATTTCTGGATGCTGGCGATGGTGAAGGGCACTTCTGGGTGAATGATGCGGAAATAGTGATCCACGCAGATGCCCGTGGTCTGAAGGCCAGGTACGATCTTCTGAATGCTCACCCCAGCTTGCTTCACTCTGAGCTTAGAAAGAAAATACAGGCAGTGTGTTACAATTCAAATCTGTCCGAGCAAGGGTTCTGCCTCATTAGTCTACGCGTGTCCTTCGTAGCAAGACAAAGCCCCAGGAAGGAACGTTACTATCCAAATGCTCTTCCCTATCCATTGTTCAAAACAAAATTATCTGCTGTTGTCCTTGCTTGCTTTTGTGTAGCTGCAAGAGAAAATTAGAGATATCAGAGCGTGCCCTGCATTCCAGAAAGAAAATAGCTGTGGCATAAAATGTCTTGGCAAATACTAATTTTCTAATGGATGCCACGTGTTACCTTCTCTTCACCAGGGCTGTCTAAAGGCTTAGTCATTCTCTTTTAGCCTGCCTGGCCAGACAGCAGCCCGTACCCCCTGCAGAAATGTCCCCCCTACCTTCACCGCTCCTCACCAGAGTTGTTGGAGCTCTGTCCTAGCTACCAATAATGGGTGGAGGGCTCACGCTCTTCCCACACCAGTAATTGTATCAAAGTATGCAGACTGGGTGTCTTGAAAGGTTTAAAGCTCTGACCTGCAGCTTGGTGGGAACCCAGGCTAGCTGGAAACCAGCCCCAGGGCAGTTCCGTTGCTGCAGAGGATGCGTGCGCAGGAGAGGAGACTCAATCCTCCCCCAGAAGATAAAGAGATTTTCGGGTCCAGTTCCTACCAGATGGGGTTACACGCTGCCTGATTTAGTAGGTAGTTGCGTTTTCCCAGCAGAAGCATGTGGGAGTAGACTCAGGAAGCGCATAGAGCCTCAGCTGCCAGCAGAGCCTTACAAAATCATTATTCTGTGATAAGCCTTTGGACAGATTAGTGACTGGGAGGGAAGGGTGACTAGCTGCAAGCACAAAGCCAGTTTAAAGGATGGTTCGTGTCTCCGGCACATCCAAGGACGGGAAAATGGCCAGAAACCTCAGAAAAGTCTGGTGTTTGGTAACGGATAGACTGCTGCAATAAGCCCTGCTGGCATATCTGCAGCTGTTTTGGACACGGTAATCTCAATAAATTCCAAGGAGACTCCTGTCTGAAAGGGTCCAGATCCAGCTGGTCGCAAGGGCTTTTTGTCGCCCGGCTGTGTGCAGAACGCTTCTGCAAATCCTGCACGTACCCAGAAGAACATTATGCTTTATGCAAACGAAAGCCCCTTACCGCAGGCTCGTCCTACCTCTTTGTCAAAAACCATGTGGAAAGGCAGGCCGTTGCAAAACGTCCTTGTGTCAACCCAGAGGCTCTTGGGATAAACGGGATCGAATCCTCTCAGGAGCTTGCCTGTGGAGGAAAAAAAAAAAAAAAGGTGTGTTTTTTTAAATGGGATTGCACCTCACAAAACCAGCCAGCATTACCTTTTAGTACTGGATGGGGACAGAGTAAAAAACGTCCGGGTCCAGGAACGTTCGCAGCCAACCAGCAACCAATCTGAGTTGGCCGAGGCAAAAAGCACAGGGCACTAGATGCATGGAATTGGGTGGAAACGGTAAGAACAGATGATCAGCTGTAGATGTCACAGCAATACAACTAAGGAATGCTTTCGGAGGGAAAAAACCCAGCGTGATCTGCGTTTCCACCTCCTGCACAAAGGACTCTAGTCCGTAGCACAAAGACCAAATTACAGCTTGGTTTCTATTTTCCTTGCCCCGAGGTTGTTTTTTTTCAAAATGGTCACAAATCTATGGAGCAGGCTGTGGTTGCTAGCAAACAGATATTTTTTTGTAAAATGAATAAAATGGATGAAATAGTCCAAAGGGCTCAGCTGACCGAAGCACCCAAAGCCTTTGATCTTCGCGGTATAAACTTGGATTTCCCCGGTAACCTGCAGTAATGGAAAAGGTGCCTATTCCAAGCAACCTTCTCCCCCAGAAGTGGCTGTGACAGTCACTCTAGTAAATACGGCTTGATAACAAATGCTCAAGTCACTTAGGAGAATCGTGAAAAAGACTGCAAATTTAGGGCCTAACTTTTAGACCTTTTACTACTTTGGGGGAAGTCAATATTGGGGCTTTATTTATTATTTTTACAAAGTCTGGCTCCTGATATCTCTTGCATTTATTGTTAAAAGATTGTATTTTTTTTTAAGTAACAATGCTACTCTGAAATTGTATTTTGAACATATATGAATCTCTTATTCAATATTTCCGCTCTTGTAATGTTCTTGTAAAACTCGGTGTTGCGCCAGAGGATATTGGGTTCAATTTTTCACTCCTCCCAGAATCCGGACAGCTTGGCGATACCTGGGTTCTCACTCCTCTTTGGGGAATCCAAAGATCCTAACCCAAAAAATCCTTCCGTTTTATAAACCTCCACTATATAAAGGTATAAACAGAGATTAGTAGATTTCTGGTGGCGGAGGGTCTAATTCTGCTTTCAGAATTTACTACAGTTGGTAACTTTGGAAAAAAGTAGCAGCTACCGCATTAAAAACCACCCTTTTAAATTGATCATCCTAGACCGACACGAGAAGGAAGTATCGAAGGTATCATACAAATACATTTTATAGAAGAATCCTTTGCAGGAGAAAACCCTGTTTAAGAGACAAAAATCCCGTATTCCATTGAATTATCTGTCATTGCCAAGGATGCTTATTGTCTTATTATTCTTTGATTACCAATGTCTAACTGGCAGAAACTTAACCAGAAAGAGGAGAGAGGAATGGTGACTTCCAGATGGCTGGGCGGGTGAGGGCAGGGAGGTTACTGCATTTCTTACTGAGGACACTCAGAAACGCCGCCACGCTCCCTCCGAGCGATCTCTCACCTTTTCCTAAAGTGATTAATCCTCTTATCGTTTTCCAGTGACTTTTCTTGACGGGACAAACAGAGCTTCCTCTGTCTCTACTTGTGTTCTTGGCTTTATCAAGGTCCTGTTGAAGTAAATCCGAAGGGAGATTCAAGGATGTTTTTATTTGAATTGTATTTCAATAATATAGTGATAATGAGTATTAAAATACCTCTTTATGGGGTTGGCTCTCCATTTGTTTTTCAGAGTCAGCGAGGTACCGAGGCGAGGGAGGAAATTCATTTCTTTCCTTGTATGAAAACACAGGGTTTTGAGTGACAAGGAAAACAATATGCTCTTTTTTCCCAGTTCTTTCTTCTTCTTCTGTCTGATTGACTATTTCCATTGAAATCTCGATGTTAAAAAAATCCAGGGCTGCTGCACCGATGATTCCTGAAGGGGAAATAAACAACGTGTTGCCAGGAATGAACCCTGTCCCTTTCCCCTTTTAGAGGGCCCACAGTGGAATTGCACCGTTTTAGAAATCATCTTTCCAAAGGAGTCTGGAAGAAGGAAGCCCCCGATGCCGTTCCTGCTACTGGTAAGAATGTGTGCATGGGGGATAAGCTTTAACGTTACTGTTTCTTTTGCCTTGCCTGATGACCAATGCTCACTTTCCCCAGCAGCAGCTCAGCAGGATATCTGAAGATTGTGTCTAAATAGTCATACTTAGCCATAATAAGAATTCCCATTAGCCCCAAAAGTGCAGGGAGTCTAAAGAGATCCTGCTGCAACAACCCCTTTCAGTCGTCGCAGGATATTTTCTTCTGAAAGGAAGGAAATCTCTCTGATGAAGATGGACAATCAGTCCTCGCTTTTCTGCTTAGCCATTAAGCGAAAGACTGGGCGGCGACATGAAAAGCTCTGTCTGAAATTCCAAAGAGCTCTCTGCTTCAGCAGGAATCTGAAATGAGTTCTGAGAAAAGGGGGAAGTTTTTGATAAGCTTCTAAACGCAGCGGCATCTATGAAAGAAAGGAGGACGAGCATCTCTTACAAGTGTGTAACCCTCGCAGGAGCACGACTGTGACCCTTCCTATAAATGCTGGTAAGACTCTTTCGAGCAGGGTTCAGTGGCAGTTCTACAGATTGCACGTACTGCAGGAGTATTTACTACATGGTGTCTTCAAATCGACTGTCATTTCTACTTCACTGTAATTTAAGGAGTGTGAGTCACTGAGAACTAATCAACAGTTAGATGCCACAAATTTTAACTTTTCTGCTGGGAATTCTATAGGAGTTCTGTAGCCAAAATGGACACTTATGACCTGGGTTGTCATATTGTAAATTGTAACAGAAGCTACTGGGAGCTAGGAGGGATCAGGCAGGAGGGAAATACAGAGCTCAGATGGCTGGTGACTAAACTCTACTAGGCTTCAACTCCATGGCCAGTCCTCCTCTGGAAAAAGATTCTGAAATGTGAGCAAAGTGTAACTGCAAATACAAGATTACTGCCTGTGTGTATATATATATATATGTCTGTGTTTATATGTGTGTGTGTGTGTGTGTATATATATATATATGTCTGTGTATATATGTATATATTGCATTACCAGGTGACCTGTGCTCTGATTACCTGGCACAATGTGGCACAGACCTCTTCTGTCTGAATAGTAATGTAAATGCATTGACCCGTCTTCATTCTTTTCTACTCTAAAAGACGGTGCATTCATCTCCTGAGGAAAAACAAACAGAAACAAAACCTCGGCATCTTTTCCTGGTGAAGAGTCCTGGTGAATTACGCTCGTAAGAAAGCATCCCGTGACTTAATGAAGTAAGCAGTAATATGAATGAGCTGAAAACCAGAAAAATAAACGCGCTCACTTGTGAAGGAAAATCTACTATGCATTAGAACCAATGTACTAAATAATACCTAATGCTGAGGACTACACAGGAAAAAAAAATTAAAAATTGTCCTAACAGGTTGGAGCAATCAGTTCCAGAATATAGGGGAGCCTGTTCTAGCATCTTTTTCCATCATTCCTTCACACCTATGAGATGCTGTTCCTTGTGTTGCAGACTCTAGTGGAGGCCACCCATGCCTGCTCAGTAAAAAACTATCCCAACTTGCCTGATAAGAAAGGGACAGGTAACTGTGCAACGCATCCAGGTTCTCTATGAACTCGTAGAGGTTTCCACCCAGTGTCCTCAGCATGTGGTCGTAGCCTGAGCGTTTGCAGAATTCAAAGAAATACTCTCCAAACTCTCTCAGAACTGTGTCAGCGGGAACACCTGGCAAAATCAAGGTGCCTTCATGAACAAGAAAGGCTTGGAAGCTCTTGAAATGCTGCCAGGTGGAAAATGCTGCCACACAGGGAGGGCACTCCAGAGAGCAGAGGAGGCAAAAACCTGGGCTGCAGTCTCAGGCGTGACCCAGGACGGTGACACATACCCAGTATTTTGCAGGCTTTGTCGACGAGCTGCATCGTGATCTCATCTTTGTAAACCTCAAAAGTCAAGAAAGAATCCTGGACGCCGGCCTGCAGCCTGCAGCAGAGAAGACAATATTCTCCTCTCAGCTGTAAATGTAACACGCTTGGGTGACCCAACAGGCATTCGACAAGTGCTCTTTGCTGTTAACCCACTCCTCAACCTCGGTCTCCACAGACCTGACCGAAAACTTGCTGAGTATTGGCTTCAGCGGCTGTTAAAGGTACCTACCTAAGAATCATTCATGTAGCTTTCTATCTTGGAAAATACCATGTAGCTCAGAAAGTTACAACAAAACCTGAGGAGATGCTGTATTTCGCTGCTTTTCTCAAAGTACAGGAATTGAACTGACTTCATACCAAGGATGACATTTTTTTCAGTGTAATTACTTTTTGATATCATCACAGTGAGCCAGCGAGTCTGCTGCGCAATTGTCTGTAAGACTAAATGTCACCTTTAATTATCTGTTGGTGCAAATTAATTGGGATAAATTAGGAGCAGAGTAGGAAGTGTTACAGGATAAGAAACTGTTGCTTTTGCCCTGCTAGTTACTTCTAATAATTACTTGAGATAACACATCAGCTGCCATTTACCGGTGAGAAATCCAAATCCTCTGCTGCTAAATTCCTGAGCGTTTTCTTTCCATGCACTACATTTATTGAGAACGCATTACCTTAATTTTTCCCATGTTTCTTCACCGTACTTCTCAACCACCAGAGACTTCAGGCATGTATTTATAAATCCATACTGCAAAAGCAAATACACAAACACGGAAAGAAGACAACACCGGTTTTCAACATGCAGCCCAGGCATGCCGCCTTTTCTGGTTTTCAGATCCCACCGCTCCTTTTATACTGCGAAAGTAACGACGTTTGACAGCCATTATGCCTTTCAGTGAACAGCACAGCGTTTTTCTTTGCTATTTTTTTTTTTTCCTCAAGCAGAACAGAGCAAACGCATTCGGTCTGCAGAGGAGGAGGAGGATGGAGACGCCGGGTCAGGGATGCGCGGTGCCCGCAGCCTTGCACCCGCCGCCATGCCCCGGCAACTTCGCCTTCCCTGGTATTTATTTTTTCACGTTAATACTGAGAAAACCGTACGCTGGAGATGGTGGTGGAGGGGGGTGGTTAACATAAATAATGTTAAAAGAATGACCACGGGCAGCAGCAGCCTAAGGATGGGCTGGTCCAGGTCGCCCCGAAGCGATGCGGGGCAGCATCCCGAGAAGGGGGGGCCCGGCAGGATCTGTCCGTCTGTCCTGGACAGGTCCTGTCCGTCTGTCCCGGACCAGAGATGTCCGTTCGTCCCGGACAAATACCCCTCTATCCCAGGTACGCGCTGTCCCTCTGTCCCGGGCAGGAGCGCTCTGTCCCGGGCAAGATCTGTCCGTCTGTCCCCGGGCAGCCGCCCCCCATTCCCCGGAGCCCCCCCCTCCCCGATCCCTCCCGGGGCTGGAGCAAGGTGCGACCCCCGCCGGCCCCGCCGCCCCCCGCCCCACTCACCATCCTGCCGCCGCCGCGCTCCCGCCGCCGCCCCCCGGCGCCCCCCGCCCTTCCCCGGGCACCGGCAGCCGCCGCGCCCGCCCCGGGGGTGGGGGCACAGCCAAGCCCGGCCCCCCACCCCGGCCTGGCGTGGTTTTTCCCCAGGAAAACGGGCGTTTTCGCTAGCTGTCGCCGGAATTCCAGAGGGATGCCCAAGAGGAGCATCCCGGTGGGACTGCGGTTTCCCCTCCCGCTGGAGGGGGGCTCTTCCCGAAGCTGGCTTCAAACTGCCCTTAGCAGAGCAGGGGTGGTGATGGTGGAATCCATAAGCGCAAGGGCAGGGGCAACACCTTTCCTTCGGCTGGTGGCTGCCCCGAGAGGGCTGGTGGCAGGAACACGGGGACTGGGTTTAAACGCAACGAATTTTGCGTTGGTTTGGTGCCTGGCGGAGTCACCTCGGTTTGTTTTTTTTGAAGAACGGTTTTGGGAGTGAATGCTGAGAGTGGAGAGCTGTTGGGTGGGGAAACTGCTCCCCCCTCTCTCTGATAAAGATGAGTTTTTGGTCTCTGTCAGCCCAATGCACCTGCGGGTGGTGAAAGCCTCCTTTCACCCACCCAGCACGCACCCAAAAGGGCGCAGACACCCTTCTTTCAGTCACCTTAAAAAAAGAGCGTGTGGCTCGCACAGCTGGCCTCGCTGCTTTATCGCAGCCTGCAAAGTAATTAAAATTAATCGGGTTAGGAGTTAATGACTGTCAATGCCATCAGTAGAAATGCAGCTCGCTGTGAGGTTACTGATTGTTTTGTGTGCAAAGTCTACCCACGTAAATCTGCTGTTGATATGAACACAAATGATTTGATGCTTGACAAATCAGGAGGTAAAGCTAAAGGAAATGGAAGAGGAAAAAGCAACGCACCGTCTAAGAATTGTATGGGTTTGCTTATTGCCCTTAATTTATGAAATTATCTCTATTATGCATAAATAAAACTAGTTGTCAGGTCTATAAAACCTGAATCGCTGAAGGAGTTTGCGAATGAAGTATTTTAGTGTCTTCTCTTCCAGTTCTTTAGTATCCTTTCTTATTGTACACGGGACACCTAAATAACCAGCCTGATGAGTTTTAGAAACAAAGATTAGCAGCTATCAAAAAGGTTTGGAGATGCAGTACAATCCGTAATGCTAAATACTAATCTGCAATACTAAATCTGCATTGCACAAGGTCGTTCATACTGGAATTGCGTTGGTCGTTACTGCTTTAGCCTTTCTTTGGTTAGTGAACTTATCCCACTGTTTTTTTTCAGGCCTATTTGTCATTACGAGAGAAAACTGCAGGAAGAAGCTTCAAGTCGGCTTCGTTCACTGGGCTGCTCGCCCTTCGCAGCCCACAGCGCCTGACGTGCCTTCAGCCACCTCTGTCATCTCCAGAATAACAGAAGCCTTCCGAGTAAGACGACAGAAAGTAAGAGAGAAAAAAGTATAATGCGCCTCTGCCGGGACTTTTTTTAAAATCCCTTTACTCCTTTGGCACAATGTAATCGGCGCTCACTAGAATGTTCAGATCAGCAGTGTACACTTTTTTTTTCAATTAGAAGCAAAACTCGGGAATGCAGCAATTTATAACTTCTGGTTACAGCCTCGGAGAATGCAGTCATAGGCTTTCCTAGTGTGTGTGTGCAAGAGCAGCCTCCTTTTTACTTCTTTTTCTTTCTGCTGTGTGATTATTAGCAACAATGCAAAGCCATGTGGCCGTTGCCGTGGTGGAGGGGCTGCTCCCATAACTGTCTGAGCAAAGCACATTCTAAACACTGCCGTCTGGAGCCCAAAATACCACAGCCGTAACCGAATCCTTGCGCCAAGGGGTTGCCAGCACCCTCTCCTGCCTGAGACCCCTCAGACGCCATCCTTTCCCACAAAGCTTCCTTCAAACCCAGTCTTACATCTGTAGCTCAGCTCTCATGTGTTCACATTTGTCTTGAATTAGCCTCCCGAGTGACTTCTTAGTGACTCAAAGAGGAAAAGAATCTGTCCTTCCACCAATGGGAAATGAAAAGGAAGTTTTGTGGGTGTGTGTGTATATATGTACTGGTAGGCTTCCAGTCCTTCACGCTACCAAACCACGAGGACAGCTGATGTAGGGTCTAGATTAGGAGTAAAAATAAGCACAGAAGACGTGCTGCCCTGCATAGTTTGGATGGCTCCAATTTTTGAAATGCGCATTTAAAAAAAGCCCAACAGTTATATCTGAATTCTTATTAAAGACCTTGGGCAAAATTTAAATGTAGACTAACTCAACAGCAGTGGAACTGTGCTAGTGCACGCTTTACCCTCAAGAAAACTTTCAAAAGCCTGACTCCTCTGGTTTTCAGTTAGGCTGAGCTGGAGATGGGAGGCTTGGTAAATAATATTTAAATCAGGTTTGCAAAACTGCCCGGGCACTCGTCTTCTCTGAGTTTGAGAAGTCAGGGCTGCACCCAGGAAAAAGATGTGCCATGAGAAGGAGAAACAAGCTCCGCAGGAACATTTGCCGCGTGAAATTTTCTGGTTCAAGTCTTTATGCGAATTCCTCTGGGTATTTAGCTTGCCTCTTGTGTCACTCCTTACATTCTGGAGCTAGCATCCAATATCTTTGTTTTCCAACAGAAAATAGCTCATTACTTGCGGTTTTGCCTCTGATTGCTGGTTAATGAAATTTGTTCCAGCTTTAGCATCACTGCAATGAGCTACAAAGAATTTATTTGTCTCGCCTGCCTGGGCCAGGCTGGCTTCTGCTGCAGCTCGCAGGCGGCACAGTTATCCAGGAGACCGGGAGAATGCAGGCAAGAATAACGCAAAAGTGGGTAAGAGCCAAGGCTCATCAGTCTGGTGCCGTGCTGTTACATCTGCATTGTACTCCCAGCCACGTAGCTTGAACCTATTTGCATTTGGAGCCGTTTAGTCACTTTCTGGGCTCTTTTTTTCCTTTGGAAAAGTAACTACAGTATTTAAGGTGCTTGTGTCAACCGAAGAACTAGTGTAATAGCTTGTGCAGGTACTGTGTCTGTCACCTGTCATCTGCTGGGTAACTTGGAAAACTCCAAGGGCCTGCTTTGAGAACCTGAAGCAATTTAGATGCACATCCCCAGTGATGACAAAGCAATAACTGGTAAAAGCTGGCACAAGCTTTATGTGGAAATAATAATCCAGCTACCCTTGTTCAAATCAAACAGAGCTTTTTTCCTTTCCCACCAAACCACCTACAAGAAATGCTCTCTTGGTGCTTTAGATGTAACATTCGGCTTCCTTGCTGCTTTTACCCTCTGAGTAATATTTTGCAATAGTGTTAATTATACAGCCTGCTTAGATTTCTCATACCATCATTAACAAATGCATGTTTACTCCAGCTTCCCTCATCTGAACTGAAGCTGTGAGCTACGTCCCATGTGGTAGCTTTGACTGGAAAATACTTGGATCTGTTCTGTGCCACGGTGATGTTCAACATCCTTTCTCATCTACGCACAATGTTCTACAGCTTTTGGAGGGGCACAAGCCCAGCACGGTCTCCATTTTCAGAGGACTACAGCTCCCACGATCCCCAAGAAGAAATGGAGTTGAGCTTTGATGGTGAATCCCTTTGCGAAAAGGAGGAGGGACACAAAAAAAAGAATTTCCCTTGCCTGCTGGTGGTTGCATGAGTTGGTGGGATAAGAAACTCAGCCACAGAGCGGCTGACAGGGAGCAGTGCGAGGTGGCTGAAGGCAGCCTCGTGTTTTCTGCATCTCCACCTACAGCTGTAATCTCCTTTCTGATCTCTCCTTTCGAAACTGGAGGTGTTGGGGATGATCTAACCAGCACCTGACCTGCCAGCCACTTGTCCTCGGAGGGCTGGGTAGGGACGAGGGCAGGGGGAGTGGCTGTCACCCAGGCGAATCCCTTTGGAGGATTACCCCAAAATCACCATAATTTTCTTGAAGCCTTAAACCACCCCCTGCGTCCAAGCGATGACGAGCACAGCATGCTGAGATGATGTGCTGAGTGGAGAAGGGATAAGCTCCACACCACCAGGAAAGATCCCCCTGATCTGCTTTCCGAGGTTTATTGTGTATTCTGTCTTCCCTGCGTCTCTCTGTACAATGAATTGATACCGTAACGCAGAAAGGTCCTTCCCCCCGCCCAAATCAGAACAATATAGCACAAACCAGGTAGCACCAGATGTTTAAAAAGATTCACCCCAAAGTTTAAATTGATCTGCCTTATGCTATGGCTGGTTACACCAATCCTCAGGAACAGACAGCACCTTTCTGTAGCTAGATGAGCTATCAGAGTATGCTGTACCAGCTCTTCAAGTGCTACTTGTAATGCAGGTGGACGTCCACATTTTCCCAAGGGAAAAGAGCAGAGCAGCACAATGTGCAGTGGGGTACAGGGGAGCTGATCCAGCACGTAACTCCAGAGCTGCTGGCTATCAGGTCTGTGCTCAGGACCTTCTTTCGTTAGCTGAAATAAGCACGCACGAATGTAAGACTGGAGAGATGGGAGTTCCTAACTGAGAAGCAGAACCACCAGGCAGCTAATTGGGAGGAGGCTAGCTCCAACTTGTCCAGCTGTTCTGTCCCAACAGCTTGCCTGATGGTGTAATACATTAAAAACAACAGTAATCCTGCTGTCCGGTAACGTGTATAGGCTAGTTATTATAATCTTAACTACAGCTGAAAGCAGAGATGCAGAAAGGACTTTCACGGGTAGAGTTAACCCAAATCTAGAGCAGTGAGTCTTTCGAGGGATTGCCTGCAGAGGCTAACACCCTCGGCTGTATGCCTTAGCCCCCACGCTTTGGGGATGCGAGATGGAAACAGCAACCTCTGTCTGAAAATCGGTCCTGGATTGTTCCCGTGACCCCTCGAGCATTGCCAACATTGCCTTGTGCCAAGGGAAGAGGAGGCTGTTTGAACAGCCATCCGGCACCAGAGCCCTGTGCGGTCAAACTAATCCTGAAGAACCTTTCAAATCCGTGCACGTCACCAAAACTTAATTAAGGCGCAGGATTATGCAACAGAGTTCTTGATTTATAAGGCTCGGACCGATGAGCACCAGGAAAGTAACAGATTTTCTCAGGTCATCAGTGTGTTTGGACACACAGTCCTTCAAGCCAAGTCATTCTCACAGGCCTGGGAAATCCTTGGGTGGCAATTTCTGCTGTTGCCACAGGTCTCCATTAAAACACCGGGCAAAATCCCCTGCGCTCCACCCGCCGTGTGTGGGTGCAGTACCGAGGAGAAAACACCGCAAGCAATAATTCCACTCTGATGGTTAAATTCCTGCCATCCTAAAGCAGGTGTCATTTTTTTTTTTCCTTATGGCTGCAGAAATGAGACCTTGGGTGAAGCTCGTGTCAGCAAGGAGTCCGATGGAGCACAGCGTGGGTCCGACAGCCAGCTCAGCACCGCCTCGCCACGTGCACCAGCTGGCCTCCTTGGACTTGAGGTGCAAACAGGCCTGAAAGGCGTATCAATTCTTAATTAACTCTTTAACTTTCAAGTTTAGGAGGCCTTGCTCCGGTTCCTGTTCGGTGTAGTGGCGGTTTCAAAGACCTCGACGGCTGGGGCAGCCGCGCACCGGAGAAGGAAGGTGCAAAGGCTTTCGTTCAGGAGGGAAAATCCTAAAAATAATGTCACGAGCTGACGTGGAAGTGCCTGGGAAGAGCTTGGCAGAGTTAGGTAAAGGACTGGTTGGTACGGTGTAGATTTCTGTGCAGGGAAGGCTGGCTTGGTTTATTTTGGAGTTTGGCAGAACGTATGCGGAGCTGGACTTCGACATTCCTCTCTTGTTTCTGGCTGTTTTCCTACAAATATGAGAAAGCAACTCTGGGATATCATAGCATCTCTTCTCATAGGCATCCATATGTTTTTCCTTGTTAGCAAGCACCGTATGTCAGTCTTTAAACCGCCCGGTCATGCACTTAGCTGGGACCTGAATGGGTGTGATGAGGAACACCATGTGAATAAGGGCTTTTGGGGATGTCTGTTGATTGGGATAAATGCTGACTTCAGGGCAGTTCTAAAATGTGAAAGCAGCATTAAATAAAGAATAAAAAACCCCAAACAATGCACACCACTCTCCCCAAGTGAAAATCTGCAATGAAATGAATCACCCTTTTAACTAATTGCAAAATTCTTCAGACGCATTTCTCCTGCAGCAAGCGGGCCAGCGTTAGGCTGAGGGATGGGGCTTGTGAAATGGTCTTTAGGGCTTTCTGCTCCGATCAGAAAATCTTCCCAAATCCTCATAGTCCAGCTGGCTCCGAGATGGAGCGAGGGACATCTCCACAGATCTTGGGGATGCAGTCCTTCTTTTAGCAGTGTCGGTAGATATAAGCCTCTGGTATTCTTCCAGCCGCTCACTTAAACTTGACCATGTATTGAGCACTAGGTGTGAAAGAAATATACGTGTCTTTAAAAGTTGACTAGAAAAGGGGTTTTGTTTGTTTAATCTCGAAGCTGGCATTCTGCCTCGTGCTTTTTCTAGCTGCAACCAGCAGGCGACTTCAATCTCTGCCAGGTCCTGAGAACGGCTAGAGGCACCGAGTGCACAAGAGGACAAGATTTACACCTTTGCGTTTGGCTGACTTCACCTAATTTGGCAGGAAAGAAACGTCTTTGGCATTTCTGGTTTTAAGAAATCTGCAAAGTAAGCGAGGTCTGCTGAACCGTTGCCTGATGTCTAGGAGTTGCTAAACTGCGACAGCGCTTTGACAAGGAAATGGCTCGAACAGCACATGAGTTATTTCTGAAACACCTCAGAGTTTACTTGCTTTTATTCTTCTGAACAACCCGGTCCTAGAAACAGAGTTTTCAGTTCACATTCGTCCCACGTGTTTTCCCTTAATGCACGTTTCCTTAATCCTTGTTCCTCTAAGATGCCTACTTGATTTAAAAAAAAAAAAAATCAGAAATCTCTGAGGAGGAGAATTCCTGAAGGTCTTTAGCTGAGGCGAACCCAAACCCTTAATTAAGAGCCTTCTTAATGGCAAGGTCACAAAAGGACACTGGCCTTTTGGGGGGGAACCCTGGGTGTCTAGATGAAAGATTAGAAAATAGAAGGAAAATGATGATGGTCCAGAAATGATTCTTATTGCCTGTCTTAAATTTACTACCAGTATTCTCTCTCCATACTGAAACAGAAGTGTTTCACAGATTCAGATTTTCTTTACACTCATATCAAACTTGCAGTTTGCTCCAATTAAGGAATATGTGCAATAAAAATTGATTTTCAAGAGTGCTGTGTGCAACGTAGCTCGTTTGAGGCATACTGCTTGGCTCATGCTGCATGGGCAGAATCTGCAGCCTCTCTAACAGCATTTTAAATTGAAGTAGTGATTTTACTAATGACATGAATAAAACATCCCCTAGCCAGGTAGCTGGAGCCAAATATGCCTTGAGATGTGGCCGCAACTGGCTCCAATCCCTAGAAAGACTTTGGGTCAGAAAGGGCCACTAGGAAATGCTCCCTGAGTACCACCTGGAAAAGCTGTTCGCTCAAAGAGTTTTTTTGATTTCCTTTTAATCAGCTCAGCTTGTGTAAAGTGAATCATCAATGCTGAACTTGTGTTAATACACGCTGCGTTTATTGTTCGGAAGATTTTGCCATACATCTGATACACCCACCCTGGGAAAACGGTCTTGCATAGAGATTTTTATTCCAGCCATGCAGCCCTTCAGCCGTTATGACCATGGTTTTGCTGCGCTCTCATTTAGTGTCTTGAGACTGTAGCCGAGGGATATATGCACACAGATGAAGTCATGCATGTTCGCAGCAGGTTCAAGGTATCTAGTATGGGATTTATTTATTTTTTTTTATTTCTCATTTGCTTTAGGCCTCCTTTCAGACTGAAGGTCCAAGAGCCATAATCGCATTCCTGAAAACACACCTTCCTTCCTGCCACGCCTTCCCCATAACCCACCTTATCTACATCGTTTGCGAGTTTTTTGGTAGGAGATTCTATTTTTTTTTGTGCTTGTCTGGTGCCAGATATGAGTCTTATTTGTTGGGCCTTAGATAACAGTGCAGTAAAGATAGTAGCAATAATCTTACAGTTTAATGAGGCATATTGTGTGAATTTATTGTCACGGTATAAAAATCTGTTAAAAGATCACTTTCTGCACTGAACCCAGCCTTGTGAGTCGAGAGCTGTTTAACGGCTGTTTAAGGGCAGTTGTGTTTCTCACAGATGTTTCACATTTTTTATGTGGAACTAAGAAAAAAAAAGGACAGTTTACTAAGAAAAAAAAAAAAAAGGACAGTTTACTACAAAATGTGCTTAACTGCTTGGTGGCCGTGTGCCATTACCACACCTTTGCTGAAATTCTTGCTCCCTCTACCTCCATTTTTTTCATTTTTACCACTCAGGAGTTACCACCGGCACAACTCCACCAAAAAGGTGTAGTGCTCTGCTCTGCTTCAGGTTACTTCGAGCAGCTGGCGAAGGCAGGCTTGCACTAACCAGAGCGCTTTGTTTCAGGCAGATTGGGAAAAAGAGCAGCACAATTCCAATTTACGGAGCTACTGGAAGAGCCCCGATTTCTGGGAATGCCCATTCCAGGTGCCCGGGATCTTCAGCCAGAGTGAGGTGGAAGAGGATGTTTACCAGCAGCCTCTGAAATAATGACTGTTTTCTGAGGCTACAGTCACGTGGTCGTTGTAGCAATGGCTTTGTGGCACTTGAAGACGTCCATTCCCACCCGTAAACTGGAAATCACCCTCTTCCTGGTACAGCTCAAATGTCAGAACAAATCATCTGGGCGCTCCTCACGTGTTCCAGCGTGCAGGCAGCAGGCTGGGAGGTGCTGGTAGGAGGGACGTGAGTTGACCCGCCTGACTTGCCGCTGGAATTTAAACGCTCATTCTTTTACTGCGGTCTTCTCCACTGTGCAACAGTGCTGGCTGTACAGCTGCTGCAGAGCAATGACAAACATCTGGATGCCAGTCACGTCTTAAACTGGCGCAGCTGCTTCTCCAGCAAATACCTGACCTGAGACTGAAGATGAGTCACTTTGCTGCCCAAGGCTTTCTATGGCAGTGGAAAGGACCTGGAAACTATGCAAAATACAGCTGGCTAGAGACTTCTCCTCTGCAGAAGTAACATTTAAAGTGATGCATGTATTTTAAGAGGCAGAAATTCCTACGGGGGAACGTTTTATTACCTGAATGTGAAAAGGCCACAAAAGTACAGGCATTTTAAGTACGCAAGGTGACCAATTCTTTGTCACTTAGCTGACAGGAAGCGTTGAAATAGCTGAGGCGTGAAAGTCAGCAGCAGCCACAAATAAAGTAATCTCTGATGAGCACAACCGAGAAAACTTTGAAACGTGTTTATCCCTCAGCTTCCAAAGCAACTTCTGAAACCAAATCGATACTAAGAAACCAGGTCCCATGAGAGTAAAACTTTCTCAGAGCACACATCCTCCGCCAGCATCACGTGTGCCGCAGCATCGTTGTGGATGAACGCTACCCAACAGCCACGTTACCTCCCTGCGTCTGCGCGAGGTGCCAAGAGCTGCTGATGGTGTCACTGCTCAGTAAATCTGGAGCTTCTGTGTTGCCTGTTTTGGGTTTTTTTTTGGTTTGTGTTTTGTTTTGTGTGGTTTTTCCCTGAAAATTTGCCTTGAGTGTTTTGAAGCATCTGCTGACATACTATGTACACACTTGTTCACCTCTAAGAGCAGATCGTTGCAATCCGGGAGGAAAACTTTCTGAACCTGCACCGTTGTCTAACCGCACCGTCACAGCTTTCGCTGTCGGGTGCTACTGCTGTAGCATGAATTATTTAATTCTTTTTTTTCATGGTGCCAGTGTCACAGAAAAAAGATTTGCTCTGATCAAATCTCCTGGCACACTACTGAGAGCCTGTAAAAACCTGATGGCGAGGCAGTGGTCTCACAGCTAGAGAACAGGGCTGTCAGGTAAGACAGCATCCCCTGTTCTAGCAGTGGCAGTGTAGGGAGGACACAGGCATTTGTACGGTTACGTTGTACTGCTGTGGTCCTTGTTTGACAGAGACCAAGGGTGTGCAAGGAGCCGGTGGCACAACAGTTACAGCAGCTGCTGCAGTGCTGCTGACCTACAGGCCGTCAGTTCACCAGCGTATTTTGCAGTTGTATTGTGTGAGCTGGCTGTCAAAGCCGTGTGTTAAGAGACGTGGGTTTGTGCTTCAACTGAGACTTGACTTAGTCTGTTAAGGACTTCATTATTATTATTATTCCTCATATTATTCCAACAGCCTCGAAGTGGGTCAGGTGCTGAAAGGGAAGCCAGTGCTGGTTGGACGGCATTAATTTCGGTTATTATGTGCGTTATCCGGTTAGACCTGTTTTTAAAATGTGCCACTACACGATGCGTTCATCAGAGCAACCTCATCGCCTCCTGCCAGTCCTCAGCACGCTCCGTGCCAAGAGTCCACCGCGAGTCCACCGGCGCTGGGGCAGCTCTTGTGCAACTCGTTGGTGGAGGAATCTGCTGTTGGGTTGGCTCTGGGCAGGGAAAGCGACCCGCAGAGCGCTGGGGGAGAACCTGGGGTGATCTGTGCCTGGCAGCGAGGGCTCTGCCTGCTAAGTCAGGCTGGTACAGGGTTGAGACGGGGTTGAAAACAGGGTTGAGATAGTAGCTCGACATCTCTTTTTCTGCCTGCTCGTGAGAACATCTGAAAGTGCTTTAGTCTGGTTTAAATTGGAAGCTGTTGAGTTGTTTGGCCTGTCGCATTTTAGCATTGACTCTCTTTGTGGTGGCATGTAAATGCAGCAGAAATTAAAGTGAAACAAAGCCCGGCCAAATGTTCTAAGCCACGAGTTTCCATGAGGGAACAAGCACTTCATGCTGCCTGTTTTCCTTCTTGCCTGGTCACTCCACAGCTTTTCACCGCATGCCCAGGCCCCTCAGCCACCCCCAAGGCCTCTACCATGCCAGAAAAAAACCTCCAAAGACAACTAAACAGTAAAACTCAGCTGTGCTCCTTTTAAAGAGAAAATAAAATAGTTTTTACATTATTTCTGTAAGACAAAGAAAGGAGAGAGAGAAAAAAGAAAAAACCTCCAAATGACAGATCTGCCTGATATACTGGTAGCTCTCTTTTTGTTGAATTCTGCTTCTCCCTAAAGTACCCTGAAACAGTGCTGGAGGAAAAGTAAGCTTGTTATTCACCCAGGACATGGAGGAAAGAAAAGTCTCAAAGTGTATAGAACCTATGTGAAACAGCCAGCCTGGAAATTGTTCTGTTTCTCTGAAATCTAATAGTGGCCTGGTAAATCATGTTTCCGAATATTCATCATGTTTTTACAGCGCCCTATTGTCCCCGTACCTATTGTAACCTATGAACCTTGTACACAAATCAGTCTGTGGTTTTGATTTGCAGGGGAGGGATGAAGGCACTGAAAGTACACATTTTTCTGGTCATCCCGAGCTTCGTTGTTCTTTCAGTGATTTGGAGCAAGATTTTGCTCTTGGCAGAATCCTCAAAACAATCTACTTCAAACCACCCTGTGGCTCGCTTCATTGGATGCTCATTTTGCTGGTGCGTATCTCTGTGTTGTTACAGAAAATATACTTTTCTTTTTTCCCCCTCAGGTTGTAGAAATTGTGGGGAAAAGAATGATTTGTTTGCTCTATCTCCCAAACTAGCAACATGGGAAAGTGAGAGAACCCTCTTGTACATATCGTTCGTGCAAATCTGAAAGCAACCATGGTATGCAAAGTGATGCAGGCATTTATGAGGGGGGGAAAAAAACCAAACAAAAAACCAACAAACTTTGTCCCTGATTCTGGGCTGTAAAGGTTTTCCCACCACACCGTGCAAAGGCTGTTTTGTTTCTTGTTTTCTGCAGCAGGACCTTACAGTAGGCTCAAGCCCTGGAATGCTTCCCCCTCTGTTTGCAGTCGGGCATTTCCATGTGCTGCAGACCAGGATGCTGTCACTCTGGTTCCTGCTCTGATAGAAATGCTCTTTTTTCCCCCCCTCCCCCCTTCATGCTTATGTATTTCAATGGTCAAATGTCACTGATGGTTGCAGGGCTCAGGGAATACGTACGGAAGAACTGAAAATATATACGTATGATTCCTAGGAAATGTTGGTTCCGGGCTTTGGTGGAGCACAGTCAGGTTTTACGAAGAAAAAAGTCACCGTCTAAAATAAAGAAATCACATTCTCATAGCTATATAGAGAATATTCTGCTGTAAATTTGTTCTGCTTTTAAAGGCCTCATAATAAAAACGTAGTTTTAGATTGATTCTAAAGTAATGTGCTCTTCACATTCTTCTAAGATTTATTCCACCCTTCACGTGGTCAAGGTGCTAAATCAGATTACAAAAAGTTTTTAAACAAGCTTGTGGCCTTCAGGATATCCACAGCAATGAAAAGGGCCATCCTTCTTGTGCTGACAGCCAGATGTCGACACAGGTGGACATACTCTGTGTGGGTTAGCAGGCACCTGAGCACCTTCCGCTATTGTTTAGTGATAGCATCGATAGCTAAAATCAGCGGAATGGCAGGGGATCGGGAAAATCCAAACAGCAAACGACTGCTTTGGTTAACGCTGAGCTCTGCACAGCGTCGCTTCCTTTGGGGGTCTTCGCGTCTCTACACGTTGCTGTCGTTGATGTAAGAGGCGTTCAAGGTTGCTACGACGCGAGTTTTCCAAGGAGGGCGACCGTTCCTCTGCGCCAGACCCGTTACTTCGCCGCCGGACCGACAACAGCCACGTGAGATACGCGTGGGCGATGGCTGAGGTGACCCAGTTAAGTGACAGGGTGGCTCACCCTTCCCATGCTCATGGGTCCTTCTGCGCCAGCCTGCCTCCCCTCTGGCTTTGCCCCGCCTAGAATTAACATCGTAAGCACTTAACAAACCTCCTTGGTGTAAGTTCAGAGGCTAATTATTAGCGAAACTTCGTTTTGTGCATCGTGCACAGAAATAGGAAATTTGCCCTAAAAACACACTGTCTCCACTTTGGACAGTCACAGAACTGACCTCAGCCACGAAGGGAGGAGCAACAGGTGAATTTTTATGTAGTGGATATCCCCACTGGGTCGTAAATCTGCGGTAAAAGAATTCTCAAACTGCAACTTCTAGTAACCAAGTTAGAACTGGCAACATACTTAGGCCAGTGTGTTGTCCTCCAAGTTTGCAGTGTAACATAAAGCTGCCTGGAAATTGAGCTCACTTGGTAGGAGAGTAATTTTGGTTTTTTGTTGCACGTCCTGAGGTTGTGTCAGCAATTTCGAGACTTTCAGAGAAAAATGCACACTAGTAGCAGCTTAGATGGAAGAGCAGGCAAGAGGGTGATGGTGTGAGGCTGCCAGAGGAAGCACAAAAGCAGAAATTGCAGAAGTCAATCTGGAGCAATCTGCAGTAATGGATACAGCAAAAGTTGTTCTTTTCCTCCTTTCTTGAAAGAATAAATGCCAGTTCCTCAAAAACAGTTTGTGGGGCAAGTTTTGAGTTTTGAAAACAGCACTAAGTCTGTTGAAAAGCATTCTTGTAACGTTTTCAGAAAGAAAAACCTGTTTCAGTACAGATTTACTTTAGTTTTGCTAAGTGTTTTCACGAGAGTCCAAACCAAACCTTTGCAAATGACTTGATCTGAACCGTCACAGAGTGGAAAAAACCACCATATTAATAAAAGAGGTTGCCCTCATTTGGCAAAGGAAGTACTTAGGAGGAGAAATGAGATTGAAGTGATAGCGAAACAATGTGGCAGCCGTATTCTGCATATTAAGAAAGGGTGATCCTTCCCTTCTCATCTCACCTTCATTTCATCTGCATGTCAACTATACTGTAATTTTGCAGGTTCGTATTGCATCGTCATGTTGCAATTGTTGTTTATTGCGTTGCTGTTATATAACATCTTCTCTAGGCGTATGTGCTCGGATCAGGAGATTAATAAATACGGCATCGTATATGAACACACACAGTCCAATGGGAAGCGCTTCCAACAAACTCAAAGCGACAAAACGGGGGGACTCGCTGTTACAGAAGGGGAGCTAGCTCTGAGGAGGAGGCATGTCGCTTCTGTGCCCTGAGGGCACGTGCCGCATAAAAGCACCAGTAGGAAACCAGCAACGACTGGGGCGAGGGGAGCTGGATGCGAAAGGCGCATCGCGAGATGCCCTGGTATGCCAAGTCCAGTTTAGGAGTCACCCAAAAGAAATTCTCTTCCTGGCTATGCCACGTACTTCCTCTGGCAGAGCTCGAGCAAGGCACGTTTTGACCCAGATTCTTCTATTTCATCCACTGACTTTTCAGTTAGGCCCCAGCGACTGGGCCCGAGCTGGTTTTCTGTCTGACCAGCCTAACTGTCAGAGGTACCACACTGCTGCTAACTCAGAGAATCTACTTTTCCACACATTCTTCCCTTTTACAGCAACTGCCGTTTCCTGAATGACCTATATTTGACTCCGAGCTCACGCAAGCCTTGCCTCGGGTGGCACCCTCACTCCCCAGGCATGCAGCTCGACGAAAACACAAAACCCTGAGCAAATAAAAACGCCTCGCACCGCGCTGCTCTGTGAGCCTACCCGTGACACGCTTCAGAGAGGCGGAACTGGTATCTGGGAAGCCTTCAAAGGCTGAGGAATAGGGAAAAGGACCCAAAGGGCCTTTTCCGAGCTGCGCACTGCGAGGCTGGTAGCGGGCAGCCAAAACACGGGGCAGGCGCTGCCCCCAGGGGGACAAGTACCCCTTTTTTCCAGAGGCCTCGAGGTGGTGAGGCCCACTCGCAGCTTCACTGCCAAAATGTGCACTTAGACCCTAAACCTAGGAGCTAGCAAAGGGAAGGGGAATCGACGAGAGCGGAACTGTGCCTTTAAAGAGAGCACCCAAAAACCCCTCAAGCGAGGCGACGCGATCCCCTCCGCGCCCCTGAGGGCGGCTGCCCCTGAGGCCTGTGGCCCCGCCCCTCCTCCCGCGCGCCCTCGTTCTCCGCCAATCAGCGGCGCCCTCTCCTCCCGCGACAGCCGGGAACCGCCCACCCGGTGAGGAGAGCGGGAGGGGGGGGGAATGGGGAATGTTGAGGGCGAAAGTCTCGCGAGAGCGGCGAGGCCCCGCCTACCCCTCCCGTCCCTGCGCGCACGCGTGGCCCCGCCCGCCGCCGCCCCCGCCGAGGCCGGTCCGTGTGTCGCGGCTGGGCCGTGGGGAGGGGAGAGAGAGGAGGAGGCGGCGGCGAAGGAGGAGGAAGGGGAGGAGGAGGAAGGGGGGGGGGGGGGTGCGCGTTCTCGGCCCTGCGCACTGAGCGATGTTTGTCCGCCATCGCGGCGGAGGAGGAGGAGGAGGGTGAAGGAAGCGCCGCCGCCGGAGCGAGGGGCCTGCGCCGCCGCCTCGCCCCTCGCCGCCGCCTCCCCCGCCGCTCCTTTCCCCGGCCCGGCCCTGCCGCTCTTCCCGCGCAGCCCCACAGAGAGGAGCGAGGGGAGGGAGGGGGGGGGGCCCGCAGCCCAGAGTGAAGGTCGCCAGCGGCCTCTCCCGCCCGAGCCCCGCTCCCCGGGCTCCGCCGCCCCGCCGCGCGTCCCCCCGGCGTCCCTCCGCAGGGGAGGAGGCGCCGCCGCCGCCTCCGCCGGCCCCGAAGATGTCGAACCTGAGCAAGGGGACGGGCAGCCGGAAGGACACCAAGATGCGGATCCGAGCCTTCCCTGTGAGTACCGGCCTAGGCCCGGCTGAGCGGCCGCTCAGGCCCCGGCCTCCGCCTGCCCGCAGACCCCGCCGCTCGCTTCGGCCGGGCCCGGAGGGGGCCAGCGGTGCGGGGCGAGCTGTCAGCCGGCCGGCGGTGCCCGGCACCCCCGTGCGAGGGGCGGGGGAGGGGGGTGGCGGTGCGGGGACACCCGGCTCGGTGGGGTCGGTGCGTCTCGGGGGAGCCGTGCTGCCCGGCGACGGGGAGGCTGGAGGAGCTGCTCCCCGCGATTATCGTCTCCCTCATCAGTCAAACAAATCAATTAGGAAATCCACGTACGGCGCGGGGAGGGGGGCGGGTGTGTGTGGGGGGGCTGCTCCCTTTGTTTTCAAGGAAAAGGCCTCAAAGAAAGAGTGGAAGGTTAGACGCACACATCAACAAAATTAGTTAACCCCGGAAGGGGGCGGGGGGGGGGGGGGGGCGTGTGTGTGCGTATATTTATTTATGTCTTCTGGAGAGTTTCCTCTGGGTGAGTGTGTTTCACTCTCCGCTCTGTTAAAGCAGCCGTAAGTCGTATGGTTTTTAAGATTTTAGGTAGCGTGGTGCCAGCTGTTCCGAAGATGTCACTGTAAACATCCAGGCATAGGTAACTTCGGTCCCAGAGCTGTGAGCCTGCCGTCCCCTTGAGTTACGGAGGGTAACGAGCCAGGTTATTAATTTACACCCCTGTTAAGCTCGCTGTGTTTTGACAGTTGGTTCAATTAAAGCTTACAACAGAATAACAACTACGGCACTATTAATGGCGTTGAGGAGCGGGAGAAGTAGGAAAGCTTCGGTCTGCCAAAGGATGGCCAGGAAGCGTGTGTGTGTGTGTTCATCGGTGTGTACGTTAAAAAGAAG
The DNA here is from genome assembly GCA_020746105.1 of Trogon surrucura. Classification (NCBI taxonomy): domain Eukaryota; kingdom Metazoa; phylum Chordata; class Aves; order Trogoniformes; family Trogonidae; genus Trogon; species Trogon surrucura. Next base: position 26,112,909 of record CM036625.1, on the reverse strand, counting down.
ATACTTAGTTGAGTCACTGGCTTTTAAGGTTTAGCGTGAACTTTTTGATGCTCTGTCTAATCCCGGCAGGCGGTAGTGTAGAACTAATGTGCTTTGCCTTTACAGAGGAACTGGACATACCTGTTTATCTTATTTGGCTGGCGAGGAATATATCAATATATTTGCTTCGTCAAAAGTCTCGCTGGTGAAATTAGAGAATTCTTTATGTTCCTGGCAGCTGGCTTAATGATAGCAATCTGGTTTATACTGTTTTCCCTCTGCTTTTAGTCATTGATAGTGGGAAAACTCAAAAGAAAACGTGCTATGAATTTTAGTCAATGAAAGGCTTTTCATCTCCAGATCGCATTTATTTCTTTAAACAGCTTTTTTCAAGTTTTGTTAGAATGTGTTAAATTATAAAAATAAAAAAAGCATCTTAGTGCAACATGGCCAGGGCTTTACTAACAAGCAGTAGGAAAACCTGTACAATAACAAACCACGACAAAAACAATATGTAGTTTTGTAACAAAATACACCAAAAATATGGCAGTCTTTTAAATTGATAAATAGGTTCACCTATTCTGACCGTGAACATGTAGATAGGGGTCAGCCAACAAATGCAGACTTAGCAATGGGATAAACTTTAGTTTGTGTTTTATTTTTTCCACTGGTTTTATAAAGGAGTGCTTGCAGTTAGCTTGAAGAATGCTCCTGCGGAGCCCTGCTCTTGTGTAAAGTCAACCACTGTCATCAGATTTTTTTACTCTTGAAACTGGTTTTGCTGACATTGTCTTGCTTTTTGGTTGCTTAAGGCATGTCTAGGTTAAAGGTTCTTTAAAAATAATGATAAAAATCTCCTTAAAATAATTCAGCAAGTAGATAGACACCAAGGCCTATGAATCTTAAATATTCAGTGACATTTGTTGACGGCATGTTTTTCAGGTGTTCAGTAGATTTTCTTTTCTAAGGCGTTTTGCTGACGGTCCTGTTGATAAAGCGTTTATGGAAGAGAAGCACCAACTCGTTTGAGAGGTGCGGAAGGGTTTTCTCTTTTGTAATGGTGAAAGTTTCATGTAAAAACCTTAAGGTCACTTTTGTGGAGGGCGAAGTGGCTGGATAGCTGTGGTGCCAGCGACTGCGGCGGGATTATTCGTGTCAATGAAGGTGCATTTGTGTGGGGGACAGAGCCTATATTTAGAAAGTGGACTATTTGTGCCTCAGCTACTGATCTTCACTCTTTTATCTCGAATTTGGTGATTCTGCTCTGCAGCTCTGAATTAGTAGTGCTTCCAGAGGTGACTTTGTAGGCTGCTTCCATTTGTCTTCTTATTGATCATCTTTCCTCAGCAGGTCTGCTTGTTTTAGATTAGCTCGCTGCTTGCATGAAGGTAGCTATTTACTATTATATTAAACTAGAAGTAGAGCTCAGGTTCCTGGGAACATAGCAGTGTTGTGGTGACTCCCTCCGTGTAGGTTCTGCCTCTTTAATATTTCATGGTTTTCATAATATTTTTGCTCTTTCTGTTATTGTTGTACTTTACAGGAAATGAGAAAGAGCAATTTGCAAAACATTACTACTGCAGAGTTTTCTTTTTTCTGCCTTAGTAGAGCTGAAGCAGCAATCGACAGGCAGCAGTGTTGTACCTAGAGAGCTGCATGTTTTGCAGTTAGTTTGGCTCTCGATTCCTTCTTTATTGTTTCTTGTCGCGGGTGGCAGATTACCTGTAACCCCAAGCATCAGTTAACATTTGCTGTCTCCTGGTATGTGCTCTGAGGTGCTTTTTCTTACCTCAAGAGCAGTGACTTGGAGGACGAGGGACACTGTTTTGCTGGAGTGGGTGGTAACCAAAAGCAGTTTTTCTGTTCACAATAGAAAAAAAAATACATTTCTTAGTTTAAAAACTAACTTAGTGAAACAAAGCTTCCTGTGTTCTCTTGTTGGGCTTGACTTAAAGACTGTGGTGACCTTTGCATCAGAAGTAGTCCAGATGAGGATGCCTTCATTTTTGAAACTTCAGACTTGGGCAGTTTTTTAAATCTAGAAAGAATAATGGAAATAAAATTTTGTGGAAGTTTACTTTGTAGTCGGTAGAGCAAACTGACGAGGTTGAGCTTGTGTTGTTCCATTGTGCTGCTTTCAATAACTGCTTATGGTGCTTCTAACACCTTCATGGCTGTTCTATATTTGTGTAAGATCTGAAAGATAGCGTTCAGAGTAGCCTTAAAACGAGAGCTTTTGAGTGAGCTTAGGTTTTTTTCTTAAGCGATCTTTTAACTTTGTTTCAAATTCGTACACACCTCAACAAATGGAAATACATGTGGTTAGATGCTAAAAAATAACAAAATTGCTCCTGAAATGTTGAGTAAATGTTAGTGATGCAAGCTGGATACAGTTTGTAAGGAATTACTTGGAGAAGTGCAGTGATATTTTTGCTGAATACACAGTATGTGCCTTATGGGAAGATGCAGGTGTGATACTCCTACCAAACGTGAATTAATTGCACCTGTTTTGGAGAAGTGCTGGGGCTTGTTTTCTACCCTTCCCCGATTTAAAGTACTTTCAGGTTCTCAAATTGGCTCTCCTTACTTAATCCTCAGTGAGCCCGTTACTGCTGGCTAAAGGAATACTCTAAAAGGTCTCAAGCAAGCTTGCAGCAAATGTACTTTTAAGATAATGTAGTCAGTCGGTGAAAAGTGGTGCCAAAGAATGCTAGATTTGCCCTCAGAACTTCCAGGGAGGTGTGATGTCTGTAATGGAGATCAAGCATGTATAAATTCAATGCCCTGCATGTGAGCGGTTTTGCTGTGACTGTTTAGCCTTGAGTGTGTTTTGATGGAAAAGTTGCACAAAGTAAAGAATGCCCATTTCTTACAGAAATGAACAGTGCGTGAGAATTCGGAAGGCGTTTGGAGAATTAATTTTCAAAATTTATAGAAGTAACGTTAAGCGGTGTTGAATCAACTTTTCTGCAAGACCTCATCCTTCTCTCGATTATCAGTTGTCACCATAAAAGCGGTCAGGCAGATCTGTCTGAAAACCAGCACGACGCAGTGTGGGTTATTTGGGTTTGATCTTTATAGTTGAGGGTGGGTTTGGTTTTGGGGTTTTTTTGAGTGCTTTTAATGATTCTCATTTCCTGCAGAGCTATCTTTCCTCTCTAGAGCAATGCTGCAAAATGGTGTTTTGCCAGTTCTCAGAACTATTGCTGTGGATCAGTATTACATGGTTACATTATGAATTCTGGAAAGCAGGCAGAGAGATCCTACACACGCGTTTGTGACAGAATGAGTGTTTCAATTGTGTATGTAGATATGTATAGGTGTATGTGTATATAAGCTTCACTGATTCGTTTCATTTGAAGTACTCGTGCCCAAGAAAAATCCTCATGTCATCTGGTCCCATGGAAAAAGGCAGACAGCCTTTTGTGTCTTTCAACCCCATTTATCAATTAATGCTACTTCTTCCTCAAAGAAGGTCCCACGAACTTAGAAGTAAATGGCTTCAAGTCTTCTACAAGGAAGTGTTAAATCTCATATTTTCATTGCCACCACTCCTTTTTCCTCCGATCCAACAGCCACTTGTTTTAAGCCTTGTGTAGGCAGAAGGCTGGTTTTTTTTTTTTCTTCTTAGGGAATGCTGACTGCTTCTGTGGTTTGTTTTGAATCTTGGGGAACTGATGATGCAAGTTGAGATGGGGTTGGTTAAATTTATGCTTGAACCTATAATGTGCAGATCTGTCAGTTCAAGGAGTCGATGTGAATTTTGTGCCTTACTTGGAGTGTCTTACAGCAGATAGACCACAGAAAACGCGTTGAACTGCAGTTGAATTCTGAAGTGTTCGGATTATGTAAGCAGCACGTGTATTTCTGCTTTGGCTTCTGACCCTCAGAGCGTGCGTGCCGGGGTGGGGTGGGGAGGGAGCGAAGAGGCGTGGAGGATGCGACGAAGGCAGCACAGGAGGACGGGTTGCTGCAGGCTTTTCCAGCTCTGATTAAAATAATGAAAACCCACTGAGTGCTGCAAGACCACCAGGTTAACTTCGTGTTGTACCCGGTTGGCTTTGTGAGCCTTGGTTGCTTTATATTCTTAAACATATTTGTAAGAGCATCTTGGCTATTAACCCATTAATGTGCCGATTAAATGCTCAGATCAGCCTAAACACCCTAATATTAGATTTGGAATTTTTAAGAGATGACACTAATTCCAGGGCAGGCTTTATAAATAGTTGTAGGTGGTTTTCTGTTTAGCAGTGTTTTTTAACACACAGTGTCTGAATTGTCTTTTAGTTGTGGTTTAACTTAATCTCATTACAGTTACTAAATTCTATAGATGTTTGTGTTTCAGTTGCAAATTTTCTTGGTTTTCCTTGTTAGTCGGGTCTGAAGTTCCGAGCAACCGTTTCAGTGGCTCTGAGTTTTGAGCAGTGCCTCTGTGTGGTGTTGGAAAGAGTACTGCTATTTCTGGGTCTTACCCGTGTTTGAAATTAGTTGGATTTTTTTTCCTGCAAGTATATAAATATAAAGTAACACCACAATTCTGTTTAGATTTTTATACTGGCCAGTTCTTCTAATTGAGTTTGTTGAAGTGGCTTGGTAGGTTTCTCCACCTCTCCACACTGTTCTGTTGTGTACATCATTAAACAGGAATTATGTTTTTTCCCTGGTAGTGGTAGGTAAAAGGGCTTTATGAGAGTTGCTGTAAAACTGGCCAAGGGGATTTGGCATTCTACATAAAGTTATAAAATAGTAAGTAACTCAAACCCTAAAGTTGGTTTGCTTTTTGTTGTTGATTTTTTTTTTTCCCCTAGAAAAAACATTACAATTTTTTAACATGTTTTTGGGTTTCTTTTCCTATCTCTCCTGGGCAGCTTTTCTCAGAATTTCAAATCTCTGTTCTTTCAGTCTGTAGGACAGGTAGTCTTGGGGCAGGTGCTCTTAATAAGTTTTCTTTACCGTGGCTGCTTTGCAGTGTCTGATAATCTCCCCGTGTGGTGAAAACGTTTTGTGATAGACCGGGACAGATATTCTTAAGATAGCTTGGTCGAGCCCATTCATAAAATGCACAGTGATTCTGTTACAGTCCAAAATAGGTTCTTGACCTTGTGCATGTGATTGCTGGATGTTATCTTTGGTTTCTAGTATTTTTGTGTGGAAAACTACCTCTTCAGCACAAGTGGGCTCGTGTTTCTCATTCTGAGTCAGTTTTTGTGGAAACAAGGACTAAGAGAGTACTGCAGCAGAAAAGTCTTGGTGTGGCCCAGCACGCTTTTTACCCTACAACTATTTTATTTTTGTAAAATTCATTTAAAACAGTAGAATTTTTCAGTCGCTAATGGTTTCTTTGCAAAGGTGCAAATACTGGCGTATCTTCAGAAGTAAATAACATAAGATGACTTAGCAGAAGAACTTCCATATCGATGTTTTTAACAGGCTCATTTTAGAGAAGGAAAAAAGCGTGTTTAATACCCAAGTACAGCAAGGAGGACAAAACTATAATAAACATTTACATTTGGATGGTGCTTGCTGTGGAGTTGCCGAAGTTCTTTAATTAGTTGTGCATAAAATTAGTGTTCGAGGGCTGAAACTGTCTTGCTTGTAGTTTGAATAATGTGTAATAGTATGCAAAGTGTACGCAGACAACTTGCTTCAAAAATTCATAATTTTTTTATACTCCGTGCAGCCTGAGCACAGGCAGTGCGTGTCTGTTTCTTACATTTTGCATGTGAAGAATCTCTGCTGAAATCAATACTTTCTTTTTACTTTCACACTGCTTTTCTTTTTAAAGCAGTAGTAGCATCTGAGTGGACTTTTTTTTTTTTTTTGATGTATATGTGGATGACATTTCCACGTGTAGCTCCGTATTATTTTGTTGTTGTGCTCATTTTAGGGTTTTTCTTGCTCTTCCAGGCACTGCTGATCCATGTGTGTTTGTGCTCTGTATGGTGCAGAAATCCCCCGGGGAAAGGTTACTGTGCAGTAATATTGATTGTCTGTAAATGTATAAATGATTCATTAGGTTTACCTTCCTTCCACCTGAAGTAAACTGAGGAAAAAAATTATCCTCTGTTGGCCTCTGCTGTAAAATTTTTATTATACAAATTTTCAAATTGTCGTTACGATGGAGGAGGGGTTGTCACCAAGCCCCCAAAGGCCCTTCTGCCCCTGCCTCCCTCTTTCTTCCTTCATTCCTCCAAACTGGTCATTGTGTTTCTTGCTTTGAAATGGCTTCAGGAAATGTATCCACAACCTGTGTAAATTTGTGTGTAGTTTGCAGATTTCCTCTTTGAATTGTGTTGATTTTTGAACAGTTGTAAAATACCGAGCTACTCCTAGGTTAATTGAAAATCCCCAGAAATAACTCGTGTGGGATTTGCGTTGGACAAGGAATGGGCCGTTGGTGGTGCAGGGGAGCTTTCTGAATCCAGGTCATCGAGGCTGGGAAGTTAATGAGTTTTTTCCCTTGCTGAGATGATACCCCCGAGGAGGGTTGGTGCCTTCCGCAGAAGGTACGGACGAGCAGAGCAGCGTTGCTTTTTCCCGTGGCGGTTCTTCGCTGGGATTGAGGAATGCAGCATCTCCATTGAAATGTTAGTATTTTCCAAGTCATCAATATAAAATTTGCCACAAAATTTCCCTCTTGCTAAATTAATGCTGTTTATTTCTACTTTTTAGTGTTGGGATGGTGGTCTTAAAACTAACAGAAGTAGGTTGTGTACGGAGTCGAAGTTTTAAACTGTTTCGGTGTAGGTTAAAAGGAAAGAAATATTTTCTTTTGGTTCCGAGTCCTGTTCCCCGGGCTGTTCCAGGATGTAGCTGGGCTGAAACGCTGAGTGACTTGAATGGAACTTCTCAGTTTGTAAACATGCCCAGTAGTTTATAAACTTCTGTGCTGCTGTTTCCACTGTCGGTGGTTTCACCTTGGAGGAGCCTGTCTGGCAGCTGCGGGGACACCGCCGAGCTCTTCAAGTGCAGAACTACCTGTCTCTCCCCGCACCTTCCAGACCTCCGGGATCCTGCTGGCAGACGAGAGGGATGATTCACTCCCAGAAAATCAGCTCTTCTTCATTCCGTTTCTGCTGTTCTAAATATATTAAAATATTTTCTTTTAACACCTACTTTGTTTAGGGTAGAAACCTTAAAGCTATTGTCTTTCTTTCAGGGACATAGTTCCTACTGTTACACAAGCCTTTCAGAAATTTTTATTCCGTAACTGTAATTTGAGCAAAGTTGTTTTAGGATTACCACTTCCAAAGTGAGTCAAAAGGACTCTGAACTTCTCATTAGTCTTCAAAATATTGATACTTATTCTTTTGGGCAGGACAGAGGAACTACGGAGGTTTTTGGTGTCAGGTCTTTGCATGCAATTCTCTTTCATTCAGAATGGAATTTTCTTTTCTTGAGTTGGACAATCCTGACCTGATATACTCTTCTTTCTTTTTTCCCCCTCTCATTTGTGTTATTTGCACCTTAAGTATTCAGTGCAACTACTGAAACAAGCCAAAACCTGATTTCATGTGTGAAAGTGCTTCTGTTCCTTTTGAAGTGAAACATGGAAGATCAGACTTTCTGAAGCATAAGCGTGGATCAAGCCTTCAGCTCGTAACAGTTTCCAAATTAGTAAGAGAAGTTTCAGCAGTATAGACAGTTCTTTGCTATTGTTAGGTTGAAGTGTTCCTGGGAAATAAGTAGTTTCATTCTAGGTGTTTTTATAATCCTCCTCCGTTTTCAGGCACTAGAGTAATGAGCACTGTGTCATTGAATATTTTTGAAAGAACCTTGGTTAATAATACAGGCAACGCTGCTATTTTGGCTGTATAAGCACTTCCATTCTATAGCAGTGACAACTATCTTATGAATTAGAGGTTCCTATATTTAGACTCTTGCCAATTCAGTTCTTCTAGAAGCTTGCACAAAACCAGTTAGCTGTTGTCTTCTTAAATAAAACTTATTTTAAAACAAGCTTCATAACATGATGACAGGTGGGTAGAAGTTTGCACCATGACAGGGGAAGATCTACTTGTTTACAGATAATGCTCTGTGGTGTTTGAAAAGCCATTTATATTTGTCTGCAGATGCTGGGGAGGAAAAAGGTAACTTAAGAACTTGGATTTCTGTATTTTTAATGAGATCCTATTCTGCTATCCTCTTTGGGCAGAGCATGCAATTCTAGAATGAAGTCCCTAGTGTAGTTAGTAGCGTCTTTGAAAGTTTATTTTGGAAAGAAGTTAAATTTTGGCCTGTTTCCTTTGGGTTTTTTTCAGGTATCAGAACCTGCTGGAGGACAACATCCCTCAGTCCATGCTGAGTAAAGCATGTGTGTATTGCAATGAGTTGGAGTCTTGTAGAAAACAAATAGTAAGACAGATGAGGGTCTAAGAGATGGAGTTAAGCTTTATATAAGTGATCATAGATGCAACATTTACGGACTTGCATTACCCCTGTGTTGTTACTTGACTTACTGGTACAGTTTTTATACAGAACCTTACAAGACTGATCTGTGCTGAATCCATATTATACCAGTAAGTGAATGAGAAATGAGGCTGCTGAGCTATCATTCATTTTTCATTGATCCTCTCAGACAAGTAATATTCTACTTTTATCTGGTTTAATGAGAGTTCTGATTTTATCTGTATTAATGAGAGGGACTGTGTGAAGATGCATTTTGGAAGTTAAGCATCATAAATTGCAAGTTGAACCCAGAAGCTGGTTTTTAGACGGCCTAATGTAGTTTGTGGACTAAGCTTAAGGAACCTGCAGAAGAGAAAAAAGATAGTCTCACCCACAGACTTAATGTGTCGTGCAAGAGTCTCCATCTTTAATAGAAAAATTGAAAGAATTACCAAACTGGAGACTCTTAAGGATGTTAGAAAGTAGTGAATAGATGTGGACCTTGTTTTGAATAAATAAAATAAATAAATACAAGTTGAAATTGGAATAAGTGAGGTGTGTTGGCACTTCAGGATTAGTCTCATTCTTCTGAATCAGCTCTTAAAATATGAAAGAGAACCGAGTCTCTGATCGATCTTTAAATTTGTTCAGTCTCCTAAACGTGTCAAAATTGTTGCTGCAGTGTGACATTTTCTGTGAAAGACTTGTTTTAAACTTTTCATATAGGCTGTTAAATTGCTATGGTGTGGGGAAGCTCCTGTCAGGTCTACACCTGTAACGCAGACGAATGTTCCTTACTGAGAGGAGGAGCAAATCCAAATAGCTTTTCTTTGCTGCAGAACCTGCTAAACCAAGTGGAGAAGGAAAGGGTTTTGCCTGAAATCCTGCAGCTCTTGGGTGTTTCACTTGACAAAGAGATTCCCTTTTTCAGCTTAATGGCCCATTCTGTTTGCTGCTGCTGAGTAAAGCCTTACAGAGCTGGGAAGGAGAGGTAGATATTGCTGTTTCTGCTGCTGACTGAGTATTGTCGTGGGGCCCTGCCTGTTCCACAGAGGCTCGAGCCTTGGGGTTTTTTTGGAGTCAGAGACTTTTTGCTTGGCCTTTATGGGAATACTCCAGTGCTGGTTACTCGGCTCATCTTCCGAGCCGGGAGCAGAGCGTGGTGCAGGCCGTGAATATTCCCTGCAGGAGGACTCTGCAGGAGCTGAGTGTAGGTTGCCTGCCCACACAAGGGTAAGGCTTGGATCTCAGGGGACGAGCGATGAACAAAACGCAGACGTTACAAGTGGTGTCAATATTGTTGTAAATGGTAACTGGGAGATGGCACAAGCAAGCTATAGGCATAGATTCCCGACTGCCACACACGCCCTCTGAGGGAGTGTCATAGTGTGGTCGGTGTTCCTGACTCCTAGGGGATGTGGGTGATGCCGCATCGGCATTCTCAGTTGTTGTTACAGGTCACTTAGGTTGTTCAGAGGTCGGTTGTTTTTACTTGGGTACATTAAGAGTTATTCACATCTTTGTTCCCATTTATCACATACTGATATTTTTGTAGGCAGTGAGGTATAGCTGATGTATCCTCTTCCAGATATGCTCGTTGCTACATAGTGATGAAAAAATTCAAGATTCGGAGAAGTGTGAATATTGAGTTCTCCATTTGTCATTAACAGGGGTACGTTTTATCTGCTCTGTAGCTGAAGAATATGTAGTTCTGTGAATTAATGTGTCATTTTCAGAGATATTCTTGGAGCAAACACCAGGCGATATATCTCTGTCATTGTAAATTCTTGTCCTTTAAATTAACAGTATTAGAAGGGTTTATAAAAATCCAAGTAGTGATTAGGTTCTGAGGCAGGAAACGTGCTTCTCTTGCCCTTCTCTTGACAGTCTCAGCCAAGCTTCGTCCAGAATGAAGGGTCCTGGCTAAGGACACGAAGTAATTGTGTAACAGGCTATTTAATACCATCTTAATGAACGCTCTGTCTTGAAATGGAAGTGAAGACCGGTAGTTTTGACAGCCTCGTTTACTCTTGGACTGTGGGTCAGGACCCCTGTGGTGGCAGTTTCAGATGGCAGCAGTCAGCCCCTGCTCCTTTCGTCTGCTGCTGAGGGTTAGGAAAAGAGGGAGTGAGAACAGGCTGCAATTACGAGGTGCAAATGTTTACTCCCAGAGCTGCTGGTGAACCTTAATTGTCAGTATCCACTCGCTTCCTTCAAGGCAGAGAGCGGAAAGGCATTCTGTAATTTTGAGTCGCAATGTTTGTGACTTTTTAAAAGTAAAAATGTCCTGCGAGTGTGTTTGCAGTCTGTATAAACTTAGGAGAATTGGCAGTGGCCTGTTTGGTCTGAGATCTTGGAGAACTTCACAGAACTTGTCTAGAAACTTCTGCCAGGAGGATGAGCAGCAGTGTCTTAGCCACTGGTACTAGTACTAGTTCATGGGCCTCCTGTTTCTGCTGGCTGGTAAATCTGTGGATACTCCAACTGAGATTCTGTGGTATGTCTGTTACCTCTTCTTAAACAGGAGGTGGTTAAGAAAGACGACTAAATAGCTACTTCCAGTAAAAGCAGGTGTAAACGGTCAAAAATTGGGCGACTTCTTGATAGTTTACTCCTGTAACTGCTGTTCCTTCAAATTCACAGCACTTTGAGCATGGTTGTGTAAAGAAGAGGGGCAAGTTCTGTCATGCCAAGGGCAGAATGACCAACTGACATAATATGAAATTAAGCTGCGTTCAAATAAGAAAGTGTTGGAACAGTTCAATTGTGTAGAATAGAAATTGTGCTTCAGAGTGTCGATTCCTGCGTGCAGTGATCTGGATTTCCAGCAGCAGATTCTTTGGTGTTTCTGCATGAGCCTGGGAGTTGTAGGGTTGTTGTTTGACCGTAGCTGGTATGAGCTGGGAGACAAATACCTGGTTCCACTGGTGACCACAAGCATTTTGTTGCTCACCTTTGTTATCCTGCAACGCATTTCGGTTGGGAGACTGGTAGTGGCAGTTTCAATAGGCCACGCCTCGGGAGCCCTGGATGATAGTGTTTTGCATGAAGTTATATGTTGATATCAAGACAGCTGGAGTGCAGCCGTTTGCTCCGTTGGATTTAAGGAATGCTCATATAGTTATCCGGAAAGGTGGTGGCTGTAGTGGTAGCTTCTAGGTGGGGAAGTCTGAGAAGCCGGTTCAGGACTGTTACCCGCTTTACCTGCTGGTGGTACGCTCTTCAGGTGGTAATGGCAATAGATTCCCGACAGTGGTTGTTTATTCGGTCTTGGAGATTTTAACAGGGCAGGCAAACATTGTTGAAGAAAGGACTTGCCACGTATCCGATCCCACACCGTGACAGTGCTGAGGATTAGAGACCTTTTGGGTCCTTTGCAGACGTATGTATGTGCACAAAACGACTGCGCTTTCATGTATGCTGATATTTTAATTTCCTCAAGATGTACTTCTGCTCCACTTGGAGTTCAGATGTTTGTGCTCAAGCTGCATCTTTGAATCATTAGCATTTGGGCAGTGGTTTGTGGACGTTTTCCAACTAACGGCTTCTTATAAACAGCTCTCTCTCCTGCCAATGACAGCCTTGATCCCTCTCCCATTCCCCAAGAAAGGTAATGTTCAGATAAACTGGATAAACTGTCTCTTTGGACACTGGCTTCTTACTATCTTGGTGAATCTGGGTGTGAAGATGACTGAAAGTACTGGGCTTTTGCTTCTGAAAGCTTTTATGAACGTGGGTGGGTTGGGTTTTTTTTTTTTTCAAAGCACCAGCAGAAGCAATAATCAAGCTTCTGCATAAATCTGCGAGAATAAAAGGCACGAGCAAAGCAACTGTGTTACAGCTGTGGAGCTTTTAAAGCGTAACCGTAAGGAGAAATGTGGGAATGAGCACAGAAAAACATTTGGGCTCTGCACGTTGGTGGAAGCAGCTCGCTTGCAGGCTGTGTTGTCGATAGGGCTGCAGGGGGTTCCGTAAATCTTCCCCGTAGGGTCGGACCGGGGGCTGAGGGTCCCAGCTCTATCGTCGTCTGCTTAGAGATACTCTTGTACAGACTCCTGAAAGATGCCCAGATCTTCTAGTAGCGTCACAAACTGACTTCTTGCTTAGTTGTTGGGGTGTTTTGGTTTTTTCCCAAAGATCTGTCTAAGAGCTTGACTTAAGGGGAGTGAGAAGAGATGCACCCACAACATAAATACTCAGAGGGTAGATTCAGTCGCTGCAATTCTTGCATAACTTTGAGGAGGATGATACAGGAGGACCTGTTTGAAAGCTGAACAACTTTTCAGCAGCGGAGAGAAAATAATAAGTGTTTGCCAAAGCTTTAATGCAGTGACTTACTGTCTGATGGAGTGGACTTATTTAAAGTATTGGGAGTCTTTGCTTTGTTAGAAAACACTGCTGCAAATGAGCTGGCTAGGCCAGATCAGTTTTGGAAGACAACACTCCTCTGATCTGATACCCTAGAGCTTTAGCAAACCTGGGCCCGTAAAGCCTCCCAGATGCTCCTCTGCAGTAAGTCAGTAGCCAAATAGGAAGGTGCACTGAGAAGCAGAGTCCTTCCTGCTTAATTTTAGAAGGTAATGAGATGGGTTTCTAATGCTGTTTCAGATGTTTCTGTATATTTATGCCATGGAGATGGGTACTCCTTAAAGTTACCTTTTATGGATCTTTCTTGCGCTTCCAGAGCAGCTCGGGCTGTGTCAGTTGTGAAGTGACAGAAAGCTCTGTGCTCGTGGCTGTGTTCGGGGAGTCTGGAGCAAATAACGCGGCAGATTTTTTTTTATTTATGTATGTTTAATAGCATTTGGATTAAAACTAGAAGAATTAAACAGTTGACTTTTAGTTTTATCTATAACATACAGAAGTGTTTCCTGGCTGACCAAGCCAGAAGCAGCAATGCTGTAGCATCTCTGCAAATTAACAGCTGATCATTTGCCTGTTTCGTACTTTTTGGGCTTGTTTTTTTGTTGTTTTCTTTTTAAACAACAAGAAATTAAATTGCAGTTGAGATAAAAATGTTGTTATCCTGGCTGGAAGATTTTTTGATTAGCAAGGAGAGAAAATGGCATTGGGAATTGTTGGCTGGAGTCTGTGCTTTGTTTGAAAACAAAACCTCGTTTTTATTAATTATTTTTTTAAAGGAAAAGGGAAAAGCTTTTACTTGGATTATGGTCTGCAGTTCTAAATGGTTGCCTTCATTATCGGTACTTGTAAAATTGCTTGTTCAGGAAGGCTTTAGAAAATAATTTCCCTGAAGAGGCATCAATGTAGGAAATATCAATTAAAAAGAAAATAACTGACCTTTCAATACTGTATGTGGCAGTATAAGGAAAAATCGGGGAGTGGGTGACACGATGTTCCACTGTTTTCTCTGTTACTTTGACGTTTTGGAAACTAGAGACATGAATTTCCAAATATATTTGTGATTTATTTCCTTTTTGGGGGTTTAGATATGCAGAGACGTACCTCTGGCGTTGTGGGTGCGCACGGATTGGTCAGCTAGTGGGTATCAGGAGAGTGGAAAAAGTGAAATGATTGTTCTTATAATGAAGATTTTGGCATTTAACCACAACCCCAAAAGATGAGGAGGAAGGAGGAGTTAGGTGTCTTGTTTTGGTTTTGCTCGGCAGCCCATTCCCTCCCAAGGCGGTGACCAGCTTCTTACTACGAGCTGTGCTTTTAGTCACAAAGCCGAGAAAATCCTGATATTTCAAAATGATGTGCGAAAATGCGCTTTTAATGCACTGCTCATGGTTGCACTGCTGATCTTAAATGCACTGCTGATCGCTGTGTTGGGTTGCAATTGTAGGCGGGTCTGGGCTTCCATGACTTTCCTCTGTTCCCTGCGTGGGTTTTGGGTGGAAAGGGAAGAAGAGAGGTAGGGCAGGGCTGGCCGTGATTTTCCTCTGTTACGTCATACCATGATTCTTGACTCTGGTAACTACTTTCAGCTCTTTATGTTGGTAGGCTCAGGGAGATTGTCTTACAAGAGTTTCTCTATTTCCCCCCATTTTTTTCTTTATTGCTGTAGCTTTTATTTGATGCATTTAGTGAACTATATGGTGCTGATGCATATCCTGTAGCAAGTAATTTAACCAGAGCTGTGCAAAGGAAATACGTTCAGCACAGGTGTTAATTTTGGAAATTGTCGGGGGTTTTCAACACCACCTGTAAGTATTTAAATTGCAGGCACAACATTGTGGGCAGGTGCTATTTTAGCCACTGGGGCATTGCTGCAAATCAAGAATACTTGGTTAGCTCAAGCAGGTGACTTAAATTTGTTACCTCAGTGTCGGACGTTATCTTGTAATTGTACAAGTTGCTTTTAGAGGCTGGTTAAGCAGGTCGATGTCAGGGTACAATTTATGGGATGCCAAGCAGTGTGTTGGCTGCTTCGTGGGACAAAAATTAAGTGATGCTGTGGAGGAGAAGTGGGGAAAAGTCTCGTGTCCACGGTTACCTGCCCTCCCACCTGCGTGGGCTCTGGAGTTGGGTTCTGTGGATTGGCAGCTCTGAAGGAGAAAAGCATTAAGCTTTTACAAATTATAATTTTCCAAATTATTTCTTAAAATCCCTACTAGTTTCATAAGTACTGTTTTCCTTTTGAGGAACCTTGTGATAATGGAATCAACAATTTGTGGCAGAAACAAGCACTGCTCCTGGGCTTGAAACTTCTAAAGATAACGTTCTCTAGCGATTTTTCTTGATTTGGAACAATAATACATTGTTTTATTTTTACAGATGACTATGGATGAGAAATATGTGAACAGCATTTGGGATCTTCTGAAAAATGCAATCCAAGAGATCCAGCGGAAGAACAATAGCGGTCTCAGTTTCGAGGAGCTCTATAGGAATGCATATACAATGGTGTTGCATAAACATGGTGAAAAGCTCTACACTGGACTAAGAGAAGTGGTCACTGAGCATCTAATAAACAAGGTATGTCAGTCATTTTATGGAGTAAAATTCAAGTGTCTTACGTGAGAGAATTCTGAATAGTTACTTAAAAGACTGTAATGTATGGTAAGTTGCCTCTTGTTGAAATTGTATTCCTATCCTCTAAAATAGCAGCTTAGTGCTAACATCAAGCTTAAATGAGTTGATATTCCAGATACTGGTTGTTGAAAGTTACTGCGGGAGAGCAGACCTTGGGAGGTATTTGAAAGCGTGTAACAGGAGAGAACTTTAGCTAAAACATAGCTGTTGAGAGCTGGGGATCTCTTTAAAAAGGGTTGGTAGCCTTTTTGGTGGCATTTTGTGACTTTCTCCGAATAAATATTGGGTTGTTTTCCAGCGAGTTTTTTTCTCATCCGTGGAACAAAATAAATACCGATGTAAGAACCTGTTTGTTATGGGCTAATGAACTAATTCACCAGTTAGCGAGAGAGTTGTGCTAGGATTACGCTCTTTAAAGAGGCGGTAGGCAGTGTACGAAAACGTCAGCTCAGCAGCAACAAAAGTCCTGAGCAGTGTGCATTCTCTCCTTTCAGCCTTTTCAAAACCGTGCCGTTCAGTCCAAATGGCGTGCAGAAACTTCTTGTTTCTGAAGATGTGTCATCTGAGGAAAGGGCTTTTCACATCTCTTAAACGCTGGAACAACTTCAATCTTTGTGAGGCAGGTTTAGGGTTGATGAATAAGTACATCACTGAAAAAAAACCCCGAAAACTCACTTTTTGTGAGCACAGGTAATATCTAGTGGTAAGAGGTCTAGGGAAGGTGATGTATTTACTCCTCGTGGTAACATCTGTAGCTGCTGATCTTTGAAGAGACATCAGTTCACTTTGATCCCCTGTACTGGCCCTCTGGATGGAGGATCAGATTTTTGTCCCGTCTTCCCAGTGCTTGCGAAGTCATACACTGTCGTGTGTCTTGGGTGATTCCTTCTGGCGGAATTACCGCGAGTGGATAGGAAATTTGTGTCTCAATAACGTGTCGTCCCCGCGGAGCTTTTTGCACGTTCTAACTGGAGTTACTGCTGTGGCAGAGGAGCGCGTTACTTCTGTTCTAAAAGTCTTCGTTTTCAAAAGTGTGGTCCAGACAGGCGTAGTCCAAAGCTGCCTTGAGTTTGGGGCTTTTTTTTACTGTTTGCACAAGAGGGAACATCCTGTGTGAAATGGCTTGATAATTCACGGCTCTCTTCTATAATCGTAGCACATCTGTGACGCTCAAACACCTCTGCTTTCATAATTTGTACATTCATAATCTGTGCTATTCAGAGAAAATGTGGCAAATGGCTGAGGCTTTTTGTGCCTTACTCTTGTATATACCTGTGTTTACAGTCTATGCTTAATAATAATCATGACACTAAACTTTTATTCTTCCTAGGCTTTAGTTTATCCTGGTTTAATTGGAAGAAAGCTTCTTGTCTTTTTTTCCTAGTTATTCTGTGTATTAAAAATTACCTGTATGCAAAATGAATTATTCTGCAGTGCTGACCAGGGCAAAATGAAAAAGAGCAGAAGATCCTGTGGGCTTGCACTGTCGCTGCACCCTCTGAGAGGGTTGTGCTGGTACCAGTGTAGAGAAGTGCCTTTCTGACACTTAATGCTGTTGTAACTGATGCTTAAAAAAAGATACATCTTCTAGTAATCCAGTATTCTGATCTTTAACGTGATTAATCAAATTATATCTATGTGTGTGGTTAACATAAAAATAGGCAACCAGAAGTTTTTTATTTTAAGTAAAAAGGCCAGCTACAGAGTTTTAATAGTTAAGTGCTGTAAAGTTCAAAAGGCTGAGTTATTCAGGTATCTGATGATGCTGTCCTGTAAATTAAATAATCCCAGGAAGAGATTAAAAATAAGAAAATGCAACTTAATGGTTCAAAAAAAAGTCAACAAGTTCTGAGATAACAAAGAAAACTTCTGTAGGCTCTAAGCTACTCCTTGTCCTTTTTGATGGTTTGCTTGTGGATGTTGAAGCAGTTATCCATGGAAGTGTGGAAAAAATAGTGCATTGTTTATCGAGAACAGGTTCCGTTCTATAACAGCATCTTATGACTGTACCTTTAGTACTTGTGAGATAAGTAAAAAGAAGTTTTTGTTGAACCTTACACTTTATGCCACAGACATTTTAGAGGAATCTCGTACTTTCAGAGCCTCCTCCCGAGAGCAGCTCTGTCAAATGTGAAGTGGCTAATCCACAATAAATGCTCTTGTCACAAGTCTTTGTAAACTTCTGCTCGGAGAATCAGTGGTGGGTGATAGAGTTTAGAAGAGGGGGATTTGGCCAACTGAAACGTCGCCCCTGAAATCTGTTAACTTTTATCAAAATGAGAACATGCAGAGATGAATAAATTTTACCAAAGGGCTGCACAGTTCAGGGAGTGCTGCTGAGGAGCCAAACCCAAGTTTTGAATTGCTAGAATCTTTTAAACAGAGTTGCTGTTTGCTGCCCACATCTGCTGGCTATCGTTCTACAGAAAATTATGTTCCTGTAGTACTCCAGTCACACTGGTTGATCAAAAATAGATGAAAAGATAGGATAAAGGCAATATATTTGTTCACATGTTTTTACAAATAGTTTTTAAGCTCGGAAAGTGAAAGTTCTTATTTTTGGTGTGGGACAGTTAAGAACTATATTTATGCTTCGTGCTTATTTAATTTGTAGATTAAAGTTCTGCTTACTCAGCATTTTTATTAGAAAGAAGCCGAACCTTCAGAGGAGAAAATCATTTAACTTCTCAACAAGAAAACATGATGCCCTGTACTGTCTTTAGAGCCCATTTATTTGTAAATAAAATGCTAAGTACGAGCATGCTCAGCACAAAACACAAGCCCACAGGTGAGCTGCTCTATAAGTGTGCTTGGCTTGGAACTTGCAGCTTGTAGCTCCAGTCACCAGGCTCTGCTCCTCGATGCTTGATGAAGTTTAGGCTCCATCACTGGCTGCAGTCAGCTCTCTTGAACCACTTTGCTTTTACTACAGGGTAAGGACATGCTGAAACTTGTCTTTTCCTGTGTATTGGCACCATTATTACAGTCTAGCACATGGGGAGTTGGATTCAAAATTATTATGGAATAAAAAGTACTGAAACCTTTCATCTTAGATGCAAGCGTTTAGGTCTTGTGCTTCTGGTACTTGGTTGGTTTCTCCCTTTCATGTCCTTTAGCAATCTCGTAGCTTGATGTGGACACTCTTCCTTCATGCCCCTTGAGCCAAGTCGTAATTCTTCACCCAAGTGTTGTGAAAGTGCTTTTGAACAGCAAAGACACAAAGCTTAGTTTACAGCTTTCTAGCCCATTCGATGATCAGCAGCATCGCTTGTGTTAGAATAAAAAAATCTTGACATGAAAACGTTTGCAAGGTGATATTTTTAAAGTTCCCTCCATTTTTACTAATGCTTTGTCATCTCCTGTAGGGAGTCTGAAATTATTTCCGTAGCGTCCCTAAAAGAGATGAGCTGAGGAGTCGTGCAGGAGCCAGATCGGTGAGCGTTAGGGCGCGCTGGAAGCCCGACTGGCACTGCGTGAAATGTTACCTGCCTTTCTCTTCATGGTGTTTTAAGATGATCTTGTGCAAGTCTGCAGTTATACAAAGGGCCAAAAGGACGTGAGGGAGTTGCCAGAAAGCAAATGCGGTTCAGAACGGTCAGTGTTCTTCAGTGGTTTGGTTTTTTTTTTTTCTTTCAACAAAAGGATAGGAGCTGCAGGGGTGAACAGACATTTCTGGTAAAGTCATAGTTAATTTAGTTGGAACTTGAAGATTTTAGACTACTACCTGTTGCACTACTTGAACTTTTGTAGAAGATGAAGCAACTCTGTGGTAGAAGTTGTGAAGCCTTAGTTCAGGGAGTGCCGGTCTGTAGTGCTGCTCTGGGCAGAAGGTTCCCGCTGTCCTTGGAGTAGTGGAAACGACACAATTGAACTATTCACGCTGCTGCGTCGGACCCGGCACTGTAAGAGAGAAAATACTGGGACCATAAGTCTGCTTTGTGTGCGCTTCATGGTTATTTAAAGGTACTGAAAGCTCACACCAACAAACTATTCTTAAGAGACTGGCGGGGCAGAGGGTGCTGCGTTTCCTTGAGAGCAGTGTCCGGTCTGAAGGGTAGCCGAGCCTGGAGGATTTCATCCTTGCCATCCCCAGAAGGCCTGATGTCGATGATGAAGCTGTTAATTTATTTCTGAGGCTCTGTACGGACAGTCCTGTTTAAGCGGGGTGTGCCTGCTGCTTTCCTGCTGAACTGCAAAGCTTGTCCTAGAAATCGCCACAAGCTCGGCTGATGGAAATGTGTGAGATTTTAAATTTTCTTAAGGCTTTGGAGGAGCAGCAGCTTTGTCTCTGAAAGGCTTCCTTCTCCACAGAAGAGTGCAGATACCCGGGTTTTTTTTACAAGTCATTTATTCCACCCAAGTGATTTGACTGTGTCTTTGCCTGGCTGAGATGTTTTATGCATTATAGTAGTTTTCCTGTAATAATGTTGCATTCTCGGCCCGTATAGGGAATGTGCTGAGCATTTATTAACTAGACAGCTGTAGTAAGCCGTGATTCGGTTGGCTTTTGTAGCAGCATCCCCTTTTGCCACCACTCAGTGTGGGGTTTGGCACCGGCGAGTCTAGCTGGGATGATGGTGGTGAACGTGTGGAATTCTGAAGGCACACTCCTCCTGTCTCCTTGTTGGGAATTTGGGACTATTAGTATGAGAGTCTGGTCTTTACCAAGTGATTGTTGCCTTCCGGCAGTGTCTTTTGCTCTATGCTATCTGAGCATGTCTTCGAAGTGTCATCGTGGCCAGTTTTCTACCTGTGCTTGTTCCTGTTTGTAACATCTACTGGTATTACCCAATATTCTGAAATTACTTGTGATAGTAAAGTGAACACTAATTGAAACACTATAGCACTGGAGATTAAACCTTTGAGGAGTTGTAGGTTTAACATTTGATATTTCAGGTGTTCCTTTGAAATTTAATAACTACGTTTATTGTGTTGCTCTTGGTTTTAGTCTGTTTTTGTCTTTGTCTAATTTTTTTTTACAGAAGTGAAATACAAGGTAGGGATGATCAGCACCCAGGAAAACTGTTTGCAATATTAAAGATCTTGGAGGAGCAAGAAATTTTCCTTGAAGCAAACTTTAAGATTTAAATGATGCAGGAGGAACCAACTTGGATTTTTGATAGTTTATTATTTCTTTATTTTTGCTCCAGGTGCGAGAAGATGTGTTAAACTCCTTGAATAATAACTTCCTGCAAACTCTAAACCAAGCGTGGAATGATCATCAGACGGCGATGGTGATGATTAGAGATATTCTGATGTATATGGTGAGTATTCTGCTTTCTTTGCGCATTTAACTTGATGCACTAAATTGTCTTGACAAGTGTAAAGAAATGAGCTGGAGGGGTGAAAAGCAAGGCATACCCACGAGTCGTCTCCTCTGCCACTCGTCGTGGGTTACCTGTGTGCATGCAAGACTGTTACGGGGCTGTGATGAACAATAGTTGAAAAGAAAAGCATTCTTTACCTGAGAGCCAACGGAAAGGCCTTTTTTGAGGATGGAGAGCCATTTTTGTCTGGATTGTGCTGTGCTTTAGGTGGTTGCTGTATGTTTGAGTTCCCGGAATGGAGGACATGCTCTGAGGATGCAGGAGCGTGTATTTTTGCACAGCTTCTAGCCAAAGGCTTAAACTTCAGAGGGAAAAGAAATATGTCTTGAGACACTGTGGGTGTTTTATCTAAAATCTCTTTTTTCCAAACATCCCACTGAAGGTAGTACTTTATGCAGTGTTAGACAGTGAAGGACAGATGATGGTAACACCTTTTTTTTGCAAGAAATGTGTTTAACTCTATCTGCTGAACAACTGGAGTCAGGAGCTTACCTTGTCGCTGTTAAAGATCTCATCCTATGAAACTGAACCTGTTTGTGTTAGCTGCGAAAGGATGCTGCTTAGTTAACAAGCTGCTGAAAGTTAGAGAATTTGGAGTAATTATTGTAGCCGCATAGCTTATTTTTTTTAATGGATTTACTGGCTTTTGAGTTTTGGGCAGAGTTTGTTCATGGGTGGAGTTGTCTGACGATTAGGGGCTTTTAAGTTGGGAAAAGACCACATATCTAAAAACAGAGGGCTGAATAAAATGCCTTCAGTAGCACTTCATGGTCTGTGTATCGTATCTTGCCAAAAGGCTGATTGAGAGATTATTTTGAAGACGTACTATCTTTGCTCTGGTAAATCCGTGAATTTTTACTGTGTTTGCCAAGGACAGATACTGACATAAGTCAAAGTACCTCTCCGACGCACCTCATCTCTTTCCTCTGTTTAAATTTGCCACTTATGAAATGAAAACTAATTCAAAGGGGTTTTTTGGGAAAGGTATATATTTCATACAGCGGGGTTTGTGCATTGTTGCGATGCCTAATGACTAGCATACCTTGCTGTTTGAGGTTTACACCAGGATTTCATTTTACCTGCAGGACCTCTTCCACAAGACACTTGTAAAGCTTGCCTTGCAGTTGTTTAAAAAAAGTGTGTCACCTTGTCTCTTGGGTCGTGCTTGCTGTCTGGTAAAAGTCTGCTGGTTGTATCAGGTAACCGTAGCGGGAGATTTTGCAACCTGGAATTGCACAATGGAGTCAAATCTAACTTTCTTAAGATACTCCAGTTTCCACGGCTGAGTTTCAGGTTGACATAGTTCCACGTGTTCCGTAGTATTTTGTAGAGTATGTGCACCAGCTCTCCTCCTCTTTGTGTTACGTGCTCAGGCTGTGGTAATCCGTACCAGCGCAGATGTAATGCTCCCTGGAGATTGGTGGCACTGTCCGCAACTGGCAGCGAGGTACCAAAGCAGTGAAGTCATGCCCTAAGTAGCGTCTTCACTAAGTCAAGTCATGTCCTGCGACGTGTTGGAGCAGTGAAGTAATATGTTGCATTTGGGCATGTCTGAAGCTCAGCCTCGCTTAGGGCCGCAGCGTAGGTGAGCGCACCTCGGTATCTTTTATTTCAGCTCCTCTGCGTCTGGGTAGCGGCACTTTGCGCTCGTTGGCTCTTCCCTTCAAGCTGGGTGATCAGTCTTGGAGTGTCGTATGGACACTGGGCTGAACCAGGTGGTTCTGCGGTGTCCCCCTTCCCTCATACTCACTAAATTTGAAGTGGTTTGGGGGATGTGTGGCAGCCGGGAGCGAATCCTGCGGTGCCTTTGGCGGAGGGCAGAGTGTTCCCTTCTCAGCCGAGCGGCGCAGAGCCGGTGGCCTCATTTGGGCCGGCCCTGGCGGATTGGCGGCGGGAGTTTTGACCTTGGGGCACATGACTGTCATCGTTTACAGCTTTGCACCAGGTAGTAGGGGTGAGAAGTGGGGTTCTGTTTTCAAAACTAGGATCAGAGACACTTGCTCTGTGTGTGTATGCGACGGTGTCGTCCACACAGGGATGGGCAAAGTGTGGATGGTGATACTTTATAGTAGGCAACACGCTTTAGTCGAGATCAGAATTTTTCTGTGGTGTACGCAGCCCTCCCGTTTGTGAGTAACTCCAGCCTTGCCTCCCAAGAGCCACTCGTACCTTTAAGCACCTGCTGCTTCTCCCCGTGGGAACCGCTTGCTGTGCAGCAGCGCAGAGCCTTGTCAGTGAAACCTCTTCCCAAACGAGGCTTCCTGGCTCCGAGACTAGTTTTCTGACGAGGTTGGGAGAGCTTCCAGTACACAGTAGAAGTGCTCCGAGTAAGTGAGTCGGCAGTACTGGGAGCGGTGATGCAGCTGCTCTTAATCTGGGAGCTGCGGAGGGCTCTGGCTCGCTGGGGTGACTTTGCCGTTACCTGGAGAAGCGTTTCCAGCGCAGTTCCGGTTTCGTTTCATCGCGGCAGCGTTCAGCACCGCCGCAGCAGAGGCTGTGCACTGAATCATCACCACGGCTTTCGTTCCATACCCTCCTGCCTGTGCTTCAGAGGCCTGAATGCTCTTCGGAAATACCACATATATTCTTCTCAAGTTGTGTAGTCCGTGAGATGCTACTTGTGAATTTTCATCTCTTGGAAAGTATCTCTTCAGCTTGTCTCGCTTTAGAATCACGTTTCCTTCTGTTCTTGACGCGCGTGTGTGAATAAGGGAGTGAAATAAATAACCTTGTTTCTAATTAACAGAAGAAGAGCAGTGTGTTGCAGAGATCTAGACCACGGTGTGTCACTGAACTGACTTCATGAGACAGATCAGTCAACTTTTTGCTTTGAGGCAGAACTGAGCTTGCTCCATGAGCCACAGAGTAGGCTTATCTGACCTGTTTTCAACTTGTTTTCTCGTTTAAATTGTTGCCTATCTGAAGGGAGTGAAGGCCTTAGGTACAATTCTGCAGTACCAACCCGTAAACATTTTGTTTGTAACTGGTCTCATTTTGGCTTTATTTTTTCTGCTGTTCTTCTAATGACGCGGTTTCAGGAGATGGCACTGAATATCGAGGGGCCTAAAAGGAGCTGTGGGAAGATGCATGGGAGATGGGGGAAATTAATTAATTTTTCTTAAAGAGCAGAGAGGTGAGTGGAAGGGCTTTGAGTAGAGAAGTGAAACCTCTTTCGGATTGTGCCATGAATTTTGTCTGCGTTTAGAGATTCTCCTGCCCCAGACTAAAAAAAAAAGGGCAAGGCTGTGGATTTGCTCTGGTGTGCTTTAGTCATAAACGCTGTGCTTACACTCTTAGACCAAGTAGCCTTTCTATGTAAATGAAGTTTTAGGAAATGAGACTGATTTTGAATTTTGAGGATATTCCATAATTTCGTGTGAAGAAAGAAGGTTGATTTGATTCTTCCTGCCCAGTGGAAATAGGACCAATCTCTTGCGACTTTGACCAGCACGGAGGTACTGAATTTCAAACGTTGTTGTGTACGCCTTCCTCGCAGGACCGCGTGTATGTGCAACAAAACAACGTGGAGAATGTCTACAACTTGGGCTTGATTATTTTTCGAGATCAAGTAGTACGCTACGGCTGCATTCGGGATCACCTGCGGCAAACGCTTCTGGATATGATCGCGAGAGAAAGGAAAGGAGAAGTTGTAGACAGGTAAGATGTTTGTCAGTGACTGTCTTTTGTTGTATATTTTGGAGAGTGAATCGAGAGCACACACAAATAAGAACATTACTTAAGACCGTGTTTCTGATCGCAAGTAAAATGTGGAATAACATTGTATGTTAAGGTTTAGCGTAATGATAAACAGGGAAGCTCTTTAATACATTTTTTTTTTAATATTTATCTTGTGTTTTGTATTAAACTCTGTTAAATCTCTCCATTAGTGCCTTGTGCTAGAGCATTTGGTTATAAAGAGAATTTTTGGCAATTCTTTGCCTCTTGCTGCCTTTATACTGAGAGGTTTAATTTTCTTGTACTTGGTTTTTTTTTTTATTTTAATTTTTTTAAGTTTTCTCTTTTTGCTCATGTTTGGATCCATCTGTTTCTCGATAGCTCAGTTGCATCGCTGAGCTTTCAGATATGTTCCTTATGTTCTCCAGCCAGTTCAGGAGACGTGGAGTTCCGTGCCACACGCTGCAGATCCTGCAGCTGTGAAGGAACTTCACATTCGGAAGGTTTTTTTTGTCCTTTTCTGGCTTCAGAGCGAGTGTTGGGTGTGGAGATTTGTAAACTCCATCCTACTTCGCCTGCAGTTTCGTGCCTGAGGTTGCCCAACAGGCAATTAATGAAGAGACAAATACTGCC
The DNA here is from genome assembly GCA_020746105.1 of Trogon surrucura. NCBI lineage: Eukaryota > Metazoa > Chordata > Aves > Trogoniformes > Trogonidae > Trogon > Trogon surrucura. Next base: position 26,087,911 of record CM036625.1, on the reverse strand, counting down.
TGGCAGTAGCTGCGTGTTGTCCCCTGCTGCCAGAAAGGGGAATTTTCTCCTGGACGGACTTCTCTTCACATTATATTGATGTGTGCCTAACCAAGTGCTTAGCTTCCTGATACGTTTTCATTTTATGATTCAGTGTTTTCTGTTGTTGGTTTGTTTTCTTGCTTTCTTTGTTGTTTTTTTGTTAGTTTGTTATGGATTTTTTTTTTTTAAAAAAGGCAACCAACCAAAAAAGTGAAACTTTGCACAACAACTTCCCTCTGTGCAGTTTCGAATTGCTCAATTCCAACCTAAAGGTGCAGATTTCGGTTTTCGTTTCAAGTAGTGTTTTTGTTTATTTTCTTGCATGTTGAAATACATTCTTAATCATTTTCTGAGTTAGTGGAACTTGAGACCTGCTTCCTTGTCATTGTATTTAAAATATTTGATGAGCCTTGCCAGCTCCTTAGCTTAGAACAAAACCAAACAACCCTTGCTCTTACAATCTTTCTGAAAACCCATCAGGTACCAGGCAGATGTAGGGTGGGCTTTCTGTTACTGTATTTTCTTTCAGTGGGTGCGATGTTTTGAGTTGTTGTTGTTCTGTGTACTCTGTCTTGCCAGCGTGTAGATCTCTCAAGTTGTTAACAACTTACTTTTTGGCAGAGGCGCAATAAGAAATGCTTGCCAGATGTTAATGATTCTAGGTCTTGAAGGAAGGTCAGTCTACGAAGAAGACTTTGAGGCTCCGTTTTTGGAGATGTCTGCCGAATTTTTTCAGGTACAGCGGTGTTGTAATATTGTATTTGGGATGTTGTAGCTGCCTGGAATTGGGGGAATTTGAGGAATTGCTGCTTATTTGATGAATACGTCCATGTCTGTTAAATGAAATCAGAAAAAAATTACTAACCTTGCAGAAAAAGTAACACAGATTTTACAGAATTGCCGTAATTTGAATATAACCTTGAGCTAAGGGGGCTAATAACATGTAAAGTAATCCTCACGCTCATCCTGTTCCCCCCCTTGGGCTATTTTGTGCGGCTTTAGTCTGTCCTTGCACTGCAGCCACAGTCTCTTTTGAAATAGCAGCAGCATCAAAAGTTCAAACTGTTTCAGGCTGGAGGTGGAGAGGGGAGGCTACCTGTCAAACTGCATCTGGGGAAGCTTTGTTTCCTTCATAGCTTCTACATTTGTAACTTTTTTTTTTGTGATAAAGTGAACCAAATCGAGGAATTAAGTGTATCCAAGTGACTGTCCAGTTGACCAGCCACTGAATAACAAATTTCAAATATTTCCTGAGGTTTTTTGGTGAGGTAGTTCCAGGAAAAAAGCCAGTTGAACAGTCGCTGAGTGTAATCATGGTCATCTATTGTTGGAAATTGATAGAAATTGTAAAAGCCTGTTTAAAGATCGTCTAGATAATTGGTCAGTCTTCCAATTCTTATGCAAGATTAACTGTTTGTCACGTCATCTGATGTCCAAACTTCTTTGAAAAGCAGAAGCCTATGTTGCACAACTCTTTAAAAGGCATTGTATTCTGGTTCTCATTGGTGCTACATAAAAATAAAACAAAAAAACCCAACCGAACAAACAACTTTCCTCCAAAAGACTCTGCTGACCAGTGTGAATAATGAAACCAGTCTGATGTTACACAGTGTTCTCAGCACTGTCTCTAACAGGAATACTGACAACTGTTGACCCTCACAACTCGTAAAGATGCCACAGATGGCTGTTTGAAAGGAATTTTTGCCTCTTTCCTCACCCCAGCCCTCTGTTTTCTTTGGACCTGTGGCTAAAATTCTCGTTGGTAACTGGAAATTAGGTTGGCTTAAGTTGTTATAGTACGCAAAATACCATGTTCATACTGCGTGTACCCCCTTGGGTACATACCACAATTAGCATAATAGAACCTTTCTTTTGTGTTAAGCGTGGGTGTAAATCTTGAGGATAGAACGATGGAGTTGGATGTGCTGGGTTTGATTTGAACTTGCTTTATAAATGCTCTTCTGCAATAACTAGTACATTTGCTTTTTCCCCTTTTAAAAAAAAAAACAAGTCTAAAGTATTAATTTGTGTTAATCACAGATGGAAAGTCAGAAATTTTTAGCTGAAAACAGTGCTTCTGTGTATATAAAGAAAGTAGAAGCTAGAATTAATGAAGAAATAGAACGGGTGATGCACTGTCTGGATAAATCAACGGAAGAACCAATTGTGAAAGTTGTTGAGAGGGAGCTTATTTCCAAGCATATGAAAACTATAGTGGAAATGGAGAACTCTGGGCTAGTTCACATGCTGAAAAATGGCAAGACCGAAGGTAAGACTGCGTCACGTGGGAGACAGAAATGCTTACCGTGCTGCTCGTTGTTGTTAAACCTGGGATAAGTCCAGCGTAACGTTTGTGTTTCTGTGTAATTGTGCAAGTGCTTTGATGGCTCTGTTTTGCAAACACCTGAGAGCATTACTTCAGAGGCTTTTACAACAGAGCCTGGACATAGAACTTGTTTCTGTTTAGTACCAGATACGGGTGCTTTTTTGATAAGCCAAGTATTTCTCTTCAGAAAAGTACAAATCTATTATAATGATCTTTGCAACCTGTTTTGCACGTTTTATTACTTTCATTACTCTAATACGTCACTGTCAAAATGCATCAAAGTTTTCTGGCCCACTGGCAATTATTTAAATAAAGTGCTAGCATAAGTGCTTAAATAACGGAAGTGTTGCAGGACCAGCTCTTGAGCAGAGGGGCTTGTTGCAGGAAAAAAAAAAAGCTCTTTTTAGAGGCTAAGAAGCAGCTTATCGAAGTGGTTGAAGAAGAAGAGCTTGTCTTGATTTGGTTTTCCCTGATAGAGGTTAATGTGGGACAGAATGACTGAATGAAAGCTGCTAGGGCAAGAAAAGCAGCATAATGAAGGGAGTGATTGTAATATCTATATTTAGAAATCACGCTCCAGCCATGAGAATGGGGAGCAGACTCGCTGCTTGGATTAATGGCTTTTGTTCATTAAAGCAGCTTCACAGTTACGAGGTGGCACTCGGAGTGACAGAGGGAGCACGTTTCGTGGCTGGAAGAAAAGAGATTTACTGTATTGAAAAGGAAAGTGATGATACTGGACTTGAGGCTTTTTTTCTCTAACATCCAGTTAAGACAACCTTCAGGCTCAGCATACAAGGGTATTGAAGAGTGTTCATAACACGCAGGAATTAGTTTAGCCTTGATCACCCTTAGTTTGCTAGTTAAGCTGCAGAGGAGAGTGCATGCTGCAGTGAGCAGATAAGGGTTCACATCAAGGTATGAGGAGGGGCAGCTCTTTTGGAAAGCCGTGTTTAGCCTCAGCCACTTCTGGTTTTCAGTGGATGAAACAAAGTAGTGTGAACTTACATGCCTGGCCTGGAGACATGAATTAAACTCCTTTTTTTTCTATTTTTTTTCTTCTAGTACAGAAACGAGCACCTCATGAGCATTGTATTTGCTTTAACTCAGATTTTTCTTAGATCTTTCCGTACAGTATTTGAGTTTGGGGATGCTGATCTTGAAGCTACAAGCTTTGTTTTTGATGTTGGGGCTGCTGCGGTCGGCATGTCGGGGTGAGGGAAGGGGGATGTGGGAAGATGCTTTTTGTGGCTCAAGCAGCTGAGCTTTTGCTGTGAGAAGAACAAGTTCCAGAAGCGTAAGAGACCGAGGGTGTCCTGCATAACGTCCTGTTTCTTGTTTCCAGACCTTGCTTGCATGTACAAGTTGTTCAGCCGCGTGCCGAATGGTCTGAAGACCATGTGTGAGTGCATGAGCTCGTACCTGAGAGAGCAAGGCAAAGCACTAGTGTCTGAAGAGGGCGAAGGAAAGAATCCCGTTGACTACATCCAGGTAGCTCAATGTTCTGACTTTCTCTCCCACCTTTCCCACACTCTCCCGAGTAGCAGTTACCCACGTGTTCAAAGTCAACTTTAATATTGATTCAAAACGGGTTATTCCTTATTTTTATTCTCACTCTGCTACATTCGTAATTTTAAAATGTCCATTTTCTGATTATTTTTTTTTTTCCATACATGCTTACAACTCTTCTTTTACCTAAGCTGCGTGGGAAGCATGTGCTTAGTTTTTGTGCTTTTGATAACTGCCTTTATTCAACAACCCAGGCTAATCACCTAACTGCTGGGAACTTCATGGATTATCCTAAATGATATTTGCCTCTGGAGTGAGGCGAATAGCTCCGAGGTGTCTGTTTTGTGTAATTTGATGTGATGCGAGCTATCGGTGTTTGCTGAGACAGTCACATGGCGAGATTAACTAAGAGAGATGAATGTATTATAAATCGTAACAAATCACTTGCTTCGTTCTCTGTCTCCCTGAGAAGCAGCACACTTGTGCGTGGTGGCAGACAGAAGTGTTCCGTCTCGTTCTCCACCTCTCATGAAGAGGTGTGTGCCATTAATCTCTCAAGATGGCAAAATACGCATTTGTCGTATTTTCTCTCCCATTGCTTCTGAGAAGATGGTTTTAAATTTGCACGTAAAATCTTGAGGGTTCTTTGGAGTTTAAGGAACTGTCTTTGTTGCTGGAAGATTTTTTATGCTTCGTGTGAAAACGTGCGTTCATCAAATGTTACGGTGGTTGGGGTTTTGGTTTTAAACGTGTAGTTCAAGTCCTTGTGTCTGGTCTGTCCAAGATGCCTTTAATGATGTGTGTCTTATCTCTTCTGTTTGGTTTGAAATCAAGAACTGTACTAGAACTGGTTGCTATTAGGAGGAGCCATTTGAGTATAAAACCATTTTTGATTGGATTGTTCATTTTCTGGCAATGCTGAAGCCAAACTTCTTACCAAGCTTGAACAAGAATCACCTCTCCAAGGACTGTTGAAAAGAAAACACCCTTTGAAATTTGTTAGGTTTAACAATGAGATTTTGGGGGCAGTTGTTATCCAAGAGAAACTGAGCTCTCGAGTGAAATTTTGTCTCAGCTGAGTTATGTCTAAACCTTGTGGGTATCATATATACTTAGTGAGGTGCTGAGGTTCATGTGTTACTACTGGTTTAGAACTGCAAACAGTGAAAATGTTTTGTGGTGTTTTTTGTTTTTTAAAGGGTTTACTGGATTTGAAGAGTAGGTTTGACCGCTTTCTTCAGGAATCTTTCAATAATGATCGACTCTTCAAACAGACTATTGCGGGTGACTTTGAGTACTTCCTCAACCTCAACTCTAGGTCTCCAGAGTACCTCTCGTTATTTATTGATGATAAGCTGAAAAAGGGAGTCAAGGGAGTAAGTATAAATCAAATTGAAAAGTCGTGCTCAAAAATATTTGTAGCACATCTGAACTCGTAGCACTTTAGATGCAAGCTTAGAGAAATACGAGGCACGGTGGGATCTCGAGGTGTTGTGTGGCTTGTCCCCCAGCTCTGCAGCACTGTGCCTGGGTTACTTCTCACAAATGCCTTCCTCAACAACAAAAAAAAAAAAGTTGCAACAGATTCTGCAGCTCCTTTCCTTTGAAACCTTGACTATAATTTCCTTAAATATATTTATTGTTGGGCAGTTATTCTCCGTATCTGATAACTACTTTTGAAAATTAACGTTCTGGGGTAGGAGAAACAGGTTTTTTTCACTTTTTTACTGCTTTTACACATCAGAGGAGTATTGCGTATCTGTCTCTTCTAGCTTAAGTCTAAGCTGTTTCCTTCAGCCTTACCTCATAGCTTCTTCCATAACATTTGTGGAGGTACAGCACTGCAGGCGGGACAGGGTGCTTCAGTTGAGGCTTCAGCAGCTCTGAATAAAGCTGAATATTATTGCATGCATCTTACGCTTGGGGAATCAAATAGTGAATTGTATTTATTTACAAAATAAACAATCGTTTTATTTGTTGTGGCCATAGACGGGCTTTCCAAAGTGAGTGTTAACGTTTAAAAACTTTCATTCCAAGATTTTTCACACTCCTAATACTGGTTTCCATCTGTGCTTGCGTTTTTAAATACATAAAAAGTTACCCAGGAACTTTTACTGTATTTCTTCAGGCATTCTATCCATCTATCATCTCCTCTCTCCCTCGTGATAGCTTTTCCCTCTGTTTTAGATCTGTTTCTTTCTCGGCTCTGAGTTTGTGCACTGTTCTCTTGGCTCTAGTGTTCACGTGTCGGACAAGTTTTTTCAGCTGGCGGTAGACCATATGCTTGCTGGGAATTACTTTAAGTATTTAGGTTGTGCAACACATGTATGCTACAGGGTTAAAACCAGCAAATTATTTCTTTTCCAGCTAACAGAGCAAGAAGTAGAAACCATATTGGATAAGGCAATGGTTTTATTTAGGTTTATGCAAGAGAAAGATGTTTTTGAACGCTATTACAAGCAGCACTTGGCAAGAAGGCTTCTCACAAACAAGAGTGTGTCAGATGACTCTGAGAAGAATATGATATCTAAATTAAAGGTAAGACAGTACCTGCATACTTTCTCCTTCATTTCTTTTCATGAATATGTTTTCTTCCGTTAACTCGTAGCCTTGCAGTACCGCTTTCGTAGCGCTGGCACAAGTTATTTTGTGTATTTTTTTCAGACTGAATGTGGATGTCAGTTCACGTCGAAACTGGAAGGAATGTTCAGGGACATGAGCATCTCAAACACAACGATGGACGAGTTCAGGCAACATCTTCAGGCAACTGGGGTAAGAGCGTGGGGGGCTGTGTGCCCGTCCTTCCACGTCAGCGCAAACCCCACACTTGGGGCGTTTGGTCTATTAGCGCGTGCGCGCGGAAAGAAGGATTTTTGTTAGCAAGCTCAAATCCTCTTTTGTCAGTGCACTTCTTACCTGGCACACTTCATTAGTGTTTCCTGAAGTACACGAGTTGGTTCAAAGCTTGATCTGCAGCTGAGAAGTGCCTGTTCCCGTCCCTAAACTCTGTTGCACCCACACCCCGCTGGCAGGGGCTGGGCTGCCGAGCCTGCTGCCGGCAGGGGGCAGGCGCTGCCTGCCAGCTGTGTCTGCCAGCTGTGCCCAGCTGTGGGCCCCCCTGCCCAGCTGTGCCTGCTCTCCTGACCCTTTCCGAAATGCCGAGTCACCAGGGAAGTCTTGCCTTTCTTTAAACGCAGTCTTTCTTGCCACCCGTGTGTTAACAGGGTTACTTTCTTCTTATGAAAGGGGACCTCTGGAATATTGTGTTATGGAGAGATCGCTTTGGTTTTGAGATACACTGGCTTGCTCTAGACACTTTTTCTTTTGTTCTATACTGGTACTCAGTAGTGCTTAATAATATATGATAAATAGCCAAGTACAATACACGTGCGGTACAGACACTCTTCCATAGCACTTGGAAAAGCTACTCTGCTATTTAATAGTGGAAGTTTGAGTTCATGTGACAGGCTTTGACCTGGTTTTTGCTGTACCATCTACCCTCATTCCTCTTGCTTTATAAAAATAAGATTTATAGATATATGCCTATTTTTTTCCTGTGAAAGTTCTGTATGTTCTACACTGGTAGAGAAGAATGGTGAAGCACGATCCTGGTTTAAAATAGTGGGTGTTTTCTTCCGCTTGTCCTTAGGTCTCATTAGGTGGTGTTGATCTTACAGTGCGGGTCCTCACAACAGGTTACTGGCCTACTCAGTCAGCCACACCAAAGTGCAACATCCCTCCAGCTCCCAGGCATGCTTTTGAAATATTTAGAAGGTACGTGCTAAAACAGTTTTGAGAGAGAGGTTTTAAGAAGAAACTTTCTCAGCTGAACTTCCAGATACTCCTTTACCGATCAAGACACGCGAGCGTACCGCTGCCCTTCAGTTCGTGGGGAAATCAGAGAATGCAGTCGTCGCGTTCTGAGGCGTGAGGGTTTGGGATCTTTTAAGTAGAATTCTAATGGGAGTTAGTGGTTTGATAAAGCAGAAGTTAGAAATTTCTTATAAGCGTCCTTAATGGCTATGAAAATTCTGAGTCATTGTTTAAAGCAATTTCCTTAGATACAAAACGTGAACTGCATATTAAGGTTTCGATCTGATGCCGTTACAGATTTTATTTAGCCAAACATAGCGGGCGGCAGCTGACACTCCAGCATCATATGGGCTCTGCAGATCTCAACGCTACTTTCTATGGGCCTGTTAAAAAGGTAAAGTACCAAGATTATGAAAATGTTGTCTCTTTTTTTTTAAAAAAAAAAAGATGCAAATGCACGTTTGTAGTAACTTCAGTTCTGTAAAACAAAAGCTTGCACATTGATAATATAAAAAGAAGAAAAAAATGCCTTCCATTGGCTTTATCGTCTGATTCTGCCTTTGTAGCAGTTTTGTTTTGACTTTATTTTCCCTTCTAAATCTAATTTGAAAGCATCACTGAGCATCATCTCTTTGTTGCCTCATAGATAAGCAGTGATTTTGGTCTTAAAGGGGAATCAGTGGTTTGAGTGTTTTGGGGGTTTTTGACTGCAAATCAGTCAAAAGTGAAATGAAACTTGTTTCAGTTCAGAGGAATTTTTTTTTTTTTAATGTGAAGAAGTGCAGTGAAGCCAAGTTCAGCCTGCTTGCCATACGTGAGGGCTGGGGGGGACCTACAGGTGACCTCCAGCCTCAGCCACCCCCTGATCCCAGAGACCTCCCGCCCGTGCCCCGGGCGTTTGCTATTCTGCCACGTGGGAGACTGATACCCTGGATAATTACTTCACTGTACAACTTGGATATTGCCCAGGTAAAATATTTGACGGCGGGGAATAGTCTAATTGTAGTTTTGTAACTTTTAAAATAGGAAGACGGCTCGGAGGTTGGCGTCGGAGGTGCCCAAGTAACTGGCTCAAATACACGGAAGCACATATTGCAAGTCTCCACTTTCCAGATGACGATATTAATGCTCTTTAACAACAGAGAAAAATACACGTTTGAGGTAAGCGTTGTGGGGCTCCAGTAACTGTTTTAGGCACTTTTTTGTCCTCTTGAATAGACCTTTGAAGACCGGGTGCCTCTCGTTCTACTTGAGCGTGGATCAGGCCAATCAATACCGGATGCAGATCAGTGCACCAGTCCTAGGGGAGGAAACGATTTGGGAACAGAAGTTTTTAAGAAATGTTGAAGCGTTGTGAATGTGGTTGTTCCCAGGCTGCAGAGCCGTAGAGAAGCTGGAGTTAGGGTGCAGCAGGTGGCTCCATTTGCTCATTTTCTCATTACGCAGAGGCCAAAGGGTGGAGAAGCATTTGTGTGCTGGCTCCTTAAACGCTGAAGGGCTGGAGGGAGCTCTAGGGCGAGTCAAAGAACTTTCATCCCTTCTCTGAGCGGGTGAGCCAGAAAGGTCCGGATAAATTCTTCACGAGGAGAGCAGAGGGGCATTGCAGGGAAAGGTCCAGCGGGTGAGCTGTAGCCGATGATGACGCAGCCTTTGGCAGTGGAGGGGGATCCTGTGCTATGAGGTTTGAGCTTTTTACTGTTGATGTCAGGTAATTGCTTTGTTTTAGAGGTTATCTTCTGCTAGAGAGGGCGCTGGCAGCCTTGAAAAGCAGCGCGGGTGCGGTTTGAATCGGAGTGTGTCGCCAGGTTTTCTCATCTACTTTTCTGACCGTGCTGGGCCTTTTTGTTTGGGTTTTATTTCCAGCTTACGTGGCATACTTGTAGCCTGTTAATAAAGAATAATTCTTGGAAATAGTCTCAGTGGGGATAAAGGAAGGCAGGGTTTGATAAGAGACTCTGAATCAACTACTCACAGTTCAAAAAAAGAGATTATTTTATAGCACAGAAAGTCTGGTGTGGTGTGAAATCTCTTGCAGGGGCATTACAGCTTCGAGTTCTTTCCCTGCCAAGGGGGGCGGGAAATAAGAGAGGGGAACTTAACTGCTCATTTCTTGTTGAAGCTGGTGTTGAAATTGGGCTGGTGACGATCTTATTCCACAAAGTTGTGATATTTATGAGTAGTAGAGCCTCACCCGTGTATGGATGAATAATACTTGGTAGAGCAATGAAAAATACAATTTTTAATACGTGCTTGAAGTCACAGTTTGTTTTACTAAGACCAGATGCTCGAGAAATATGTCCACGTGCTTTTAGGTTGTTGTATGGTTTGTTTATTCCTGGTTTGGGAGTTCTTAAACTCTCACTTTATGTCCCGCTGTAACTAAAACATGAAGAAGGCATATTTGTTTGGTTTGGTTTCTTTGGTGAAGTGTGTGGGAGTTGTCTTTAACTCCAGCCAGGGAAGCTTATGAAAACTTAAGAGCAGAAGGGCTTTTATCTTTGCTCATTGAAAATTGAGCGCCGTGATTGACGGCTGCGTGTCGGGCAACTGTTGCTTCTCTCGTCAGATCCAGTCGGCGCTTTTCCTGGCGCGTAGCTCGAGAGGTGACTCGTGGTGTGTGCTCGTGGGAGCTTAAAACTAGCGGAGCTATGAGTGTTTCTGCAGAGTCACAGCTGAGCACGTTCCTTTGAAGTCGCCTTCCGTCAAACAGACCTTGCTGTTCCCTTTTGCGTTCGGTGCAATTATTTATCACAAGCTTGACAAGATGCTCACGATAACCTCAACGGCCTTTATTGAAGCCACATGGCTGAGAGGAAAATGGGATAATGGTCACGAAAAACTGTGCGCGAGGTGTTACTGAAAATTCAAGGGTTATTGCCTAGCAAAATTCCTTCACAAAAAAAGTATTAACTTACTGTATTCCTATACAGCATTTTATTAGTTATATGTGCAAAAGAACTGGTGGCCTTATGGGTCAGTGTTAAAGCTACTGGAATCTAAGAGGAAGGATCTTTGAGCAGACCTTCAAAGATGACTAGGTTTGAGGAACTCGGTTTCTTCTAGTCAAGTCTTATCTAATACTGACATTTTTATTACATTTTGTTATCTTTTTTGTCAGTTTTTAAAAGTGAAATGCACGGTTTTATCACAACGTAAAAAGCGAGGGGAAAAGTTGGCGTGGGTTCTTTAGGTTTAACAAACAAGAAATACAGATGAGACTGTAGTAGAAGTAAAGTTCGTGAATAATTACACAGAGGAGAGATTAGAACTTAAAACTGGCTTACCTGAAGTCTCTTTTGCTGATCTCTCCTTTGGAAGATATGCAAATTGAAGCTGGCGCATAAAAATAATTACTTTTGTTGTTGTTTCAGCAAAATGGCGTAGGTTTTTTCCTTCTTTTGGTGCATTTTCCTTCTAATAAGCTTTTTTTTTTCTGGGCTGGACAGAGGCAGTTCTGTGCCAGGTCAAGCTCACCTGGTAATATTTTTTAAACAAAGCTTGTGTAGTCAGTTCTGCTCTTGTGCACCACTTGTTTGGCCTTGGAATTAAGACGTTTTCGGAGACTAAGGAAAAGATTTGTACGTTTTTCACTGTTATATCAAATGTCTATATTTAAATACGTCTGGAAAAATGATGTGCTACAGAGGGAAGGGAAAAGAGAGCACACGAACGTCTGTTATCCCCATTCCCATTCATAGCTGTGCTTTTTTTTTTATCTGGCTTGAAGTTTTTGTTGCCTTCTGAGGCGGTGCGGTTCTCTTTGGGGTTCTCATTGTAATGCCAGCTTATCAATTGTGAAACCCAGAAAGGGTTAATCCTAGACATGGATCAAAAATCGAAGGTTGGGAGCAGCAAAAGAAATGGTAGCTCATCGCGAGCTGCTTGGGAAGAGGCGTTTTGATTCTGCAGACAGTTAAAATATGTGGGTACGTGTCCTTTGCTTCAAATACTTTGAATATATCTGAGTGCATTATGCCAAAAATACTCTTAAAGTTTAAGAATGCGGTATGATTTCCCAATTATGTATAAGCACTAGGTATCAGAAATTATGATTATTTTTTTTCTAACTTTAGACTCCAGATTTATTTTTTTTCCCCCCCATTTATTGCATTCAAATGAATCTGGACTCAGATGTCGCAAATACAACTTTTGTGGCGTCACCGGGACCTGGTAGTGAGACGTGAGACGCGCCGTAAGCAGTGAGAGAGCCCAAGTAGAGGCCACTATTTCCACGTTATTTTTACTGTGTGTCGTCGTCGGAGGACCGAGGAAGAGCGAAGCTTGCTTTCTTCCGGAAGAGGGACAGCTCGTGCAGGCAGTTCCCTGCCTGTGAGGGTTGTTTTTTCCATTTGGCAGTTTAATCTTTAGCTGCTAGGGGTCCCTCAAGAGTCTGAATGGGAGCGTGAAATCGGAGATGCCCGCAGGTTCCTCACACTGCAAAAAAAAGAAGAAAATAGAGTTAAAGCTAAAATGAAGGAAGCGTAGTAACGTTAGGAAGCAGAGCATGCTCAGCCATCATTCTGCATCCAGGGACTTACCTAACAGACAGCTTTTACAAATATGCTTCCAAGTTGATGCAGTTGCTTCACCATAATGGGTTTTTTTTGTGTTTTTTTTTCCTCTGTATTTCACCTGTGAACATCCTAGCCAAGGGCATCTGGGCCCCAAATGAATTGTCTCAGGTTATTCCGAAAGGAAACATAATTAATCTCAGGTATTTCTGTGTTGTGGTGACACTAGACCTTGTGTGCTTTTGCTTGTAACCCTCTGATTTTTCAGCAGCACGGCTGAACGCGAAAGCCATCGCCAGGAATTTAATGGTGGTGTTTTTCTTTAGGAAATCCAGCAAGAAACTGATATCCCCGAAAGAGAACTGGTTAGAGCCCTACAGTCCCTTGCGTGCGGCAAACCGACGCAACGTGTGCTCACGAAAGAGCCGAAATCAAAAGAAATAGAAAATGGTCACATATTTACAGTGAACGATCAGTTCACGTCCAAACTACACAGAGTCAAGATTCAGACGGGTAAGGGGGCTTTGTCTTCTGCTGTCTCGCAGTCCCAAAACTGCCTTAAAATGTCAAATTACCTTTTGCAGGGTTGATGTCTGTGCAAGTAAAAAAGGAGGAGCAACGTCTCTCTGTTTTTATTGATGATTAGTTGCATCAAAATGGAAATGGAGAAGGGTTCTTATGTGTATCTCCTTAGAAATGATAAATATTTGGGGCTTTGGAGTGAAGAAGGGATGGGGGGAAGTGAAGGGCTTTGGGTGAGAGGGTGAGAAAAGCTGGACGTAAGGGCAGAAATGAAGCACAGACAGAAGAGGAGGCCAGAACACAAAGAATAGGCATGGGGTCAGAGAGCATAAAGTTGGGACCTTCTTCTGACTGGGTAATTAAATAGTTTGTGAAGCGAGATCTATTTTAATTAATGCATTATTTGCTATGTTAAAGAAAAAGTATTTAATGGGAGCGTGAGGGTTGGTGGCGCGTGTGAGAAGATGTGAGCACTGCTCAAATTTTAACGTGGCAACAATTAAATAACAGATTGTTACCTTGTCAGTTGCTATCAAAACATGCCAGAGAGCAGTAATACGCTCTCGGGGCTGTTGGTGCAGCTGACACAATGAGATTAATTTTAATTTTGCTAACATACTTCACGTTCTCTTCCTTTTTTTCTTTCAAGTTGCTGCCAAACAAGGAGAATCTGATCCAGAGAGGAAAGAAACGAGGCAGAAGGTAGATGATGACAGAAAACACGAGATAGAAGCTGCTATAGTTCGGATAATGAAATCTAGGAAGAAGATGCAGCACAACGTGCTAGTAGCAGAGGTAACGCTCGCGCACGCGCGCTTCCCTGCGGCCTTGGGGAGTCGTTTTTTGCTTCTCCTGTGGATTCCCGGTCTCACCCCGGGGTCTGACATCGGTTTTGATCTTGTGTTTTAGGTAACTCAGCAGCTGAAGGCCCGATTCTTACCAAGTCCAGTTGTTATTAAAAAACGTATTGAAGGACTTATTGAGAGAGAGTATTTGGCACGAACACCTGAGGATCGCAAAGTATACACTTACGTAGCATAAAATGCGTTCAGAAAATTTGATTTATCCTTGGACTATACTCTTCGCATGAACTGGGAAGTTCTTTTAAATCATTGATATTAAGACGACCATCTCTTCTATTAAATTACAGTACATGTTCTAGACCATTCAGATCAAGCCTTTTACTCCTTTTGAGAGTTTTCGACATCAATTGATTGAGCTTCAGGCTTTTCGACGTTATCCCTGTAGAGATCATCCTTGCAATTCTTCGGGAAAATGTGAATGTGCCGCGTTTTGTTTTCAATACTGTATGAAAACAGGAAAAAAAAATAAAAACAAATTTAGAAAATACAGCTCATTTAAAAAAAAAATAAATAAAAAAATAAAATTGTTGAAATTTCATTTCCCCAGATCTTCAGTGTTGATGTAAACGTGTTTCTGTAGTGTTGCTTAGCACTTCGCGCATTGTATGAGTTGGGTTTAAAAGAAACCACGGCTGGTAAGGCAGAATTCCCAGTTATATTGCTCTGCTTCAAATGTTTCTTTAACTGCCATGTTTTAAGTTAAATATTTGGGATTTTTGTTTTTCTTGAAGACCCGAGAAGACAAGTTGAGCGTGTTTCGCTCTTCCAGCTGCACTCACGGTTCCAGCAACACGAATCAGGAACTTCTGGGGGCTCAGAAAAGACCGTAATAATTTTGGCTTTCCCTTCTGTAATTTGAGTTCTTCTAAATTAAACTCTATATTGATTAGGTTCGCTCTGGTTTCTTTATAGGAAGAAGGAAAAGGTTTTAGTGTGTATAAACTGTATAATAATTTTTGCTGTTGTACTCACTGCTGATGGTGGATTGTACAGGGCGATGTTTTTATTTCACTAAATGTAGACAAAATGAATTTAAAATAAATGGATTTAGTGTACACAAGCAACTAATTCGAGTGTGTTAGAGTACAGGGTTGAGCATCTTCTGGAACCAAGTGCTGGCCCCTGGGGAAACGTGCTGGGATTATATTTTGGCCATAAACATCGTAGATGGACCTGTAGCCCCCGGGCTTCCCACCCAAAGTGCGTGTTTCAGGAGATTAAAACGGAGCCAGCGGGCCCCATTTGATTATAAAAAATGCATTTGAAACATGCAATCAAAAAATGTTACTGTAATGAAATCTTTTAGTTCTTGCCCTGTGAGTTTATTCGTGTCAGTGTGCTGCAAAAAAGAGGTTGAAAATTGCAGTTTAGTGGCATCGTTCTTCTCATAGGTGAAACTTGGAAGCGTGCACGTAGTACGTGGTTTCTCTGCCATGGCGGTTTTTCTCTTTTTAATTCAAAACAGTATTTTATTTTTCTTGGTTCACGTTACTTTCATCCACAGGTACTGAAAAATCTGGTCGGGATGGGCTCCCAGCTGCAGAGCTGGAGCTGGCACGAGAAGAGAAGCATGGTTGTAGAGCACTAGGGCAGTGCCCGAGTGTTTCGTAAGGAGCTGGGTTAAATAAATACATGGCAGGGGGGTAACGAGCATTTTTGCCATCGGACAACGAGATCGTGACACTGAAGATTTAAAGATGGAGAATGTGAAAACTCGGATCAGAGAGAACAAGACGTCGGTGGGGCTCTGCTTAACGGTGAGTTCAGGAAAGAGCCTTTGTGCCGTTTGTGGTCGTTGCTGAGATTTCGTAGCGTTCTGCCTTGCCTGGTGTCCTTGCTTCCTTCCTTAATTTCCACTTAAAACTCCTTTGCAGTTGTTGTTAAAGTGCGATCGCTAGGGTCGTGGTTATGGGTCTGAGTGCAGTAAGTTTGGGTTCTCTGCGTTAATGTGCAGTTAAACACAGTAACAAGACATTGCAAACACGGAGCTTGATTCTTTAGACCTTCTGAAAGGAGGTTTGGAGTTTTAGAGCTGTTTGAAGATACACGGGTGTGCACTTTGCTCGTAGACAAGTTTATTTTACAGGACCCAGAGTACTCTTCATTTATCATCGTTAACAGATAAGATGGTCCTGTGCATTCCGGATGTAGTCCTTGCTCTCTCCCGTGTGTGGGGATTGAGTTGCATGGTCCCCGTCATCAAGGTGCCGTCTGCAGCATCACTGGCCTTGGAGTTCCCGTGCAGGTTTTGCCAGTTTGGCCAGAGCTCGCCCCAGATCCCCGTAAATCCTGAGCTCCTGGCGAGCCGCTCCTGCTAGTCCTCGGGTGGTGTTTGGATATTGCTTCTTCTGAAACTCTCTTAAAAGATGAGGCTGATCATCTCCCACAGCTCGTCTGTCGCAGTGTTTGTTACCCGCTTAATTAGGCGAGCGTGCCGTTCCAGCGTAACGTGGGATCCGGGCCAAGGCTGTTGGTTGGCTGTTCTGGTGTGTTTTTCGGTTTTAATTGTGATGTGGGGTGTACAACTCTGTACCTCGGGAGGGCCGTCCTTGGGAAGAGGAGCAATGAGATGCCTTCACGCTGCGTAGGTGTGACTGGCCTCTGGAGGCAGGGCTTGGCGCGCCCGCCGCCTCCCGGTGACCTGCTCCTCTTCTCGCTCGCTGGGCAGCGGTTTCTCTTGGCGGCTGCTGCTGGTCCTCCAGGAATTCTGCCTTGACTCCTTCCCCAACCTCGTGAACCATAAGCTGATTATTAATAAACACCTGCAGGTTTTGTACGGGTCCGCCCGTCGTCTCCTGGGTGGTTTTTAACCGAAGTGCAGCGTGGGCAGGAGGCTCCCAAACGTACCGCGTCAGGGTGAGGCTTCGTCCCGTTATATCGAGTGTGTTTTGGCTTTGCTTTTTTTTTTTTTAATATTTTAACCAAACTGAAAACTGAGGAAGAACCTTTGCCCTGTGTTCAACCTGCTTGAATTTGAGCCCCATAAATGAGCAGAGCCGTTCTGTCCTCACGATTTCTGTTTTCTGTGTCTGCTGATACACCTGCTGGGCTCTGGCTCTTTCTTAACTGCTTAAAAAGAAGAAACATTTGGGAGAGAAGTCGGCCTAAATAAAAGCAGTAGGTCAGGTGGTGGTTTGGTCTTTTGGGGTTTAATTTTCTTCCCGAGTGACGATGAATTGGAGTCCCAAGGTTCAGAGCAGACGACAAACCCTTTGGAAAGCGTGTTGTGTTCAGGCCCTTAACCCTGAGTTTTGTCCTGGTTCTGTCAGTGCTGTAGATACTTGTCATCGAGCAGGTTAACTTCATATTTTTGTCCTTGTTACAGGCAGAGATTGAGAGTGGCATAAAGCAAAAAACAAAGTTTTTTCAAAGTTATTAAGCCCAAGACATTGTGTGTTCCCGAGCCGCTCGGGTAATTCACGCTCGGTCTCTCTGAAGTTAATTACGTGCCGCTATGCAGAGCCTAAACCCTTACAGATGTTGCTGTGAACTTATTAAATCCTGTGACGCTTTGCCAGGCTTGGCGTCGGCTCCGAGCACCGCAGAGGACAAGGTACATCTTGATGAATTCATGATGAAAAGGAATTTTTAATTATTTCGCTGCGCCTCCCCACCACAGGGTTTGAAGCATCCTGCGGGCAGGATTCTGTAAAGCGTCGGCGAGTTGTTCCTCTTTGGGTTGGACTTTAGGCAGGGCTTGTGGTGGTAGCTACAAATATCCGTACTGGACCTGCTCTCATGCAGCCTCTGTGCTTTCTGCTGCGCTGCCGCTACAATAATTAGAATTATTATTATTTTTCCCCCTTCCCCTCAGCAGAGTGACTTCTCACAGAAGGCTGATCTGCCGTTTCTCTAATCTCTCGCCGAAATCCTTCCCGCCGTGTTCGGCGGGTCACTATGAATAATGAGCTGATGAATCATTTCCTTTGCCCGTCTTAGTAAAACTGTGTTGTTCTGAGCTCGTCTGGAGCATTTTAATGTTTCAAGCTCTTGCACTCCTCTTGCCTTCCTGCAATTGTCCAAAGGATGGACTCCTTTTTTTTTTTTTTTTTATCTCCCTCCCACCGGTTGTTGTTCCTTGCTTGGAAGTGTCGTGGGTGGGTTTGTCTCTAGCAGTGCAAATTTTTTTTTCTCCTTTATCACTGCAAATTAATTTTTCTCCCCATTTTCTTTCTCTATCACTGCAAATCATTTTTCCCCTCGTTGTCTAGTAATTTTATTTTGATTTTGCATCAGTGTCAGTGCAGTTTTCAAGCATGAATGTGCATTCCTGCCGGCGAGAGTGATTTCCTACGTAACAAAAACCTTGTACCTGCAGACCTTGCAGATTTTGCTCAGTTGAGTATAAAGCTTGGGTTATATTAGAAAAAATTAAATGAATTGAGAGTTTTGGTCAAGGTCTTCTTAATGCTGTGATTTCTACACCGTGAACCAGTGTTCGAGAGGCAAGTTGGTTCATCAGCGGGGAGATGTGTTGCTCTTAATTAGGTGGAGCTGGGTCTGTCGGCGGTGGCCCCAGTTCTGGTTTAAACAGTGGCTGCAGCGGGGCCGTTCCGTGTCAAAAATGGGGCTTGGCTGGACTTGACCTGTTGCTCCCAGGTTGCTAAAATAAGGAGAAGAAGGGACAACGTGATTTATTGTCTGGACGCACCAGCAGAGGCCTGGGAAGAGGTGTGCTTGCAGCATTCCTGCTGCGGTCTACACAACGAGCTGAGTTAAGTCCTGATACGTAAACCCAGGGAGCAAAGGGGGAAAAAAAAAAGAGAAGGGGAGAAAAAAGAGGCAAAGAGGGCACTGAAGGGGGAATCTGGTGTTGTGGGCTGCGTGTAATAACCCAGGGCTTGGGCTTGGCAGCGAGCTCCTGTGACATGAACTGGGAGTTGGAGGTGTTTTCCCAAAGCTCTTTCCTGAGGCTGATCCGTATCCGCCCTTAGTGTGAACTGTTGCGTTCACGTGTCGGGGTTTGGGGTTTTTTTTCTCTTTTCTTTTGTTCGTCTGTTTTCCTTCCGTGTTTTTAAAGAGCAGCTTATCTGCACGCCCCAGCAGGGTGGGACTGGCAAAGATCACAAGGTTTTCACGCCGAGCTCGAGCCAGCCCGCCGACTCCCAACAAAACACGCCGAGGTTTTCTGCCGCGAGCGCGCTGCCATGGGCGCTGCCGGGACGCGGCTGGACCCGGAGCATCCGTTCCCACCGCTGCTGGGCCAGCGGGCTCCCGCCAGCATCTCCTCCCGGGCAGTTAGTGCTGCCGCGCCTCGGTGCGCTCTGTCCCTCCTCGCGTACGCGAGCCGTGCGGATCCCCGTGCTTCATCGGGCTCTTGCAAAGCCCGTGGAAGGCTGCATCCATCCCGTCAGGTTCTTGGAGGGCACCTCTTGTGCTACTGCGGCTGCAGGAGGAAGGCGCCAGCTGGTCTTTTTTGTCAGGAGCCTTTGCCATGGGTGACGGAGGCGACTCTCTGATGACCGTGCATCTTCTCGCCGGTTTGGGACATTCGTGGCTTCTGCAGCAAACTCTGAATCGGCTGCTGGAGTGGATCTGCCCGGACCTTCACCTCTTCCTGGTGTCCGAGCGAGCTGCTCCCTCGAGGTATCACGAGAGATACCGTAAGAGAAGCTGCGGCTTTCCCGGAATGTCCGTTCTCCTTTTTCTACATGAGGGCTTGGGAGAGGAACGGATTTTCCAGGTCCACGAGCAATTCCAGCGGCCGCCCTGGCGCTACCAGCGTGCCCAGCTTGCCCGCGGCCAAAGCCACCCCTGTGGCCCGGCTCACCAGGACTTCTACAGCCCGGGCGACCAGATGCCGGCGTGGGGCTTCGGGCGGGTGCGCCGCGGCCCCGAAATCCTGCGCGTGACCCTCTACTGCAGCTTCGACAACTACGAGGACGCCGTGAGGCTCTATGAGATGATCCTGCGGCAAGAAGCGACAGCGCAGAACAGCAGCTTCTGCGTCCTGGTGCCGTACGCGAGCCGGGACGTGGCCGTGCAGCTCTGCCTGGAGCAGCTGCCCCTCGGCGTGGCCGCGGAGCCGGCGGAGGCGGCAGCGCTGCAGTTCAAGGTGCGAGAGATCGGGCAGCTGGTGCCCCTCCTGCCCAACCCCTGCGTTCCCATCAGTAGCACCAGGTGGCAAACGCAGGACTACGAGGGAAATACGATTCTCCTTCAGGTATGTGTCTGCCGTTCTCTAAGATTTTTTTACTTTTTTTTACATTTCTTTTTTCCCCCTCCCAAAGGAAGCAGGGATGGTTCAGAACGCAAGTCAAGATTTTGCTTGTTCATGTTGTCTTTTGAATTCGTGAGCCCAGTAATCTGCGTGCAGATGATGCTGTTGATAAGTATAAACACAGATCCTTGGGATGTTTTTTACATTATTAAATATCACTGTTGCTTGCCTGAGGTCGAAAGTATTGTTTTGTTTCAAGCAGGCTGGTTTAAAGTTCTTTCCTTCCTGAACCTAATGATCGTAGCAGCCTATTGTCTTTCTGATAAGTCATTACGTTATAAATGCTTTTGAAAGCAGATTTTTAACATCCAAAACCAGACACATTTTAAGTAGAGCGTTGATACGAGGTCGCCTGCAATAGATCTCGTGAGCTGGAGTGAGTTGCGGTTGGGCGATAGGACTGGAGAGAAGTGTTGGAGGGAACCTCTGCCTTGAGCTGCCGCCGAAAGGAGAGCCTGGGTTGTGGCCAGCTCACAGCCTGCTGTTTGGATGTCAGGTTGGGATTGTTTTTTCTGTGTGCGCATCACATTATTGACGTGAAGTTCCACCTGCCCTCGCTCAGACTCCAAAGCTCTTCCCCGTGGGGCTCTGACCCGCGCCGTGGGGGGATTTCGGCAGAGCGAGCCTGGGTGAGAACGTCATCGCTTGGTCAAGCTGGGACGATCTGTTAACGGGCTTCCCTCCAAATTTCCTTCGACAGGTTCAAGACAGCTCTAAGCCCCATAAAACAAACGTCGGGCTTTCCCACCAGCAAAATGACGCGGGCGATGAAAAAACCCTGTGGGACTCTGCCCCAGCCGCTCTCCCCATGAAGCAGAGCGATCCCAGACGGAGAAGCTGGGAGCTCAGAGCCACGAAAGGTGAAACAAACCCTGACCAGAGCCAAGCCCTGGCTCCCGAGCTGGTTGGCGGTGACCTCCACGGGCGCTTCTGCTCTTGCGCTGCTCCGGCAGCCCGCGCGCGGTGGGAAACCACCTCCCTCCGGGGGCAAGCGAGCAACGAGGTGCGGGCGGCTCCCCGGGAGAGCCGCGGTGCCCGGCGGGTGGCTGAGACCGACGTGGACACCGGGCTGGCCGTGGCCGGTCCCGCTGGTGGCCAGTGCCCACTGAACCGCTTCTGCGGGGACCTGCGGAGCAGCCTCCTCCCGCTGCGGGCAGCCGGGGAGGGGGCCAGCAGCACGGCGGCCCCGCGGCTCCGGGCTGCGGCCGAAAGGAGTAATGGAGAGGGGAGGAGAGCTTCAGGCACCCAGGTGAGCAACGGAGCAGAGGAGGAGGAAGAGGAGTTCTTCATATGACGGAAAACAAACGTGCCAGGTGGACTCACCATTTCTGGGTGCGCTGGGACCACTGGTGGCTGAATTAACTTCTGCAACAACGTGTCAGTGACGGGTTCGCTGAGGTCGACCCGTACGTGTCTGCGGGCAAATGGGAGGACAGAGAGCGCTGCACTTAGAGAAAGGTTTGGGGTTTGTTTGGGTTTTTTTGATGTGGGAAAATTTGGAGGATTATCGTGCAATGAATAGGAATAAGCCATATGACTTATTTTGCTGGACGCTTACAGAACTCCACCGTGTTTTTGCAAACAGTAATACATTTTGGACTTTTTAATAAATCACATTGTGATATTTTTACATCTAAGAGGGTGGTTATTTGATCTTGCTTGGGCTGAAGACTGAGCCCTTCTCAGTTCTTGCTGGTGTGTGTGAGGGTGGGCTGAGAGGAGTGAGGAAGGGGTCAGGGTAGGGCAGGGCTCTGCGAGGCGATGGGCCGTGGCGTGACGGAGCGCTGTGCTCATATCCCAGTTCAGCTTCTCAGTTCTGCTGCCGATTACAGGCAAGGACAGACCCGATTGCTGTTATTGTGTGAATTAATATTCTTTAGGAGTACCCAGAAGCTTTCTTCTCCCCTATCGCCCTCCTTCAGGCACTGGCAGCTTTGTAAATTCCTTCCTGCAGGCGCTCGGTGACACCGTGAAGTTCTCTCATCTCGCTCGTGCAGCCGTAGTTGTGCCGGCCTCGCTGCTTTACTTGGGATTATCTCAAGACACACTTCAGCGTGGAGAGGAGCCCGGGTGGGCATGGAGCAGGAGCTGCCGGGGCTTTTAGCTGTCGCATCTGGTGGCAGATGGATTCTCGCTTTCCAAAACTGGGAGGTAGGACGCAAGGTGCCTGGGGGTAGGATGAGATGTCCCTTGTTCTGAGCAATCCCTCGGCATCGCTGGGGTTCGGTGCCTTGGCGTGGAGGGAAGAGCAAAAAGTCGCTCTTCTTCCTCCTGCTCTTGTCTTAGTTTTGGCTCACTGCTGCTTCCAAGAGACAGAGGGAGGAGGAGGAGGAGACATCCCAGCCCTTGTGCCACTGGGTCACTTGTGCCCTTGTGTCCCTGGCAGCTGGGATGGTCCCCGGTGGGCGGGGTGATGGGGACACGTGAAGGTCCTGCATCATCTCTCTGCACTCGGGTGCCCGGGGCGGGGAGTTGGAGCTGTGACTCCTTGCCCCATGCCCTTGGTCTCTTCCTTCGGGTGGTGGCAGCGAGCTGGGAGCAAAGGTCTCTGCAGAGCTCCACGCTGCCCTGAGTCACCCTCGGTCCCTGCAGGGCAGGGAAACACCCTGTCACCGCCTCGGCTCTGCCGGGTGCCCGGCTTGCCCACGAGTGAGCCCTGATGGAGTCTCTTCCCAGCCCCAGCTCCACCCCAGCATCACCGCTTCTCCTCCCCCGTCCCGCGGGTGATGCCCGTCGGGTCTCACAGCTGGTGGGCAGGAGAAAGGTCCTTCTGATCTCTGTGGAAGAGGTTCCCTGACCATGTCCCTGTGGTTTTTCTTCATCTTGATTGAATTCAGAGCTACTGGCCTTCGTGGGGGCGACAGCTGACTGCAGAAGCGCCTCGGGCCGATGTTTGCCAGATATTCTTTTTTACATGGGAAAATCGTTCTGCGTCATGAGAAATTTTGCAAGTGTCCGGTTTTGGTTGCAAATCAGAGAGAAACCAGATTCTGAGAGGTTCAGACTTCTCTCGAGCTCGGCTTTGGCCGCCCTGAGGTGCAGCTCTGACAGCCTGCTCGAGCTGCCGAGCCACCTCGCTGTCACACGTGGCACAAGGTGTGGGAACGCTTGAGCTAAGATGCACCACAAGGAGCCGAGCGTTTCTGTTACTGGAGAACAAAACTTTATTTCTTGTAGCTGTTTGGATTCAGCAATTGTCTTTGAGTAGACCCCAGTTTCATTGCTCAACCCTGCTAATAACCACTGCTGTCACAAGCTCGAAGTGTCGACAGGCCAAGCGTCTCCCCAGCTTTTCATTTCTCCTCGCATTGGCACCTGGATGCTCATTGGCATCTCAGCCGCTGTTCTGGGTCGGGTTTGTCCGCAAGAGAATCTGTCGTGGTTTGGGTTCAAGGCTGCTTGGAGGGGGGGGGATGATTTGAGAGGTTTTGTTCTACGTGTTTCTCCTTCGTGTTCCATCTTGCCTGACCCGCTCGCAGAACTGGAGACCCCAGCCTGTCCACCTACTGCCAGCAGCTGGTTTCGCTTCACAGAGGGTTGCTGAGGGTAATGGGAAAGGAGACGTGGTGGGTGTGCAGCAGCCCCTTTTAACATCTACGACATCTTGACTGCTTTTGAAAAGCCAAAGCAGTCACCCGTCGCATGTTCTCAAAGCTCTTTGTCTGCAATCTTCAACTGTAATAATAATAACAACAACCCTGGTGATGCAGAGGATGTGTGGGAGCAGCACAGCCTCCTCGAAAATTTCCTATGGGGCTTTGCCAAGCTCAAAAAAAAAAAAAAAAAAAAAGAAAAAGCCCGACAAAACCCTATTTATTTATTTATATTGTTTTCTGACCGAAAGCCATTTCTCACAGCGGTGGGTTAGCAGTTCCAGCTGCGACACGTCAGAGCTGAGGCTGAGGCAGCGCATCTCCCTGCTACGTCCTTTCGCAAAGCGCGTAGGCGGCGGCACCGTAATTTCCCCAAAAATGTGGGAAGCGAAGCCCCACCTACAATTTTCCCTTCACTCCAGCAAGGGAAGAGCGGTCCCCATCCCCTCCCAGCCCAGCTCCTGCACATCTGCAGCTCACAGAGCTCTGCCTCCCCTCGGAAACCCCACGTTCATCCAGACTGGAAAGCCAGAGATGTTAAACCCCTCGGCTCTGTGGGACCACGGAGGTCCTGGCTGCATAAATGCAATTTAATGCTTTGAAAAACCCAGCACGGGCAAAATTGATGAGATTGTCACAGGCGCGGGCGTGCGGTCACGGCTGAGGAGGTCCCCTCGTCCCCAGCCCCTCTCCCAGGGCTTCCAGCCTCTCCAAGAAAATCACCCCGTGGAGCCTCATTTCTCCTACTTGCTCTTAGCCTAACGGCGTGCGGAGGGTTTGCGTTTGGAAGTTGGATGGGAGTCAATTCGTTAGTTTAAAAATTCACTCGATCGGATGTGGTTGGCTGAGCTGTGTGGTTTTGGTGGTTTTTTTCCTTTCGCCTCACGCTTCGTAGGCATTTTGGTCATGGTGGACATTGCGGGCAGTAGGGCTGAAGCGATCAAACCTCTCCACCGGGTAGGAAAATGGTATTATTCCCGTTTGATTCAGAGGGAAATGGAAATAAAGGGATTTTATACAGCTTGCCCAACTTCACAGGGAGAGTCCATTTAATAAAAAACAGATTTCTCATCCCTTAATCTTACGCATTAACCACAACAGCATCCTTCTTCCTTAATCCTCCTTTCATACACTTCAAAACTTTGCACTACGGGTTTGTTTTTCTTGGGCATAGCCTTGATAAGGGATTTCTCTGAACAAGAGCCAACTCGCTGGGTATTGTTCAGCGGTAATGAGCTGGCTTAGCGTAAATTCGACAGCATGCCAAGGCTTTACACCTGAATTGGCATCCAGGGGCCTGAACCCTCTGTCTCTTCTTTAGGTGTGTGTTGTGTGTGTGGGGGAAATAAATAGATAAATCCCCATTATCGTTTGGAAAGAAGGATGAGAGCAATCGGGAAGGGGATGAATGCAGACGTATGGCATCGGTGCAAACTGCAGTGATCTTAAGTACTCGGGCTGGTTTTCTTCTGCTGTTCCATCACTGCTTGTTTCAATCTTTGTAGTCCTTCTTTGCCAGAGGGATGGTGTCAACTTTAAACAAGGGTGCTGGGAATGGCTCTGTGAAGGCTGGTCGATGGTGGGAAGGGAGTTCTGGCATCCCAGGGTGTCTCAGAGGGATCAGAAATAACTCATGAATGTGTTTTATCTCCATGCTCCTTGTGTGTTTATGCGTGTTAATGGAACTGTTTGTCTTTTTCCTGCTTTTGGGGGAGCAGGGAGTGCTCCTTCCCAGGGTCCTACCTGCCATGGCAGAAGACCGATGCCAATCCCTGGCACAGGTTGCCCAGAGATGCCCCATCCCTGGAAACATCCCGAGTCAGGTTTGATGGGGCTCTGAGCAACCTGATGTAGTTGGAGATGTCCCTGCTCACTGCAGGCCACTAGATGACCTTTCCTGGTCCCTTCCCACCCAAACCATTCTGTGCTCCAGTTGGGAATACTGGGGCTGCCCCCGCTGATGTGCTGCCCTGCAGAGCCCTTCCGCAAAGGTTTCTGTCGCTGATTTTGTTTGTTGTTCCCGAGAGTTTTCCCCTGGGGGCAGGGATTAGGCAGTTTGGGTTTGCTCTTTTCTCGGTTTGGTTTTAATTACGATTTGACCTCCTTGCTGCTGGTTCTCTTCTGTTCGCTTGCCGTATTGCAGTCGTTTTGCTCTGGGCTGTGTTCTGAGAAAAACTGGGACATAGTCAGTGCCTTTGGTAGATGTTATGCCTGGAAGGTGGCCCAGCACTGTAAGAAACGCTCCTGCCTCACTAATAGAAGCCAAGAAATGAAAAGTTACGAGAGTGTTCCAGTTAAAGCATGGGAGTACCTCAGGGTTTTGAAGTGGCTCAGCCTGTGTCATCACGGTACCAAAGCAACGGTGGGGCTGCAGCACTGCTGCTCCCAGGGGATCGCTGGTTTTGTAAATAATCACTCGAATCGGGACTCTCCAGTGACAGCATCAACCCGCACCTTCTGTCTCACTGATGTCCTTTGCCAGTCTGGCTGGCAGACAGACCACCCTTCCCCTGGAGGACTCGGGTGCCAAGGATGTCGCGGCAGGCTTGGCGATTGTCGACACGGCACCGACAGGCTCTACGTGGGGTAGTTCTAGATGTGGTGTTCTGCTCTGCTTTCCGTGTCCGTATTTGTTTAAATCTCTTCCACGTGTGCTTTCCCAGGCCGATAAGATCCCAGCAGCAGAACGTCAGGAAGGACAACTGAATTTAGCCCGTCGTCGCTCAGAAGCCCCCGTGGCCGTTCCTCTCTGAGCAGCAAAGCTGGAATGGGCCAGTTGTGAGGGCAAAGAGCTGAGAGGGAGTGATGGAAAGGTTAAATGAGACATGGTTGTGCCTTTTAAACCCTTGCCTGGGTCACACAGAAGGTCAGATTTTTGTACAAGGTAAGGGGGTACTCTCTCTCAGCCCATGTTCAGAAGGTGCCTCTGAATCAGAGTTACGGGATGTGGGGCAACGGACTCCAAAGCTCTTGGTTTGATCCAAGAGCTGGGAATACCCACCTGGAAGAGCGGGGATCCAGGTGGGTGAAGGCAATGATGAGAGAAACTCTGGTGGAGATGCGTAATTTTCTAACGGGGATTTGCTGCAGGCGATTCATTGCCTAAATCAGCCAGGTCAGTGTGAAGTCTCTCGGCGAGAACCGGCTCTCCTGCCGTATGGTTGTCAAGCCCTTCGTTCAGCAGGGCTCTGCCTCGCTGCTGGTACTGCTGTGTGTCGGGTGAGTATTGACATTTTATTGTCTAGTGCTGAACCGGCACAAGCTTGTTATTTCATCATCCCTACTGAATTATTCTTGGAACGCTGTTGAATAAAATACTAACTTGTCAGCACGACTTCATTTTTTATTGTATTCGTGCAGTCAATCTAACCCACGGGCGACGGTGAACTTCGCACCGCGCTCTGGAAACGCTCCTGTTCTTTGCCTTGTTCTCTTCCTAAACAAAGCAATCTGCGAAGCGTTTATCTAGGGACGTAAAAATAAACCCCTCTGTGAATTGGTGCACATCCCAACTTTATGAGACTTGCATATTAATTTGCTTATTTTCCATCCGAACAAAGGTTCTCAGGAACCCGCAGACGTGGTCAGAATCACCTCGATCCAATTTGCCGCAGAGTTTCGCTGGGCTGCGCAGACATTTTCTGCGCATTTGGCAAAAGGAGGGGTCAAGCCCCTGTTATCTGGGCCCTACCACTTCTGGCAAAAACCTTGGTGTTTTTAAGCCTTTTGGAACACGAATCCTAGAGCTTATTTTGGCTGTTTAACCCGAACGCGGAGATGCAATCTGGAACCATGACCTTCGTTCAGGAAAGGGCACGCTTGCGTATTTCTGCTCTGAATCCCTCAAAGCGTGTGAAGGACCCACAACAAGGCTCTTCAGAGACACAGGTGAGCCCACGCATCTCCTCCTACAAGGTTTTGGGTGGCTTGTGAGATGGTGGGACCTACACCGTGCAGTTAACCAAGTGAACGCTCCGGTTGTACCACCAGACCTCCCCATGGCTGAGGAGCTCCAGCCTCGCGTGGGGATTTCTGCTCTGGAGCAACCCTCCTGTGGGCTGAGCTCGCCTTGAAGACCACGCCGGCCACCGGTGGGGTTGCTGTCTTATGGAGAGCAGGTGGCTTTCAAGGGGGATGTCACCCCATGCCATTTCATTCAGTAACCCTCTCTATGTCTTCAAAGACGACCTGGAGGTCACCTCTTCCTATGTGCTTTGGGAACGTGGGGGACTCCCATCACCCACCTGCCCCGTGGCCATGCCCGAGGGGTCCCCAGAGCAGATGCCACACAGACACAGCACAGATAGAGCCTTCCCCTGAAAGTGTATTTCCCCGAGGAACGTGGGGATGAACGATGCTCTCCACAGCCAGTGTGACGAGGCCGCAGTCGTCTGGGTTGTTAGACCAGACCTCCCTTCCTGTTACTCACCGGGGTGCTGACTAATTCACGCGCTCTTGGCCGATGTTCTTCCAACTTGGCTGCCTCAAAGAAGGCAATAAACAGCCTCGTATACAGCAAACCTTTTAAATTCTCCGTTTCGTAAGCGATCGTGGTCATTTCGGGGCCAGCGCCATAAACGCCCCTCTCGGAACGTCGCTCTCCAGCGCTGACGGCGAGCAGATGTTTGGTCGGACCTGACTAACCTCCGTTTCCCAAGTTCAGGCTTTTTCCTGTGCTCTGGGCCAAACCCACGCTCATGCGTGTGACGGAGGGGCCTCGGCAGGACGTGGGGGCTTGGAGATGTTTTCAAAGCTCCCAAGTTATTCGTATAAATATTGGAGAGTGGCTCTCGCTGCGTATCGAGCGCTGTCCCCTTCTGGGCTTTGAAAATGCATCGTGCGCAGACATCAGTAAAAACCCGGTGTTGAGCGACACTGGAGTGAAACCTGGGGACGGGGAAAGAGGGAATTACAAAGGCTTAGCTCGCACTGCTCCTGTTACGTCTTGAATACATTTCTCTCCCTCTCTTCTCCAGAGAAATCTAGGTGGGCACCATGGAGGCAGCTCTGTTTCAGACATGATTTTATGCACTGAGTTAAGGAAAATTAAGTTTTGGCTCTTTACACTTCTTCCCAAAGCACTTGCTGTTACTGTACTTTTGATTTAGGGGTGATTTCATCCTGCTGTGGCTTTGTTACCTGAAGAAAACCCTTTTTCACCATGAAAGCTGTCTCCAAGGTGAGCTCCATGGGTCTGCGCCTGAAGTCCAGAGAGGCAGCAGGTCTCGTGGTGTTTCCCTCTGGTTTCTGACCAAGAAGAATGCAGCTGGTGGCACGAGGACGATGCCCACCTTTGGCTCCCAGTGACCATGAGTTCTCACATAGGCAAGTGTTGCCTCCCAGTCAGCATCCAGCAGCACGGCACGGCTGGCTTGGGCTCAGAGCTTGCCAGGGAAATTTCTCTTTTAATTCATAGATGTAGGTCATCTGTCAGATTTATTCTGCTCTCACTTTATCCCGTGGTGCTACTGTGACCACTCTGAAGGGACAGAAGGGCTCGGCATGTCCCTCTGACGCTTGTCCATCAGGTAGGTGCTTCTTGGGCACACCCAGTGAAAAAAACAGGGTATTTCAGTGCAAAACTTCGATGCCTGAATTTCTCCTGTAACTCTTCTAATTCACATACTCATCTACAAAAACCTCAAGTATTTTCACTTTATTCTACACTCTCTCCTACCCACCACCACCTCCTCTTTCCCCCCCATCATAACAAAGCTCAGCAGTCAGTGGAAGGCTGGTCTGTAGCCCATCAAGGGCTGCAACTGTCCTACACCCACCCAGGGAGTCCTTAAACTCTTACAAACTGCCCGCACCAAACAGCACCTTAACATCCTTTCTTTTCTACTAACCTCCAATAGAGATGATTTTGGGGATGCTTTTGTTTGAACCACCAACATCGTTTTCCAGAATTGGAACCTTCATGGCTACAGCTCGTTTCCAACTCAGGAGAACCACGTCCAGGAGCTCCAACGGTGAAGTGACGAACAGGACCCTCACCCGCCCCACGTGTCTCTCCACGTAGATGAAGATGAGCACGAGGAAGCTGACTGGTGTCTCCAGGTAAGCCAAGAAAAGGCTTAGCAGGTCAACAACCAGCCTTTTGTTAGAAAACCTTGGGGTGGAGATCTTCTTGGTGGAGAATGAATCATGAATTTGTGGACTACCCGGTGTTCTTTTCCTAAGAAAACAAGCGAGTTGTTGCCGGTGGGGACGAACAGGGATTTTTCTGGAGCAGGACTTGCTCTAAGCCAGTGATGAGAGCATGTCTCATCTCGGGTTGTTGTAAGAAATCCTACATTCAATTCAACTCTCTGAACAGCCTACCCACCCCTCTGCCAGGAGCAGGGAGGAGAGCAAACGCTTTGTACCGCTCCTCACCCAGCATTTCGTGTAACAGTACCAGCACTGACGGCTTGCACCGGCGCGTCCCGAACCCAAACCGAATTTAAAAGGCTGATTGTTGCTCTCCTGGCAAGCTCCTTCGGGCCCTTTGGTCTCTCTGTGCCACCCCGCAGCCGAAGGGCCGGGTGATGCTGCTTCTCGGGTGTTTTTCCTCACAAGAAGGATCTCTGTCTCAGCACTCACTGTAAATATTGGGAAGCGTTGGTGTTTTCCAGCTTGGCAGGCTGGGGCTTGACCGCTGCGCCGTGAGGGGACAGCACGTCCTCCCTTCCACTGTTTAAAATAGGCTGATCTGAACACTAGAGCAGATTAAGGCACTGTGGGTGTTTAAACTTTCAGGATGATTGATCCCCTCTCGCAGAGAGGCAGATGGTACCGTGATGAGTTCCAGATCCTTTCAATTGAGCATCTCCAGGGAAAGCTTCGTGGACCAGGCTGGGGGCAGGGCGCTCTTAATTTGATTACTTTATTTTATTTTATTTTTTAAAAGTGTAGGGTTTCAATTAAATCCCTTTGGCTCATAAACAGGAACTCTAAAACCCAATTGATTCAAGTTTAAAACAAACTGCCTGAGCATCTCTACTGAAAGAGTCTCAGTTCACAGCCCCCCGAGGGTTTTGGGGCTTTTTGGAGAGGGCTGGACTTTGCGCTGTGGTCTCAGGAGCCCGCGTCACCTCCTGGGATGGTGACCTCTGCCGGCTCCACCAGAAGCATCTGCATTCGTGCCCCTGCTTGGATTATCCGATTTACAGGCTTTTGATCCCTGCAGTAGGAGCGGGCTTTCATTCCAGCCGCTGTCCGGGAGCCGCTGGGCCAGTAACCCCGGCACGGGGCTGATGCTCCGTGAGCTGCCGTTGATCTTCACGAGGGAAAAGCAACAAGCAAAGCTCAGCAGCTTCCCAAACGCGTCGCACCTCTCCGCTAGCTCTGTTATCCCTCCCGCTCCCCACCGCTTGGCTCCAGCTCACAAACCATTAACCGCACAGGGTTTAAGGAGCCAGATAAGTTTTTTGAGGGCAGTTTCTGGGCTTTGGGGTGATGCAGAGGTTCTCCGTGAGCCTGTTGGCAGCAGTGCTCGGGTAAAATCCTGCGCTGGGTCATTTTTCCTTCCACATCCCAGCTCTGCGCCCGTCCAGGCCGTCTGCCTTGCCTTCTGCAATTAGTTAAAGGTTATTGCAGGTTTAAAATGTTGCCTGCTTTGGCAGTATGGGCAGTCCCTTAAGGCAAAGATGCCTGTTTATTCTTTTAACAGCACAACATGGAAAAGTCCCTGTAGAAACAAGTATTTTAGTGAAGTGGGATTTTTGTCTAAAAAGAGGTCTTGGCTAACCCCAAACTTAAATGTTCCTGGACTTTTGGGAACAGCTCCCCTGCAGCTCAGTCAGTTTAATACCGAATACCCAGCCACCAGTCTCCAAAAGCAGGAAATCCCATTGTGGGACAGGCTCGCGTTCGAACTAAAATAAGCGAATGCCCCGAAATCTATTTTGGGCTTATCTTCAGGGGAGCTGGAATATTGAGTTCAGCATGAAAATCCCTCCATCCCTCAGGGTGAAGCCAGGGATGGCTGGGAAGCAAGAGCCTCTTTGTTGGGCTTCAGGGATTTGAATGCTTGTGCATCTTTATACCATAGAATTGGAAAAAAACCTTTAAGGTCGCTGAGTCCAGCTGTTCACCCAGCCCTGAGTCAAGCCCAAAACCACGTCCCTGAGCACCACGTCTGTGTGTCTGTTAAATCCCTCCAGGGATGGGGACTCCACCACTTCCCTGGGCAGCCTGTGCCAGGGCTGGACAACCCTTTGGTGGAGAAGCACACGGGCTGTTTGCAATTCTTCCCTCCAGCACCCGTTTCCGAAGCTTTTCCCGAGCTTCCCTTGGGGCTATGCGGAGGAGGACCAGCCCAGCCTTACCATGTGCCTTCGTTTCACACGAGTTAATGTGAAGATGCTCAATGACAGGAGAATTCAGTGCTCCTGGGTGGGTACAGGTGGTCGTCCTGTTGCTGCTCGGAGGCAGGACGGCACCTTGCCGGGCTCTGAAGCGTTTACTCCTTTCCCACTACTCTAAGCCAGATGATTCTGGATTGTTGCGATAACGTGGAGTAACTCCTGAGGTGTTTTTCACTCTCCAGCTCACTCTAGAAGTCGTTGATGCCTCGTTGTGCTCCTCTCCCACCGCTGAGCAGCAGGGAGACCACAGGCGAGATGGAAACGCCAGCCTGCGCCCTGCCTGCCGTATCCACTGAAGGTTTTTTGTCTCAGTGATCTGGCACACGATGAACTGGAATGATTTCTGCTTTCACTCCTGACCCCCCTCCTCACACACGCATAATGCAGCAAGAATAACGAGCCAGCTGACGGGCTCTGATGAAGTGCCCCATCGCCCCTGCGGCTCCCTGCGCATCCCGGGGCGAGCGGCGGCTTTGGATGTCTTGGCTTTTTACTGAGAGCACCGCAACTTCTGAGTGGATTTATTTCCCTTTCCTCCTCGCATTTGATGTGAACTTTATGCTAATGCGTTGCAGCTCTCTTGATGTTCCCGTCAATATTCCAACCTGCGCATCTTTGCCGGCGAGGAGCAAATCAATTACGTTCCTAAAACTTCACGGGAGCGATGGTTTCAAAGGAATTGCTTGTAAACACATTACTCAAGGAAGAGTATTAGCAGAATATTCATGATATATGTTTATCTTCCAGAAGCAAAAAGATCAGGCTTAAATATCTCTGTGTGTGCTATCTGCCATACTTTCCCTTTGGGGGCTCTGTAACGACTAGACGAGATTCTAATATTAGATAAAATCCATCTTTTTGCAGAAAGAGATATAGATGAGAGACCTGCCTCAATCCTGAAAGGTGCTGCGGTTCGGTTTTGGTTTTTCCGTGCTTGGTTACACACCAGCTGTGGCAACGATCTTTTTGGAGGATGAGGTTTTAATAGCAGTGTATATTAGACCAATGTTTCCCTACAAGCGTGGAGTGGAATTTACACTTAAATTATCATTTGATTGAAAGTGGGTTATGTGAACTCGCAGCAACGCTCTTTCAGTGAGGGAAATTTCTCATCTGAGGGAAAGCGGGGAGGGACCCTCCTGGAGCAATCAAGGTCGTGGTGTTGTCATAAAACCTCCCACCGCTTTGAGAAGACCTTGGGACAGTATTTATTCAAAATATGAAGTCACAGTGCACCTTCCTTGGCAGGCTGCAAAAATCCCTTGAGGCTTCTTTTTGGTAAAGGCGAGTGGGAATATTGTGGGGTTTAAAGACTTTTTTTAGAGACTTTATAGCAACGGCACCCGTTGGCATTCTAGAGGCGCTGGGGGTGAGCACCCCTGCACGTTGTTGTTCGGAGCTCGCCGGCTCGTGTCGGGGACGTGACTTGTTGCAAACAGAGACACTTCTTCTCTGGCAAGCGGTTGGTGGGTTACGTCCTTCGGGAATTACGGTCGTGCTGCGGGCCTTGTAATAAATCAGCGTTGCTACGAATATTGCTTTATTAAGTTTGATGGGAGAACTAAACCAAATGGTTTTGGGGTAGTCGTGTCAGCCTGAAGCTGCTTTTCCATGTTAATACCCCATAAATAAAAAACCCGACAACATATTCTTTGTTTCAGAACCATGCACAGGCTCTTGCACAACATCCTGGCTTACCGCACACGAGCTATATTTTATTTTTTTCAGGACTTCTTGACTCGCCGTGGTTGGAACCCGGCGTGAGCAGAACACAGCCCCTGTGGGTTCGGGGTCCCTCGGGTTGGCTGGCAAGAGCCACATTCATCCCCTCCCTGCCGTGGCTGCTCGCGCGCCGTGCCGACCCCTCGATCCACTCTGCCGGCTCCAGGGGTGCCAGGGCTCAAGAGGACCAATGTGATGCTGCCAGCGTTTAGATGCACAAGAAACCTCCCGTCTTCAGTGAGTCCTGAGTAGCAGCAGCAGTCAGCGGTCCTGAACCTCCTCACTGTGATGCTTTGGGGCCGGTGATTTCCAGATTTATGTGTGGAGCATCCCCAGAATTAAATCCCGTGTGAGTGGAGCTGCTTTTGCAGGCAGCAGGCTCCCTGCAGAGCAGTCTGTCTGTGGAGGGCTCCTGAAGCCTGCTATTCGAATTATTGCCCTGCTCAGCATAAAAGTGATGTAGCCATTGGATCTGGGATCTTGCTCAGGCTGTGACTTTGGGTGCCACTGGCCTTTTTAGCTCTTACCTTTAGCTGAAAACACTGACAGCAGAGCTCGGCTCCGACTTGGTGAGGGATTAAAATGAAACTCTATCAAGTTTCCCTTTCCAGTTCTTGCCTTTCGACAGGGCATGCACAAATAAGCATTTAGCATGCGGAGATTTGTGTGCCTTTTGAAGGATTTTCTTTGCTACCGAGCCCGGCTGGAAGTAGGTCAGCTGAGAAATGAGTAAATTAGACTTACAGAAATGCATTAGGAGCTGTGGCGTGCGTAAATCCAACCGCCGGTCAGCAGAGGTCCGAACAAATTCGGAATTAGACTTTCAAGTAGAGAAGTTTCGGAGGTTACGGTGGGCGAAGCAGCCTCTGCCCCGGGTTCTTTGCCCACCCTGAGGCTGCTGGCTCAGCTCCGTGCCCCACCTCTGTGCTTTTGTCTTTTTAAGGCGAGAAGATGGAAGCCTTCAAAATCATTCCGGCCTGAAAGGCTGAGTTATCACACTTGAAACTTCACTCTTTTTTTAATCATAGTGGGGGTGGGAAGGGGCTCAGCGGAAATACAGTTTCCACAATGAAAAGATATGTCTTTTTTTCTTTTTAGAAGAAAAAACACCCCACAACACCCTGAAACTCCAACTTTTAAGATGCACCGAATCACCCCCGTGGCTTTTAATCCTTTTTTACGGAGAGAGGTGAATGAATGGGGATATTCTTGGGCTTGCAGGAGGCTTTGCCACAGGAATCCCTCGCGGGGCTGGAGCTCTTTGGCAGCGCACGGAGAGTCTTCGGCCCGTGTGAGCGTCCGTGGCAGGCGGCTGTGCCTGGGGCAGCTTTCGGAATCCCTGCCGCGACGCGATCCCAAACCGATGCTTTCTGTGCCCCCGCGTCCTGCTGTGGCAGGACCCGCCTGTCCGACGGAACGGGAATGTTCTGGGCAAGCTGGAGGTAACGGCAAGCGAAAAAGCTGAGTGCAAGGCTGTGGTCTTCTGGTTTGATTTTGGTTTAAACTTTTAAAATTGTGACTTTCCTCCCTTCTCTGTGGTCAGCTCCGCCGGCTGCCACAGCCCCCGGGGTTGGCTGGAAGCGCTTGGAGGTTGTTTTGAGGAGGAAGGCACCAGTGATGCTCGGTGAGGAGGGTGATGCTCAGCTCATGGGAGCACCTTTCTTTTTGTCCTGTGTGCAAGTTTTTATTATTATTATTATTATTAT
The DNA here is from genome assembly GCA_020746105.1 of Trogon surrucura. Taxonomy (NCBI): domain Eukaryota; kingdom Metazoa; phylum Chordata; class Aves; order Trogoniformes; family Trogonidae; genus Trogon; species Trogon surrucura. Next base: position 26,052,754 of record CM036625.1, on the reverse strand, counting down.
TATTATTATTATTATTATACCCTTTGTGACTTAGGTTATACGTAATTAGAAACCAGAGCCAAGCAAAACCAGGATGATAAATACATTACCACAAGCAGAGCGTATAGAACATTTAGCTTCCTGTTCTTTTAGTTAGCCAAGGTTTTTCGGCAGAGCAATGCATCCTCTTCAGTTACTTGGTGTTAACTCTATTAGCAAAGGATGAAGTAACGATCATTAATGATGGGCAAATTACTGTCCAAGCCTGTAAATCCCGCACATTTTTGTTACCTATTAAAATTTACCTGTTGAATATTCTTCCACAGGGGAAGATGTCGCTGCATCTTGGTTTATGTGAAGTCAGAAAATGCGTAAGTGGAGGGGGGAAAAAAGTTGGTGTAAAAAATTCCCTGAGTTGTGCTTTTCCACGTGGCTCGGTGAGCTGCCGGTGCGGAGCGGGGCGGTCCCCAAAGTCCCCGAGCTCTGGTCGGCTTCGGACCAGAGCAGATGCCAGGGATGGGGCTGGGGGGAGATGTTTGCGTGTGCTCCGTGGCTCTCAGTGCTGAAAAATGCAAAATGACCTGGAAAAACTGCCGGTTGTCGGTACTTAACTCTTCAGGGATCGTGTAACAAGCAGCTAATAACTGCCCAAACTTGGTTAAAAGTGCATTTGTTCCCTATTTTAGTGCTTGCTGAAGAGAGGCGTTAAATCTGCCTTCCCAGCCTTGCCTAGAAAATCTTTGTAGCTTTCTTGTCTGTGTGAGAGATGTTGCTATTCGCTTTATTTCAGATATAATAGCCTAGAATTTATTGATTTACCATCTGACCCTGAGACTTTATGCGTTAACTTGCTGAATCCACGCGTCGTGTAGGAGCATCATTCGCCGCGAGGATTCACCGCCACTGGCGGTATCTCCCGTTCGCAACGCGAAGGTGGTCCCCGGGCTCCCGTCACTGGGGAAGGGTGACAGAAAAGCTGAAAAGTGACCCGAACGTCTCCGCTGCTCACCAGCTGGGTGAGTGAGGGGGCCTGGAGCACAGAGGTTATGTCAGAGCTCCGACGCTCAGGAGAGCTCCACGGCCCCAGCTGCAGCAGGGATGTTGGTACCTAATTCTAATGCACAAGCACGTGCGTGATAATGAGCGTTCTGAATTCCGGCACGCGGACGGGCTGTACATGCCACTAACATCTCGGCCCTCGTCTGGCGTGTGAAAACAGCACAAACTCCTCCATGAACTTCAGCTGATCTTCGGTCCTTCCTCTGGCAATCGAGTCTATTGTTTAATTTTTTTGGACAGCACGCGCATCACTGACGGTCACTTCTTAAATACAGCTCAATCCATCCTGGCAGGTTTCACCTCTAATTTCACAACGTGATTTTCTGTGTCAGATGACTGTATATATATTTATTTATTTTTTTTTTTTTCCTCAACTGTTTTAACAACAACATCCAGCAGGGTTCAGTTTTATTCCCTTAACAATTCTGTATGTTGTGCATTCAAACTAACTGATGCTGTTGTCTGGAGGTCCAGGCAGTGCCAGTTCTGGGAACTCTTTTGGTGCTCATCGAGGCACAGATTTTACTGTTGGTTGGGGTAATTTTGAAATATCTATTATTATTGTTATTATTATGGTTCTTAATATTATTATTGTTAATAATATTGTTGTTATTATTAATAATAATATTATTATTGTTATTATTATTATATTTAATGTGTTTTACTTTCCTCCCTGTGCATGCTCTCCCTTTGTAAGCTTGAAAAGCAAAAATGGTCAGGAACTGCTGGAACTGCCAGATGAGAAGAAAACCGTCAGTGATTGAGTCGAACGGGAATAACAGAGGGTTGTTGATAGGAGGTCAAGGCTGCGGTACGTCACGTCTAACTAGCCTGTTTACCTTCTATAGTTCTTTCAGAGGGCTTCTGCACTCATTTTTCTTTTTTTTTTTTTTCTTTTGAAAACGGAAAATCTGGGGGTAGTTCTTTCCTCTCTGCTTGTAATCTCTGGGTTTAGTTAAACCCACAAAAATGCTGAGAGAAATTGCTTAATCCCGCCAAAGTCTGTCATCATCTTTCAGCTCGATATAAATTTTTGTTTGATTTTTGAGGAAACTGCTGCTTAAAGTAGTTTTTTTTTTTAGGCCATGACGGAAGATGGTGTCCGCATGTGCTATGGAAAGTTTTTTTTAATAAGTACAACGAACATATTGCAAACCCCATGTTCTCCACATTTAGTTTTTAGAGGCCCCGGCTTCCTGGAGCAGTTATCGCTAAGAACCCTTTATTTTTGGCCAAAATGTCCATGACTCAGCATCCGCCACTGATCTCTGGAAGTCATCATCGTACCTGCTGAACCTTCAAGTTTTTTTTTTCTCCCTCAGCTTACAAGTTTCCTAAACTGCTGTTGTATAAGCAGCGTTTTAATTAGAATTCTCTTACAAGTCGGTGAATTTATGGAAAGGGCCATCTGCTGTCTGAGGGAGCACCGTGTCCCCTTCCCTTTGCCTTCCATCCTTCCAGGAGACCTGCTCGTGACCCAGGCTTAAGGTCTGGCAAGTAAGACTTGGTGGCACAAATATAGAGAGACCCCCTGGAGGCAGGCTGAGCCCAAATATTTTGCAAGGAACAGCACTGAGTCAGATTATTTTGCCTTAGGGGGAATCGTACACCTGGGTCCCACCAGATAAACCAGTCTTGATCCAGTGGGCAAACAAGAGGCTCCCGGTATCGCCCCATCCGTGCCCCACCTGGAGGTTTGAATAAAAACGAAGTGCTGAGTTACAAATACCCTTCAGCACGGCAAATGAGCTGGCTCCTGTATGGAGGGTTAACATAAAGCTGAAGCCTCATGGATTTCTCTTGAAAATTTCATAAGAACACCAGTTGGAGCCAGTTCTTCAAACCATCTTCACGTAGAGCGTCTTATAGAAATTATGGGATAGACGAGGAACACGTGTCCCTCTTGCCTGTTTCCTTCTGCCCTGCTTCAGCCCTGTTCTCTCGCAAAGCCTGCCTTCCGCACCTTGGTGGAAGGGCTCCTTCTCAAATCTGCATCGCTTCCACCCCAGTTAAGTGTGCAGGAAATACGGCTCAACACAGCCTAAAATAAATGAGCGTAAGAAAAGACTCATCTGGATCACTTCGGGTTGGTTTTTTTTTTATTTTTATTTTTTAAATTAACCGAATTAAAGTAGTCCCAATGTGTACAAAACGCATCCAGGATTAAACGTGACCCTTGGGAAACACCCACCATGAGGCTGATGGTGGTGATGGTAAAAGCCTGGCAGAAGCCAACACCAGCTTTTGGTTGGGGCTCACCCAGAGCCGTGCTCGAGAGAGGGAGGATAAACCTCAAGGCTTTGGGCTCCGAGGAGGTCTTTATCGGGGAGGAAACGAAGGGAAAAATAAAGCTCAGGCTTGCAGAGCAGATGAAAAATCCCTGCCGCGGGCCAAGAGCCAGGGTTAGCTGTACCTGCACGCTGAATGGGAGGAAGGAGGGGTCATTTCCTCAGGCCTCCTTTTGTGCCTGCTAAATAATTAGTGCCCTTTGCATCTCTACGGCTGGTTTGAGCTTGAGCACCTGGAAAGCTCCAGGTTGCACGTAGGCCAAAGAAAACATGGGTTTGCTATTAAAAGCACTCTCGTTTTATCTCGGCAGCCCATGCATTTCTTGCAGACCCTGCTAACGTTTGCAAAAGTTAATTTCTCTCCTTTTTTTTTTCCTTTTTCCTCTGCTCTCCTCACTCACGCCTGCTTAGTCAGCCAAAGGGAACAGAAAGCTGCTGGAGAACACCTGACCTCACGGGAGAGAAATGTCCCATCCCGGGTACAGAAGGTTAAAAAAATATTAAAATAAATCTCATTTAGCTTATTGTAGCTAAGCAGCAAACCTGTACGATTTGGGCTGGTTTTTCTAATGTGATTCACGGAGATGTTCCTACAGTTACTCCTGCAACGTCAAACCTTTTCATGGAGAATGCTGATTTAACCTGGGTTTAACCCTTTCTCAGCCTTTTTTATTTTTTTTTAAAAAATAATCCTTAGAGGTTGGTCTGGGGAAGAAGTGTTGCAGATACACTTCTCTGTGACACATTAACAGGCACCACCAGCGGTGGGAGTTCAGCCCTGCGCCGCAGCGATAACTGATGGGCTGTAACGTTTATAAACGCCGCTTGGAGATTTAAATTTACGAGACGCGCAAAGGAAATAGATCTTTTCCCAACACACTGTGACCAAGTAGGGTCCCAACAAAGAGAAGTCAAGAAAACAAATTTTATGCCTGGGCATTAACGCTCTCCCAGCTGTTGGGCACCATCTGCCAGGGCTGTGCAGCCATAAAGCACGCCGTGTTTATAACACCTATAAACTTGCTTTTGCCAGGCCTTCCCACCTCCCGGCTCCCCCGACTGTTGGCGCTCTCGGGAAGGATTTTTGAAGGTGAGGAGGTTTTTATCTTCTATTTTGGACACTGGCAGCGAGGCTGCTGACTTTTCTTGTTGTTTTGAAGGGAGCCACAGGGGCGTGACGCGTCTTCGTGTGCAGGCGCTCGAGGTCTCCATCCCAACCTTGTTGCTGTGTGCTTGTTACATCAACAGGATATTTGTATTCCCCAGGATTCAAGCTTTTACTAGGAAAAAAGGAAAAAAAAAGTATTTACTGAACTCTTGAGAAGTCTTATCTAGTTTTGTTTTCATTCTGAATCCCAGGGCTTCCGCAGAAAGAGGAGACTGATGAGAGGCTTGAGCGCTCCGTTGTCTGCGTTATTTCCATTGGATTGGGAGCAGACTGAAAGCTGGACGTTCCCATGGTCCAAGAAATAAAAGGTACAACTAGCACTGGGTTATTTTTTTTCCCCCTCCTGAGTTATGCTGACAACAGCCACAAAATTAAGACTGAAAGTTTATTTACTATACAAAGGCCATATTTTCCCTTCTTATCCCAGCTTTTCTTGGCTTGCCTTGCTTGGCAGCATCCCCTTAACCACTAACACCCAGAGGCGTGGTGTTAAACTGGGATGAAAAATGAACACGCAGGAGAATATTGGAGATTCGAGTGGGCAGGGTTCTGAGAAAACCAGCGGAAAACATGTTTACTCCGAGCATCTGTAGCACCTAATTGAAGCAGTGATATTTGCTGTAAGAACATAGGGAGTGCTTTTCTGTTTTCCCTCTGGCTTTGAACTTCGCTTTGAATCGACGTGGCGTGGAATTATTTTCTCGCAGCTGCGACGGAAACTTTCTGCCAATAGACAAGGATGTGTTAATGGGGGAGAAAAAGCTCACATTCCGCCTGGCCTCGTTGTTTTCTGGGGTCCTCATTAGGAACCGTTGCTTCCTCCTAATTTATTGAATCCTGGTACACAGCAAACACTATTATTTTTGACCTGCTAATCCCGCTATAAATTCAAACGGCTCGAAAAGGGTGGCACATCGTGATCAAAAGGGAGCTGACCTACAGCTGCGTGTGAAACCATCACCAACACCAAACGCGACGGAGAGCGAAACGCCCGCTTCTGCGCCCGGAAAGGAGGATTTAGTGGGGTCGCCCAGTGAATTCCTGTGCATCTCGTTCCGAAGAATGCAGAAGAACCCCCATCATCACCTTTAGGCCACCTGCAAGTCAGTCGCTTGTCGTGGGAGAAAGTCCTTCGCGGGAGAGGCCGCCTACCACCGAGCCTACCGGAGTTTTAATTACAAGCTGGCCACCAGTGCTTTATTTTATTTTATTTTATTTTTTTAGCTCATTATGGTCCATTATCGATCTCGTGGTTCTCCAGTGCCTTCCAAAATCCATCAATAAAAAGCACTGCGTGTGTCCGACGGGAACACGGGGCAGGGATTGGCGTTTCCTTTCCTGCATCCCCATCGTCCCCTTTTTTTGAGGCAGTGACGTCCTGTTGTAATAACCACCAATTATCCATCCAAATCTCTTTTTTGACCGCGTTAATCTGTATTTGCACAGGTCACCTCTCTTTCCAGGGACACGTCACAGCTCTGTAGATACCCAAACGCTGACAGGGATTGTTGAAAACCGTCTGGAAAATGTGTTTTTACCATCAGCTTTCACTTCGCTGGGTTGCAAAGGAAGTCCAAAACCTTAGGTGCTAAAATATTTGTGTAAAGAAGGAAAACGTTATTGTTCCTTGCAATTTACTATCAGGGAAATGTAGTAATATTCCTCTTTCTCACCTCCGTGTTGGTGTTTAAGCCCCATCCTCACCCACGAGCTGAGACCTGCAGCCTGGAGCTGGGATTGCACCTGGGATTGTTAATGCAGAATAATAACCTGATGCTAATGAGCTCTGTGTGTTGAGTCAGGGTCAGACCCAGATGAAACTACTGCTGGTCTGCTAGTGCTTTTTTTTTCCCAAGTGCCCATGCTATCGGTTTGAGCAAGCCTTAATTTGGGTTCAGGTTTTCTGCTGAAATATCCACCAAAGCTGAAGAAAGACAAAGCCAGGAGAGTGAAGCAGATGAATGCGCTTAAACTGAATGGGAGATTTAAAAAAAAAAAGAGAGAGACCCAGGTTTCTCTTTAATTTGCAGTTTAAAAAGAAACCACAGCCATGCTGAGGATGTGCAAGCACAGCCTGGGGAGCCGTGGGTCAGGGTTCCAGCTCCGCGTGGGGATCTCATCCTGCAAATCGGGGGGATCTGGCGCTGCTCCAGGAGCCCGGAGGAGAATCCTCCTGAACCGGCGTAACGAAACCAGGTAGGCTTCTGCACAAACCCACAGCAGCTCTGCTGCAGGCTGACGAGCAGGGCACATAATAAGCCATCGTCGAGCTGAAATTGCTAAATAATTACCGAACCGCGCGGTTTTGTGTTCCAAGCAGGACCCGAAGCATTCGCCAGCAGTGACCAACTCGCCTTCCAGGTGCTTGGAGGAAAGAATGGAGCTGTCAGGCTGATAGCTGTTAACACAATAGACAGTTATTTTTGGTTTAAAAAAGAAGTTCACCCTGGTCCACGTTCATTTCGTTTGCAATCCGAGCACGTGACTTTTGCAGAACATGAAGTTATTCTGTGTCTGAGCCTGTTTGCGTTTTAAGCCGGTCTTCCAAGCAAAACACGTGGAAAGAGAACATTTAAACAGGAAGGGTTCGATTTATTTTTCTTTTCTCTCATAAATTTCTGTAGGTCCTGTCGCTGCTAATTGCTGGAGATCTCAGCGCAAGAGCTTTTCCTTCCAGCAAACCAGCTTCTCCTGTTTCCTGCCCTTCAGCTAATCAGTTATAATCTCCTGCTCAGTTTGTTTATTTAACTTTTAAAAAGCTAATTGAGTGTTTGCGACGCGAGTCAGCCTGAGACGGAGGGTGGGCTCAGGCTCAAAGGATACAGCCAGAGGAGAAATCCTCCTGCCTTAGAGGAGGTTCTGAAAGGATGCTCTAAGGTAGCTTAGTTGTGCTCATGCCTGCGTATTACTGCTACAAAATACATTTATTTTTTGCTTATTTTTGCCAAGTGTGTGTGCTCCTGGGGCTGTGTTTCAGCATCAGAGGAACAGGATGTAATAATGCAAAGGCTCTTGAGAAGGTCCCATTCGAATTCCCGGTGTGACAAAACTGCTGTTTAACCTCAAGCCATCAGGTATGAGGCACTCGCTGTTTCTAAAGTGATTTGAGATGATTCTATAAAAATGCGTAGCAGAGCTGCTGCATTACCTCCCGGAGTTCAGGAGGTTTGGAGGAACTGGTTCATCACTTATTATCAAAAAAATGCTTCCTTAAAGCCGTGGCTGATGCATCTTCCTTTGCAGCAGGATCTTTTATTTTTATGCTTACAATATCGCAGCTTATTTCCGTGGCAACAACCATAATGTGATAATTCGCATCCGTAATCACCCCACTGTTATTAGAAAAGGTAAACCTGTGATGATCATTCTGGAAAAAAACGAGCTGGGTCCAGCTGAAATAGCAAACTATAAATGAAAAAATTAAAAATTGAGTTTCTCTGGTATTACATCACGAGACGCTGAGCTGAACATATAATTTTTTTTTCTCCTCTCACTGCAGAAAAGTTGCCTGGGCACCAACCTGGAGAGCCAAGACCGCGGGTGAGCGACCGCACGAGCACCCTCGTTTGTCTTTCACTTCAAGCTCCGCCAGTGCTCTCCTCTGCTTTCCCTCCCTCGAGGGCTCCAGTTACTCACGTGCTGTTCTCCTTCGTTCTAGCAAGCGAGGCACAAACTGTTTCTATGTTCCGGGTCGGTTTGTGAAGTGCCTCTCCCCTGTTCACGTGCGGGAGAGGAGTTGGCTCCAGCCCGAGCCACGGGAGAGCGGCCGCATCCCGGTCAGCGGGACCGCTGTGCCTCACCACCAGGTCTTTTAGAACCTGCCAAAAGCTCCCTTATTTTCTTGTGCGTGCTCACAGGCTCGTGTTTAATTAAATAAGGCTGTAGGACTCCGTGCTTGTCTGCTCTTCAACACCATGCCTTCATGCGAGTGAGTCGATGAGTCGATTCAACCCGTTTTAGCTGAATACCCATCAGAGATCAGGCTACCGGCAATATGAAATGAGCTAAGGAAAGCAGCGTGTATACGCTTTCCCAAAAATATTGTATCTCCTCTATAAACAGAAGGAAGAAAGCTGGCACAGGGAGAACGCAGCAGGCTAGCGGTTTGGCTGCTGTAGAAATTGTTCTTCAGATGCTGCAATTTTCCACAAATTCCTGGCTGTGCCCCCAGGCTGAGACGTGGACGGGAAAGGTAAGAGCGGCGCGAGCCGCCCCACGCGGTCACAAGCGCTCCGTCCCGGCTTGGAGCTGCCGGGCGAGTGGGTTTCACTTTTCTGGGGGCTGGAAGTTAGAATTACGAACCGAACCTCCTCACCTGATCCTTTGCCTTGTTACCTTTCCACAGGCCCAGAAGAACGGGTTAATTAATGCACGCTTTTAATTAGAATGCAGTTGTGAAGAACTGGCTATTGGAAACTACTTGCGGTCAAATTTTAATTAAAGTTTTTCCAGACTTGTTTTCTTTTTTGAAAATGGGGAGATTTTAGGGAGAAAAAAAAAAAAATTCTGTTAGGGGTCCGAAGTAGAAAGACAATTTTATATCTTTTTTTATTTTTAATCTTCCTGCTTGATTTTTTTGAAATAATGTAAAATTGATGTTTGAACGATCTGACCAGGCTTGGAAATGTGGATAGGTAGTAAATCCTGTTTTTAGAATATGTTTCAATATGTTTTAAGAGTTTTAAGCTTACGATCTTGAAAGACTGTTGGGTGGGTGAGATGGTTTAGGGGTGAGCTTGTAGTGTAGGGTTAATGGTTGGACTTGATGATCCCAAGGGTCTTTTCCAACCTGAACTATTCTATGATTCTATTAGGACAGGCCAGATTTGATTTTTGCTCTCTCTGATATTTCCTGTTTTTCCTGCTGCCTGATGTTGCAGGGTTTTAACAGCTATTGGAGTCACCATGTGGCATGTGCCTCTTGTTCTTGGGCACGTTTGCTTCGCGTTCAGGATATTATCAATATTGATTTTTCAAGACGGTTCTTGGGCCATTTCTAGAGAGACGTGCAAATCAAGCCACTTTCCATTTAATATTAACCGAAACTCCCTGGGACATTATCGTCTGCGTGGCAACCAGCTGCCCATCTGCGACCGACATCGATATTACGCAGCGAAAGAGCCTGCTTTTTGCACGATAAATACGCGTTGTGAAAAATCCTTATCAGAGCTGAGCGTGGGGAAAGAGCCATCCTCTCCCCAGCAGCCGGCCGCGTTTTATTTCAGCCCTGAATAATGGGCAGCAGTGATTCACCCCACAGCTGGCCCCATCCTAGTAGTCCACTCCTTATTCTCCGAGATGAATAGGAGTGATATTTTTATGGGAGGGTGTTGTTGGTCGGTCTTTTCTAGGTCGGTTTAAGCCAACCCATGTAACCTTTCCTGGCTGACTCCCAGCATCACGCAAACTGGCCGCCCCATGAGTCAGCTCGAACGCAGGCACGATGCTTTGGAATGGACACGCCGGACCGGCCCAAGTCGGGAACTGGGGACCAACCCCTTCCAAAGCCGAGCTCAGGAGCGCTGAGCTCTGCTCTTTAAGTGAAAAAGAAAAGGGCCAAGTGTCCAAGGAAGAAGCCACAGAGAGGATCTTCGCACCTTCTGATGGTCTTCTGCCTCGGGTGGACGTCAGCATTGACAAACACCGCTTGGGGTTGTGCTTTCCCGCACGTTAACGGTGCCCTTTTGCTTTCGAGAAATCAACACGGTGTTAATTTCGCCATCTTAATTATTTTTTTTCCCGTTTTTTCTACATATGTGGCTGCTTTAAAGCAGTGTTTTCCATTAAGCAGCCCTATGCAGCACCATGAAAATAAACACTCCCGTAACAACATGCTTAAGGTTAAAGTATTAAACCCGCTCAAAGTATACAGTTCATAAATTAAAAGTGCTTGTGCTCATACTTTAGTATTGATTGCTGAGTTTATAAAACTAGAAGAACTTGCCCTTAGGGAACAAAAACCATAGTTCCTTCAGCTTTTCTTTGTCAGGAAGCCAAAAAGACAACATTACATGGAAATGTCACCATTTGTTCATGTCAAACGTAGTTTATTCAATTAGATATTTTAGAACTCTGCCGAGTTATACGAAGGAGGTTAATATTTTTTATTGTTTTTCTTCATGCTGTGCCTCTAGTACACACCAAGATAACTGAGCCTAGTAAAATAGACGCTGTAATTTGGTAATGTGTTTATTGGATTCCAGTAAAAGACTACGAGAAATTATTCAGGATTTTTGCTTCTCCAACTAAAATTTTCTTTTCTTCCTTTTTTTTTTTTTTTTTGTGTCTTTCCCCACAATCTTGCAAGCTTTTTCTTTTCAGAAAATCCTGTGAAGAAGAAATGGCTAGAAAGGGTCACATTTTTTTTCCCCAAGAGTCAGGAAAGAAAGACTTTCTGGAGAAGATGGTCTTTAGTTACTCATGTTTTCCAAACTGTAATTGTCTATGGTTCTGAAACACGTCCAACAGCTTGCAGAATGATAAATGCGAGAGGAGCCTAAATTTACAGTAAGTTGCCTTTTGAAAATTTTCTCATGGAGGGTTCAGATCGGTTATGGCTTTACGGGTGTGGTTTTAAGGTTGTTTAAACTAGCAAAAAAAAAAAAAAAAGTTGGTTTTTCTCATGGAGTTTTCTGCCAGATTGGGGTCTGGAGCTCCAGTCAGCTCCAGGGGTCAGATAAATGCCACCGGCAAAGCAAGGAAGAGAGGTGGGAACAGGCAGCCAGTGCAGAAACCTTCCCTCCAGCCCGGGGGCCGCGCGGAGCCGTGCTGGGGATGACGGGTGTTGTTGCGCGCAGCTCGTGGAGCGGCCTCTGGGAAGGACGCGGTGACTAAGAGGGGCCTGGAAGCTCAACCCAGTGTTAACTATGGGTTCATGAGACGCTTAATCCAGTTTAAGTGCAAGCTGCTTCTCACAGAGGTGGCCTCGCCGCATCCCACGTTCCTGCCCTCTCCCTTCTGTCGCCTCTGGGTGTCCCGGAGCTGACGTGGAGCGTGTTGTTCATCCGGCGCAAAGGAGACAGTGGTGATTGGTTTGCGTCGGGCTGTAACTGCACACATGACAAGCTCAGCTCCGTGCAGAAATGCTGCTCTGGTAGCCTTCAGATAAAGAGAACTGGACTACAGGGAACCCGATCTAAGGAATGCTGGGGGCTGAACTGGTTTCAGCAGCTGAGGAGACTGAAGACTAGAGAACCACTGGGAAGTCCTCTCAGCTGCCTCACGTGGGAACCACACAAAACCTGGTGTGAGAGCGAGCTCCGGTGAGCAGGGCTGCAGACGGAGGAGCCTTCTTTCGGAAGCGTCACCGGGACGAAAGCAGCCAGCCAAAGGTGGTGTGATGGGGCTTGCAGATAGGTTTGTAAAGGTCAACAGGCTGGAGGTCAGGAAGGAACTCTGGTTTCCAGATAAACTCTCTCCTGTTCTCCTTACTGCAGTTTGCTCCTGCTTCGGGGCAGGGTTTGAATGGGGCTGGGGACAGCACAGCCCCCTGGCACCCAAAATAAACACCCTCCCGGCGCTTCGCACGCTTTGATTTTAAACACGGCTTTGCCATTCCAGGTATAAACGCTTCCCAGGATTGTCACCTCTGGTTTCTGCAAGTGGAAAGAAGAGGAGGAGCAGCGTCCTGCCAGGTGATTATTTCTGTGGTGATTATTTCCTTCAGTCTCGTCGGATGAGTGTTGGTGCAGGGCTGTGGAGAGGAGCAGTGGCTCAGGGAGGTGTGGGTGGGAGCTTAGAGTGAGGGATGGGGTGGGAGAAGTGAAAGGGATACCGTTCCTGGAACGTGGAGAGTGTTTGGCAGCTGTGGGAAAGATGGAGAAGACTTCGAGCTTTTACCTGTAATGCAAAAAAAAAAAAAAAATCTAGGAGAAATCAGGGCATAAAAAGGAAGGATAAAGACAAGGAAAAAATCTGGGCACGCTTCTTCCAGCTTCTGCTCTGTGCCCTGCGCCTTCTGTTCTCTCTGTGCTTCCAGGAGAAGCACTGGGATGCTGTGGGTGAAAGTCAGATGATGAAGAGAGATTCTGGGGGCTCGTCCAAGAGAGGTCACCTGCCCACGTAAGCCTGAAGGCTCCCCAGCAGCTCCTCTGTCGCAGCCGAGGGATGAGCAGCCCATCCCTGCCGGCGGTGGCACGGCTCCCTCCCGGAGCTGCAAGTGAGGATGTCCTCAACCTCGCAGGAGGACAGCGAGGGGAAACAAACCCCGAAATGAGGGCTGCACAGGTACCCAGTAGTTCTGGACTAAGCCGTTATCACAGCAAGTAAACACATGGAAATAAATGAATTTAGGTGACCTGCTTTACGCGGTAACGTACCGCATGTACCGTCACTGAAGTGTTTAATGAGTTCCTCCTGCAGTAAATCCTGATCTTTTTTATTATTACTTTTAATCCAGCACAGTTCCGGAAATGTCATCCTGTTTCCCCACTGTCATGCAAAGTGCCCCAGGCCCTGATTGAAAAATCTTATGAAAAGACTCCTATTCTGTTTCCAATCCGATATGTTTCTGTCTTTCAAGTGCCTGTTAGTTTCTCTTTGCCTGCCTGCCTTTTCTGTTTTGATCTAACCTCTTGCTTTCCTTCCCTGGTTGCAGAACCTCTCTGCAGCGCTGGTGTCTCCTTCGCAAGTAGTTAACGTGAAAAAACTACGTTGCCCCGGTATCAGGGCAGGTCAGATTGAAGCACTCCTGAATCACAGCTTCAGCTGGTGTTTATGGTGGCTAACAATGAAAAGATTTTTTTTACACTGAGGATAATGGTATATTTGGCACTGAAGGATAAGCCTTAGATGTAAAAATCATTATTTATTTAATAGGCACATCAAAGAATACCACTGGAGAAGGGAACTTCAAAGTTTCCCAGAATAATCAGATTTCTGTTATTATGTGGGGTATTTTTTTTTTTTCCTCCTGACTCTATAATAATGAGTAATAAAAGTGTAGTTACCAGAAATCATTGAAAGCATTACTAGACTGAGCTAAAATATATATAAAAAAGGGAGTAAGTGTTCCCTTAGGAGCTAGAAATGTAGTAAGCGACAGGACTGCGGAGCTAACGAGAGAGATAGAAAAGTCTGGCTTGGAGCAGACTGCAGCGCTTCCGAAACCCGCTCCCGACCTCAACAAAGATTTGATTTCGGGGAGGAGGAGGCGGAGAAGCACCGCTGGGAAAACTCGTTGCTTCATTTCCTCCAGGAGTCGCCTTAATTAAATGCGTATTTAAATAAGCAGGAGCTGAGCAGTGCGAGTATCCTATAGCATCATTGTGCATTGTGCTCCGACGGGACAGAAGCGCCACTGAGGGCAGCCCCGGCCGCGAGCATCGCGTATTCTAGGTGGGGAGAGCCCCAGAGAAGCCGTCCTTTGTGGCTCTCCCGTTACAGATCTGTCTGAATGACTTTCTAAAGCCTCCGATGACTGACTGTGGAAACAAGGCTCCAGTTGATGAAGCGGCTTGGCAGAAGAATGGGGTCCTTCAGTTTGAAATTCAGGCTAGTTTCCGTTTTCTCAGTCCCTTCCACGAAAGCCCCTTGCGATTCTTTAACCCTTCGCTCTGCCTGGCTGAGCCCCGGAAAGATGTGGGTCACCCTGAGCTTTCTGGCAGCAGCACCTCGGTGCTGGACCGAGCCTGCGGCAGGAGAAGCTGGGATATGCAGCGATTTTTCCAGCCCAGGCATGGTCGTGGACATGGAATTGCCAGATTTTGAGAGGTTTCTTCTCCGAGAAAGAGAAGAGGGTTAATTTTCTATTCCCACGACAGACGCGTGTGTTGGGAAGGAAGAACCGTCTCCAGGTGGGCAGGGCGAGGAGCAAGGTCTCATTGGACGTGGCTTCTTGTCCTGCAGCTGTCAAGGGTCTGCTTGATGGTCTGTCCCCTCCTTCATGGCTCCCTGTAGCTATTGTGAGACAGGAGTGAAGGCGCCGACCCTTGGTAAAATTCATGCGGTGACTTCCATTAGCAGAGGGCACGGGAGGTTATGCCCCAGTTGTTATTACAGCGTGCATAAGGAGAACAATAGACAGAATTGGAACCAAACCAGATGAAGTGTAGGGGGGAAAGGATGGAGCTTAGACTGGAAAGGAATATTTTACAGCAGTGACAGCAGGCAGGAAAAATAGTTAGGTGAGAGCATGTCCTGTTGAGTAGGAGCAATCAGCGCTCTCTCTGTGCATTAGGGGACCTCTTGATGTCAGTGTCTGATGTCCTCACCCGCACGGATTTCTTGGCAATAATGCGTGTATAGCAGAGCTTTCCCCTGCTGCTTCTTTTCCTAAGGTGAGCCGAAGTATATGACTGAAAGCTCCTCAGAGATAAGAACCTGCAGGTTATTATCTCTGTCCACCCCTGGACAGCGAGGGATCTGCCGTAGAAAGCCCTTCCTGCAGGGAAAGGGGCTCCTCTGTGTGGGATATGTGGAACAGCAGGAGTGCAAAGCTCCAAAAAATAGCAACCTATGCATAAGTGGCAAAGTTAGTCAGTTGAATTTTAATGATTCCTAACTGCGTGAAGCAAGACTCCTGCGTCCTTTGGCATCGGGGCTGGTGAGATGAGCACAGGTAGAAGGGCCGGTTGCACGTTGTACTTCTCCACCAGAAGGATCTACGCTGGGTCAGGAGGAGTAATAAAAGAGGTTTATCCTCAACACAGTACAATATTTCAGGGGAATAATTTTAATGATGATAGCATATAGAGCACGTATATGGCAGTAAGGGCAAATTTTTGTAGGTCAACTCCAAGGTACAGGGGCTGGACCGAACAAGCCCTGTAATCCATAAATATAATAACACCTTCCTGCACCTAGAAAGCAAAATAGAAAGGCTGGAAAGAGTAGTAGTGTTCTCTATGAGATTTGTGGTATTTTTGTGGAGAGCTGACTAACGAGCACATGATGTGCAGCTTGGAAGAGTGGGGGGAGAAAGTGCTGGGGCAGAAACCTGAGCTTTCGGAGAAATAAATCTCGCTGACACTAAAACAACCTCGGTTCACCCGTTTGTAGGAGAAAGGCTCAGGTGCCAGGTTTCTAATGAAAAGGTAGCCGTGCTCAAGCTGTGAACAGCAAAGAGGCACGGCAAAGGTTTTACGAAAATGGCAACATATTGAGGGAAATCTATACGGAATATGTTGGCTCCAACTGCAATATTGAGACAGCTGTTGAATTGCAGCCTGAAAAAGCGTAAAATATTGAGAACTGGTAACACAAGCTCCAATTCTGAAATACTTGTGTGACAGGCAGCAGAGAAACTCGTTAGGCAGCTGAAAATGTCACAGAACTAATTGCTTCGTTTTGCTAGCTACCTTCTGTTACATGCACATCAAAAACCACTCCGTAAGAGGGGGAATATTCAGTTTTTTTGAGGACCAGTAGTAGACTCTGGCGTCTGAGCCCCTCCATGCTCCAAACTGCTGCTGTCTGGCACTGCAGTACAGAAATGCGGCAATTCCCATTTTGCAGAGAGGGAGGTAGATCAAAACAGTCAAAGTGGTTTTCTAAAGGTTGTGCTGAGAGTTTGCTGGCAGCTCGGGGACTGAAACCAAGTCCCCAAAGAATTAGCTAAATCTCTAGCCGCTGGAATGTATTTTTTTAATTATTTTTTTTTGCCGAATTGTGGAACGGGTCATTGTTAATAACCCGGAATCGTTGCGCTTTTCTCCTTTGACAGATTTAAGGGCTTTCATGTGCCACCTCCTTTTTGCCTCGTGCGTTTACATGGAGCGCGCGCTGCATAGTTGGTTGGAAGCCAAAGCGCGCCTCGGTTCCTCATCTGCTCTTTTTACGTTGCAACTTATCTCCATCCCACCTCTGCATTGTCTTTTCGCAGCCTATCTCTAATCTCGAGCAGCGCGCGGCGGAACGAGATGCCGATGTCACAAGGGGTCACCACAATGGTCGCGCTCCTAATGGTCTCCAGGAGCTCATCTACAGAAAACTTGAGCAGCCCTAGGAACAGACCCCTAGGTGTCTGAGAGCATTTTCAAGAACGTTCGCTAAGTATTCACCAGGAATAGGGAGACAGCTGTTAACACTCCAGAAATACCAAGTGAAGGCTTGAATGCCAATCCAGAAAAGGAGTTGAAAATATAGTAGATGATTTATCAAGGGCGTATTGGAGAAGTGTGAACAGAGATGGTGCTGTCACGATGTGTCTTGCGGTGCCCGGTATTGCAATGACTGCTTTTAGAGATTTCCAGTTAGACGCAGCAAAATTTATGATAATTGCCAGCATCAAGGGAGTCTGTGTTAAATGGATCCAAAAGGCAAGATGTGAAGAGCCTGAGGACAAGGGTATTTGTTGAGGACAATGGAATTTGGGTGGTTGGGTTTGTGGTTGAGTGGGTTGGTTTTTTTTGTTTGGTGGTTGGGGTTTTTTTTTTAAATGTTCTGACAGAGATTATTATAAAGAGGTAAGAGGAAAATGGCATTTTATCACCATCCCACTTGCCATCAGTGGCAGCTCTCCCCTTCCCCAGCTCCAAAAATCGAGGAGTGGAGGGAAGACAGAGGTCTGGGGAAGGAGCGCCGAGTTCTGCGCTGCAGCGTGGGTGGTAGGGACTGAAGGAAGAGCATCTGCTGCTTTTGTTTTCCCTTCACCACCGCTGGTTTCAGAGGCAGCTGGGAGGCAGCCAGTTGTACAAAGGAAGTAACTTATTCCAAATAATAGGCATTGGTAATGAAATATAAAAGGACACTTGGCAAGCAGGTTGGGCAAAAGAAGCAAGGTTTTAACCTGAGGTGTGAGCAGCCAAATGTGGCATGTTGAGGAAAGAGCTGCTGGCCCTGCTCGTGATACGTGAGCTTGGTTTTGCCTGAGTTACTTGGAATACGCTTTTTTAGCTTCTGCTGCTCTGTCATCCGCCCTGCTTTGACGGTAGCTTGACAAAAGCAGGAGCCAACTGCTCGGAGGGATCTGTGTGTCCAGCCTGGGTGTTCAGTGCAAGTCCAGCTCGGTGGCCAGCCGGTCACAGGCATGCTCAGTGTCACTTCTGTGCACACAGTTGCTACGCCAGCCTCAAGAGACGTGGCGTGCACAATTTGTGCAGGCACATATGCACACAGATAACTCGAAAATCTAGTCTTGAAAGTGTGACAGTGGTTTACCAGAGATGTAATTCACCTTGAATCTGTTTAATAACAGCATTCTAGAATGAGTCAATCCTAATGATTACCAAGAGAGACCTGCAATAGTTCATCCTTGCACGTTCCATTCGTTCTGAGTGCAGTATATGGGCACTAAGCTCTGATTCTCAGCCTTTGATCCTCAGGTAACTATTTGTTCCTACGCAAACTGGACTCCAAATGCTGGTGAACCGGAATGGAGGCATCCTGCATCGTCCTGCCAATGGCAACAAACCACTTCTGAAAGGTGAGGGAGCTCTGTGGTGTGTGGTGGCTGTCTGACACCAGTTCTCCACGCATGTGAAAGGCTGGGGATGGAGACGTCGAGTTTGACTGAAGCACTCGGGCTCAGTAAAAATGTCTTTGTTTCTTTCCTCTGGAAGGAAACCATATCCAGTAGGCAGTTCTCTGCTCTTGATGACAGCGAACACTTAGTACAAGTGATATAATATTAGATTGCTCAACGCTCGACATGAAAAAAAAAAAAAAAAAAGCTTGTAAAAATTGTAAAGATTTATTGAGATAAACCCTGGCAAGCTACCAGGAGTTGTTCAGTGAGAGAAACAACCACCCTCAGAGAGCAGAGCCCAGAGCACCTCTGAGGACTGGGCTGGCCGGGAGTGACAGTGAGAAATGGTTTCTCTGGGAGCAAAGGGAATGCGAGGTGCTGTCAGAAGAAATGGATGTATATGAGAGGCTGGTGCTTTGAGCTGCCTCAAAGCTACTTTGAGCCTAATTCCTGGCTTTTCTCTTACAAGTCACTAAAAACAATGGTTTGATAGATGCCATTTATTCAACACAAACGATTGTTCAGGGTGAACAAACACCGGTCGCAGAGGGCAGGCACAAAGGCACCGGGCGAGAGCGCTACCTTTGGACTAGTGTGTGAACCCAGTGGGCAGTTCCTAAGGAAAGTCATTGTTTTATGCAGCTCATTGCCATCTGGGCTATGTTTCTGGACCTCCCTGATAACAGGTGAATTGCCAAAACCAGCTTCTCTGATGTCGTAGAGAACCAGTAATGCCAGTGCTAATGTGTCCTCCTCCTGCTGCTTCACGTGCCTTTTGACCCTTCTCTCCCAGGGCATGATTAGAAGAATCTCCTGCGAGGGAACTTAACTGCGGTCATCTTAACCTTGGGTGGATGTTCTGCATGGTCCTCCGTGACTTCTGAACCACACGGTGCACCGAATGAATCATAGATACAGGCTGCTACGAGGCACTGCGACACGAGGCAGGCACATCCACGTTTTACTACAGAAATATACAGTTCTTGGTGTCAACGGTCCTGGAACTCATGAAGTCAGCACCCTGACCCATGTATTTACAACCTTTGAGTAACTAACTCTGGAGAGAAGCTGAAACGAGACAGCATTTCCACAGCGATCCTCTCTCCTCGAGCACTTGACAGCTTTCCTGAGCGCTGTCATCTCGAGGGGAGGGCACTGGGGCTACGGCATCAACCATTTCTGAAGTGTTGTTGAGCCCAGTGGGGCCAGATCAAGCCCGAGCTGGGGATGCTGCTGCCAGGGCCATAGAGAGCTTAAAAGCTTATCCACTGGGTCCAAACGGCACGACTGGAAAACAGAGCAGCAAAACGCTAGCTGACAAAAAGTGGGTGGAGGCAAACCAGGACTGGAACAAAACAAAAGCTGCAAATAAAATATAGAGCATCTCAGCCCAGCTCGAGAAAAAGGAAAAAAAGAACTCTTGTGTGGCAGTGATGAGCACAGAGCAGACTTGGATGTTGACTTATGTCCCTTCTTATGGCACAGAAAGACGGTGGGAAAGACAGAGCTGTCTGCCCAGCACGAAAGAAGAAAGAGTCCTGTTTGTTTTCCCTTTAGAAGGAGATGACGTGAGACAACCTTGGGTTCGTCGTGTCCTGTCTTGGTTAAGGAGAAGCTTTGATCCCTGGTCCCTTGGGCAATGTGCGCTTGAGGTGACCCAAGGAAGACCCTGAGAGAGAGACTTTGGTGCAGAGCTGAGGTTTTCTTAGACTAGCCCGTGAGCCCACCAGCTTACATGTGGTTTCACAACGCAGACACTGGACACAGCTCGGAGATAGGAACATATTCCGAGCACTGTTATGATAGCTGTGGAAACGGCAGTCGCTGTCTGCAGAGCCACAGCGAGACGGATCGCTGCCGCGACACCCTCCGTTCGGGAAGGGATGCTCGTGGTGCTCGGGCACCAGCCAGAGGTCCCGATTTGGGAAGGAAATGTGCTCTACCCGAGTTGCTCAGACCCACAAGATCCCATCAGCGTGCTAAATTGCTTCTACAGGGAGGCGTTGGCTGGTGGAACTGTCTGGCCTCCTAACTTGTGGCATGGTGAGAGGTTCCCAGCCTGGGACATCCTCGACATCTCCCTCTTCCCTCGGTCTCGCTGTTTCTAATGCGCAGCCCAAGGCTACAGCCAAAAAAAAAAATAAAATTAAAAACCAGTTAAGACACAGGGCTGCAGTTGCCGAAGAGTGAATTCAGGGCAAACGTGTTTTGGTTGGTTGTTTTTTTTTCGCTTGGCAGCCTTTACTTGCAGGAGTTAACAAAGTATCTGTCTCTCCTAGTGCGACTTGGTTTTGCCTTTGAATTAAAAGAGTAACAGTGTCATATATGCTTTTATATATATTCACCATACACGGAAAAGACATGAAACATTTCCTACAGACTGGTAGTGGGTAGTTGACATTTCAGTCCTGATGCACAACGACAACTAAAGCTGAAGAATTAGATTTGGCCTCACCTTTATTATTTCATTATTTTGTTATGTCCTGTCAGCCAGCTCTGCAAAGCAGCTCTTGTACCTCAGAAAATTGAGGCATTAATTCACAAATCAGCCAGGCTATTAAAAACACACCCCACCCTTTCTGAAAGAAAGGGTTTGAACTGTGAACCATTCAGCCTACCTCTGCCTTCACAAACTGAAACTTTATATGTAAAAAAGAAGAAATATATGTCAGAGATTATATATAACTTTTTTAACCAGAGCTGAGTGTTTAATTGCTAAGCTCTAGAGAGCTCATGAAAAGCAGGACAGAAGCTGCAGATCATTAGTGTGATCAGAGATTAAGTGCAAGCAGAAAAATAGAGACCAAAAGGAAAGTACAAAACACCTTGCTAAGAACAGCAAGACCTGAAGTATGTTAATTAGTTGAAAGGCGAGGTTGAAATCAAAACCCTGAACCTTGTTTGTCTTTGAAAAAGAATAATGATCCAAACTGATTTAATATTCTTGACTGAATATAGAATTTCATGTCAGACCTTAGCCTCAGAGGGTACAAAGTACCTGTTAGCCCCAAAAGTCACTAAAGTGGGTGGAAAAGAAACAACACACACAAAAAAAAAAAAAAGCGCCAAACAAAAATCTAAAGTCTTAATCTATAAATCTCTGAGGAGAATATCAGCTTTTTATTGTTTCCCTGTCAATAAAATGCAGGAAATGGTCCTAACTGCCCCACCTCTACAACTTCCCATTATTTATCACAAGAAATGTCCCTCCTAGGCTCTTTGGTTTGCTCCTGCAAATAGTGTACGCAAACACAGCCCAGAATTCAGCGTGTGGAAAGGAACAGATCCAAACTCTGTTCACCCAAATGCAAAGTGCCTTCATTTAAAGAAGCCGTAAAACAGTGAATAGAAACTTCCAAGTTTGAAATTTGTGTTGATTTTGTTTTTCTTTCACATTCCCTATAACCTCTTTTTTTTTCTCTTTCAGTTTGCGAGAACTGAAGAAACTAAAATCTAAACCAACTCTGTGTCAGGCAGAATGCAGAGCCAAGGCCAGGGTTCCAGAAGAATGTGTCAGTAAGTAAGAAACCTACCGCTAGTCACCAAAATGCCTCGAGTTGTTATCATGAAGTTATCTTGAATAAACTAGATATTGTGTATTTCCTGAAGAGCATGACCAAAAACTCACTGAGATCTTCCAGCAGGTTATGGCTAAAAGCCCAACTAATGTTTTATGCCTCTTTTTGGTTTGTATCCAAAAGGATTTGTTTGGTTTTAGTCATTTCTTACTCATGAAAAGAAAAAAAAAACCAACAGTGAACTTAATGGGGTTTCAATTACAAAATTCATTTTTCATTTGTTAGAGAGCACTTCCTCTAGACTGCAGAGAAATTGTTTCCCAGCAGAGAAAAATCCGTGCTGATGTGGCTCAGATTTAAAATTTAGTCATGTATTTCCTCTACTGGGGACGTTCTGGATTTCTTTAGGGCAGCGAGTCATTCTGGTGGTGGAACCAAACTCAACTTACTTGTGTCAAATGGCAAAACAGCAACAAAAACTTCCCAGGTTTGAAAATATCCCTGAAGAAGAAGAAGAAGAGCACAGCTACCTTCAGCCTTTATGGCCACTCTGATTTGAATCACACGGGAAAGCGCTTTGCTAATGGCTTTCTTCTTTTACTCTTCACTGGCAACAAACCAAACCAAACCCCCTTCTTTGTTCTTCTTCCTTTATGTGCTGCTTTTCCATCTGTTTTTTGAAGAAGCTGGTCCCATGGGTTAGCAATTATGTTTGAAATACTAGAGATCTGGGGTCATTTCCACAGACTTCCTGAACAGCCATGGACCGACTGCTTTACCTCCGTTGCTACTGCATAAAATGGGAATAATCCCACTTTTCCTCACAGGGCAATTGCTAGAAGATTTATTTATTGCTGCGAGATGCCCAACTACCACAGGAATACTCAAGGCATATATGTTTTGTATTTTTCCTTACAAATGTGTACCGTGTGGAGTTTAAGCTAATAAGTCCCGATGATGATTCATGATGATACGATGATTCATAAGAGGAGCAAATTTGAATAGATTTAAATATGTACATGTAACAGAAGTATGCATGGCCTCCCAGCACTCTTTGAAATATAAATGTGAGAATTCCTTTAGGTATCACGCCGGGAGCCTTCACGTCGGGCCACGCTGGCAGGTGCCAGGGAGAAGGAGCCAGCCAGAAGGACTGAATTTCTTTTCCCCTCTGTTTTTCTGCACCAGCTTCTCCGAGTTTGATTTTTCATTTTATTCCCCTCCTTAGAGTACTATTTACTATTTAACAGAAAAATGTCCTAGGCTGAGTAGGCAGGGCACTACACGTAGTAAGAGCAGGGCAGGTTCCTCACTCTAATCATCTCCTTCTGCTTTTATGTAGATGGCAATGATGGGCCACGGAGGGAATTGCCTCTTGTCTGTAGGCAAGGTGCCCTCCAAGGAGTTTTAGCTCTGAATCCTGCCCACACGCCAAGGGAAGGTGATTCAGGCTCGGCACAGCAGCACCAGCTTTTCCTAGTGCGGAGGAGTGTCAGAAGAGACCTCCTGTCCTTCAGCCGAGTGCCGAGAGCCTGCAGCTTGGAACAGGCCACTTACGACAGCACATGGTGGCTTGGAGTGACAGGCAAATTTCAGCCAGGAAAAAAAAAATAGAGTGGCATTCTTTCATTCACCTCTTCCCCCGTTGCCGACACACGGCTCTTCTGGCCTTGGGAACGGGGCCACGGTGTGGCCGGTGGCTCGGCTCAGCCTCGAGGCTGCCGTTTGCTTTTGTTTGCACTTCCTCTGCCTCGCCTCGCCCGAGCCAGCTGACTTGCCCTGCGCTTTTCTTTTTCTCCCCTCTGCCAAGTCTACTTCGCTGCCTTCTTTCAGGTCTGGAGCTGTGCTGGTGTCTGCTCTTTTTACAGCCGTCCAAGTGAGCAGAAATAGTTGAACCAACAACGCGACTTTGCCAGCGCTGGTCACTTGGGTCCTACAACTTCAGCGCAGCGTGCGAAAGCTTAAGCAGCAGCTTCACTGCTGGGGCTTAGCCCCAAATCCTTGCAAATCCAAGGTGTAATCTGGGAGTAGCTCACTGCTTTCTCTGCCTATTGGCATCAGAAGGGTTCAGCTGAGCAGGGGGCTGACAGTGCTGGGGGCTGTGCGTGTGCCTCGCCAGAGAAAGTTTGTGACCTAAAGGTTTGCTAGTCCGCATACTGGAAACTGTCAGAGTTTAGTGTGGTGGTTCTGCTTTTACCTGTGCAGAGCCTACAGCGATTAAGGTCCAGTTCCAAGAAGCGACCGAGGTACCGCCATGCGAAGGAGCAGAGCTGATGCTGAGGACAAGGCTGTCAGTTAGATTTTCTGCCCAGCCTAAGGGTTGTTTGTGTATCTTACCCACTGGCTGATTAATGTAAAATATAAAAGCATTCTGCCTTGTGAGCAGGGAGTGGAACTGCAGCCTCCACCCTCCCAAAGGATGACTTAAATATGAAGCTACGGTGCCATGCTCTTCCCTTCCTTCTGCCTGATCAAATGCATTTTTAATTCTTTTAATGCAAAGTGGGCAGGCACCAACGGAAGAGCTGAAGAGCTCTCTTTTGCTCCAGAAAAGCCTCAGACAGGGTGCCTAGAGACCTCTCCCGGGAACACCAGCGACTCTCCTGCTTCTCGTGGATTTAAAGTCGGTGAATAAATGAGAGAATCGTTGATTGGCCATGTTAAAATAAAAGCAGCCAGCAATCTGCTGCATTTGCAAGGTGAAGCGGGGTACAAACCTGTAATCCTCAGTCCAGAGATTGCCTAGGAGATTTAGGGCCAAGTATTCTTACTTGCACCAGTGCAAATTTAAGGAAATTTCACCCTAGTTAACGTACTGCCAGGTGGTGGTTTTCTGCCTCAGCTCTCATTATTTGTTGGGCTTTTATTTATATCCAGCTACTGAGCGTATACATATACACAAAGCAGTAATTTTTGCCAGCAACGAGGAGAGGAGTTTGCTATATAAATCAATATTTCTCAGTCAATACGTTGCAACCCCTGAGGGGATTATAAAAACCATCTGGGGGCTTGTGAAGCCCTGAAAATTTTATAACCATCTAAAGCGAAGAAAATGTCATTTCTTCCACTCCCTATATAGCAGCACCATCCTCTTGGCAACCTGTCAAAACCATACGTGAAACAATAAATCCTATAGGCTTTTCACTTTTGCCGTAATGTTTTTAATGAAACTCGTACGGAAGCTATGAAGTTTCTTTTACTTTCATATAGGATTTCCAAGCTGAAGTGCTTGAGAAGTGGTGCTCTAAAATTTTTGGCCTCAAAAGGTGGTAATTTTCATTAAGGGCCTCCGCCTCGGTCTTCTCCTAAGCTGCTTGTTAAAACTACAGCCTATTTTGTCAAGCTTAGGCTTGTTTGTGTTGGAGCCAGTTTTTCTCTTTCACCGCGACTTTCTGCCTGTCAGCTTCCTCTTTGAGCCGAAATCGTACTGGGAAACATCAACGTTTCCCTCTGTGGAAAGAGACCTTTTGCTTCAAGTGGAAAAAACGGATGAGATTTCCTGCATCCTCATTAGCGCGTGGTTTGAAATCTGCCCTTTCTAAGGTGAGGTGCCAGCTGAAGAACCTCTGTGCTTTTAAGTACAGCCTGACAGCGCACACAACTTGTCAGTGAATTTTGCTTTCATGTGCGCATCTTTAATCTCCACGCACAGACACTTATCTATGAAATTAATTCCAGTAGCAACCAAGTGTATCCCACCTAAGAGGATCTACGCCAGATCTTGCAGTGCCCTCCGTGGCCCAGTTTCTCCAGCAGTTTAAGCCAGTCTCACTCCTGGCTGACTGAACCTGGCTGCTTTGTTGTTCCAGCTTCTCCAGAATTCATGGAGCCCCTCAGAAGGCTCCTTCAGAAAATAAATTTGGGGAAAAAAAAGCTTGGTGTGGTGTCAGGGGTTTTTCCCTGCCAGTGTGAGATGGGTCACACAAAAGCCCAGCAAGCAGCAGAGCTAGGGAGGCTCTGAGACCCTTAGAGGGGCAGGGGAAAAAAAGACTTCAACTGGTTTTGCTTGATGCTTGAATTATTTTGCTAATGCTAAGTACTCTGTAGATGTGATGCCTCACTCCTTCCAAAAAGTGTGACTTGTTAACTGTTTAACGGGCACAAATTTGATCACGTAAACCTTTTGCTAATGAGAAGCAGTGATTTCTTGCCTGGTTGAGAGGTGGTTGCCCACAGCTACTTCAGTTTCTAGCTCTGGGCTACGTGGCAGTGCAAGATGGGAGGAACAGAAATGTCTTCTGGCTGCAGCTCTTAGTCTCCAGCTTCCCTGGACTGGAACTGTGCTGTCCAAACTAGGGGTAATCAAAACTGAGACTATTTGATGGTACTTTTTTTTTGGAACGTAACTACCCTTATCCCTGTCCAGTCTCTGCTGAAGACAGAGTACAAGTTTGCACCTGTAAAGGGTGGGTTTGAGTCCAAGCTGAGGACATTGTTGGTTCAGGTCTTTGGCACTTTGTGCCAGAGCCAGGATTCTTGCCCCAAGATCTGGGTAGAGCTGCCCAGTCATGGTCTGGCTCTTCTGCCTCTTTTCTACCAAGAAGCTTCTAAAACCACTTGGTAGGGCTTCTCTGTGTGGTTTTCATGATGTTAAGCAGCTGGGTAGGAGATCCAACAGTCTACATGCCTTT
Organism: Trogon surrucura; assembly: GCA_020746105.1. Lineage (NCBI taxonomy): Eukaryota > Metazoa > Chordata > Aves > Trogoniformes > Trogonidae > Trogon > Trogon surrucura. Next base: position 26,026,706 of record CM036625.1, on the reverse strand, counting down.
CTGTCTTCGTCCATGAGAAAAAACGGATACTCAAGGGTTGTCCCTGCTAATACGAAAAAAGTCACACAAAAGGTCGTGTTTTCTTTGGTTTCAGTTCATCTCTATTCTCAACTCACAAATGGACCTGTGTTTGTAAAAACGATGGCATGAAGCGTTTTGGGAAGAAGAAAACAAGACCATTTTCAATTAAAACAGCAAAATCGAGCTGGCTAGTAAACAGCCTAAGAAAAGCCTGCCTCAGCTGGCACGGCCCCCAGAGAAACCGTTCCTCGACAGCCCAGCCTGCCTGTGCCAGCGCCTTGTCTCAGCCAAACTCCCCTTGCCCCGGCTGAGGTTGAGATTCCTGCCTCCACGTGCCGCCATGCCGTGCCACCTCCCTCGTCTTGCCCGCCGGCGTTCCGGTTTCTCTCCGGAGAGCCCACCTCGATGGACACGAGGTTCCCCACCTCAAACACCCACAGCGGCCACCACCGCTGCCGCCCCGTGCCAGGAGACGGGCTGTTGTTTGGGGTTTTTTTTATTTATCCAGAAGAGTCTAAACTCCTGAGGGAAGAAATGTGGTTTATTGCATACTCGTCCTGTTTCTTCAAAGATGGGTCTGAGCCGTGCCTGAGAAATTTTTTGGAAAAACAGGAGCAGGAAGGATGACTTAACAAGGCGGTGTTGTCCTCGGCCTCGCCAACGTGCTGCCTGCTTCTCTGGGCTTGTCAGCAGCGCCTTTTGGTACGGAGGGTGGAAATTCCCTCTTGTGCTCTGTCGGCTGAGGAGTCTGGGGCTGTGGGTCAGCCCCAAGACTCACGGTGCCCTCAGGGTTACGCTGCTGTGCCCTGCCACGCCGTTAGGCTGGAGCGGCAAAACGCCCCGCACCACAAGAGGGATGGGGCACCTCCCCTCGGCCCCGCTGCTGAGGATGAGGAGAGCACACGAGGAGGACTTGGGTGCTGAGAAAGACCAAAATCCCCCCTTCTTCCACACGGCCGGAAGGGGCCTCAGGGGTCTCCGTCCCCTCACCGGCCAGGCCGCTCTCCCCCCGCCATGTCTGGCGCCTCTTCCCCTTCCCCTCAGAGCGGCTCGGGCGGGACCCGGGGGCCGAGGCTCAGCACCACGGACCCCCCCCGCGGCCACCGGCCGGCGCCTCCACCCCTCCCTCCCCGTCCCCGGGGCGGGCCGCGGGGCTGGGCGGACGGAAGGGCGGGCGGGGCGGGTCCCTATAAACGCCGGGCGCCGCCGAGCTGCCGCGGGTCTGAGGCGGCGGCGCCGGGTGCGGAATCGCCGAGGGGAGGTGAGAGAGGGGCGGCCTCGGAGAAGGGAGGGCGGGCTGGGGGAGCCCCTCGGGGCGGGGGGCAGCGAAAGTTTCCCTTGGAGAGGAGGCTTTGAGGGGTTTTTCCCCCCGGGGAGGACAGAAAGAGGGGGTTTCTAGGCTGGGAGCGCTGGGCGAGCCCGCTCTGCCCCCGCCAGGGCTGCGGGGGGGTGGGAGCTGGAACTTGCTGGCTCTCCTCAGGGTCTTTCTGCAACGAGAGGGAGCTCGCACTTAAAAAGGGAATTAAAACAGTCATAACTCAGCTGGTAACTGAGGTTTTGGCTGCGTATCGAGCGGTGGGGAATTGGGAGAGGAGGGCATGCAGCCGTCGCAGTTTGGGGAGGGAGGGTGTGCGCGTCCCGGCAGGGTTTGGTGGCGTGAAATCGGGCTGGTTTAGCTAAAATTCATCTTGGTTCCCCCCCTGGCTCCGGGAGGGTTGGGAAATGCAGAGTGCAGCTCGGGAGAGAGGCTTTTGTCTCCTGGTCCAAGTGTTGTCTTAGCTCAAGGGAAGATCCTCACGGAGGAATTAAAACCTTCGGAGGTACCGGGGTGGGTGTTAAATCGTCGGGTTTCCCTTAAAACTCGGGAATGTCTGTTTGTGGATTGGAGGCCTCGCTGTGATTTATTTCTCTCCCTGCTTTCCCATGCCTGCGTACGATTCCGGAGCATGGTTTGGTTTTTGTGGTTTCAGTTGCATTCCCGGGCAACTTCCTGAAAGAGAGAAAACTGGCCGACTGATTAATTATTTTTTTTTTTTCTAGTGAGCTGAAAAATGACTTCTCCCTTTGCTTTCTCTCGTGTGTGAGTGTGTAGTAACATCTTACCCCTCTGCTCTTCACAGGAGCTCGCCAGAAACCTCATTTTGTGGCGTTCACAAACATCCGTAGGTGTGAGCAGCCGTGCTGCCGCGCAGCTTGGGAAGGGGAGAAGCTGCAGAAACCTGCGAGCAAAGTGAAAAGCAGCTGCCTGCCTGCCATCCGATGAGCCTCTAAAGCGTGCGAGGTGAAGACCGAGGCGAATACAAAAGCAGAACGATCAAGTAGGTTGATTCAAATATGTGTAAGATGCGCTAGCTCGGAATTTTGGCCTTTTTCAGGGTGTGATTAAACAGGTGAGAACAGCAATTGCTTGGCACGGGAGTAAACTTTGAGTAAGGAGTGCTAGTCCTTGGCCTCTTTGAGTTGCATGTCAGACAATCTGTCAGCAAGTGTTGTCAGTGCTCTTAAGATGCTGAAAAGCTGCTAATCTGGACATTACCCTTACATGTGCAACCCGAGGTATCAGGATGCTTGTGTGGTCCTCACTGGGGATGTCTATATGTAGCTCTGCCTGCCTGGAGTGGGAGGCGATGTAAACTCGTGTCAGTGGGACAAAGAAAGCGACAGAAATCTGCAGTGGGTTTCGTCTCAAGGTGTGTACAGAAGTGTTGAAGCTTCTGTTTGGTGTTGTCATTGACAACCGGGAGAGCAGCACGGCTTAGTGGCACGGGGAGACTTGTGGCGTGGGTCTCACAGTTGCATGGCCAGAAACATGCTCCAGCCCCGAAGCATAATGTCAGGCAGAAAAGCGTCAAGCAGCAAGCCCAGTAAGTTGCACGAGGTATTTTTAGACTAATTGAAGTGTGTGTTTGTGTATTTATAAGTATATAAAAATAACCACCTCACCTTATTGCTGGTGATTCAAATGGAGGCGTGTATAAACTGCATACATTTGCAGCAGGGGAACAGTTCAGAGGTGGCCCTGGCTAGAGATTTGTGCCGCTCTGGTGGCGGTGGGCTCAGTATCTGCCTGGCTCACGCAGCTGGCTGCGGCTCGAGCTTGAAAAAGCTGAGGCTCAATGGAAGGTTTTTTCCCTGGAAGCTGGAATTAGGGTTTTCTGGATGGCTTGGATTGCTTAATCACAAGCACGCATGAGAGAGTGTGCTTTTGTAATATTAATTAGGGGGAAATCCAGCCTAATCATCAAAACACTTCCAGTTAGTCGGTCTCTTAACTGGATTCTACTGTTCTTTAGGGTCAAAGGGGAAAGATAGGGAAGATAGGGGAAAGGTGGATTAATCATCGCTAATCTGTAAAGCGTTGCTACATGCAGTCATCTCTGAGTGCCTCCGGGCACCCTCCCCGTCGCCTGTGACAGAACTCACAGATCGTGTTTTACAGCCAAGTACTAGCCTGCAAGTACTGTGTAATTCAGGGCACCTATACTGGCCATAAACAATTCTTGAACAGGCAGAGTGATATAAACTGCTTTTGTTTAGCTTTGGAGAGCAGGTAGTGTGGCATAGCCAATTACCTCCATATGAATTTAAAGATTAATGGTGTAATTTAGAACACTACGAAAATATAAAGCGTTGTTTTACTCGAGTGAATAGCCTCTGTGTGTGAAAATACGAGAAAGCTAAATATAGGCAACCACGAACCTGTTGAGGTGTGTCTCCTGCAGTGGTTAAAGTGATGGGGTGGGAGGAGACCAGAAAGAGATGAAAATAAAGGTGGTAGCATTCTACAGCTGTAGCTACACAAATGTGTAGGCTGGCATACTATGGAAAAAAGCTGTCCTGCTTTTTCCTGTCTCCTCTTTAGTACTAGAATCTAGTTCACTACTCAGCTACGTGAATACTTCTGCAAGCACAGAAGAGGTCACTGCTGAAGCCAGTGATTGTGGACAGGAAGATGATGGGGTGACTTTAGTGGCAGCGCTAGTATGAGCCGTTGTTTCTTAAGTGGTTTGTCATGGCCTTGAAATACACTTAAGTGCTATCAGAAATGCCTTATTTAACCTTTAGCACCTCTTCTTGAGCAGCGCCTGTGGAAACACGTGAGTTTTGGTAGCTGATGTATCTTGTCTGTGGTCTGGTGTCCACCTTTAACAGCCAGAAGGATGCTTTTGCTTGTATTTCCAGGCTGAAATCAGGAGGCGACTCATGATGGGCCCTGATGAATATGCCACAGAGCAGTTTAAGTATGAAAGCATATTCATCTTGTGGATTGATCTCCCCGTGGTGGAAATCTCAGGCATGCTGACCACACTCAGCAATGTGATGTAAGCCATGTGCTTCGGGCAGCCTCCTGTCCTCTTCCTGGGCTTTGGAAACAGCAGCCTGAGGTTCTTTTCAGTATCTTGGGATCATGAGAGCGTTTTCAGAAGGCAGCGAGACTGATTGCCAGCAAGTTCTGAGCTGAAGACCTCTGCCCAAGGCTGTGTGTACATAGTGGCCTCAGCACACAGGTAGAAACTGAGAAATATTAGTTGTCAACAGACTGCAAGCTGCAGTTGTAAATCCTGGTGGGATCTACAGCAGCAGTGTTGAGAGATGCTGGTACACCTTAGCTCTCTTAGTTCAGCTGATGTGCAAGTGACAGGAATTCATATTCGTCAGCTACGTAGCTGTGACCAAGTTTTGTTTTCTTCTTAAATGTGTTGCTTATAACTAAACGGCTTGAACCTTGAACATCTATTCCTGCAGAAGGGCTTGTTGTGGTATTTAGTGAAGATCCTCGCTGCTGGTGGGGTGGCCGTGTCATCTGGTCTGACCTGTGAGCTTCTATTGGCCAGAGTGGTTTTTGAGGTTTCCTGTTTTGTGCTGACAGGAGGGGGACAGCCTCTGTCATCGTGCCTGACAGGTTGCAGCTACAACACCAGAACCGAACATACTGCGAACTTTTCCTCTTCCGTTTGGTTATCTTCTTACTTTACGTCCTTAAGCAATCTAAGAAACCCCGTGTAGAAATTGGAGGTTTATCTGTTAAGCTGTACATCTCATTCCTGCTACACACATTCCCCCTCCGGAAGGAGTAGTTCATGTCACTTTCTCGGCAGTGAATCGAGCTGGAGGCCTCCAGCTGCTCTGGCAGCTCAGCTTAAGAGGCTGCTTTCCCAGCTAATTGCCTACTTCCTCTGCCGAGGTTCGTCATCTGCGTTACAGAAATAGCGATGGACTGTGCCCAGCCTTCTCGGCCAACGCAGCTCACAGCTCAGCCTACAAACTTTCCATCTGAACTGAATCAGATGGTTTGATATGCCAGGTCGTGACCTGCCCTTGCAGGATTCTTGTGCGTAGTTCATACTTTTTTTTTTCTGTGGAAATTTGGGTCCTGCCTTTCCAGAAACCTGTAGTAAAGCCAGTGGGATTAATCAGAAGGGAGGTCAGATCAATGAGAAGAGTGTGTTTTCTTAAACACGGGTGTTCTAAAGAGCTGATAATTCTCTTGTTAACTGATTAAGGCCAGTCTTCTTGCAGGTGACTGAGGAGTTGCCTGAACATGCAGTTAAGGTTCCCAGCACAGCGCTACGTTCCCGCGTCCTGACTGGGTGCAGTTCCCTCACCCGTACTGCGTCTGTGACCTCTCATGCTGTTGTGGCTGGCTGGTTCTGCTTCCCAAGCTGTTGGGGAAAAGATTGGTATAGGTAACTGTCCATATGCTGTAAAGAAAAACGTAAATATCCTTGTCTCTTTGGAGTAACCTTTTTCAGCTAGTTCTGAAAGGGTTGAGAAAAGGCCAGCAGAAAACTGAACCTGATGCGTCTGTGAGCTTCTGTTTCAGTGATGCTGTCCTCGAGACAGAAAATCCATAGGCTTTATTAATCTTAAAAATTAATAGCCAGTTCTTGGCTATGTTGCACTTTAAGAGTTGCATTTGTTATCTAGTATTTCAGATGAGAACAGGATTTCTAAATTCACTTGCAAATGGGAAGTGGTTGGTTATTAACATTGTACAATATGATTAATAAATAAATAAAAGGCTAACCACCTATCACTCTGCAGGTCTCCAACCACAGGTGGTGTAAGTGGTCAGAACGGTGTTCCTGATCTCTCCAAGTCTATTATCGCATTCCCGAGCTGCAAGTGCTTAAAGTTTCAGGTTTTGGATATCAATGAGTTTGTGTAAGGCCAAGTTCTTACTGTGAATAGAGAATACTGGAGTTGTTCCAATTTGTTTTTATGGTGAGATGAGCGTATCAAATACAACCACGTAACTTCACAGAACTGCCAACACCCTTACTCCCATAGCCTTACCTCTTGGGGGAGGAAGAAGAAGTAAAAACTTTAATACTGAATTACCTGTGATATTTTAAGTGGGCTTTCTTAAATTCGGCTTGGAAGCCTCGGAACCTGTGCCTCGTTACCAGCCTGGCATCTCTAACCAAGGCGTGTATCGGCTTTGATTAGGCATCATGTGGCTGATGCATCCTGCCACCTCTCTCAGCTTCTCAGGAGTATGAAAATGTTATTACCACATAGAAAACCCCGTGTTCAGTTGTGCTGTGAACCCAGACTGAACCAGAGGGTGTGGAATGGTGGGAACTGGCCTTTGCAGGCTGTTCCCACTCTCTGCCTGGTACGTGTGGGAGATGGGGCTTGGGTCACCTCCCAGCAAATTAAAATTTACCTGGGGAGAAAGGAGCAAGTCTCGGTTTTGCTCTGCAGGGTTATAGAGGTGCGAGAGTCCTGGTGTCAGCCGAGTCCTGCGACGAGTGGAAATGAATCAGAGTACTGGGTTTCCCTTTTGTGTTCTTTTAAGAAAAGAAGGGAAGATGCTATGGCAGAAGTGGGGGTTAAGGTGAAGGTGGTGGTGAGGTACCTCATGAGCCACCAGCGCCTTGTGAGGCTACTTCATAAATCTCTGCTTAGGCAGCTCATTACTGAAGAGTTAATACGCTGTGCCTCGTTAACGGGAGCTTGCAATCCCGTAGGCTTGCCTTTGGTCCTTAATGAGCCTATGCTTGCGTGGTGAGCGTTGCTAACCTACAGCAAGTGTGGGAACTGTGGTTCCACAAGGCTTTTCTTCCACAAAAACTTAAAATAGGAGCCTAGGTTGTGGACCTGCTGCTGAGTTTCAGGCAAATCACTGAACTATCATTCCCTCTACTGAGGTGAATCCTCGCTGCCGTGTTGTGAAACGCTGCTGGGCTGCCTCTCGTTGGGAAACTGGTTTTGCAGCGTTAGTCATGATGGGCTGGCTGTCCCATGCTGCTGCTTCATTATGTTAAAATAACCACATTGCATAAAGAACTTAAGATCAACAAAACCACTTCTTTAATAAAGGGACACCAGTAAATTAAAAACTTAATTCTCTTTAATCTGCCTGATACTGTAAGACTTGATAATAGATCTCAGAGAAGGCTGTGGAAACCCGGTTTTAAATACAGGAGTAAATAACACATGGAAACTTTAGCAGTGGTTGAGTCTACTGTGATGAGAGGACACGGATCAAGTTGGAGTGGTGGTGGAACTGTGAAGTCCCAGAATCATCTCCTTAAGCCCCCTGCCCTGTGGGATCAGCAAACTGTATTTGCTTCACGAAGCAGAGCTGAAGTTGGCTTTTTTATTTAAGTATAAATGAGGGATAGGAGTAAAAGCAAATGAAATGTAAATGCCTGTCTAGGTTCTTGAAATTCTGAGCAATGCCCGTGCAGCTGTAGTAGGGTTACAACTGAGCAGTCAAATGAAAAGCTGGCTCTGGTCAATTTTACACAAACCAGCTTCACATCGTGCAGTGAGCTACTGGCAACCACGATCCAAGCGCTGCAGATACAGGTGAGGAAAAACTCAGTCTGGCTTGTGAACTGGAGCCGCTACAGCAGCTCTTAAATGGAGCTTGTCTCTCTGCCCTTCACGCTAAAGAAAAACTCCCAAGAAAGGGCTCTTGGCGAGGAAGCACTAAGCTCTGACTTTCTGCTCGTGTGGGAGCTGTGCTTGGACGAAGAGATGGTTCCGATCTGGGGCCAGCCAGTTCTGCAAGACGGAGCTCTGCTGGGAAATTCCCCTTTGGCAGCAGGGGAGGCTGGTTGGACACAGCTGAAAGGGAGAGGTTCCAGATGGAGACGGTCCATCTTGAAACAAACACAAATGCACCAACAAACTGAGAGAATTAGAAATAGCAGAGAAAGGATTAAGGTTAGAGAGGAAAGGCTCAGAACCAGTATGGCGCTTTTTGCAGTTGTGTGCAGCGTTGGCCGTGGGGCCCGGAGTTGGACCAATATCTTAACATGCAAAATGATTTTTTTAAACCAACCTTCTGGCTTATCTCTGTGTACAAGTTTATCGCATGTTGACATTAACATACTCCTCTGCAGAGGGGTGTAAGTACTGAGCTGTTTAAATGCTAGCAGTCATCCTTTCTTAGTGACGCTCGACATATACTCAACCTTCCAGGTATCGAGTCATAAAAATCTGTTTTGTTGTGTTAGATATTTTTCATGGGACCTGACATGCTGATAGAACATGGCTTTTATTTTTCCATCCATGGGGATGTGCATGGAGTTTTTCCTCACTTTAAAGCAGGAAGCACTGGAAAAAGTTGTTGAATTAAAGGGAAGAACCAGCATTGAGAATGTACCAGAAAACCAGGAGGAAGATGAGACATTTCACAGTGAGCTTGCCTGCATTCAGGCTGTGGGTCCTGATGCTCTGAACCCAAAGGCGCGTTCAGATGGAGCAGAGGCCAAGCTGCATGGCAGGAGAGGACACTGCGGGTGCAGGCTTTGGGATCTAAGAGGCTTAGGCAGAAGGGGAGTTGTGAACACCTGTGAGGGAGAGAGGAGAAGCCTACCGACAGGCTGGAGCGTTTTTATGTGCTGCCAAGTGTGCATCAGCTGAAAAACAAGACCCAGCATGTGACCTTTCCATTGCAACCCGAGTGGTCTCCTTGCTTTGGAGAAACAATTGCTGTGTGCTCAGCCAGCTCCTTGAAATGACTGTTAACGAGTTTGGTTGAGTATTTATTCAGTCCTGCTGGAGAGAGTTAGTTAAATGCCTGAAGTGAAACTGCTTTCTTTGAGCTCGCATGTCAGCTGAAATAAGACTTTTAAATTAGTAGCACAGATGGCACTGACAAGGAAGCATCAACATGTCAAACTTGGAGAGGTCTGTGAATGTTTGTCCCCGGCTGAGTTTCTCTGGCACACGGGCTGCCCGGTGCCTGCCACGGGGACTTGGGGGGCCCCGAGCTTTTTGCGTTCAATACGGCAAGGCCAGCACTGCTGCAAGACTTTCCTTTTGCATTCTACTCTGTCTAGTTGCTCTTGCTGCTGTTTTGCTGTTCAGAGAAGTCTGGTGTCTGAACTTCCTTATGCTTGATATGTCTCTAAAGAAGCTGCAGAATCCATCTTGCAGCTGTGAGAGTGAGGCTTTTGAGTTATACCTTATTGCTGTTGAAATCAGACTTTGAAATGAACACTTGGAGGTGCCTCACAGGGTACTCGTGTGCATACGGTGCTTGGTACAGTCGCCTAAAAATGTACGTACAGGTGGCTGTTTCTTCCACTTCAAAGTGATCTTCAGGCTCTTGGGACAGGTCTTTTCTCCAACTTATGTTTTAAATCTAAATTTTTCAGCTTGTATTTTTGCCTCTGATCTTGAACCAATCTAACTTCTCTTCCTTGCGGGAAGAGTGCAGCAGCTCAGTCTGGCTCTCTTGAAACGAAGTCCTTTCCAAGCTAGTCTTTTCCTGTAGGAGGATCTCCGTGCTCAGCAGCTTTTCGTGCCTGGGGCTGAAGATGTAACTTCTCCCTGCTCCACCAAGTGCCTTTCTCGACCCAGATCAAACGCTTTGTGCTAATGTAACTTCGCTTTTGCGCCAAGCATTTGGTAAGTGCAGGCCAAAAGCACCGTGTCCTCTTTGTGGACCTAAAAGCTTCCATTAGAATTGCAACCAGAAACTTGGACTGTGCGTTACGTGGGTGATCTGAATAGCTGTGTGTAGTGAGAGTTGAGTACGCTGCCTGCTGCGTGTTTGCAACACCGGCTGAAGGCTGAGCTCACCTGGAGATTGGTAGCCTGCAGATATCTCATCGTCCGTCGCGGAACAGCGCAGAACTAGCTGTGCAGGTACGACACGCTGCCGTGTTCCCCTTCCGCCTTCCTTGAGCTCCGTGCTGGACTGCACTGCCTGTCTGAAAATACTCGGCTCTGCAGTTAGATCCAGGTAGTAACTACTCGTGTAGTATGGTGTGAGGGGTAGGAAGGGTGCTGCAGGGAGAGGCAGGCGAATTGCCGGAGTTCTGGGCACGCTTGTCGTGGGCAAGGCATCCCTCACGCAGCGGTGTGGTGTGGTCGTCTGTCTTGTTCAGGAACTTTGGCATTAGGGTGAAGAACTGGGTTCACGTAGCAAATGAAATTTGGTTTTGTTGTTCTCCAGATGCATTCCTCTGGGTCGGTGTTTCTGTTGCCTGCTTAGAAGTTTAACTTGTGGGGTGTTGTCCTTCCTCTGAGCTCTTGATCTAAGAGGTGGGCAGCCTGCCTCAGAGGGATTTTTATTTTTTTTTAGACCAGCATCTTTCAAAAGCCCACATTTATGTAAATGAATTTGCCTATACCCCTTCCTCCTTCTCAGTTAACTTTGTAAAAATGTAAAGGTCATAGGCAAAGAAATGCCTAGCTTGTATTTCTGTTTGGCTTTCTGAAGCATTAGATTCAAATTTAACTATCACTAAGTTTTCAGCGTCAGCATTATGAAAGCTTGTTGAAAGCTTGTTGATATTCTGTATAGCAGGTCAACTGTTTTCCATCCTACACGTCCTACATCCTTTTGGATTTTTTTTCTTTTTCCTCTCCTTGCGCTGTACTGAGCTGTTTCTTTCAGGATATGCAAATGCACTTCTTGTTACTGAAACTGCACAGAAGTTGAAAATACTGAAACCCATGCCAGAAGCATTAATAACACGAGTGCCACTTCTGCTCGAAGATGAAATTAGCTCCTCGGTTAGCTGGTTAAGCTGCGCAATGGGCATAGCAGGACCAAGAAGCGACTGTTCCATAATGCTGAAAAGTGATTTTTCTCCTGTGCTCAGAGCACTGCACAATTTTATTTTACTTACAGAGTAGGCATCTGCTGGAGATTGCGCTCAGACTGACCTGCCGTAGCAGGAGGGAGAGGTTAGGCAAGCATGGGGAGCTCTGGGGAAACTGGGTGCAGGAGGTAATTGGTTTTTTTCCCCCAAAGGGAAAATGAACAAAAAAAAGCAAGCGAAACCAAACAGCCCAATCTCTTTGGGTTTGCCAGGTGGAGCTGCCTCAATCAAAAGCGGGGTTTTCAAATCCCACCTCAAATGGTGAGCTCAGGGATATCCCCAGTCCCCATCACCACAGGCTGTATTGCACCAACAGTAGCCGTTCGATTCCTTATAAGTGTGTCTGGTCAGAATCTCTAATAGTTATGGGGGTTTGTGTTTTGGTTTGTTGTTTGTTTGTTGGGGTTTTTTGGTTTGTTTTTTTTGCTGAGGCACTAGGTGAAGGTAATGACTGGTATGCGGCTTCCCCTGGAAGGAATTGTACTCCAGTGGCTCCAAAACTGCTTGGGGGGTTAGTAAGTTGATGGGAAAGACTTAATTAGTGGGCAGGCCATTAACCTGCTTTGTAGGACAGCGTTTTCACTTTTTCTTGCACAACTTAAATCAGCCTGACAGGTTCCTCTGGTCACAGCTGTACGAGCAGTCGAGCTGGAGGGAGAAAGATGTCTCAACTCCTGCGTTACTTCACGCTCAGCGTTTGGTTTGTCCTGTGCTGCGCCGGCAAGCTTGGAGAAAGCCAGCTCTGTCCCCCGAAGTGGTGCAGCAGAAAGTGGAAAATGCTGAATTTGTTACTTTCGAGCGCGTTAGTGCGGTTACAGTATGTGCTATTAAAAGATGATTAAATGAATCTGTGCAAACACCAGCTGGTTTTCTGGTAATCGAGAGCTCCAGCAGGGTTTGAACTCGGAGCGTAGGTAGGCTGTGCAGTGGCAGAGCTCTTGGTGCCGTCCGCCCTTTCGGCTGAGTGGGAGGCAGCTGAAAATAAAACTTCCCCCCCCCTCCCTGAACTCTGCATCTCCTCTGGCCTCCAGCTCCAGGGCTGCTGCAGCCGGAAGAACAAGCGTGTGATGCTGAGCAGAGGGCTAGAGGGGAGGAGAGACCTATTTTGGGGGGTTGTGTGTGGTATGCAAATGGCATTTTAATTGGTTGTATACCTTCTGCAGCCTGATTAGCCTTCGGTGAGCCAGGGAGCTGGCTGACGGCTCGGTGTTTGAGAGCCGAGCAGCTGAGCCTGCTCTCAGAGCACCAAAAGTCAGCTTGGCGGGGATACAGGCTCACTTGTTGGTCTGAAAGCAGAAGGTGGGACTCTTGAACTGTGCAACCAAAATGTCTTAAAGTAAAAATGCTGTGATCGAACTTCTCAAAGGTGAGCAGGGAACCTAATTTCACAAAATAGGAGTTCATTGCCTGACTCTTCTTCTAAATACCCGTTTGCCTTAACAACAACAAAAAAAGATTGAATACACTTCCATGAAGAGAAGATACAGCGCAGTAGTTAGAGTACCCAGTCTTTAAGATTAGGGCTTGGTTCTCTAGTCAGAACTGAGAGGTCCTGATCAAACTGTTGCTGCTTCTGCTTGTGCCTCAGTTCCTAGGAGGCCATGGGTGTAACGATGCTGAACTCTGCCAGGTGCTAGATCTGCAGGTGAGGATTGGCCCGTCTGGAAGGTGAGCGTCCTTCTGCAGTCATTAGCTGCTGCCTTTTCTTAAATTGGGAAGTCCAGGCTAAAATGTGAAATTAGGCTGGCATTTTCAAATCAACAAGCCTTCCTCTGTATTCTTATCGTGCAAAATGCCAGTTATGCAGCTAACTCCTATTATTCTAGGCAGGTGTAAATTCCCACAACAGAAGGTCTGTTTGCACGTGTATAAATGCTTCTGTTCGCTGCAGAAAACAATCTATAAAATGCACTGTGCATCACATCTTAGTGGGCGAGGACCACGAGGCTCCTTAGCACTAATTTATCTTAAAGGGCAGCTTAAATAGAATGCCAAGCCTCTGTTTATCTGAAACACAGAACTGAGCTTGTGTGTGGTGGAAGGTGGTCTCCTGACTTGGTGGCTTTTTTCCTGTTATTATATATATATATTTTTTTATGGTCATCTGCTTTTTGGAACCCCCTAGACCTCAAATACTGGTAGCAATAAAGCACCGGTGTGAGTCCCTGTGTCGGAGCTCTGTGAATGGTGCTTGGAGCATGTGCCTGCTCTTTAGGTAAATAAGAATTGAAGCTGAAAATAAAAATCCCATACTCGTGAAAGCTGAATCGACTTTCTCCTCTTGTTCTCTTACAGGTACCTCCAACCAGAGATCATGAACCGGCACTTCTCGCTTCTCTTTGTTCTTGGGACTTTAACATCTGTGTGTTCCCAGTTCAGTTTTTACCCTCTGGAGGAACTTAGCTCTGATGTTGGCATCCAAGTCTTCAATCAGATAGTGAAAGCTAAGCCTCAGGACAATATTGTCGTTTCTCCCCATGGGATTGCTTCGGTCCTGGGGGTGTTGCAGCTCGGTGCCGATGGCAAGACAAAGAAGCAGCTGACAACTATGATGAGATACAGCGTAAATGGTCAGTGGTTCCCCCGGGTGTTCTCGGGTGTGTTTCGCCAGAATCTTCATGCTGGTTTGAGGTGGCTTTCCAAGTGTGGTAGATTGCATCACCCGACAATTAGCTCTGTTTACCAAGGCACAAAATGGACAAGCTTGAAGTTAATTGGCAATTTGGGTAGGGACGTGCACATATACTTGAACTGGCTTATAAGCAGCTTTGCTAATGACTTCAGGGCCCTGGCTAGAACTGCCTTCATCCTTGCAAAATTGGTTTTCCAGAACAGGATGGATGGCGACCTGGTGCCAGCAGAGGCAGGAAGGCTGCAGTACCCCACCTCGGGCTGTACTGGGCAGCCCTTAGCAGGCCACTTGTTAGGTAACAGGGCAAGAGAATATTTCTTGTCACCACACCGAAAGCGATGCAGACTCTAACCACACGACTGATCCTTCTCGTTTTGATGCTCTTCAGCTTTGTGCATTTGTGTTTCTGCTGTCAGGATCCCTCAGTCTGTAGTTCTTGCAGTGCCCTCCTCTTGAAACAGCCGTTTCCGCTTGTCTCTGTGCCTGACACTGCATGCTTGTGTTCCTCTGCCAACGTCTACCCCTTGAGAGGGTGTAGGCTGAAGGTTCTTGCTGCTTTACTTTGCATGCTGAGTATTTTTGTGCGTATTTGCCAGCAAGACTTAACACCTTAATGCCAGCATTCTGCCTTCCTGCCAGGAATAGGAAACTCTCCGAGAGGTAAGCGCGCGTTTAAATCTTGAGCAGTACCGTCACGCGACGTGTCGCCTTGTCTTCATTTGCTTTGCTGTTTTGGTTCTGGGTTTGAAGCATGGCAAAATGATTTGTCAGATTAAGATCTAAATGTTGTAGGTTGAAATCTCTTCACGGGACCATCAACTCCAGGAACATTTGAATGCCTAAAATATTAAGTACTTGCAAAAATTTTGAAGCATTACATCCACTGGTTTTATCTGGCCTGCAGACTTTCTATTCCTAACTGTGAGACACAGAGGTTCTCAAACTCCTCAGAAGGTAGCCAGTACCTTGTTGCAGAGACCAGTTATGGGATGCTGCCAAACTCTTTGCACCAATCTCCTCTGCTCTTGTTCATGATTGCCTCACAGTCCTTTGGCAACTGCTTCTTTGGAAAGGTAATAGTGGGAAAGTATTTAATTTACCTTTAGCTGTCTTTTAATGCAATTTAGCAGCTGGAAGCAAAGAGGAGAGCCAGCAGCATGAGACCAGCCAGCTCTCCCTGGACCACAAGCAAGTGCTTCGTGGACCGCCAGTGGTCCACAGAATACAGTTTGAGAACCTCTGTTATGGTATGTTCTCCAAAAGAATTTGCCCCTAATATTGGAGAGTGAACGTGTAGGAATTCACACAGACGGCGCTGCTGAAGCCGTCTCGATACGTGAAACAGCAAAGCCATCTGAGGCTTTTCCTGACGCGCGCAGCTAAGAGAATAACTCTGAGCTAATTCGTTCTCTTCGTATCTCTTATCGCAAGTTTGTCTACATAAGGAAGCAGTCTGGAATTGTTGCTGCCTAAATTGTGTGGGGGAACAGAGGGAGCCCGCTGATAGCTGCTGCAGAAACGGCCGCACAGGGATCACATTGAGAGCAGCGGTTGAACGTGAAGCCTCTCGCCTGGCGAGAACTTCGCTGTGTAGACAAGCGCCCATTCCTTCACAACGGGGAGAACTGGGTGTGGTGAGCACAGCGGTTCCTCTGCGCTGCCCTGTGCGCAGTGAGGGAGCGAGCAAGAGCTCGTCATGGGGTGCTTTCGGGTCCCGAGGCTCTTGCCAGTGAGCACTGGAACCGACTGCTTTCCCATGTTCTTCTTTTAATGCGAGCTCACGTACTAAGGGATTGATTCCTGCTTGTAGCCAATTTAGGCCAGGACCTAGTCTTTAAGGCTTGACTTGAACCTTATTATAGAAATCCTGACAGCTTCCTTCACTCTCCGGTGAACGGAAAGGAAGGGTGGTGAGAAAGCAACTTTTACTTTGCACTCTTGAGGTTCAAGACCACCTGCACAATCCTGCAGACCCATTCGTTCCAAGCAAGTGGGCTGAGCCCAGAACGAACAGGTGGCCTGGGGCTTATATGGTACAAAATGAAGTTTAGAACAGTCTCTTCTGTAGAAAAACATGGTTCGTGGCCCCACCTGAACCCCGGTGCTATCCCAGCAGTGGCCATCACATTCTGAGCAGAGAGCGTCATGGTGAAGGTTGTGTTTTTACTGGGGAATGGCAGCGTTCTTCAGATAAAAGATCAGAAATTGGCGTTTTGGAAGGCCTCTTGGAATGCCTGCTTTGGTCTCCTTTTCCAGTCCAGCACTTAATGTCTGACCTTTCATGTCATTGTTAGTTGCATATAAAGTAACTGTTTGTTCATCATCTTATTCTAAATCAAACTTGCTGTTCTTTCCGACTAGGCGTTGGTAAAGCGTTAAAGAAGATAAACAGGCTCATAGTCTCAAAAAAGAATAAAGACATTGTTACAATTGCTAATGCAGTGTTTGCAAAGAGTGGCTTTAAAATGGAAGTGCCTTTTGTTACAAGGAACAAAGAGGTGTTTCAGTGCAGCGTCAAGAGCGTGGACTTTGAGGACCCAAGCTCAGCATGTGATTCCATCAACCAGTGGGTGAAAAATGAAACGAGGGGTGAGTATTGAACTCCTGAAAAGCTGTGGAGCAGTTCAGCTTTTATTCTTGCTGCCTTAGACTCTTGCAAGACGTGGCCGTGTTTGGGCGAGTCACGTTTAGTGAAGTATTTTAACTTGGCCATGCTGTGGCAGACCTCCTTGTGGTTCAAGCCTCTTGACATCTAGGCTTCAAGCTTACACACGCTGAAGCTGGAACTCGTGTTTTGCAGTATATTTGTAGTCTAGGTGAGCTACGCCGCTGGAGTTAAAACCAGCGCCTACTGGATGTGAGGAGTGTGTTAATGATGTTGGATGTGGCATCTGTGAAATGAGGCTGTCAAATTCCTTCTCTACCACATCACTGGTTTTGCATAGCAGTGTCGCAAGCTGAGTGTGAGTGGGAAAGTGCTTCTGCTGAAACTATTTCTACTTCTTCAGGTTCTCAATGACCGGGTGGCCGGTGTTACCGACAGCAAATACCCAGACTTTCTTTATTTCTTTTTGCTAGGTATGATCGATCAGGTTGTAGCTCCAGATGACATTGATGGCAGCTTGACCAGGCTGGTTCTAGTAAATGCTGTGTATTTCAAGGGCTTATGGAAATCACGGTTTCGACCTGAAAATACAAAGAAACGTCCGTTTTATGGAGCTGATGGGAAGACCTACCAAGTCCCTATGCTGTCCCAATTATCTATCTTCCGCTGTGGTAAGTGCAGCAACACCCACGGCTGCCAAAGATGGTTGTCAAATTTGCTCTTCAAACTGGAACAAGAGTTTGCTCTACGTGAGGTGTTTAATGGCTTTGCTTGTTGTAGCTGATGTAGGAGGCTTTGTGTTACAGAGAGATCTCATACGGGTGAGCTTGCTGTGCAAGGTGTTTACCAGCTGCTTAAGGCTGAGTACTCCATCAAAGTACTTGCCTCCTCCCGTTGCCTTTAAAAAGGAAAATCTGAAGCACCCAAACTGAGAACTTCACGTTTTACTTAAGCTTTGCAGCAGGAAGAAATAATACTTTTTGTTCTAAGGAGCAAGAGTAAAGAAAAACTGCCAATAGAAGCAGAACCCTGAGGTTTGTCTGGTGATGAGCTGCATGTGGAAGAAAGATTGGGGCAGACTCAGTCTGTTTTACTGTGTAATGAAGAAATGGGACTTGCACAGTCCTTGGTCCTGTGGGAGCCAGAGGAGCACGAGGATAGGATGTTGGCTGTATCTGCCTAGGTGTGAACCTGCTCTTCGAATTCAAATTGAGTCATGAGTGAAAGAAGTTCAGCAGGTTCAGCCAGACTTCCAGCAGGGACTCTCTCGGAGCTCGATGCACCTGACAATGTGCTCCACGTGGTGTTACAGCCCTCTGGGGATTCCATTGGTCAGAGCAAGGCTGAAGCTCTGAGAGAACATCTCCTCTTGTGTCCTTTCAAGCCTGGAGCTCGCTGCCACGTGTGCTGGATACAGGCTGAGAAACGGGCCTGAGAATATAGCTGGCTAGAAATCCACAAAACAAGACTCTCTGTGCTTTTAAAAGCCTGGTTCTGCTATGGGTAGAGCTCAGCTATAATACTAGAAGATTTGTGCTAAAGTCAACAGCTGTAACTTTCTGCCCCAAACCCAGGTATCAGCAGAAGTGATGTAATGCTTTTCTCAAAGCTGCTGAAAGTGTGAGCTGGAGGAGGTGGGGAAGCCTCCTGCAGTGTATACAGCTTTTCTGTGCTGGTTTGAAGAAGTTTATAACTTAAGATGGCCTTTAGCAAGCTTATTATCCTGAAGGCTTTTAACTTTTGATTCTGGTGCTAGTTAAAGATTCTGATACTGGTTACAAACTCCTGCGTTTAAGGTAGAAAAGCTCTTGAGGCTAGAAAGGAGCAGGAGGCACTGCTGTGTTAGAGCTCAGTTCAGGTTGAGTATCCTCACACTGATACTCAAAGGGATCTTTAAAGGTTTAAATTTCTTAAGCACCTTCAATCCCAGGAGTTGGCTGTGAGGGTGAGCTGCCTCCTGTTTGATCTGCCTGAGTAGTGACAACAGTAGTAGGAGGCAGCAGATGAGGAGAGTGGTGCTGCGCTGTCGGGCAGTTTACTCCTTGTTCCCGCCCTGTGGCTGACTTACGCAACCGCTGTTTTGATCTGTAGGCCCTAGCCTGAGAATCGCTGTCATAATAAAAGAAAATAATCAAGCTGCCAAGCTCGACACAGTTCCCGCAGCAGACGCGCGACGCCGCCAGTTTTCTGGCAAGGCGAGCTCAGCCAAGGCTGCGCGGCCCTGGCAACGGGATTAAGTTTCTAATGAAGACGTCGATTTCTCAGCTCGGGCTGACAAGTGCAGGCTTATGTGAAGAAAGGGGGAAAGATAAGAAGATCGTACCGTGTCCAAAAACTTTCCCAGAAACCCTGTTGGTAGTTAATCTGACAAGTTTGCACTTGAAACTCCTGGAAAAAGCATTTGCTTTGAAGGACTTTGAGGCTGCTTCCTAATGAGATCCTCATGAAGCAAGAAAATGAGCTAAACGCACCAGACTGCTTCAAACCAGAGCTCTTCTGATAGCTCTGGGATGAAAAAGAGTTTGCCCGCAAGATCTTTTCAGTTTGGGGAGATAACCTGCTGTGCTTTTTCTTGCTCTTTTGCTGCTTGCTGCTCGGCTGGTTCTGGTGCAGCTGAGACGTGGAGATGCAGTTCGTTCTCAGACCTGGTGATTTCTAGCCTAGCTTGGCTACGAGTATTTGCTTCCTGGTGTCATCCCACCTGTGCTTTTTGCCCAGTCAGCCTCCCTGCAGAGCCCGTGCAGGGTTGCCTAGCAGAAAGAGAGGCTGTCTTTGACGTTTTAGAGTCAGTTTTAAGATGTGGCCAAAGCTTTACTTACCAGACTCCTAAAGCAGTAGGTATCTTGAGGTAAAAACTGAGATTTAAGGCTGCAAGAATTACACTCTGCTTATTTTTTCAGGCACTACGAGCACTCCGAACGAGCTGTGGTATAACATCATCGAGCTGCCGTACCACGGCGAGATGATAAGCATGCTGATCGCTCTGCCCACCGAAAGCACGACGCCACTCTCCGCTATCATTCCCCACATCAGCACGAAAACAATAGGGAGCTGGATGACAACCATGGTAGCAAAAAGAGTGCAGGTTATTTTACCCAAGTGAGTACCACGAGAACCCATTTCTCCTTCGGGGAACGTTTAGGGCGTCCTGTGTGTGCGTGTCTCCTTGGACAGAGGAGAACCAGAGTGCTTAAAGCGATTTTGCTGTGTGATACTGATGCGTTCTTTCCTGGGTTGTTCCAACTAGGTTTACAGCAGTAGCAGAAACAGACTTAAAGGACCCTCTGAAAGCCCTTGGCATTACAGATATGTTTGACCAGTCAAAGGCAAACTTTGCAAAAATAACAAGTAAGTTATTTTTTTGTTCTTAGTTTCTGGCACCTAGTAAAGCACTGTGTTACCAGTGCAGATGTCTGTTGTGCTTTGGGTGAGTGTTACCATGACATTGGAGTTCAGGGTTTTTTTATTTTGTAGCCGGCCAAGCAGGGCTGCTTGCTTCTACTGAACGCTGCAGTGGCTTTTTTTCCCCTCCTCGCCTTGCGTTACGGCAATAAATCACGCTGGTCCACTGCTTAAGATGTGATTTTACAACCTGAGTGTCTCGAGCGTTGTCTAAAATCTGTGGCAGGGTTTTTGGTAATGCCATACCTGAGCCTGTAACAAGTACTGCAACTGTAGGGTTCAGCTTTTCCCTTGAGTATGTGTTTAATGACTCGAGCTGTAGGAAAACTCAAGAACTTTTAGTCCCAGTTAAGTGACCAGACCAAACCAGAGCTGCAAATTTGAGTATCTGAAAATAGGGTGTAGGCATTTTTGAACTCATCGCTCCAAAATGTAATTTTAGTTCTGTTCTCTGCTTCTGTTAAACTCCTGATTAGCTTCTACAGGGAGATCTAACAGAAAAGCCTGCCTTCTGCTGGCTTAACTTGAAAACAAATCCCTGTTTCACTGAAAGCCAGGTGTCCTGCTAAATGCTTTTTTTTTTCCCCTGACTCTTCGATAAGCGTGAGTGTAATTTAAAATCGGCATTTTTTTTTTCACTCATTTGTTTAATTCAAACTAAAAATGCAAGTCAGCTCTTTGAACTTAAGCCATCACATAAGAAAACCTAGTGAATGGGGAGGAGGGAGGAGTAAGGTTGTTCTCAGTTCTTTGTAATGACTAATGTAGTGATTGTATTCAAAGATTTTACCAGATCTCACTGTCTTCAGCATTTCAGCAGGATTGTAGCAGCTTTTTTTTGTTCATGGCCAATCCCTGCTGGCCACGGGGCACCGTGGGGCTCTTGCGGCTGGTTACGCTGACGGCTGTTCTCGGTGGCTTTTTCAGGAACAGAAGGTCTTCACGTATCTCACGTTTTGCAAAAGACGAAAATCGAAGTTAGTGAAGACGGAACCAAAGCTTCTGCAGCAACAAGTAAGCAACTCTGCTGATAACTGTCGGGCTTGAGACCATGGCAGGAATGTGCTCTGACTTCAGATCCCACCGGTTGATGGTTTTTATGTCATTTCTCAGGACAATCCCAACTTGCTGATACTGATCAGACCGTTGGGCACTCTAGGAGATAAGCAGGTTCGCTTCTAGAGAAGAGCCGGCTCATAGCGAGCACTTTGGCCACCCGTGTGATGTTGCTGGCTCTCTGGGTGGCAGAGAGGGCTAAGCTACTACATCCCAGACTTCGTCCCAGCTTTCTGTGGGTCTTGTGTCGTGTCTTTTTGATAGGGTCCCTGTAAGAACACATGACCCCTGTGGCCTTAAATTCACACATTGGTAGCTTTTAGGCATTTTTCTCTACCTGTGCAAGCTTCTAGGCTACACTAGGAAACTTCACTTTGATAAACTATGTAATGCACTGTGGTGTTTGTGTTGTCTAACTTTAAACCTCTTTTTTCTTTTCTTTTTCTTTTTTTTTTTTGCAAGCTGCAATTTTAATAGCCAGGTCATCCCCTCCTTGGTTCATTGTAGACAGGCCATTCGTGTTTTTCATCCGGCACAATCCTACAGGTAAGCAGCGTTCATTACGTACTTTTGTTTTTTGGCTTTGAAGTTGAATTTTGCAACAGGAACGAAAGAAGTGTGGAGATACTGAGTAACTATTACTCTAAAAAAAACACCACCAAAGTCCTGCAAGTGTATTTTTATATGCCTTTAATATCAGGCGATTTTATTTGGAATACAGCTTGGAACAGGCTCACAGGGTTGAGGGAGGCTGCGCAAGCCTGTGCCGAGGTGGCTTCATACTTTCATGGAAAAGTTTAACTGGATTTGCAGGCTGTGGTGACCCTTGTTTTCGTTTCATCCCCCAGGTACGATCTTGTTTATGGGACAAATAAACAAACCTTGACTGTGGAAAAGACTTTTCTTCAAGAAGCACACAGGCTCATGTGACGCGCCCCTGTTCTCTTCAATATTTTGTACGCTCCGCTTCGACTTCGCTCAAGAGCTGGTTTTAACCACTGGCTGGGATTTGAAACAGGAGTCGATGTAGTTCTGGCTTTGTGAGGGGAAAAATACGAATTGACAACTACAGTATCTTCAAAATGTCTAAAAGATTCTCTAAACTACTGAACGGCTCCCTATGCTAACAAACCTTCTGAGCTTTTTCTGTATCTACTAAGAATTTTACGTATGGCTTTTGTGAGAGGATTTTAACAAAGAATGGTAAACGTTTCTGTTAATGTTGGTTTCTCCTCGTGCGTGGAAAAGGTCTAATTTTGTAGATACTGCCTATCAAGATGACTTTTGGTTCCTGAGTATCTTGGTACCTGGATATTCTTGGTAGAAATAGATTAAAAGTTCTAGCAATTTTTATTTTATATAGTGCATGTATCACTGAGAGTTTTAAAACTAATGTGGTGTTAGACACGCATCGCATTGTCCTGTCTTATTGTAATGTAAACTTGTCATTGCTAGTATACACTTTCTATTGGATTTAAATTTTATATTTGTTTTTGTACAAAGGAAGAAAATAAAAACTGCATTATGAACAGTCAGTGGTGTGGATCGTGGATGTGCTGATGGGTATTTAGGTCCTGGGATGTACTTGGTTGAGAATTCTTTCTGAGGAAGGTGAAGGAAGGGTGGTTTTGTGGGGTTTTTCTTGTTGGGTGGAGGGAGTTTTGGGTGTGGGGTTTTGGTTTTGGGTTTTTTTTATGCTGCCTGCTGCATACGTGAGAGGTGACTTCTGGGGTACAAGCGGCCGCCTTGGGGCTCTGGAGCAGTGTGGGACTATTTCAGAGTAACAGCGCTGCTGTCTTCACATCGAAATGAAATTACAATCTGAGAACTGATTTTTTCCAGCTCCTATTTGCTGTTTGTGGTAAGAATTCAAACATTAAGGGGTTGGCACCCAAACTGAACTCCCCTAGGATGTGCACGCAGCAGCAGGGGGTGCTCTGTGAGACGATCTGGGCGAGAAAATGAGGCAGTGATGTAAGTTTTGATTTTTTTTTTTATTGTTGGTCTCTGCAATAATTTGCAAAGTAAGATGCTTCCTTAAAGGGCTGCGGGTATTTTCCCTTCTCCCCCAAGCAGGCCAAAGCTGGATGCCCAAGAGCAGAGCACAGCTTGGCAGGCGTCAATTTCAGCCCGATGGGACCGGGGCTGAGCGATCCAGTGGGGAATGTCACACGTAGCAGCTACTTTGGGAGCCTCGAGGTTCTGCAGGACGTGGGAGAAATACGTCACCACTCGGAAAAAGGGTTTTTCAGCTCTGCCACCCCTAAGCCACGTGTCTTGGGGGTTTTTTGAGGTTTGGTTTTTTTCGGTGCTGGCAAAGAAATTTAACAAAAGCGGGTTTGAACAGAGGTGCTGGTGGTATTTGCCTTTAAACTGGGTAAGAGAGGAGGGTGAAGGGGAGTGAAACAAGAGCCTGGGCAGGGAGAGGGTTAGGTTAGCTGCTAAAAACTTCCCTTTCAGTAATGCTGTAAAAACAGCCTGTGCTCTTCAATCCTGGGAGTTGATTCCTATCACATTTCCAGCCCTGCTCCGTGTGTTTGACTCACTGTAGTTTTATTAACCCTCAGTAGCACCCAGTAGCTGCTCTTGAAAGGCTTTGGGGAGCCTGCCTGCATCTGCAGAGAGTTTGTTCTGAGCTGTTCCTCCTTTACTCCCCCTGCTCCATTGGATTTTGTGGAAAAGGTGGTTTATGTGCAGGGCAGGAGGAGGAGGGCTGGTGAGGAATTGTCCTCAGAGAAGAGCAGACAGCGACTGGACACTCAAAGCTCAAAACCTTCCGGCAGATCGGGAGCTTCAAGCCAAAGCGTAACTCCATGCAGCTCGGGTGCTCTCGTTCTCTATCTGCTGTTCCTGGCTGCTTTCCCTAGGTGTGCCTCAGTTTCTCCATCTTTAAAAGCTGAGGTCCTCCATAAAGTTTTTTTGCATCCTTTGTCAACTGTTCTGAGGTGGAAGGCCTGGAGAGACTGTCAGCTCTTGGGTAATATGAGACTGAAGCCCTGGGCAGGGAATGATCATGGAAAATGCTTGTGGTTCCATTTGCTTTAGCCTGGAGCCTCAGGAGGGAGGAAGGGTTTGGTGTTTCCTTAGCCAGATTTGTAACGAAGAAAGTGGTTATTCATGAAGTCATTAACAGGAGAAATAGCAGGCTGAACTGCCTCCAAACTGTTTTCTTAACTTCAGAGAGCTGAGTTTCAGCAGGGGCACCCCCTGCTTTGCCTCCCCTGGCCCACACACTTGCAGCCACAGCTTCAACGGGCACCCCCAGCTCCCCCTCACGAGAAAAGGCTGGTTTGCACTGAAGCCCGAGCTCCTCACCCTCGCAGAGCCCTCTCCTGCGAGCTCTCCTGGGGAAGCGCTGGGCAGCATTGCAGGTTGGAACGCGATCATCTCTAAAATCCCTTCCAACCTCTCCCAGGGTTCCCTGGCTGCCTTTCCAAGGTGCTCGTGGCCGCAGCCGTGTTTGTCGTCACCTCATCTCTTCAGGCACAGTTCTGGGACATTCTGGGCAGAAGCAGCTCCCCCAGCTCACAGTCAGGATTTTCTTGTAAGCTCGGTGTTTGCGTCGGTTACACACAGACACGCTGCTGCTCAAATATTTATGTATTTGCCAGACCTGGGCTCAGAAATGACATCTCTGCTCACAGGGAAGGGTCCTGACCAGCTCTGGTTCAAGACTGGGCTCAGAGGTGTGAGCACACCCAGTGCCACGGTCGCAGCAGCTACCGAAAAACTAGCGCCGAGGGGAGGAATTCTCCTGTTGGTCAATTAACCGACTGCGTGGACAACAACCAGCGCAATCCAGCTGCTTGAGAACTTAGCGGATAAAGGCTTACAGCTGCTTCTGGTTTAAAAGACATAAAGAAACCAGCTGATGTATTTCCTGTGACTACACATCCTTCCTCGGTCCGTATCCTTTCTTTAATTATTCCAGGGGGAATATCCTTTTCTTTGCTGCCTTATTGTGGCCCCAGGCCGGCTGGGCATGGGTGGGCTCCTCAGGACCGAAGGGTAATGGTTGTGAGTGCTTTTAACACCTGTGTGTGTGCGTTTAACACGTTCTATCGGCCTGTAGCGATAGGATGGGGGGCAACGGTTTTAAACGGGAGCAGGGTAGATTGAGATTAGACATCAGCAAGAAGTTCTTTACAGTGAGGGTGGGAGGCACTGGAACAGGTTGTGGATGCCTCATCCCTGGAAGTGTTCAAGGCCAGGTCGGACAGGGCTTTGAGCAACCTGGTGGGAGGTGTCCCTGCCATGGAGGGGGTTGGAATGAGATGGTCTTTAAGGTCCCTTCCAAACCAAACCTTTCTGTCATTCTACAATTTAATAGCAGAGCTCGGCGGGATAGCATGGCCAGCACCACAGCCCAAATAGCCCGAGGCCACCTCCTCCTCCTCGGGCAGCCACGTCCCTCCTGCAGGTGACACCGCAGGCAGACCCCCGCGGGCAGAGCCAGATTGATTACTCTGCTCTCCTAAGAAATACGGCGCCGGGTGGGGAGGATGACCTTCTATTCTAGAGAATACGCCCCCCTCCGCGGGTTGCGCCGCTACACGCGTCACTTCGGCGGGGGCGTGGCCAGGCGGGGCCGCGCCGCTACTCGCGGCGTTACGGCGGGCCGCGGCGATCATGGCGGCCGAGATCCACTCGCGGCCGCAGAGCAGCCGGCCCGTCCTCCTCAGCAAGGTCGAGGGGCACCAGGACGTGGTGAGCGCCGCCCTCCTCATCCCCAAGGAGGACGGGGTCATCACGGCCAGCGAGGACAGGTGAGGGGGGAGGCGGCGCGGCCCGGCCAGGCCCGCCCCGGGGGCGCGGTGAGGCCCCCCGAGGGATTTCGCCTCCGGAACCGGCGGGGAAAAAAAAAACAACACAATTAAAAACCCGCTTTTTGCGCTCTGACTTTGCCGGGAGCCCTGACTCCTCACCTGGGGGCCGTGAGGAGGTCGGCCAAGGTGGGGGTCGAGGGAGGAGAGTGACCTTCTCCGGCTTTGCCGCTCTCGGAGGGGCCGGCAGCCCCCCCCCCCCCCCCCCCCCCCCCCCAACACACACACCCCCCCGGGGGCGGGAAAAAGCGCTTTTCCGCGGGAAAATACAGCTCGGTTGTGCGGGTCAAAGGGTTCTGCAGGGAGCAGAAGCGAAAAGGTGGGGGGTGTTGTGCTCCGCTTTCAGCCGGGCGGGCTGTAGGTGGCTGCTCTGCCTTGTAGGTGCGTTACCGCTTCCCCTGCCTGTCTGCAGAGCTGTGGCTCCCCCCGAGCCGCTTCAGCCCGAGCGAGTCCACAAACCTGCTTCGTTTCGGGCTCGAAACGGTTTCCAGGGAGTGAGTTGGCGGGTCTGAGGTGATGAGGACGGTGGTTCCTGGCTTGGAAGGAGAAAAAAAACCCCTATCCTCAGAGCCTAGTCCTGGTCCTCGGCTCGCGTAGCATGTGAAACATCTGTCAGGAGAGCTGGAAATGTCGTTAAGGGATTATTGAGCTGAACCAGAAGTAGAAATGAGGAAGAAAGCGGCAGGGAGGGCTGGGGGCCAGGAGGGAGGTGAGGGTCTGCGGTGTGCTGGGGGGGGCTGGCATTTCCCCCCTGCACTAAGTGGACTTTTAAATGTGAAGAGGGGTAGGTGGTGCCTCTGGAAAGCTCCTCTCCAGAAACTGCAGCAGTGCTTGAGCACATATTTCAAGTATGAGAGTGTGTTCTTTGAGATGTAGCCTGATGGAAGAAGAAGAAAAAAAATAAGAGCAACCAGAGCAGCTGGCAACAGCACGTGGTTTCATAAACTCGCCGTTAGCTGAGGCGCTCAGGAGTTGGAGGGGAATGGGTCAAGCGCCAAGGATGGAAACTTGCGTCCTGGTTTAACTGAAGTTTACCAGTTATTGTTAGTTTTCCAACAAAATCGGTATAGCACATGTCCTGGGGCTCTTATGGAGATCAGATGGAGACACTCAGCTTTGTCGTACTTCTCAGCGAGCTGACAACGTAAGTCTGGCGTTAAAACGCGTGAAGCTGCAGCTGCGCTTTCTTTTGCGCTGCTTTTCGCTTCTGAGGAAATCAGAAAGTGCCAGTCTGTCTGAGAGGTGGTTTTCCTTGGCATGCTAAGAATTGTTTCCAAGTGCTGGTTGAACTCTTTAGAAAACGGGCAGTAGAAGTTCTTTAAAGTGGCTGATTGGATTCCACCCCCTCCCCCTTTTTTTTTCTTCCCCCCCCCCGAAAATTATTACACTTTAAGGACTTGTATCCGAGTTGAACCTGAGCAGACTTTCCTGCTGCAGGCCTGCAGAGGCTTTGCCAGTAGCAGATGTTGCCAGCCTTGAAAGTGAAGGGTCTGCTGCGGAGGTTACAGCCTGTGCTGATAAGAGCCAAGGATGCAGCTGCATCTTTATCTGGGCAAGTTTTGATTTCAGACAGAGACACCTTCCCTCCTGTGAGAGGAGGGGGTGTGAATGAACACAAGAAGTTTTAGGCTCAAGGCTAAATTCCTGTAGCCTTCCTTCTCGTGGGAGTTTTCCTTCGATTTTTAAACTGTTGTGCCGTGGTACCTCTAATCTGGGGAACCTCCTACAGCCCATCAGAGCCGACTCGCTCATGTATCCTTCACCTGCAGTTCCACGTGTTATCGAACTTGCCGCTCTCCTGTTGGCCCACGAAAAATGGGGTGTAGGTGTTAACAGTGCAAGACTGACGATCCTGCTAGCAGCAAGCAAAGTACAGAGTTCGAGAAGCCAGGGAGCTGCTGCGTGCAGCAGGGTCAAAGTATTTTTTTTATTACGTCTTAATACAGCTCAGGCTGTCAGGTATTTCATAATAACCAGTCAGAGGAATGTGTTGGCAAGGTGAGCAGTGAGGAAAACTCTGGTGCACAAACATCCTCCAGGAATGTCATAGGTTATCCTCCTGTTACAAGAGTTCTGGTTTAAATGGTGTTCCATTTCTCAGTTCTGGAATTGAAATATTGGTCAAAACTAACATTTTTGGCAAGTGTAAATTCAATTGAAAAGCGCCAGCTGCAAGCTGTGTCCTCGGGCTCGCATCACACCACAATCAGACCAGGCTCCTGACGCTGTTTTGGGAACACACGGTCTAAATACTTCTGGTTTGTTTTGGCTGCCAGAAAGAAGCTGTCCTCTGTACTTGCTGGGAAAACAGTTGTTAGCGATAGATTTCAGAGAGGAAAGCCGTGGTTGGTGGTTTGAAGACGTTAGGACGACACGTTTCTTGGGACAGGGCTGGCATAGCTGCCTACTTGTATTGTTACAAGGTTGGATTTTCCTGCTGATCTTGAATTCTTCTATAAATGTGCGTGCTCACTGGAGGACTTTAGCCCTTTAAGCTGGGACTGGTATTTCCCGAATTAATTTGCCTGAGCAAAAGGAGATGCACCACAACAACAGGGCTGCAGGAGAGGGGATTGAGGAGAAGTGGGATTTTGGCACGGTGCTCTTTGCTGACTACCGTGAAACAATCTCTTCAGATTTTGCTCAGTCAGAGCTTTGTATAATTAGACGTAAAGCTGTCTGACAGCTTATTTTTGCAGGCATGAGGCTAGCAAAGTCTAAATCTTGCCTAAACCAAAATAAGAAGCTCTCAGAAGTTGATTTCTCTCTCTCGCAGCTGTTTGCTCAGGCTCTCAACTTCAGCGAAGGGCTGTGTCGTTGGTGATCAGTGCACAAGTTGTACTGCCGGGAAATAATTTGCTTAGAAGAAGCAAATTCTCGCTTCCTTTGTATTTGTTCCCAACTGAGTATAAGTGACCAGAACGCTGAGAGGAAACAGAGTCTCCTTGGGGAAAATCAACAAGGCAGGATCTCGGTCACCACGATAACGCCCAGTCTTTTTGTACCAAAAATAGTTACGTGGTTTGGGCTAGAAGTGAAGGGGTTGAATTAGCAGGGGTGGAACCCACCATCCGAGATGTCCTGAACAGTTTCAATATGATGGAGCTGCTTTAAAAAGCAGATTAAAACGCCATTAAAACTGCAGAGGTGCTAACCCATGCTACTGCTGGCGCGTGCATCATAGGAATGATTTGAGAGCATTGGGTTGTTTTTTTTTTTCTTTTTCTCTGCTGCAAAGAAATAGCGACCGCTCTTCTCAAGTGTTCAGTGCCTGACCGTGAGGCAGGGTGTCTGAAATTGTGACGAGGAAGTGATGGCTCTTGAGAGATGGTCTTAACACAGAATATTTAATAGGCTGGAGTGATGCGCATTTGCCATGGAACTGGTGGAAGAGCGACTTGATTCAGAAGCCGAAAGTCGTTTTGGGGCAGTGCACACTCTGCTTTAGTGATCTCAAGTAGCACGTTAATGTTGGGCATTGTCTGCTTTATTTTTGAGTGGGCTTTTAAAGAAAAGCCCTTGAATTACAAAATTAGTGTGCTGCCTCCGTGTCTTCACCCTGAAAGGTTCTGGTCCTGGTGCGAGACAGCAGTCCCCTCCTGGGCTCTTTACCTTACCCTCTTACTGACAATCCTATATGGTGCCTAGCAAATCTGTCCCGTTTGGTTTCTTTTGCAAAAGATTCTAAATACCAGGCCCTTTTTTTTTTTTTTTTTAGCTAAAAGTAAATAGAACAACTCATCGCCGTGAAGTCTCTTGACAGTGTTTCC
The DNA here is from genome assembly GCA_020746105.1 of Trogon surrucura. Lineage (NCBI taxonomy): Eukaryota > Metazoa > Chordata > Aves > Trogoniformes > Trogonidae > Trogon > Trogon surrucura. The sequence continues at coordinate 25,997,325 of CM036625.1, read as the reverse complement.
AGGTACACTTATTTACCCATCACCTCAGTTTCCATTTAGGAATGAGGAAGTTGGACTTAAACAGTAACAAGGCAGCAAACAATGGTTTGGAGAGGAAATTTCAAGTAGACTTAAAATAACCTTAACTGTCTACTGCCTTAGCTGTTCCCTTCAAGTGTGCCTCTTGTAGGAATGTTTTTAATTGGCAATAACTTTCCACTTCCTTGCTGAAGCTCAGGCTTCCATAATAGAATGATTTGCAGTTCTTTTTTTTTTAAAACGTATCAAACGCTTAATCTACTATGAAAGAAGCTGTGGTTTGCTCTGCCGAAAGGAGAAAGCTCCTGCAACTTGAATTTGGCTTAAATGAGCCAGAGCCAAGGAGAAGGAATGAAAGGGAAGCACCGCGTAGCGATTTCTGGGGTGAGCTGAAATCCCATTTCCATTTGGTACTTAAGGTATAAATAGTTTTGAAGAAAACTCTTCAGAATCCAGGGATGGCTGTTCTTAGGACTATTCTTCTTAACGCGCTAGAGTACTATCGTTTCTCATGTTGTTCCTCTAACTCTTAGTTTGAGTAGTGCAAAAGCCGAGAGGATTGGAGCCGATACGTAGGTAATGAACTGGTTTGGGCACAAGGGATGATGCTCTTGCTCACAACTGTCTTCTCCCACGACAGAACAATCCGAGTATGGCTGAAGAGAGACAGCGGACAGTACTGGCCCAGCATCTATCACACCATGTCGTGTAAGTACGGCGCTGGAGGTGCTGCGGCATGGGCAAGCACGGTGTGGGGGAATTCCTCTGTCCTGTTTCAGTTGATGAACTTGAATTCAGGAGCTTGGAAACAACTCCAGTGCGGGTTTTCTTCTCGATGCTTGATATGGAATTACTCGTCTCCATCTCGCACTTGGCTCACTCTAACAATGCATTCCTCAAATGTGAAGAACTGATTATTTTTCTTGTGTACGACTCAAAGCTCCATTTGAGATCATTTGAGTGAGCTCAAGATCTGAAGTGTAACCAGGGATGTTATCTATGCAGACTAATTTCTATCAAGCTACTTAATCTTCCGTCATGATTTTGTCACGAGTGGAAGAATTGGCTTTAATAGAAGTCACGTGTCTCCTAACACTTCTGTTTCAATAACTCTAATGTGCTTGCGGTTTTTTTTGTGACAGCACCGTGCTCAGCCATGGCTTATCATCATGACAGCAGGAGAATCTTTGTAGGCCAGGATAATGGAGCTATCATGGTAAGTGGCTGTGACTTTTCCTCAGGATACAGGTTGGACTCAGTTAGGTTGTCCGGGAGCACCAGGTCTTGCTGGTAACTTGGTTTTGTTCCCTTCTCCCCGGAGTGCAGCTGCTACTAAAGGGCTGAACTTGGCGGGTCACCTGAGAATGTGCGTGGCAGGGAAACTGCAAATAAAAAAGGGTTCCTCTGGCTAGACGTGAGGTAGTTAGCCTCAAGAAGTCAGAAGTGTGGGTCTGCCTGTGTCTCACCATGCACATCTCAGAAATTTCTCACAGCAGATCTTTTTATGATGTGAAAATTTCAACGCCGTCTCTAAAATTACAAGAGGCAGGGTCGGTTTCTTTCTGGAAGATCTTCTTTCTGTGCTCTGTTGCTCTGCCTCTCCTGGAGAGAAGATACATGTGAGAGAACAGAAAGTGGGGCTGTGTTCTTCTCCTCTTTCCTTGGCGAAGGAGGGGAACCTTGTGACTCTCAGATGTGGTAGTGGTTTCCTTGCTCTGTGAAAGGAAGGTCAAAACAACTGTCCTATGAGGAGCCGGGGTACTGTATGAGTGTCATAAATTGTGGTTCTACTGATAACTACTGTGAGTAGCCTGCGTGTAACTACATAGAATAGGGATTCTAATGACAACTGCTTGAAGTTGTAAACTGAGACTTTTAAAGTTTCGATAAGGCTAATGGATCAAATAGAGCACACTCTTAAACCTGTTCAGTAAGAAGTCTCAGATTCTTCTCTCTGTAATCTCCCTTCAACAAACTTGGTTCTGAAGGGATGCTCCCTGTAGCAAATGTGGTTCACTAGTAACTTAAGTTTACCGTTGGTGTGTCAGGGTGCTGTGCTTCAGCCTGGGAAACTGCCAGTTTTGGTGAGATATATCGCTGCTGGGGAAATTTTGTCCTGTGAAATTACTGCTTTTTTTTTTTTTTTTTTTTTTTTTTGAGTGTCTGTTGCTTCTGTCACTGCGGTGTCTGTTGTAACGATTCCACTTTTCTTTCAGGAGTTTCATATTTCAGAGGACTTTAATAAGATGAACTTTGTGAAGACCTATCCAGGTAAACTGTTACCCAGTGTCTGCACTAATGTTTATGTGAAGGGGGGGGCATCTGAAATGCCGAGGAAACTGGACACTGTCGTGGGTTATTTGGGTCCAAATATGCTTTACATCTGACTGACCTTCTGGCTATCACTTAGTTGGGGATAACTGCCATGAGAGAAATATTCTGTTATTGAGCAATCCTCAGTCAGCTGAGTCTGAGCTGCAGTCGTTATCATTAAGCTCAGTACATGGTCAGCCTCTGAGCCAGAACTCGGGAGTTCAGGTTTTACTTTTCAGGTGGAGTAGTTACCCTGCAGGAACGTTGGGGTCAGAGCTTTCCAAGGGTGCATGTTGGTATTTGCAATTTCCATCCTTTCTGTAATCACTGGGCTGTGTCACTTCTAGCTGGAGATGAGAGTCCTTGCCTTCTCTGTCATCTTAGGAGAGCAACAGGGATGAAGAAGATCTTTTTCAAATTTGTACCCGGGGCATAGGGATTGTTCTAATATATATGGAGATGCTATATTCAGCATTTGTCTGCACATCCTTACAAGAAATTGCTGGTTAAAATTGGAATATTAATTTGAAAGGACTTGAAAGAGACTGCTAAAGGCTGCAGATTAAGTAGCAAAACAAAGTGCAGTTTGTCCCATGACTCCCTGACACCGATAGCAGCGATGCTCTTGCTTAGGAGAAAAAGACCTTGTTCTTAAAGCAACAAAACCCGCCTTTATTCTGAGGAAGATGACTTGACAAACTCAGTCAAGGGAAGTACTTGCATCTTGGGGGCAGGGAGAGCATCTTTCCAAGGCTCCTGTCGCTCCTTGCTTAGTTCTGAACAGAGCTGGGTGGGGTTTGGGGGCTGTCACAGGTAGCAGATAGATTAGCTACACTTTCAGGTGCTTGAAAGCAAGAATCTGAGCACAGCTCTCCCGCGGTCAGGAAAAGAGGCTCTTAAAGACAGCAGTTAAGGTTTTTAGATGTTTTCCATTGCTCCCCAGAAGTCCTGGCCTAACTGGAGGAAGCTGAGGGGTTCGTTAACCTGAGCATCTTGGGTATCTGGGCTGAGCTCGGCTTCTCTCTGGGGGAGAAGGGCTTAAATTAGCTGGTGTGTTTGGTTCACTTCAGCTATTCAGAAGGCAAATACCAAAGAGAATGATGCTAACCTTTTAATTCATCTCCCTGGGGCATTGCTTAGATGTCATCTTAGATGTTATATTTTTTTAAGAAAAACTAGCCAGAATCTTTTTTTCTTCCCCCAGCTCATCAGAACCGAGTGTCTGCTATCACTTTCTGCCTGACATCAGAATGGGTTATCAGCACTGGCCATGACAAGTGTATCAGCTGGATGTGCACCAGGAGTGGGAGCATGCTGGGGAGACATTACTTCACCTCTTGGGCTTCATGTCTACAGTATCCTTTGAAAAACGGTCTCCCCTCCCCAAAACTGGAAGAGCACTTTGTTTCTTTACCTCAGTTTGCTCCCTCTTTTTGAGGTAAAAAGCTGGAGTGAAATCTCTTGCGAGTCTGCAAACCCTTATTCTGATCAGCTGTTTAAATTTGTGTTAGCTGTTGTGAGAGAGTTGAAGGGGGTGTTGTGACCCTGAGTTTGCAGCGTGTGCTGGTTCCTAATTTTGAGCTGTTTGTCTCACATTGTGTGGAAGTGACTAGTAGCAGTATTTATAGCCTGGCCTGTACATTTTTTAGGCGAGTCACCACGTTCAACAGATGCCAGTGTATGTTTGAGTCCTTCTAGAGCATAAAACATCCTGAAAACCTTTTGGACTGCATTAATTTTTCTGTCTTTGCTCATGTTAATCTCTTGAAGCTACAGGGTACGTTGAAACTGTGTTCATTACTAGGGGTAATTAGTCTGTGTGCAGTTTGGTTTCCTGCAAATTGCTTTTAACTGCTCATTGGTAGCTTAAGAACTCTGGTTGCCTTTTCAGCTCCAAGTACTTCAGGGCATTCTTTATCCTGTGTAAAAGACTTACAAACCCAGGAGCTGAAAATGTAGTTCACATATCAAAATTTGTACTTGAAATTCTAAAACTGTATTTTAACACTTGTTAATGGTGGCGGTGTCGATGTGGCCGGACAGTAGTTGGAGGTACAGGCGGGTGTATGAGGGTTAATGGCAGCGATGTTGGAGAAGTGCAGGGATTCAAAAGCTGGAAGAGGTCAACTACATCTCCTGGAAAAAAAAAGACAGACCTCTCCATAATTTCTACGTATTAAAATACTAATTTCTGGTTTGTTTAGACTGTGTAGCTCTGTTTCAGTCCCATACAATAATCTCTGAAGAGCAAACGAGGCTTCTCCTTGACTGGTGCTCAGATACGATCATGAAACTCAGCATGCGTTCGTTGGCGATTATTCTGGACAGATCACTCTCCTGAAGCTCGAGCAGAATACGTGCTCAGTTATCACAACACTCAAAGGGCATGAAGGTAAAGTAACTTGTCCTCTTAATTCAGATGATAGTACCTCTTTGTAAAACCAGGAGATGTTCAGTTGGGTATTTGCCTCTTAAGAATAGATGTTGGATAAACAAGGGGTGCAGCGTAACCATTGTCAAAAGATCTTCAAAGCTGCCCATGTGACTGTTTCTTAAAGAACAGGCACGTTCTCGTTGAGGGGAAATTTTCGCGTTATACTGACAGGTATTTTTAGTACAGGTGAAAAATAAAGGTAGACATGCATTCAATTAAACACAAATTATCCACTAGGTGGCCACCTTTAAAAGCTTTAGTCACCTTAACATTGAAAAGAAAGGACCAGGATCTGCTACTTTTTATTTTTAATCTGGAGAACCGTGTAGTACCTAAAGCTGCTTCAGCAACCCCCAGCCTCGCTTCTGAAAAGCCACTTAATTCTTCCCAATGCAGACTTTGCCATTCTGATCAGTCTTTATGAGACTCCAGTTTCCTGTGTTTGGCTGAAACTAAGCTATAGGCAAGAAATCTAGGGAGCCTGTCGGGATCCCAACTGCCTAGTCAGACAAGTGTCTGATCCTGTGTTATGAAGCTGAAATCCTTCTATCAAACGAAGAGCCAGATAGTCTGTAACGTGACGTGGAGCTGCAGCGGGTAAGGCAAGAATGCAAACCACTGAAGAAGGCGTAATTTCGTAAAAATAACCAAGACTTAATGCCTCTTCCCATGTGGTACCGGCAGGTTTCAAGTCAGCTGAACAGTTTGCGTTTGGGTAGGGCTGAATTTGCAGGGTCACGAGTCTCTGACCCGCTGGAAAAGGCTGCCTTGTTCCGCAGCGGCAAGCGTAGAGCAGACTTTGTTAAAGCTGGGTGGGCTCCTCATTTGCAGACCACTGAAATGATAAAGCTGGGTTTGAATGCAGGAGGCAAGTTGAGATTTTTTCAAACCATAAATGCCTCTTCAGCTTGCAAGCAAAGATCCAGATTGTTTCAGTTAAAGAGCAAAACAATTCTTCTGGCCTTAGAGACTCCGTTACCTCTGTGCTTTTGCTCTAGTCTGTGGTCAAAAGCATTGGTCTAGCATAAAAGGTGATTAAATTTGAGAGGCAGAAACAGATTTTTTTTTGCTTAGTGTAATAGTAGCTACTCCATCTTTTTTTCCATTTTTTTTTTAAAGCTAAACAGATTGCATAACCTTTTTTCCTCCCCAGTATTTGTGTAATATTCTCAAGCCTGGTAACTCTAAACTTAAACAGCATCTAGTTCTTGTCTGTGTGCAGCTGTGTTTGCCAGACTGGGAAAGCCTGACTTCATCTTGTTTCCCTTCTAGCTCTTGCCTTACTGTGACTTCATAAGCAAGCAGCGTTTGCTTTGCATTCAAATGGTTTTTAGAGCTTGTCCTTCAGCAGTCAGCTTCCAGAATTCTCCGTATTTAACAGCCTGCTCTGTGTAATGCTGAGATAATACTCAGGCTGCCTTTTGTGGTGCAGATGCTCGGTGCTCTGAGACAGCTATTCCCAAATGCGGCAGTCTGAGAGCAGCAGAGCCCTAAGGGAGGCAAGACAAATCTCTTGCTCCAGAGAGCTGGGAAGGACTGATTTGGGCTGTAAATACCATTCCTCTTGCTTTCAGACTGGCGAGGCTTTGGATGACAACTGAGCAGGGGAAGGATGCTTTAAAGGGAAGGATGTCTGTAAGGAAAGGGGGGGACAAAAATATTCCTGCTGCTTCAAAGCTATAGGCAGTACGAGAGACAAAATTACTTCTTTAGTCTCCTGTCTACCTTACCACGCGTACGGCTTTGGCATAAGACTGCTGCAGTCACATGTCACATGTCTCATTTCTTTCTATGTCTGACTAACGAGGTGCACAGCCAGGTTGGTTGGGCCTTCTGAAATCTGCTTTTGTGATTTCGTACGTAGTGGCCAGATTTGCTAGCAGCGGTGAAATTGTCGCTTAGTTCCTTATTCTGACTGTTTGAAGGCTGTAGATGGCTACGTAAGGGAGCTGATTTACCTGTGAGTGCCACACGCCGTCCTGCAAGCGCTGACCGAGCCCCGTATTGTATTTTAGATACTACTGGCAAATTTTAATACTTTTTGTCTTCCAAAGAAGACTCTTAAAGCCAACCACCTAAGTACAAGGGGCAGAAAGCTACTAACGCCAACTTTCTGGCTTGTGCTTTGCGCCTAACTTTCTTCTTCGGGATGCTTTGCTGTGCTGTGTAGCCCCTCTAGCAGCACCTTGCTGTCGCACGCTGTCCTCCCCCTTAAGGCTTCTGATCGCCACCCCGCTGTAGTAAGGGAGCACCTCGGGTTTCGCTTTAAGAGCATCGCTGTGCTGGGGAGCGGTTCCCTTGGATCTAACTGCAGGATGCTCTTTCCTAGGAGGGATCACTTCCCTGTGGTGGGATCCTGTGCAACGACTGCTCTTCTCAGGTGCCTCCGATCACAGCATTATCATGTGGGATATTGGTGGAAGGAAGGGGCGAACGCTGCTGCTCCAGGGACATCAGTATGTAACGGTGTCTTGCTTCTCCTATGTGGTCTGTAATGAACACAGAGTCCTGGGGCGGCTAAATAGCACGGCGGGATATTTGAATCCTTGTGAGTGATGGAGAAAATTTCATGCAACTCCGAGGACTTTGAGGGGGAAGAAGGATAATCAGCACTAGGAGAGCATTTACCAATAAATCTGTCTTTTTTGCTTGTGTTTGATACTCCCAACTCATGGGTAATGAGAACGTAACGTAAAAGTAGGTTATAGAAGGAGGTGGGTAGAAATCTTAAATCATCTTGCCTGGGCTTTATGTGGAAGTTGCCTGCTTCTGTACTGTGAATACAGCACTGAATGGCCTGTGAGGGTAGGGCTAGGAACTTTATATACAAATGGGTTCGTGTACCCATGTAGAATAAGCTTCGATACGTTCCTGTTCTCTGTTTCTGTCAGCGAGGTGATAACCCGACTGGCTAAATTACGGGGATGGTCTCTCGACTTCAGAAAAGCGTGTCGCATCTCCCCTGTTCTGGGGATTAGTAGTTAGTTCTCTGTATTTGAGCGACTGTTTTTGCAGATCCGCAACGCTAGCTGCCGTTTTTGAATCTGATTCAGCCTGACGGGCAGTTCGCCTCTGAAGATAGATTCCGCGTAGAAATGCAGCGGTAGTGGAGCTCTTGCTTATGTCTAAAGATGTGTTTGTATTGTGTGTTCTCATCTTGTCTAATCCCATAGATGCCTGCACCCATCTTTGATCCAGACTGATAGCCTTAGCCCTAGAACTCTTGTTAAATCTTGAGGATTTAGTTTTATGACTAAAAAACTTAACAGTAGAGTACTGGTTACAAAAAAGTAACTGAAGTCAGTGGCTGGAGAACTTTACTACTGCTGTTACTGCTGCATCGTGTGTCCTAGTGAAGACTTGAAACACTGTTAGTTTCTCTTCAAACATCACACTTAGCACCAAACTTCACACTGAATGGGAAAGTAAGTTCTTCTGAGAAGCAGAATGACTTTTGTAGTCAAACTTAGGTGTTGCAAAGCAGTCTAATACTGTTGAGATCTTTTGTTTAGTTTTTTGGGGTAGGCTTCTGTTCTGCCATGACTTGATTTAGGTTTTAACTGTCGCACTGGTCTCATTTAGCACACGTGCTTTGCTTCGCAGCTACAGGCTTGACTTCTTGTGGTTTGTTAGGAAAAGTGGAAGCTCCCCCACTTCCTAGCTGTATCTCGAAAGAAGCATTCCTCTTTATTTTTTCCAGTTGTCTCTGTTTTGATAACTGACACTGCCTGCCAACACAGAGGAGTATTCGCACGAGCACTCTGGGCCAGTTGACACTCAGCTCACTGTCAGTGCTTGCTGCCAGCAAATATTAACCTGGACTGTACCTCTGGTGTTCTGGGCAAGGCTGTAAGAACACTGGTCTAGGTGACATCCTGATGGCAGGGTAGTGCTTGGGGTGACAGCACCTGTTCACTCATCTTCATAGCCCTGCTTATTAGATGTAGCAAAGTGTTTGGAAATCACTTCTGGCCTCCTAGGTAGCTTTACAGGGATAAATTGGGGTTTGCTGGGGAACTAAGCTTTGCTTAAATGCCTTTGTGTCTGCTTTGTTTGCAGTGACAAGGTGCAGGCTATCTGTTACATCCAGCTGACACGGCAGCTGGTGTCTTGTTCAGCTGATGGGGGAATTGCTGTTTGGAACATGGATATCAGCCGAGAAGAGGTAAGATCATGTCCTAGGTCAAAGATTTAACTATTACTGTTTTTCTGCCCCTTTTCGGAGACTGATGTGCTTTTCTGATGGGTTCTGCAGGCTGTTTTCCTCACATTGCCTGAAGTGATATTGTAAAAACCTGCGCTGCTCTAGTGGCTGCCCGTAGTGCTTTGTAGTAGATGCATTCCCAGGACGGGCTTGGGACTGCTTTGTCTTATCTCAGTGAGACAACGTGCTCACTGAGATGGCTACAGCTTTGGGCTTAAAAAGTGTAGGAGGTGTGTAGGTGACAAATAACCGTAGTCTTGGGTTTGGCATTTTGTGTGCTAAATTTTCTGTGTACTGTAGGCTATCCGTTGTTGTAATGTCCCTAGGTGAGACAGGGCATCTTTCCAAGTAAAACTTTACTTTGAGTTCTTAAAACAAACTTCCTTGGCTGTATGAGGAAAAATCCATCTGATTGCTTGCTGCTTTGCTCTTTTGTAGGCTCCTCAATGGCTAGAAAGTGATTCCTGTCAGAAGTGTGAACAACCTTTCTTCTGGAATATAAAGCAAATGTGGGACACAAAGACATTAGGATTGAGACAGGTGAGATCCTTGTTTTGAGTGCCTAGCTGTACTTCTGGCACTTAAGCAAAAGACAAACAGGAAAGCACTTAAACTGTTAGATCTTTTAAACTGTTGGTATTTCTGCTGCTTTGAAGCGAGGGTTTACGGTGAGGTCACAGCTTCTAGGCGGCGTTGCCAGATTCTGTGGAAAGTGTTGCCTCCAACTTCTGTCGTGGGGCAAAGCGGGCTGTGCTGGGAGTGTTCCGCTGGATTTCTCTGCATATTTCCATACGTTGGAGCTGTGGTCAGCTAATCCTCAAGTGCTGGGTAAAGTGGCACAGGGTGCCCCATAACCGAGCAGATGGCCCCTAACGTGTTGTAGGCTGCTCAGCTCAGCGAAGCAGTGATGGCCCTGCTCTTACCTGGCTAGAAGGTGAAAGCTTTCCAGACAGCTTTCTTTTTGGAGGGACTGGACAGACACCAGGACACTTGGCTGTTTCTGGCTTTCTTAGACTGTAATTTTCATGGTTGCTTGTTCAACCCCCTTTTTTCCCATTCCTAGAAGGAGCTTTCAAATGGAAGAAAAGATGGGCAGGGAGAGAATATGGAGATAAACACAGGAATAGCCAAGAATGCTGTTCAGAGCTCAGAGTCTTTGGCTGAAGTAACGAGATTTTTCTCACTGGTTGCAAACCAGAAGTTTTGTTGTTGTTCAGGGAATAGCTTGGTGAGGGGTCAAGTGGCACAATATAGTGATTTTGCTCATTTGTTTTCTCCTTCCTGCCTGAAGCATCATTGCAGAAAGTGTGGTCAGGCAGTGTGTGGCAAGTGCAGCACCAAGCGGTCAAGTTACCCAATCATGGGGTTCGAGTTCCAGGTCCGCGTCTGCGATTCCTGTTTCGAGTCGATCAAGGACGAAGAGTGAGTATTAAGAAGTAATAAATTCAAGCAGTACCGCTGAGCTGCGAAAACGCTCGCGCTTGCTCCACGCCCACACACGATACTCCACAAACCTAGAATCATAGAATGTTAGAGGTTGGAAGGGACCTCTAGAGATCATCTAGTCCAACCCCAACACGCCAGGCTGGTTCTCTGGAGGAGGCCACCTCTGCCTTGGGTGCTCAGAGCACTGCGGCGGCAGAGAAGCCTCAGCTGTCTCTGCAAGCTGATCTGGATGAGTTGTGGCATTACAACTTTTTCTATCTGCTTTATTTCTTCTTGTCCACAATCCAGAGTTGAAACATATTTGTCTCGAGATTTTAGTTTGGGTAAAGGCTGTTGATTGCACTTGGAATTGCTAAATGGTTCCTGGATGTGTATGTGTTAGTTGATGTAGGCCTACTGAAAACTTTCTAAGGGAATATTCTTCACAGCCCAACTTGATTTTCCCCATGTATACAAATTGGGTTAAATATCATTCGCCAAGTCATTAAACTCTTCTAAGCAATGAAGGAATCCCCTTTTTATCTCAATATGAACAGCACTTCACTGTCTTGGCGCCTCCTTGGACACCTGGAGTGCCGAAGGACCAAAGTAATCGGATGCCGATTTTGGAGATACTTTGTTATTGGTGGTGGTTGCTTGGAGTTTTTTTGTTGTTTTGTGGGGTTGTTTGTTTTTGAGAAAGGGAGGTGCTGTGCCCTAGTTGACTCACTGTAGCTAGCAGTAAAAAATGTAGCTGAACTTGACTTTCTGACCAAGAGTAGAATTATTTGCTAATGCATTGTCCCACTTCTGCTCTGCTGTTGTTAACAGTCAGGCTGCAGAGGGCCAGGGAATGACACACCCGTGTAACTCCACCAGCAGGGCCTTAGCATCACTTGCTAATTTAATTCTGTCCCCTTTAATATGACACTGCCGTTCTTGGGACCGATTGATTAGTACTTGAGCAATGTAATTTCCCCGCAAGTTTGTTTTGTGCCGCTCCAGCGCCGGCTGGCTCTCACCCGAATTGTTCTCGTGCAGCCGTACTTCCTTGGCAACCTTTCATGAAGGAAAACACAACATTTCGCACATGTCTATGGACATCTCCAGAGGGCTAATGGTGACTTGCGGGAGCGACCGGATCGTGAAGGTAGTCGTCTGCCTCTTTCCTGGGTTTATTAGAGATACGTATATAATGGAGAACTAACGTTTCTGTGTACTTTTTTCTTTCTGACAACTGCTGCTACAGAGCTAACTGTTGTGGGCAGCAAGAATGGGATTTGTTGCAGGCGGAATGCGGGAGTGGCCCGTAACCACTGTAGTTTCCAAAACTGGTGCCTCTTGGTGTCCTTTGGACAAACAAAGCAGGCACCAGCAGTAGGAGGATCTGCCAGCAGCCTTAAAGACCCAGGCATGGTGAAACGTGCAGGTCTCTTGAGCCCTAAGTTTGGCTTTTGCTTTGTAAGGCTGGTCTGACTCTGTATGACGTTTTCCTTCACATGTAGTTTAAATGGGATTTGTTACCTTGGGTCCAGGAAGGTCTTTCTGTTTGCTTCTGTGCCTCTTACAGAAAATACCTCTTGGGTCTTGCAATAATGCTGTGTAATTCTCCACGATATTTTCTTCCAGATCTGGGACATGACTCCAGTAGTTGGTTGCAGCCTTGCAACTGGCTTCTCTTCACGCTGATCTCGTGCCCGACAGGTCTGTGCACCTTATGTACAGCAATACGCACCGAACGAACGGAATCCTTCTCTGAGAATATTACCGCAAACACTGGTTGCTTGATTCTTCTCCTGCTGCTGTTCCAGGAGGGACAGTCACCTTTGTAGAGCACGGCTTTTCTGTTGGGCTCACCAAGAATCCCCTTGGTGCAGAAGGTTTCGCAGCCTCTCGGACTGATGTAAAACAGCTTTCCTGCAACGTGACGCCTCGACGAAAGGACCTGTCGTTTCTCGGTTTACATATGTCATGTTAACAATGTGCTATCTCTTGCTGATATATCTTGTACAGATACCTTGTAGCTAAAATGTTACCGGAGTAAAAGCGAGTGTAGTCAATTCAACTAGTGCAAATAGTAAAATAACTTCTTCTCTCTTCCAAAAAGCAGTCCCGTGGAAATGCTTTTGAGCAGTCGCCGTCTAAACTGCCTCCAAAAAGTGTGTTGGTTATTCCCGTGGAAGGAGGAGGTAACTCCAAGCGACGGGTAGCTTCTTGCAGTAAGAGAACCTTTGGTCACACAAGATTTCCTTTCTTGGCTTTCTTGTGGTGTTTGTCTTCAAGTTCAGTTGTTTGTGAAATCGCTTTTTGTGGGACCACTGTTCTGTTTAGGTAGCTGGTGAGTCTTTGAACAATTCTGGGCTCTTTAGGTAGTGTTTGAGCATAGCTAGTCAACTCCTGCAGTTCTTTTGAAAGCGTGCAGCCCGGCTGCTCTACAGACAGGCCGTAGGTACGAGCCATGTACTTTGACGACTCTCTGAGGCTGTTAAAACAGGAAGCTGAGCAAATCTGCCTTGTTAAATGTAATGGCTAAGAAAAAATGGCCAGCTAAATCTTAGAGACCCTTTTTTCCCGTGGAAAGGCTGGTGTTTCTTTAACGGTAGGGAACCTGTCTCTGCTAAACTGCAGCGTAAATTCAAATACTGCCTTGGTGTTGCTTGAAACGGATGACTACTGAGCAATAATTACGGAGGTACAGAGCAGCTGCTTTTTTCCCCTGCACCTAGGTCTGTTAATCCTGAGATATCTGTATTGATCCTTTCCTGTTTCAAAGCTGAGAAGTATGAAGAAGAGCTGAGAGGCTTTTATGGCTGTGCAGTTGGCAGGTACAGACAATAACTAGTGAGATGCTGTCAATAAATTGGTCTGCCAGTTGCATGAGTTTCCTACGTTAGAACACCGTGAGGGGAACTTATTTTGAAGCTTTGAACACCAAGGTAATACGTCACAGAGTTTAAGCTTGGAGCTGGTTAGATTTCCCTTAAAAACAGATGCAAATGAGTGGGTACAAAATATGTGGGTAGGTCAGCTGGCCCGGAATAAGTGGTGTTGCACAACTGTCGGAGGTAATCTCTGCTCTTGCTGGCAGAAGACTTAAGGGTTAGACTGCCTTTATTTACAGCAACAACCAAGCGGTGCTACGAGCATTAGTGAATTGAAGTCCCGTGTTACTGAACTTGACACTAATCGCCTGCAGGTGATTCGCTCGCGTTTTAAGCCAAAAAGCTGGTAGTCTCCGAAGGGCATTAGAATCCAGAGTATGTTGGTTACTGTTGTTTTGGAGCTGGCTTTGTCTGCCGTTCCGTGGGCCTTCTCTGGAAGTTTTGTGAAGAGTCTTTTAGTTTGCTAGGCTTATTGGCCACTGAAGAGCAAACAAATCCCTCTTTTGTGGGACTCCCCAGATGCATCTTTATGTGCTCGGTCGGGATTTAGCACTTGTCACACCGACTTGATTCATTCCTTGCTACACGCTGCCTAGTTTACATTTTTTGCGATGGCTTCTTTCTAAGCTGTCGAGAGAAAATTATCATGTACTGGAAAAAAAAGTTGCAGCTTTCTGCTCTGAAGGCCTTCATTCTTGTCAACGAGGAAGGAAACCAAGTGGTCGAAGGGAGGGATAAGCCCTGATAATGTCTCTGTTCGCTTTCAGATTTCTTCCTCTCTGGAAGAGAATGGAAACCTTTCTCACAGCGTAAGGCAGAACGTGAGTTCCGTTGCTAGAACTGTTTAAGATCCTGCAGGGCTAGGTAAGGAGGATCTAGGGCGACGAGTCCAGCTGGGAAGTTGATGTAGGTGTGGAACAAAGCGTATTTTTCAAACCAGATGTTCTGAAACTTACACCGACGATACTGAGGTGTGACTCCTTTGTGGTCAGCACTCCAGAGCTTCAGCTTTTTCAGTTCTGGTTAGTCACCGTGCCCCCTGCTCAGCACACAGCTCCCCCGTCCCTGTGAATACTTTCTCTGCTTCTTTACCTTATGGTTTTGCCACTAGATAATATATTCTCTACTATGTACTGTTAAACCTAAGGAATCTATTTTCTATAATTGGTATACTTAAAGATAGTGTCAGTTCAGATATAAGAAGACAATTACTGCTGCTAAATCATTAGTCATTGAAGTATACTCTTGCTGTGGAATGAGTAATGCTTACAAACCACTGAAGAGGTCGTGCTTTTGTTTATAAACAGCTGTTTTGAAGGCACATATTCTCTCATGAAACTGAACATACTTCAACTCTGTCAGCTCAAGTGTGCAATTACTGAGAAGGCTTGATCTGAAGCATTACTAATCTCGCTTGTATAACTTTCATTGGGGCAGGGAAGGGGAGCAAAAGGGCACTAATCTGTGCTAATTCTTTCCTAGCTGTATTTCTGTACCCCGCGTAGTTAAGAAAGATGCTAGATAAACTTGTCCCTTGCTCCTCCTTGTCTGTTTTTTAAACTTTGATTACATGTACAATAAAATATTTCTTGATATTCACTTAGTCTATTTGGATGATCAATCTTTTCTCCCATTCTGTGAATGCACAACCCTCGCTGTGTCCTCTGGCTCGTCTTTCACACAGAGCGTGTCCAAATTCTGGGGATCCCTTGGACCTGTGTGAGGTATTAGAGAAAAAATTAATTTATGCTGGGTGCAATATGTACAGAGGACATGAGCTGCAGCCCCAGGAGGTGGTTACACTTGTCTTGTGGTGCTTCCCTGCAGAGGGATGAGGACTTCATTTAAATCTCAGACAAGCTGTGTGCCAGGTCTTGGCAGTGAGGTTTTTTTGGTGTGGTGTTGGCTTTGTTCGCTGGAGAGATTTAGAATATGCCAGATGCAAGGGCAGATCACATGTGGATCACATTTACTGCTGCATACTTCAGAAGGAAAGCTCTAAGGCTTTTTGTCTCTGTAGATGAAGTCCTTAGTGCTGAATGACCTGGCTCAGAGGGAAATGCCATGATCAAACTCTACAGAACATGATGAATTTCTGCCAGCTTAATGTTTTTAAAAAAAAAAAATCTTTGTCATCGACTAACTGCCTTAAGTTAAAATATTTTATCAAATATTAAACTGAAACGTGTAGGGTCATTAGAAACTTTGCTTTCTGCTTCTGTAGTGTGAGCCTTTTCCCCTCCCCAGCACACAGGCAGCTCTGAGTTGCTGGAACTAATTGCCCTCCAACTCACCTGTGTACCCAAGGTCTCTTACTGGTTTTACTGTACAATATTTGAATATTTGGTGTGTCCACTCCCAAATTGCTTTTTGTCACAAAAATCTGTTTACGAAGGCCCTGGCACATGATGAATCCTGCTTCCTGCAAAACACCCGGAGACTAAGGTATCTCTTGGCATTTATCCAGCTCAAACCCAAGATAAATTTATGTAGAAATGCAGGTTGACTGTAGGGTTTCCCATATGTATTTTTACGACGTGGTCTTTCCGTTTTTCCTCCGCAATGATCTATACTACCCTGTTCTTGAAATAACAGATGTTGTGGAGGTGTGTGCCTTCCTCCCCTTTGCTGTGTTTATTGAGACAGACAGAGAGTAGCGTTTAACTTGCTCCTGGCTTTGCTGCTATAGCTGTCTTTCAGATAAACACAATAGCATGGCTCTTACTACCTATATTGATTTTTTTTCTTTCTAAAGCCTGTTATTCTTATGGTTTCAGCTGCTCTCAAAATCTATGTGCACGTATCTGTCAAAACGAGAGTTTTCACGCGCCCCCGTGTTGCTGTTGTAGAGTGGGCTCCGCTTGCTAATATTCCTCAATGTCGTTGCTGCTGAGCCATAGCTGTTTTTCAGTTCTAGCGCTGTCCTTTTGTGTCTTTTCTCTCTTTTCATTCATCTCTCTTTCTCTCTGTCTTAGTTTGTGGCTCCTTCTCCAGGTTTCCTCTGCAGCAGCGTGTGTGTGTTGGAGTTTGGCTCCTGGAGATGGGTGCCGGCAGCTCTTGAAGCACAGCCGAACCTCCAGATCTCCGAGAGCGAGCTGGTCCTGGCCTGGCCAAATTAAGGGTGACTGAGGTGGCAAATGTGGAAGGTGAGTGTCTTTTAGGAAATGCTCATAACCATTATCTAAAAGAGGGAAATGAGACCACGGATAGTGTTTATTACAATCCTTTTATGAAGAAGAAATGCTGGAAATCACAAGTGTGTTCACAGGCAGTGAGCGGTGTTTTAGTTCTACTCCAAACCAGCAGGTTTACAGTTTTACCAGATGTTTTACGGTGTGAATATACCAACTGAGCACTGTGCTGTTTTGGAAGCATGGTCTGAATATGTTTAGATTTTACAGTCTGGATGGAATGAGGAGAAAAAAAAACCAAACCAAACATGAAAGAAGCTGAGGGAAGGTGAGAGGGCAAAGAACTGACTGGCCCCATGGTTAAAGCCTGCAGAGCCTTGACTGAAGGGGTCATGAGGCAGGACGCTGTGGATCTAATAGCTGTTAGTGCAGCTGAACACAAGAGGGCTACAATAACACGTTTTCTCTTGACAGAAGAATTGTTGATGGTGCTTTATCAACATCTTGCCTATCTTTGGGCCTGCCCTTAGTTTTATGCAGCTGGGAAAGGGAGTAAAATGCTACTTGACACCTTTTAAGTACTCCTGTATACCCGTCACTTCAGTACGGGCTATAAGGATTTGAGACTGCTTTTTTAAACGCTTTTCTAGTACTTTAAACTGCTTAAATGTTGGGACTGCTTCCTGAACATGCTGTCACAGCTGATAAGGTATCAAAATCTGTGGCACAGGTAAATAACTCCACTCTCTAGCGTCACGAATGCTTTGTACTGCGCTGAAATGGTGGAGAACTCAGACTGTGTGAGCAAAGAAGGAAAAAGGGAACCTATGAAAAGCAGGGGAAGAATTATCTGGAAGAGTACAGACCCCTGCCTAGTTACCAAGAGCAAGTGTTAGATTGCTTCTCTATTGATCCAAAACGCAATTAAAAGCTACCTCCTGCAGCTGAATTTAGATTGGGCATTTAAAGCTTTTTCTCTTTCCCCTATGGTTTCTTTCTGCAATAAGAAGTTGTGGGGTTCGGCAGTTTGGACGTTTTTTGTTTTTTCTTTTTCCAGAAGAAAATATTTTGCAGTTTTCTAGACAGAAGTGAGAATGTGATGTTTTGTTTCTGTCCCTGCTGTTCTTCAGAGGGTGTTTTGTAGCTCTTAATTGGAGCTGTTGGGATTCGTTTGCTTCCCTGGAAATGTAAGTAAATGTAACTTCCCAATCAATTGTAAATCATCAGTGAAAGTGTGGCTTTACTTAGAGGGTCCGGGATTAGCTGCTGTGGTCCCTAAAGCTTGCGCTGCTGTGGTCCCTAAAGCTTGCGGGGATTAGGAGGGCCTAAGACAACGCTTGCTGTCTCGCAGACTCCATCAGTCTGAGGCATCTGACATTTTATCTCTAAAGAAGTCAGTGCTAAACAACATCCAGACTCACCAGAGCTTCCACCTAGGAGCTAGAGAAGTTCCTACCCTTAATTTCGAACTCTTTTTGGAAAGTGTTGATGCCTCGTGTCTCTAGCATGGCTGCCCCATGGTGTCCACGTTCTTGCGTGTTTGGCAAACCCAGCTCTGAGAGTTCACAGAGATGTGACTGTGCCGGTGCTGCCTGGTGGCACGAGGTCGGAACATGCGGAAACCAGAAAGGAGGAGGCACAAAGGGTTCTGTAACAGCATGTTCTATATGTTATATAGACTGAATCGAAGCGTGCAGAGGACAGAGAGACATAGGGTCATGCACGCTCAGGGAAACGTGGAAATTACTTCCACCCCTGCGTTACTCTCTGCTGTTGCAGACGAACGTTTCCGACTGGGAGCGGGTTTCAGCCCGGCTGCCCTCTCAGCTCTGCGCGCAGAATTGCTTTTGATCAGGGACCTCTCCTCCTTGGCTGAAGCCAGAGGCTGAAGAGGGGTTTCACCAGCGTCAGCGTTGACGCCAGAGTGTCCCCTGGAGTCCCTGAGCTCCGGATTTCCCTTTCTGCAGTGACTCAAGTGCCGCACGCGGGAGCCGGGCACGGCTCTGCCCGGCGCGGATGGGAACCGCAGCCCCGGCGCAGGCACCGCGCTGGGGGCAGCTGCACGCTGGGCGCCGGGCAGCGCCTGCCCTGTGCGCTTACATGTCTCAAGTCTTCTCATTTTATGCTCGTGTGGTAGTTTGCAACTGGATCAGGCTCTGGGGCAGAGCCTGAGGTGCCTTAGGCCCGGATTTAGCGCCTTTGATCGGAGTCTGGGGGTGCTGCGTGTTCTTTTATCGGCAAATCCCTGCCAGGCGTCGCAGGATTTGCTGATCTGCCGGCAAGCGCAGGTTAGCAGAGCCCAGCCCTTTCAGGTATTTAACCTACCTGCCTGTCGCTGAGAGGGCTGCAGAGCCCTGCCTGCCTGGGGCTCTACCGGAGCGCCAGCCCTTAGGGCATGAGGGCCTGGAGCAGCCAGAGCTAGTCATGGGCCACCCGAACCGCGTTTTTATCAAACTTCACCGTGGTGAGGGAAGCGCCCGCTGAGAGGTTCCTGTGTGGGGGCTGATGGCCGGGGTCGCGCAGGGGCTCCGCAGCCACCACCTGCCCTCGCTCCCCACACACGCGCGGCCCGTGGCGGGAGGCACCTGGGCCGGTCAAAGCCCCCAAACCCCGTCAGCCGCGCTCCGCTCTCCCTCCTGCCCGGCCGGTCCCTGCCCGCGGGGGAGGAGCTGCCCGCGTCGGGGCATTGTGGGAGGGAAGGCGCGATGAGGCCGCGGCCTCACCTGTGGCGGGGCGGGGAGCAGGAGGGAGGCGGCCGGCGGGCAAACACAGCCGGGCCGGGCCGGCTCCCAGCCTGCCGCCGACCATGGTAAGTGGGACGGGGCCGGGAGGGAGCCGCTTAAACCGCCTTTGCAGCCCCTTCTTTCCCCGGGGCCGGGGGGGGCCGGAGCCCCCGCTGGGCTGGGGCTGCCCCCGCTCCCCTCAGGGGGTGCCGGGCTGGGGGGAAAGAGCCCGAGCGGGGCCGGCCGGGACGTTGTTTCCCACAGGAGGCTAAAGCAAACAGAAATGGTTTCACACTGCCTGCCTGGGGGAAAAGTATAAAAAAAAAGGAGTCCCTGCGGAGGTGGGCTCAAAGGTGGGAGCGCTCTGCCCTCCAAAACGCCGGCTCCTCTGGGTTTGGAAAGAAACAAACTTCGGTTTATCTTAATTTTTTGAAAATATTCATTCTGCTGCGATAATCTGAGTTGGCTCTGAATAGAGGTACAAATGTGCTCTGTAGCACCTGCCTGCCAGGGCGGTGCTGGCGCCTCCGAAAAGCAGAAAAGCTTATTTTTTTTTCCAAATGGGTTCGCAGCTGTGTTAGGGAAAGGAAAGTTCTGTTCTTTTCCTTTCTGCCTTCTGGCCCTCGGGGTGAGCTGGGGTCACGCTGACAGCCTCCCGCAGCCAACCAGGAAAACACGTCTGTTGCGGAGAGCTTTTATAAAACCTTCCTGTAACTTGAGGAGCCGAGGTTCCAGTCGGCTCCGGTGCCCGGAGAAAGGATCGAATGTGGTTTTGTGCGGGTCTGTGTCGTGGGGCTGGCCCCGGTGTCGGTGGGTTTCCTTGTGATGGGAAGCGCTTTTCCCCACGTGCGTATTCTCTGGTGCTGGGTAAGTTGGAGAACTTGGGCGTAAGTTGGAGAACTTGGGCGTCTCTGCAGCGCTGAGGTTACTGGGATCACACGAGGTTGCCGGGGTTATTCTCTTTTCTTAAGCGCGGTGACCAGTATCCTCAGAATAATGGCTAGGTTTTGCCCAAGGAGGACCGCGGGCTCTCGAACAAGATGATCAGTGGTGCCTCTTAATTGAGGAGCCGTCTCGGTGCTTGATAATTCAGGCTTGGGGCGGGTTCTGCAGAGCAGCTGAACAGAAATCTCAGCTTCTTCACCAGAGGCCAAGTTGTGTTGTTTGTCTCTATCCTCAGAGACAGAGCTATGTCATTTCTTTCCAGTGGTTTAGCCGGAATGCTAAACACGTGTTAGTCTGCTGGAGTTAGAAAGGTGTACCTGTCGTTACATTTGCAACTGGAATATGCACAGTGATAAATTTACAGATGACGATGCAGTCTCCACGCCCTAAGTCCCCACTTAGATACGGCCTTTCTGGTTACACCCCGAGACAGCCCTGCATATCTACCTCCCTCGGGTAAAGTTTATGTAAACAACTGGAGTTCCTGTTTTGCCCTTGAAGGTCAGTAAATATGGAGCTGATTTCAGGGAAGCTGATCTCGGAACTCTCCCTGATGCACGCGCTTCACAAATGCCAGTTTTCAAAGCACTCGCCGTGGTCCCAGGGGAGCACTGCTTACAACAGGGCAGCTTATTGACAATTTGGAGACTGTCTGCTGTAGTGATTGGTATAATTTTATAAGGTGAGTGTGCATACTTACAATGAATTTATTCTTTTTTTCCTTTTCTGAGGTCATAGTACAACCCCTGCAGGTGTTATTACATTAACTAGTGCTGTCAGCCTTGCCGGGCCCTCCTGTTGTGGAACGAGTGCTGATGAATGGGTGCTTTTGTCAGGGCCCTCTATCACTTAATAATCTTCTGTCTGTCATCCAGCCTCCGTGGAGGGGTTGTTACACAGGGTTGCGCATCAGGAAATAAGGGTTACTGGGTTACAATCCAAGAATAAGCCTTATTCAGCTCCCTAGCGAAGAACTTTCAGCAGGTTATTTAAACTCTCCGTAGATCAGTTCCTCCTCTGATTTGGAATGATGTAGCTGAGCTTGCCACCTTTTTTCCCTGTGTTTTGAGATCTGAACGGAAGGTTCTTCTGCAGGTGGATCCCTGTTTTGGCAAGAGGTTTGCTTCAGTTTTTGGTCTGTTGCAGGTTTCTAGGGAAGAGTTCCTTTAGCAGAGCTAACTTCGCATCCTTTTAGAGAAGAGACTAAATTCTGCTCCCTGACATACGTGGGTGCAGCAGAGAAGCGTCTCCTGAAGGACTGCTGTCTCAACAAAGCTGAGGAGCAGAGGAGGAAATGTCTAGTTTCCCCAAGGACACATGTAGCTGTAATCTTTTGTGCCTGTGTTACAACACCTTGGTCCTGCTGCCATCTCAGTGTTATCAGCGTTACTTTCATGACAGCGTGTGGCTCTGCCTGTGTCGCTTTGAGTGCAGAGCCAGTGCCTGCGGAGCGAAGGGCCTGCATCCCTCCTACCTGTGCAGAGAGAAAAATTAGTCCTTGTGGGCACGATCCGAAACCCTGGAGAAAGAGCAAAAGAATCCTGTTGGGCACAGGGGCCCTAAAAATGTCCTTGGCTTGTGTAGGAAAGGACCTGACAAGCTCTGCTCCTGCCTAGCAAAGCATTTGATCCCGGTCGCTGGTCTAGAAGCTTGGGTGGAGATGTCAGTTGAGCGTGACTCAACTTTTCTGTATCTCTAATTACTGAAAATCCCAGGCTTTGTAAACCATCCCACAGACCTTCTGAAGGCGTCAGTTCTGTGCAGGAGTGGCACAGGGGCAAACTGATGAAAGCGATGGGTGAGGGAGGGCAGAGCTGCTCCTCCTCAAAGTGCTTCCAAGATTTATTCTTCAGCGTATACCCCGGGCAGTTCTGTGAGCTAGTCGTAGTCTTTCCAGCGATGCCTAAATTAAAACCATGCTGCTCCTGTAAGAAGAATTCTTTCTGTATCACATATGCACAGCTACTGATTACCATCCCTGCCCATTCATTTCCCTCCTGTCCTGTTCTTGCAGGCGATCATCTGCTTTTACCCGGCTGCTTTGGGGCCGTACTTTCCTGAGCAGCCACCCCCGGGCCTTCGCGTTTTTGCAGGTGTTGCAGTTCAGAGAGGTGTAGGATCCAGTCCTGCACAGACGGTGTTTTGTTTGTGAGCAGGAATACAACCCACAGAGTCGCTGGGGTAGGGCAGGAAAATAAAATTTACATTTTGTGGATCTGAAGGCGAGCTTGATGTGCCTTTCAGGCTGGACATGTCTTTCTGGCCTAGTATGTCCTGGATTTGTGTTTCTTGATATCACAGATGTAACCCCAGGCCCTCTATGCACCAGTATTTTATTATTGTTTTTTGCTTCTCGAAGTTGCTGAATTTATGTAGGAGGTCCGTCTGCTATCGTCTCTTCAGACCTGAGAAGAGAGGGCATTAAAATCCCTCTTCAGCAGCCACGAAATGCCTGTCATAGCTTTGCTGTTTGCTGCTGGAGCTTGAAGGCACTTTTATTCAGACCAGTGGCTCGTTAACCAGCACAGGAACTCCTGTATGGTCATCACCCTCCGCTTAGTCCCCTGAGGTGAGCAATAGACACAAACCGCAAAGGAGTGAGAAATGGAATCGTTTCTGTTTGAAGAAAATGCAGAATTTTTCCATTTGTCCTGCAATGCTGCGGGCTGGAAGGAGAACACATGAAGTGTCGGGTGAGCATCTGCTCTGAGCTCGAGAAAAGTTGTGAGAATGGTGACGTGAAACTCTCACAACTCGGCTGCCACCGGGCTTGGGATGGGGAAGGGGCAGTACCTCAGGCATTTCCTTCTCCAGATCTTGACACGAGACCTGGATGAACAGCAGGATTAATCTTTGGTCTGCTTTTTCATTCAAATTTTGGGCCAGCGTAAAGCATCTTGTGAGATCCTGTGCCCTGGCCCTCCCTTTCATAAACAATGGTTGCTTCTGTTATGTTCAGGTTATTGAATCCATGTCAGATTTCTGCCTTAATGAAAAAAGTGCTAGTTTAAAAGGGAAAAGTCAGACTTTCTCTGTGAAAATGCCCAAATGAAACATTTCAGTGTTCCCAGAACACTGCTCCCATGCTCTGTCAGAGTCATTCAGAAACGTGATCCTAACTCAGGTGTATTTTTGGTCCTTCCAGAGCTCAGGTTTTCTGTCAGCAGGCAAACTCGCCACCCCCTGGTGTGCCTGCCCTATCCCAGAGCAAAGCTTTTTAACTTTGCTATTGGGAAGGTCAGAGGCAAGGGAGGGGCACTGCAGTGCCTTCACGTCGCGGGGCTTTGCAAATACCCGATAAGACAAACTGGAACTGAGAGTAAAAGAGGCTGCACCTATTGCCAGAGGCCATGAGGCTAGATTTTTAGCCCGGTTTCTTCAGGCGTTCAAGAACCAGACGGGGAAGGATGGTTTCTTGTGATTGGGAACTCCGCTGGGGCTGTGAATTACAGGCAGTTCTCAGCAGGTTGTTCAGCTTCTCTCCTGGTCTCCTCCTCCTTACAGAAACCTAATGAAGGTTTCCACTGCCTCCCCAAAACATAGAAATGAATAAAACCACTGCTGAGAGCCCAGCCCAGGAGGCAGAGGGGATGTGATCACCTGGTTAATAATTGTTCGGAATGTCTGCAAATTGTGCTGCTTTCTGTAAGGTCAGCCAGGGAGCATCCCTGCAACTGTCTGTGCCTGGAGCCGCCGTCTCTCTGGTTCGTGTGGCCGTCTGCGGTCACTGCCCTGCTCTCAGACTGCAGAGTTTGAGGCACGTTTTATGCAAACTGGGTCTCTTCCTGCTTACTGCCTAGAAACTGGAGTAATTCCATGGGCAGGAGTAAAAAAGCAGTGACTTAAGAAAACTCTAGGTGATCCTGCTCTGGCAAGGGGCTTGTGCTAGGTGGTCTTTCGAGGTCCCTTCCAAGCCCTGACATTCTGTGCTTCTGTGATTGTCCTTGTTAAAAACTGGATGTCGTTGCCCCTACATCTGGGAAAGCTGTGGTATCTCTCCTCTTCGGCGGAGGTGCTGGAAATGTGGCTTCACTGTTGGCGGGACGCCTGCCAGCCTGTGAGGAGGAGGAGGAGGAGGAGGAGGAGGCAGAAGCATGCCTGTTGTGTAGGGAGGACGTTATTGGTGGAATGTGGCTGGTTTATGAGAAGGGAGGTTTATGAGGAAGGAGCCAGCAGAGGCAGCGATTTGCTGGAGCAGAGCCGGAGGGAGCTTGTGGAGCATTTTGGGCTTCCTTGACATTTTCTTCTCCTCAGGATGGGACCAGAAGTGAGGAGCCTCAGGATGGTTTCAGTTCAGAACTTGAGCTCAGCTCTGCTGTTTTGATTATGGTTTTCTTTAACTCGGGGGAGGCTGTCAAGAAAGTTGTTGGCTGGATCAATACCGTATGGTGTAAATATCCTTTAAATGCTAGTGTGCCGGTCAATTTAAAATCTTCACTAATAAGATAAGGGTGACTTGTGCATCATGAAAAGCAAAGAAATCAATGTGTAACTGTAGTCACGTGTGCCTGTAATGATCTGGCGCAGCTTTTATTGCATGGACTTTGGATGTATTGTTTGGGGGAAATTGTTCAGAAATGTTCCTAATGGAGATGAAGCAAGAGAGAATTCTGTGCCAGTTAGGCAGCAATACTCGATTTTGGTATTTTTGTGTTGCTGGTTTTCTCACTTCTTTTTTTCTTACTTGCTTGCCTCATACAGACTAAGTACACATTTTAAATTTTAAAGCCGAGATTCTGCAGTGTTTAACAAACGTATCTGCCTGCTTCTGTGAATGAAGGTTTTAGTAACAGAGCAAACAAGTAAAGAAATTAATATTTATTTTTTTTTGTAAAGCAGCCTGGTTTGGATTTTACATAATCGCTTTAAAACCCTGGGGCGTAGGTATTAAAGGTCAGCGGCCAGATGGGCACTTTGTGCAGCAGCAGAATATCAAAATACCTGTACTTCAGTGTGGTGTTATTCTGTCTCTTCCTGATGAGGCTGGATAGTTCATGCATGAGGCCAAGAGTTGTCCATTCAGTATGTTTTTCTCATTTCATTCTAAACACCAGGCATTCCAAACCATCTGTGGGTTCACAGCAGAGCTATTCATTCTTTTTAGGGGAAAAAAAGAAAAAGTACGTACTTTCCTGCTTCCAAAAAGAACAACCCACTAAACAAAGTGAAAACTAAAAGGAATTTTTTATTATTCAGATATTTTTTTGGAGGAAAACAATTAGCTAATGGCTGGACTGATTTGGGTGGTCATACTTTTAATTAAAAAGAAAATTCAACGAAAGTAGATTTTGTTCATTTTCAAGTGGGAGGTAAAAATAAATACTAAAAAAAAAATCTGGACGCCTGTCTACATTGAGAAATAGACTCTCTTTCATATCGGAGGAAAGGATGGAAAATTGTAAAAGATAAGCAGAACGTGAAACTCGGACTGAAAGAGTGCCAGAAGATCAAGCAGGCTTGAAGGGAGTCAGAATAAGCTAAAAGAGAACTTTTTCATTAAAAAAGTCGCTTCCTCTCCACCAGGTCCAGCCAGTCAGTCTGGTTTTCCCCAGGCTCCCGTCAGCAGCCGTTGTCATGTCAGCAGCCCGAGGTGGGGCTTTTTTCAGCCCAGTTCCCTTTTTTACTGTGGTCCCTGAGTTTGTCTGGTTTGCCCTGTATTGGCTGTTGCCATACTGGCGGCAGCAGCCTTAAAGGGCAAGTTTTTAGGGAGAATTTAAGAGTTTCCAAGTTCTGCCAAGCCGTCTGGTTTAGGATAGCAATTCCGAATTTGCAGTTTTTTAGAGAGCTTGTGAATTTTGGGTCCTTGGAGTCCTCCTGTTTCCTTGCGCTCCTCTCCCGCTGCGGGACCCGGAGCAGCCGGATGCCACAGAACAGGTTTGGAACCCGTCGGTGAGCGTTAAGGCACGTTGAATTACGGGGGGAGGAGGAGAAGCGTTTTTAGCACACGTTCTTCTCACCGCGGGGGTGAATTAGAGCCTCGATCCCCGGAGTTCACCTCGCAGGAAGGAATGTGGCATCTTTTACACATTTTATGTTGTTTAATGGGAAAGTGGAGAAATAACCCTGGGAGTCAGGAAAGCCGCTTTGTCTCCCTGGGTGCTTGATCAGTCTGGAGTGTGAAATCAGCAATTACAGTTAAATTATTTCATGTCAAATCTACCGTTTGACGCTAGAAAATAACGGCCTTCAAATATAAAATGCGGTCTTTCAGGCTACTCGCTGACATTGATGGAGATCATTTTTGCACAGCGCTGTAGGTGGCTTGATCCGATTCAGTAAAACAAGCTAATAAAATCACGCTCAGCTCCCAGAACAAAGCTCGTCTCCTCTGGACTCAAGGATGTGAGAGCAGCCGATGTTCTCACAGGAACAGCACCCAACGCACCGGAGCTTGGACCTAAGAATTCCCTCTGGCGTTACCCTGGAGCCTGGGGCTCTGGTCACAGCCAGCAGGACCTGAATGGTAGGAAAAGGAACCCAGCGCCCTGCTTTGAAGGTATTTTTGCTCAAAGCAAGTCCTTTGCGTTTGTTTTCCTTTAGAATTAGAACTTTTAAAGACAAGTAAAGCGTAATCTACCCTTACTTGTGGAAATTCCTTAATCAACGTGTGTCTTGTCGATAGCACTTTAGGAAAGCAAATTTAACTTCGCAGTCAAGGGGCAAGGAACGGATGAGCTGTTAGATTTGTGTTTGTGCAGTACTTGAGCATTTCCAGGTTCACTGATGCACCAAAACCTTTCCAGTGAGCTGTAATGAACAGAGCTATGAGAGCGAGGAATGTTCTGTCGTGTCGGTGTGTCTGGGCAGAGCAAAGCTGGACCGAATGACACCACATCTGTAGCAATTAGATGCTCTTACTTACAGGAATGAAGCCATTTAGCCTCTTGAGAATGTATTATTATTTACCTCCTGCAGAGTTCCCCACATTGAATGGATTTTAGAAATTAGAAAAAAGGAAGAAGAGTGTGTGGGGGGGAGGAACCAACAAAACCTACATTTTTCTCTTCCAAGTATCTGCAGCTTTCTAATATGTTGTTTTGTTACAGGAGCTCTCAGCTGGCCAGTAACACGTAACCTGAGGGTGAGCTGTTTTGCTGCAGACTGTAAAATTCGAAATGAACTGCCTTAGAGGCTCTTATCTGTTTTCTAGCTGTATGTGTCTCCATAATAGTAAAATTGCTGTATGAGGCAGGCAGTTATATTCTGCATGTGGGATGGGAGACCTAAAAGACAGGATTTTTTTTGAAGCTTGTGTATGAACCTTTAAGAGCGCCAGCGGATATTTTCTGATGGCAAAGAACGTTGCCTCTGCTCCTGAAAGTGGTGGTGAAACGTCATCGGCGTCTTCGTGAGAAATAGTGGAGTTTTCAAAGCAGCTTTAAGTGGAGAGCAGCTCGCTTTGCTACGGTGAAACATAACCTGCCGAAGCAAACTTAGCGGCAGAAGATGGTGGCAATACTCGGAGAAATTCCCTGGCTTGTTGGTATTTAACCTTTTAGAGGCGTGAGGTTGCTCTCCTGGTGATGCATGAGTGTGAGGCACTCGGATTTAAGGTCTTTTGGGTCCAAGAGCTGAACCTCAGCCAGAATCCCCTTTTATTGTCTTTCCCTCTTGAAGCGCCGCAGGCAAATGCGTTTCTTCCCGAGCATTTCTCGAACAACACGGTCTTGTTCTGCTGAACGCGATGCCTGCTTGTCCTAAGGATTCATGGACTGGTTCTCCTGCATTTGCAATCCAATCTGGTCATCCTCTCCTACCTGATTCGCTGTGTTAGGAATTGGTTCATCAACAGCCACTACCTGTGCCTGATTGCTTTTAGATGGGCCCCTGCTGACCTGCTGCTCTCACCTGCAGAACCTACGCTCTGCTTTTTGAAATGCACTCGCCTTAGCAGAGGCTTCGGGGTTCATGTGCTGTGTGGAAAGCACAAGAGCCTTTCCTTCCTCCAGCTCCTCTCAGTGGGCGAGTATGGACAGTAAGTGCTGTCCCTTCATCTGCTGGGCAGGGGTGGCCCTCGCAGCCGGAATATCATCACCGTGTCAAAACCTGAATAATCATAAGAGGAATAAGAACAGAGAGAGGCTTTGATTTTTTTCCCTGTCATCAGGCGACATCATAATGGCTTTTTATTTAGCAAGCTCATCTGCAGAGTGTTACAGGACTTGGCACAAGGCAGCTACCAAATCCTTGTAATTTTATCGAGCACATTAGACTGACGATAGCAGGAGCCACATTTCCAGCACGTATGAATAAACCAATCCTCCTTTCCCTAAAATGATCCCACGTTTGAAGTCTTTCTCAGTATAGTCGGAACTCTTATTCCTGGGTTGCTCAACAGCTCTGTGACTTAACAGCTAGAAAATGGTTGAGTTATGAATGGATGCTTTGTTTAAAATCCAATAGCTTTTGTTTCTTTTTTTTTTTTTTCTTTTACACGGAAGCCTCTCTGGGGCACTTGTCTGCTTGGGCTTCACCAGATCTTGTCTTTACGCGACCTGCGTTGTAATCTTTGTAGTAATTGTGAACATTAACCCTCGCCGCGGAGACAGAGTGTTGGGGAGGTGTAGGTACAGCAAGGAGCTGGAAAGAGAAAGCAAGAGGGAGAAGGGATGAGGGTGTGCACTGAGAAGCTGTAGGGAAGGTGAAAGCGTTGGGGATGCCTGCCAAGATCAGGGCTGTTCACAGTGTCTTCAGCCACTGGCAGCACCTCTGTCCCTGCTAGGTTGGTTTTGGGGGTTTTTTTCCATTTAGGAGAGGATGTCCTGCTGAGATGGATGGCATCCTCAAAGATTTCCTGCATTCGTAAAGCTGGTTTTGTGCTGTGGGTAAACGACTTACTGGACTTAGTATGGTCAGATATTTTAATCTGCTAATAAAAGCATTTGTGTAAATGTGAATAGACACCTCCCTGCCAAAGACCTGCTGGCATTTAAAAGCTGGCACCTCTGTATTTCAGTAGCACAATGCTCAGCGTGAAAAACTCACGGGTTGAGCCACGTAAAATTCTGACCGGCTTTAAAATCCATGCTCTTTTCCTTGGGAAGAGGCGGAATGGGGAGGAAAGCTGCTGTTTGCACAAGGTGAGGGAGGACGGGTGGGAGAGGGCGCAGAGGGGATGGATGCCAGGGGGAGAGGCAGGAGAGGGAAGAGGTCTCTGCTCCCACACTCCCCGCTGAGCCCACATCCAGACGTCACGCCGGTGCTGGAGATGCCTTCACCAAGCTCTCGCGGATTCCCGGTGTCGGGGGGAGGAATGCTCTTCCCTGGCCGCGGCCCTGGCGTTAACCATGTTGCTTTGTTTACTCTAGATACACTTTATCCTGCTGTTCAGTCGGCAGGGGAGATTAAGGCTTCAGAAATGGTACACGACGCTCCCCGATAAAGAGAAGAAAAAGATCATTCGAGAAATTGTTCAGATTATTTTGTCTCGCAATCAAAAAACGAGTAGTTTTGTTGACTGGAAAGACCTCAAGCTTGTTTACAAAAGGTGTGAGTAATTTTATGAGAACATATAATTACTATTCCGATGAATAACACTTGCGAGGGGAGGAAAAATAAAGGCTCACTTGAAAAACAGCAAACAAAACCCTTAGTGCTAGACTAAGCTAGTAGGGGCCTGCCAACAGCGATCTAATTGCAGCATCCCTGGATAAATTAGCAGGGCAAATTGTGGGGTGAAAAATACGTGTACGATCTGCCAAATGAGAAACACGGGAGCAACCTCATAAGTATTAGTGGTTGAAATTCTGTTGGAAGGCTTCAGGCTTCACTGCTTCTTCTAATTCCCCAAGGTAGCCTGCCGAGACGTGCGCTGGGCTTATCAGGCTCTTCGGGAGGTTGCAGGAGCTGTTCGGAGGCACTGTCAACATTCTGTCAAATTGTGTCTTTTGAAATACTTGTAGTTCCAGAAAGTGTTAATTCCCTTTTCCTTTTCCAAACAAATCCCCGGTTAAAGGATGCTTTTGCATTCTTGTCAAACAAAAGCAGCCATGAGGAAAAGCTTCTGTTTAGCAAAAATTGGAGTGCTGGGTGGAAACCAGAGAGCTGAGGTAGATGGTTCCTCCTGCCTTGGGCTGATTGAAACCTAAAGTTTTGCTGCGAGCTGGTTACGGGGATTGTTGGGCCTAAGAAGTTTTATGCATTCTGGCCCTGTGGAAAACACTGTCAGCCAGCTGGTAGCCAGCTCGCTGGGATGTAACTCCTTCCACCTTTATTTTTGCCTTTGTTTTTTAATAAAGAGCAGTAGCTCATTCTGCAGTTTAATTAACTGCACTTGCTGTGGTGCTGTTGCAGCAGGTGAGGGAGACCTTAAAGTCCCGCTGATGTAATGTTTGCTTTATTAAGACCAGCATTGGAGGTCCCTCCCTTTGTCAAGGGTGGGGTTTGCTTTTCAAACTAAATCAATGAAGTGTTTAAATTAGCTGATGTTTTCAAGCGTTCTTTGGGACGCCGCAAGAATGAAAGAGAACGGTTATTTTAGAAGCCAGCTGGACGTCAACTGTCATCTGCATAACTTCTGAGAGGCGACTGAGCAGCGCCCTGCCGACCCGGCTCTTCACTCTCTCGTGTTTTTGCCTTCATTCCTGTAGGTACGCTAGTTTGTATTTCTGCTGTGCAATAGAAGACCAGGATAACGAGCTCCTGACACTAGAGGTCGTTCATCGATACGTAGAGCTTCTGGACAGATACTTTGGAAACGTAGGTTTCGCTTTCTCCCACGAGCGGTGTTCCTGGCTGGCTGGCTGGCAACCAGCAGTTCCCGGAAGCTGTTTTGCTTCGTGTTTTCATCGGCCCCGATTGCTCTGTAGACTCTCTGAATCTAGAGTGGAATCGATTATTAGAATGTTTTATAAAACAGTGCTGAAACTCTCATAAGATTGTTTTTCCATCCTTTCTGCTGCCCCTCCGAGTTAATCTTGATGTTTTGTAAGTCTGGCTTGGAGTAGAAATGGAGAGGAAAGCTTGAGGAAAATTACTTTAAAAAACCACCTGGCTGACAATACTTTAATTCTCTCTCCTGATGCCTTCAGGTACACTGGGTTGGTTTGTTTGTTTCCTAATATTGGGTAACATAGAAAGAGGAAAAAGGTGAAGTGGGTGTTTTTTTAAAGAAAAGATTTTAAGAAGGTCCAAATAAGTCTTAAAAGACTACAAGAGATCCACCTTTTCGATGAATATTTTTGAAATCCTTCCCACCACCTTAATTTGTCGCTCACTGAAATCACTGTACTGTGACTCACGTTTGTAGCTTCTCAAAACAAAGCAGGGCTTGGTGACCGTAAGGTCGCTAGCACGGGGAATTTGTCTTGCTCTCTGGAAGTGCATGTGAACATCTGTAACTCATATTCCAGGTGCTGTATAAGCCCTGCTGTAAGGTTAGTTGGCTGGGAAGTCAGCTTTGTTCTTGGAAAACCCTAATGAATGCTAGCACCTTATATAAAATATAATAAGTGGAATACCTTTGCTGGAAGTCTAGGCTGTATATCTGAAGGGAATATGTGCAGGAGCTGCATTATCATGTAATACGCAGGATCTTTCTTCACCCTGCTACCTGCCCCGAGAGCGCCCCTGTTGAATGCATTTCATCATCTCAAACTTTTTTTTTCAGTAGTGCTTATGATGCCAGAAAAGTGGTTGAAATGTGGGGTGTCTTTTTTGTCCCAGCAGGTGTGTGAGCTGGATATTATCTTCAATTTTGAAAAAGCTTATTTTATTCTCGATGAGTTTATAATTGGTGGAGAAGTACAAGAAACTTCAAAGAGGTCTGTGGTGAAAGCCATAGAAGACTCTGACATGTTGCAGGAGGTAAGGCAGAGGAAGACAAAAGGCAAACGTCTCATCTTCCTACCTTTTCCTTGTTTGATGGGAGCTTAAAATACAGCTAAGCACTTCTGGTGATTAATTATCCAGTTTCAAGGAGTACAACAATATCTGCTAGTTTCTTGAATATTGTATTAAGAAATAGTTTAAGACGTATCTAATATTTCTGTAATTTAAGAATATAACCTAAGATGATATTTTAGCTATATAAATGTGTGTATATAAATACAAAGCAATGAGTTCTGTTTCACTGGAAACAGACGACCCACTATTAACATCCAGAACAGAAGAGTGTGTGCTGGCAAGCTCCACTTTCATTCATAAACACCCCAGTGGTCTTTCTGCAGGGTGCAGATGTGTAACCTTTATTCAGAGCCTGGCAGGAATTCCCTTCTGTAACTTGTACTGTTGAGCCAGGAATGGCAAAAGTGGTTGAATGTGATGGTTTTACTTTGTTCTACCCCGGGTAGTGAAGGACCCATGGCAGTACCCGGGGAACTACCTTGAGTTCAGCCACAACAGTCATTCAAGTGATTTTTATATCAGATTCCAAAACACTGTTGAAGGGCTTCAAAGCGGAATTATTTCTGCATTTTAATTCATCTCATCTAAATCCATGCAAAACTGTCTTCAGAGGGTTTGTTTGAATATTACTCTACTACTCCGTAATGCAGCAGTTGTTTCTTTTTTCTTTTTTTTTTCTTTTTTTTTTTTTTCCTTTTTCTTTTCTTCCAGACAGTGGAAGAGTACATGAGCAAACCTGCGTTTTAATGTTAAAACGACCTGGAGCAAGAGCTGCTGTATGCACCTGGAAAATGCACTTCCTGAAATTGCTTCCCGGTGTGCCAGATCCTCAGAGAAATACCAAAACCCAATAACTTGTTTGTATAACGGTGAAGATGAAGGTCAGCTAATGTAGCAGAGGGTTTAACAATTCTGTACGTGCGTTACTCTGCATCGGAGTTTCTCAGGGTTGTTATTGCCCTTAATCTAGTTTCTCTTCTCCTTGCTGGACTGAACACTTGTTTTGTATCATGTCTCTTAGCTACGGGTTTTACATCATAAAACGTTGCTCTGACAGTATATTTTTACTAGTTTTGGTCCACTGCTGACCTTATGACTCTACTTTTGTACAAATGTCCCTTATTTTGAATGTAACGATTATTCTGCTCTAATAATAATTTTTTTTGTTTTCTAAAAACCAAATTGTTGTGGACCCTGATTTCACAAGCTTGTCTTGAAAAGAGTAACCTGTCTAGGCTAAAAAGAGAGAAGGTGCTCTCTGGACCAGCCCCTTTCTTCCACTATCTTCCTTCTATTTTCTGCTCTACTCTGCTAATAAGACCGCTCCGTGCTCAGCACCTCCAGGTGAAGGAAGGCTGCTGTGACTCGAGGTAGGCTTCTCCCAGGTTTAACAATTCTTTTTTTGCTGCTGCGTGCAAGTGGCCTGTTTCTGTCGTTCTCCTCATTTTCCTAATCCCCTTCCTAAATCCCCTGGACCTGGCCAAAGGCTACAGCCTTTGGAAACCTGCTGCTTGAGAGCAGGAGGTATCCCAAGAAAAGACATTATTAGTCTTTGGAGTTTTTAGGGTGAAGAACTTTTCTTGTCTGTTTTGGTATCCCCCAGTAACCACCTTTCCCAGTAGAGTTTTCCAAATTTACACACCTGTTGGGCTGATCAACTTTCTCATAGTTGAACGTGGCCCGTTTTTATGAAGGTTGGACAGTTTAATCAACTTTTTCTAACTCTGTATGCTACAGGAATGGAAAAAATGGTAAAATAGTAGTGAGGAGAATCAACTGGGCTGCACATCTTACTGTGTTATAAAACCTGGTCACTGTCAGCACAATTTGGACTCTATAGACTGATTGACCTGGCTTCCTGAGAGAGATTATTGCCGCCTCTAACACAACTCCAAGCTCAGAGAAATTCTCTTTATCTTAGCCTGTAACTCGTAGCTAGATGTTATGTCTCTGTCAAAACACGACACTACCCTGTGCAAAAATTAGGTGAGTTATCAGACAAACATCCCAGATCTGAGCATTTCCCTTCGGTGGGTATTTGCTTTCATTTCTGGCATGTACAGTCAGTATTTTCCTTCAGGGATTTTTCTAATCTTTAAACATCCTGCATGATTATTCTATTTTTATTTTTTTTTCAGTGTTCCTTCCTTCCTTCCCGGTCTGTTCGTATCTGCCTGCGGAGGGGTTTGGGGTTATTTTGGAGGGTGGGAACATTTGACAACGTTGCTCGTTGCCTGCCCACTTTTCTGCCTGTTTTACCTGGTCTGTTAGTAAAACTGTGACAAGCTGGTTCCTAGCGTCACGCTGCTCTTTTTATAATTACTGGATCCATCTGTTTTCCCTGTATTGATGTCAAAGGCATACTTTCAGCACTGAAAAAAATAGTGAAATCGCTGAAAGGCTTTTAATAGCTCCAGTGACGTTCAATTTTAAGAGTAAATTAATGAAGTTGTAGGAGTTGTATATTATTTCCTTGAAGTTTTTTAAAGTAAGGGTGTTTAATTGATTAAGAAGCCACTCCAGAATGTGCAAAGAGGCTCTTTCCGCTCTTTACTTTGATAAGTGACTTGTATTCAGTGAAATCATCAGTACCGTTTGCTTTTACTCTTTTTTTTTCAGAGCCCTGCTGTGTTTCTTTGATTCTTACAACTGTCATGTTGCTTGATTTCTGGAGTATATGAAAACAGGAGCTCCAAAAAAATTTCTTGGTATGAGTACGGATGTCATAAGCTTGTCTTCCCAGTTGTTCTAAGAGCAGCTGTAGGACTCCGTTGCCTGTCTTGATACCTCAATTCTTTGATTTTTCTTAAAGCAGGAGATCCATGCATCTTTGTACACGCTCACCAATCTCTCTGGAGCATTGCCCGTTTCATTTATGTTTGCCCTTGACGTTTCTCTTCCCAACCTGCCTGACTCTTCCAGGAAATGCTCAGTGTAAAGTTTTCCCAGACGACCTTATGAAATTATTAACAGTTTTCCCAACCTCACTAGCATCTTTTGCAGTAATTGAAATTCTCACCTTGCTGACGAGCTTCAGGCGCGTATGTCCTAGTTCACAAAATCGCGTTTACTAAAATAACCCTTAATCATGGCCATGTTACCAGCCTGGATTCCCTTCCTTGTTTTTGCCATCTGTATCTAACAAAAAGCTTCTTGATTTTCTTAGTGCCTGGAGGATTCCTACTGTGGATTGCTGCTTACTGGTTGTGACAAGGCTGGTTTCCTGTCGTGCAGCTATTTGCAACTCATGAGTTGTGACACCTTCGAACACATCACGGCAATTAAAAAGAGAGAGAGACAGACGTTAGGCTGGGATAAGAATAAGTGTAATAATGTCAAAAGGAATATTAAATCACCGTGAGTGAGAGGCAAGAGTGGCAGGATCTCGCAGGATTCATAAATTCTTATAATTCCTGCTTCTTTTTTTCATTATGCGTTTCTGAGTGCCGTGGCTCATTAAGAGGTGTCAACGCTTACAAGTAACTGCAGGAACAGTGACATTTCGGTTACTTCCTGTCAGCCTTTGTTTAACAAAAAAACCCTGAAAGAAAATCTTCCACACCTTCCCCCTCGCTGCTCGTACAAAACTCCCTGTGCTCCTGGGAACTCGGGTGGGAAATGTACTGTGAAGTTCAGGTGTGGTTCCATTTCTGAATTTATGCTGGACAGAGTAATGCTGTACTTCTGAAAGGATGAATTGCTTTTTTTTTTTTTCATTTATTTTACAGTCCTTTCAATAGGTAACATGTTCTGTACCCTCTGCTTAGCACGGTGCTGTGCTGGAGAGATGCAGCACGCACCAACGGTACCCGAGGGGTCAGGAGGGATCAGTTCGTAAGGAAAAATCGGAAGAATTTAACAGTGTGGGGGAGGCTTTCAAAGATACCCGGAGACATTCAGTCAGCGGTCCCCTCGAAATGGCAAGGCTCAATACATTTCACAGAGAGAAAAGATGTTTGAAACCATTTCTGTTCACGCAGCTCCGGTGTGAGGGGAGTGTTGCTCCCACCTTGCACCCAGTGACTAAACGCAAAGGTCTCGCTGCTGCCGTTTACCCCTCTGGTGGGCTCGTCGTTAACTTTATCCAATGCCTTTATGAGCACGGAGCCTGCATCGTCAGCTCACATCATCCTATTTTCGTTTTAGACGACTGCCAAGGACTTGTGAGCTCACACCAGGTAAAAGCATCCTCCCGGGGAATGTGACGACGTTCCTGCCAAATTCAATAGCTGGATCAGGGTGCAAATAAAATGTAGCTGTTCATTTCAATGTCTGTCGGGATTTTTTTTAATTTATTTTTTTTTCTCCGTGAAGATAACTGGTCTAGGTCGAAGTATAGGAGCGAAAGCTTAGTGTTTGTAGCAGAAATAACGGGCTGTGCTGCAAGAGACTTAATGTTTGCTGTCATGGAAACCTGTTGCCTTGGAACATGACTAATGAGACCCAGGCTAAGGGAAAGGAAGAAGCTATTCTTGAAATTAGTCTTTAGCCACCCCTAAGGAAGACCTGCAGTCCACGTTGTCATAAAGTGCAGTTGTTTTGAGTTTTGTTGTCTAGCTCGCTTCACCTTGTCTTGTATTTACTTACTTAACAGCTCTTGGAACCCCACGTTTTCATACAAAGAATGTTATAAAACAGTCCAAAGCTACTCCTTTGGCCGTCTAGAAATAAATAGCATCTTATTTGTGTTCCTTTTTTCCCAACACGCTGCAAAACTTATGCAACTTTTGTGGAAAGGGCACAGCAAAAACCCAGCTTGTGGCTGGTCCGGAATGCCCCGGTAAGCCGGAGGTGGATAGTCAGCAGTTGAGCTGAGAATTTTTGCCTTTGGCCGCAGTCGTTTGGTTTAAAGACAGTCGAGGTACGTGAGGTGGGGAGCATCTTCGCAGAAGTTTCAGGTGAAATAATAGGTTCTTTTTATTTCTATTTCTCAAGAGGGCTTGGCATGTGGTCCTAGTATTATGCTGGATAACAGCTCTGAAAGAACAGCCTGACAATGTTGGCAAGAAAGGAATATTCTCGGGAAAAATAACAAAGGGCTGGCTGGGTTTGAGAGCTGACAGCTGCCTTTGGGAAGAGGGAGGATTTTTGCTGGTGCCTGTTGTCGGTGACAAGGTGGTCCTTGTTCTCAGAGGCAAAACTGGCTTAGGTAATCGTTCGTCTTTGGCAAGGGCTGACGCAGAGAGTTATGTTGGCGACGACAAGAATGTTCTGCCGGCAAAAAAAGGTACTGCAGAGGGCAGTGAAATGTTACGGATTATTTTTAAATACGATGACAAAGCATCGATTCATTCTGGTTGGGTGAAAACGAGGAAACGGCAACGCTTAGCATGCCAGTTGTGTCTGAGTGATGATGAAAATAATTCAGTGTGTCAAAAATGTTACCTTGTGGTGTATAACGTTATGTTTGAGAGTGGAAAGACTGATGCCTCAAGGAATCTTGTTCATCCTTCAGTCCCAGGCAGGATCAGCTGTGCTTAAGTCGT
The DNA here is from genome assembly GCA_020746105.1 of Trogon surrucura. NCBI lineage: Eukaryota > Metazoa > Chordata > Aves > Trogoniformes > Trogonidae > Trogon > Trogon surrucura. The sequence continues at coordinate 25,959,920 of CM036625.1, read as the reverse complement.
GCCTGAGTCCCCTTCCTCAGATCAGCCTGCGGTGGAGATCCCAAAGAGAGAAGATCAAGCATAGATACAGAAACATTTATTTTTGCTTTTTGAGGGGTTTGTTTGGCTGTCGAACTCCCAGGCAGCGCGTAGGGAGCAGTGAGGTGCAAGGACAAGCTCTGCCTTTGGGGGGGAGCATTGGGTGGTTTAAACCTTGGTTCTGTTGCATGAACCATATTGAGTTGTGACTCCTTGGTAGCCAAACAGAAAATTTAAATAGCAACTAAATCGATGACAAGCAGAACCATGACGCCTTTCTTTTTCTCCTGCTTTCTTACACTCTGTAACAGCTCATAACAACTGCACGGGGGGCCTGGATACAGCCAGTCCTTCCTGTAGGAAGCTCAGGCTGCTTCACCAGAGCTCCCTGCTGTGTCGAGGTTTAAATTAATCCGGCTGCCTCACTGGCTCAGCGCTGTTGCTTTTCAGAGGTAGAAAGGGGGAGTTCTCTTCACTGTTACGACTCCCGAGTCACGCTTTAAGATAAAATGAAGGACAACTAAAGTTTGTTTAAATTCCAACAGGTGACGGCAGCAGGTGGAGTTAATGATGGCAAGATATTAGGTGTTTTTTCTATGTTGGTTTTTTTTTTTTTTTAAACTAGTGACTCCCTACAGCTGCAGAAGGCTATATATGTTGAGGCCAAGCACTGTTAGTGTGGCACAAGTGAACAGGAGTGAAAGTGCTTGCTGCTGCCTTTCTTCTCCAAGGTGATCGTGGCGAGGAGAAGGAGGGAGGTTCTCCAGAGCTCCAGCACAGCTTGGGGAAGCAGGAGATCTCTTAGTCAGAGATGGCTGCCAAGAGCATTAGAGAAGTCGTCAGTGCCAGCCAGCAGCAGCCTCTCCTGCTTCCAGCATCCTCGTGGGAGCAGGGCAGAGAGAGGGCGAGAGGTTTTTGCAAGAGAGAGGAATAAGTGATATTTTCCCTCCTGTTTCAGTGCTCTGTCGTCCAGAGTTAACTCGGACAGCCAGGGGCCGTTTTTGCTGTGAACTTTCTGTCTTCTCCCTGTGTATCCGTGTGAGAAAGCAGCTTCTGATTCGGGCTGCGGATAGACAAGAGACCCTACAGAAAAATAAGCTGTCAAACCGAGTCAAGGCTGAGAATACTGACAGAGCCAAAAGGTCAGACAGTAAATGCTTTTCTGCAAAGTGACAGAACCTTGACTTTCTTCTATATTTATTTCTAGTAATAGAAAAGTGCGTTGGGCACAGGGCAACTCTGGACTTGTTGGTGCTTCCTTGCACGTTGGTTTGGGCACCCTTATCGGGTCTTACTGGGAAGTGTTATTTGGGCAGTTTCAAGGACTGCGAAACAAGCTACTCAGGGTTGTGTGAACATCTTGTGAAAGTGCTCCCACCTCTCCCCGAGCGTGGGCAGAGCTGAGGCTGCAGGTGTTACTGAATAGCGGCACAAGCAGGATTTACCCAAAGGCCTGATGCTGGGGGTTATCTGATTTTTGGAGTTGGTGTCTAAAAAAGCAGCTTGCCCGAGGAAGTCTGTCCCCTGGGTTTAGTATTCAGCAGAAAAGTTGACCCTTTGGAGGAGTTGTCTGTGCATACACATGCTGGAAGTCTTCAGGCAGCAGCAGCAGCGATGACCCCTGAGCAAACCCTGTGTGCTCGGGAGGAAGTTCAGCCTGTTATGCCGATACCTTTTTTTATCTTTTTAATGAAACCTCCTTCCTGCCATTTCGGAGGAGAAGATCGTTTGACGTCATGTGCTGATGAGTCACTGCTTTTAACAGGCCAGCGAGCAGGGATTGAGAGTGCTGTCTGGAGCAGCTGCTCTGTTAATCATTCACAAAAAGCCCAGAGAAAGCTCAAGGGGAATGCTTGTGAATAATTAAATTTCTGTTTTCATTATGAAGACGCAGTCGATTTACCTGGCTCTGCCGGAATCCAGGTATTGGGAAGTGAGAGAGGAGGACAATGATCTCACCGATCTATTGATACCGCTGCAAATAGCTTTTGGATAGTCATCGGTGTCAGGCAGGCACATACACGATTTAACAATTCCGTGCAAAGCTTATGTAATACAGCTCTGACCGTCTGCTGCATCTCGCTGCAAACGCTTCAACCGTACCCATGTTTGCCAGGTGAGAGTTCTAGAGGGAGCAAATGCTCGTGAAAGGACAAGACACGGGTTTGAGGGGAAGGCTGGAGACCTGGTAGTATCTCATAGCCTCAAGCCATGTGTTCTCGAAGGAAGCAGCGCTGCACAGGTTTGTTCGCTGACGATTCTCCTGCTCGTAAACACCTTCTGGGGATGACTCCGTCATTTTGAGCTAACGCTGACTCAGTATCTTGGCGAGATGCGCTGCACTCATCCCTCCTGTGATGAGCTTTAAACTTCAGGTGCCAACCCGCAGCGATCGGAGGATTCATTAGGTTCTGCTTTGGATGAGTAGGACTGTTAGTTCAGCCAAGGTCCAAACTGGATAAATTCCTACACGGCGAATTAGTCACTGCTCAACTCTTTCTCTTCTGGGTTGCTGCTTTTTACCCAGAGGTGGAATTAGATGGGCAGTTTTACTCCCAAAGCGATCCCAGTCGGAGCTGCCTTGGAACAAGAACGTGCCACTTGTTAGATATAGCTTCACCTGCGCAGCTGGGATGCTGAGACCCTTAGGGGAGCAGGATCGCTTCCAAACACGTACTTTAATTACCTTACGCGATCAGAGTGGAGTCGATATTCTGGCTGGCAGAGGAATAATGAGAAAAAAGCCCATGCTATGAAACCACTTGAGCCTGAAGAACCTTTGTGTCTTTGGGCATTGTTTTTGCGGACTTATGATATCCCACTGACGTGTGGGCAGGACCTAATTAGCTACAGCCATCGACAGAGCAAACTTTTAGATTGTTTGTTGAGAATGGAATGTTTTTCTTCTTTCAGCACTGCAGCAGATTTACTGTGGATTTGGCTTGAATTGATGAGAAGAAAAGCTTAGCTGGTCATATGAACTTCTCTGCATGCACAGGAGCCCCAAATTCTAAAGCTTTCAGAGCAAAGTTGCCACTGAAAATAGAGGGAATCAAACAGGCTCCTGGAAATACGAGAAGGAAACAAATCAAAAGGAGGAAAGCAGCTAAAATCTAAAAAGAACACAGTATCTGAGGCCTCATGATTTATACGTATAGTAGCAAATTACTGGATTAGGAGAATTTGGAGTTGCTGAGAAAATGACCGTTTCTTTTCACATAAAAAACCCCCAGCATTTTAAGTTACTGGGTTTCTTTACTTTCAATATTCATCCTTTCCACTAAGTGAAGCTGGCAGGTGACAGGTTATCCCAGTCCCCCCCTGGGAAAGGGTTTCAGTGGAAGACGGCTGGAAGCAGCTGCACCAGAAGAGCTTGATCTATTCTGAGCTGTCTGCCCCAGCGGGGGGGGGTTTCGTTGGGCTCTGTGGAAACGTGAGCTAAACCAGGTCGAGTTTGGATGCTGAGACACGGGACTGATGGTGAAACACGGGGAACGGGGCTAAAAAGAGCTTGGGTGGAGTCGCTGGGCACAGGAAGACTGTCATACTATGACTGAATTAACAGTTTGCACCCCAAATTCGTGTCTGTCTCTGTTAAAACATGCTTGCTGGGGAGGGTTAGGGGGAGTGACCTTTTGAGGTGTTTGTTCTCTTTTTCAGGCTTTCAGATTCAAGGTGTTTTAAAAGCAACCCCAGTTCATTAAACATAGAGAGACTTCTGAAACACTTGTGTTTATTTTAAGGATTTTTTTTTTTCTTCACTGAAAGGTTTTTTTGATCTTTATTGACACTAAAGTCATGCTATTTTAAGAAATTTAGGTTTTTCTGCTTTGAGATGGAAACTAATTGAACACAGTAAAGCCCAGTATTCTGGTAAAAACTGCTCACTTGCTTAAGCCTCTTTACAAATCCCAGTGTAAGCACTTACAGACTGAAGTGAAGCTAGATGGATCATTTATTTTTCAAGAAATTCATGCATTTTCATCCTTCTTTTTTCTCACGACTTGGCTATCTAAGGTAATAAGTACGTAGTGAGGTGATACGATGTAACATTCTTTCACTCGGATCTTGTATTTAGTGCTAAAGGAAACCTCCCAACCTGCTTGGAGCGACGCATCAGAAGGCAAACTCGTCGGTTGGAGACCTGACAGAAACTGAGTGAGGACTGACATCAGTTCTTGATTTACACGTGCTCTGTCCAAACCCATCTTCATGTTCGTCTGCGAGTTCAGATGTTCCCAGAGTCTTTGCAGAAGCAAGTGTCTGAAAAGTTAACTTTCCGAGGCTTGAAATATGTTTCCCCAGAGCTCATGTGTATTCAAATACCTGCTGTTTGGCTTTCCTCGTTAGAGGCTTGCACCCTTCTCTCCTGGTTAAGGTGTTTGTGAGGTACGTATGGCCAGATAAGCACAAAACACCACGACGGATTTATGGGTTGATGGTCACCCTTGATGACTGACGCAGTCGTGGTGTGGTTTGGATTGTGTCTCCGGTGTGGCTGCTTGGAGCTTCTGAATTTCTGCACTCTTTTAAATTTACTCTTACTGGTTTTGTCTGAGACACCTCATGAGGGGACTTCACAGCGGGGCTTCTTCGTTGGGTTTTGGTTCTTTAGAAGTCATATTAAAATATAATGTATGTTTTGGAGCAGGAAATGAGACGTGCCAAAGCAATTTGAAAACGAAGAGCTACCAAGAGTTAACTCTGCGAGCAGCCTGGGGGTTTGCTGTTCTTGCAGAAAAGTTTTCAGAAGACTCTCAGGGTAAGATGCAGAAGGGTTGCATCATTGCAGTGGGTCTGATAAGAGCAGAATCCCGTTGCTTAGCGACTTGTGAAAGATGATTAACCCTTACCCAGTGCTGCCCAGTATCTGTATGGAAGCCCTCCTGAGGCATCTTTGTGGACAATAATTGAATATGAAGAAACTGCTCTAATAGGCTGCATTTGTCATTAATGTTAAATGAGAGACCGTCTTAATCATGCCGTCAGTTACCGGAGGATATCGCTTTATCAAAAGTTGTTCTTCCATAGTGTGACGTGCAAAATTCTTGCAAAGGAAGGATTGTGTAATTACAGTGGAGATGGAGTAAGAAGCGATTAAAAATAATGTGAGAATGGTGGTGGTGGTTAATGCTCACTGCTGATAATTCTTCCTGAACTCAAATATTTCTTAAGGTATCTGTTAGGTTTAAAGACGAAGTCCGTGCACTGGCACGGGGAGCCTTAAGGCAGAGTTTGGTAGCAACGGTAGTTAGGGCAGCTCCTTGCCTCTGGCTCCTTCCAGCGCAACAGGGAAATTACAAAGGCCAGTTCGATCTGAAAATGCTCCTTTTAATTAAAAAAAAAAAAAAAAAAGAAAAGGAATTAATCTCTGAGGCTGACGGGCTGCAAAATTTCAATTTCCTTCTTTGCAAGGTGCCTGGAATTCAGCAAGAGCTGATGAGCAGGGTTGGGTGGGTGTGGTGGGTGTTTGGGTGGGTGTGGTGGATTTTCATAGAATCACAGAATGTTCAGGGTTGGAAGGGACCTCAAAAGATCGTCTAGTCCAACCCCCCTGCCAGAGCAGGATCACCTACAGGAGGTCACGCAGCATTTTACCAGGTTTTACGCGGTGTCACGCTGTGGTACCAGAGTTTTCTGTAGGGTGTCACTAGCGCGTTCCCCAGCTTGGGTTGATCTGTTTTTCAAACACGGTCGGTTTGGACTTGGGCTGCCTTAAAATTGGATGTGGACTCATCCGTCCCAGCTCAGAGCAAGAGCAGCAAACCTGATGGGTCGCTCCTTACAACCCTTCTAAACCAATACTTGCAGGGGCTGAGCTGCCCTGGTTTGCCATCTTTGGAAGCAGCCTGGGAAGACCATCGCCCTCCAGCCTGCAGTGGGGATTAGGGGAGATGAGCTGGGTCTGAGTGGTGTCTTGAGCCGTGTTATTTCCATTAGGGTGGCTGCTGGCCTTCCCTGGACTGCCTAGTAATCACGGCTTTCAGTTGCAGCAGGGGGGAAATAGCCTCACCTGTGAGCAGAGGCTAAGGCGCTGATCGGGGATTTTAAATTGCGATGGCCTCTCTTTTGAGAAATTAGCTGGGAATAAAGGCAAGAATTCCCCAGGAGCGAGAAACACTGGGCTTGGCCTCTCCCCCTCCCCGTGTTCCAGCAGCAGCGATGAGTTTCTGTAACTGCTGGCCCTCGGTTCTGCTGGCTTGAGAGCAGGTTGGCAAGAAACGTGAATCGGCACGAGGCACAGATCTGTGCGCAGCATCTTTGTGTCTCGGTTTTCCTGTGGGTGACAGCAATCCGAGCTAGAAATATTCTGTGTTTGTGCTTTTCGTAGGAGTCTCTGTGTCCCTGGAAGATCTCGGAGGAGATCAGTGACAGCACAAACCGATGTGGACGCTTGCGACCGGTCAGGCAGGTTATTTACTGCTGTTCTGAACGTGCTTTCTTAACTCCCCAGCAGAAAAAAATCTTGTGCTGCCAATACCTGAGCTGTTCCCTTTCGCCGCTGTTGGTGAGGAGATGGAGCCTGTGAGTGGGGATGTTCTGGCAGGTCACTAGGATGGATGCCTTCAACTTGCCTGAAATACAATTTCTCCTGGTTCCTCCTCGAGGAAACACCCGTTTATCTTGTGCTTTGCCAGGCAGAGGACAGCACGTTTGTGCCTCTCCTGGCGTGCCTTAAATCACACAAGTTGCAGTGTCTTGGGCCTGAGCTCGTGCTTTCCATTTTTGTTTCTGGGCAGAGACCAGCCTGAGAAACGAGAAGTGTAGAAAAATGGGCCAAGAGGTCCACTGTGTGCTCTGGAGGAGAGACAGGAAGAACAGCACCGTGCGGGATCTGCTGCTTGGCAAATAAGCACCTGCCCGTGGGGATCCAGTTCTCCGTTTCCTGTAAATGCTTTAATTTCGGGGGGAAAAATCTGGGCGTGGTGATATTGGTTAGGTCCAGGGATGCTTCAGCAACGTGATTTGTGAATGAAAAATCGGCACACGAAATTCTAGTCGCTGTAATGGGGAAATAAGAAGCAACTAATCTAGAAGGGATTGATTTTATTTTTATGTTTTTGCTCGGTTAATATTTAGCCACCCCCAGCTGCACTTGAACACCGTTGCAAACACAGAATGTGATAAGGAGTGGGCGATCTCATTTTAACACCCTTTAATTAGTGCAGAAGGGAGCCTGTCGACCCCGTCTGAGGCAGAAGGGCTGCAGACTGAAGCGTTCTTCTCTGGGATGAGTGAATCGGTGCTTCCAGGTGAAGCCGTGTCTTTCAGTGTCAACAGGGAGCCAAGGGAGTTGGTTCTTCAAACCAGGTGACAACTGGTGACAGATTTCTGAATAGTCGTTACAGGGTTGATGCCTTTAACTCGTTGCGGGGGGAAGATTGGCTGCTCTGAATAGCTGAGCCTGGCCCTTCTGTCCATCTAATAAGTAGTATCCTTAATTTAGGAGTGCTGTTTCCTCTCTGTCGTGTGTGAACGATTTGATTTTCCTGACCCATTTGCAGCAGCATGTAGTAGCAAAGCGCGCATCTCTGCATGTCGCAGGGGGTTTTATGTCCTGGGATCCCGGCTCTAGGTCACAACTTGGCACATGGACAGCATCCTGACGATGAGGCAGTGCCACCTTGGATACTACTGGGTGGAGTTATTTGTCGCAAACAGCTGATTTAATTTCTTTCCCTCGGCCTCTGAACGCTCTACCATGAGCTTTCAGCTGCTGGAGATCTGCGTGTGTGAAATGACGACGACTGTTTTATGCAAATGGGTTTCATGCTCGGGGTTGCCTATCAGCCGCTCAGAGGAATTATTTCTCATCATTTGCTGTTCCAGCTGAATGACACGTTGCCGGGCGTCGAGTCTTATCCCTGAATGAGCAGCTTCCAAACTCGCATTTAAGAGCTTGGAGCTTTCAAGGTGATCCTTCAATAGAGCATAAACCATCACGCGAACAGATTTGCTGCGCTCTCCTCTCCTGTGCCACGTCCTCACCGATGCTTGTTTGTCGCAGGTGGGGAATAGGAATGGTGCCTCGTCTGTAGGACAACCAACTGCTTGTCTTCAAAGCTTTGTGAGTACTTTTTGGCAGAGTTTTCTTGATTCTAAGTAAGGGCTGGGCTGGTGTGGGAAGACAGAGTTGAACGCATGTGCTAGCGGTTAATGGATGACCTGGCGTGGGTTTGCTGGTGCCACCAGGACAGGTTGAGCTGACCCGTGTCCTGCTTTGTCCCTGCCACTGCTCTCACCCTGCCCAGGCTCTGTCTCTGCCCAGGAATTGGTCAACGTCTGCTGCATTCCCTGCGTGGTTATTGTGCAAGAGGTTTGTACGTGAGCGAGAGCTGCATCATTTGTGACAGCTGTAGCTCTGAGTAAGAAATTGTTAATATTTCATGATTGTTTTTCTGTAACGTGCAATTCTTGGGAGAACGCATCAGCCTGGCTTGCTGGAGAGAATGAGCCCGCGTTGCTCAGCTTCGCATCAAAATGCCGTGAGGCACTGCATGCTAATATACCTCCAGCAGATGAAAACTCTCTGGCTGGCTGGCTAATGCTCTGCAGCCAACACGTTAGTACAAACTTACGTTTGAGAAACTTCCCTTTTGCTCGTGAGCCTCTCGTGTTAGCTACCTTTCTGCCTGTCTTGTGCAGGTTTAATCTAGGTCTCAAAACAGTGCAGGAGGTCATCAATGTCAGCCACCGCAGAATCTTTGATTCTGCTCTTCCCTTTATTCTTAGTGTTTTCCCCATTCTTGAGCCATAAGCAAACCTGCTTAAAATATTGCACAAGAGAATAGCAAACGATCCATCAAAGAAGCATCCATGTGTCTGTGGTACGACTCTTCTGAGAAGGTGGCTATTCAGAAAGCCTTGAGGTAAAACATATCCTACAGCAAATATCCCACTTACTATTAATAGGACGGTCCTGGAGTTACTGTTACTCAGCAGCTGGGCCGCCAAGACTTTGCCTTACACCCTGGACTTCTTACAAGAAAGTTGATGGGAAGGTTGTGAAAAGGTTGGTAAGAAAAGTGCAATGGAAGTTACTTTTCTTTATTCTCTGGGAGTCGTTCCGTACGAAGGCGTAGGCCATGTCCTAGTAGGGTGCTGTTAAGTGCTGCAAATCAGGACGAAAGAAACAGTGACGACATATTTATAGGTTCTGTTATATAGAATTTATAGGTTCTATTCTTTAAGCTAAGTCAGACTAGATGAAAATGAGACTAAAAGGCGGTGTACGTTCCCACAGGCCAGTATATAGTAATGGCTTAATCCTTGTGCAAGCAGCAGTCCTTGAATACAAATAAATCAGAGCAGGTTGTTCTCTTAATTACAGTCGTGTCTACCTGCTCTGCCTGTACAATGGAGTGCGTATACTCGCTATAACCGAGCGAAACAAGGACTCCTGGTTCTTTCTGGGATGCTATTTAGAGTTGGATTTGGTTTTATATCACAGCTGCTCCAGATTTTTCAAGGGCTGTTGGTAGCCTCTAAATAAAGCAGAAAGGAACGCGTAGGAACGGCAGCTGCTTTGCAGGACAGCTCACGAGATGCTTGGAAGTCAGTTTTGGAGAGGAGCAATCCACAACACTGGCAGAGACCTCACTGAGAGGCAGGGTCACAGCAGAACTTCTCTCTGCATTAGCCAAGGATTCAGGGACTTGGGAAACCATGTAGCCAAGTTGCTTTGCTTTCTTGTCTAAAAAAGCTGAGAAAACAACCCCTTTGGGGTGCACATCACTCCTGCACGTGCAGGTTTACGCTGTGGTATTTGGTGATCCATCTTTTTTAAGACCATGCAACCAATATGTCAGGCAAGACTTGCTCAGCGCTATTAAAATCCGTGTTGCTTTACGAGTTTAGGACTTGCCTCAGCAAAACATAAAGAACGAATTCAACGCAGCTGCTCCTGCAGGCCAGAGGAGCCTTCAGATAACAAGCAGATGTTGCTTTCGCTGATCAACGTGGCAGTCAAACTCGCTGGCTCGTTTTATGACCTGTTTGCCTGAAAATCCTTGCTTCTCTCTTTGTTTCTTGGGATCTTTTCTCTTGAAAGTCTCATTGTTTGGTGAAAGGTGGTGGTTAACCTCGATTGTGATGATTATAAAAGGGTTTTGCTCTGCCTGATGCCACAGGCACAGAAAAGCCTCCACAGTTGTGGTTTTTTTGGTTTCCAGATGAAGCTTGTCGAGAGTTTCTCTCCAAGCAGCAATGAGAAGTAACAACAGAAACTGAGAATTAAGAATTGTCAGTAGTAATTAAAAATCACGGGTAAGGGCTCTCATTCAGCGAACACCGAGTGCTGCTCCAAGCACTTGGGCATGTTTTTAATTTTGTGCGTATTCCAAATGTGATTTTGGTGTTACTCTGAAACTGCAGTTGGAGAGAGAGGCCACGCAGCAGCGAGATTCTCCATAGAGCACGGTGGGCATCCTCTGCAACAGCAGGTCGAGAGAAAAGCCGAGAAGATACACTTCATCAAACGTTATATGGTCCTGGCTTCCCCATTAAAAGCAAGCAACATCAGCCCGTGTTTGCTTTTATGTTTGTTTGTTCTTTGTGTGATAAGATCACAGAACAGTTATGTAAAATTGAGGACCTCATCAATATTCCATCTGCAGCAGATGGTGAAAACGGGCGAGTGATCCATTTAGCTCTTCGGTCAAGATCTCCAGCGCCAGGTGTGGTGTCCGGCCCTTTCGATTCAGCTTCGAGGCACGCCGGCGGGAAACCAGCGCTGGGCAAACCCCGCTGCCCCCGGGTCTGCGCAAGAGCGTACGCAAGAAATTCATCCCTGTGCTCTGCGACCTGCTCTGAAGCAGCTGCCACGGGCTGCTTTTCCTTTGAATTTCAAACTATTTGGAGACATCACGTAAATCCACGTCGCCACTGTCGTCGAGCGGAGACAAAATGCTGCAATGTCTCGGTTGTCGGGATGCGTGTGAAGCCAAACACGCTCTCCTATTGAATCTGAATTATTAACCCCAGCCGCTGTTTTCCTGACGAGCCTTCTGTTGCCTGCGGGGATCCCTGGATACAAATGGTTTGTTTTGAGTATGTTTCATTCGATTGGAAAAAGAGCTGATGTTTAATATTTTATAAAAGAGGCTGCGTATTTTATCTTCGCTGGTGCACAGTCTATGCTCTCCATCCACTCGTCAACCTATATCCGATTTTTTTTGCTCAGTTCTTTCATACCGAGGCAGGGGAAAAAAAATGATCTCGCGTTACCTGTCTTGTGCTTAAGCCATAAGCTGTTTGGACTAATATTCAAGCAAGATTGTGCATGGGCTACTTTCTCACTGGGTATTTCTCCCTTCCCCAGCCTACCTGTGACAGCACCATTTTCCTACCTGGAAAAAAACAACCAGCTGGTTAGTGGCTTGGCACAGGTCTGCCTTTCCATGCAACCCAGATGGTGGGTTCTTTACCACCGTTTCTTTTTTTTCCTAGCCCAAGGGACCTTTTCAGGACTGAGTGATAAGGAGAAAAAAAAACCAACAAACAAATTATAGATGTTAACGGAGCTCTTAATCTTTTCCATGGATGGAGGCATTGGGCTGTGCCCACCCTCTGGAGCGTGATGGCTTGGACTTGCACCGATGTCCTGGAGTTGCCTCAAGCCTCCGGTCACTAACCCAGTGAAGATGCTGCTGGAGCCAGCCAGCTCTCCCTGGCTCTGTATCCTGAAATTCAAAGTCAGCCGAATTCCACCCTAAAATTGTAAGCTCTCTGCTTTCATGCTGATGTGGCCAGCGCTAATAGCTATAACCACATGGGACGGCGTGAATTTGCGTGCTCGTTTTTGGTGCAATTGCTCATGTTTAGGTTGAATTAACTTTTAATTGAGCATGCTTTATTTTGAAAAAAAAAAAAAGAGCAGGAGCTGAAGTGGTTGTGCCTTGTCCGTGCAAGCTACCAAATCAAACTGTTTGCCCTCGTTTGGGCAGAATTTGTCTCCAGGAAGAAATTCTGTAATGTTGGGTCTGTGCTCTGCCTTACACTGGAGCCTGGCCTTCTTGGTTTTTTCACGTTCGTGACCAAATGCTATATTTGGTTCTGACCCAGATCTATATAAATGACTGTAGGGGCTGCATCTTCTGCATCTGAGTGATGCTAAAAGTCTCCGGGCTGGGCAAAGTCGTGGTATTGAAGCAGCTTGTGAGCAGTAGAACTTTGCTGAGCTCTTCCAGAAAGGGCCGGGGAGCCTGCCCCGCGCTAATTAGAACTCTTTTCCCAACTTCTCCTAGGCGAGGTGCAAAGAAATCCTCTCTCCTTGCCCAGTGCCTAAAAATAAATCCTATTTTGGGTTTAGGAAGCAGCCGCGTGACTGCAGCGAGCCGTTCAGTTTCATTCATGTTTGCTGTCTATTAATCTGTTCTCCTCGGCAGGGTATGACTCAGGGCTCCGCATTGTCTTCCTCCCCAAACTCTCTGTGTTTTGACTTCAAATCCTGCCGTCTGACGCAAAGCAGCGCTGAAATCATGACAGTTTGATCCCGGCAGCTCCCAGGAGGCTCTTGATCTTTACTCGGGTGGTAAACGTGGCGCTCGGAACAGCCACGCGGAGCAGCTATTGATATTTTTAACCCCCGAATGTTGGTAAGCAGATGTCATGGGCTCGTGAAAGAGCCTCGAGACTCCGCGGAAGAAAATGTGCGAGCGCGTATGTGTGGGAGGCTCGGGAGATAAAAATAATTCGACGGTTCTACACGGGGACGTACAGGTCTTGCTGTGTTGGTGTTTCTGTTCACGGCACTCAAACTGGAGGCTGCACTGGAACAAGTTTGAGGATAAACTCTTTCCCTGTTGATTCATCTGCGGCTTTTGCAACCTCTTTCCAGCAGATCCCTCTCGCTGGAGCCGAGCTGGTACGTCCCATCCACCCATCACATCCATTACAAACTGCCAAGCCTTTCCCTTACGATGTTTATTATTTTTCCCTTACCTTACCTGATTCAGTTAAAGAAGTCTGAGATGTTTATTATTATGTACTAAATTGAGGGAGGCCAGAAACATTTGCATGGAAATGCATTTGATCTCTCGAGCGTGCAAAACAAGTGCAAAGTAATGAGCCCGACGATGGGCACGAGCAGAGTTCAAGTGTTTTAAAATTAAAATTATTTAAAGGGATTCATATCTGTGTCGGCTGATATAGGAGACCAAACCTCCCCCTTCTCATGATATGCAAAATAAATGCAGGTATTCAAGTCGGAGAGGGGCTGAATTTTAAATGTGACAGCGGCACTGATTCTGCAAGAACGGCTGTGTCCGTAATGACTTGTGAATTATTTTTATTTGCCGCTGGATACGGAGGGAGGGGAAATAATCCATACTGACACACCCCCGCTTTGTTTTTAAGCCGTGGTGACACCAATTAGAGGAGGAGGGAGCTAGAGCTGAAATAAGCATCTCATGCCAGTGCAGGGGAGAGCACAGGACAGCGCGAGCATTGAACAAAACCATCGTGGTCTTTGTTGCCGCTCGGCTCCCAGGGCCCAGGAACAGCCAAAAACCAGATTGCCCAGCTCCTCCGGTTAAACAGTTGATACCAAGCTAGTTCTAATGCAATTTCCTAAAATTCAGAGATGCCGTGACTGATCTTGCTCTTGCCATGGAACGTCTGATGGCAGAACAGATCAAATTTTCTGTTGTGTGACTCATTCTGAGGAAAAGAATGCCGTACGCTCGGAAGAAAAAATAAAAATAAAAACGGCTCACCCACAGAGCTGTGCGGAGGCACTGGATCGTAAGCACAAGAGTCCAGGTGATGGTGAACTGGGGATACCCTTCAGAAAATTTCATCCACTGACCCCAAAATTGCCACAGCGGCGACCTCAGCCAAGCGCCTGCCCGACCCCACGTGTGGTTGACCTTGAGTGGTTGAGAGGCAGGAGAGGGAATCTGGTGCCTGGAGGTCAAGGATGGATGGAGGGATGGACAAGAGGGGTTGATGGACAAGAGGGGTTGATGGATGGATGGGTTGATGAGGGATAGATTTGTTGATGGATGGATGGAGGGATGGACAAGAGGCGTTGATGGATGGATGGGTTGATGAGGGATGGATTTGTTGATGGATGGATGGACAAGAGGCGTTGATGGACAGATAGATGGATGATGGACAGATGGATGGAGGGATGGATGGATGATGGAGAGATGGATGGACAGACAGATGAATGGATGGATGGGCAGGCGGTGGGGTGATTCCATGGATGCTAGATGAATGCCAGGCGTTCTGTGGCACAAACCAAGAGTCTGTTGTGAGTACCAGCAGAAACTGCAGAAAATTCCTGAAAATCCTAAACCGAGAGGTTTTCTCCTCGTTTTTCTTGGGTTTTTTGATCACGGTGACAATTTTCTTCATGGACTAAAGCCTGTTAGCGACAACACCACCTGCAGCTGTGTGTTTCGTGGGCCCACGGTGGCCATGGTGCTCAGCACCACTCGGGGAGAACCTGGACCTCCCTTTTTGCAGCAGTGGCTGTTCTCTTCCCCTCTCTCGTGGGTCCCGATGCAACTTCTCTCTTGGCTCTTCTCTTCCTCGGGCCCTGGGGGTGAACGGGAGCTTTTTGGGTGCTGCCTGGTGACACGAGGGGCCTCCAGATCTCCCACGGAGAATGACGAGGGTCCTTCCGTCTGTGTTCATGACTGCCGTTATCTCTACCTCACTGTCCTTACAACGACTTTGCTTTGTAACATTTATTGCTTCAGAAGGTACATCCGTCCTGAGTTGTCGGGTGGGGGTTTTTGTCGCATTTTGTGCTGCAAAAGGTCAAAATTGTCAGGAAAGATTTATCTGGGGAGGTGGGTGGGGTGGAAAGGAGTCCTTATTTAAAAGCAAAAAAACCTAGAACTGACATATTTTTTTTCCCTCATCTTTTTTTTTTTTGATTTTCGGGTTTCTTTCTTCTTCTTACCTTTTTTCTCTGACCTTTTTTTTCTTTCTATTCCTTTTACCTTCATCTTTTTTCCCTATTTTCCCTTTTTCCCTTCTTCCTTTGTCTTTTATTTTCTTTTTGTCTTCCTTTTCTTTTTTCCTTTGCCTTTTTTCTTTTCACCTTTTTTTTCCCCTTTTTTTCCCCTTTGTCTTTTCTTCCCCTTTTGTCTGGGTGCCCTGTTTTCCTTTTTCTTTTCTCCTTTTCCTTTTATCTTTTCTCCCTTTCCCTTTTGCTTTTTTTTCCCTTTTCCTTCCATACTTTTCCCCTTTTCCCATTCTTTTTTCCTTTTGAATTTTCTTTTATCTTTTTTTATTAATTTTCCCTCTTTTTTCCTTCCCTTTCCACCTCCTTTACTCCCCCTTTTTCCTTTTTTATTTAACCCTTTTGACTGGGGGGGGTGTTGTTCCTCCCCCAGTATTGGGTGTGGTCGGGGGCGTGGCCCGGCGGATGGGGGCGTGGTCTCTGGGTGACGTCAGCGGCCCCCGGGCCGGTATAAGCGGGCGCTGTCCCGGGTGCTGAAGCGCGGCGGGCGCGGATCGGCGCGGTATAAGCGGGCAGGTAGGGGCTACGCCGGGGTCCGCGGGGTGCGGGAGGGGACACCCGGGGTCTTTTCCCTTCTCCTTCCGCCCTCCTTGTTCCTTTGCGCGGGGTTAGAGATGCTTAAAAAAATCAGAAAGGAAAAAAAAGCGAAAAAAAAGGCAAATTAGCTGCAGTCGGGTTGTTTATGGCACAAGAGAAGGGCGGGGGGGGGAGCGATATATACGGAAAAACTGGTGGAGGGTTTATTTTCCGCCCCCAACCCCGAACTGTCAGGGCAGGGGCTCGCCTCTAGGGAACCTCTGGGAGTTTTCGTCGCAAATTGTGACTGGAAATGTTCCGTGTGCGTCGTGGCTGAGAGAAATAACTGCTGCCATGGAAACATCCCAGAAAGGAGATTTTTTATTATTTTTCCTTTTGTCTGTGTTTTTTTTTGGGGAGGGGAACTTCTGTCAGTCTGTGATGCCTTGGCATCCATTCAGTTGTGAGCTCGATTTTTGTAAATGGGACCCTCTTCCTTGGTTGGCCAGAAGGTGATTTTCCTATTTTTTTCGTTGCTGGTAGAGGAGAAAAGCCAGCTCGTCTGGCTTCCCCGTTCTCCGTCTGGAGACACAACCCAGCCATTTTAGCACACCGTCCTTTGAGAATGTTTTACTATAGGTCCTAAAGCTGGTCTTAAACATCCTCTCTTTTCCAAAAAATATGGAGTTAAAGTCTGAAAGCCTAGGGAGGAGTCCTCCCGCCCTCGATAGCGCAGTGCATTTATTGACAAGCTTTTTACGACCTGAACTCGAAGCTTTTAATAGCAACCCTCCCCCGAATCCATTTGCCAAGGCCATCAAGCATCATCCGCCGAGAAATCCGAAGGGAAAAACTATCTAGGCACAAATGTGCCCCCCCCCCCCCCCAAAAATAATTGTGCGTTTGAGAGGAGTTGTCGCTCCTGCAGAGGCAATATCTCCGAGAGCGGCATCCCTGGGGGACGCTGACCTGAACTTTGAATTTAAGGAGATGCTGAGGACTCGGGTCCTGGATTCTGAGGGTGGGAGGTGCCCAGCAGATAATGCTGGACTGGCTCTCCCTTCCCCAGCCCTTGCAAAGGACAGCGTCTCCTGCACTAATCAAACTAACTCTCTGAATAAGCACTCTCTCTGCTGGCAAAAAAAAGAAGTCTTAATTTCATTTATTTGCTGCAACGAGTAGCAAAGTGCCTTTTTATTTATTTTTTTTCCCTCCCCCCTTGCCATGGGTTTGCACATTTATGTAGAGGGCTCTGTGAGGGAGAGTGAGGCACTGCACTGGCTTTGTCTCAGGGCAAAGTCGGAGCGGGAGGGTGGGACCTTCTGATCAGCTGCTCTGAAGTAATCCTTTGTGAAACCGAACGGATCCAGGCTTGAGCAGTCAGAAAGGTTTGGGGAAATCGGTCGCTCTGCCGACTGGTTGCTTGCCCGGGCATACCTAGGGGGAGAAAGCAGCAATCTCAAGTGATACTGCGTTAATTATTTAGTTAAGTCACATTATGTTAGGAACAGGGAAAAAAAAAATAAACCGCCAAAACCAACTGAGCGGAAAAATCTGCAAGTGAGCTGAAATGAGCATGTTCACGCTCACTCTCTCCTTAGAGCAGTGGGTAAATACTGGCTTACGTAGCTCTTCCAGGCTGTTGTGAATCGCCAGCCTCTCAGCGGGATGCTTTTAGCAAGCCAAAAAAAAAACAACCCAACACCCAAACCCAGAAAACCCCGAAGGAACTGAAATAGGTCAATTAATCAACGTGGTTTCTATCTTTATCATTTCTTTCTCATTATTGCACTTTATTTGCTAATGCAACTGGACCGGAAGGGACTCCTGCTCTGCCTCATGGCCTCAGCACCTCCTAGGAAATGTTGTTGTGGGTTTTTTTTCCCAACAGCGGCAAAACCTTCTTAATTCCATTAGGGACACGTTCTTCCTGCTCCTGTTCCAGAGTTTATTGCTGGCTGGCGTAAGCCAGGCAGGGCAACCAGCCACGGGCTTCTGCTGATCTATCCTAACTCAATTGAGCTCTCTTTGGCCAATGGTCACGTTCCTGCCCATCCTGGGCCCTGAGTCAATTCCTGCTGAAGGGGTGGAAGGGATGAATGAAATCACCGCTCAGAACCACTCGAGTTTCCGACGTGGGTTTTAAAGGCTTCAGTAAAAAATCCTGTTGTGCCTTTAGGATAAATTATAGTTTGTCCCCCCTCCGCGTAGGGGATTGCCTGCAGGAAAATGGGTCAGTCATCGAGCTTCTTAACTAAAATTCACCTGTGACACAAACAATATTTTTTTTTTTTTTAATGGAGTAGCAAAAAAAAGGGAGTAGTAACACTGACAGTAATGGCAGAAATAAACTCGCAAGTCTTTTTTTTTTTTTATGCGATGTTCTCCACTTCCTTACATTAATTTTATTGCAGCCTCGCACCGTTCCACGGTGTTACCCCGGCATGAAATGAAATGCCCTATGGAACACTCTCACAAAGTAATTCGCTATGCAGTTTTAATATTAATATTTTGAGCAGCATTTAAGTATATGGATATACTGATTTATTTTTTTTTTACACCATTTGCAGCCTTTATTTTCATAACCAAAATGACATCTAGATTCCTCTAGGGGCATTTCATGAGCTATATGGGATCCGTATTTTATACTTTGGTGCTCCCATTGGAAAATTGGATGTTCCTAAAGTACATAGAGCATAGAGATAAGAAATTCTAGCGCAGGAAACCAACGTTTTACAGCAGACTGAGAGAACATTCAGATATATCTCATCTTTCCTCCAAAGTTTCTGGCTTCTGTGTACAAGTTACATTGGGTTTCCACAATTGATAAAAACATCTGTAGTACTGATAATATTCTTCATGATGAGTTCCAGTTTAAAATAACATTCTCTGTCTTGCTCCTCAGTCCCCCAATTCTGTCTCCATATGCTAACTGCTTCTTTTTCTTCTTCTTCTTCGTCTTCTTTATTTCAAGGAAATATTTAAAATATGGCAGAAACTAAAACCTCCTGGCTTGGAGCAGCCTGCGCTCTCACCTTCTTCTTTCTCCTGATCTGCCGGGTTGATGCAGCTTCCTTCCAGCAGCATCAGCTGCTTCAGAAAGATCCAGACCATGTCCTGAAAAGCTTACAAAGGCTCCCAAACCCCGACATGATCAAAGCTTTGGAATACATAGAAGATCTCCGCCAGCAAGCTAACAAGGAGGAGAGCAGCCCCGATTACAACTCGTACCCGAGCGTCCCGTACCTCCTGCAACAGAAAGAAAGCAAAGATCAGGTTCACCTGCCAGATAACGTGAGGGATTCGTTGACTGAAGATGAGTCCCAGTGGGTTAAGGTGATGCTGGAAGCCTTGCGGCAAGCTGAGAAGGAATCAAAAGGTGGCCCAAAGGAGACTAAACCTTACGCCCTGAGTGCAGATAATGGCTTTCCAGCTGGAGTAGGCGATGACTATGAGGCTTACAAGTGGCCCGAGAGGTGGCAAAAATATCTCAAAATGCCTCTTGGGCGCTACGAAGAGAGTTCAAGAGACAGTCCTTTCAAGCGCACAAATGAAATAGTGGAAGAGCAATACACGCCCCAAAGCCTTGCAACCTTGGAGTCTGTGTTCCAGGAGCTGGGGAAGATGGCAGGAACTGGCAACCACAAGAAGGAAAGGCTGGAAGAGGACCAGAAACTCTACGCCGATGATGAGGACGACGTGTACAAAGTGAATAACATCGCCTACGAAGATGTGGTTGGAGGGGAAGATTGGAATCCCGTCGAGGAAAAAGTGGAAAGTCAAACTCAGGAAGAGATAAAAGACAGCAAAGAGGAAATTGATAAGCACGAGGAGGAGATTGATGACGAGATGAAGAGGTCAGGGAAACTTGGCTTCCTCGAGGATGAAGGAAGAAGAGACAACAAAGATCAAATGTCAGAGGATGTTTCAAAGCTAATGAATTATTACCTGAAGAGGCTGATGGGCGGTGCTGGGAACAGGAAACTAAGGACTGGAGGAGAACTTGAGGAAAAGAGAGCACCCGTGTTTTTGGATAAGCAACTCGATCCGCAGTCCATAGCTCAGCTGATAGAGATCTCAAGGAATTTACAAATCCCTCCTGAGGATTTAATTGACATGTTGAAAGCAGGAGAAAAAAAGCAGCTTCCGAGTGAAAGGTTGGAGGCTGAGCAGGAAGTAGAATTCCCAGAAGACCTCGACGAGCTCGCTGAAACCAGCCTAGGACAGAGCGATATATTTAAAACTAACGTGAACTCTAAAAACGGGTACATGAAGCCACCTCTTAATGCTGTTCCTGAAAACCTGCCCGAAGACCTCAATATTGAAGACATCGTGAGTCTGCTGGGAAGCGACAATTTAGCGAGCCAGAACCCCTCCTACTTACTAAATCGTCTCAATCAAGACAACGATTTGCCAAGACTGTCTTACATCCCCAGAAGGTTGAAAGGGCGCCTGTTTCCTAAAGCCGCCTGGATGAGCGACCTGGAAAGGCGACAGCTGGAGACAGAGAAGCTCAATGAGCAGGACGAAGAGCTGGCCGACTACTTGGCTAAGGTGTTGGCCAAATACCCTGATGTCATCAACACGAACCAGCTGAAACGAGTCCCTGTCCCAGCTTCTGGAAGCGACCTGCAGGAGGGCGACCGGCTGGAGCAGGCGCTCAGGGAGCATCTCCGCCAGCTGGGACCGCAGGAGGCCGCCGAGTTGGCTTCGCTCAGCAAAAGGCTCTCCGTGGCCGGCAGCGACGCCGACGATACGCAGAGCAGGCAGTACCTGGATGAGGATATGCTCGCCAAGGTGCTGGAGTATCTAAAACAGGAGAAGTCAGAGCTCGAAAGGGATCACATTGCCAAGCGGGCGATGGAAAACATGTAATCGCTCCCCAAATATTATTTCTCTTCAATGTGTTGACTTCTATCCCGGTTCAGTTGTGATTTCTCCCCGCTCTCCCACTACACGACCTCTGGTAGGCTACTTACCAGTGAACAGCCTGCATATCTTTCTCAGAGCTATTATATTGTTTATTGATATCCTTCTATATGTTATAAATGATGGGGCAAACCACAAATTGCTTCAAGTGTTTTAAGAAACAATTGAATGAAATCGAGTAAAACTATGACATGTAAACAAACGACTTTTGCATTGTCAATAAAACATGATAAACGAAGCGTGACAATTATCAGTTGAAATTTTTAAGATTAACTGGATTATTTTGTTACTGTCTGTAGTGGTTTTTTTGTGGAGTATCGAATAAAAAAAAAGTAAAGCATTATATATATATAGTTTTATTTACAAGGCTTTTTCTATTCAGTGTTTTATTGTTGACGAATAAATTATTTCTGGACAATAGAGTGTGTTTCTTTGTGGCAGTTGATAAAGTCATACTAATTTGAAATGGAAATGTATAATTTTTTTCCTCTGACAGACAATTCTTCAGCATCTTATCTTACTGTAGAATAAGTTGGTAGCACATCCTTCTGCTTTCCTAAGCTGTAAGGACACCAACTAGCAACAGCTCTCTGAGCACTGAAGACCCAAAGAATTTGCTGAAGTAAAACAGGCTGGTAACTGCATTTTATTAACTTTTTTTTTGGCCAAAATTGAGCTCCGTAATTTTAATGATCCTGTAGCTCTTGTCAAGCTCCAGGGCAAGGAAAGCAGAGACCTTCACCCTGGTGGGTAACATCATATTTTTGTCTAATAAAAATATGATTTCCCTTTTTGTCAAATGTCCATTCCATGTATTCATACACGGAACCTTTGTGATTCACTGCATTAGCTCTTGAAATGCCTCCTGAGCCTGTGCTAAGGCTGCAGCGGGTGTTCTGGAGAAGCTCCAGCTCTTTGGCAGAAGGAAACGTGGTGGCATAACTCTGGGAGACGGACGTGGGCTTCAGTGGAGCAGCTTGGGCTGAAGGCTTCCCAGGGTTATAGGTTAAAAGTGGCTTTTCTGGTGGAATTCTTTAGCAACTCAACCCTGCTAAGCGGGTGGGGATGTTTGTGGTTTTTGTTGGTTTTGTTTGTTTGTTTAGTTGGTTTTGATTGGTTTTTTGGTGAGGCAAAGGCTGCAGAAATAAGACTTCATCTTCCACATCCCCGTTGTGCTGAGCTGTGGCAAAGGACCGGAGCTTCTGGCCACAGCAAAAGCCTCCCATTGCCTCTTACTGAGATGACTTGAAACATGAAATTAACAAAAAAAAACCCCACAAACAAAAGAACAGCGTTAAGTTCACTTCTGTAGTCTAAAGAGAAACAAACCTGCTGCCATTCAGGATGCACTTGCTCATGACACTGGAAACTTGAAATCATAGTGTTTTATTCAAAAACATGTTTTTATAGGCTTGATTCCTGATACCACTCCGGCAGTTTCCCTAGTTTGCTTCAATCACAACATTTAATACTTTAACACATAAAACTGGGGAAGAGTGATAAATTAGAATACTGAGACGTAAATGAATGTTTGTTCATTTCAGTGAATGAGTTTCACATTTTTATGTTTGCTTTTAGGGGTTGGGAGGGGAGATGTGTGCACATCTGTGTATGTGTGCGTCTGTCTGTCTGTGAGAGCATCCCCGGCCCCGGGATGCGGAGCTGAGCACCCGGTTGCCATGGCAGCCAGCGGCAGCCAGCCCACCTCCCAGCAGCGCCGAGGAAGCAAAGATGAGAAATGCTTCGAAGCACCAACTTCCAGCTCGGGGTGTAGTCAATATGCTCTTCGAGTGGAAAACAAAACCCTCAGGCAGTCGGGTTTATGAGTTAAAGGGTGTGTTTTGGGATTTTTTTTTTTGTGCTTTTTTTTTTTTTCCTTTTTGTCAGTGAGAAAGATTGACTCCGTCAAAGTCGTTATGTTTACAGCAGGTATGTTAACGTAGCATGCTATTATTATTCTTCCCTCTGTAGCTGATCTCATTCTTATCAGAAGAATGTTTCCAGCGAAGGGACAGACGTTCACAGGGCCCTGTTTCAGCCCTTAATACATCTAATTTTCAGGGTGCGTGGAGGACCCAGAAGAGATGTTGCACAGATGAGACACAGGCAGGTGTGACAGGTGGTAGTTTTAAGGTTTGGGGCATTTTTTTTTGTCTTTTTTTTTAACTTTTTTTTTCACTCCCCTCCTCCCACTCCCTCCCACTGGGCTCCCCATGCTCCCGAGCTGACCAGAACCCCTGGGCTCTGAGCTTGCACTAACAGAACTGCGCTGTGTGACAGAACTACGTGGAAACTTTAAGCTGATTTGGGGCTAAAAGGTGACAGCAACACCCTTTCCTCTTCTAGCCACAGAAAGCAGCGAACTGAGCTCCCTGTGCAGGACTTCATTTCTAATAACCCCATCTCCAGCCCTATTTTGAAACGAAAAGAATAGCCACAGAATAGGCAGCAGCCTCTTCATAGATTTGTGTAGGGGGACAGTCCTGTGGATAGCAATGCACACAGCCTGCACAATCCCCAACAGATATGCTATCAAGCTCATTAGCTTAATTACATACAAAATAAAGTTGGCGATTTTTACTCCGGCAACATCAAGGAACGGATTTTTTTAATTTCTCTTCTGGGCCAAGCTTTGACACTAGTCCAGACGCAGCTGGGGTGTACTCCCTGCTTGTCAGTGGCTCTCGTTCAGCACAGAAAAACTCACATCCTCCTCTTTAAACCTGCGGTGAGTGTCCCCCTACTAAAGGTCCTCCCCGACAAGCAGAAATTCTGCCTCTGACCTGAATAGGCTGAGCTGTTGAACCCCCTCCTCAAGCCCTGAGGGAGTTCTGTGTGCTTACACCAGCATTCGCTGTGCTGGTGCCCATAAGAGTTAATACCTCTTTGTTTTTCATTAATTCTCATGCTACTGCAAGTGTATTTTTTTTTTTTTTTAGCTTTGCATCATGATGGCTCCCTTATTTTGTTGGCCGAGGCTCTTCAATGCAGCCACATTGCCTCCACTGAAGAAAATGGTTTGCTGCAATTATTGTGTTCTAAAAGGGTGTTGCCACTTTGCAGCGGGAGGGCTTTGAGCCGCATGTGATGGGAGCCATGAGTATTTCTCGAAGCGCTTCATGAGACACCGCGTTTCGCAGGCAAAGCGACAGGAGCCAGCTATGATTCTTTTTTCAGACCTACGTCCCATTATTTCAGGGCAAACGTAGCATCGGGGAGAACTTCTGTGGACAAGAGTCACGTGCGGCAGGAACGGAGGGCCTGGAGCATCCCCCTCCCCATCCCCTCCCGCCACAACGCCCAGCACCGATCGGTAGCTATTGACTACGTGAAGCGTGAATCTGTGCAGACACAGCTGGACGCCAGCTGCGCTTTGCATTTGTTCAGCTCCCCAAGAAGCCTCCGCAGAGGTTTCCCCGAGCTGCAAGGGACTCCAGATCGCAGCGGCCGCCGCAGGCAGGTGCAGAGCCTCCAGAGCGTCGAGCGGCAAGGAGAAGCCCTGAATCAGAGCTGATTAGCTGAAGAGCCGCGTTACTCCTGACTTTTGGATCATCTGAAGACATTTGAGATCGTTAATAATTCATTTGCAGATGTTGCAGAGCTCTAAATGTGGCTGATTAAATGCATTTGACGTTTCTCTGGAGAGAGGCTGTTGTTCCAGGAAAACCACTCAGTAGCTGCAAACGTCTTGGAATTAGCGTACTCAAAATTACGGGTTCGCTTACAATGTTTTCCACTTGTAAAAAAAAAAATTAAAAATCCACCCCCCAAAAAAATGAAAGCGACCTCTGATTCCAAATGTAATGTATGCAGGCGAATAACTATAGTAGAATTATTTTAAATTCACCACTCAGCAGATCTAGTAAGAGAAAAGACCACAGCCAATGAGGCCTGCAAGTCCCACGCTTGGGGGAGGACAGCTAGAAAATGGGGTTTTTTTGGCAAAGCGCCTTTTTTCCTCTTGCCCTAAGCTCACACCAACATGCCACGGGGGAGGCGCATGTCTGTCTGTTGAGATTTCCAGTGAAACGCATGGACATTTCTTTATTGCCTATTAAAACTCTTCCCAAAACCAAACTTCTTTTAAGCGGATCTTTTTTTTTCCGCAGCTCGAACTCTGGATTCCGTTTAGCTTTGCTAATGCAAAAGGGAAACTCCCCTCACCACTTCTCTTTGTCCTCTTCGACCCAAGGAAGGTGTTGGACTGCTCGGATGAGATGGAGCATGCGATTTCTGCAAGGAACACATTTTCTACCCTGGCTTTGTGTTTTGCCACCTGCTAATAAATGTCATCACAGAGCAACAAACCACTTAGACGCTGCCAGTACTTGTACTCCCGCATGAAGTATGTCAGAGCCAGGCCAGGAACACCATGTGCAGACACAGAAAAGATAAAAATAACGATAAATCATTAAAGGGGATCAACCCGACATGCCTTGTTTCTCATTCACGTGGCTTAACGAGGGGAGACGTGTTAAAACCCTGTGAGTAAGTTTTGGGATGTGAACATCGTCTGGCAGGAAAATTGTTTTCCGCAAGGTTAAATTTACTCAGATCCAACACAAACCCAATTGATTTTTCTTCTTAAAAACATGAGAGCTACAAGGTAGGAACTTTGCATTAGCGACCAGCGCGCTGCGGGAGGCCGAGACAAAAAACAAACCTGGAAATTTTATTCTGTGCCTACGTCTGAAACTACCGTCAGATTCCTTTGGTTCGTTTAGAGAACAGAAGCTGCCGTACGAACTCGTGAGCCCTTAATCTCACCCATTGCCCTGGACTTTCCCTTTAACGTCACAAGGTCCTGTCTTCTGCCTCCCCCTCGAAACAGAGGAGCTGTTTCACCCAGAAGATCAAGCTTTTGGAAGAGCCCATCAATATTATTATTATTAATATTACTATTATTAACAACAATATAGAAAAATTAAAAAAAAATCACTCTTGAGGATGCTGCTACTGTGAACAATTAAATAAAACTGAAAGGAAACGTGTCAAATCCTCAAGATTTATAGCATCTTTCCCGTTACAAAAAGAAGAGTTTCAGTCTGTTTTTAGGCTGTTTCTCTCCTCTACTCCTTTCTGGAGTCAGCACGTTGTGCTTTGAGGAACCTGCGTGAGAATTCAAAGCCTCCAGGAGACACCTTTTACCTCCGCCTCATTTCCAGCTGACACAGGGCGGGTGAATTTTAACAGCTTCTTGTAATTTTGCCCCCAGAGTATTACTGGTTTCCATGCCAGTCAGTTTTTGTGATGTCCTCCCACAACGACGCCACATTTAAGCTGAAGCCTGGAGAAGATGCAGGGGCAGGAATCAGAAACCCGCCGCTGGAGGACAGATGTTCAACCCCACCTTCACAGCCTCATCTCCACAAAAATATAGCTTAATGTGTAGCTTAAAAAAAAACAAACCCAGAACCCCAACCCCCTTTGCACGGGGAGCTACAGAGCAGGGCTGATTTCCCTCGGCATTGCTTTGGCTGTGAAGTTCCTTTAAGGGTCCCGCCATGTGTCCTTTGTGGAGCTGCTGGCGGCTTCACGCGTAGATGGCCACATCAGCCTCTGGATCTCTAGGCTCCAAACTGAGATGCTATTTATAGACCCCCTCCTTCTCTCCCCCCCTCCCCGCCTGCCTTCCAAACAGGCTGAAATATCAACTCCCAAAACACAGAGCTCAAGCGCAGAGATGAGAAGGGAGGGGATGTTAAATAGGTTGGACGTTAGAAATACGCCAGGATGAGTTGTGACAGGCTGGTTGTGTCCCTGAGGAGCATTTTGGGGACATCCTTGCGAGAGGATCCCAAAGTGCGATCGATGCAATCAATACTCTGCTCAAACACCTTTCCCCCATCCCTCCCATCTGCAAGCAGACGACCGGAAAAATCAGATTATCTTGATTTCATTAACCCTGCCGAAGGCAACGTTGACGGTCGTAACTTCATAGTGGCGGCTCGCCGAAGCCGGGTGACCGATGAGGCTGGGGAGGGTCCCAGTTCCATCGCTTGGCTGCCTCGGGGGAAGATAAATGGGAATGGGCAGCCCGGCCATGCCGTGGGCTGATGGAGCTGTCGGGAACAGGGCTGGTGCCTGCCTGCAGTCCCCTGGGCAACCTCGGGCTTTGGGGAGCTTTCCATCACCAAGCTTTCTTGGCTCCCTCCTTCGTTAATCAGGCTCTGTAATTTCCTTTGCTTCCATTTACCCCCCTCCCGGCTCGGCTCAGCACGTGACACAGTGAGCCGGGCTTAATCACCTTCATTATGAATTCTGACTCTATTTCCTTGCTGGTGAAGTTTTGCTGACCAGCTCCTACAGGAGGGAAAAATGAACAAAAGCGGGACTTTGCCTTCGGATCGTGGGTATTTTCTTTAAAATTAACTCCTGTGCTGCGGCACCTTCCCAGAGCAGCAGCTGCAGATTGTTTTTTAAATAGATGAAGGACACGACTTTTTAAAAATACGTACTTTACACATCAAACTGCGAAGACAGAGCGGAATTTAGTTATCCTCCAGCAAGGCTGTTGGGACATTTGCCTTTTTTTCCTAAAGAAACGACCTTGCCTTGCAGCTCACCTTTTGTAGCATCGACTTCTCCGCCTGTGCAGTTCATTACCCAGCACTCGGTCTCCTTAATAGTCTAATGCTGATGTCCTGAGGAAATTAATATTTTATACTCTTCTTGAGGAACATGTGTTTTGGGGCACCTGAAAATAGATGTACTCTGTTCCTAAGCTGGATGCGTGCTTTACCCGTTTAGCTCAATGCAAAATATTCTGCATCGAAAATAAAGAATTCTCCCCTCCAGGAAGGCATCGTGGTTCCAGAAGAGTCTGGCAGGGATCATTAATGCTCACAGCAGCCACAGGCCTCTTCCCCAGAACAAGGCACTTCGCCTTCTCCACCTGTGATTTCAAATTTGACTTCATTTCCAGTGTTGTGATGCTGGGAGGGCAGGTCAGCAGGCATTCAAAGTTCGTTACAAGAACACAGTTGGATTTAGGAGGCAGTTTGCAGAGCCCAACCCTGTGATTGCAACTCGCTTTTCTGCAGAAAGATTGGAAACAGGTGCATTAAAGCGTTCGGATCCCAATTAGCTACTTTAAAGCAAATTATTCTTTTCTTCCTAGGGTGGCTCCTCCTTAGACCTGAGCTTGCCGTTGCCCTGATGCTAGAACAACGTCTTGAGAAAAAAAGCACTAAATGCAAACCCAGGGTTTATAGCTGCACTGTTGCTCTTTAGTTTCTGGGAGTGGAAATCCCACGCTAGCCCTCTGGCCAAGTAGTTACCAAATGCTTCTGCAATATCCTACCATTCACATCTATTCAAAAGTCCACAGGACAACTCATAAGTCCTTTTTTTTTTTTTTTTTTCTAGGTGGGGCTCAGAGTATTTGCTGTTATTGGGAAAAATCCTCTGATTTTGCTGCGCTGCGGTTTCACCCTTTGCAGAGCTGTGTCAGAGTCCAGCTGTGCTCTGCTCATAAACACTTACGGAGAAGTTTGTGGTGAAAATTCGATTGCGGTGAGCTCAAGGGGAGTCCACCACCCCCATCAACTTGTCCTGGTCTTTAGAGACTGTGCCCATGAAATAGCTCCCGTCCCTAAGGCAAAGCTCTAAAGCTCCCTCCTGTTCCTAATCCTGTTTCTGAGCTTTTAAATCTTGTGATAAAATCTGCTTTAACCGGGCATTAAGTTCCAAACCCTTTCCAGAGCTCTGGAAAAGATTTTGGTTTTTTCCTACATCTAGGAAAAAAAAATAATTAAATTGCTCGAGATTTTGGTAAAAAAACCCACAAGCTACCTTCCTTATCGAATGCAAACGACGGAGCCATGGGCCAGCCCGTCCCTGGGAGTCATCCTGGCTGGAGGAGGTAGCAGATCCCCACGCTCAGAGACAGGAGAAGGCAATGGAGGAGATTTTGGTGTTGGGGGGCTGGAAGAGGCCAGGTCTAGCCAGGAGCTATGGATCTTGCAGGAAAAAATCCCCGTTAGGTTCCCACTACACCTATGGGGCATGGAGACAAGATGGGAAAGAGGATGCAGCGAGGACCCTAAACCACTACGGAGAGTATTTAGGAAACAGGTTTCGTCAGGGTGTGTACACAAACTCCATTTGCAGCTGGGCTATTTACGAGAGCAATTTGCTGCTGGAGATAATGAGCCAGCTCTCACCAAAGTGTCAACCTGCTCCTAGAAGCTCAGGGCTGCCAGAGCAGAGATCATTGCTAACGAGCGCTCTGCTAATCATGTAAACAGCGATGACATTTAGAGTATTGTTTAACCGAGGGAGGGGATTTAAGTCGCTTCTGTAGTAAGTATCTAAGAGGGGGGTGAACCTCTGCAGATCGTCCGTCACAACCCTGGCAGCAGCCTCGAACGTCTTTAAGCCACATCTTTAAATTATGAATAACACCCATTAAAAAATCATAGCTCTGAGTGGCGGCAGGCATCTCTGGGTAAGGCGCTGCCAGGATGGTTAGAGCCCAGGCCGTGAGTGCAGAATCTGCCCTCGTCCCAGGGACGGAGCTGCACAGCCACTACAACAGGTTATTGCACCTCTTAAAACCCAACGGGCTGCAGAGTGCTTCCCACTGCTGATCTTCCCACTTGGGAATTAAGCCCCTTCCAGGTCCATAGCCGAGCACCTGAGAGCACCAGGAATGAGCAGGGTGGGCATTTTAAGGAAGTGCTTTGTGACTTTCAGAAAATTATTTGCTCCAGGCAAAGATTTGTGTATCTTGCAGCAAGGTAACTTACTTCTAGACACGGTGAGATGAACCTGATGTCTCTTCTCCATCCCCATCGCCAAAGGGAAGCCTCGGTCTGTGCCGCTGCAGCCGTGCTCCTGCCCGCCTGTCCATCCCTGCAGCGAGGTGTGCAAAAAAAAAGCCTCCGAGCGGTAAAAATTACCAGAATCCAGCTAGTTTACCTTTCAAATTGAAGTTAGTCTACCTTTCAAACTGAATTTCATTTACCTTTCAAATTAAATTTAATTTAGCTTTCAAATCAAAGCGCGAGCGACTCTCACGCATCGCTGGAGCCAGCGGGAGAGCTGCGGCATCCGCATCCCTAAATTCCCGGGGTGCGTTCTTCCGTAACAAGCTCTCGTCAGTCCAGCACCTCTCCCCTGTGAGGCTGGGGAGATACAGTGGAAATCGGTGGTAGGAATAAAGCCAGAGCATCACTCTGGCCACAACACTACACCTGCGCCACAGAGCAAGACGGAAACGCCTGCAGGACCGCCGGGTCCCTTGTTTCACCTCAAGAGTTTCATCTCCCGGCTCTGCCTCCACGAGGGAGGGGTGGGACAGCCTCTGGCTGGTTTGGGACTCAGCAGCCCCATCCGTGGGCTTGCAGAAGGGAAGGAAATCACTGCGTGAGGAGAGGAACATGGGGCAACTTAGCTTGGGCTTTCTGGAGGAGCGGGCAGGCTGCGGGCAAGCGGAGCAGCCGCAGAAAGTGGCAGATACCAGCTCCTGACACACATTTTTTCCCCCTTCCCTGGCAAACGTAAATCTTGTTAAAGGTGGGGGAGAGCAGTGCTGAGAAATAAAGGAAGAAAGGAAACTGGCAGCAGTGGCACAAGATTTTACATACCCTCTGTGCCCTCGGGAAGCCCGCTCCAAAGGCGTCACTGACGGCACCACCACGGGATGGGACATGAGAACCTCTGGTTTTCTGCGGCGCACACAGAAAATGGATAATTCCCTGTGGGACTATTCCAGGCTGCTGGGGATGTTTCTCCACAGATCTCGGGTGCTGGTAGTGTCAGGATTTTTGGATGCCTCGTGTGTGCAGTCAGAGTCCCAGTTTGAACAGCGCATTTTTTCTCAGGGGACTCCAGTCAGGTCTGCCTCCCCATTCTCTGCCTACAGGACAGCGAGAGCCTCTGGGGGGTGGCTGAATCCCTTCCCGTGTGGCCGAAGCCTGCAGCTCATCATCCTGCAAGGACACACTTATAATGAGAACACCTTTCTTAATTAAACAGATTGCATTTACCACAAACCACCAACATTAAACCAAGCCGCCCCGGCTGCGCCTCCCGCCCCGCACAGCATCGCGGTGGCCGGTGTTCCTCTCCAGCAGCTGATTTCCCCTGGAGAAGCCAGCTGCCGGCAACATCGAGCTCATCTGTTTTGAACATTAACTCTCTAATTCTCTCTTTCTTGGCGGGCCTTTGCCATAGAAACCTTCCTTAGCAACGAGGAGGCAGCGCAGCAGCCAGAGGCTTTAACGAGGTCCCTCCGCGTGTGTCACCTCGTCGTGCTGAGGGATCAGGCACAGCATTTTTATTGCTTCTGTGTCATCCTCCCCCCCAAGGTCTCTGTTCCCACCAGCTTACCACCAAGCAGGGCACCTGTTGCTCTGAGTTTTCCCCTTTGGGGAAACAGCTGACGGCTGCTCTGCCCATGCTGCAGCGGGTCTGGAGTGGAAACACCTCACCAAGGATGCTCAGCCCTGGCCAGGAGCCAAGACAAAGCTGGAGATTTACTGAGCTTCCCTGTGTCCAACCCCTTCAGAGTCTAATACTCACACAAAAAGCCCACCCCCCCCCAGACACACCTTCTCTGAAGAGCCCACGCGTACGAGTGTTGAGATGGGCACCAACCACCCCTGCCAGCCTGAGGGACCGTAACTTCGTCCTTCCACACTCTGACTCATCCTGTCGCAAGCACACCCAGCGTTACGCCGTGACTCACCAGTGAAACCCGCACGGCTCTCGCTGCCAGCCCTCCTCCCTGCCAGGCTTTTCGTTATCTGCTCTGCCAACTGCAGGAGAATCACCTGGAGGAAGAGCCGTGGTGGTCCCGTGTCTCCAAACGCCGCTCCTCTGCTTCCCTGCCAGCACCGGGACACAACAAATCACAGGCGACTGACCCGACCTCCCAAATCTGGCTCGTAGGGAGTGACCAGCTCATCCTAATCAGTGGGAGTAAGCGCTTTTATAATGATGGGGTGCAGGACCTGCAGAATTTTTATTGCGAATAATCCCACAATTGGGCAGAAAACTCTGTTTTGTTTTGCCATATTTGTTTCCCATTTTAAGATCTATCCAGTGACAAACATTTTCCGGTGACAAACATTTCTCAAGCAAGACGAGGAAGCATTTGTTTGTGCCTCCGACCAAAACTCTGGCCCCGAGAGCGATGAGATTAAAGCACATTCATTCAGCGCCCGGCTGAAGAACAACAGGCTTGACTAGATGATGGATTGGCCAAGTTTGATCTCAAAGACATTTGGAAACTCGATTATATCAAAGGCTGCAGCTGACAAAGCCCATTTCCTCCTGATGTAAAGACAAGAATCTAAATTCTTAGATGACTGCTTACCCAACTAAATAAAGGAATACAACAGCTTTTATTACACATGCAGAGCTAAAAGTAATTACACTTAAAAAGTACATGGAAAAATCAAACTTGTTGATGGTGAACCGTAAAGAATCTTTCACTGACAGAAAGTTTCAAGACGGGATATTCTTGACATAAAGTCAAAACCAGCAAATATTTGGTTGTCACATGAGAAGGGAGGGGTCCCCCACAGCCTCTTGAGATCTCACACTCTTCCTAAGCACAAAGCAAGATGACCCTGGCCCTCTTAACATGTTATTTTTTGCCACCAAATCAGGTTTACGTAACTGGGTTCAAGCACTGATTTCCAGCAGGAGGGTTGGGAAAATTCACAGCGACAGCTTCCATGAGCGTGGCTCACACTTTCTTCACAGCCTGAGTACCCAAAAAAACAATTTAAACAGGATTTCAGTGGAAACCTGAGTAGTGGAAAGGAAATAGAAGGAAATGGTGCTCATGGATGTAACTGTTTGTTTATCTCTCAGTTCTGACTCTTTGGAGAGATGGAAATCACAGCTCGATTCACGGCAGTGCTGATGGGGTTCCACAATGATTTTGAAAACT
This sequence comes from Trogon surrucura, assembly GCA_020746105.1. Lineage (NCBI taxonomy): Eukaryota > Metazoa > Chordata > Aves > Trogoniformes > Trogonidae > Trogon > Trogon surrucura. Next base: position 25,927,578 of record CM036625.1, on the reverse strand, counting down.
GTGTTAAAGACAGGAAAAAATTGAATGGCCGTGCTGCTCCCCAGCTGCTCTGGAGCTTCTCTAAGGAGCTGGGATGCCAGCACAGCTCTTCCACAGCCTTCCTGGAGGACTTCGGAAGAGCGGGTCCCCTCGCCACCAACCCTCAACCGAGCTGCAGACATCCCCGAGAGAGAAAACCTTCCTTGTCAGCCAGGAGGCTTGCTGGAAGGTGAAAGTTAAAACCTAAAGAGCACTTCAAAGTTGAGCCTGGCTTCAAAGAGCTTTGCTGGGGGACCTGCACCTGTGGCGTTTCGTGGTTTTGTGCTACGTTTTGACTGTTTATCACGAAACCATTCATTCAGCCAGCTCTGCACAATAAGCCCTTTAATGGATCTGAGGCTGAAAAGACTTCAGCCCGCAGACGTAAAAACACAATCTGTCTCTCTTATAGAAAGCTTTGATATACCTTATAACACCGTATTTTGAGAGGTAGTTACATATTCAGCCTTCTTTTCTTCCTGCGGGCTTTTCAAGGCTTAATAAATCTCTGAGCTCCTGCTGACCAAGCCCAGCAGGTGCCTACCTTGGAGCATCGTGACAAGAGTCTAGGATGAGAAAACCAGCTCTGAAAATCTACGATGCAGAGGGTCACACAGGAAAGTCTTCTTATCACACGTCCTTAAGACTGGGAAGCTCTAACTGTGGAAAGGCCTGCAAAATTTTCAACAAGCTTGAATCCCAACGAGCCAGTGAAACTCCTGATTTATATCGTAAAGGACTTGGCTCAAGTTCATTAGATCCCAAAAACTACATTGAAATATGCAAAAAAGCTTTCTTGGCTACCTGGTCATCCTTGTTGTATTGCCTCCATCACCACAGCATCAGAGTGCTTCATGATTTTTTAACGTATTTACACTGACAGTACCCCACCAGGGTGGAGAAACGCTCATTTCTTCCTTTTATAAGCTGGAAACTGAGGCACAGGGAGAATAAAAAGTCTGACCCATTGAAGAATAAAGGATCCATAAGGATGGGGCTCTAAACAAGACACCCTCAGACTCACACCTTTAAGTGTTTCTAAAAACCCAAAGAGTTTTTAAGCCAAAAGTTTGTCTCAAATGCTTGGTGCGTTGGAAAAATCACCCATCGGAAGGCTGATGTTCAGGGCAGAAAAGAAACCGGACGCTCTGAAATTATGAAAGCAAAACAAGTCAAGAGAATCCTGGTTTGGGCAACAGGGAACATCCATGTGATTTATCCTGACAACAGACACGAAAATCTCCCGGGTCTCCCTCGGCACCGGCACCACCCCGAGTCTGATGGAATATTTTAAACTCTCCTTCTCAGACACTTAAGTGGGCAAAAGTAACAGAAAGTTACAGATGAAAGGGATATTATGTGGTTGTGAGGCTGTCACATAATGGAACACTCTCTCCGAGTAATTGTGTGAAGAGCAGTTTTGTGGGTTTTATTGAGTAACTCAAGATAATTTATACCTCTGTGAAAGGATGGCGAAAATTAAAAAACCAACTCCTTTACAGGAAGACACGTCCTCACGCAGAGAACGTTAGAAGCCCAACGTTTATGGATGTGTTTTAAAATCAAGTTTTTCAGAAAACATTGCAACGCTTTAAAAGGAGGAGCTTGTGCTCAGACAGCCCCGTTATTTATATCATGGCACATGAGTTTTAAATGTTGTGCACGTACGATACCCAGCCCTGTCTGGCGTACAAGTGCTACATGTAACGTAAAGGAAGGGAAAAGCCCTGTTCCAAAAAACATAAGAGAAAGGGATAGGGGGCAGAGAACAGGAAAAACTTCTTTGTGCGTCAAGTCTGTCTCCTTGCTACAGCACGTACCAATTTCAAAATCTGACAGATTTTGGCCCCAGGTACTGCTGATGGAGGGCTGTTGCAGAACCTCATCGCCACCTAAAGAGACAAAATACCTAAGTTACATGCAGTTACTTCCCTTTTTCTTTTTTTTTTTTTTTTCTTTCCACAAGGGGAGCAACGGGTTGAGGAGAATGAGCCATTTACCCCCATCCACCCAGAATCTCTGCGATAGATCTGGAGAGGCAATCCTGGACTCCTGTCTCCCAACCCTCTGCTCAGCCACACAATACCAGAAAGCTATTAAACATGCTGCTGGAGGTGAAAAGACCGAAAACACACCCTGAGACACAGCGTCCAAGTGTAATTTTAGCTCCTCTTGGTTTCCCCTTTTAAAGGGAACATCAACATCGTGGTGAGGATTTGGGGAGCGGCGCTCCCGTTGATCTTGCTAAAGGAGAATCAGGAACAAAAAACCAAATGAAACCAAACCAAACAAACCTCAAGCAAACAGTGACGAGCATATTTCAGCTGGGTTCTCGCACCAGCTCCTGAGCTCACTTACGCTGGGGCAAAGCCACAGCAACAGCCTGGGTGACGCTGCTTTGCGGCACATCGCTCTCTGGGAACGGGAAAGATCTAGATTGCTGCTTGCAACCACCAGCAACGTGCTCCTCCATTGCCAAAAAAGATATTATTATATTTTTTTCCAGTCTCATTTAGCTTTTCGAGCAAATTCTAGGAAATCCCAGGTGAGGGTTTGAACTGAGGTTTTTGTTCTGTGCTTTCAGAAATGCGTTTCCACTCTCAGGAAAGAGACACCGGGGGACTGACGCACTTGGTGCAGCTCGGTGTCGGTTGCAGAAGGGTTTCAGGGTCAATCCCTCACACTCCCCGTCCTTGGCCAAAGTCCCTGAAGCCCCAGGGTGCCCGGCAGCCCCAGCAGGTTTTGTCTTGGCGGTGCCTGGTGTCGGCTGGGAGATGTTCTGGGGAGCGCGGCAGCTGCTGAGTCAGAGCGAGAGGGAATGAGTCACCCAGAAACGTCAGTGAGAGCCGACAGCTCCTCTCTCCCGGCTGCCCTTGTGCCTGCTTCTCATCTGCAAGAGCACGGTCCCTTTGCAGCTTTCCGGAGAGCAGCTGAACGGATTTCTTAGCAGCACGGAGCTGCAAAACGCTCTTCCTTCCCAACATTTCTCTCACAGCGGGTGCTTTGCTCTGTGCCTGCGACACAAGACAGCAGCAGGAACCGCGGAGAAGGCTCAGACGTAAACCAGCACCAGGATTGGGAGGGGTTTGGCACAAACAGGCTCAAGGAACACAGACACTGTTATTAATTTATCGTTCCCCGACCGCTCGCTGAGCCTTGTAGCCTCTCCATGGTCACTAAAAATGGGCTCATCTTTCAGGTTCTTTGCTCCTGAGCCCTTCCATGTCCTTCCTCCTGTGTTTTAGAAGATCTGGGGCCATCCTCTCAATTCGAATCATCTTCCAGTCTCAGGAAGGTGATAACTTCTTTTTAAATAACCTCGTTGCATCAACACGCAGCATTTGTTCACCTGCATTTCTACACAAACAAGGGATACCACCCACAAATACGATAAGAACAGGAGAGCTACACAAGAAGCAGAAAGCCCAGGGACTGAAGAGGATATCTGTGCCATAAACAGGGCTGTACGTCGTGGCTTCAGTCCCAAGACATCCAAAATAACTGGAACCTCTCGTAGGCCCACACGAAGGTATTTGTCCGGCACTGTTTCACGACCCACTTTGTTTGAGAGATCTGCAGATCTTTAGTTCTCGATGGTCAAGCTTAAATCAGAGACTGAAGAGTAGGCGACTCCAAGGGAGTTTGCTCTAAGTCAGGACCTAGGTACATTTAAGGTTAAAGACACCAAAATTCATGGCTTATCTGAACCAATCCTAAAGACTGGAAGCACGTCTTACCTTTCTGATGATCCCGGGATGTTCTTTCGTGAGGAGCAAGAAATTTGCTGGTGTAATTTCATCCAGAACAGAGGAAAGAGCAAAACCCAACCAAGTTGTGGCCCCAGCAGGTTCTCGTGCTCTACAAGAGACCTCCCATCCTTCCATCACAACCCACGAGTTCAGGGAACGTCCTCGTGGTCCCTACGCTGACACCAGCCCGGTCGCTCCGGGGAGGGAGCAGAGAGCATACCATGCTTTTTTTTTCCCCCCCATCTCCTTAATTTAGACAGACTCGCAAGCACGCACTCGCTGTGGGTCACACCTACCCACCAGCACGTCGCTGGGATCCAAAGAGATGTTAGTGAGTTTGTGTGGGTGACAGCGTTTTTCTTACAGATGACACAAATAGTTGACATTTTAGTGGTATAATTAGCACCCATAAAAACGCCTCGTTCCAAGAATAGTCGCGAGAAACAGAAATATGGAGTGGGAGCTTATAAAATTTCATCAGGCTTGTCATCTCCTTGGAGAAAAACCTGCCAACTGGCCTCAATTCATCCTTCAAGGGTATAGTAAGTGCTGGAAAGGAGATTTTTCAGAACAGTTTTACTCCAGCCTCCTCAGAACAAGGTTCTTTCACTCTGTCTTTGAGCAGCCAAGCTGAAGTGTGTCATCACGGGCAAAAATTGCTCTGGTTAATTAATGAATTATCTAGCTGCACTTGGCTGCCATATCTGAGCATTTAAGTCCAAAGCAGCGGTATTCGGTTATAAATAGAGCCAAGCAGGGTACGGCATCTGCACTTTTGCATAAACCACCTAAGAGGCTGATGAGCAGCACTCGTCACTGAAATGTGCACAGGTTCTTTAAAAGTAAAATTTTCTGCTGATAAAGGATGGAATTTTGGAGGGGAAAAAAATCCAGACAGGTGGATATGTATTAGTTTGAGGGCTGTTAGCTACAAAGGGCACATCTGGCAACCAAGAGTCGAGACTAAAATCCCAATTTACCCTGCTCCAGAGCATCCCAACGCTGACGGCTGTCAGTTCTAAAATTTAGATACTCCACGGTCAGTACCACGATGCACACATTCCTTTAAGCCCATCATCTTGATCACCCTCGTAACATTTTACTGCTGCTGTGAGGTTTAGCTTTTGCTCTTACCTGTGCTGTTGGGAGGGGGTAAATGTTTTTGCATTGATCCAAGTCACTGTTCTTTTCCTTCACAGCTTAACACCCCGCTTCATTCTGGGCATCTCTGGAGAAGGAGGATTAGAGAGTAGCTTTGCCCGGCTTTTGCACAATAATTAGGTAAACCCAGAGAATATAAAAGAGTCATTCAGGTGGAATGGCTTGCTTCTCCCTTCTTCCCATCACGACGTGCAGTTTCCTCAGGACATCGTGTTTCTAACCTAAGGGTCAACCTTTGGTCCAGGCCTACACTGAAAATAAGGTATGGCGTGAGTAGATCACCTTGCAAAAAAAAGCCCCAAAACACAAAAAACCAAACCAAAATGACGAAAAAAAACCCCGAATTAATAAATCACTTTGGCTACAGCAGCATTGAATCCACAGAAAGGGAAGGAAGCTTTTGGGAAACAATTTATTGCAATGGTTAGGAAACAATCCTCGACCTCGCCAGGAAGCCTGAAAGCTCAGCTGCAGATGACAGCTGCAGATGTGATGAAGATGAGCTGACGCAGAGCGAGGTGTGAGGGTAGGGTGGGAAAGCAGTGGGCTGCGCCTTGCACGGCCTGCAAAGGACGTTTTTGGGAAAGGCTCAGGAGGAGAGATTCAGAAGATCAGAACACGCAATTCAAGGCACTGGGAAAAAAAGCAATAAGGAAATGACAGCGGTTATTTTTAACTCTTTGCTGTGTTTACGAGCTTTTAAGTGCTTTAGAGACATTACTTCAGAAAAAAAAGGGCTTGGAAAACTGCTTCAGCTGCCTTAATAATTATCTCATCTCCAGCTAAAGCTTAGTCACCGTTTCAGAGGAAAAAAGAAGAGGTCAACCTATCCTGAGTCTCATCGAATCACCCCAAGGGGGACCATTTCCAGCTGGCCTAAATTCTTGCAAAGATTTCCCGATGTGAGGAGAGGCACGAGTTTCCCTTCCCCTGGGACACGGGACAGTCCTGCCACAGGCTTCGACACCGTTCCCTAGGATGGGGTTCTTAGAAATTATATTGAATGTGTCCCCTTCACGGAGGGCTGACGACACGCTGTGTGCTCACCGCAATATCCCGCTTCGGATAGCGAGATGACAGTCTTGCGCTGGAACGAACCCAGCCAGGAAATTAAGGATTTTATCACTACTGGGAGATGTGCATTGTTATTAACCTTTCTCTGAAAACGCCTGACCGTCTGTCATTATCTTAAATAATTCTGCAGTTTGAAAGAAACCCAAGAATGTTTGACTTCACCCGCACGGAGGGATGGGACAGGGTGTTCCTGGGTTCTTCCGTTGCAGATCCCTGCGTGGCAAGAAGGCCCTTTGTGCCCTCACTTCACCTTGAGAAACAAAACAAAAAACTCTCTTCTTTCTTTCAGGGAGCTATTTCATCACACAGGTTTTGAGGAAAAGCAAAAAGTGCAGACTCACTCTACTTTAACTTGGTAACGGTGGTAACCGTTCCTGCAAATATGTAGGGAAGCAATAGACTGCACCTTCTGGATACACGAGAATATGAGGAAATGCAGACTCAAACTAGAGTATCCCTGGACAGCTCCAGATGTTAATACGTCCAGATTTCCACTGTTCTTGGTGGGATTCTTGGCTGAGCTCATCAGAAACACAAGGGAAAGGTGTGGAGGTCCCAGGGAGAGGCAACATTTAAAAAAATTCTCTAGACAGGAAAAGTGTCAAAGCCTGAGCTTATGAAGCAGGGCAAAAATTTCATCAAAAAATCAGAACCTGGCATGACACGCTCCTGTTTTGTCTTCCACACAGATGTTCTCCGTATCTGCCCAAATAACCAAGAACTCGACCCAGCAGATAAATTCTGACATACCAGACCCCTCCCAACGTAAGAGCTTTAGCTGCGGTCAAGAGAATTAGAGCTCTTAACAAGAAGAAACAGAACATAATTCATAGCTGGCTTTTAGGCTTTCCACAGATCCAAAAGCACAGACCCCTCACGTTCATTGCAAACAGAAATGGTTTGACTTTTTATTTCAGAAATATGATGAGGATTTATTTTTTTGCACTGTTACTCGTTGATATTTGCCCAGGTCTTAAGCTTCAAGGCATCTTTAGAGAGATAAACTATTAGTCCAGAAAGACAGTGATTTAGAATTTAAAATCACTTTTTTTTTTTCCTCTCTCTGTCATTCCCTTTCCTTCCAGTACAGTATATGCCTGCCAAAGTGTGTTTCCCAAAGGGTCAGATCACCATTAGGCACCTTGGCTCGTGAACACAAGTTAACTTCGACGCATGCGCATCGCTCCGGACCAGCTCAGTAACATGCCTCCACCCAGCTTTGTCTGATCAAAGCACAGTTTGACCTTAAAGATATATATTCCTTCCTATTACTCGAAACCTTGTGGCTCTGTGGGGAAGAGAGTAAACATCGCACGGTTATTAAATTTCTACCTCAAGGTACAGCTGTGAAGAACGGGTACTTAGCAACCAGAAGCGGAGGAGCACAAGGCGTTCCATCCTAACGGCACATTTTGCAAATACCAAAGCTGTAACACCCAGGCCAGCGCAGCCGATCTCCACAAACAGCCCCAAACTCGGAATCGAGGGGAAACGACCCTCCTTAAAAGCCTGACAAATATAACTCAGCCGCCCCAAATTCCTTGACATTTGTCTCCTTCCCGTCACCATCTTTTCCAATTGGATTTAAATGAGTAATCTCGGCCTTGAAAGGTTGGTTCGATATTTATGTTGGTTATTAAGGTCGAGGAGTCGAGAGATGGGAATGCTAATTTCTGCGAGCAGATTGCCTGACATTTGGACAAGATTGAAAATTCCATCAATATGGCACTTTTTTTTTTTTCTCAGCAAAAAGTTCATGTAATTTCTCAAGCATTAATCAGCAGGAGCCAACCCTGAATGATGAAGCAATGACAACCTGGATCCTCTTTGCCGTGGCATCCAGTCTCACCAAACGTTCATGGGAGTTACAGGTCATACAGCAGAAGACAAATCCAGCATGACCTCCTGCACAACCTCAGATGTGGCATTGGAAAGCCTTCAGCTAACCTGCACCACCAGCACAGAAAAAAGAAAGAAAAAAAATCCCCACAAAAAAAAAATAATTAAAATTCTAGGGAAAGAAAGGTTAGACACATAAGCTGAGTCAGTGCTCAACTACTGGCCATATTCAAGATTTCCATATTTTCCACGAGTTTACAATTATAAAACAGAAGTTGGATAAATTTTAACCCAAAGACGACAAACAGAATAATCACGAATATGGTTGCCTCAATTTGTCCTTTAAGTCACCTTCAGCAAACTTCAGGAAAGATAAAACCAACCACCAAGCTCAAGAAAGCACAAAAGAAGTTGATTTGAATTAAGAAACAAGCAGCTGTGTTCTAACAATTGAATATAAAATCTCTGCACTGGTCCATCTCCCTACACACGCAGGATTTATGAGCTCCCTCCCCTGGCCACGTTGACTATTATGGGGTGTTTTTTTCCAGCCCGGCACACGCGGCAGATTAATGGGCGATGCAAAAGGGCAGTTTGTCATTCCCCGAAGCAGGAATTGATTTTAATCTCCCGGGTAGCTTCAATGAGTCACCCCAGCTCCTGCTGAATCACCTGGTAGAGCCGGTGGTGGACGTCTCCGCGGCTCCTCAGGGCGATGATTCTGGGTCAGGAACGTGGTGGGCAGGAGGCAGGGCAAGGACGATGCTCTGGTTGATGGGTTCCAACATCAAGGGTGGGCACGGCAAGGGCTGCTCTGGGTCATGACAGCTTCTCAGGACAGGACAGCATCCAAAAAAACCCAAAAACATCAGATACAGCACATGAAGATGCGTGGCACAGGACCAGACAAGGGTGGAGGTGCAGATGATGAGTAGAAATAGAAATATCCCGCTGCCGCGACGGGCCAAGAGAGCAGCGGGGAGGTTTGCAAAACAAACCTGACAGATTCCTGAAACCAGAGGTTTCAGAGCTCAGAGGGTGAGTTGAAAACAACCTAAAAAATTAAATAAATAAAAAATTAAAACTTCATATTGTGCAAAAGTATCAGATGAGTTCTGGCAATGGCTGTTTTTTAAACCGACTGAACGTTATTTACAAACTTAGAGTACCAATTTGCAGACAGTTGTTGAAGGCATGACTAAGATTTCCCTTTTTTTTTTTTTTTAATGTAAGTAAAATAGAAAGACCAAAAAAAAGTGTTTCTTTCATTATAGATTAATTTTTCCCCCAAACCAATCTCATCGCCTCAGAAGACTGATTGTCCTGTAGGTTTAGTAACTCTGGACAGATTTGGGGGACTCACACAGCAATAAATGAGTTAGAACCATCCAAATCCTGCAAAACTACTAATTTTGGAACCTTGTTACTGAAATATACTGCAGGCACCATGCCACAAGAATAAATGTACAGTCCTTCAGGCGTCACACTAATAGATCCCCTATTACTAGATTTCAGCGCGGGAAGTTTATTGAAAAGAAAGTCCACTTATTAGCAAGAATTAATTAAAACTTACCAATAGCATTTCATTTCCTTACAGATAATTACTACCCAATAACAAGACTATCAATAGCTGGTGAAGTCCATTCTATGAAGTTCTGGGCTGTGCATTTCGGAAAAGAAAACGTTTTGTTTGTGCAAAAACAACGGAAATTTAATTTCAGATCATTTGTATATGCTCAATTACCATGGTGCTGCAGGCAAACGAGATGCTAAAACGCACATATGGCTGAAAAACTCCTGCCGTTCTCTGTGCACCGAACGCAGAGCAGAACTGCCTCTCCCGAGCTTGCTGACCTGACCCTGCAAACCACAACGATTATTGCCCAGGCTTCTTAATTTAAAAACAACGGTACCCCCAGACTCTGTTAATGGGCTGATTTTGAGCCGAAGACTCGCGCAGCAGAGAAGAATTTAACTTCAAGAGAATTCTACACAGAGAAGCAGATCCCAAAGCGACATCTCAAATATTCCACCAGACAGTTTGGCCACCCCCGAGCCGTGAGCTGCAGATGCAGAGTTTGGCCAAGACTTTCAAACCCTGGAAGGCTACGAGTCGGAATTTGATTTTTGGAATCATCTCGTTTGCAAGACCTTTGATACCTAACCATCATTTGCACATCTTATCACTGTGTATGCAGGTTAATTATTTTTTTTTTTTCACATTCTGTCTCAGGCAGAAGCAGATTAGGCAGACTAATAACGCACACATTTAGAAAGAGTGCCTTTGGGCAAGCAGTAATACCCGACAGCTAATTTTCTGAGGGAGGTAAGTGATACTCATATCTTTTACCAGCTAGCACGATATTTAAAGATGCTGCAAAAACCTAATTACATTATACGCTGTGAAGCAGCTATAAGACTAAAACCTGTTTAACAGTTAATCCTGTTGCTATAACAACCACATTTCAAGGACACGGGTACACAAAACTCACACAACAACATCTGCATTAACAAAACGCCTCGCTGCAGTCGAACTTTACCTGGCAAAAGGACCAATTTAATTCAAAACTACTTTGTTAAATAAATAAAACCAAACAAAACCCAGCATCTTTTGTTACTGCCGACAGAATTCCATCTTCAAACACCAGCAGCCTCTCCCCCTAATTCATCCGTTTGGGGATTCCTCCCCAGGTGTTTCCCCTCCAAGGAAAAGAAGTCGACCTCAGCATTCCCACCTCAGCCAAGCAGACATTGGAGCATCTCGCTGTTTCCACATTAAATACTTTGCTTCAGATGCATATTGCACCATCCTCAGAGATATGGCAGCCACAAAACTAAGAAATGAGAACGAAGAGCCGAAATTAATATTTCAGTGTCGTGTAACACAACAGGCCAGGCAAGGAATTGGCAGATTTTTTTAATTATTGGGTTTTTTTGGCAAATCAAATAATTTGGCACAACTTTTTCTTTATTAGCCCATTATGTATCAGTGCAGGGTGGAAGGAGGTTATAGAATAACAACTGCTAGAAAAAGGCTATAGAAAAACAACTGATAGAAAAAGGCCATAGAAAAACAATTTTTAGAAAAACAAAAGGAAGCAAAACTAAGCACTGCAGAGAGTAGTGGGCGGTTTGCGACCCTCTGAATAAATACAGACCATTTTTACAGGCTGGGGAAGTTCAGCTCTACCCGAATGCAACTCGAGTATCGGGAGGCTTCAGCTCACCCATAAATCATGCCATGGCCAGAAAGACCTAAAGCGGTTTGGACCGAATTTAGGAAATAGTTATTTTCAGCATAAAAAGCGTTCATAAAGTTGCAAATACCTGGTGATATTACTGTTAGGAGGGATGAGTGTAGCTCCCTCCTAGTTACGGCTGCGTCGCACGGCTCGTCAGGAAACACGGCGGGGAGAGATAAGAGACAGCAGCAGGGCTTGCACACCTCTGACTTACAAATCACTCGACAGCCCTGAACTCTGTTTCTTCTGATCAGAGCATCGCCAACAATACGGCTCCAATGATAAACACAAATTACTTTGGCTTATTCCATCCCTTCCCTCCTCTTTTCCTGCTTCTCGCATTTATGCGTTCTCTGGAAGAGAGGTGAAACCCAGCGTTGGTTTTGCAAAGCTCCCTGGAATTGTGGGTTTTGGTGATAATAAGCAGAAAGCACAGGTTTCTCCACAGCTGTCTTGTAGCTTCTTCTGGCAAACAGCAGCTGTGGCTTTGAATTCCCATTTTCGTTTTCATTTTGGCCGCACACACCTTTCAGAGCAGCACCGGGAGGGCGGGAAGCAGGAGCCGGTGATCGTGTCGTGGCGTTCGGGGTTTCTGGTTTCAACCCAAACCACAGATCAGGAAGAGTCAGCCTGCCAAAGCCACACCACAGGAGGGGGGTTGGCAATAAAGATCACACTTTTTTTTTTCCCCCTTCTTAAATTTAAACACAGAGGGTCATCAGGGCAAAACTGGTCATGGCAGAAGGCAGAAAGAACATTCTGTCATCGATGGAAAAACGCAAGTTGAAGGTCTTCTGCTTCAACAAAATGTCCCCAAGATGTGCTTTTTGGCTTGGACGGATTTGTATTCACCCTCCTGTGTCCCTTTTTAAATTCAGAGGCTTTCAATCACTTTCACCAGTTTGGTCATCAATTGCCAGGCTCTTCCAATTCAGAGGTCTAATGGGAGGGACACGGGAAGTTAAACGTATCATAAAGCAACCTTAAAGCCAAAGGCTGAGGTCCAGCCAGCTCATGTGAGAGGGAGTCTTACTACTGTTTCCAGAAAAGACAGGATTTCACCCACTGAGCTGATGTATTAAATCCTAAGGTGAAAGTAGAAGACACTGCTGTGATGCTAACCACCATAAAAAAAAAACCAACTAAACAAACAAAACCAACAAACACAAACCTAAACTAAGCAGTAGCATCTCTTTACTCAAAAATGCGTTGCGATTAAGATCAGAAAAGCTAAATACATGTTACTAATTTGCAAATGAGACCAGAATATAACCAAGCCACCCTTGTGCACAACGTCCGATTCCTGTCACCTAAAGATGGCAGGCACCTTAACGAAACGTGGAAAGCAAGCTACAAACCAACTCCTAATTACAGGCAAAGGCTGACAAAAGACAAAACCGTCTCATCGCTTCGTTGGCATTAACTGGCATCCCAGCCCTGCCCATATCTAAGATACAGCCATCATCTCCCAAGCACTGGCAGGCTCCCAGCTGGAGGGCAAGTTGTGAAGCCTCCTCAGGGCTATGATGACATGTGCCAGACGCATTATTCTATTTTCTTCCATTTCAGAAAGCTGTATCGCTTTCCCTGGTATTCATTTTCCTATTACTAATCTCCTCTAGCCTCCAGCACAATTTTCAAATGACAGGCAACAACAAGAACGATGCGCACAAAGCGGCTGACGTTAAACGTTGTCATCAGTATCCACTAAAACCCTTTCGTTATTCAGTATAGCAACTGGCAGGAAGACAGATGACATCCTTCATATATTTCAGCAAATTTGATCAATTATCAATTATTTATGCCCACTTCTGGTTAACGATGGGAGAGGCTCAGCCCATTTTTCACTGTTTCCAAAGCAAGGCTGTTGGGACTGGATTCAATTACATCTAAGTTATGAGATAAAGTTGGGTTAAATGTTGCCACCCTCTGACAGGCTTCACAGACTCTGGCATCTGCTTGTACGGCACGAGGGCAGGGCCAACCACAAGCTTCAGCCTAGCAACACCTCCATAAAAATCTTGAGATGATCACAAATCTAACGCAATAAAAATTTCAATGCCTTGATCAGAAGAGTCGTGCACGCCTGAAATACACGACCCAACTCATCAAATTCCTGTTCCTAGCGGCGAGAACTTATCTCAGGTGTATCCTGCTCCCATTCTCTGTGCAGATGGCTTCCTGAGCAGCCTCGCCGAGGTGCTCCTGAAGGCAGAAGACAGCTCATCACAGATGTCAAAGGGCCAAAGTGTATCATGGGGTGGTTGGACTTGATGATCTCAAAGGTCTTTTCCAAGCGCAATGATTCTACGACGTCAGGAAAGCAAGCTCATGGAGGGCAAGGAGAACACGAAGACGTGAGTTGCAGCGTTTCTGGTATGCTGCCCTACAGCCACCAACTGCAACATTTCCTATGGAAAACTAATATTTCCAGGTAGAAAAAAGCAACCTAAACCAGAACTCGCCTAAATGCAAAACGTTCACTTACATCCTGGTATTATCCTGTAGAAAACAGCGGGCAAATCTGCTGAGAGAGCAGCTGTGCTGTGCCTCCAGCAGGTCAGCTATCAGGTGCGTGTTGACCAGGGGAGCTCCACCACCTTCTGCAGAGCCACTTGCTTGGCCTCTTGGCCACTTGTGGCCACCCTTGCTACCTGAAGGTCTGGCCTTCTCTTCGCTACAGCCACTAGAGGTCAACCCAACCACATGCTTCAGAGCACGCCCAGCTCCAGATGGTGCAGGAGTGCTCCACAGGTCCCATGCCAGATGTTGGTGGCCCTGGGTTTCCGAGATGGGTTACGGTCGCTGCTGGCCTCTTTTACACAGCACTGTGCCAAACACACTTCTCACATAGACTCTCCACAATTTCCAGAGAAAATGACTGGTACTTACTTCAGTTCAGGCATGTAATATTTTTTATCTGCCCTAGGAGCTGGTATAACGAGCCAGCATTTTTGGTTCTGGGAAATCAGCAAGTAGAAAAGCCGTAGACATTCAGTGGAAAACAGCTCTCCAAGAAAACAACCTCCAAGAGACAGATATTTTCTGGAAAGCCTAACACAACTGAATACCGTCATGAAATTATTCCCCAATTTTACTGCTGCAGCTTTGTAAATTCTTCGTAACTTAACGTTTGCTTTCCATAGCCTGTTGCTAAATTCCCCGAGTTTACCAGTCTGGTTTTCCTACACAAAAATGTATGGTGACATCTCCCTAATTTTCTGTCCAAAACCGTTTACATGGACACTGATGTCCCCCCTCCCAGTTAATTTTGTCGCCTTCTCGTACAGCCTTGAGCAACGTTCAGCCTCATTTCAACTTCCTCCATGAATGTCCTCAGCCTGTTGCTGTATCAGGGGAGGGAAGCAAATATTTGATGTGTGTTAGAAAAAGACAAACCTTATGAAGTTTGCCCACACTTTTATATCCTACCCATCTCCAGAGAAGAACAATTCGTCAACAGGTTTTTCTCAATAAAGTTGGATTTAAAGTTCAGGCAACAGCAGATCTGGATTATTGCTACCTCTGAACAACTTTACGCTACAGGAAAATATTATTATAAGCCTCTTTATATTTTCTCCTTATTGACATGCCAGCATCATAGATGGACGGGGACCTATGGTGATACCAACAGCTTTTCAAGTTCCATTTTCCTGGAGCAACTGTATTTATTAAACACTGCAAACTGCTTTATAGAGCTTTAGTAACTTGCAATCTCCCAGTGCTGCCAAAAATCAGAATCCATATTCAGTTTTTAAGTCTGGAAACGCAAGCCAGTCCATCACTAGATATTTCATAAAGAGACTCGATATTCTGCACGTATTTAAAGAATATTGCAAGTTTTAAATTATTCTATCGAATAAGTAAAACGTACCCCTACTTTTTGACTTTTTTTTTTCTTTTAGTATTTCTCTTGTTGAAGAAAAATAAATAAATAAATAAAAGGATTATGAATCTTAAGCGACCACAGCAGAAGCTCACAAGGTTTTCTGGAAAATAACACGCAGAAAGAAAGATTGTTTTTAAGACAAGCCTAGGGTTCACGCGTATTTCAGGTGGGGGTTTGGCCACTCTGAAGTTGAGAGAGTTGGAAAAGTCTCCTCAGACCTCATGAATCATCCTCAGCTAACGAGAGCTATGGAACAAACACGCCGCGTTATCTGCTCTCAGCCCCCGGCGGACGTGACTGCGGGGCTGAAACTCCTCGGCGGTGCCTCAGGGCTGTTTGAACAAACAGGTAAAGATTAAGTTTTGCTTTGCTCTTCTGCCCCTGATTTATTTGGCAACTGCGAGCCCATGGGGGAGACGGTGCCAAACGCCCCGCCGAGTTCCTGCAAGGTTAAATTCATTCTTTTGCCAGTAGGATTTTAGTACTTTGGAAAAAGAAAGCAGTAAACCTCTCCAGATCTGCCCCAGCTCCAGGTTTTCAGCCATTATGTTCCACAGGAGGGATAAACCAGAACCACCAATTATACCACGTTTGGAAAAAAAAGGAGAAAAACACACCCTAAACCACAATGTTCTTGTTATTCTTTTTTTTTTTTTTTTCTTCCTTCCCCTCTCTTTTCATTTCTATCTACAGACAGATATTGAAGACTTGGAGAAAGACATTCTGGAAAGCTGTGGCTCTTAAAGGCGGTCGTCGGGGTGTGGACAGGGAGGTGCAGATCAGAACGTTGACACCGTTCCGGTAAGCCACAGCGTTGAAAAATGGGTGGAAGAGGTTCCACAAAGATCCTCTGAACCAGGTAAAATCCTCAATGATGCAACCAAGGCTCCTACTTAGATCAAGGCTGGTGTCTCACATCGTCGGGAGGGAAAGCATGTCGGTGAGCAAATTTCATCCCATCAGAGATGCTTCGAGCAAATTGCATCAGAAATAAACCCCTACACTTAAAAATATGAATTAAATGCGTTGTTGTTTTTTTTTGCTTACGTTAGCAAAGGTCCGCACTTGGTAGCCTCACGCAAAATAAGATCTTAAGCAGAGGTTTTTAAGGTAACCTGGGAGCAGGGCGGGCACCTTCCTAAATCAATAAGCATTTTCCCACACTTCTGTATTCGTATAACATAAAATAAATCAACGTGTGTCATCGCAACGCAACTCATCCAGGCCTGTAGTGGTGGGCAGACAACATCAGCCAGCCCAGTTATTTGCCTGGGAAAGCAAAACAAATGGCTACTGTGTACATTTTGATACGTCAGCTAGTACACAGGGACACGCTTTCCTCTCTTCTAAAATGTAAATACAACCTCAGCTCTACAGATGTGAGGAGCTGTAACCAAGCAACACTTGGTAGCTCATAAGCAAATCCCCAAAACATCTTGAGGAGACTACCTTCCACTTTTAATTCATCCATAGAGAAATAAGCAACCCTAGACATCCAAGGCTGATTTATGACAGCGCGCGGCATTTGCTGCCTTTGGGAAGCACAGGATTTGGATGTCTAGCATTCCACCAGCACCAAACCCCCTGGGATCCCGGATCACCCTCCCTGCTCGGGTCGTGCTTGCCCTTCCACTGGGTGTCTGGTCGCAGCAAACAGCCAGAAGACCCTCCCTCTCCGCTGCATTTCTCCTGCCTCCCAGTCCTGCTCTCAGCTACGCAGCCTCTTCCCAAGAGCTGCCAGCAGCCAACTGAATTCCTCTCGGCTGTAAAACCAGCGAAGCTTCTTGCTCCGTTGGTTAAACCCATTCCTACGTGGGTCCAGCGAGCACCCAAAGGAGCCAGAGGCAAAGCAGCGGGGAGACAGGAGAAACACCTTCGCCAACCTGCAACCCCACCAGCCAGTTCTGTTCTGCGAAAGGCCAACAGACTTTCCCGTAACGGAGAACTGGAAGTGCTGGCAGCCTCTCTCCTTGCAAATGGCACAGAACGGCTCGGGAGCTGCTGGGCTGTGACTAAGGATTTTTACACTCATCCCAGCTCTCCCTCACCTTGTGCTCAGCTCATCATAGCCACCTGCTGTTTTCTGCATCGTACTGAAACTGCACACAGAGCACAACTGCCCTCTTCTACTATGGATTTGTTCATATGTCTCATGCTGGGCTGTCATACGATAAAACCAGTTAATAATAGTGCATTAAGCAGAACAACTATCCAGAGGAAAGCATGCAGCTAACTGTTTTCATTGTCAAAAAAACCCCAAACACACTAAAGAAGGGTTGCTTCGTATACATAGTCATCCTAGGACAGCGAGGATGTAACGACCCACAGTCTGATTTCTGCCTTCTTACGTCGGCAGCCTTCCTCCCAGCCACATCCCCAAAAATTCAGCGAGACAGACAAAGCGATGCCGCTGCGGAGGTTTGCTCGCTCGATTGATAGGGGTATCGTTGCAGTGGCCTGAAGGAAATGCTCATGGAGAGGAGGAAGGCTGCTGCTGGAGGCTCTGCGACACGGTGGGAGTTTGCAGCAGTCGCAGCCCCCCTCGGATCTGGCAGGAGGGCTGACACTCAGCAGGCGTGCAACCAACACCCTGCGCCAGGCAGCTTGTTTACAAAAAAAAAAAAACCACCCAGTATCAAAATCCTCTATCTCTGGAGATACACAGAGAGAAAGAGATAATATGACCTTGAGAGACAGAACTGTTTGCTGTCTTGCCAAACCCTGAACATTCGGGTTAAAAACGGTGGGCGAGGAGCTTTAATGCTTCGCCTGCTTTCAGCAGGGTGATGTATATGGTCTGCGCGAGAACATCCCTGGATGATGAAGCAAGCTGAAACGTTTGCATTAAAAAATAACAAAGGGAAGCTATTCTCGGAGCCATTTGGGCCACCAGATTTCTTCCTAAATGGTGCAGAAATATCAGCTTTGAATAATTAATGCCCGAAGCGGGCGATTCTCACGCGGGAAAAGGAAGCGGGACGCACTGGTCCTCCAGCGATCCTTCCCTCCAGCAGCAAGAATGTCCTGGTTTGAGCTCAACAGACCCGAATCTGTTTGGTGATTCTTACTTCTTGGCTTTTTCCAATTTAGGATCTCAACAGCCCTAGAGAATGGAGAACAACATCGCAGCTGTGCTATGGGAGAAAAGAACAGACCCTGCAGCTGAACCAGGCAACCCTGACAGAGCTGGCATGGTTGGGTCTTATCCCCTCACCCCACCATCATCAGCTGTCACACACCCAGGCAAGCAACAAAAAACACATTTTTTTTTTCCTCAGAACACAAAAAAAGGGATGGGATGGGGCCTGCCAGTTTTCACCATCACCTATTCATGCCACAAACGTGCTTCTCTGTGGGGCAGCAGCTATTTGTAGGATTTTTGTCTCTGGTAGAGCCTTTTTCCTTCAGGTTATGGCAAGTTGCAAACACTCGGTTCTTTTCCAAACCCAATCATGAGGCACATGCTTATGGGTGCAGACTTCAGGAACCATCTTCAAGAGCTCTTTCTTAAAAATGCTGCTCTGTGTTTGCTGACCCCCTTCACTATGAGAATTTCTGATGCTGATCAAGTACCAAAATACCAAGTTACTAAAACATAGGGCTCTGCCCACCTTGGAACTCAGAGTGAGAACTGGAATAAATACAACCCTGTGTTCAAAACCTGCATCTCCATTCGAGACCCTCTTCCTCACAAAACCTGGGTAGGGATTAACAAAAGTTGAAAGAAACTCCAAAGACATCGCAGTAAGACAGTAGCATGAAAAGACAAAACCTATTCATGTCTAGGAATAAAATATGAAGGTTCAAAGATCCTACTTATTCCTTATCACCTCAAGGAAGCTAAAACTGCTCGAATCCTCAGGGCGCTGTTTTTTAAAACACAATCTCACGCAACTTTGAGTGCAGGTGAGGACACGAACTCCAGCTTGGACAAGTCTATTGAACTCAAGGGATAGTTCAAATAGCAGGACACACATCCTGGAAAGGACAGTGCTGGAACCAGGAAAATAACTTCACTGATGACTAAAGCTTGGGCCTTCAGGCGAAACAGATGAACTTTGTCCTTTGGAACCCAAACAAAAAAATAAATCTTGCTCCACATTAGTGACATATAACAAATAAACCAAATAATAATAATAATGACCCTCTCTAATATTATTTTTTTTTGTTACCGATTATTATTTCCGGCATGTCCCTGTGCGAAAGAAAATAGCGGTTCACAAAGACAAGGCTGGTCTGCAGACGAAATGCTTCCCTCCTCTGCTCCTTTTAAAATCGATTTGGGTCTCTTTCAAACAGCTGAGGCTCAGCACAGCTGTGACTAAGAGCAAGTGCAAGAAATGAGTCACATCAAAAGTTCCTCACGGACTGACTGAGGACCCCACTGACTCGACCAGCCTCACACATTATTATTTTTAACAGGGCTGACAGGGACAAGTGCTGGACTCTCTTAGGATTTGCCATGTTTATGCTGATAAAACCCCTCCAGCTACGTCCAAGACTTGGAATTTCTTGGCTCTCACCAGTAGCGCTGTCAGCCCAGGCACGCCTGGTCACCGGCTCAGAAAACAGCCCCAAACATTGTCCTGGAGCCTTCTGGAGAGCCTTCTGGACTCCACAGTGTCGAGTTCATCTCGGTCTACGTGGGAAGCCACGAAGGGCTTCAGTTTCCAGGCTCAAGACTCTCCTGGAGGCACAGCTAGAAGAGACACCAAGATCCCCAATTTGCTCCCCAATACAACCCATCACTGGGAAGCCTTCACTATTTCAAGCCAACGTGACAAACACGTGCTTACGGGCACTTCTGTCAGGGTTTCCAGTTGTGCCATGGAGGAAACGGTGAAAGGGTGGTCAAGTCCCATGGGATGGATGCGTGACTAAAGGAGGCTACTGCTCAGTGATGGTGCTTGACAAGAAGCAAAGGAAATTGTTTGGGAACTTGGTTAATTATTAATAGGGACTTGTCATCTCTGACATCTACTGTATTAGAGGAAATCCCCAGTGCTCTACTGTGTGGGTGAGATGTTTGCTGCTGCTTAAGTGAGCCAATGTGGACAAAATCTTTGGCAGCTTTTCTCCATTGGCCATAAGCAGGGAGAAAAATTAAAAGAGTCGGATGTCAGGAGAGAAATGAGTCTATTTGAACCACTGACCTTATGACAAAAAGTCTAGACTTTCATTATCTCCAATGTTTAAAGTTTATTAAGCCAATGAATGTAATCCAGTGGCTAAAAAGAAAAAGGAACAAGTCTCTTCATTATGTCTGGAAGAGTTCTGAGTAACTCCTTTTCTTTCTCCTGTTCTGGGATTTTGAAAGAGGGAGGCTAGCTTACAGGCTAGAATACATACTTTTCTCTAGCTTTTTCTCCGTTGCCGTGAACCTGTTTGGAACCTGGCTCTTATTTGCAAACAGGAAGGTTGAACTTTCTGACATGGTAACGACAGCCAGTCACAAGTATTCAGACGGCTCGTTTTCACAAAAACATTTATAGATTCAAAAATTTTCATGCATTTTAACCCGGGAAACTATTCAGGAGCAAGTTTGCAGCTAGAAAACACCATAATCCATACTCCTGTAAGGAGGGAAGGAGGCTCCAGAAGCACTTTTCGTTTGCAGACACTGTTGGAAGTGCCTTTGTGAAATAAATGGGTTCTTCCTCAAATATCAGAGTTTTGAATGATTTCTGAGCACCACAGATATTGGCACACTGCCTAGTGCTTCCAATTAGGGTCTAATTACCCAGCGCAACGTATGGAATATAATACAAGAGGCAAATTTGTCCATTAATATGAATGTGATGAGACCACAGAGAATGTGTCCGTATGAGCTGCTAAACTGACTGGAGAGTGATTGATCGTCTTCATTTCAGTTTTATTCCCAGTGTTCAGTGTTGGTTGGTTTGGAACTTAATAAGATTTGCATCTAGAATATTAGAGCTGAAAGCTTTTATCTCATATGGATTTCCCGGAATTGGTTTAAGAATTTTAAATAAAAGATGAGGTGGGGGAGGCAAGGCAAGGAAGACACCAAAGATCTAATGCTAGAGCTGAGCTGTTTTGAAGGATTCTGAGAAAGATGTGTGGAAGCCCAGAGCGTAAAAAGTGTCTGCTAAAAAATAAATACCTTGCTCAAGCCCATGGACCGTCCTAAGAGTGAGGATGCATGAAGAAAATGAAAGGGTTAATTGTGTATTTTTATACAGAACGAAAGTTTCTGGAGAAATTAAACATGAGTAACCTCCCACTGCCAGTACGAGAGGTCTCCACTGGAATTAGGGAAAGAGAACATGCAACCTTGGGGCGGAGGGTAGGAAACTGAGGTGTCTTGGTGGGGTTTGTGGTGGTCCCAGGGTGCCCCTCCTCACCTCCGGGGCCGCTGCCTGCACTTTGCCCTGCTTCCTCTGACCCCGCTGAGGTCAAGAAATCATCTTCTGCATGGAACGGCTTCTGCAAGTCAATGAGAAAATAGCTCTTAAATAAGAGTTCTCTGGCCAGAGGAATCTTCTGCAGATGGCAAAGGTGAAGCAAAAAAAAAAACAAAACTGAATCAAGGTGACTTTACAGCAGGCACTGAAGAGATCAGTAACAGCCTGGAAATTATTCTATTTTCAGACCCTCTATCTACAGACAGGGCAATCAAGTGCTTAAAGAGGTTGTGAATGGTAGGTGAGAGGGTGGCATTTTTCTCTGAGAAAGAAAAGCATGATTTTCCTTTACCTATGCTGCCCTTCACAGAGTTACGCCGAGAAAGATCAATTCACAGAATTATTTCCTGCAGCTTTCTTTGAAGCAAAGTTCAAATGCACAGATGTCTTTCGGGTCTTTTTCCCTCTTCGCCCAGCACTATTGAGTCTCCTGAAAAGAAGGAAGCCTTTGTCAATATACTGAGGGTTCAGACAGTAACAGATTTTATTTGGAATTAAGTATTACCATCTTCACTTCAGCATTGAGGTGCACGACTGTTTGCTCACCTACTGTCTGCAGAGACCTAGTTTTATGCAGTCTGACTTCTACATCGGTTGCAGCAACGTGCATAGACTCCTCTTGTTTCAGTTTCCCTTCCTGCTTTTTCTCTCCTCCCAAGCAAAGCGAATACTTTCAAGGCAACACCTTGCACAACCCACGTTCCTGCAGCAGCAGGTGAGGAAAGGTTTTTCTTTTTGTCGTGCCATTCACAGGTCACCCCTGATATCCTCTGTGCAATCTATTATGGCTGTAACACAAGTTGTACCGTGACTACAGTCAGGTCACATCCCTGCAGGTCATTTGTCCTCCAACACTAATATCAAAAGGTGCTTTGGGAAATCTCTCCTGCAAGTCCTTTTCCTTTGAGCACTGACACTGCACTTTGACGGATGACTGATGTGGCACTCCCAGCTGTGCTCCCGCCACCCTTGCTGACCCTCTCTCGTCCCCGGCTGCATCCGTTCAGATCGACACCGACGTGAAGAAGAGGCAGTGCTCAGGAGTGGATGGATTCCAGTGCCTCACTGGAGGTGCTTTCAAAAGGGGGCAGGAGTTCAGAGGAAGAAGACAGAGATCACTCTGCGAGGGCTGAGCGCCCGCAGAGCAAAGGACGCGAGGCACAAGGGCCCTTTTGGCAACCTCTGTGCAGTCCAGCTTACACAGCTGGTTAGAATCCTGAAAGGCGTGGAGCTTTTAAGTATTTTTTTTCCCCCTCCTTGGTTGGTCAGCCGGTTGTTTTACTTTCAGATCACTTAAACAGGAAATAAAGAGGAGATCAAACAAAACGCCAAACTGAGCCCCGCGCATCGCACCGCTCGGCTGGGAAGCTCCGCGTGAGCCTCTTGGAGGGCTCGTGCACCCCCAGCTGTGCCCTGATGCTTCTCAGCCCTTCCCTTTTACCCCATGGCTACGAAGGGTCTTTTCACTTCACCAGCGCGGGGAATCCTTTATTTCAGCCGCCCAAAGGCCAGACCGCTACTTGATTAAACTTGTATAGAATATGCAGTCTCTGTAGCGCAAGAACACGGCAAATATTTCTCAAAAGGCTTTGATCTGCTGCTCCCTCCTCACGGCAACTGGACCGGAGCCACACCTGGGCGGACAGTCTTGCCTCACCATCCCTGACGTGCTCCTGGCAAGCTCTCAGCATCCTTGTATTTGCAACACCTTTGGGGGATTCTGCAGCACTCGGGCTAGGAATGAAAGGGAATCGGGGTCAGAACAATAATAATTCTGAGAAAAAGATCCCCGTTTAGTGTTTGCTCTAGGCTTCTGCAGAAAGCGTTGAAGTTAGAGGTCAGAGAACAGCACTGATCTCCCTGGTAAATGATGTGTAAGATTTAACAGCCTAAAGATCTATAACCTAAGCTCACAGGTCTGTGCCATTATGGACTTTTTTACAAGGTTTTGACTAAGCACTCAAATCCATCATCAGCACATATGATGGACAAAATCGTGCTACACCACGGCATTCCTTGCGCGTGAAGGGTATTTGCCTTAAACGTGGCCAAACCTGAACCCCAAGATCCGTGTTCTCACTGTGATAGCCCAGTCATAAGTTCGAATCCGATGAAGATTTCTTCATGTGAGAAAGCCTCTTGCAATCAATGGAGTTACTTGAAAGGTAAAAAAAACACGTACAGAAGGACATTTAATTTGCTAAAACGCTATGGATGGCAGGACTGTGGCACACGCAGTTTTCCATTCACAGGTTCATCATCAAGTGAAACAATTACAAGAAGCAAAAGGAAAATTAAGGCCAACTCTCCGGTTCGAGCCCTTGCTGGTATAGGTAAACTAATGAGATAAACACTGACATTTCTTTGGCAGCCAAAGCCCAAGAGTGCAGGATTTCAAAGTCCTCCAGCTGCTCTGGCTTATTTCACTCAACGGATCTGGTGAACTTGATTAGCAAAAGCACTTTTCCTTGGGTAAAGGATGGGTCTGCCCAAGGACTGTTTTGTTAGCACAGCTATGCCAGCAAATCTCTTAAGCAGAGGCTGATCCCGACTGAGCTGTGGATGATGGCCAAAGTTCAGATTCTTGAATCAGGACCCCCTGGGTACCAGCTGAGACCTAGTAGTTGCCTGCTAGCAGGCTTTCTGCTCGCAGCAAAAGCAACTCGAGGCAGTCATTTAAACATCTTTTACCATAGCTTAAATAGGCTTGCAGTTGCTGTAAGCTAAGGAAACCTTCACAGGCAACTTACCATAGTTTCTTTCACACGTGGTTACTCGTTAAACCAAAGCAAAGTGACCCAAGCACCTGTGGAGGAGTCAAGGGGAAGGAAATACCCATCTTCCTTCTTCTCACACCTGACAGAATTGAAAAAAAAACACTGGCTGAAGCACAAGTTCCATTTTCCATCACTCAAGTCCCATTAAATCTTCAGGCAAAGATAGGTTTCATCTTTTATTTTGCTGGGTTTTTTGAACCAAAGCCCTGGCAGGCTACATTTCCATCTGATTTGTTCAGCTAAAGCCGATTATAACTCCCCAGAGACACAGACCCAGCCTTCCCCGACGTTTGTATCTCACCAAGCACGCTGTAGGCAATCAATAAATCAGCGCCCATCTCAATAAAAGTTTGTACACGTTTCATCAGACCGTTTAAGCACACGTGTAAGTGACTGCGTGAACCATCTCCAAGCCTCCATGGCAACACCGCTGACATCGGGGAAAGGAAAGAGCCTTTGAGCCGCGTCTCCCTGCAGAGGTCACGGCTCTCGGCCACACTCGAGTGCTCGCCCTTCAGCCTAAAACGTGCTTTTTGTTCCCCTGACTGGGGAAGAATGGAGCCGGCTTGACAAAACCCCGAGCAGCTGACTGAAAATTCCTCCAGACCCTTTGAAGAGTGCTTATTATTTTTAATAGCTTCATTTCAGGTTTTCCCGGGGTTATCGTCATCACTATTTCTCTCTTTATCTACTCACTAACAAGTAGAAAAGGACAGGGAAGAGCTGAGATATTTCCCAACGTATTTTGTTTCCCTTTAGACAAATAAACCTGTAAACATTTCAAAAGATGCTCGGGGTTCTGTTTCCAACACACATCACCCGCGTCACTTCCTCTCGGAGATGTCCTGGTGGGAACGCTCAGCCCTCTCCTCTTATTGACATTCAGAGCAGAGAGCTTCCAATTCCAAATTAAAAGCAGCCAATACCCAGCACCTCTGCCCACAGCTGGGTCTCAGCAACACGTGGGAGCTACTTCTTTCACAGCTATAAATTCATACACTTGCGCTCTGCAGGCTGGGACACTGTTCCTAGGCTACTGATGCCCCTTCACAGATCTTGTTTTGCACTGATGAAGAGCTATGTCACTAAAAATAAATAAATAAATACAGATTAAGTCATACTGGCAAAACATTGTTTTCTTACAGCTCATTTTGCCTTACAGCAAACAAGTCAGCGGTAGCACAAGCGAGTCCTTGGGACTGATTTCACCTAATGGAGTCTCTAAGTACAACTGAAACAGCAATCCCCAAAATTTTTATTTTTTTTTTTTAACCACCTGTCATCCAGGTATAGAGATTCAACGCCAGGACGTTCTGAATGGCAACACGGGGGCTGTTGGCTTTTTGTCGGGCCCCTCGCACCGACGCTATGCACAGCAAGAGCTGACTTTTGCCTCCAGCACCAGCTCTGACTAAAAAGGAAAGTAAAGAGCTTATCACCCTGCTGCTCCGCAGGGAACCGAAGCCAGCACAGCAGATCATCTCAAGACAAAATGTTTGCTGCCATCAGATCCATTCGTCTTCTCTGGAAGGAGTAATTTTTTTGCCAGTCTTACTTGTGTTGGTACAAGGGCAGCAAAGAGTCTTTTATCTGAAAGCACGTTTCCCAGGAGATCAAAAGTATATTCTTCAGTTTTCAAATCTTCCCTCTTTATCCTCCCCATATAGGGGAAAAAAATGGCAAAACGTTGCTGAGAGTATATATAAATCACACCAACCACTGATCCTCTTATCCAGTAACCATAACACATCATACATTGAAAGCCCTTCCCCGAGAGAATAAAATAAATTATATTTTGCTTGCCGGCATACCCAACCTCAAGTTGGTTATTGTAAATTACTGAAAGCACAAAGGTATAGTCTCTGTGTGCTCTTCTTCAAACGTGGGATATGAACATCAAAGTCGGCCGTTATCAGAAACTGCCCTTTCTCTACCTCTGCCAATGGGCTGATCTTCTCCCAGGCATTACCCAGTTAAGAGAAACAGAATTAGGCAAATGATTTAAAAAAACCCACTCGCTACCAAAAGATAATAAATTACCTTTGTTATAAATAGCACCATAACTAAATAGTTTGGCATAAAAGTAATTAATTATAGGGTAAAAGCTTAAATAGAGCTAGTCAAAAAGAGGTGAAGTAATGATAGATTCTTTATAAATTAAAACACTCAAGTTTTTCAAAATTTTATCACTTCTGCAGCTGTTCAGAAGAATCATTGCTGTCATCAAAATTCTATTTTTAAACAGTAAAAGATCATCGTTTTGCATGTGAAAACATTACTCAGCATGAAATCATCCCACCTCAAGACAATTTTCTTTTTTAGCCCATTTTGTGTCAGTTGAGACAAGCTCGGTTCTTACCCTAAGGAGTGGATAACACACACCGAGCCACTGAGGTGTCATCAAGGGATTCTTCCAGAACAAGACTGCACTTTTTGCATTCTTCATCACGGAAACCTGGAGAATCTGTCTCTTTCCTAACAAGAAAACCACGTCAGAAACACCACCACCACCATGTGTGTTTGCCCCACTCAAACTCACAAACCTATTTTAACTCCAGGGACATCACAAAGCTGCTCACCCCACGCCTGGCTCCGGGCTGATCTCAGAAATGACGTCCTACAACTTAGGCTCAGGTGAGAAAGTAAGTTCACCTGAAGTTACCTCACAGAGCAACTTGCACAGACTGGGTTTCATCATAACACAAGAGAGGGTGGCTGTAGTTTTTACTTTAAACTAGTTTTTCCTGAGCAGCTGTATTTTTCCCTTGCAGGTCTCTTTTCCCAACAGCTCAATTCAGTGCTAGCAGAGACTCTACATCACATTAAAACTTCACCTTCTTTCAAGCAACGTATATGACTCATCAGCTCAATAATTACAAATAAACCAAATTTCCCATCCGTGTCGCTGCAAGCAGAGACCCCTTAAAAGCCAGTGCCTACAGCTGCTGCTTTGAACACGCTGCAGAAATTATAAAACTGAGGAGCTACAAGCCACCCTGACCTCTTGGCACAGAGTGGCGCAGCTCCTGGTCTCCCCGGGAGCCAAGCAGAGAGATGCGAAAGACACCCAAATGAGGAAATAACATCTTCCCCTCGTCAGGAAGGGCATTTTAATTATACTTCCCAGCTTTCACACGCGCTGAGATGACTTTCTTTTACAAGCGCTCTGGAGCCCGAGGCACACGTTTGTATTACAGCTGGGTGCTTTCATTGCATATTGTATTTTTAATTGTTCCTTGGGAGATCAGCGTGTCTTTTCCACCGAGAAATCTAATATGTTATTATTATTCCTGATTCCATAATCATTTGGATCACTGTGGTGCATGGCAGCCACATGACTCGTGTATATCTTTCTTTTCCTCCTCTCTCAAAGGACTCTTGTTTGGATTATGCAATCATTTTGCTAATACCGGGACAGATGGCCACAATGAAAACACACGGGGTGCTCTCTCTGATAGATACTTGCCAACATCAACAGGAAAGAACAGAATTAAATTCATGAACTTTAGAGAGAAAGCACAGGCTTTTTCTTGAGCGCTGAACAGCCAAATGCTTCCATGGACACAGGCACAGCCGGTGACAACGCAGAGATGCTCAGATTGCAAGATCAGAATAATCCAAAGTAGGGTCTGAAGTAACCTTTAGAGGTCATACAGCGGGTGGCTGCCATACCCCGTTGGTCACAGATGGCACAAGGTCAGATTCAGTGAGGATCTGGTGCTTTGCTCTCCCCAAAAAACATTCCTAGTCCTGAACAAAAATGGCCACCCACCGAGCTGCGACGTGAGCCCACCACCTCTCCCTCTGCCCTCTGTTTTATCCACCTCCTTTGACCAGCGACCTTCTACAGTTCAGAAAACTGTTCCCGTGTCTCCCTGCTGGAAGATTTGGCCGCTAAGCTCACCAGACTCCGGTTGCCGAAAGGAAGTCAACCACATCTGGAGAATTTCCATCCTCTGGATGCTGCTGGTTTCCCATGACGTCACTGTTTCCTCTCAGCCGAGAGGCTCTTAGATGTCACTCAGGAGCACGAGGAAATCCATTTCCATCCCCACAGGAAGAACTTGTGGCGCAGAAGGTCACTAAAGAACAGTAAGATTTAATAACAGAATCTCCATCACCAATTAAAGATATGTATTTTTTTTTCCTAAAGTTAAAATTTCAATCTGAGGATGCCGTTACCAGCAAGATTATGATGTAAAATTGGATATGAGGAAGCTGGATGCATGATGAATTATAGAGATAACCTTTGCTTTGTTAAATGTCCGATCTTTGACATGGCCCCACACCTGGGAGAAGTTTGTCAGGGCTTGGTAAATCCAAAAGTCTCAAAATAATTAACTGGAGCAAAGTGTGAGAAAAAAATTGGGCGCCACTGCCAGCGGAGAACTCTGCGTTTCTTTAAACTGAGTAACAAAAACCAGATCCTGCTCAGGGCAATAGTCCGTGTCTTTACGATCAAGACGCAGACACATACACTAAGCAGACCCTCTACCAAAGCTTACACCTATATATTCTAAACTTCACGATGACACGTGCTATTTCCAATACCTTGCAAATGTCAGTATGGGTTTCTTTCACATTAAGCCTAGTGCTCAAGTGCCCTTGCACTACGATACAATATCTGCTAATATAATTATTTTGTTTTCAAGCAGAAAGGGGTAATGCAGATTTGAGTCAGATGGAAGTAAGCCAGCACTGTATAAAATTCCTGCTTTGAGTCATTCAGGGAACTGCCTTTGCACTCAAATACAGGTCTTGAAATTTTTTCTTATGATTTCTAGCAGTTAAAGCAAAATAAAAAGCATCACTGCAGAGGAGTGCTCTGCACTCTCTCCGTACGAATTGGATCAGAACATACACACACTGGTTTGCAACTGCGCTTCAAGAGAAACGTCTTCAATAGTAAATAACACAAAGCAACCTGTGAAATGCTGGGATTCAAAACTAGAAATCCTTGCAAACGTACAAATTCAATGCCTTAAAGTTGTTGATTGTTTCAGTCTATGGTAAAGTAAGACAAGGGAGTAGTTCCATGTTCATTCAGGTTGAACACATCAATTTTCGTCAGTTTTTCATGAACCTGACCTTCTGCTGGCGATATTTTAACAACTGGCTTCTGCTCTCCAGAAGTAGGGTCGATTCCGGAGAACAACCGTTTGCCAAACCTGGAGGCCGATCTCTGGCTGGAGATGTGCAAACCTCAGGGGCGATCAAAACTTTTCTCCGAGGGCACAGGACCGACGCAGCCCGCATTTATCTCAGGAGACCTCCTCCAGTAACACTGTGGTACATAAATACAGAGACAGGCAGAGCCCTGAATTTATCCAGCGTGTTCTCAGAAGAGCTCAGGCAACTTCCCCCTAGACTCTAATGGTGATTTATTGCTGACCAGGAATAATTTTTTTCCCTATCTTGACATTTTAAAATGGATTTTTTTTTATTATTATACTCATTCCCATGCCAATCCACAGAAAATGTCACAAACTAAAACATTAACTAGAACGCTGAGAAAAACTGACCCTGGTTCCTTGTTTTAGTCTTTGTATTCCTTCACTCACTTATTCCAGCCATCTTTCCATTATTTTTTTTTATCATTTTCCATCAAGGATGGTTTTGATAAACACACATTTTGTAATGAAAAAGCTGTAACAAACAAATCCAGCGATATTTTTACTCATATTAGCTCTATGGAATATCGAGCAGAACAGAAGGATGACGCATCAGCTGAGATTATTTTCTCTATTTGATTTTTCCAAACAAACTCTCATCTGACTTGAAAGTTTTGTTTTACCTTAGAGTTCTGTAACAAAAGCACACGAAGAGCAAGACAGTTGGTATGACTGCTGGAGAAACCTTCCCTGGACGGGCTTTATCCCAGCTGTTGGAGACTGATGGAACCCCACTCAGTTCAGCTGCATGAGCAACTCCAAAGATTTCAAATCATACACACGAACACAGCAGCAAGAATTTACCACACGCCTACGACGCTGCTCGTGGCGGTCAAAGCGTGTTTAATTTCCTACCGATCACGTCAAAGTGTTTTCTCCCCCGAATCTACGGAGCGAAGCTTTCCGTGAAGCTCCTTGCCAGCGCCGTGCCTCATCCCCCTGCAGCAAGTCACAAGTACGGCAAAAACGAAGATGCATTTCCCACGTAAATTAAAATTGTTCTTGTGATTGCAATATTTGTATCCCCAAGAGAAGGAGAGTGTTTGAGGTGGGTGGATAAACAAATATTCTAATCACATTCTTTTGAAAGCTGAAATTTGATTTCAACATCGTGGCTTTTTTTCTTTTTAATTTCTTCTCTTAGCTCAGTGGGAACTATAAAAAAAACCCCAAACAAACAACAAAAACATGTCCTTGTAGCTGCCTGCTTGTCGATCTGTGCTGATTTATCTGCATGTTTATTTTCCTTGTTATAATGATCAGTTTAATATATTTGTCTTTTTTGTTACTCGTTTCCCAGTGCATTTCACAGAACAGCGTTTGCTTGATTTCTGGCTGACGAGTGATTAACCCTGGGGATTCCATCTGCAAACCCTACAAAGTCAACTGGGGTGTGTTCACTCATTTCTGGCACGTTAACAGAGCTTTTAATCGCAGCAGAGACAGTCTCTGTAGTCCTTTAGCTAACGTGATTGTATTAATTTATTAGATTTACGGCCTGACCGTGCAATAGTTTTGCACTTTACATAAAAAAGACGTTACGTTTTGTCATCTACACAACCCACAAGAGGCTGACGTCTTCACAACATTTCCCTTTGTAAGCCAATGACACAAAAAAAAACCCACACGAAGACTTGAGTGAAGCCAGGCCCTGGATCTAAACTGGAGAGAAGGTAGCAAAGGAAGAGGTGTGGAGGAACAGCAGGGCATGGGGAGGATCAAGAAACATGATGGTTTATATTTTTCTCATTTATCTGATCAGTGACATCTACACCTGGTAGAGCAGAAGAGAGCCCAAAGTGACCAAATCACCACGTTCCATGCTGGTGAGAGGTGGAAACCCACGTTTGTGCCCCGAGAGTATGAACACACACATTCTTCTCTTGGGATTCAAAGGACCTACACTCATGCCAGCACCTGCTCAAAGTCTCTCAGAAAGGCTTCAATTTAGTCCTTAAATGAGAACTACATTTTCAGAACAAATCTTTAAGAGGGTTTGAGCTGCTACAGAGAGCAAGAGCAGTATCAAGATTTACAGGGTCTGGAAATGAAGAAATCCTGGGGAAAAAAAAAGGACCACATGGAACAGGGGAACACCAATAGCAAGAACAGCAAGACCAAGAAAACTATAACAAGACCAAAACTACTGAAACAAAGTGAGACAGAAGCACTCGAATCAACCCAGGCAAACGCACGGCAGAAGAGTGGGTAGTGCCAGGGTGACGGTTCACAAAAATGCATATTTACATTTGCCTTCACTCTGTATTCACAGAGCTCTTTGAAATACAGGAGTCAACTTCTGGGAGGCTTAAAGGGATTTAGCCATCGAGCTAAAACAAACAAAACACTCCTGTCTGAGGGGGAGCAGTAAGTAAGCCTGGTTACAAAAAAATGTTTGAATTTATCAGAAACAAAGCTTTTTCTTTTTTGTTTTTTGATAACTGGAATCCTCTCCCATTGGGTTTAGCCGCATTTCTGAAGTCACAGGTAAGTCAACAAGTAAAAGCTCTGTGGCAAACACACAGTCCTTTTTCTCCGAAATGCACATGGCCTTCTCTGCCCACACTTCTCAACTCCTCCTGATGCTCCTTCCAAGACATGCGACAAACCAGAGCGCCCGCTCACCGCACAAGATGTTTGTTATCTCGGAGCCTGGTTATCTCCTGCGCAGAGCGATGCCAGAGCCCCACAGAAATCCCGGTGGGGGCCAGGGAACGGAGCATTTAAGGCACAGCACAGGGAGGTGAACTGAGGTTGTGTAGCCCTACGTGTAAGAAATAACAGTATTCAGAAATTGTTGATAGCATTCAAGAAATAAGGGATGATAATTAATAATAAAATTATTGCCCGACTTCTACTTTCTACTTGTAAGGCCATATTTTTTAAGGGAAGGGAAATAGCATCAGTCTATTTTACTTTGGGGAAGCAGAGTTAAAACATAAATAAAGCTAATGGAAGGATTAGCCCATAGTAAAAAAAGTGAGTGAGATTTTCACCCGTGTGTTGACAGTCAGATCCTTAGAGTCACCCCAGCAAAAAACCTTAACCTGGTGTACAGGAAGGTAGAAACACATTTTATTACTGGCAGTTGCTGAGGCAGCTGCGTAAACATTCTCCTGGTTACCGATGGTGGGTTGAGCAACAGTTCGATTTACGACATTCAGATTTCCTCCTGGTTGTTCCCCCCATTACATGTACATCAGAGAACACCACAGAAAAATTCTGGCCTGTCGTCAATTTAAACTATTGGTGTAATACTTGGACTCGGACCTCTCTGTCCCTGTAAATGTTTTGCTAATGGGATACAACATTCAAGATGAGGATAAATTGCGGCTGTAAGAAGAATTTGCATTCCACTTCCAGAACCACCCGGAGAGCTTTCGGTGTGTCGTAGGTCAATATTCTTAGTAAAAACTAATTTAATAAATGCAAATCTATTGCCGAAACCAGGCAAAACATAGTACGAGGATGTTCACCTCCTCCTTAGTTTTTTTTTTTTCATTGCATCAGGGACAGAACAGAGGATTAGGGCTGTGATCACTTTGCTCATGCTCTGTACACCAGTTCATTTCGCATATTGGGGCACTGGGACTTCAAACACCCGGGGAATAGGAATCCTCAGCTGATCATCAGTGATTTAAACACAAAATTGAAGCAATCGCAACCAGCTGAAAAGTTCCAGCTGCTCTTCAAAGCTGGTTCAGGGACCAACTGAGAATAGCTTGGCCTAGAAGGGTGTCTGGTGAAGGAGGTGGCTTACAACAAATCTTCCTTTTCCACAGAGAAATAAATGGTAGAAAATTTTCCAAAGCGTCTGCACACATTGTTGGAGTAGTTGGATTACTTTAAACCATTTTTGTAATTAAAAAACTGCTTAATCAACTTCAGAAACCAAAACAGTTCCTGAAGTATTTAATTAACAACCATATATATGAAACAGAGAGAAAAAATTTCCTCCCTACCTAGCTATCCAAACATAAACTTAATTTTCCTCCCTGAGTGGGGTAACTTCTCTGCAAGACAGGAAAGCATTGGTGGCTGCCCACAAGCTGGGAGCGCGGTAACGGCACGAGTCAGCATTGAATCATCTGAAAGCACCTCAACACATTCATTAAAGATTTATAGAAAAGCGTCCGCATCCAAAGCATGAGCCAAAGGGTCAATTAAACTGGATAAAACCAAAACGTAAACTTTACTGGAAGTTATGGCAAAGGAGCAATTTGCTTATAGAGGGTGAACGTGGCTCCTTCTGGACCCAGAAGAGGAGCACCTGCAGAAAAATCAGAACCTGGCTGGGGTTCCTCAGGCATCTTGGATTTATTTTAGGAAAGTCTATATCCATAGAAAATTATGACTACCTCCATTTATTACAAAAGTATTCACATGTATAATTCTTCCTGAACAACATGGTGGATATTTAAGCATTCTGCAATGTTTTCAGCTCTTCTGAATGGATCAGCTTCCAGCTGTGTTATTCTTCAGGCCACTATATACTAGTAAAGCATGTCCTGCAGATTCACAGCTTCATCTTTCACCTTTAGGTAGGTTGCCTACCCATAAATATTACTTTCAGTGTGGTTCGTGGCGTATTGTCTTCCTAGCCACGGTCTAAAGAAGACACCCAACAGCCAAATTTTCAACTTTCAGGCTCAGGACTGAACAGATTAAGCTGAGTCAGCCTCTTTGATGAACTCCATCCTACAAATGCCAAGTCTCTTAGGAAAGCCAAGTACCGGTTTTGGTGCTGAAAATAAGTTCTTTATATCCTCTCCAACTGCTACATACAGAAAAAAAAAAGTCAGTTTTAGCTCTCTTGGTGTACAATCTTCTAAAGAGGTGAGCCTCTCGCTAAAGAGAGAGATTAAGCATTCATTCTGAATGTAAAAGTGCTTGGACTTTGCATAACTCTGACTGGAAATTAACGCCTCAGATTTATTTCCAATTACAGCAAGGCTAATTAAATTCCACTGCTCCCTGTGTTTATTCTTTCCAGATCTACACACAGGGTAGCAAACAGCTACTTTAAACAATTCCAAGTAGCTGTGGTATGTTTGGAACTGCCTATTGCAGCTCAGAACCATAAAAGGTATAATGCAATTTATTTTTTTTCCTTTTCCCAGTTGTCATTTTTCCCCCCTCTCTGTGTGGCACGTGTCAAATAAAGGAATTTTATCCTGCTGTTGCTACCGCTCATTTTTGATCGCATCACAATAAACTAGAACATTCCTCCTCTGCCTCCACCACAGGGAACACAAGGGATACAGAGGAATACAATATGAAGCAACAAGCTATTTTAAGTGTGTGAAGGGATAAAGCCTTACATGCTAGAGAAGCCTTGTCTCAAGGGACCGCTGGCTGAACATGGGATGAAATCTTCTTGCACCTCTAGATGGGACAAAATCTTCTGCCTGCAATGACAGAAGCAAGAGTTGGTCTCCAAATCGCAATTTAAGCGATAAATTTTCCCCTCCTCGATTCTGTTCGGAGAGAGAATCTGCCCAGATGAGCCTGTGCGTGGAGCTCATCCATCAACTTCAGCTGCTTACGAAGAGATGCCAAAGCTGGCTGAATCGCCCTTAATTTGCTGCCTCCCTCACCTGAGAGCAGAAGGATGAGTTGGGGCTTGGCCAAATTCTGTGTGGGCTGGAAAAGACCCCGTGCAAATCCTGGGGGAGCAGGGGGTTTCAAAAGCATTAAGCTGCTACTATTACACCAGTTACACATGCAATCCGACCTGACGTACCTGTGTTCGTTTTACTGGAATTACTCACTTGGCAAAGCGAGGATGTGGGTTCGGACGAGGAGCATCTAGCTGCCGTCCCACGATAAGCCTGAGATAAAGGCTGGCTTCACACCTACTGCGTTCACAGAGGCAGCAGAGAGAAGGGCTGTGTTTACTGCTCTGAGCGGTGCCCAGGCACACACTGACTTATGGTTCTAGTTCTTCCAACAGTTTGAGTTACGTCCTAGTCCGGGAGAGAGAGCCAGAAGAAACACAAAGTCAAAAATCAACCAAAGCCGAACATAAACGAGTGTGCACAAACACCCAATCAAATTTATGATTTTCATTAAGATGCGCTTAGTTTTAAGTCTGTTTAACAAGGAAGTCGCAAAGCAAACACCAAATTGTTTAATCTGTTTTTCTTTTCCGTGACCTCTGATCCTGCTGTTCTGCAAAATAAGGTCTCAGAATTCACCATTTCACCACACAGGGATCTGAAAGAATTTCACCTCCTTTCCAGGTGCTCTATTGAAATGTCTGTACCCTGTGCAATTTTTGCAGTGGCAAAATTAGACATCCTTATTATAAATACCTATAGCAATGCTATTTGCATGTTTGTTTTTTTACTACGCGGAAAATGCAAGGAAGAGTAAATTTGCTTATAGGTACAGCTACAGAGAGCAAACCCCTTCTGAGGGGGATTTTGCAACATGTTGAATCTTGGTTCCGTTCTGACTGGAAATTCTCCAAAGGAGTGTTTTTCCATAGGAAAATGCCGATTCATCAAAACCAAAGCGCTTAAGCAATAGTAAAAGGCCAACTGCACTGGAAACCTATCTTTTATTGGAAACACGCCCAGGCTCCTGCCAGCTTGCCCGAGGCTCTGTGTTTCACAGACAGGAAACCAAATCATCCCAAAACTAAAAATAAAAGGTTTGACATGGAGGTGACATCATGGAAGGTCCGTTAGCTCCCAGGTCCTGCGTCCAAATTTCGGAGGTTTCTCGTTCTGACACCATTCACCTGGAGGATTGCCGGGCTAGAAGAGTCAAAGTCAGGGTCCTGAGAGCAGTGACAGAGCTGGCAGACGTTGTAAAATCCACAAAGCTCATATAGAGCATAAAACATATTACTGCTACTTCTGAAAGAAATATTTCTCCACACTTTCTTTTACCCAGGAAAACTCTTCCAGCTCTGTAGAGCACCACACTGAAATAAGTCTTTTATGATACTTCTATCTGGACCCTTAGACCCATTCCCTTTACCATTAAATGCTTAAAGTGCCAGAGAGAGGTCTTCTTCCCCAAAGTGAAGAACATTTGGTATTGTTTTCAAGTGTAAATATCTAATTAATTATCAAAATAGTAAGATCAGTTGAAAGGACCATTCAAATATATAAAAGTGTAAGCACAGGTCACACTGTCACAAAAGCCTCAGAAGAACAATTATCCTTCCTGCTCTTCAGAGAAGGCCTGAACAATTCTCAGCATGTTAAGCAATCCAGCTCCGTCTTTCCACTTTATTTAATTTGGATGATTCTTTTCAGAGCTGGAGCCAGCAGCAACAGGAGGCTACAGGAATGCCAAGTGTTGGTGCTCAACCTAAGCAAGCCAGAGGCAATGCCAGCTCCTGAAGAAGCAGGATTGCTGCTTATTATTTCAAATTATTTCAGATCAGTGGTGGCCCAGAATTCAAACTAGCTGTCCACTAGCTTTGGTAGGACAGGGAAAGTTCAAACTTCCAAAATAAAAAGAAATTTAAATTCGAGTACCAACTGAGGACAGCATCCTGCTGGCTTAACTAAAGTTTCCGACAGAAATTGCAGTGCCTGGCCTCATAATTAGATCCTCTTTTATCATTTAGATGCATTAAAAGATGTAGTAATTGGAATGGCTGTAACGGAGTTATACATAGTTAATAATCCACTGGCCTCTATCTGGGAAAGCATCCCACAAATGCGCAACTCTCAGCATGCAGCCATGATGTAGGCTGGGAAGCACTAATTAAGTGCATCAAGTATCTGAAAATTGCCACATGCAGTATCAGACAACTGACTAGTTGCTTGTTCTAGCAACAGGACCTGCAACCTCTACTGTGGCACTCAAAAATACCTTGGCTTGACAGTTCCTCCCTTTCCTTGGTACCTCTTTCTTGGGGTAGACTTTCATGCTCACACTTCTCCAGTACTTTTGACCAGATGGTCCAGATCTCAAAAAGACATTGCCTTATTGCTACTTCAGAGAATCTAGAGCAAAATGTTTTGGAGCTTTTAAGATCCTGTGAAACTTTAGACCCTCAGGACAACCATTCCATGAAGAACCACTGTCTGATTGTGCCAGAGAAAAGCACCGCTGCAGTGGTGTGAATCTCTTCAAGTCAGTATTATATTCCCCTTGAAAAGTCTCTTCTCCATCTTAGCCATACAGTTTCCAACAGAAAAAAAAAAAACCAACCCCAAAACACCTTTTTTTTTCTCTCTTGTCTAGAGAATGAAAGAACTCTTACATTCACTCAGCTGTAGTTGTTCTTTGTGAGTAGAAGTCAAAAGGTCAACAGCGGTTGCAGAGATAAAGAACATTTCGGAGACTCAGGGAATCTTATCAGAATTTTATGCATCCACAACCACACAACAAAAACTAGATCTCAGTTTTCAGAAAACTACAGTGCCTTCCATGAGAGTTGCTTGCCACTGATCTCAACACACCAGGAGACAAAAGGTACAGCAGAACCTAAGAAAAATCATAACAGGATTTCCACTGCTCGCTTCTAAACGTTTCTTCTACCAGAAAGTTTGACCTTTGGAGGACTGTTTCTTGGAACAACTCGTTCTGGAGCACACAGGGGAGAGGATGTTCTGACCCTTGTCCTGAGCACATCCGAGCCTGCCCTGGCGCAGCTCAAGCAGCAGCCTTCGAGCTGCTAATGAGCAGTAACCACCATGCAACCCAACACAGCGTCCTTGAGGAAGGAATCACCCGGGGGAGGAATATATCAAAGGAATGTTCAAGCTAGCAGTGTGATACTAAACTCTGGAAAGAGGAATTTTTTGGGGAAAAAAAAAAAACAACAACAAAAAAACCCACACTTAAATTTTGTTAGACACTCTGAAGCATAAATATACAAATTGAGGCACTTTACTGTAAAGATGTTGCTCTTAATTTGTTTGAACCAAAATTCCATCCATTAGAAAAGAGAAATCCAACCCCAGCTGCACAGTAACCTTGAGTAAACTAGAAACACGAAATAAATTGACTGATAATTAAGGCCAAAGTATTCCATGTGACCCCCAGGCAGTGCTCCAGAAGAACATGATTACCATAAAACTTTAATATTGAACAAAGTCCCCTCTAATCCTGTAAAGTCCCAGGGCACTCGTATCTCCTTTGCTTGTTCAACCAGGTTATCCAGTGGAGAGGAGCTCAGTTCTGATGCTTATATACAGACACATCATCTAGTGGGTACCTTAAGGTACTTGCGAACTTGAAAAGGAGATAAAAACATTTACCAGCTCGTGTTGGATCGATGCTTTAAAATGAACTGGGAAGCGCATCGAGGCTGTGGTTGCCTCATCTTGGGAAAGCTGGAGAGCGCGCGAGCTGGGCTGCTGTCCGTGTCGTGATGGAAAGTTCTTTGGCTGCCTTTGTGGGGGGTGGTTTCCATCCCTTTGTGGGGCCGTGGTTTATTTTGTTTCTCATTTTGTTTCTTGATAGCTTGCCAGCGTCCTCTGGGATAGATTATTCCTCAGCATTTTCTGCGCCTCTGCCGGTAGAGCCCAACGCTTTCTCCTCCTCCTCCTCCCAGCTCTCATCCACGCAATGACTCAGCCCAGGCTCTCACTTTCCCTTTGTTGAACTTTGTGACAATTTTTCCAGCTGCATCGCTATGCGGCCAAAAGAAGTATGCCTATGCTCTGCCAAAAAAAAAAAAAAAAAAAAAGAATTGCAAACAACAAAGAAAAAGCAAGAAAGCTGTTTGTTTGCTTTGTATTAGAAGATCTGTTTTATGCCTTAATACGCATAGGGATGCTTGCATTTATCTAGCCAGGACTGGTGTGGCACACAAGGTGCTTAATAGTTGCTAAATCTGCAGGACGTTGTAGCGGAGAAAAGTTTAGAAAAAAGTTTTGCTTTCTTGTTTCACACCACCTTCAGAGAGCGCTAGCAAGACACATGCGAGACTTGGAAAAGCGATGGAATGAGCTGCAGAGGTGGAGTCGTGGGCACAAGGAGGGTCAAGACACACGTCTCTCTGAATTAACAGACCTGGCTACAGGCAGAATAACCCATTATAGTCACTAAAGGCAAGGGCAGCAGAATTAACAACTAAAGTCACATGGAGAAAGACCACAGGGAGCCAGTGAAGTCCCCAGCTGCAAAAAAAAGCCAACAGGTTAGCTGGAGCTACTCTAACGTAATTTTCAATTTGCCTTGTAAAGGAATAGATGCAGATAATAAAGTCCTCACTCAGATGAGCTTAATCCTCTTTTCACAATTTGATTCCAATTAAAAACATACGAGGAAGAAAAAAAAACCCTTAACTGACAGGGAATAACACCTGGCAGCCTGAGGGGCAGGGAAAGCAGTACAGGTGGTGTGATGAGAGAAGTCTTTAATTTCCTCCCGATAAATGGAAATCCATCGTTTAAAGAAAGCCTCTACACTGCACCATGTCATTAAAACCCTGATGCACCAGCGTTTCCTAACTCACAGGATAATTTATTCACCTGTGTAAGGAGCCTGAGACCCTATTCCATCCCAAACTGAAGTCTTGATTCAGGCTTACTAGAATAGCTCCAACTTCTCCCGAGATTCCAAAAAATTTAGGGAAAAACTTGAAAATTAAGTAGAAGGATTTGCTGAACTGTGGATGCACTGTCCCTCCTCTTTCTCAGAGTAGTTTTGTTAGAGTCTGGCCCTGCTGCAATTCCTCTGTACTTCAGGTTGGTCGTGGGGAAGGGCTGGAAACCGTGGAGGCAGAAATCTCTCTGGTCCATTATTTCACTGTCAAATCGCTTAGGAGCCAAGAAATATGGAGTCTCTTCCTGGCTTCTCACATTCAGAAATAAAGTTAAACTAGGTAAGTAAGTGAGCAAGAAGAGAAAGAGAGGCAGGTCCTCCCCATTCTGGAAGCTGTCGGAGAAGCTCATGTTGTACTTGCTGGGACTACATGGCATGGTTTCCATCTCCTTCATATAAACTTTAATGGTCTTCTCATTGGAAAAAAAATATTTAAAAAGAGGTTCAGGAAATTCTGATATTTATACCAAAATGCTTTGCTGTTTGTAAAGCATGTGGAGTTTGATAAACCGAGTAATTTCAATAAATTCCAACATTATACAGAAGCTTTTCTGTTCCGAGTTTTTTATAAAAAAAATCTGATTTATAGCACTTCATAGAGTTATATTATAGCACTGAATGCTATGGTTGAGAGATCAGATTTGAGGAAGATGAATTGATTTGTTAAGCTGTGGATGGGCTCATCCCCATTAGGCAGGATTCTCTCAGTCTTGTGCAGCTTTAGGAGTTTAACAAAATTGGGCTAGGAGGCTCCTAAAATCCTGGGGTGCCCAATGCACCCAGGAGTCAGAGGAGCTGGCAAACTCTGTTCTGTCCCAGTGCCAGTCCTGAGCCAACGTGCTGGGAGCCATGACACTGAGTAAAGGAATGCGTTAATTATACCAAAAATAAAAAACAAAATACATGTTTGTGGTGTGACATCAGAGACGCAGAAATGACACTTAGCGCTTAGTGTGGGAACTTCTTGTCTTTGCACAAAGGATTTATTCTGGCTCCCAGTTTACCCATTAGGAGCATTTTAGGGATATTATTAGCTGCAGTTTTGAGGGAGTCGGTTTGTTTGGTTTTTGTTTGGTTGGGTTTTTGTGGCTTTTTTCAAATCTGTTGCATCTTTACAATTGCTGATAGATGGTATGAAGGGAAAGCAGAACACAGAAAGGGAAGCTAGAGAGGTATAAGAAAACAAAATGGTGCTATATGAGGGAAACAATTTATCTTCATCTAATGGAATAAGTTATTCCTATTTAGCTTGAAGCTAATTTTCCTCCTAATTCTGCATAAAAGAACTGACGTGCACTTTAGGTGACTGTTCCAGGGCAGACTGACACCCATTTTAAGCACAACAGAAGACAGAAAGTCAACACTGTTCTACTCGGGCAAAAGCTACAAAATCAAATCCACTAAAAATTTACAATTCACTATACAAGATAAACCAACCACTATGTAAAGCAACATGAAGACAGATTTATTATTCTTGCAGGGCAAATCTGGATCAACTTCCATGGTTTTTTACTGAGCAAAGGGAAGCTTTTCTCACTATAGCTTTGCATGGCCATTTCTATCCTACTCCAAATATTTCTATACAAAATCAGTAAAGCTGCAACAGGTTTTCTCCAGTGCACCAGAGAACAGAACTTGCTATGACTGTTTTTTTGTTGGTCTTTGAATTTGTGCTGATATATTGCCTATGTTGAGAGACTTTGACTACTGACAAAGCCAGGGAAGATGGAATAAATCACCCCCATGACTCGCCACCCTCTTTCAGTAACAAAGAGCTGGGGGCTTTGGTTTGTTGGGTAGCAAGCATGAGAATTGGCAACCGAGACGGACCAGCCCTTGAAACCATCTCTAGATATACCAGGTCCCATCACAATGGGCACAGTCAATCGGGAAGGCTGCAGAAACCACAATGAGAAAAACTCTTGCAGAAAACTCAAGTTACAACAAATATGGGAGCTCAGGGAACTCTTACTACATTGCCAAAGCCGTAATTTAATGTTCAGAGAGAATTCGTTGCGCTGCGCATTGGGGAGACGATGTGGTCTGGAGGTTACAGAAGAGGGCTGGGAACCACAAGTATCCTCTTGGGATCCTGTCCAAATGAGCTGCTCGCTGCGTGACTTGAAGGAAGTCACTTAATCTGATTCCTGTATGCCTTTGTCAATTTAGATACAAAACTGGATAGAAAGCAGAGCAAAACTAAAATGTCCTGGTGCTGCAGTCAGACCTTATCTACGCAGAATAAATAAGTCCTTTTGACACAGCTCAGTTACGGGAGGGAATATCAGAGAAGGGGACCCAGAAGCAGCCTGGTTTCTCAACAAGAAACAAAACCAGGCACAAAGAGAGGCAGCATTTCCAGTGCTGAAAAAAAAAAAATCCATATGATTAGTACAGGAGATGCTATAATGCTCACCGTGCCTGCAGAGAGTGGCTTTCAAGACAGGGAAAAGTCTCAGAAGTCTTGCTGGCATCATGTCACCAAGTCACTAAAAAGGTCAGATAGTCTCCACAGGATCCAAAGATATTTTGCAGCTAAGGGAGGTGGATCCCGTTTTACACTATTTCCAGGTTGAATGCCTGCGATTTTCCTACTAAAGCTGGAATCAGATTATTAGAGGTCCGGGTTTACCATGCTCAGGGTTTCCTGGAAGCCATTAATCTGTTTCAGAGCAAACTTTGCTCGTGGAAGGGAAGTGGTCTCTCCTCAGGATGGAGGGAGAGCCAGGTGACGCTGTGACTTTAAAGCAACCAACCAAACACAACCAACCCAGACTACCCGCAGTGCTCCCTAACTCCCAAAACTTCAAATCTGGATCCACATCTCAAAATATTCTGAAAACTTAAAGTGTCTGGGTCTGGAAAACTGCCGACAAGAGAGACACGTGGAGCCATCGCTCTGAATACAGATTCAAGAAGTGGAGTCAAGCAGAAGAATTTGATTCAGGTCCTTATTTTGTACAGGAAGCATCCTGAACATAAAGTATGCTGACAGCTCACCATCAGGTGGAGATTTTAGCCCCTGGAGTCTTATTTATGCTGCATTTTAGCCCATTCTCTTTCTCCTGAGTACAGGCTTCTCAGCAGAGTAGCCTCAT
The DNA here is from genome assembly GCA_020746105.1 of Trogon surrucura. Classification (NCBI taxonomy): domain Eukaryota; kingdom Metazoa; phylum Chordata; class Aves; order Trogoniformes; family Trogonidae; genus Trogon; species Trogon surrucura. Next base: position 25,884,617 of record CM036625.1, on the reverse strand, counting down.
GCCTGCCCGTGAGCAGAGAATGCCGCAATGAGGTTGTAGTGACTGCCAGGGAGATGCTCGATTCGGTCCCAGGCATCATCCAAGGAAATTTTACTCAAGTAAAGAAATTCAAATGGAGCTCGAAACACACCAAATCACCCAGTTCACCCAGCCCAACATTCTCCGAGAGCTGCACCAGGATCCAACCAAATTAACTGACTGTACAGCGAGGCAAAGAGAGTCTTAGCTACAGCAAGATTTTCCCCTCTTAGTTTAATATATAACACAGTCACATAAAAGAAAAAAAAAAAGGAATTTAAAAAAGGATTTTAATTGCATTTTTATTGTTTCTATGTTGGTTTAATTTCTTTAAAGCACACTTTTAATACTTCCTTTAAAGGTCCTGTCAAATGAATACGATGGGAAAACACGCATCGAACAAGCGCGCGCTCTCCCTCTGCTCACAAATGACTTATAAAATTCAGCAGCGACGTTTTGGCAATCGGAGCTATTTACATAGGAGACAGATGACTAGGCATGGGAAAGCAGCCTTTTGTTCACATCAAAGGACCACATAGAAATTCTCACGTGGTACATATACTCATTTTTATTTACAGACAAGAAAGATTGAGCAATTTGATAGGGGCAGGAATGGTGAGAAGTACCATCGAGGTTGCAAGGAGGAGAACTCTGTGTAATGCACGGCATAAGGAAAAGTTGTCTTATTGCATCATATAGAAAGTGTTGGTCCGGAGTTCAACCCAGAGGCATGAAAACGTGGCTTCTGCACCCTCTGCTCTCCTTAAGTATACCATAACATAAAGCAAGGGGCTAAGTGACATTTCTCACTTCAGCTACCTCAAAAATAGGTCCCAGTGTATACCATTAAGGGTTTAAAAACAAAACAAAAGCCACAAAAGAAACCAACCAACTTTTAAACCAAGGTCCTTTGCAAGAAAAAGTGGACAATAAGCCCAAGAGCCTGAAACAAGAGATTGGCTGTCTCTTATAAACACTGCCTCAGATCAATCACCTTTCCCATTAGGGAAAAGGAGCAAAATTAGACCTAGAAACTCACTTTTAAAGACTGGGAAAGAGGTATCTCAACAGAGTATATTGTACTTAAGAATGGAATTCTGCAGCAGCACCGAGCACAACTAGCTAGAAATTCAAGACATACTAGTTCACACCTCCAAGGCAACCTCAGCTTGACCACACACGTACGTACACGTGGGTGTGCCATTTGACTGAGAGGTCCTGTAGTCTCCATATGTGCCTTCAGATTGTCCACAGCTCATGCCCTGAGTGTTCAAAAGGTTATTTAGCTCTTGCAAGAAGGACTATGGTCAACAGATTCATTCCTTGGGCATGGTTGAGCTCTTCACAGTAAAGGCTGAAGTCCATCTTCTCAAGTCTCTCACAGGCAGAGACCATGGACAAAAAAAATCCCCCAGGAAGGGCAGATCATCACAAGGCTCACTCTTCCTATTCTGACCACTTTTCTCATCTCTTTTTTTTAACGTACACGTGTAGCGATGTGTATTTCATCAGGACAAACGCTGGCAAGACACTTCACGTCACAGATGTCTGCCACCAGGGAGAGGATAACAGACACGCTATCACGTGGCAGATGGAGACGTCGCATTTAAAGCACTGCTGGGAGACACCGAGATACTCCTACACGTGGTAGGATAAGGGACTTGTGGATAGGAGGAGAATTTCTAAAGCTAAACATGCTTTTAGAAGTAATTAATACCAATTGTTTACCAACAGAAGGGATGTGTTTACTGTACAGTCAATACTAGTTGATCTTCTTAAAGGAAGACAGCTTGTAAGGAATGAGATTAAATGACTCATTAAAAGTTGCAATATGTGACTTTTTCTATTCCCAGGGAATAAAATTTTCTCTTATTTTATGACTGATACACAGAGTTCTGGACACGCATACTTCTTTCTTTGTTGCAAAACTTCTAATTTATTTGTTTAATGAAGGCTGGGAAGTGAAGTTTCTGTCTTTATGGCATAGATACAATTATCTGGAAACAGTCAAAGAGTATCTCTATTTCTCATAAAGAAAACCCTCAAAAGAAGAGCTTTCTTCAGGGTATTAATTGCTCTAGCAAGGTATATTTTTGTATAGGATCTATTTCATCAGATAGAAGGTGCTGCTTTATATGCAAAGGTCACTTATTTGGGGAACAGTTTTGACTGGGAAAATGTTTAGAGAAGGTGGAATGCCAAACCTGCTTTTCTTTCCACACTGGTGATGGCTGGAAGTTCAGGGATTAGCTCAGACCTTTCTGCCACCTCCTAAAGGACCCACAATTAACTTCTTCAGTTGAACAAGGGGATCTGCAATTCCAAGTTTCCCAAAAAGTATTCTGTACTTCTTCCAGCCCTTCCCCAGAGGAGTCACGTTGCTTTGTCTGACCCACCTCAAACAACAAAGAACATAATTTTCCTGATGGTCAAGGAGATGTGATGAATGGTTGGAGCTCAGGCTTTGAGCACCGTGGGCTGCTGCAAACCAGGGTGAATCCATAACACTCAAGTGGAGTCCAGCTTGCTCAAACCATCTCACAGTCTGACCTTTTCTCCGCACGAGTTAATTGAATTGAACCGAATTTACGTGGTGAAGGTTGAGAAATTTTAAGTCCAGAAGTAACACTTGAAGCAATTTAAGTAACTGCGCTACTGGAGGTGCAGCCAGATTCAGTGTGGGAGGACAATTATGGCCAAGATCCTTGTTTTGCCTGAAATTTCACAAACCTCTCAGCTTTGGGCATGGCACTCCTCAGCTGCATTCCAGCCTGCTCGCCCCGACTAACTCCGTTGGCTCCCACCCGAGTCGGGGACTTTTTGGCAGCAGAAAACATTTTCCTGGCTGAGATAGATAAGCTAATGACCAAACAATCTTCTCTTCTTTACCTTTCATTAAGGAGGTTTATGTAACAAATTACGAGGCAAACATTTTCCTAAACAGAGAGGAACATTTCACCATTTTTGACGCTGAAAAATGGTTTCACTTACTTTCTCTTGCTCCCCAGAAACATTTTATGCAAGAAGCAATCAAAATAAAATACTACGGCCAGGAAATCAGACGTTAAATCATGCTGACAGTTTAGTCGATTTTACATATTTTCACTGAAAACAAAGACACCAGCTACTTGTTTAATTCTACTTAAAATATATTAGTATGCTACATAAAAAGAGTGCAGTCTAAGAAAAATAAGATATAAATAGAATTTCTAGGATAGCCCAGCCATTTATTTTTTTTTTTTGCATCATTTATTTTGCCTTTTTTTTTTTCTGCCAGCTACTTAGTTCTGCTGTTTCTTACTTTCTTCTTAGGAAAAACCACTTCTTTCTCAGAAAATTGCAAACAGGGATTTGAAGAAATTTGCTGACCATCGGATACCGGTAGACCTTATGTGATAATTATTTGGTACACGATGCCTACAGGATATCATCAAACTATTTTACAGACCTATACACAAGTCCTGACCAGGAAATAATGAAAAGCAGTATCTGCAGATGTTATTCCTGGGCTCCATTTCAGACGGTATGCACCATACAAAGTGATGCATGTGCCTTTCCAAGACGGCAGAAAGTTGAGCTAGAAAAATAATGAACAATTCAGCATCTGCCTAGAAGCTAAATGCGTGTCGTGCTTTGCACAGTGCTTCAGTTTGTTACGCAATTTTTTGTTACTGTCCCTGTAATTTTGCCTGGGAAGCGTCAAAGTTCAGCCTTGTTGGCCCTGGCAGAAGACACGGTTCAATTCATTTCACAACAATTGTTTATTTCTCCTCTTCCTAATACCATCAGCTGCTTTCAGCTCCGTTGAATGATGTGAATTAGTTATTGCATGTTAGAAAGTCATCGAGCAAATTGGCCTTTGTTTGCCTCTCCAGCAGGAACCGTTTGCCAGAGATCATAAGATGAGCAGCTAATTGTGGCTTTCTAAAATGCCTTTCATTTTCTCCACTACAGAAGTTCTATTTCTGCTTTATTTAACTGACAAACACAAACAGAGCTGTCCCTGTGGAGGTGGGGTGAGCTTCAATGCATCGATCTGAGCTTTCTCAAAAGCTCAGGTGTTTTCCTATCTGAGATTTTGTGGTTTTTTTTTTCTTTCGCAGATATTGGCAGCCAGCTTCGAACCTTCAAACCTGATGTGCAATACTTATCATATTTAAAGCAGAGCATTATATTTCAGAAGCATTGGGGGATGCTATTTAATATTAAGTTATGTGTTCTCTAAGGATGTCAATGAATCTTCCCAGTGTGGAAGAGGTCACAGTATAATTTAAACCTTCAGCAGAAATCAAAGAAAATGGGTGCTTCCATCCATTCCACAGGGTTTAAAACTTATTTAAAATGCTATTCCTCCTACAGCATCCAACTAAACCATAGGTCAAACCCCATCAGGGTGGCCAAAGTGACCACAGAACGGTGCTGGGGATTAGAGGGACCACAAAGATGGGCAAGATCAGGAAACTTCAGCTGCCTCCGCACTAACTGGACAAAACCCATGCTGTGCCATGATTCAGAATCACAGAATCGGGTTAAAGGTTGGAAGGGACCTTAAAGATCATCTAGTCCAACCTCCCTGCCAGAGCAGGATCACCTACAGCAGAGTGCACAGGAACGCGTCCAGGCGGGTTTTGAATGTCTCCAAAGAAGGAGATTCCACACCCTCCCTGGGCAGCCTGTTCCAGTGCTCGGTCACCCTCACAGTAAAAAAGTTTTTCCTCATATTTTTCTGGAACCTCCTGTGTTCCAGCTTCCACCCATTGCCCCTTGTCTTGTCAGTGGACGCCGCTGAAAAGAGCCTGGCTCCATCCTCCTGACATTCCCCCTTGACATATTTATAAACATTGATGAGGTCACCCCTCAGCCTCCTCTTCTCCAAGCTAAAGAGACCCAGCTCCTTCAGCCTTTCCTCATAAGGGAGATGCTCCACTCCCTTCACCATCTTTGTGGCTCTGCGCTGGACTCTCTCAAGCAGCTCCCTGTCCTTCTTGAACTGAGGAGCCCAGAACTGGACACAATATTCCAGATGTGGCCTCACCAGGGCACAGTAGAGGGGCAGGAGGACCTCTCTTGACCTACTTGCTACTCCCCTTCTAATACACCCCAGGATGCCATTGGCCTTCTTGGCCACGAGGGCACAGTGCTGGCTCATGGTCATCCTGCTGTCCACTAGAACCCCCAGGTCCCTTTCCCCTGCACTGCTCTCCAGCAGGGCAGTCCCCAACCTATATCGGCACATGGGGTTATTTTTTCCCAAGTGCAAAACTCTACCCTTGCCCTTATTAAACTTCATAAGATTTCTCCCCGCCCAGCCCTCCAGCCTGTCCAGGTCTCTCTGAATGGCTGCACAGCCTTCTGGTGTGTCAACCACTCCTCCCAACTTTGTATCATCATCAAACTTGCTGACAACATTCTCTAATCCCTCATCCAGATCACTGATGAATATATTAAACAGCACCGGCCCAAGCACTGACCCCTGAGGGACCCCACTAGACACAGGCATCCAGCCAGACTCGGCCCCATTGACCACAACCCTCTGGCTTCTTCCCTTCAACCAGTTCTCGACCCACCTCACTACTTGGTCATCCAGACCACACTTCCTCAGTTTACCTATGAGGATGCTGTGGGAGACGGTGTCAAAGGCCTTGCTGATGTCCAGGTAGACCACGTCCACTGCATGGTCACCATCCATCCACCTGGTTATGTCTTCATAAAAGGCTATCAGGTTGGTCAAACATGACTTCCCCTTGGCAAAGCCATGCTGACTGATCCTGATAACCTTCTTATCCTTGATATGCCTAGAGACAGTGTCAAGGATAAGATGTTCCATCACCTTTCCAGGGATGGAGGTGAGGCTGACCGGTCTGTAGTTACTCGGGTCATCCTTCCTGCCCTTCTTATAGACTGGAGTGACATTCGCTTTCCTCCAGTCTTCAGGCACCTCACCTGTTACCCACGACTTACCAAAGATGATGGAGAGTGGCCTAGCAATGACTCCCGCCAGCTCCCTCAGCACCCGTGGGTGCATCCCATCAGGGCCCATGGATTTATGAATGTCCAAGTGTTCAAACTGATCCTTAACCCACTCCTCATCAATCAGGGCAGACTCCTCCTTTGTCATGACTTCCTCTGGGGCCTCAGGGGAACGGGGCTCCTGAGGACGGTCTCCAACAGTGTAGACAGAGGCAAAGAAGGCATTCAGCAACTCTGCCTTCTTTCTGTCCTCTGTCTCCAGGGCACCCACCTCATTCAACAGAGGGCCTACATTGCCTCTAGTATTAGTTTTGTCAGCAATGTATTTGAAGAAGCCCTTTCTGTTGTCTTTGACCTCCCTTGCAAGTTTTAACTCCAAGGAGGCCTTAGCTTTTCTGATTGCCTCCCTGCACTCCCTGACAGCTGCCCTGTACTCCACCCAAGTGGCCAGCCCTTCCTTCCACAATTTAAACACCCTCCCTTTCCACCTGAGTCTGCCCAGCAGATCCCTGGTTAACCAAGCAGGTCTCCTGGATCTCTTTCTTCATTTCCTACCTGATGGGATGCACTGATCCTGAGCCTCAAAGAAGTGGTCTTTGAATGCCAACCAACTCTCTTGGGCCCCTTTACCTTGCAGCTCCCTGTCCCAAGGGGTATCCCCCAGCAATTGCTTGAAGAGGCCAAAGTTGGCCCTTCTGAAGTCCAGAGTTGCGATCCTGCTTGCTATTCTGTTTTTACCGAACAGGATCCTGAACTCCACTATCTCATGGTCGCTGCAGCCAAGGTTGCCCTCAACCTTCACTGCTTCAACCAGACCTTCCTTGTTGGTGAACACAAGGTCCAGCAGCGCTCCTCTCCTGGTTGGCTCATCCACCATTTGCATCAAAAAGTTATCATCGATGCACTGGAGGAACCTCCCGGACTGAGGATGGCTGGCTGTGTGGGACTTCCAGCAAACATCTGGGTAGTTGAAATCCCCCATGAGAACCAGGGCCTGGGACTGAGAGGCTGCTGTCATCTGCCTGTAGAAGGCCTCATCAACTTCCTCCTCCTGATCAGGTGGTCTATAGTAGACACCCACTACAGTATCACCTAAGCTAGCCTGCCCCTTAATTCTTACCCATAAACTCTCTACTTGCTCCTCATCTGCCCCTGGATGGATCTCAATACACTCCAGTTGCTCTCTCACGTACAGAGCAACTCCCCCACCTCACCTCATCGACCTGTCTTTCCTAAAAAGAACATAACCATCAAGGCCCACATTCCAGTTATGTGAGCTGTCCCACCACGTCTCTGTAATTGCAATAAGATCATAGTTCTCCAGCTGCACATAGACTTCTAATTCTCCCTGCTTATTCCCCATGCTTCTTGCATTGGTATACAGACACTTCAGAGATTTAATGGAGCATCTGTTACCGTTGCTTGTGCCTTTTACGCCTAACCCTGGGATACTTCCCCTTGGCTCATGTGTAGAGACTCGGGTTTTATCCCCTTCCCCCTTCCAACTTAGTTTAAAGCCCTATCTATTAATCCCGCCAACTCTCCAGCAAGTATTCTCCTCCCTCTCTTAGACAGCTCTACACCATCTATATCTCTCATGCCCAGTACTGCATAAACTTCCCCGTGATCATAATACCCAAAACGTTGCTGGAGGCACCAGTCTTTGAGCCATGCATTAACTGCATGTACTTTTCTTTTCCTTTCACTATTCCTGTCACCTACTAAAGGGATAGATGAGAAAACTACCTGTGCCCCCGATCCTTTGATCACCTGGCCTAACAACTTAAAGTCCTTTTTAATTCTCTGAGTACTTCTATGATTGATCTCATCACTGCCAGCCTGGACAATCAACAATGGGTAATAATCAGCGGGACTCACCAGCCTGGGAAGTTTTTTAGTAATGTCCCTAATCCGAGCTCCAGGGAGGCAACAGACTTCCCTGTGGACTGGGTCTGGACGGCAAATGGGACCCTCTGTTCCCCTCAGGATGAAGTCACCAATGACAACTACCCTCCTTTTCTTTTTAGTTGAACTAGTCCTGATGCAGAGCTTCAGAAAAGTTCAGAAACAGCCTTTTAAATAAGCTCAGAACACTCATAAGAAGCAATTCACAAACCTGCCTGAGAGCTGGTTCAGGCTGGGTCACAGAAAAGTTGCCAATGGTGGCCACAGTATAGTCAATTCTAGTGACGGTACAAGAGAGAAAACTCCTCAGAATTCCACCACAGGAATATTAAAGCTTATAAAGGAAATTACAGGATGCATAGCGAAAAGAAAACTTGAAAGAGTAGGGTGATAGCAGCAGCAGAGAGGTTATTCAAAAGCGTTGCATAAAGGCTCTCGGTTCACAGCCACCCGGCAGAGAAAGACTCTGAAAGTAGCAATAAGAAGACAGACAGTGTGGTTAAACATCTGAGTAAGGACTTCTATTAGAAGCCAAGAGACGTTTCAAAATGTGGAAGATATGGCCAAATAGAGAACACACGCACAAGAAAGGATTAGTTCTGTCAAGTTAAAAGTTTCTTTAAAAAAAAAAAAAAATCTTGTCCTTGCTGGTACAAAGTACAACTTGCTATAGGTATAAAGATTGCTAATGAAAAAATCTGTTTCGAACATACTGGAAAGCCTGCCAGAAGGTTCCTGAAACCAACTGATGACAGAGATATAAACACTGGAGAAGATAAGCCCGGTTCAGAAAAGCTAACGAATTCTTTCCGTCTGCGCGCAGCCCAGAGGAGGTCAGACAGGTTCACCCCTAAGCCAGCCTGCCCGAGGAGCTGCCTCGAATCCAAGTGCTAAAGAAGTGGCTTTTTCCCAGCTCTCTCAAATGAGCAGCCACAAATTGCCAAGAGCAGAGAGTACCCACCCAGGAGCTCTGCAACAACTAGTTTTGCCCAGCTACTACGGCGCGTAACTCATCGTGGAAATCTCAAATGCCTCGCAAGTCTTACAAAATAGTTTGAGGGTGTTCTCACCAATAACAGATCAGGGAACTAACCATCACTTAGAAGAATTCCCCCTTTTCATTTTATTAATGCATTTTTGTTATTTATCAGGTTTATCCTGCTTATTTGAGGGTGACTGAGCAAGCCGAGATGGGAGTTTCAGTACAAGGTCTCTAGCTCAATGCACTTAGGAGTAAATAGCTACACCACATCTACTATGTGATTAATTGACTCCACTTGCACTGCATTTAAGCAGTTACTCACTGCTCTTTGATACAATCTGGAAATTTGATTATTTCCTTAAAAAAAAAAAAAAAAAAGCAAGACATTCATTCTCTCATCATGTATTAAGTTTGTACAAGTTCTAAAAGCCGCTTTTCCCTGTACTAAGACATTACTCATGACTAGGGTAGACAGCCAGAATCTGTGGAAAAGCATCTCAACATCTCTCTGTTGTGGCTGAGCTGTTCACTTCACTGGGACTCCCAGATTTATTTTATTTTTTTTCCAGGAGGTTGGGGAAGATGGATGCATTGAAATATAAACAAAGATTTTTTTTTTTCTGAGAGGTCCTCAGCAATATCAGAACTAGTGCATCTCAAAGGTATTCATCTTTTATACACAAACTGCAGCTCACGCAAGCACAGAGTCAAAAACAGTTACCACCATCTCTGCGGTCAACAACACAAGCAGTACCAGCCAAAGAAATCTTGGAGATGGTAGGAGCACTGCCCACAAAAGCTCTAGTTCCCTGCACAAGCTCAGCATTGCTAATTCTTAAGCATCTGTGGATGAGGAACAAACAAAATCTGAAGTAGGGGAAAGGGAATGCAGCCTTAATTTTGGCAAACCACAGCCGATACACAGATAGCTTGTGTTTTCCTCAATTAACTTGGCAGTGGGCTTAATAGCTGTCCACAAGCAACTACCTTGGAGCCACGTCACGGCCCCACCAAATCCCACTTTGAGAAGCATCAATCCACACAGTTCCTCCCAGCTCAGAGACAGTTGTTTGGCCGCCACCAAACCTGGCTGAGAAAATTGCAGCTTCATTCCTGCTCTGTGAGTTCTCTCACCCTGGAGGAGCCAGAAGCACTCATAAGTTTAAGCAAAAATACAAATGTTTGGAATTAACTCCTTTCTTCTCCCAAAACCCCAGCTCAGCCGGGTCCAAGCACAGCGACTCCGAGTGACAGTCCCTCCTCAAAAAAAGTTCTGTAAAGCATCACTTCCCCACACCAAGTGAGTCAAAAATACACCAGAGCTTCTCAAGGGAACGTTTTTGGAGACTGCGTTTTTGGTTTTTTTTATTCAATCTGCAAATGTTAATATAACAGAGGTACAGTAGCACAGCTTAGCTCCCTTCCCTCTCGCTGCACACCAAAAACAACGAGACAGATGGTAAACACAAATCTTATTGCCAAAATACACCTTGGAGCACTCACAGCCATGATGATTTGGATGTGAAAGTCAGAAGAGGTTTGAAACGTGGACCTTTGTGTTCGAGCATCTCATCAAGGGCCTGGTACCAGAGTACACGAGAGCGATGGAGAGGAAGCGACGCAAAACGACAGGATTTTGCTGGGAAAATTGCTATTTTGCAGAAATCAGGTGTTTGGCCAAGAGAATTTCAGGGAGAACAGCAGTAACACAGATTTCCTCAGCCCGTCCCCAAAGAAAGTGTCAAAGAGGGCGGTCGCCAACCTGGGAAGGTGGCCCACCAACCATGCTCCTTAAAACCCCTGCTCGCTGCCTCAGCTGCGTTCCCATCAGCATCACGCTGAGCATTCAAATGCAGAGCAAATTAAAAAACGTCGAGTAAATTAAAACCACAGATCAGCTTCTGTTCCCAAAGGCAGCAGATCCAATTGCTCATCTGGGTTTGATTTCCACAGCTGCTCGCCACGTTTCTAACCGGAGCGCAGATGAATTTTAAGCTACCGAATTAAATGTCGCCCGTATGGTATCCAGTCACGCAGCCAGGATTCTTTTAGTTCGAAGCTGGAATATTTGAATATTCTTAGGGTTTTGTAGGAATAGCACAGAGGAAACAGGAGCTAATTTCCTCAGGAGTCGGGGACAAGAAGCAGTCAAATTAGTCACCTGCCTCAACCAATCTGCAGAACTAATTATCAGTGCACAAAAACATTAGAAGTAATAGACTCTCTGATATCCCCACCAGGCTACACACTGGTATCATATATATATATATAAAAACATTATTAGTCTATGAAAATGGCAGAATTCTCATGTTCACCTGCGCTTAACTTTGCTCAAACAACCTTTTTTATTTTTTCCCTTCTGAAATTCTCCATTTTTGGATATCGAGGCAGAACTACTTCTGGAAAGTCTGAGAAAACTCCTTCCAGTTGTTTCTGAAACATATGGGAGTTAAATTCCCGTTTGAAAAACAAAACAAACACACCAAAACCCACCCCCACACTCAATCACCCACAAAAAAATACCATTTTTTAAATTACGCTGGATACAACAGCAGGATCACACAGAACTGAAATATGCTGCCTGCCCTGCAGTTAATAGTTTAATTTTATTATTAAGACAAATACTAAGGTTTTGGCATGTTTGCTGTGCTGGGCCTCACTCCTGGAACATACATCTCAAACTCTATAATTTAGGGATAAAAAATTCCTCAAAAGGGTATATTACTGCAGTAATCAAACGTTGCTGCAGGAGCAAAGCAAGAAGCAAACGGGTTGGCTCTGCAGCTGCTGGACTAAGGGAAATTCCATTTTCCCTTATTCTATTATATCACATTATATCATTCTTATATAATAAAATATTCTATTTTATGCTATTTTGCCACATTGCTTATTCTGTTTTACCACATCGCACTGAGGAACCAGGAGGTGAGAGGAGCTGCTTTCTTTTTTCCCCCCCGACGTGTGAGGAGATGCGGCAAAGGACACTGAAAAATCTCTCCCAGGAAAAAAGAAAGTTGCTTTTGCACATGGCAGCGGGAACCAGACTTTCACAGAGGGCAGAGACGCGAAGGAGGACAGAAGCTTCCTTGGAATACACCAGGAGATTCCCCAGCCAGGCTGCATGTACAGGGTCAGGTCAAAGCTCCATCTGACTGGTTGCTTTCCCCCGCGGCAGCTGGGATGCCTGGAGAAAGAAGTTTTATTTCCCCAGCGTATCCTCCCAGCTCTGAACTTCCTCACTCAAAGGCTGTATCTGCTCCTCAGATAAAATCCTCGGTGGGTTTTTAAATTTTTTTTTTTCCTGCCGTTGATTTGTGTCATCACAGTTCGAATCACTTGGCCTTCAAAACATCCTGTGGCAAGGCATGCCATCGTTTAATTAAGTTTTTATGGAAAAAGGGGGTTCTTTGTTTGTTTTAAACTTGTCAGCTGATTATTTCATTATGTACTTCTAGTCCTCGTGTCATGAGAAATACTGACTATGCCTTCAGTAGTCACCTTTTCCGTACCTCCTCCCATTCTGTAGACCGCTACGGTCTGCCTTTCCCACCCTCGCACTCACGTCGTATCTTCCGAGTTTCAGAATTGCACGTCAGCACTGCCTACGTCTCCACATAAACTTACACACACTGAGAGGACCAAAACCACGCAGAGCAACCAAAATGAACAAAGTACGAAGCCAGTGGTGTGATGATGCTCCTGCTTTTTTTTTTCCTAGCAATTCTCCTAATTTTGCATTTTGCTTTGTTGTATTTTTTTTTAATCACTTCCAACCACTCCACTGTGAAACACTAAGGCTTTACTCGCAACCCAATCTCAGCAAGGAACTTGGAGTATTCGGGTTGTTTGCTTTCAGGTTTGTTTTAGGTTTTGAGGTTTGGTTTGTGTTTGGGTTTTTTGGTTTGTTTTTTTTAAAAAAAGTTCTAGTACTCTAACATAAGTCAGACTGAGACTTAATTTTTGGGAACTTCCAAAAATGATAGACACGTGGCGTGGTTCCTTTGTGTAAAGGCTGCATGAAGGACTCCCTTGCAGTGTATCCATACATCTACTAATCCTATTGTTTATTATAATTGTCTAATAGTTTTCCCCTGTTGAAAGCTTAAGCTTTCATCCTTAAGCTTCTCAGAAGCCCTCAAGAACTGGCATCCGTCTGCTATTCCTTTGGCACCCAGGCTAATTTAATCCATATATTACACAGTAATTTCATATTGGAACTCCTTCGGAACACCTGGATTAAGCCATTTGGCCTTGACTACTCGTTTTTATGGATTTGTTCCCAAAACTCGTAGCGACATCACCCCTGGAAAGCATCACAAGATGAAATAGCTCGAGTCGGTCAGAGAGAGGCGGAAGATGCGCAGAGAGGCTCGGAGCCATCGAGACATGCAATGCAATTAAAAGACAGTTTTAACCCCTGAAGTGTAAATGTCGAATTTGGAAAGAGTCAAATATCTTCCCCTTCACTCATGCAAATATTAACACTGACACCATTTATAATTCACCAGAGGAAATTTCCAAGCTGGCTGGCAAAGCCTTTTGCGAGCCCTCTGTGCTATGAAAGCTGGAAGACTAAACATTACATTTAGCTGTAAGCGAGAGCCAGTAAGATTGTGGCTGGAAAAGTACAGAACATCAACACTGGATACAAAGGTAAGCAAACAAAAGCTGGTTTGTTGGGGTTTTTTTTTCCCCCCATTTGTTTTTAAAAGGTTGGTAAAGCTTAAACTGTGTCACCTGCAACAATGTAGAAAAGGTCTGAATTGACCTTGTAATATAAACATCCTGCAATATGAAAGCAAAGTTTCTTAAGGTTATATAATAAAGGTTGTTTCAGACAGAAGAAAAAAAAAATCCTCCAGGTCAGCCTTGTTGCTGCTGTTTAACTGAGGATTTGGTCACTCGGCAGCTCTCGTGTCTCTCCTGGACAGGCACAGCCCTCAGCTCTGTTTTTGTGTGAGAACAAGAAAAAAAGCCACAAAAAAACCCCCAAACCCACCTAATGATGACAACCTAGCCAACAGATAATAGTTAAGCATCTAGAAGCAACAGTAGGGTCCACACAACAAAGCAAAACCACAAAAACCAACCCCAAAATTATCTCCACGTGCAGAAAACCATGGAATTTCACTAAATCTTAACGTCTCTGTGCCTGGCAAAATAACTTTTCAGTAAGGTGAAATGACATTTGTTTGCCCACAGGGGAGGCTGGGAAAAGGAAGGATTCTTGCACGCTCCGACTTATTTTGTCAGGTCGAATTTGATCTTACCCCCATCATCAATTCAGACAGCGAACACCGAGAGCTCAAAGGGAAAAGGAACCAGACAATTCTTGAGAGGAAAAAAAAAGAATAAATCTTTTAAACATGAATATCACTGAATATCCCATTTCTACCAGGCACGTATGTGCCGAAAGTATTTACCATCCTCAGCCTGATGCAGATTCTTCTAAATCGCCCCTGCTTAAAGAGTGCTGTCTCTTTCCCTACTTCATACACTCTCATCCTCTTCCTTGGCGGGCTTCTAAAATCTAGAAGTCGCTTCTCATAAGGGTTCACAAATAGCTAAAGCTACAGCAACCCAACACTAACCAACACCCCATCCCCAAAGAGAATCCATCTCCTCCATCAGAAGGGCTGTAAAAGACAACAATTGGGGAGCACAGTGCGCAGCAAACCAACCAGATTTACTTCCAAGCGTTTGTGTGCTTAATTCCTGCTGAGTTCTTTCTAGGTTAGGCATTGGGATCCCTACAATCCAGTCTTGGGACTTCTGTAGCGATCTACAGGTTTTTTTTTTTAGACATTAATCATGAGTCAATAATACAATAAAGAGAGAAAAACATATTTGCAGAGACGGGGCAATTGTAAGAGGCAGCAGGAACTAGCAGTCCTAAAAGCATGGTCCATGGCAATGAAACACGGCAGAAGTGTCTCCGCACCTATTAACACGCTCTTTCCCACCACAGTGACCCCATCCCACAAGAACAGGGAGACTTGGTCTTTGGCAGATGCAGGTAACGATCAGGCAGCAAAGAGAATTCTCCAGCCCTGCTGCACACGAGCAGAGCAATTTCACAAACACTGGCTTTGGGGCAATTTTAGTGGTATTAAACCAGCACACCACGGACCTAGAGCACAGCCTGAAGCTGTTATCGGTGAAAAGCACTTTGAGTAGCCCCTTCCCCAATTCTGCCTTGTGCTTACACAGTGCAAACAGTCGGTGCACTCTGCTTTTACACGCACAGAACAACCGCCGGAGTCTACCCGCAGCCTGGAGAGGTCACAGCAACCTAAATTCAGTCCCTTGGCTCACCTGGAAGCCCTCCCAGCGGAGCACGCAGACGTCCCCCAGCGTGTCGTGTCTTACGGTGGTGCCAGGACACACTGAGTGCTTGGCAAGTGGACCCAGACAACAGGGAAGTTGTGACAGATGGCAGATTTTAGCAGTGCTTCTTGCTAGGGTAGTCTGAGCAAGCCAAGATCTTCTAAAAATAAACCTGACCAGCAATTTCAGAAACTCGGTGGAGGCAGAGCTCCTTAAATTCTGTCCTTAAGCAGACCTGAAGGTTTTGACTCTGCTGATTTCACAGCCAAGACAGATATCTAGGTCCATATTTACATGCACACATAATAAAAAAACCCCAGACAATCCTCCTTTTTCACTTTCAGAGAATTATTCCAGCCACACTGAAGAAAATAAGCATCAGCTACTGTGCATATAGACTTGTACATCTAGGAACTGACCTGTATCTGAAGACGGCACATCACAAGGAACCACACATCCCTTTTCGGAAACAAGTGCCTAAAAAGGAACTTCACAGTTTACACCATCTTCTTTACACAGACAGGCTAAAAATCAGTTCTTAACTCAAACAGTACCCTTCCCACCCCTAAAGCTCTTCATTTAAAAAACTTTTATCTACCGGCGGGCTAACTCTAGCAGCGTCATGGACTACCTGCTTTCACTGCAGGTGTGACCAGCTGCTTTTTCCCCTTATTCCTCCCATGGGTTTTTTGTTGCATCTGCATTTCTGTACACCCACAAAAGGTCAAACTGTTTGAATGTTGTGACACGCCGATATAACCCTTCATTTGCAAAGCCAGTAGCAGCTCACGAGTCTCTGGCTCCCGGCTACTTCCTTCTAGCAGAAACACAATTTTACTGCCTTGCATGTGCTGAGCCCTCAGCCTTTTCAAGAGCTGCTCAGAAGGTCATCTTGTGTTTCCACCCATATCAGCTCCAGAATGGAAGCCACTGAGTTCTTCTCTTAGCAATACAACGCAAAGAATAAATGTTTCCTTTCGCTTTTATCGAACAGAATAACGCGAACTGTGCTAGTGGAGAATCACCCCTTTAAAGTCTAAACGTAATACCATAACGTGATTATCCAAGAAATTTTAGCAGCTTACACAACATCTCAGGCCATTATTGTAAATATTTTAATAAGCTTTCTCTGTGCAAGTAGGGTTTTTTCCCTCCTAGATAAAGTATGTGTGTAAAGGTTAGGAATAAAAAAATGGCTGTTAGTTGATAGACCAGAAGAACTATCTAGCACAGCATCTTCCAGAATACCTACAGTGGATGCATACAGAAGAGAATAAAAGCAAGAAAAGTGCAGAATAATATTTTCCCAGAGCAGGTCCTCGGCATCCTCCCATATGTTGCTCAGCCAGAGACTACAGTGGTCACTTCAATAACTTCAAACCTGGTGGAAAAATAAAAAAATTTTAAAAACCCAAACAACGGAATATGATCCTAGGAAAGGGGGATTCTCAGCTTCAATTATGATTCCAAAAACCTGAAAACAAGAGGAAAGCTACAAATACAAGCCAGGAGGAGCACCAGGACCTGCAAATCGGGGAACACGCCGATG
Source organism: Trogon surrucura (assembly GCA_020746105.1). Taxonomy (NCBI): domain Eukaryota; kingdom Metazoa; phylum Chordata; class Aves; order Trogoniformes; family Trogonidae; genus Trogon; species Trogon surrucura. The sequence continues at coordinate 25,867,866 of CM036625.1, read as the reverse complement.
CGAGCGCAGAGCCACCGAGGGCAGTCGCAGCCTGCTCCTTTTACCTCCACGTGCTGCTCCAGTGCTATGGCAACACGAGCAACAAATAAGCGGCAAGACAAGATGAACTTTGAGCACAATTTGCCATTTTCATAACTTCTGATGAAAACTAGCTTGGGGGAATTTTTAGTGAGTTTCCACATTTCCTTGAGCCTCTTTAGCCAGCAATTCAATAGACGCTGAGATTTGGTCTCTGCCTACGCGTTGCTTCTCGTGGGCAGATCCCCAGGTGATAATTATGCTTTGGCAGTTTTTTCCCAGGGAACTTTCCATATGTCTTTTCCAAAAACCGGTGCCCAGAGGCCAATCCACTAGTGATGACTGTTCCCCACAGTTTCTCCTTTCAGAAAATACAGCTGTGCATCCTCTCCACCTTCAGTTTGCCATGTCTGGGTGTCTCTGCTCATTGTTCTCAGGAAGACTTTTGCTTCCAACACCTCCCAAAGGTGTGTTAGAGGCTCAAGAGGTTTGTGCTTTGCCACAGAACTACCGTTCCCAGAGACGGCGATGTTCCATGTGAAACATCAGAAAAAAGCAACATACTTCAACCTCACCTCTGTTCTGGGATCACCCTTTAGCTCAAAAAAGGCTTAAAGCTCAAAAGCAGGACCTCCTCCTGCTGAAACACCAGGCTCTCAAAAAATACATCCCATGTGTACGCATCCTCCCTGAGCTGGGAGTACACACCACAGCAGCACTCACACACTGGCCCATAGGTCACTCCGCAGATCCTTGGGACAAAGGACTGAATGCCACATTTGGACGCGGTGAGTCACATCACAGTCTCCAGATCATGGGTTTCCACCACAGAGAACACATCTTTGTGCAAAACTCTAGAAGTTTCCCAACTGCCCCAGACAACCCAGCAGCAGAATTCAAGTTCTGTGATCTCCTAGGCTTAACCCACCCTAAATAAGCTACCAGGGTGACCCCTTCCATCCCCTCTTAGTAACCCATGAGGTGGAAGGCACGTTTTTCTGCTGTGTCACAAGCATCTACAGGCAAATGACCCCAAAGCTGAGCAAGAACTAGGAATCTGCAAAGCTCCCATGGACATGGGCCATCACCTGCTAAGACCCCACAATATATCTCACCATACTTATAAATTCTTCCACCAGAAGAGCTTGGGTGCTTTCTTACCACAACAGGATACTGCAGACCACATAAGCTTAAAAGATAAAATGATGGAAACACAGGATAACACAAAATAACCCAGGCCATACCTTCCAGCCACCGCAGTAGCGCTCCCACCTCCTGAGAGCAAACAGGAGGACTGTGGGAGGAGATCTTAAAGCCTGGAGGGCGTTAATAAGCCTTAATTGCCCTGACTGGGCTCACCTGGGACCTCCCTCCCACTTGCACCCATGGCCCAGGAGCTCCCCTGCACCTCAGGCTGGGGGCACCAGTCCCTGAGGAGCCCCAGGGACAAGGTCCCACAGGTGACCGAGGTGTGTTACCTGCCAAGGGGCTGCTTGGTTAAGCTGGGCTCTACTTCTGTTGGCTTGGTTTCCTCTACTTCTGTTGGCTTGGTTTCAACTTTCTGGTTTCTCTAGTGGTCTGATTTGACTTTGATAAAAACCTGAGATGTTTCAAAGTTTCAACCCAAGATGTCCAAACCGAGAAGACCCCTTTTTGTCCTGATGGCTACAGCTTCATCAAGCTAGGAGAGGTCAGCACCTGTACGGCAGACCTCGGAACAAAGCAGCATGTTGTAAGATGAGAGCAGATTTCCTAACTACTTCTCTCACACTTCTGCTGTTGCGTTACACCCCCCCCCGCCCCCGCCAGCTCACAGCCATGGGCTCCACCTCCTCACAGGTGCTAACACCTTGAGGTGTCGCTGAAGCACTTTTAGTGAGACCCCATCAGCTGGCCAGAAACACCCGCAGAGGTGCACCTGACATTCAAGCCTTCAGATAGGTTAAGCCCAGTATTTCCACCCTATCTTTAAAAGGATCTTTATTTTTCTGAATAAATGCAGAAGGAAATGAACAAAATGGCAGAGACAGTTGCGAGCAATCTTTCTTTCCCAAACTGGTCCAAAATTTGTGCTTTACGGTTGTTTTACATAATTTTTCCCCTGACACTCTGTCCGCTGCACCTTCCCCTGCACTAGCAGCTACGAAGAAAAAGAAGGGACATATTCTCATCAAAACTCTTATGCCTGTTTCCAGTTAAGGGGGCAGTAAAATAACATGTCATTTATAAAACCAGATGGGAAAAACCCATGATTTAAAGGCAGGCTGGCTTCTTCTCAGAAACATAAATGCCAGCCTGGCCCCACCTTTTCATCTGTACACAGTTCACCCTGAGAAGAAGAGAGGTCAAACGGCTCTTTCTCTCTCATGAGCTGGGTATTTCCCTCCTGCTTGCACTGAAGAAGTTTGTAGTAGCCAGCAGCACCTTTAACAAGCACGTTGGAGCCGTGCAATTTTATACGAGTCACCTGAGCAGGAACTGAAATCCAGTATATTCTTGCCTCTGTGTATTTGCTAACTGCTGGGCTTGGGAGGATTTTTCTTCTTTTTTTTCCCCTCTGGCTCAGGAAATACATATTTTATACTGTGGGGACACAGGTCCAGTGGGAGAAACAGCAGCTCTACTGCCCTTTCCTCTTAAGATACTCGAAAGTGCTGGTAATTCAGTGGGACTGGGTTATCCAGCTTCAGCCAAGCACACGCCGGACCTGGCCAAGGGATTCCCAGTCTCTGGGCAAACGCATTAACCTCTGAGTTAAGTAAAAGGGGAAAATGGCCGTGAAGAAATATCCACCCCTGGGAAAAAAATAAAATCCCAGGAGTAACTAGCTAGAGAATTTGACCTGAATTCATAAATAGTTCTGGGATGACCTAAATATCGTTTTCCCAACAAACTTACTATTCACCAGAATTTTGTATTCTGATTCTGTGGGCCAGTTGGCTCGTTTGGGGCTTGGTAAGCATCAAATAATAGTAAACTTAAGAAGGTGAGGTCTTCTTTGTATACAGCCTGGATGGAAAAGAACTCACAACGGCTTCCTTAGCCCACGCTTGGCAAACTGCAGTGGTCATCATCACGGAATCATCCCTGCGAGGAAGACAGCAGACAAAATGAGTGGAGTCATCCTCAGGAACGACATTTTCCCAAATTAAAGGTCAGGAATTGCCCTTTTCATGAGTTGCCGGAAATTTTAAAACTCCTGAGAAAAGAGGGCGACAGGGTACCGTCACCCTCAGACACGACGCGGTGCTGAAGGCTGCCTCATTAGAGCTTTCACAAATACCAGCGGAGCTCAGCCTGTGGGGAGGAATCGCTTCTCAGTCATCTCCTGATCGAGACCGTGTCCCTCCTCCATCTCCACGGCCGTGGTCACCACACCAGGGAGGAGGCAGCCACCAAACTTCTTCGGAAAGGAGCTCTGTAAAGGACGAGCAGACGGCAGAGTTAGGGTATTAAAGGTGCAACAAAGATGAAATTCTCGTTAGATAAACTCGCCATGTCTCTCAGCAGGGTTTTCAGAGCTGGGAGGCAAATGCTGTCGGTTAATAGGGCTTGACAAGCCCAGCAACTGGAGACATTACTCAGAGCAGGGATGTGTAATTAAGCAATAAAGCGTAGCGCTGGGGGTGCTGGGGAGTAATAAAGTGCCTCAGGGGGGATGAAAAAGCATAAAGCTGTGAGCAATGGCAACCGAGAGGTGCGATTACAGAGAAAATCATGGGGTTTGTTGTTCTTTGGCAGCCGGTGGGCCTGGGCGGGATCTTCCCTTAGTCCCTGCCACCGTCCCTCCATCATGGCTTTGGGCCCACCGCTGTCCCCAGGCTCGCCCAGGGCAAACGGCCTCAGGTGGAGGCACTGGGGTTGGAAAACCACCGCCTCAGGCTCAGTAATTCTCTTTTTAAGGCTTTTATCACCTCACAGTTCCTTCTGACAGTCTATCAGCATCGTTTAAGAGAGTTTTTCAATAACTCCCAGTCCAGGGGCCACTGGAGCCTTTTGGGGGCTGTCCATAGGGGAGCCCCCCCACCTCAGTGAGACAAGCCGAGAGCAAACCTCCTCCTCTGTCAGGCTGGCACCAAGTACACAGAGCTAAATACAGGGGGGTTATTGTACTGCTTTACTCTCACTTCTGCTATTACATACAGAAAGAGACCCACGGTGCTGGCGAGGGCGGGGGAAACGGGAGCGCTGGGGGGAAGATGCTGGATGGAAGGTGACAGAGCGAGCGGTGACGTATGTGGGGCTGAGCTGTCCTAACGAATCTTCAGAGCTTCGATTTTAAACCCTTCGCCAAAGAAACCCATGCCTAAAGAGGCGAGCTGCGCTGTTACAACCCCGGCATTCTTTTTCCAGCTCCGTCTGTGGGGAAGTAGTCAACTTCAGGCAGTTTTTTGATGACCAGGGGGACTAGGACAGCAACCGCATGTGTTAGCTAACCCGCAACACTTGGGGTGTACATGAAGTCGTTATTCCCACGCGCAATGAAATATCAACGAGAATGTGTCTAGAGGAAAAGAGCAGGGAAAAAAGGCTGCCATGAGGGCAGGCTGCTGTTGTCACCGTTTGCACCCCAGTGTTTCCCCAGGACTTTTATCCTCCCATGCTGAAATGGAGCAGTTTGGCCTCGGGATGCAACAAGAGCTTACGTGCAGGACTCCCTAAACGCGCGGCTCCCTGGAGAGGGACACGAGGATGCCGGCAGGAACGAGCTGGCCGCGGCCGAAGCAGCGGCGCACATTTGTGTAATCCTATCCCTTATAGACCAAAGAGAGGAGTTAATCATTTTCCAGGCAACGCTTCAAATTGGTTCGCTAGGGAGATCGGCGAGGATTCCAAAAGAAACGTTCCTGACGGCCATCGATGTGTTCCCAGTGACGTACGAGATGCGCGCACACACACACACACACACACACGTGCACAAACGAAAGACGGCGGTTGGACTGGAGAAAAGCTCAGCTCGCGTGCAAAGGTGCACTTCCAGCAAATTACATCCCAAGGGACTCATTAATTTCCAGGACAAATAACGACTCCCACTGCTCTTCCACGTGCGCTCCCAGCGCAGGGGCTGGCTGCAGGGCATGTGTACAGCCCAGCTCCAGCCCTTGAAAACTCCGAGGGGCCACGCTCTGTTTCCATAACACTTTTTACATGCTTACTTTTATGGGTCTCTTGATGACAATCTAAATCCTGCCTGTTCTTCAATAAACCATTAATCTTCTAGATAGAGTTCAGGGAAGTTGCTGCGTGGCAATAAAGCGCATGTTTCCAGACCCCAGAGGGAACAAGAAGGGTAAAAAAAAAAAAGAAAAAAAAAGAAGCAAAAAGGAGTGACATTGGTTTTTCGAAAGACAACTTCCTGGCTCCGAGGGGTTGGGGGCATGCAGGGCTATCTCCTCAAATCCCACCTACCCCTCCCCAAATCCTGATGCCTCTTTGCCTGTAACATCTGTGAGAAGAAGAAGGTCCACCCCTCCAAAATCAGCCTGAGAAAGGGGCTGCTCACCCCTTGCTGGCACAGGACCCTTTTTTGAGCTTGGCTCATCACTCAGTTTAGGGCTTCCTGCACAAAACGTCTCCTCTTTGCCTCCAAAGAGTTGCCTTTTGCCGGGCTCAGGGTACCAGCCTCCCAAAAGCCATCGGCATCCCCCCACCAAGCTTGGCGAGTCCTGTCCTGGGTTTGCATTTGAACCGGTGACCCAGAGCAGAAGTAACGAATTCCGTGGCCCTGCTTTATAACGGGAAAGAAATAACACGAGGCCTCGCATTTCCAGGCCCCTATAAAACTGATGTTAACCATATGTCGGAGTGTGAATCTTGTAGAGCTGTTAGGAAAGCATGTACTGCACTGCTCGGAAGTGATGGCAGCAGTGAGCATTAGAAAGTGCCAAGGAGGAGAAAAAAAAACACGTTCAACCTGACTTGAGTGCCCTAAGCTACGTCCTTTATTCAGAAAAGAAAATGAAGACATGGAGAGGCTGAGGAAAATAATTTCCCTGGGCTACAGTCCTGTAGAAAAATGGTAGCGAGGGGGAAACAAATAGGGAACAGGCACACGGATAGAAATCCATTTATCGGACTCTCCCAGTTCAAACTGGCACAGCTCTCACCAGAAAATTGAGAGGAAATTCCCTTTCTGTCTAGACACCATAAATACAAGGACTCCAAGAGTCTAGTACTTTTACTCTCAACCCCTGGGTCTGCGATCCTTCCCTGGCACACATACGTCTCAAAATATTCCTGTATGGGACACCTTTAACCCCAAAGCTCTGCCTATTCCATACGAGTGATACATTCTCCACGTGAATATCACGTTCTCGTCATTCCTAGTGGGAGTCCTTCACAGGACAAGCTCAAGGTCGCGGAAGGGAATCTATGGGAAGAAAATCCTTTTCGCTGACAGAAAGGATGCTGTGGTGTTTTGCCTGTCCTCTGTGAATTTTACCACGCCCAACCAGCGTATGGAAGTGCGCAGCCAAGCACCGCATCCCCCACGTGCCTCCCTGCGGCTTCTTGGGTAACGCTCGCCCTTCCCAGCGCAGCCCGCAGCATCCCGCCGTGTGAAACCCTGCGAGCGACGGCGCGCAGCCCCAGGCTTTCCGCTGTGCTGCGTGTGGAAAGTCACAGCTGGGGAAACGTCACAGCTGGAGAAACGTCCCCGGGGTGCTCGGGCTTCCAGCAGTGCCAGCACCGCTCCGTGCTCCTACAAGGGTCACGAGTGTCCCCCACCCCGCAGCACGCGGCGAAGCGATTACTGACGCTCGTTAGCAGGAGGATCAGCAATAGCCACTGGGTCTGAAACATCAGTAAGGAAAACACTGAGATTTTGCTCATGAAGGCGTTGAAAGAGGCACCACTGGGGCTTATCTGGGTAACATCCAAAGGCAACCTGGCTGCTACTGGGTAGCTCCACACCTACGATTAAAAAACAGTAGTTGCAACACACTTTTCTCCTCCTCTTTTCTCTCTTACGGGAAACCTTGCTGGATCAGCACATCGTGTTCTGAAGGGAGAGGACAGGAATATAAATCCACGATTTACATTTCCTCCCGAAGAGAAGGAAAGCTGCGGCTTTTGTGTATCCTCTAGGACCGAATTCAACATCTCTTGTGAAGGCCGCGCATCCCACATCCTCCCGCCGGCGCTGTTCAGCCAACATTGTCACTGCCAGGATGAGACACAGCTGGACCAGGGAGGGCTGGGGACGAGAGAGCCACCAATGGCAGCAGTTCCCTCTGGCTGCCAGTGGCTACTCGAGCATATAATAGTATTAAGAAGGGGGGCAAAAAAAAAAAGCTTGGTGCTCCTAGGTGGGCAAACGCTCTCTATTTGCACCGTACCTTTCACGTGAGAACGGCAAGCACTTCACACCTATGAAGAACACATCATGTTCTCACACAAAAGGATATTAGCAGCAGGATCTGATGATCAGGTGAAGCACAGGATGGATAAAGAGATCACCCAGGCAGGGAGATGTAACGCACCTTTCAATTGCCTTCAGCATCCTGCTTCTAGTCACTTCTCTGGGTGGCAAGAGCCTCAGTCTAACTCGGCTTAATGCAAACCTGAACCCTGTCTGAACTGAAACAAAACCAAAATTCAGCTTTGAAAAACCCCGGTACTCATCAATTTTGCGTTGTTTTCATCTTCTTCTCCAGCCGAGCTGGGTGCAGACGCGTCAGCACACCAAGAAGGTGGCTCATCTCGCAGCTATTTCAGGCCGCGTGCGGCAGGGGCTGCAGAGGCGTGTGAAAACGGGAAAAACACAAAAGCGAATCAACCAAACACACGGTCGGTGCTTGAAAAACAACAGCCTAAACAAATTTATAAACTTTACATGCAAGCCTGGTGTTTTAAATTTAAAACTCTGAACTCAGGGAGGAATCATCTTCTCACTACCTGCGAGCAGGAGAGCGTGGTCCAGCTTTGGCTGCCCTCAAGACAGCGCTGCATTCACTTGCACATCCCGTTCAGTTTTATAGCTAAAATAAATTTATTTTTTTTTTCCTTCTGGTGCCATCAGAATATTAATTCAGATGAAGACAAATGCCCTAGGACGAATACAAACACACACCAAACTATCTCACGTGCTTTCCTGAGCCCCACGGGCCAAGGATCGCTCCCTCCAGCCCAGCCCGCGTGAAGGTGGCCACATTGCCACACTCAGTAGCCCACTTCAGCGTAAACAGGCCCCACAGCACGCAGCGCTTCCCTTTACAGCAGCTCAATGAAATGTAAGAAACCACTGGAATAAGCCAGCTTTTTGATCCATAAGGCAGAGCTGTAATTTTACATTTTGTCTTGCTGTCCCTTCTGTCAGAGGTCTCTCGATTCGCTGCAGCGGGCGATGCAGACACCGAACCACCGAGACAGGGGAGATGTGGCAGATGCAACGTTACCGACCCGCTACTCCAGCACACCGGGGCTGTCCCAGGAGATTACATCGCTGGAGGGAAACACAGGCTTGCTCACGGGTAGCTTTTGGTCCTCAGAAGCTTGTGAACAGCCCCAGAATTATTTAACAGGGAGCAAGCGAAGAGCAGAGCACAGGGGAAGAGGCTCTGAGCAGACACAGCTTTACGGCGACCTGATTTTCTTGAAACAACCTCAAATCACCTCATGGGAGATGGTCTCAGCCAGTGCCTGTGACCTCGTAGGTGCTGCCACGGCTTGAAGGACATTTGGAAGTGCAAAGTTGCCTCTAAACACTTGGGAGCCAGAATCCCACAACCTCCCCTGCCCCTCGTCCTGGAAACGCTGAGCGGAGCACCAGGAACTCGCCCCAAAAACCTAGCGAGGCAGAGCCCTGGAGCTCCCGGCTCAGCCCTGCAGAGCTGTTGAACCCAAGGAAACATTCCAAAAAAAAAAGAGGCTTAAGAAAAGGGATCCTCCAGAAATTTTGCCCGGTGGCGTTACTGGAAATCTATTTGACGTAGTGAACAAAGATGGAAACTTTTCCAGGAAAAGTGTTTCTTTATTTAAATAAAAATCCGTGCCAGTAGAAACAAATAAACTTAAATACGTGAGACAATTATATACAACTCAATGTTAGGAATTATATACATCGGGTTTGGGGTTTTTTTTTGTACAAATACATTTATACCAAAAAGTACAAGGACGAAGGAGAAAGCAGTGGAAAATGTGACAACTCGCGCATGTCAGTCTCATTTGGAAAGTTTCAGGATTCAAGTGATTCCAGGCAAAACGCCAAAACTTAATTTGACTCCTTTCAAAAAAAAAAAAAAAAAAAGGGCCCCTTTTTGGAGCAAACCTATCCAAAAAAAAAAAGAAAAAGAAGTCTGACCCGAAGTTCACCGAACCCAACGGGGGGAGAAAAAAAAACCAACCCACCACTCCCACCGCCTTCGGGCTCGCCCGAGCACAAGGGAGCCTTTGTTCCGCTGCCGCGTCTTCACCCGCCGAGCCGAGTCCTCCCGCCTTCTGGTCCCGCTGCTCCACGTTCCCGTTTTTTTCCCCGAGTTGCCTCTCCAGCCCCAACGCCGGCGGATAAATAAATCATCTCGTAGTGCAGGAAGTGCGTGGAGGCTTTTTTTTTTTTTCCCCTTTGCAAAGGTTTTCTCGCTGCGCAACGCTTTTAGATTCCGGCTCTTCAGCCCTCATGCTCCAGAACTAACGCAAACGTTGTAATAAGTTATTATAAAATAATAAGGGACGACTGAAACGTTCCTTCTTCTGGTTTAAACTCGTTCTTCTAACAGTGCAATGATTTAGCAACTAATTCCATAAGCATTTGAAAAGAATCACAGTACCATTAAATTAGGGGCGGGGAAAGTCTGTGGTGATTTTAAAAACTAGTTACCAAGGCTTTGATAGGAATGCATGTGTCACATGCGAGGCGATAAAAAATAAAATAATAACATTAATGCAATGTTTATCTACACTGGCTTAAATAGAGCGGGAAGCCTAGATGCTTTACCGATGGAAAGGGGCGCAGCTGTACTGACCTCAAACGGAGGATCTGACTCCGACAAAGGAGCACAAGATCTTGTGCGCGTCCCCCAAAGTCAGGGCTCAGCCGACGACTTCAGCAGGGCCAGGATTTCACCCTTGCTAGGTTAAATTCTCTTTGGAATTCCACCTATTTTTCGAGGGGGCGTAACAGAGCAGCACTTGTTCAAGCCTTTCAACATCTCGCACTTTAGAACAAAGATCTTTTAACGTCTTTAACTTACAGATCTTTGCCTGTAGTGGTCAGATGTAAATATCTTTAAAAAGAAAAATAAGGAGAAAAAACCCCAAACAACGACTTTTCTTGCTAATAACTCCGTCGAAGGCTGGATTGCAGCAGATGTTGGTGACCCTGACCCGGCCAGCACAGGTATGACTAAAGCAAAGACAGATACAGTGGCAAGGATCTGAAACTGGGCTTCACAAACCTCCTAGAAAGTCAGTGCACTTTTTTTTCTTTTTTTTTCCTTTCTTTCATTATTTCTATGCCTAAAGCAAACCTCTGGTCACGCTGCAATCTCCCTTCGACCACAGCATCCACACATTTTCAACTTCTGAAGCCTCATTAGAGCAAACCTGCTGTCAGCTGCAGTTTGTTGTAAGAAAAACACAGGAAAAAGGCTTCTGGTTTATCAGTTTTGTGTGAGCTCATCATCCCAAGCAACCAGGCATTAGGGGAACTTCCCTAAACACGTCCCAGACACTCGCAGAATTCTGAAATATGCAGAAACAGGCCAGCAGTAGTTACCTCGTTAGCAAACATATATATATATATATGTATATATTCTCCTTGTTTTTAGCTCTTACGGTAAGAATTAATAATGAGGAAATTAAAATCAAGCATCCCAATTATGTGCAAGTCACACTTTGGAGTCGGGTACCACCGCTCGCTCATCCTGCAAGCTCTCGGGAACACCTCAGAGGGCCCGGGGGGCACAAATACCTGTTGAGAGTTTGCCGGAGAGCAGGGAAGTAGAACCACAGGTCCTTCGCGGGAGGCCCGCGAGTGCTAGGAGTTCTTGTGGATGTTCTCCGCGGAGCCCTCGCTGCTCTCGTTGAGGAGAGTTTCGGACGCTTCGCCCAGCTCAGCATCCAGCACCTCCTCCTGGATGGTGAAGTGAATGTCTGGGGAGGAGGATTCGGAGCTCACGCTGCTGCCTTCCATGGAGCAGATGGCACAGGAGAGGGAGGGCACCATGCTCTCCTGCAGCATGTTCAGCATCACGGGGATCTGCACAGACCTCAGCCCTGACACGGTCGGCAGCGGCTTCACCGCTTCCCCCCATTCTCTCTCCTCGTCTTTGTAGAGCAGCAGCAGATTGGACTTCTTCTCTTTCCGCTTGGATTTCATGTAGCCCAGCATGATCCCTACGAGGAAGATCCCGTAGAAAGACATGACGATCAGGATGTAAAAATACTCGTTGCCGTTGCTCTTCTCCGCGCTGCGGGACTCCGCATCCAGTATGGTCTGGGTCACGTTCGCGGGGTCCATCTTCGGCATGGAAAGCGGGTTTTACCACAGCCAAAGCCTGCAGGGGAACACGTGTGCATATATAAGACCAAGCTTCGGATCAAAGATGTAGAAGAAACATCTGAAAACAAGCAAACGAAGGAAAAAAAGATATCCCCCCGAGGATTCCTTGCCACTCGTGATTTGCAAGCCTGCACACCCCCACACCTGGCGGAGGCTGGAAGCCCGACACACCTCTGCATCCGCGCTGTGAGAGAGCGAGCGGCTATTCAGACACAGAAAAACATTAAAAGGAAGGAAAATGTGTCATATGAAATCACGTCGAATTCAACGCTGAATCACAACCCCCCCAATCCACACGATTAAAGAAAGAAAACGAGACAGAAACACTCTGCCAGGCAAAGTTTTGTGCTACGAGACCACCTTTGCACAGGGGAGAAAAAAAAGCAAGAACTATTATTTTACTGGACGACGCACGAAAAATAAATCGAAAAGCAACTCACGTTGGTATGCAAATAATTCCTCCTTCTGCAAAGCTCAAGAGACCTTTCCTCCACCAAATGCCGGGTGTTCTGAAAACTTTCCTCCGCTGCAGTTGGAATAAATAGCTCTCAAGAAATGTTTCATCACGTGTTTTAGAGGCACAGTTTATAATAGTTTTGTGTTGGAGTCAACAGATGAACTTGAAGGATTGCAGTTCAACCCACTGAACTCTTAACAGCTGTGAAAAGAAAAAGAGTTGGGAATTGAGATTTTACTCTTTCCTAGCCAGTTCAGCACCGGCTCTTGCAGCTTGTGGCTCCGTCCCCTTTACCGCTGTCGCAATTGCTAAATCTGAGCCGGCAGCAAACCCTGCAGACCATTATCCTGCATTTGCCGCAAAATACAGAAAAATACACACGTGAATCTCATTGTAAGACACACTCGAGTTGGTTACGTGCTTATTAGGCAGATTTTTTTTTCCCTGAAGAGAGGCTGAGCAGGATGCACCCCAGAATGAGGATGCGGGCTGGGTCGCCGAGTTCCCAGTCGTCGGCTCAGCGGTACCGGAGGCTGCGAGACCCCTTTTTCCCCCACGTGAGCGACAGCCCCGGCCATGGGAAGAAGGAGGCCCAGCTTGCACCTTGGGGACTTCACTTCCTCGTCCTCTCCACCCCGGTTTTTTTGCACACAAAGCCCAATTAGTCAGGCCCCGCGTGCGAATGTCACCCCCTCCTGCAGAGTTTCAAGGATGTTTGTGGAACGGGAGGCTCCAGAAAGCGGCCGACCGGTGCCAGAGTTCCCCCAACGGTAGAGCTGGGGTTTTCATTCCCCCCCGGCAGTCGCTTGCGGGTTCTTCACGTGTTTTTCCCAGCTTCGAGGTAAAAGGCAGAGAGGACAAATCTCTCCTCACATGCAGGAAGAGGAAAGAGAGAGGAGTTAAGCAGCTTTAAACGAAGCAAAGAATGCAGGAGAAGTCAGGATTGTAACTGGGATCGGAACAAGCGTTTTCCATCGTTTTCACAGAGAGAAAAAAATAAAAAATACATTAACCTGATGCCCTTCTCTGGCCCTTGGAAGAGAGGATCCACCCCTTAGGATGTTGGTTTTATCCCCTTGCGCATTCCTACGCGATAGCTCAGGACCTGCTGCTGTTGGACTAACGTCTACCGGGATTCCATCCGACGAGATGTGTCTGCAGCGCCGGCTTGCCAAGTCCCATTCCTCCGTCCTCCCGAGGAATTACGGAGCGGGCAGCGTGAGCTGGTAGGCTCAAGCATAACCTGGAGCAAACCTTCAGGTTTTCTAGCTCACTTTGGGGAATTTGTATTCCACACCTCTCTCAGCTCCGTGTGACACCGGCCATTCAGCTCCAGAAATGTGGAATTTGAAAAATTAAAGACAACACGGTCAGGTTTTACCAACACCCTTCTATGCAGGACTTGCACGGGACGTGCTGGGTCAATGAAAACGGGCTCGGTGCAAGGAGAAAATCCTTCTCTGTGCCCATGAAATCCCTTCTCGGAGCTCCAAAGCCTCACACTCTCCCCGTAGGTGCCAAGTTACTAGGATGAACTGCAGGAGACTGGTCAGGCCCATCCACAGAATCATCCAAAGTTCACCCCAAAGATGACTGAACTGCGTAATTATGTGCGGTTGGTGCCAAAAACCCGTTGCGACTCTGCTTACTTTGGCTGGCTGATGACAACTCTTCTCCATCTGTTAGCCCACGACTCTGAAAAACAGTTTAATTTTAAAAAGGTCTGGAAGGAATCCCTGAGCCTTCTCCAGGCACGAAGAGGAGAGATGGGAAGACACTGGGGAACAACCACCTGAGAAACATATGCCACTCGCTTACTGCTGCCACGCGCCAGCTTTCTCAAGCTGCACCCTGCAAAAACTGTCTTTTTGTCTAAAAGCAGGGCTGAGAAAATTGAAAATTTGAGTCTTCTACCTTTCCGTTTCAAAATTTGTTGTAAATTGTTGTGTCAAACCATTGAGCCCGGCAAAAGTACTGGCTTAATTTGAAGCAATTTATTTTTTGGAGTTAAGGTTTTTGCTTTTTGAGGTTTCTTTCTTCCTTCCAGATTACTCCCACCCGCCTGCCAGAAAAACTCCACTGAAATTTCACTTACAGATCTCTTTTGCTTTCAGCCACTGCCTCTCACATGTTCTTCTCCACCTCCTTTGCACCAATCCCAAGCCAGGCTGTAACATGTACGAATAATCCTCACGCTTCCACCTTCCACGCTCCCTGTTTGGATAACGCTCAGACTGATAAAGCAGAGCAAGGGCCAGGCCCTCCAATGACGAAAAGGTCACAACTTCGCTGCTGATGCCAGATTTTTTTTTTCTCTCAAGGCAGCAACCTCTGCCACCAAAGGATGCAAAAGTTGAGGCTGGAGGCATCTCGCAGGGCAGGAATTCTTCACGACGTAGCCGAAGGGCTAGCAGAACGTGAAGCCTTTCTCCAGAAAACCCCATGAGGACAGTCAGAAAACAGAACAAAGGCAGAATCCAACACAAAACATCCTTAGAGGCTCCAAGAACTCTCTGCGAGCTGCGTGGAAAGTAAACGCCTAAGGCTCCATCATGGGCATCACCCACGGGCTGATGAAGCGTTTATTTTTCCAGTTTATTTTTCCAGCTCACCCGCACACGGCTTGAGGTTCCACATCGTCTTCCATCGCTCCTCCTTATTTTTCACGCCACAGAAACAGGTGACCCTTTCACACACTTCCCATGAGCAATTTCTAGAAGAAAGGGGCAATTTTCTCAGCACCACCCTGCAACACACTGTGTTACCAGCTGGATACCAAACGGATGGAACGCTCTGCCCGGTTATTAACTGGGAAAAGCTCAGTAAAACCCTGCAGCTCTACCTTGTTACTGGTGAAAACACACAAATCTAAGCGCAGAAGATGTGTGCGCCAGCCTTCTCTCCACCTTCAAGGTCTAGTTTGCTTTAACCCAGATTTTATTTAACCTTCGTTATTTAAACTTCAAGTTTCTCCGGCGTTCCTTACAGCCAGAGCAGCAAAAAAACTTCCTGTATTTATCAACAGGAGCAAACACGGGGTTCAGAAACACCTCACGGCCAAGCCCCAGTGCTCTTGACTCCAGCAGGGGATTTCTCAAAAGCCACGGCTGGAGTGTTGCAATTTCCCAACCGCAAATCGCTTTCCAACCCTGAGAGGTGACAAGTGACAGAGAGCCTCAACGATATCTGTAATAACGGTTTACACTAAGTTTAGCATTTACTGTAAGGCACGCGTCGTGGGAGTTTTGGGATGGGTGTTTCCTTCCAGCCTCAAAACTGAATTTCAGAAAGCTATGAGTGACTGGAAACAAATGGAGTGGAAACAGGTAACTCCCACGATAGCACTAATAAGAAATTATGTCTAAAACATAGAGATTTGTCAGTAGCTGATACGAGAATCTGAGCCCAAAGTCATCACACCCTCAAATCTCTTCCCTGTAGCCGAGACAAGCCACAAAGTTATTTTACCAATAAATATTTCCGTACGATAAAATATTGCCTTACCTTTTCCCTTCGATGTGGCACGGAGGATGCAGGTCTGATCGGAAAACGCTTTTTCATTTGGACAAGTTCTGCCTTGGAAGAACCATCATGACGTTCACCACGACAGCAGTTCTACCTCTTCAGGAGCTCGCAACAAAGAACCCAAACACAGCAATCTCCCACCCTCCCGAGGAGAAAAAACCCAGGCAGGGTTTGCCCTCCTCTCCCAGAAATAAGGGCAGAGCAGAGAGGGAAGGGGTAGGTTGTGCTTTTGCAGCGGCGCACGCCCAGCCCGGCTGAAGGGAAAGCACTTGCAAGCGTGGAGGGGAACAAGCCACGTTTCCCTTGGCTGTTATTTTTTTTCCCCAATCCTGGAAAATTAGTTGGCAAAGCGCAAGAGCAGCCTCGTGCCGTTTCACGGCCACAGAGCATCCCAGGTCACTGCGACCTGGGTGGGATTTTGCGCTTCGGCACAGACACCAGGTGCTGGACCCTGTCTCCCACGGACAGTCGAGGGTCCCGGGGGGCTCTCGGCATCGCCCGCGTCCCCAACGCTCCCCGCGAGCTCTTGTTGTGAAACCTCCCCGTTTACTGCAGCGAGCGTCACACTCCATCCATTTCTGCTCTCGACCCTGTTGACCTGAACCTTCCCAGGACTGCAAACGCAGTTTAGATTTCATCACTGCCTTTTTTTTTTCCCCTCCCTTCAAGCGACTAGGGCAGCACTTCGCTTTGATTTATCACATCTTGGCCTCAGTCGGCTGGACTCACTTTCAGAGCACCAACCAGTGGGAACAGCTATTTGTACCCTTATTCCCAACGCCTGCTTCAGGAAACACGGCGCGAGGCGCAGAACAGCCACCTGGGGTGCAAAAAGCACTGACTGGGTGAATTTTGGGTGCGTGGCAAAGAGGACAGAAAGGATCCAAAGAGGCACATCACGCCGAGAAGGGGGGTGACATCCTCGCTTCTGTGTTTTGTTAAAGCAGAGACAACCCTTGGTTTGACAGAATTGTGCTTTTGGATCGTGGTGGAAAACACTCTCCTCTCTGGGCTGCTCGTAACACGGGAATAATCGGCCCAAAGCAAACGACTTGTGGTCTTTCTGCTCCTCAGGGTGGGATTTCACTGGGATTTAGGAAGCAGCAGGAAGCTAGGAATTCTGCGCAGATTCCACAGAGGCTGTACTCCCCCCATCAAGCTCTGGAAATGCAGTGTGTTTGGGAAAAATAATTAAAAAAAAAACCAAAACATCGCTGTTCCAGATGGAAAATACAAAAGTAAATATACACCTAGACACACAGAATGAATTAATACTCATTATACTCCTTCGAGCCACAGAACTATAAGGATTTGGTGTAGCCTCATTCACAGAAATCTCATTTACCAAATCCCGCAGCCACGACCAGGCAACGCAAACTGGAAGACGTCGCATGGAAAGCAGGAACTCGTGTTGTCCTTACATTTTGGGGCTTACCTCCTCCGGAGTTCAAGTTCCCTCCACCTTCCCTGTCCGTGACTCTTGTCCCGCTCCTTCGATTTGTCTCACGTTATCTCATTTTCACCACCAACGTCCTTCGCAAACCAGGCTGCCCAAGCAGCTCCTCCAAGCCCTTCTAGAATCCATCTGCTCGCCTGTAGGTGTAGGGAGGGAAGGGAGACAGGAAAGAGATTTGAAGAAAAGTCTAAATGACACTAAAGGACAAGAAAAAGCCCCTTCCCTCATTCCCCCAAAAGCCAAACTCTCCTGGCGGCATCTCCGTGGGCTTGCGGCTCAGTCCTTTGGCCTTTTTTTTTTTTCCCCCCCATTTATTTATTTATTTTAATATAGTTGCTCATTCTTGAGCAGATGGGTGCATCTGTTCTGGAAGGTTCCCTGCCCAGGGCGTCCTCGCCTGGTACATCTTACTTGGATGGGAGCCCAGACCCTAGATAATGTTCACCCGAATTCACTTGTTTGTAAATAGCAGACTTACATGGAAAAGTGGATGCAGAATTAATTGCTGTGGGTATAATAATCTCAGCATTAGGATTAGCTAGTAGCATAAGCAAAAAAAGAGAAAAACATAAAATCAAAAAAAATCCCACAGTTGTCTGGGATTAAGAAGTCCTGACGACTAAGCTCTACGATTTGCTGCTGAACCAACCAACACGTCTAAATACGGCATCACTTTTTTTCCTAAACGCAAGAATTAACAAGATAAAACAAGTTCCCATCCACGCTTTGGTCTAGTGTAAATTCTTGTCTTAAATACCGAGCTGCCTCTCTGACAGCTACTGCACCAGACAACTAAAAGGGAGGCAGAACAAAATCACCCCGAAAGCGGGCGAGGAGCTGTGCCGGGCTGCGAGTCGGAAGCGGCGAGGACAGAACCACCTCGTCCCGGTCTCCTGCGGGATTGTGTGAGAGAATAAACCAAAAATTGATCTCTCCCAGTTGGGAGAAGGACAAAAAGCAGCTGTAAAAGCACTGGGAACAGGGCGCAGGTCGGGAAGCCCCGAGGATGCCGCAGCGCTCCTTTCGAATCACAGTTTTTAGAAATTCAGCAGCGATCAGACTCTTCTTGCTGCTGTTGTTTCAGCTTGACATTAACCTTCAGAACAGTTTTAAAAAAATAAAAAAAATCCTTACACCTACGAAAACACCACCACAGACGAATAAGGAGGTAGGAGAACCTCGAGCCTGTGCATTTTGCTCTGAGAGATGGAGATCCCTGGGCTCGGGGAGTGGAGATTTGGGATTTGCACCCCTCGTGCTGCTCTCCGGGAACGTCACTCGAGAGGCAGAGCTCGCCGGGGTCACTGCCCGGGAGGGAGACGGCCTCCAGCAGGAAAACTACAAAGGATGGAGTAAAAAAAGAGAGAGACTATTTGTTTACTTATTTATATTTTCTTTTGCTCTAGTGAAGACCCTCAAAATATTTCCAAATGCAACAGGGCCAGAGAGATAATTCTTTAGGTAAACATATATAGGTAGGTATAGGTATATATATCTATATCTACCATCTATATATAGGTAATTCTTAGAGGTATCGCTTATTTTTCTAGATCCAAAATGCGAGGGAAGGGGGGGCTCGGCTCTCACAGGAGCTTCTCAAATTCGCAGGAAAACCTACCAGGTCTGGATGAGATCTGTGTCAGCCGTGCCTCAGTTTCCCCTCCTGCCTTCTCGAAAGATGAAGCCGTGAAGAAACAGCATGAAGTTACCCCCCTTTTTAAATAACACTTATTTGAATAGTACGAATACCTGTCGCCATCCCTCATACCTGCTGTCAGCCCTGGGTTTATTTCATGGCAGCTTGGGGGTCCGATCACACAGATTCTGTCCCAGGATACTCATTTTAAATCACAGAATCACAGAATGTCAGGGATTGGAAGGGAGCTCAAAAGATCATCAAGTCCAGTAATCACCACACGGACCAGCAGGGAAAAAAATCAGTAGAGATTTTTCTAAGTACTAACCCTTCGGTTCACTAGCCTAGGAAATAATTTACAGATTTTTTTTAAAATCTATTCAAATTAATCACCCTCACCTCAGCTGGGCTGAGTTATCGATTCCCTCCAGGGCTGCGAGATTACCCGCTCCCAAGTGAGCTGCCCTGGTTTACCTGCAGGTAAAGAAGGGGGGTAATGAAGAGAATTAGAAGTTTCACCACACTTTTAAAAAAAAGAGAAACTCAAAACATTGACGAGACTTCTGTCTGCTTTTCCCACAGCCCACGCACCCTCCCTGACTTCAGGAGGTTTATAACCTGTGGGTAAGGACGGGATGAGGGGATGCTCCAAGCGTTTGAGATGCACCAACCTTTCGAGAAATTTGTCTCCGCAAACTGCGCGAAAGGTCTTGGCATCAAAACGTCACAGCGAGGGAAAAAAGAAAACAACAAACCCTGAGGGCAAACGAGATACTACTAATGGGTTTCTGAAGTGGAGCTGGGACGAAAACCAAAGCCGGGCTGTTTAACTGTTACCATAGGAAACCTGATGCAAGAATAAAAAAAAAAATGAAAAAAAATAAACAGCGTGGAAGATAAGCAACTCGACGCTTTTAAAAAATAAGTTTTAATTACACAGAAGTGGAAAGAAGCCCGGGAGGTGGGAAGGGAAAGGTGGGACGGCCTCAGCCAGTGGTTTCTACAGGATTTCCACGGTTTTGCTGCTCCGCACCAGCCCAGGAACCTGCACATCCCGGCGGGCTGGAAGGTTCTAGCAGGACGAAGCGGCTCCGAGTACCACTGGAGCTTTCTTGAAAAAGTAAACAAACACCAACAGATGGGAACGATTACCAGCCGAATGCCTGCGATGGCTGGGAGCGCAGCTCTCCGCTGTCCTGGATTGCCCTGGAAAAAAAAAAACAAGCGACCATCCCAATATCCGCAGCCGCAAAAGGAGGTGGGGAGGGGCGTAAATTCCCGCCTGGCACGAGCACGTGGGGACACGAGCGGGTCCGGGCGGCGTTTCCACAAAGGTGGCAAGTAAGTCTGGAGCCGGTCTAATTTTAATTACTGAAAGGTTGATTTAGGCTTATTTTCCATTGGGGAAAACACAGGGAAGGTCGGAAAGATTGGGGGTGCGCGCCTGGTTTGTCACCATATTCTAGCTGCTTCCTTCATAACTGAACATTTTTTGCCTTGCCTGATTTTCCTGCGCAAGAGCCCATCCCATCACCATAATTTAAATAAATTGCGCTTCAGGCCAAGAGGCCCAGAGCACAGCAATTTCCCCCAGGTGGTACTTTTGGCTAGAGGAAGACAAAATAAATTTAAAAAAAAAAAAAAGATTTTTACAGCGAGGATGGCGATAGCAGCTTGTACATCAGCAGCTCCTTCTTCCCTCCTTTGGAAGCAACCCATGGTATCGACATCGAAAATTGTCCGAACTTTGCAAAATAAAGACAAAACGGAAAAAAAAGGCACCAGAAGGATCCCATCAGCGTGTGGCACAACAAGAAGTTACCGGCAGAAAAGAGAGCTGAGAGAAGTGAATGGAAAAATAAATATATTTAAGAGCAAGTATCCCTCCGTACCACCGGGAAAAAGTCTGGGGAAGTCCCGAACCTCAGCTATTTAGGAAGAACGTTAAGAAAATTACTGCAAATCATGTTATTGCTGGCACACTGATGAATAAAAATAAATAAATAAATACAACTTGCTTCCTCACAGCTTATTCAACATCCCCAACAACGTGAAATAATAGAAACTACATGTCTCAGGTCATTCTTCAATCTTACAAAATGTGCTCGAACTTTGAAGAAAACTATAGATCCACAAGGTAGTAGGAAAGATACTAAAAGCAGTGAGTTTGCAGCAAGATCCTGGATGCAAATCTACTAAAAGAAATAGCAATAATAATAATAATTTTGAGCTATTGGAATCCAGCATCCTTCATTCACACCCGTAAATTATGTAGGCTCAGCCAGACAAAACCGAAATGCCGCTGAAAGAACTGGATGCGCGGGGCCCGATGTGTGAAATTAATTTTATTTTTTGAAACATGATACCCAATTACAAATAAATAATTCATACAATATAACTCAATTAGGATATACAACGTTCAGGCAGTTCATAGTAACAACCAAGATCACATTGAGAAGGAGCTCACGTTAAATAACCAAGTACAGCAATATACAACTGGTCATTCAATCACCACTTCAGCCTGGTCCAAGGTTTGAGAATTGAAGATTGTTCCTCTTACCGGTAAAGAAAAAATAAAATAAAATAAAATAAAAGAGATGTACACGATTTCATACTGAGTCCGAAGTAGTTAATACGTCACGTTAAGAAAAATTAAAAACGCCGCGTCGCGTCGCCTACGTGTGAGTTTTAGTACAAAAGAAAAGCTCGTGAGATCCCGCAGGGTCGAGGTTATTGCAGAAGAGTCTTTGTCCTGCCCCGATTTCGGCAGAAACCTCCACGCTTCGCGGTGCCGGCCCCATGCCCCACCTCGAACCCCCCGAGGACGTGGGGTCTTCTCCGTTCCAGCCGCGCGGTGACTTTCCTGCTGCCAGCGAATCGTTTCCGCACTCAGACACAGCTCCCCCACCCAGGGACGGTCCTAAAATATCATTAATTTCCTACCCCGCCCCAGAATTCAAGTCTACCTTGAATTCGGCCCCAAGTATTTTTTTAAATCATTGTAGGGTTTTTAAAGGAGATTCACAGCATCCTCGGAACTTCTTGGTCAGCCAGGGTTTGGGTTTCTTTTTTTTTATAATAATGAAACGTGTAAAATCGCACAACAGAATAAGCAGTTACAACCGCCAGCGATTCAGAGTCCTGGGAAATCAGTATTTACAAAAGCTTTGTTAAAAATCTCCCTGCTAGCAAAAAAAAAAAAGAGAAGAGAGGCCGGCATGTGAGCATCTACACAGGGTTTCAACAAATTCCCCCAAAATTTAATCCCCGGGCGACGAAGGCAAAGGGCAGCGCTTGGCGGAAGTACTGGGCATCTACCAGCACTAAAGCCTTAGTTATAAATCTAAAGGAAAAAAAAAAATACAGTAATATACTCCTCGCCAATATTTCATGCCCATACAGACATTTTTCAAGTCTTTCTGTCTCCAACGCGGCGACGAAAAATGAACGAACTCGGCTTCCGTGTTCCGCAGAAGAAATGAACGTCCCCGGGGAACGCGACGTCTGCAGGAGGAGGAAGCACACGCGTAACAACACCCCCTTCAAACATCAAAAAATGAACCACAAAATTAAACGTGTGGTCAGGCTGCAACCCAAGACAAAAAAAAAAAAAAACAAGAAAAATGAAAACTCCTTTTTTCCAAACCATTTTAGAGCTTTCTTTTACGCCAGTTATCCCAAAGTGGGTGAAAACCCTTCACAGAATAAAATACTAACTCCGTTTTTTTTCTGAATTAACCAAAAGCAGATTTGTTTTTTCTCTTAAATCCGCTGCACAACGCACCAGGTGATACACAGAGTCCTTCAGCAATTTATTGATTTTCACTGAAAATCACCCAAAAAACCCCAGAAACCAACCACATCTGAACAATTTCCACCGTGTGCTGAGCGCAAACTGTTTCAGAAGCTGCTGATGGAGCACAGGGTGTGAGTAACACCTAAATAACATTTCAAATTTTTATTTTATTTTTTTTCTACGAGATTTTGCAGCAAGCTTCTGCCGTTCAGGATCACTCGGTGCTGCCGCAGCAGGGGACGAAGTGAGCATCAGCACCTTGATTTTGAGAATCACCTCCAGATTAAATCCAAAATTTAGTACTTGCTCCATCACAAAGTGCCCCCTCACATCCTCAACTGAAACATTCCTTCCAGGAGTATTTCGCGGATAAAAAGCGCGTCCTGAAAGAAATCTCTCACCCCACGGTTCTCACCGACAACGAAACAGGAGTCGAGGCTCCATCCCCAAAGCCGGCGACATAAAACCGGTTTTAAAGCAAAAAAGAAAATAAAAAACACAGGATGAAAGAACGTGGAATTAAAGGGAGATTTTTAAGGGCGCAACGGGCAGGCAGGCACCGCGTGAGCCGAGATCGCAACCGCCACGATGACTTTCCAAACCCCCCCGGGAAGATGTGGGTTGCAGCTGGGGGGCACGAGAGGGGTGTTCGCCAGGCTCCCCCCCGCCGCCGGGGGAACGCTCTGACCTGGTGAGAAAAAACCAAAAAATAGGAGTTTCTGTGTCTGAGAGATTATTCTTAGGAGCACCTGCCTTTCCGCAGAGCCGTGCCGCGCGCGTCCTCGGGCGAATCCAACCGCGAGGCACGTGTCCGAGGTGCGTTGCCCGAGCAGGAACGTCGCGCTCTCAGATTTACACACACACAAAAAAAAAGAATAAAATAACGGCGCAGCAGCAAAGAACCGGCTCCTTCCGTCCAACGCCCACCTCGCCACGAGGGTTTTTAACGTGCGCAACGTCGATACCGCCTTATCTTTAAATAATTAGGTGAAAAAAGGCCCCCGAGTACAACCATTCCTTAGAGAGTCAAGGTCTCTCTCTACACAGCCAGGTTTTAAAGATACAAATAAGACATTATACAGGATTCAGGAACGTTGGAAAACTTGAGGTTTCGGAATCACGGTTTTCCAAGGAAAAAAAAAAAAATACTTGGGAAAATCCACAGACTGACAAGGTAGCGGAGGAAAAAAATCCAAATAAAAGGAGACAGACACAAGTTTGGTGCCGTAGGTTTTTACTCAACTCGCCGGCCACCCCGGCGACGTCACCAGCAATTAGGGTCGGAGCCGCAAAACGAGGAGACGGCGGTTTCGCGGGTTGATCTCAAGTGTCGAGGCAGGCAATTCAAGTATTTCCTATTTGATCCGAGCTCATCGTAGCAAAGTGGCGCGGGGAAAAAAAAATATAAACAAAAACCAAAGAGGATTATTTGACATTTTTCCCATACATTCGGTCGATGTCCGTCTGATAGTACGCCGTGAGCTCCTTGCGTTTCAGTTTGAACGCGTCCGTCACGAGGCCAGTCTCAGGCGTCCAAGGATCGGGGCTCAAGCGAATTTTGACCGGTATTTCAAACTTCTCCAGGTTTGCTATCAAAAACAAAAATAAAATAAACATATTAGGATATATATATCCACATATATTTATATATTAGGATATATAAACATTTATTTATATATATATATAAAATATATATTTATATATAAATATATTCATATAATTTACATATAATATATAAAAATATATAATGTGATATATAAATAGATTTCTATAAAAATATATATATAGTTTATATATATATAAACATATATATTTATATATTAGGATACGTAAACATATTAGGAGACAGTGGCTGTAAGGCAAAGCCTTAAAATCTATGTTGCTTAAGCCTGAGAAAAGGAAAAAAAGGAAAAAAAAGGAAAAAAAGGAAAAAAAAAGGAAAAAAAGGAAAAAAAAGGAAAAAAAAGGAAAAAAAGGAAAAAAAAGGAAAAAAAAGGAAAAAAAAGGAAAAAAAAGGAAAAAAGAAAAAAAGGAAAAAAGAAAAAGGAAAAAAAGGAAAAAAAAGGAAAAAAAGGAAAAAAAGGAAAAAAAAGGAAAAAAAGGAAAAAAAAGGAAAAAAAGGAAAAAAAGGAAAAAAGGAAAAAAAAAGGAAAAAAAGGAAAAAAAGGAAAAAAAAAGAAAAAAAGGAAAAAAAGGAAAAAAAGGAAAAAAGGAAAAGAAAAAGGGAAAAAAAGCAAAAAAAGGAAAAAAAGGAAAAAAAAGGAAAAAAAAGGAAAAAAAAGGAAAAAAAGCAAAAAAAGGAAAAAAAGGAAAAAAAGGAAAAAAAGGAAAAAAAGGAAAAAAAGGAAAAAAAGGAAAAAAAGGAAAAGGAAAAAAAGGAAAAGAAAAGGAAAAAAAGGAAAAAAGGAAAAAAGGAAAAAAAGGAAAAAAAGGAAAAAAGGAAAAAAAGGGAAAAAAGGGAAAAAAGGGAAAAAAGGGAAAAAAGGGAAAAAAGGGAAAAAAGGGAAAAAAGGGAAAAAAGGGAAAAAAGGGAAAAAAGGGAAAAAAGGGAAAAAAGGGAAAAAAGGGAAAAAAGGGAAAAAAGGGAAAAAAGGGAAAAAAGGGAAAAAAGGGAAAAAAGGAAAAGAAGGAAAAGAAGGAAAAGAAGGAAAAGAAGGAAAAGAAGGAAAAGAAGGAAAAGAAGGAAAAGAAGAAAAAGAAGAAAAAGAAGAAAAAGAAGAAAAAGAAGAAAAAGAAGAAAAAGAAGAAAAAGAAGAAAAAGAAGAAAAAGAAGAAAAAGAAGAAAAAGGGGGGTTTTGTGGTATTTTTTTTTCCCCTGATAGCCCTAAATTGTTCAAGGAAAATCAGTTCCTAAGGCAGCTGCTCCCCTTCCTGAGACAGAACCTGTCACACCTTTCGCACAAGGACTGCGCCAAAGAGCTCTGAGAAAACTAAAACCCATATATATCTCCTGTAGTATCATATATAGAGAGATATACAGATATATATGTAGACACAGACATCCATGGAAATGAACTGAGCTTAAGGTTTCCCCATCTTTATAGTCTTTTCTCACCACAGTGACAAAAAAACCCTAAAATAAATCAATAAATAGAAAAGAGTTCCATGAACCAAGAGGGACGGACCCAACTCCGGGTGTTGCGGTTGGGAATTTCCGCGTGAGAATTTCCCCTCACGCCCGTTCTGCACAACACACGCGCTCGAGGGAATGTTTTTAGGGCCCGTGCTGAACCGTTTCCTAGAAATGATGGTCGGAGAAGGTCACTCGCCCCCAGGCAGCTCCTCACCTGCCAGGGCAGCCTCGGCCAGCACCTTCAGCACCTCCTTCTCCATCTCGGGGCTGCTGCAGATCTCCTCCCAGGTGCCCTTAAAGCCTTTCTTCCGGGCGAGCTCCGCGAGCTCCTTTTGATTTGGCACAACAAATCCGACGACGTAAGAATGGAAACTGGGAAGCACAACGGACTTTAGTACGGATTGCGTCAAGCTAACGGGTCTTCAGAACACACATTTTGAAGCTGGGGGTGTTCTCCCTCAAGCAGGGAAGTATTTTTAACGCAAAAACCAGCTTCAGACTGGGGAAAACGGAACAGAAGAGACTCGTTCTTGGCATTTTCCAATGTGGGGGGGAAGAAAAAGGGGAGAGAAAGGCAAACTAAACCCATACACCTCGGGTGCTTTGGTTTTGAAAGCTATTCCGTCGTCCAGTAAGCAAAATCTTTCTGCGACTGCCCAAAAGCCTCAGCGCCGCCTGCCTCTTACCTGCTGGCATATGCACAGATGTTATCTACCAGCGGGAGGTTCTTCAGAGCTGCTTCTACTTTGCCAAGAGAAACGTATTCTCCAGCCTGGAGCTTCACAAGATCTTTTTTACGATCTACCCAAGAGAAAAGAAGAAAAAAAAAGGAAATTAAACGCTAACCACAGACTGGAACGCTTCAGACACCGATTTCATATTTTTCTGTGCAGATTTATCAATCCCTCCCCTCAATGTGAGACACATTTCGATCCCCTGTGTTTTCTCCGTTTAAGAACAGCATTTCCCCCTGTTCTTTTATAATAAAGGGATATTTTATTATAAAGAATTGGAAGATTTAAAAAAAAAAAAGAAGCCTTAATTAATTTCTTATTACCCTAAGAGTCCTTTCACCGAATGAAATTCCACGCTTATAAAAATCATAAAATCTCGGGCAGCTTACCTGGCTCAATTAGCCTCTGTCTAACTCCCTAATTACTACCCAGTCGCACTAACCGAGTGGAGTCGGCGTTGAGGCTGCCCCAAAAGGAAGCAATTGTTTTAAAAACCAGCTTTTAAACCACACAATCGAGTTCACATTAACACACCACAACTTCCCCGGGACGCGTGGCAGGGCTTCAGACCGCACGCCACCACAGGCAGGGTTTTTTTAATTAATATTTTATTTGGTTTTCTCAGCCCCGAGAAGTGTCCCTGACCCACCTCCGCCTGAGCGGGTCGACTCACCGATGATTTTGAGACATCCGTCCTGCTGAAACTCTCCGATGTCCCCGGTGTGGAGCCACCTCTGCCCGTTCTCATCAACGCTGAAATCTTTTTTGGTCCGCGCTTCGTTTTTGTAGTAGCCCACCGTCACGTTCTGCCCCCCGATGAGGATCTCGCCCCTCGGGTACGGTTTGTCAGTGTTGTAATACCCACCTAAAATACGGGGGTTTTATTAACAGCAAGTAAGATATGTTCACTCCAAAGAATTCCTATTATTTTTACTATCTACACATAGGACAAAACGCTCGAATTCAAGCCCTCAGCCAAAGTTACCACTTGCAAAAATAATCTGGCAAGAGAAGAGGTGGTTCCAACCCCTTTTTTTGGCAAAGAAAGAGCTATTTCTTTACAAATTGTGACGCTCACACAAACGCAGAGGGCAAATGCCACCCCCCACGCAATCTCTCTGCCAGGACTAACACGCTCTAGCAGCTTCACGCAGGCTTGAATAATAAATAAATAATAATAAAATAAATTTCACTTCATATTTTAGGAAAGCAAACTCTAACGTTTCACAATAACCCCAAACACCCTGAGGCATTCTGTATTTCTACTCTGCAATACCTAATACAACACATACAGTGAAAGGAAGTCACGTAAATATGTTTCAAACTTCCTTAAATATATTTTATATATATTCTTAAGTTTAAACGTCACTGAGGAATTTATTTTACCTTTTCTGTCCCCCGAGATCAACCTTTTATAGCTAAAAGCAGCATTTAAAATTGAAAAGCCAAGATGCAGTCCTTATAGTCACCGCCACTGAGCAAAGCCCAACAGAAAAGCAGCTGCATAAAGCTCGTAAAAACACACTATAAATTTAATTACACAAATTCTCACCTTCTTCCCAGTTCATTAACTTGATTTCACAGCAGATCAGAGGTGCTCCCACTCTCCCTGTCGTGTAGTCCCAAACTAGAATTTCAAAAGAGAGAGCACGTTCTCAGGAAAAACACCAAAATAAGCAGCAATATTTCCTAACAATTCAGAGATTCACATTTTAGGTCACTTTCCAAATATTTCTGCATCGGGGCACTCTCCTGAAAGAGCATCACTGGGGACAGTTCCATGACTTTAAATTATTTTATTTTTATTTTAATTAAATTATACCTTATTTTCATTTTTTATTTTATTCCAAGCTAATGAGGAAGCCATTTCCAAAGACCTCTTGGAACAAAAAAAACCCTGAGGGCAGTTTGGGGAATCACCAAGGACCAAATCAGAGAAGAGTAGCAAGAAATAAAAAAAAAAAACTTAGGAAAAACAAATGACACATATTCCACAGTCCAGCATAACGACTCCGGGGCAGACCACAGCAGCTCTGACTGGTTCTGCTGAAGACGAGCGACATTTAGGGTCTGAAAGGCAACTGAAACCACTTCAGTTCTCAACCACAAATTCAGAATTCGGCACAGGCTTTTGCGTTCCATTTTTTAAGCCCTCCTACCGTCTCAACATCCTCGCCAAAACTTGAAATAATTTTTTTTTCCCAGTTCAAGCAAGCACCACAACCCCACAACCCCACCCCTTTTTACGCCAGGCGAGAACGCTCGTTTGACGTGTAGGTTTTACGTATTGACGACCACGAGTAACGCCACAAACTCGCCGGCACGAGGTTTTGCGGCTCGCGGGACGCTCCCACACCGACCTTCCGTGATGGTGCCGGCTCCGGCGGACTCGGTGAGCCCGTAGCCCTGTCCCACGGGGCAGCAGAAGCAGATGTTCATGAAGCGCTGCGTGGCCGCCGAGAGCGGGGCTCCTCCGCACAGCAGCACGCGGATCTTGCCACCGAGCAGCATCCGGACTTTACGGAAAATAAGGCTTCAAAAAAAAAAAAAAAAAAGGCAAAAACAGGATGCAAAGTGTGCATTCGCCACTTTTTGAAGGTAAAGCGAAGTTTCTCAGGTTGGAATAAGCTTTTAGGCGTCCAAGGCAAACTCTGAAGGAGAGTTTTCTGCAGAGATTTCGAAGCTTTTTTCAATGTTCTCGTTTCAAGGTGGATTAAATCTTCCGAGAACGCAGATTTAGCAAGACAGAGAAGCTCTGTGATCTTCCCCTCAAAAAATAATTTACGTACGCTATACAAACTCTAAAATCACATTATCCTTTAGTCTCACGGAAGTTGGGAGTTAACTCTTACGGGTTCCTTCCAACTTGGGATATTCTACGATTTCACTTGCGTGAAAACGTGAAGTCTGACATTATCTATAGGAATAGACTTCACCAAAGAATTATATCGAACTATTATTAAAGTGCTGAGGAAAATAACGCAACAGAAGCAATCAGTCTCAAGTTAAGTAACACTCAAATTATATCAGTAAATATTTAAAAGCATCGCAGGAAACACCAATTTGTTGTTTCAATTTCCACTCGGTGACAGATTTGTTCACGTTCAGAGTGTCACCATTAAAACAAAGGAAAAGACACAAAAAAGATGCGACGCTGCCGACTTTGACAAACATTCTTTTGGAGTCATTAGCAATAGAATTACCTGTCGCAGAGCGGGGTAGTGTAACCTTTGGAAATCTGCTCCATTTTGTAGTTGTAGGCCAAAATAAAGAGATTCCGCTGGAAACTCGTCATTTCATTCACTTTGTTCATGACGTTTTTGTAGATCCGATCCATGATTTCCTGGTTACACAAGAAGATTAACCTTCGCACCGAGAAACGTCCCATGAATTTTCTTGCTGAAAATCTGAATTATTAATCACATTTGAAAAATAATTTTAAAATGATTTATCCTTCACTCACCGGGACAGCTGCCATTAGGGTCGGCTTTAGGGTAGTAACATCACCTTTGCTTCCTTTCTTGATTTTAGAGGACTGAAGCGAAGAACAAGTTTACCAGCAGACACATTCGAGATTTTTAACACGAGAAACAAAACAACACAGTGCATCTTTCAAGAAATCCTTTTCATTTACATCACGTTTTAACCATTAAAACTAGCCCGGAGTACCCGTCATAACCGCCAACAGCCCATCTTAGAACCGCAGAAAAGACTTGTCCTAAGTTCTTAAGAAATGTGACAAAGACCTGAGTAATTTTGTATTTTTTTAATTACCAGAAGGGCAGATATTTTCCACATACCTGGTCAGCCAGCGTCTGAGGCGAAGAGTAACCGATGGGGCACCCGTGAGACAGACACACGAGCTCAGCGCTCAGCTCCAGCACGTGGGCAAGAGGCAAATAACCGATATAAATGTCTTTTTCCCTGTAAAGGACGTTTAGAAGATGTTTAGAAGATGAGTCATGAAGCTCAGCTTACACAGAGCTTGCTCAAAAAAAACACAAAAGAGTGGAAAAAGCCCTCTGAGCTCGAGAATATTTCTTCCAAAATACTCAGAACTCCGAGACGGGCAAGGAGCTGTTGGTGCGTACCCCAGGTTGGGAATCCTCTCGGCCATTCCAGTTATGCCAGCGATGATGTTGCAATGGGAGATCATGACGCCCTTGGGAACTCCCGTGGAGCCACTGGTGTACATGATCACCGCAATATCCGAGGGCACGGGCTTGGCTTGCCGCTTGCTCCCTGCAATTCGTGTTGAACAGCAACAACAACACAAAAAAAGAGAACACGCGATGTGAGGGGAGCCCATCAGACACCGACATATTTCAGCGCAGGTTAACAAATCTCAAGGAGGCAGCAAATTACAGACGGAATTTTTTCGGTTGGTGTCGTCTGAAAGGGTTTTAGCGGTACATGAAACGGGTGTGTCGGAAAAGGGAAACCCATCTTTTAAAGAAAAGGAGAGGTCACGGTGTTGGAGCAAAGCTGCCACCCCCTGAACATCCAGAGCAGGCGGATTAACCACCCACCCTACTCCCAAAGCAACATTCGTTTGCCTTCAGGAGTTAAAAGGTCTTGAAAACACAAAGATTAAGAACAGAAGACAGCAACTGTTGAACAAACCAACACCTCAGAACACCAAGTTTAGCAGCTTTTCAGAGCCCAGAATCAAAAATTTGCTATGACGCCAGTTACACCACCTCCGGAAATTCTGAATTCCAGCTCTAGAAACATTACGTAGACTGGACACAGAGGGAATTCAGAGAGTGACACTTCCAGAAACGCGATAAAAGCGACCAAGATCTACCGGTCTACTCAACAAGCAGGATGCCAAACCAGAGGAGAGGAGGCAACGTACCGGTGTCAGCCTTGGCCCCCATGGCTTGCACTGAGGCCATTGTGTGGACGATGACACCCTTGGGAAACTCCGACCACATGGTGGGTTTGCCATCCACCGTGATAATATGTCGCAGCAGCGGGACTTGAGAAACAATCTCCTGTGGAAACCAAAACGCGTTCAGAAACGTGAGGTTTGTGCCAACGAGAAGAAAAAAAAAATCCAAAAGAACTCCATAAAACACACACTCTGTGTTAAAAAACCAAACAATGTTGACATAAAAAAAATGAGGATTTAAAATACAAAGCTTGAAACTTTCCTCATTCAGATTCGCAGGACCAATTGAATTTTCCACTCACAAGTCCAAAAGCTTTCCCAAGTGCTTGCTGATCATCTCAAGGAAAGCCCACGAACAAGGCTGCAATGATTTGCGGAGATAATTGACTTTCCACTCTCAAAGAACGCTGAGAGCGTCACTGGGCTCCCAATAATTCTTGTGTTGCTACTTGATTATTATGCTATTTAAAAATAAGCAACCGCTGGCAAAAATACAGAAAAGGACTAGTTAAGCACCAGTTCAGCGTTTGAGGGAAAATGTGAACTCTAAAATATTCACCAGTGTCCTAGTGGAAGAAATTACTCAGCAGAAGAATTTCATTCTCTTACTGCAAGCTGAAATAAATGTCCATTGTGTATAAACCATCATTCTAGTAACTTAAAAAAATGAAAAAAAAAAAAAGGTTTAGGAAATTCTCATGCAAAACTCAACCACAGATTTTCATCAAAACCATTGCCTTGTGTGGAAAGGGTCTCGTTCCCCCAAAACACACAAGGAAGAAACTCATGCGGATTTGTCGTTCCACTTGTGTGCTCGATCAGGGTCAGGAAATCAAACAAAGCTTTTCTGGGTGTTCTAGCGTTTCGCAAGCTCTCGCTCTTTGGGCACCCACCGTTGGGGTGAAGAGTTATTCTCTGCCGGAAAAACACCCGGCAATAAATCACAATTCAGCTACTTGCAGGCAGCTTACACCTTCTCCTCCTCTCCCCACTCGCCCCGCTGAAGGCTAAGCTATCCTTTGTTCTGCACCCCAAGACAGGCGCGTAAATCTTATTCCAAAAGCAGCGCTTGCCCTATGGGAAGGGAATAAATCATCGCTCCCTGCGGCGGAGCGAGGCCTTCCGACAAAACTGGGGAGAAAAAGAGACAAAGAACGAGTTTTCTGACCTTCAGTTTTGTTTGCATCAGTTCTTTGCTGGTAATGATGGTGGTCACCTCCGTTTCGTTCAGCCCGTGGACGATCGCTGGCCCTCCCAGAGTAGCGTACAGAGTAACGACTGAAAGGGAAAACAGGGGGAAAAATAAAAATATGAACCCCTGTGTTACACTTTTAAGCATAGTTTATGACAAAGAGCTGAGATTAACCCATTCTAACTCAGGCGACGCAGTGAAAATATTTGCCAGCTCATATAAACGTCGTAGAGTTTTGTGCTATTAGATAAAAAAAAACATGTTACACGGATTTAAATACAGCATAATTTCAAGCTACTCCCAGAATGAATAAAGAACAGCCATTCCTGTAAGGCTATTGACTATTTTTCAAGGGTTTTTAAGATTTGGGTTTATTTCTCATTACCCGACTGATGTGATTGATTAAATTAATTCTGTCCCAAGCCGAGCCTGTTTTGCCCAGGATGGTAACTTATATTGTCCTTATCCCGACCCACGAGCTTTTTGTTGTATTTTAATCTCCAGCTGAGGAGGGGAGGGATGGAGCGGAGGGTCAACCCACTGTAGAAGGTTTAATCATTTCAATTTTTAGGCATGGAACTGACGCAACGGAAATACAGAAGAGCAAGGAGAGAAAAGATCCAGGAAACCGCCCATTAGAAACACGTTTTCCCGCATTTAAGGACGGCTCAACAAGTGTTAAACTGCAATTATTTCATAGTCACAGCTGAAAAGTCCTATTTAATTTCCTGCCATTTTGGTGGGAACTGCGTGAGAGAAGGCAGGAAGAGACTAGGGAAGGAAAAGGCAGCTCGAAAAGGAAGAGAGGTACTAGTCTCAATGAAAGAAAAAATAAACAAACCTATTTTCCAAGCAGAAAAAGCTGCAAGGTCAACCTACACAATCATGAAGGCTGACAACATCAGCTTTTGTTACATTAGGTAGCTGATCTCTTTTGTATTCTAGTCCTTCTAGTCTAGACTAATCTTTCAGTCTTGGTTTCGCTGAATATTTGAACATAATTACGAAAAGAAGCCACTCCCTCGTACCTTAGGGCTGTACCTACACGACGTCCACTGCGGCACTCGGAGAGGTGAACCCCGGGGAGTTACTCAGCCAGCAGGGAACACCAAGGAAGAACTCGAAAAAGCACTTTTCTAACCTGGAAAAAGTAAACAGCTGAGCCCCACTTTAATTTTTTCCCTTGTTAAAACAGTCCATCAGAGTTGAGAACTGTCGCAGGGCAAACGCACATGCCCTGTGTTTTCTTTACTTTGGTGGGAGCAGAGTCCAGAAGAGCGTCTCGCCGAGTTCCCACGAGCTCTCCCTACTCACTGCAGTGACCCCTGTTACATAAACATCTCGCAGAAACTCAGCTTCCCCAAGCCAACAAGAGAGGCGCAAGCTCCGAAATAACCACTTCTGTGGTTAATTACTCACCTACAACTGAGCTCTCGGAGTCTGACTGAAAGAAAAATCCCAAACAGGGCTAACTGGGCAGGTTAACGAACAAGAACAAAGCCTTGCCCTAAAAAGACAAACGGAACCTTGGCCATTTATTATTTTGGCACCTACCACACGTAAAAAATAAAAATAAAAATGTACCTTTGCAGGTTTTAGCCAAATCAATTCCGACAAAATCACTTCAGCTCAAGTGTGCACGCTCAGAAAATGGAACACAGCCTCTCCTCCCGGCTGCACGCTTTGGTGACACCCTCGGGTGTGTTATCTGCCCACGCTGGTGAAGAGCTCTTCACACACATGAAGGGGAGATACTTTGGACGAAAATCTGTTTTCGTGTTAGTACTTTTCTCCTTTCCACATTTATAAGCTACCAATCGCACTCTACCCTCCGCAAAGACAAGACTTAGAGAGCTCCAAGCAATGTAAAATGTACCATCAAGCAAGCATTTCCAATCACAAACCCACTTGTCTGCCGTAAAAACTCCTCTCCCTGCTTTAGCTGCGTGCTACAAAAGGCATCCTCTCCAACGCTACGTACGAGATGAACCCGCTCCCTGGACATCAGTTCTGGGCGTGTCCCCTCAGATTTAGCACATTCCATGTTCAGAAAGAATGCCACAACCCTACCACAGCAGCGAGCGTGAAAAAATGCTCCCAGAAGTCATTTGCAGCGCTATTTTCCCCCACTGCTGCTTCTACACCATCGGCGTTTTCTCACTCCTCCGGCAGACCGACCGCGGGCGCTGCACCCATATCGTCGCCAGCCGCCACGGCGCGAGTCACCCAAGTTCACGTTCAGATGACATCCAGCTTGGATGCGAAACACCACGTCAGACAGCGCGCCGGAGCACGTCTCAGTAAGGGAATTTAAAACACGAACCCAACAAACCCACAAACGCAGGCATGCCATTCCGCACACGACATCCAGCCACTATCTCGGATCATTTTCCTCCCCGCCCTCTCCCCGGCCTCGAATTACGAAATCCTCCAAGGATTTGTAAGCGCGCTTCACTTCCAGAGAAAAAATAAAAATAATTCATACATGGCTTTGCGTTTATTCCCAGGATAGTCCCCAGGAATCTACCGGATCCCAGAAGTGACAAAAGGGGACTGTCACGGTGTATCATGAGACATGTAGCTCAACAGCAACGCCAGCATCTCATCTGAGAAGAGTCCGTGCAGATCTCTGCTCCGGGAGGCAAGTCAGCGGCAGTCGCTCGCTGAGGAAAGGACCAAAACCACCAGGGAACGGAGGTGGGAAAGCACCTGGCAAGATCACCTGCACAGAAATCTTCATTACAGCAGAGCGCTCGGGGCCACGGCCAGCCTGCTTTTAAGCATCTTCAGCGACGGAGACCTCACAACCACCCCAGGCTCCTGTTCCGGTATTTAACCGCCCTCGCAAGGAAGAAGTTTGTCCCGGTATCTGAGCAAATCCTCCTGTTTCAGCTCGTGCCCGTTGCCTCCAGCCTTACAGAAACAACCTCCGAGCAGAGACCTCGGCGTGCTCCCACCAGACAGCTTGGGACAGCGACAAGAGCTCGGCTCGCTCATCCCAGCGCTGACCGGACCCCGCTCGATCGGCCTCTCCTCCCGTGTCACGTTCTCCAGCCCCCTCAGCATCTTGGCAGCCCTCCACTGGACTCGCTCCAGCACGTCAACAGCTTTTTTAATCCCTACTGGGAAGCCCCAAACTGGATGCAGTACTCTGGACGTGGAGGAGGAGGATCACTTCCTCGGACCCTACCCACTACACCCACGCTACCACCACCCGGGATGCTGTTGGTACCACAGACTTGTGGTTCACTCATTGTCCGCCAGGTCCTCCCCTTCAAAGCTGTTCTCTCTGTCCAGTTGCCCCCCAGTTTGTACTGGTGAATGAGACTGACTATAAACCCTTCACCAGACATCAATACAGTCTGAAGGGTTCTGAAGTACTAACCAGGACTCGAGTTTGTCCTCGAGCACAATCTCAAACCAGCACTTGGGTTAAATTAGGATGTAATTAAATGATGTGCAACGGATCATGAAAAAGTTAAGAGGTGGAGAGATTTAAGAAAAATAATAAAAAAAAAAAATTTAGATCAGCTCAGCGTAAGGTTTGAGTTGAGGAATGACTTGCAGTTTGGTAAAGGGAGGCACTAAGCAACTTTTGAATTTAAAAAAGTTCTCCAAAATCAGGTCAGGACTCACCCATTCCTTTCCATTTTTTTGAGATAACGATACAATGAAAACTCAAACCAAAATTGAAGAACTGACAAAACATCCAGTTAAAACAAAACTATGGGCACAGATGAAGGTTTGACATCGACTCCTAAAACCGAGTCGAAGAATTCACGTGCGATTTCCGTTTGTTTGTCTTTAGAAACTTGGAAATCCGCACGGATTTAAGACAAAAGGGAAACGAACCGCTCCCAAACTCATTGAGTGAGCTATACTTACCAGAACCACGCTCCGCCTGCCAACAGAGACACAGCAAAACACCACACAGCGCAGAGCCTCCACTTTTTTATTTCTCATTTGTAATTTTACATGTTCTGGACAACCCCTACATGGTTTTTTCTTCATTCCCAAAGGGATAAAAGAGGAAGGTTTGTTCTCGGCCAGTGCTGCTGTATCAAAAGACACAGAAATTTGGGGAGGGGGGTACTCACGCTGGTAGTTGCACATGAAGCAAGCCTGGGCTGCGATCATCCACTCCGCCCGCGTCTCGCAGAAGATTGCGATGTTGGTCTTTGGCTGCTGCCCCAGCACCGCCAAGCCCTTCCCAAAATTAACGGCTTTAACGTACACATCTTCATAGGAAAGCCAGGTGTACTTGCCCAGGATGACCTGATAAGAATAATAAATCCAGCTGAGAAAATGAAAATCCTTAAACGCGCGTCCAGCTGCGCCTCCATCGGCATCGAGAACCCGCAGATGCTTGAAGCGACGGTTGCTTGAATTATAACAGTGGTTTATCTGAGGTAGCAAATAATTTTCTTGCCAAAAAACTAGGGGGGCTGCTGGAGCTCCGACACAAATGCTGCGATACCTCCGCGCACGTCATCACCTCGGGCTCTATTTTCACATCAGGAAAACGCACGATTCCCACCGCACTTCAGGTGCCCTTTGTGCTTATCCGACCCCAAAACCTTCCGGTTTTTACAAAGGTTTGTTTTATTTTAAGTAAAGCCACTACGACACCTTCCCTGCCTTTGCTTTCTTGGATGTTTGGGCTGCATGAACACAGTATTTAGGTGTTCATTCTTATTAAAGAAAGAACTAAAAATTAGGGAAGCTGGGATGCTGAAAGCAGCACACGGATGCGTCAGAGATTGTGAAACCCTTTTCCCTTGCTCCCAAAAAAAGGTCAGGGGGGAGAGGAGCCGTCTTTTTGCCCTTTTCCACTCTTAGATAGGAGAGGGACAGACCACTACCCTGGAAATTACTGACAAATCTCAGTGCTGGAAAGTCACGTGGAAAAGATGAAGCAATCTCACTTCTCTATATGGGAGAGCTGGTGCACAGTAAAATCGGATTTGGATTTACAGGTCACTCGCACAGATTTCTGCACTTACACCTCGTGGTAATATTTTTTCACGGAGTGACAGGCTATTTCTTTCAGAATATCCCAGATATTTTCAAATACAGCTGTGGTAGTATAAAGATGCTTTACATTGAAAATCCAGTTCCTAAATTATTACACCTTACCCACGTCGCTACACAAGCACCCTGACAAATTTTGAAAAAAATATGATTTTTATTAGTCCAATCCACACATTTCCTTAAACACGAGTAAACACTTAAATAAAAGACTAGAAAGGCAAACACTTCCCTTCCCCTCCATTCTGTTTTCCACATTTCATTTATCAGCTCTAACTAAATTCCAGACTCATGGGCTGTAAAATCCAACAACTTTCTGGCACGTCGCTACGTTTCTAGTCAGTCTGTATTTCCACATCCACTTTCTTAATAAAATGTAATAGAAAATCTCTCCCAACCTCTAGCAGGGGGAAAATAAATAAATAAGCCTACAGATTTCTTTTGCCAAAACATTTTTCCAACCTGCTGAAGCTCGCTCTCGGGTAACTGAGTTGTACCTACGACAGCCTCGCCGCATCTTGCTCGTTAACCGACCTACTGAGCAGGACAAACCTGGTGTCACCAGTGCGGAAAACTGCCACCGCCTCCAAAGAAAATCCTGCACTTCTTCCTATCCTACAAATGCCACCAATTTGGAAATTTAATTCCAATTAGGGATATTTTTGCCTCTCCCACCTCTCCTCCCACCAAACGCAGCAGTTTTGGAAACTCCTGACAGGCTCATTAGCTGAAAATAACTTTATTTAATTTAATTCCCTGAAATAATTTATCCCCACTGCTTAAACAAGTTTGCCACAGACCAGAGAAAAGACGACCTTATTGCTACTTTCCTTCCTTAAAAGCTTAGAAAATCCACAGAAAGCAACTCCAGCAGTTATATTTTTCTATATATTGAAATACAGCTGTATTTCTGAAGAACACTAAGATGTAATAACAGAAGAGCTTCTCAGTGCAGCTGTTTTGAGTTTTTATTTCCCTGCCACCTTCCATATCTTTACATTCCTCATCTTTGAGCACTTCTGCAAATCCATCTCCCTCCTTGGTCCTTCCCTCAGTAGCTTTTGTTAATGTTTTCCTTCTAAACCTTCTTCTAAACGTTCACACACGTTTGATTTTCCACCTTTCAGAACTTATTTCTGCCAGCGAACTACCTGCACCGGTAAATAAACCGACTCTCCAAGAGGCTGCAAGAGAAAGGCCAGGTAAGTCAAGATCATTGAGAAGAGAGTCACATAAAACACTAAATTAGAAGAGGTGGCACCACTGAACGTCTACTTGGAAATACATTTAATAGAAAAACATCGCCCTCTGGTGCAGATATATTTAAACTGCAAATTACTGAAAATACTCCATGCGCTGGAAAATATCATTAAACATCAGCACTGTGTTAATATTTGGAAATCCAGCAAAGCACAGAGACAGAACACTTGAAGAGTTCTTCATCCTGGATTTTAGCGCGACTACATTCAAATTTTTAGTGTGAGGGTGTCATAAAATGTTCTCAAAGCAGCTGCAGGCACACGTGGTTATTGAAATCCTCAGCTACCTCTCAAGGTCTTCCCAAAAGTAGCTTCATTTAATTTACCATCGCAAGTTCTCCAATTTGTAGTCAAAGTTCCTCAAGCTTCTAAGAACTTGTGATGGTAAATTAAATAAAATTCCCTGCAGAAAGCGTATTAAAAATAATGCAGAGGTTACTTGAAATGTTCATTTTTGGCTTTTCGCACGTGGAAGCACTGATCGCAGCTGAACACTTCTGAAAAACACTGCCCTAAAATATTATTTACTCTTTTTAAAACAGCAGAAAACAAATGAACACACCCCCAAAAAAACCAACAACAACAGAAGACACACAAGCAAAATAAAGCTCATCTTTTGGGCATCATAAGAGGTAAGCTCTGCTGAAGTCCATTACTTTTTCCAATTAATTCCACTTTAATGTATTTTCAACGTTGTTTTATACCGACTTCAATGCGTGTTTCACGGAATCGGCATTAGGTCTGCTCTCCCATCCCTGCACTAAAAGGGCAGCACAGAGTGAAACAGAAAAACTAAACATATTTAGTTTTTCAACAAAGTAAGCAGAAACAAGTACCTGTGTTTCATCGGTGTCTGTGAATTTCTGCTACTTGGGCAACTACACAGGAATAAATAAATCTTCTGAACAGCATAAAACCATAAAAAGTCAAGAACTCACAGACGACCTGGGCTATCACTGCTCTCAATACATTTATGTAGCACCTTAGAGACGGTAAATATTTCGCTTTCAACAATTTTTTGCTACAAGTGTGAGTACACTCAGTTCTCCCAAGAATGAGAAGCTTAATATTTTACTTTTGAGAGATATATTCACCCCATTCATTAACAAATCATTAATTAGGCAATAAAGAGATGTGTGTTGTGGAAAGACAAAAAGCAGGGGAGCCCTGACGACATTTAGAACGAACAAGCTCCCTTGTGACGTTTTCCGATTTTCTGCACTTGCTAGAACATGTTGTGAGGTATTAAGAAACACTGTAGCCCTTATTGGAAAGAAAAAATAAAATAAAATAGGAGTAGACTTAGGTAATAATGCCACAACTTGGAACAAAGTAATTTGAGGGCAAGCGTGGCAAGGGACCATAATGAACTGTTGTGTCAAGCTTAGGCGAAATTACCCAACTTAAGTAATTTCTAAGTCTAAATACCCAGAAACAAGTAATTCAAGTAGGTCAACACCAACATTCTTCAGCTTTCCAACACTCAGAATACTTCGCTTGCATAACGCAACAGGTTAAAACTCCTAAATTCTTAAGCCCTACGGTACTAATCACGTTGGAAAACCAGAGAGCAGAGCCCCAACAGCCGAAACTCTGATTTGTGCTCTTGTACAACATGAACTTGCTGTTTCTTTGTAGGGCAACGAGGCAGCGAAACGTGAAAAAAAAATGAGAAAAAGAAAAATCAGGTGTCCCCAGCGCCTCCTTCGTACCAAAACACGAGGGGCAGAGGGAAAGTTTCACGACCAAAGCTTGTACAAAGATTTGACCAGAACTAAACTCCATCATGTGTTGCGATATTAACTGAATTCTACTCTAAATGTCACGCTTCCACATCAGAGCGATCAGTGCTGAAGGAATCCCTTATTATCCAAAGAGATACGTTTTTCTTCTGTGAGAAGACTGATCTCAATTGAAAATTATCTTTACAGTACGTGGTTTAACGACTTCCAAGAGAGAAGCGGGGACCTTTAACACAGACCTGCGCATATACACGTCTCCTCCTAATGGTATCTTGACTTGCTCCAGGCAAAACCGCATTTTTAGATGCCTCTGAACAAGTACAAAGCAGCAACTGACAGTGCAGGCCTCAAAAGACTCTAAAACTCAGCCCCTTCAGTATAAAACAACAGTTTTGTGCTGAAATCACAGCACCCCCCACACCAGGATTCCAGTTTGGCAGAGCAGTTCACCTTAAACCAGACTTTGAAAGACACCTCCCCCCCACCAAAAAAAATCCAGTTAAAGCTTGTGCAATCTTTTTCCAAACAGAAAATTCATTTACGGCCCCAATTCACAGGACAAAACAGTAAATCCTTCATTTACAGTTCAGTTTCCTAGAAGGGCACATGCGAGTACAGGCATCCAGTAACTTTTCTATATTATCAGATTATAGTTGAGAACAACACAGAGGGAAGCTTTTTATAATTCTCCCAAAAGGAGAACTTTATCATCAGCTAAAAATAAAAACCAAATATCTAAAACATTCTGCAGAAACATATTCGTGCTTTTCCTTTGGCTGAGACCATAGGAAGGGGTATCTCCTCAAGAACGTTGACATTTGCTTTAAACGCCCAGCAAGGAAGGATCGGGAATTACATCATTGAACTCTTTTCACAACTACTTAATCTATGCAGAGAAACTTACTTGCCCCCCTCCCCGATTTGCTTTACCAGACTAAAAAGCTGCAAAAGAAAGCAAAGGTGCTTCGCGAAACTCCTCGAAGGCGGGGCTGCGAGGAGAGACTCACCTTTTTAAAAACCTTTCCCGACGGCTGGATTTCATCCTCCTCTTTGAGGATCTCCCGCGTCCCCAGGAGTTTTTTGTCCTTAAATTTCGTTTTCGCGTACTTAAAAACTTTGTCGAGCGTGTCGCACCCGGGATATAACACCGAAGCTAAACAGTGCAGGCTGTTCACGGATCTGTACGCGCCCCCGGGCTTGTTATTCACAGGTTTAGCTTTCACCTGCTTGGCTTTTTCTATCGCCTGCCTCGAGCCTGAAAAGATGTACCAGGGAACGTACGTTACCAAGGAGTACACCAGGATTACAAAGTTTATCAACTGCAGAAGAACGGGGTTGATGTTATGCTTCAACTTCATCCTGGCTGCTTGCAGGAGGTTACCAGGGAGAGGTCGGGAACACGGATCGATCAGGCAGGGATCCGGAAAGAGCTGGAAAGGGGAAAAGAAAACGTCAGTGGTGAACTCCGACCTGTCGGCAGGGGGGTGATTGCCAAATATTGGGGGGGGGTTTATGCAGAAAAAGGAAAATTTCAAGGTTATACCAAATCTGAAAGGGATGCACTGTTCGCTGTCTCATATTCTGCTTTTTAGAAGCACCAAACAACAAGAAAAACCTCTGACAGGTTTAAATACAAAGTTTTAAAGATTTGTTGAAATACAATCTGTGGTCAATGTTGGAAGCACCGATGAAAGGAGGGTACGTAACCTTAACGTTTTGGGGCAGGGAATGGAAAACAGGACAACAGGACCCTAAGTGGTTTTAGTATGAGTTAGACGATGATGATGCCAAATCACCGACAAATAAAAATACATGAAAATATCCCTAATTTGCCGGTTCGGCCTGCAGATCAGCTGTGAACACTCGGGTTCTTATAGAACACGCATCCATCCTGGCTCCACATAATTCTGTCGGGGTTTTGGGGGAATTGGTGTTCAAACCGATGGGGAAAAAGGTGGGTACGCTAGATCCCGGAAGAAAGAGCCGCTAATTCATGCAAGAATACCAAAAAAATAAAAGTCACGCAAGCGAATGGTTTTTTAATAGAAAAACTGTGCAAGTGAATGTTTCGTAATAATAGCTGCTCAGTTTATAGGTAATTTTGTGTCACGAAGGTGAAAGCCTAGGACCAGAGGTAAAACTTTGCGCATTTTCTCAGCAGGGGTGAGAAGCAGCAACCAGCACGCTCATCCCAGAGCCCCCAGAAGCAAACCGGCAGTTTTCAGGACTGATCCTGCTTAATTCATAATCGGTGATTTGGCCCGATACGCTACTTACACTAATACTGTTACACCCTCGAGTTTTAGAAAAAAACTTTTGTGAAACGAGAAAAACAGAAAAAAAATCCTTAAAGGAATGTGTTTACTAATCGACCTGCTTAGAATTATTGCGCTACAATAAAAGCACGGATTGACAAGGAAAAGGAACCTTATGCAACTTCTCATCTTGGCAGGTGCAGGCAGAGCAGCCGATACGAGATGTTCCCGTCCCAGTTGACTCAACAGGAGCTGTCGCAGGCGACTGCGCGAAATCTAAAAGGTGGAAAATCCCCGTTAAACACGGCCGTTACAAACCCACTTGTCTTTTGTAAAACAAACAAATAAATCAATCCATTTGCTGCAACTCTTTTTAAAAAAAGACGGCAGCAACCAGCAATCGTTACGCACATTGATTTCACGCCGCTACACACATCGAGGCTTTATTTAGTGCCCTTTGCGGAAGTAAGTCTCGCTTAAAAACCCACGCCAATAACTCGCAGCTCAAATATGCAGCAAATGTAAACATCTCCTAACTATCACCTGTCTGCAAACAGTACTATTTACCCAGCTATTCAGCTCTTAGGCGAGTAATCTTTTCCAGAAAGCAGTTTCCGTGGACTATTTGCTGCTCGAGTTAAGCACCCGCGGTGTGTGCTGCCCCGTTTCTCGACGTGCTACGTCGAACCGTCCTCAAACCCACACCCACACGAAAACCCCAACACATTTCAGCAACAATTTACAGCCACAGCGACGCACGCTGGGATTCTCTTATCAATGAGTCCTGCAAGAAGAAGCCGATTCGTTAACATTCACGTTAAAAGAAAAATGACTATTATCCATTTGTAAGTGTTCATGTGCTTGTCTATGGAAAAATGGAAGAGAAAACGATGTACATATAAGGAACTGCCCGTGAAGCTGAAGTGAGAGAGAGCCCAAGGGAGGGAAGGGTGCCAAGGGGAAAACCGTACAGCCACCTCAGCGCAAGATCTGGTTTGCAATATGGCTCTAAACCACAGTTGCACTTGAAAGCAGATGTTCCTCGCAGCTACGGCACAAGCGTTTTCGCGCGTTTCTTGAAAGGGAGAGGATGGAAACCCCAGTGGGCTCCAGAGAACGGTGGAAACGACGCCGTGTTCCCCAGAGAAGCCTCGGCGCTCCGTTTCCCAAGGCCAATGGTTCCCACACAAACTCAAACGCTGTCCTGGGGCCCTTCTTGGTGCTTTTCCAGCCTCTTCACCCTTCCCCAGGCCGGTGCCTGGGTCTCAGCGTCGCTTCTAAAGCCAGGGAGACCTTCCAGACACCTCAAACACCCACACAACCCTTGGCCAAGAACACCCGAAACCCTGTTCCACAAGGGACACCTCTACCGAGTCAAGCGGGGAGAGATCCGCAGCTCCACCCGACCTTCCTCAGCAGCTCCACCTGACCACGCAGGGCTCGTTACGGCCAGGAACAAACCTTTGCTACAGAAAGGAGAACAGGATCGTATAGAATTATGGGATCATTATGGCTGGAAAAGACCTTCAAGATCAGCAAGTCCATTATCCAGCTCTTCCAGGCCCACTTGTAAACCACATTCCTGAGGACCACATCTAACGGCTTTTAAATACACCCAAGGATGGGGATTCAACCACGGCCCTGGGCAGCCTGGCCCAGCCTGTGATAACCCTTTCCGTGTAGAAGTTCTTCCCGATGTCTAAGTCAGACCTACTCGGCTAAAGGTTTTCGTGACATTTCTTCAAGCAGGCAGACCCACAACGACCTGAATCCCCGCATCCTCTCCAGTCCTCAACGTCTCGCTCTGGGTCCTGAACGAGAGACAGGTCTCCCCCTGGGCTTCCCACCACGCCTGGGCAGCAGAGGGGTTCTGAAAAAGCACAGACCTTTAGGAAAGACCCACAGTGACCTGGAAGGAGACAGTCTGAGGCAGTCGAGGTTGCCCGTGAACCTCACGGCCCGAGGGCTCGGCTTCGGTTTGGCTAGAGCCAAACTAATCTGCTAATGAAAACAGATCATTTGCCTCCAAACCGTAACCCCCAGCTCCTCGCTCCCTCCCCTGTACCAACACCGGGCGGCTCGGAACGGGTCGGATTAGCTGCTGATCCAGGTTAAACCCTTCCCTTCCAGGGCAGGAGGGTGGATTTTCTTTTGTGTCAACTTTGGGACT
This sequence comes from Trogon surrucura, assembly GCA_020746105.1. Lineage (NCBI taxonomy): Eukaryota > Metazoa > Chordata > Aves > Trogoniformes > Trogonidae > Trogon > Trogon surrucura. The sequence continues at coordinate 25,823,131 of CM036625.1, read as the reverse complement.
TACTGGAGCCCCGGGCGAGGAGTCACTGCGGGCACCTAAACCAACAGCAAATCAGCGCCACAAAAGGAGTTATTCTTCTGTTATCCCACCCTGGGTAAGCACTGGGGAGCAGAGGCAGGGAGCACTGCTGGGATGGGAGAGGATTAACCTCCTGCTCTCATTGCCAATGATCTCATTACTCACTTTTTTTCCAGGTGGTTTCAAGCGCTACAGCCTCAGTGCCTTGAAATTTTGGATGCAGGCTATTAGATAATCCTATAAATACAAAGGGGGTTAATTTATGTCCCTCATTTCAACGCTACATTCGTTAAATGACAGCCCTGCTTCCTCAGGAGGCAGTCTGAGGGCATGTTATTTAGGATAAACATATTATTATGTACTTGTTCGACACTAAGATACCGTAAAGGCAGGGATTACCTGAACGAAGGTGTACCCTAAGGAGAGACTTTCTACTACATTAACCAAACCTTGAGACAGAGGAAGGAGTTACATTACATAAAAAGTTTTCAAAACACTGACATTTTCTTTTTTTTTTGCCCACTTACACCAAAGGGAAATAAATAAAACCCAAACAGGTAGCACAGAACTACATTAGACGGATTCTTAAGGGCAAAGACCTGCGCTTTCCCTCAAATGGATGTTTGGTACATCCAGTTATTTCTAAAAAGGTAAGTGGGTGTTAAAAAGGCCCTTTTGCCACCAACATCTTCTAAGCACTTCCATGCCCCGCTCGCAGGAAACATCACCACATGCGATGTTGAGATTCCCCTATTTTAAAACACTTCAAAACTTACTTTCCTTAAACAAGTTGATTTTTTAACTTGGACAAGACAGATTAAATATTTAATGGCTTGACAAACGCATCTTTTCTTTAAAAAGCACAGCTCGAAGGCAACAACTGTTAGTAAAGCCAAAAGCACTTCCCCAGAAGTTAAGGGCACTGCTGCTACCAGTGCAGAGGGGAAAAGAGTGTGACAAAAACATTTATTCAGAGTCATTCAGCAAAGTGATGGCCACGCCAGGAACACAACGCAGGGCTGCCACATCTTTTGTCTCCTTCTCTTCCAACCTACACCAAGGCCAACAAGGGCCTTACCCATCTCAGGCACTCTGATTTACCAGCTATCGCCAATACCCTGCTGCCATTCCTCCTCACAAGCAGCTCTCGGAGCGTTTAAAAGACATATTTGATGCCAAACTAAATTAAAGGTTTTCACGTTTGTGTCAGAGAAGCAAAGAAATTAACAGATTAAGCCACCTCACTACTGGAGAAGACCTTCACTATCTGCAAATTAACTGTGGGAGAGAGCCAAAGCCACCGATTCCCCATCTAGATTTTTAAGCCACAGACACAAATTGAACGCGGAAGAGCATGGAAAGGAGAACGCCAATGCCGCTGCGCAGAAGTGGTCCGTATAAAAATAAACCAGGAGCTTCAGCATTACCCCCAAAACCTTTGGCTCCAGGGGAAGAAGAGTCACGGGTTGCTCTCCCAGTTCCTCCAGCCATCTCCCAGTTGTTTAAGACAATCTTCCACTGGGAGGCAGGCTCTGCTTTCCATCTGAAAGGAAGGCAATGGCTGGGGCGGGGGGGGGGGGTTCCATGTGCCATTTTCTACCACCAAACTCCCTAAATTCTGGGAAATCCAGAACGCTAAGGAGGGAGCAGGTCTGGTTTGTTTGTTTCTTAAAAATCAAACCACAAATAGATGTTCTGCTGCGGCACACGTTCAGTCAGATCGTGTCCTGTATTCTAGTCGTGTATTCGTCAGATCAGAACATAAAAACCTAACAGAACAACAGCAGATTTTTAGCAGCAAAAGCATTTCTGTTTTTCTAGCAGAAGCTATGTATGCATTAAAATATTCTCATTTGCTTTGAAATGAATTAGAGTTCATGCAGCATGACAGCAAAAAAATATTATATCATTTTTTAAAAAAATACCAGGTGGCCAGCTGCATTTAGATTGTCTTTGCCTTCTTTCTGCAAGATTTCTTCTTCATCTGATGGGCTTTTGATAGGGATAACCTTAAGCCACAACTTTGCTGAAGAACGTGCAGCAGATGAAAACGCTCAAGAGAACAAAACGATGCCACAAGCTTCGGAAGGAAAAGCAAAGGATTTATTTCAAGTCTTCTGAGAAGTCCCCCACAAGGAAAACATCAGCCAGATAATAGTACTTTCAAGAGGAATTCTACAATAGGTTTCAAAGGAATAAGGGCATCCACGGCACGATCAAAGCCAGCAAAGCCATCAGATGGGGCGTTTCACCCCTTGTTTTGGAACGCTGAGCCACTGACATTTGCAACACGCTTCCTCCTCTGAAGGATAAACACATTTTTGCTTTCCAACCGCTTGGGTTTTGGTGTGTTTGGGTCATCTACAGGGATTTACTAGCCCAAAAAAGCCAACCTCTCTGCGAGGACCGAGTTTCGCCCCAGCACCCGCCCAAACGCAGAAAATACCTTGCGGTGCTTTCCCCGAGCACAAACAGAAAGGGAGCAAACTTGCTCAAAGTTCCGCAAAGATGTACTTTCTGAGTATGCTTTTAGCAACCTCACCTCTGCCGCAAGTTATAAATCTATCCTCAAAAACGGAATCAAAAATCCATCCTCAAAAAAGTCGTCATTTCTTAGGCTGCTGGCTTCAATATCTGAAATCCCACGTCCTGAACACGCAGGTTTACAGATGTTACCAGCGATTCTTAAGCTGTTTTAACAGAAATACTTTGTTTAAGATTAGTTGTGTTTGAAGACATCCCCCAACTGTGCTGCGATGCACGGAACCTGCCTTTCTCCCAGGGATTTTCAGAACCTAATGCTGAGTGACCCACGGGGAGTCACACAAAAGCTGAAGTTACTTCACTGCAAACCGCTTAACAAGGTTTCCATCTCTCTTGGCTGCTCTGGAATTCTGGGGACACCGGGGAATGCAATATTACAAAAGAAAGAAACAGCAAAGGGAAAAGAAAATATTTCAAATTCAGTGTTTTCTTAAAAAGCTACTTCATTCTAGGTTTTTTATCTATACTGCTTGGGGAAAGGACTCCTTGGTTCCAAATCCAGCACTGGAATTTATTTAGGTATGGCATAAGGATGCCTGCCCCGCTCACCTGTGGTATCAACCTCTTTCCTAACCCTGGAAGTAACAGAGTAACAGGACAACCTCTCTGCTCCATCACACCAGAACCAATATCCTTGCCTCTCTTTTTATTATTCGCTTATTCTGGAAGCAAAGCAAGGCAGGATCAGCTACGAATGTGCCCACCAATGGCAGAAGATGAAACAAATGCAAAGCAAGGGCTCGTTAAGTGGCAAAACAAGGACTCATTAAGCGAGAGGTAATTTTATTCCATGTGAAGAAGCACTGAAGCAGCAGGGGCTGCAGCTCCAAGTCCTTTCGTGTCACCCTTAAAAATAAAACTTCAAAATGCGGGTGTTGAGAAACAGAGGACAACACCCAGACCGGGGGGATGGGGGTGAGGAGGGAACCAAGCCCTGGCGGGAGGAAATTCCAGCTGGCAATTCGGAATCGGTGTGCAAATACTATGTAGGTAGATGGAGGTTTTGGCAGAAAGGATCCTGGTTTTCTATTCAGGGAAAACAAACACGCCCTTAGACTCTGATTATGTAAACACGACCAAATTATTCAAGTATCTGGCTGGGTAGAGCCTTCGCCACTAAGTTTTTAAAACAAGAACAATGACCTTTTTTTAACAAACGAAACGCAAGGTGCTCCAGTACCAACAGCATTTGCAGGAATTCTGTGAATACTCTCAGGCAGAATTATTTCGCCTGTGTGATACAGATGGTCAGATCGGACTGATGCAAATTGACAAGCTGGAAGCCCAGACTAAACTACTAAATATTTCTAGAAAAAAATATAAATATTTCACTTGTTGCACAAGCCACTAACACTTCAAAAACCAAAGAAATTGCATTTTAAGAAAACTCCCGCAAGAATCTTGAAAGATGAAGTGAATGATGTAATTAAAATATACACAATTTCAGCCACTGTACTCTTATGCTCTTGCTATCTTAGGTGCATACACCAGACACTCCACTTCTCACATTTTTTCATATATTCTCACAGAACAACCTCACAAATTTTAATAACGGTTTGATGAAAACAATCACAGAGTTTTATAAACCACGTTCTAGTGCTGTCCTGAAACTTTGGTTGGTAGAAATCACAGCGCACGTCCGACCCAATAAACCTCGTGTCACGCTGACGGAGGATGCTCAAGTCTCCTGGTCCAGAAGTGGAGAATCCACATGACACCTTCCTGCGGGCGGCAGAACGAAACGAGGCACGTTCCACCCCCTGTCCTGGAGAGCCACAAGGGAAAGGCAGAAAAGTCTTTCCTCTAAAGATGCAGAAAAACTGGTTTTATATAGTTTTCAGTCCACGGCATTCTTAGAAGTTTAGCGCAGGAGGAGAGAACGTTCTACACGGACGGTGGTGTGTAGCAATCACCTCCAACCCTGCTTATCTAGTTGTCCCTTCTCACACTGGTTTCATCTACTGGACACAAGCATTCAGGGTAAAGATGATGTTTATACGGTACCTAACACAGCCGCAGCACTACGTTTCCGATTTTTAAGTGCAACGGGTGCTGTTTTCCACCGTCGACCGGGAAAACCCGCAAGCCAGCAACTCTCCCACCCTCCCCGCTTTTCAGGAACCTCGTGAAACTGGGAAGCCAGCCGTCTGTCCCATTTCAGATATCGTAATTAAGCAGCACACGTTCCTAATTAACAAGTCCCGTGCGCGCCGAGGGGGAAACAGGACTTCCCCAACGCGCGCGAGTTGACAAACGGCCGCCGCCTCCTCCCACGGGATTACAGGCACCGGGTCACCGCCGCGGGAACGAGAGGACACGAGTGCGAGTAATTCCTTCCCCAGGATCAGCAAAGGCTCTCACAAGTTTCCAAACAGGCCGATCCAAAAAGCATTTTGAATTTTGAACGGCTTTTTTTTGTTTCTCTTTCCACCCCTTCCCTACAGTCCTGGATTTAGCAAGAGGCATTCAGGAGGCGCAGTGAGGATGCAGCCTCATCTGGCCGATTCCCTTCAACATCCTCGACACGGTCAGATCCCAAACTCTGCCTCGAAGCAGAGCACCGAAACCTTCGAGAGCCCTTCAGGCCTTGCTACACGGCAAACCTCGACGTAGATCAGGCTCTCGGGATGAAGAGCAGCCCTTCCAGCTCCGACTGCAGCATGAACCACATAAACTCCTGCCCTTCGAGAGCCGCTTGAGAGCGACTCGAGCGCTCGCGACATTCCTCCAAGCCCGGCAAGTGAACCTGCGCTGCCAGATCACGCCAAGTCCTAAATAAGCTGGATCAGAAGCTTCTGCTCAATGTTTCCCTGGTCCTGGGGTGGGGACTACAACCTCGTCCAGGCTGGCCCCAGCACAAGGGGTTTTCTCTGGCCGGGAAACCAAACCAGGAAGGCCCCAGCCCCTAACTAGCTGTTAAAAAGGTGTATTTGCTTAGTAACCAGCAGCAGATGAAATGGATAGAAGTTGAAGCCAAGTCTTCTTAGTGTTAATACACCTTACTTAGCACTACTAAGTCGCATCTTAGGGCCATATTCAGATGGCCTAAATTCCACATAAATCCTTCTGCCTCCTATTTCTTATTAGCTGGCTTGCAGGCAGCTCCCCATCCAGCGTCTTACGTAAATTCTCCGAATTGCTCTCCAAAACCACCTAGATTTCTCCATCGACTGAGAACAGGGGCTCGACCTGAACTTAAGTCTTTAAGGGCTGGGAACGTCGCCGCGTTGCCGTGGCAACAAGCTGCAGCTCCTTGGTCAAGACAGGTTTGAGTTTAGTTACCCTTCCACCAGAACACAACATTTTAAAGAAAATGTAGATTTCTAAGCAATTCAGGAGTCAGCTCTTCCAGCTACCCTCTGGAAATTTACCCCGTAGCTGGATCTCCTTGAACAAGAAGGCTCTATCCAGTTCTCTCTCATTTATTTTGTCCTGAGCTACGTGAGCTGCTTCGTTCCAGACGATTCACCGACAAAAGTTTGGTCGTCCCTACGACTGTGGCTCAGACCATCCGCTGGAGGAATAAAGGCCCTACACGGTCACTAAATGTGGGCTGGAGGAATCAACAGCTTAAACACTCAACAAAAAGCACACGCCATGCTCTTAAGCCAAGCACAAGACATTTCTTCTAGTTCTTCAGAGACCTTCGGTTTTCCAACAAGTGCCATTCTGGTTGCCTGAGGCTTTGGGGTCGAACCAGATCTCTTTGAGAAATTACCGACGTTACGGGGTTTTTTTAACGGTGTCATGGATTGAAGGTACAAATACCAGCACGTCCAGCCTGAAATACTCAGCGGTGTCTGGTCATCAGGATCCTCCAAGCAACAGGTAAGATGGGAACTGCTTCGGGAAAGGGGAACGCGCCGCAATTCTGACACCTCGCTGCAGGACGTCGCTTTGGTCCAAGCCCCGGAGCGCTCCAGATGTGCCGGCGCAGCCAGCCCAGCCCTGCTCACAGCTGGCAGCCAAATCTCAGAAGCCCTGACCGCACGGACCAGCAAATCCATCAGATTCACCCGTCAAACCCAACACACAAAGCACGAAACCCAGACCTGCCGCCTGTTTCTAAGGACTAAAGGCAAATACACTGAAACACAACAAAGAAAACCGAGTCTTTCGGTCACAATGCTTGGCTCCAGCCCCTCCTGAGGCACAAATCCAGAGGGCAAGGACTGATGCAATGCCTCTCCTTAATTTTTCAAGGCGCACAGGATGGGTAAAACACAAGATGTGCTCCTGCTCTCGGCGGCACAGGTGGTTACGAGCACAAAGTGCACCCAGATGATTATCTTTCTCTTAGGACATAATTAAGACCTGATAACACATCTATCATTTCTGACTTTTACTTTCTACCCTCAGGAAAAAGAAAAAAAAAAAAGTCATAGGACACAGTGATTTGTTTAACACAAGTCCCCTCTGGAGAAAGACTATTTCTACAGCAGAACGTAACCAGATGAAAGTCCCATTAAGCCTTTTTGGTTGCATTTTGTGCTTTTTTCTTTATGTGATTCTTAGAACAATATATTTTTTTTAAAAAAAACCAACCTTCACATCAACTCAAGTGTTTCTAAAGACTTCTACAAGTCTTAAGTATGAGCGCTGTCACCCTCAACAGACTTCCAGAGACACTCACATTCATTTTCCATTGGTTTTGTTCTTTTTCACAAGTTCTGTATTGGTAACAGCACTTTTAAAGTTTGAGAGCAAGGCGATTTAAACAGAATTTCAGGTTTGGTGTTAGCTGATCCATTTCATCAGCCAACGGGGAAAAAAAAAAAAAAAACCATGTCCTAGAATCTGGCACTTCTAAACAAAATGCAGTACATTAAAAAAAAAAATTAAATACCAGTTGTACATAACTATTACATCTTTTGTGGGGGTTGTTTCTTCGTCTAGTTAAAAAAAAACAAACCTAGCAGCGCTCACAAACTACCTTGTGACTATTTTTACCCAATTTTTCTGAAGGTTACCCTTTTGCTCCTATTCCCAAGGATTTCCGAATGGACCCAAACCTCCCCGAACTATCGGAAATAACCTTTGGGGGTGAAAAAGCCACGTTCCTCTGCGATGCTCCCCCGGAGGGAACGTCCCCCAATGCCGAACCTTACACCGAGCTGCTGCAAATGGAGAGGAAAACGGGAAAACACGCCTGGAAATCCACCGGTTCCACCTGACACCCGCTCCCCCGCCAGAAACCCGCACCTTTGGCTCCAAACCCCCCCTGCAGGGAAGGGAGAGCCCCCCTGGACCATCCCGAGGGGGGAAATTTGGGATAACCCAGGCCCACCCGGAGGGTTCAGGGTATCCCAAGCCCACCCCGGCGGGCACAACCCGGGGTACCCCCGGCACTGCCCCCCCCTTCCTCCTCGTACCTAAGGACCGACACACAAAGAAAAGCAAGATGAAAAAACAAAATAATAATAAAAATTTCCTATTATCGCTTCTTATTATCCCACTAATTACCCAGCAAGTCGCTCCGGGGAGGGCGCTGATCGCCTCACTGCGCCGGCCAGGCCCGCTGCGCAGCCGGGCCGCCCCTCACCGCCAGCCGGGGCACTCTCGGTGCCTTCCCCCCCCCTCCCGCCTTCAGCACCACCGCGCCCGGGATGGCCGCCTCTCCCCGGGGCGCGGCGCGCCGAGCTCCGCCGGAACGGGAACGCGTGCACCGGGCCACGCAGCTGCCCGCTAACCCCCACCCCGCTCCTCCTCCTCCCAGCTCCCCGCGGAGCTCCCGCACTCACCGGGACCCGGCCCGCACGGCCGCGGGGGCCGCCTCGAACCCCCCGTCCCGGGCGCGGCCGCTCCCGCCGCCGCGGCCACGAGTGCGCGCGCACACGCGCGCGCGCGGGCCCCACCGGCCGCGACCGCGCTTCGGCTTCGGCTTCAGCCCCCGCCGCCGCCGCCGCCGCGCGCCCTCATTCCGTATGCGGCACGGCGCCTCCTGATTGGCCGGAGCCGGGTGGCGCGCGGGGCCGAGCCGCCGAGGAAAGGCCCGGAGGAAGGCGCGGGGTTACTAGAGGTCACCCGCGCGGTGGGCGGGGCGAGGGAAAGCGGCCAATCGCTGGGAGAGGGGCGGGGCGGGGAAGGGCACGCCCCCTCCCACCGCGCCCACGCGCTCCGGCCTCAGCGCGCCTGCGCAGGGGTCGTCCCGCCGCGCCGGAGCGCCGCCTCAGTGTGTTGCCCCGCGGGTGGTCGTTTTAAAATGCAGAGTTTTTTAAAAACTTCCCGGTTTCGAGGTGGTGTCGAGTGATCGGCAAGAGCCTTTGTGCATCCCCACCCCTGCCGAACATCGGGTGTTACAGTTCTGGCTGCCCAGGCGCGCTGGGGCCCGCCCAGAGTTCGGCCTCTCAGGGCAGCCTGAGGGGAGAAGCGAAAGGGTTGGGTAGAGCTGGTTCTGGTCAGCAAAGAGCGGGGCAGGTTTGCCCTTAGGATGGCGCCAGGCTGGAGGTTTTAGTCGCTGCAGCAGCAGAAAGCGACAGGAGAGCGTTGGGCATTGCCTGCCCTCAGGGCTGCCGGCGGGCGCTGCTCCGGGCGAGGCTCCTCGCCAGCAATTGCCCACATTGACTCGGCCGCATCGTCCAAACGTCCCCTCGGAATCAAAGGTTTCGATTTCGGCGGCGTCACACCGAGAAGCAAAAATCAACCCGCCAAAAATAAGCGAAACGCGAATCGGGAAGAAGGTTTCAAAGCCCGGGAGAAAGATTTAATCGCGGCGGGTTGCGCCATTGACTCAAAAAGCAAATGAGCAAGGTACGTACGTGTCACCCGACGAGCAGCTAAGGCAGTCGGCTCCGTTCCTGAGGAGAAAACGCTCCTGAGTGTTTAGAACTGACAGGTCTGAAAAGCAGGAGAACACGATCCACAGGAGTGATCTGAGCTGCAAAGGTCACGAGCCACCCAAGCAAACGTGATGCTAACTGAAACACGGGTAGGAGTATGGCGAGGGTATATTTAAAACAGTTTCACACTCGCGGCGGGGGAAAAAAAAAAAAGGATAAGCAGACTTGGAAGGAGAAGAAACTCGTTTTTCAAAGAGGGATTTCTGCAACAGGAGGGATTCGGGTGGCTTTCTGCCAAAGGATTCACTTACGCCGGCAGGGACAGAGTAAACTCAATAAACACAATGTGAATGTTAGCACAGGGAAAGGAGTATTTCAGCCCTAACTTTATTACAGGGTGCATTGACGTGTGTGTTTTAAGTTTCCCTGAACTTCTGAGTTACTTGGCTACAGTTATTCCAAGCAGACACCCCTGACAGTCTCCAGGGGAAATGAGGAGCTCGTGACGATGTTACCACCACGGCAAGAGGTTTTTTCAAAAACTATAAACAGAACCACCGAGTAAATCCTAACAGGTTTTGAAGCTTTCGTTCCTTAGGGTTTAAACCAACTCTTAAGGAGTTGTGATTAAAAAGACTGAGCTGTGTCTGTTCTGGTGTAACGTGTCATTTACGCTGTTCTTGTGTGAGTATGTGCCAAGCATCCCGTAAGGAAACCAGGAATTTGGGGATTTATAGCAGACACAATAGTCACCTAAAGAACAACTGATAATTTGTATTTATAATTGGAAATTTAAACTGCACAAGATGTGTACAGCAGTGATGGTGGGAGACAGCGCCCTTTTCCTACTCAAGCTAGGAAACGACAGGTTAAAGTAGTAGCCGATTTATATTTTAAATAAAATGCACGGTAGCACAGTTAAAGGCAGGGGAGAAGTTCTTGTCTCACCCTAGAGCATCAGGCAAGGAAGGAATATCTGTGAAAACGATCTTGGCTCTTACTAACTGCATTCATGTATTCACAAATGCTTGTTCATTATTATTATTATTTATTTATTTTAATTTCCAGAAGGAAAAGCTCATTAACTCCTCTCGCTTCCCCTTTTAAAAAGTTCCAGGCATCTAGTCAAGGGGAAAAAAACCCCCACTGCCATATGTTCTGATAACCAGCCGAGGACGACGAGCAAGTAGTAAATAGCAGGGAAGACTGCGAGTGATCTTTATGAAAAATACCGATTAGGAAGTACAGCCAAGTGACTCCTCAGGAGAGGGAACAGAAAGGCAACGTTCTGTTTGGCCAATTCGAACTGAAATCCAGGGGGAATTAGCAAAAAACAAACCCACGAGCCGCAGGGAAAGAGGAGAGTCTATGAATGGGTAAATACGCGTGGAAGGTTGGCGTTAATGTTTGATGAGCAGGCTGCTGCCTGCTGATACTCTGGAAGAAGCTGGGAGGGAGGGAAACAAAACCCAACAGTGTCACAGATAGAACAGATGTGAGAGCTTTTAGCTAAAAATCCCTGGAGGGACAGAAATAAAGTGCTTCAAGAAGGTACATATGGTTAAACTAAAACCAAATTGACTTCTTCTGTTGAATAACGGAGACAATTGAAGACAGGGTCGGGCAGGACAAAGCTGGCGGTCTGGAGAGAACAGATCTCATTGTAGCCTTGGAACTTGTGAAAAATAAATGACTCTATAATTAGCAGGCTTTCTCCGTGACTCATTAAATAATTGAGCACCACAAATTAATACAGCGCTACTCTAAATGAAATAAAATTCAGCTAAAAAGATGACAATGTTTTTAAACCATTCTCTTAGAACTGAACTTTGCTTTAGCTACAAACAACCACCAGTTCGACAAAGGGACTCGGACCCCTTGACATTTTTAACGAAACAACGCTTAACGGCCTCCACGTACGTACGGGTGCGTCTGACTCATTGTGATCCGTGAAGTTTTTTGTTGCCAAATAAAAGGAGCAAATGAGTAAGTCGCTGGGATTCAGTCGGAAAGCAGCGAACCCTGGCAACGTGCCCCAAATGATTAATTATTTAGCAGAACATTTGGCAATACGGTTGTGCCCGGAGCCACTTTTCGCACAGAGAGATTGATGACATTAATAATAAGTTGATCGAGGGTAGAGTGTAAAATTTATCACCGCTTGACACAGCTGGGCTTTGTTAATGCTCGAGCACTTCTTTAAATTCCTCACTTGTGTTTTCTCATACGACTGATACGTCGCCAACCTGCTGCGAATAAATCAGGGTGTCATTCGGGTATTAATAGCATGACAACCCCCCAAAACTGGAATTTCCAGCCAGGGGAAAGCGCGTAAATGGGTTAGGATCTGCAAAACAAGCTGCGAGGCGCGCTCTGCAACACCGCCGCACCCTGGAACTGCCACGCCGTGAGAAATTGTGTCGCCCACGGAAAAATCGGAGGCAGGATTAAAAATAGAATTTATTTCTGCTCTTCAACTTTCTTGCTCAAAAGCCGCCTGTCGTTTTCTAGGCCAACAGCACGTTACAGCAGAGCTGACAGCATCGAAGGCAGCCGAGAGGAATCAAAAGCATCAAACGATCAACAGCTCAGCAGCGGGGGAAAAAAGGCGATCCCCGTGGGCTCCAAAGGCAGCGATGTCCTGAGCGACCAAGCCTCTTACGATACAATTTCATCATCAAATAGAGCATAAAAACATCTGAATCCTTGTCTGAGCCCTCCGCGACAACCCGAGAGCACTTCCCTGCTGTAGCAGGGGAAGGCTGCCGAGGCTCCTGGTTGGTTGCCGGTATTTCCCAGGTTTTGCTTAGCCAACTGCTGCGCCGCGCGTTCATAAAACAAAACCGTTTTACTAAGACTCCAACCAGGAGACAAACGCGGCCAAGGGTTTCCAGAGCCGAAATCTGAGCTCTTGTGCAAGTCGGATGCTAGAGGTTATCTGAGAAAATTCAAGTAAGCTACCAAGTATTTGGCAGTTTGGGAAAGGCTGTGACTTAATCAGGTGCCTGACTGTACCTAGGACACGTTGTGGACAAACATCCCCCATTTATCCTGCCTCCTGGTCGTGGCCGAAGTTCTCCCTCACATCCGCAATTTTTTTTTGTCTTCAGAGGGTTTGGTTTTGGCATAACCAATCATTCGTTTTGATATCCATGAAATTTCAGCCACAAAACTCCACTTCTGTTGAAGGCTGCCTTTGTAGCGCAGTAGAGCAACGCTTCGATCAAATTGTGAAACTGCAGAGGTGTTTTGCCGGCCGTGCAGATTGCTGCCAGGCTCTCCGTTGCTTGATTTATTAAGAAAAAAAATAGCCACCTAATGAAATGAAGGTTCATTAGGAGAATGAGACATTCTCCAATCTCTTTGGGTTGTCAACTCCTTGGCAGCAGAGTAGGAGACCTGAGACACGGTGGCAGTGGACAAGAGGGGGGGAAGAAAGTTACCTGTTCCCTTCCAGCCTCATTTATGACATTCATAAGTGTAAAAATAGGGATTATTTAGTGGTTTGTTATATGAACATAGGTTCTGCTGGGCAATGCAATTACACAATTACTGCATCCCTTCCTTTCCAGGCTAGCTCACTGCAATACCAGAGAAAGGGATCGCTGGTTTAAAAACAACAAACAGAAATACTAAATCACACACTCACATACTTAAATACACACTAACATTCCATTCTGTATTATGGAAGCATATCAGAATGCATAAAAAGCATATAGAAAGCATTAGAAAGCATCTAGAACTGAACGCTCAGCAGCAAGTAAAATCAAAATACACAGCGAATAAGAAGCCGATATGCAGAGAATAAAGACAGGAGGACGTAAGAGAAAGGCCTCATTCAAGAATTCGTAGCTGAAGGTGCAATAATGAAAGTGGGATTTTATAATCCTCCTACATCTTGGCATTATTCTGAAGCCAAGCTAGGAAGGCGTAAATAACCGAAGGCAGCGTGATCTCTCTGATGATTAAAGTGATACAACGCTCCGAGTTCAGATTTAGGGTGGTCTGGGTTTAGGGAAAATAGGCCAGTGGTATCCGGGAGCACACGGAGCATTCATCCGCACCTGACACAGGAAAGGTCTGAGGATTAGAAGGATTAAGATTAAGGAAGACAGTTCATGCGAGAGGAAGACTCCAGCCACGCTCGCTTAGCACCACAGCCAGAGGACCCCTGCGTACCGTGGGCTGCGTCCCTGCAAAAGGTTTTGCTCCATCAGCTCACGGATCCTGCGGCCGTCCTTCAAACCTCTGCATCCCGCGCCTCTGACGCGTCGCGGGCCTGAGCGTTTCTAAGAAATGAAAGCAGAATATATGGAAATGTGCATGAAAACAAGAAACAACAAATATGTCGGATGCGCACCGAGTGTTTTTGAGGGATCGCTCCCCTAAATCTCTCCCTTCGGAGACCAAAACTCTTCCTCCATTCACAGGAGAACACCATAAAGAACTCTTAGAGGGTTAAACACGAGCAGTATCTCCTCCTGAATGCTGGACCTTGCTGGAGAAAACCTGTGCCAACAAGTTTAAACCCCAGCCCAAATATCCACGAAAGACAACGAGCAAGAATTCATCCTCTCAGACCATAACGAACTCCCAAAATACAACGTGGGCTGCTCTTTGCTAGCCCACTGCTAGGACGGGGAGCACCCGACTCGCTCAGCACCTGAGGCAGACCAGGGCCGTTGCGTTCCCAGGCAGCTGCCTGCCCACAGGTATTCACCAAAAAATCTGTCATTTTAATACATTAAGCTTTCACGTGTGGGGAAAAAAAAAAAGAAGATATTTGAGCTAGTGACCGGTGAGTTACTCACTGTACAATTTTTGAACCGTAACTGCACTTTGTTCCGTGTTATTTGGGTTGTTTTCAAAGGCCTTTTGCCTCGTCTCTTTCTCCAGACTAGACGAAAGCCTGGCATTTTAAACCATAGTCATTAGCACAGCTCACCGAGGTCATGTTCTCACATAACCTGTTTTGCTCTGGGAGAGAGAGGTTCTGAGAGCTCAACCTCCACCTCCTGAGTCAGCTCCTTTTTTTTTTTTTTCCCCCAGAACAGGACCTTAACGCAGGCGACAGCGTTGGTTTTGCTCGCACGAGATACTGCGTTCTGGAGGCCTAAACCATTTCATTAATTCCTGGGAAATACGCAGAGATGGAGAATCTTGCACCTGATAAATATGAAGTCACAAAGTTCCGTGTCTAATATGTTAAAGTAATAAGAGCAATAGCTTTGCAGTACGCTCATGTGTTAGAAACGTCTGCAAATTATACACTATTCTTGGAATAAATTACAGCATGGGTTTGGGTTGTTTTTTTCCCAAGATTTGGAGTCTGTAACAGGCAACTAGACTACTCTGGTGATACTGTAATTAACAGTGAGGTAACAGTGAATAACGAGTGTAGTTACTGAAACTCTGGAATATCTAATCAATGTGGGACATCTGGCTGCCTTTAGGATGCGATCAGCTAGAAGAACTGAGGCAACAAAAGCATGGTACAAACCATCAAGAACTAATATTTATTAATAAATCCGTTTTAAAAGCTTTACACTTTCCTTATTTTCCTTGTGCAAGGGATACCAGATTTTATGGCAACATTAAGTTTCCCCTGACTATCTCAAAGAACAAAACTCCTGGAAGAAAAGATGCTGAACCGATGCATCTTTATTCCTGCCTTTAGCAGTTCCCAACACCAATTCATTACACCCTTTATTCTTTTTTATTACCCACTCCTCCGTCTCCTCCTCAGAACACAGCACTGAAGGTAACGATTGACATCACAGTCATTACACCAGGAAATTAGCAGCTATTTTTTAAGAGAGAAAAAAATCCAGCTGGCAGTTTGATTTCTGCAGCTGATTATTATTCTGCAACTACACCAAGAACCAATTATTATTCTGCAACTACACCAAGAACCGCATGGCGTGGAACTGATACACCCCATCACACTTATTTAGCAGTTTGATATCATATTTAGCAATTGCTTTTGTCGGGAGGAATACTTAGTAGCCACACTTTTAATTCCAAGGCACCAAATGATCTGGGAGTCTGCTGAAAAGCACCGCTCCCCAGCGCGCTTCCAGCCCTCACCGGCAGCCTGGGCTTTTCCTACGCTTCAGTTACCAGAGCCAAGTACAAAAGAAAAACTAGTCTTGATCTAAAAAAACCAAAACACATCAGTGCTTGGGTAAACAATGCCTGAAATCTTGACAGGTTTGGAATCCAGAACGCAAAGGATGCGATCTTCGATTTGCTGTTAAAGTTTTTTAGATTTTTCTGTGGCGCAAGTAAAGATCTAAAAAAAAAAATATTTAGTTGCTTACTGCCTACAGAACCCAGTCCTTGGGCTAGCAAAAACAGATATATGCTATGTATCATAGGTGTTGGCTAGCATTTAGCTAGCTAGCATTTAGCTCTTTTAAAAGAGCACAAAAAAATTTGGGGAAAGAGAGGCCAATGCACAGGTAAGACACCAGCTGAACTAAACTTCTGGGCTGTCTGAAATTCTGATTTTTTCCCTTCCTGCAAGACCTGCTTCACCTGGAGCAAGCTATTCCTGGGGCACAACTCACACGTTGCGACTCAGCTGCCGGAACCAGCCAAGAGGAAAAGGCCTTTTCATACTTGGAAACCAACACGCATACTTCTGCCGCCGTGTAACTAAAAACACAATTATGGTTAGACACATGACGATGAGTAACAAGGATACAGATTACTCGCCCTTGAGTAGCACGGAGATGTGTTCATGCCATCCGAAACGCTGACAGCGCCAGGATTCGTCACTTGCCTTCAGTGACACCTCCCCCTACGTCCTTTTATTTTTCCCCCGCAAGCTAAAATTTCAAAAATGTGACAGTAAGAGCTAGTTACGGATGTCCTGAACTGACAAAACGAGTGGTCACCCACACAAAGCCGGATATATTTAAAGAAACTAATGGGGAGCTCATATATATCTCCTTTGGTTGAGTTACCTTGTAGTAAGTCAGTGTGAATCTTGTCACCTAAAGAATCTGTAACATCACTATAACCTATTCTGCCATTGCTTAATGGCCAGGTGCTGCTAAAACCTAACTCTCTCATCAATAGATCACTAGTCTTAACCTCGGTCAAATCCATCCGTCCTGCGACAGTGGCTCAGAGCAGCTCTTGCTGCTGGTTTGCATTCACCCTTCCACGGGTGTCGGAAGAGCCGTGAGCCTCAGACGTCATCCTCGGTGTCGGCAGGAGGACGGTTCTCACTGGGATCAGCGGCCGCCCTGCTGCTCCCCAAAGCCAGTTATTTTAAGTCACATCTAAACAAGGCATTATCAGCTTAAGATCAGCCTTTCTCCGCTGCAGCAGTCGATGGGATGCGACACTTGGTAACTACAAAGCACGATGACATCGCTCTCGCTCGAACCAGGCTCCTGTCAGCTTCGGGGGGGTGGCGGCTCCTGCTGAATGGGAGAATTCCTGGCCTCGGCTGTGGCTTTCGGGAAAATAGCTGGGAGGGTGACGTGCCCTGAGCGCCTGTTTGCGCAGCTGGATCACACCCCCTCACCCACAGCAGCTGCTAATTGCTGGGACCTCGCGCCGCTTCTCGTCCCACCTGCCTGTCACCCCCTTGCTGCCTGGGGGTAGTTCTTTGCCCTCTCTCCGGCTCATCCCCCGAGCAAAACGAAGCGAACGCCCCAGCAAACACCATCAGCAGACTCTTCACGTTTCACAGCCGGCCCCGCACACGCTCCTTTCCCTCCCTGCTGTCCGAGCCCTGCGCCTGCAGAGGTGTGGCAGCACCTTGGCACCAGGAATGCGCTGAGCAGAGCTGAAAGCCCAGTGCAGACAATGTCTTACGAACATGAAGAGGCTTGCACCAGGGAAAACAAACCCAAACCGAAATGCTCTTCACACAGCTGTGGTTTGTTTTTTTTCCTATGTAGCTATTTTCTGGTTTGTTTTTTTTAGCTGTCGCTAGGTCAGTATTATGTACAATGAAATAAGATTTACATAGCAGAGCAAAGAGACACCTTGAATGTGCTAACAACCAAATCCCAACATCTTTATTTTTGCTCTTGCTGGGCTGAACGGCCAAGCACCAAACCAGGGCCCTGAGCGATACTGGCCAGCTCCGAATGAGTGAAGCCAAGCCCTCCTTTTCTCCCCGCTGAATTAAAGCAGTGTGGGTAAATCCTCTTCCCCCTCCACCCCAAATCTTCACTTGACAGCCAAATACCTCGAGTTCAGGGGGGTGCAGATCCAGGGCTGACGCTCCCGTCTTACTGCCATCCATGGAATCGCTCCTCAGCTTCCACACAGCTTTCCCGGCCAACCTCTAAGGCTGCGGCTCCACTGAGCATCTCCTCCGGCTTTTGCCGCTGTGCCCCCAGCCCCGGTTAACCCCCTCAGCTCACTCCAGATACGTCCGTCTTCTCAGCCAGACTTCTGCAATGATTCAGTTTAGGAAATAACCAAATAGGAGCTTCCCCCCGCCCCGGGGTGAGCAGAGAGAATACCAAGAGCCTGCCGTCACAGCCTGTCATTACCTCACACGTGTAGAATTAAGGCTGCGATTGAGCATCACCCAATCCATTTGGTCGGTCCTCGGTCACTCGGCTTTTAGCGGAGGGGAATGACCTGAAAGCAGCTGAAATCACTGCGGCGCCTTCTGCTATACACGGGTTTCGGCCACAAAGTCATGTCCCACATATGCTCTCTTCAGACTTCAAAAGGAGAAGACTCCAGCCCAGATGCCTCCCTAAAGTTCTCTGTGCCCATTTCTTGAGTTGCAAAGATGCGTTTGAAATCGATGGTGAATCAGGAAACTTCTGAGGAATCCAACCAGAACAGAAATCCACGTGAAGTTTGTGTATTTTGAAAGATTTCACTTAATTTCATCAATACTGCAGTACTTGGCACAATACTTTGAGAATCCGGGTATGTACTTCAAATAAAGAGGTGGGACGAACCTGGGACTGATGGTGAGAGCTGATGCAACTAATGCACCAAAAACTTAGGGGTGGCTGCAAAGCCCTTTTCAAACATTAACATGACCTGGACATCATGTTCTAATTCTTTTTATTTCAAAAGGGAGATTTTGCTGTGGAGGAATCACATTTTACCTAAGCTCAGCCTGCTTCTTTAACAGTTATTTCAATACCTGATGGATTCGGGTGTGTTGCTGGTAAGCGCACAATGGAAAGCTATTTTTCTGCTGAAAATTGAATTCGAAGTTAGCCCGCTAATGACAAACCACAGCACTGCTGTGATCAGAGGAGAGATTACATGATTTGAGGACTTGTCAGTGGTAGGTTAACGATTGGGTTCAATGATCTTAAAGGTCTTTTCCAACCTAGGCAATCCCGTGGTTCCGACTCTGTGATGTGGTGGGTTTGTAAGAAGTTCTGGCAGCCTGGATGGTGGCCCAGAGCCTGGTCTCCACGCGTGGTCGTGGCTACGGCGTAAAACAGAGAAGGAATCCAGCCTCTTGTTTCTGAGACCAAGCCAGCGGGTGGTCATGGTGGAGCCCAGGGATCTTGACGCTACACTCCAATTCATTTTCGTATTTAGTTTTAATGGAAATGATTAAAACCGCAGCCGCCCATCTGCGCTCCCTGGCGACAGCTGGTTTTCCCTCCTCACAGCTTAAGTAAAGCCAATCAGCCTCCAAAACCCATCGAGACCAGTGCCCATGGGGACACCACCACGGCAGGGCGAGCTAGATGCCTTCAGAGATGGGCCAAGCTGGGTACGATGTGCCCGGGCGCTTCTCCACCACCTCGGTTGAGCCTTCCCATTGCGGAGATGAGGTCAGCGGCGGCATCAAGCCAAACAGAAATTGGGAACGAAGCTCCGGACGTTGTAACCCAATGGCCTCGCCTTTGAGGAGCATCTCCCATCTCAGCACACGGCTGAGGTTATATTTAAAAAGCTGCGTTTCTATCAGGAGGTGTCGCAAGGACCTGGCAACACAAACCTGTGTTGGAAGCAGAATTTTTTTGGTGCAGCTGGGCGGCACGTGATGAGCAGTTTTGCAGGGAAAAAGCCAACTTCGTGCTCTTCTCTGATTTTTTGAGCTCGTGCCATCGCGCGCTGTGAAATCCTACACAACAAACACAGCCAGCCAGCCAAGCAATACCAGGAGAATATCCTGCCAAGATTGAAAAGGGCCCCAGCATGTACATTAGCAAAATCGCTGATAACGCCATAGAAATATTAAGCATGTCAACATTAATATCCGTCTGACACTGTGAAGGACGGCAGACAAACAGCAAAATAAAGGTTTTTAACAGGTATCCAAACCCATAACATTTTTCCCAAAGGCTGAGAGTGCCAGGCTGTCGTCGTACAAAACCAGGTGAAGAGATTCTTGTAGAAACGAGCCACGGGGCTCAGGATTCCAGATAGTAAAACAATTAGCCGAGCTTCAAAGTTTGTAAAATAACTTCTTTGGTTTTGTTCTTTCGAGTGCGCATCATCTCCCTGCACACTTTGTTATTTTACTAATAGTTTACACTATAAATAATGTGTCCGTGTCATTTCCCAATCTCTTCCGGAAAAGATCAGTTTTGGAGACGCTGTGGCCATGGAGGTAAACTGAGGCACAGAGGATAGTCCGAATCCCAAGGTGATCAGTCAATGAACTCGGTGCCTGTAAGTGGAATCCTCTTGAGCTGATTATCCATTGGTGTGAGTAACTTCTCCCAAGGTTACAAAGAGTTTTTAGGACCCTCCAAGGGAGTGAAAGCTTCTCAAGTTTCCCCTGGCACTGTATGTTTTCAAAGAAAAGAGAAAATCATAGAATCATTTAGGTTGGAAAAGACCTTTAAGATCACCGAGTCCAACCATTAACGTGACGCTGCCAGACCCACCACCGAAGTGCTACCAGGCAGATGCGTTTCAGCCTTCCCTGCTGCTCCTCTGGTTGAAAGCAGATCTGGATTAGCTGCATCAGACAGATTTAAGTGTTGCCACACAGCAGTGAAAAGAGACGTTGGTTTGGACTCGTTTCTGTAGTGCTTCTGGGCACAGATGCCTTGAAGGCTACTGAGGTTTGACCACCGAGCGGAACCCAGAACCTGAGGATAGCGGACAGGGGAAATGATGGGCACAGCTACGCTTCAGGTCAGCTGAGGGATGCCCCTTGGAACTGAATCTCCCAAGCACAGCAGTGAGAATTAGTTCGAGGTGTGCTTTGCCAGGAGGAAACGCTGTAAAACCGAAGGAGCAAACTCCTGAGCACGGCTTCTCTGCTCACCTGAGAGTTCCGCCTGACACCGGGCTGCGACCTGAGCCCTTCCTTCCACGGGAACCCCAGTGCCCACCCTGCCTCTCGGACACTCGGCATCCCTCGACTCCTCCAAGCATGACCACAGCTATTCCGGCTCGGCCGCGCATGCTTTCTCTCTCCCTCGCGTGGAAATTTGAGCTTTGTTTCCTTCTCCCTGTCCCCCACCTGCGCGTCGCGCCGCGATCTGCAGGACACGCCGCGATTCGAAGGCCAGAAGTCGCTAAAGCGCTTATGCAAGTTAATTACTGTGCCTGCTTAATCCCACGTAATGCAGATTAGGGCTGTCAGCTACCGTTGATGTAACCAGCCGGCAGCGGGGAAACCGCTCTCCTCCAGAGCGGCATCGGTGCTTAAAGTCAGGAGAAGGCTCCCGGGATGGAGGAGGAGGTCACAAAAGCAAGATACGATCAACGGGCAGGTTTCAAACAGGAATGGTGAAACTGTCAGCTTTGACCCCGCGCCCCAGCTCTCGGAGGAAAACCTGGGATGTGGAGAAGAGCCTGAGTCCGTACTTCAGGACGGGAGCCAGAATGAAGCGAAGCCACTGGCGGCTATTTTCACATCAAACCAAGAACCCTAAAGCACGCTTCTACCAAAGTGAGCACCGACACGCCAAAGAAAAGCGTCCGGTTTGAACAGCCAGTCATCCCTACGGGCAGGAGAAGTTGGGAAGGTCGAGGGTTCCCAGGGAACTCCGGCTTCTCCCAACTCGAGGGTGATCTAATTGGATTAATTTGCAGTCGTTACTCGGGTAAAAAGGCCCTTTGGCACCCACGTGTGTTTACGTAGGGCCTGCTTATTCCCCCGAAAGAGCACAAATACAACGTGTTCAGGTGGGTAATTGCAGAAATTAAAGGCGTGTGATATTTCAGGATTTCCAACAATGTGTTTCCTGGGCTGGAGGGGTAAATAATACAGGTTATCTGCATTTGTGAGTGGTAGCAGCATTTCGTACAACCCCACTGGTAACCAAGTTATGGTAATAACACCCATTTCCTCCATCCATGCATTATAGAACAGTTAAGCAAATATGTCTCAACACCCCAGAATACTTATTTTTGACTCTAGCAACCAGGCTGAAAACAAAATCCAGCACCTTTTTGAAAATATCTTCATCAATGTTGAAACAAAATCACGAAGCTGGGCTGCTAAACCTGACTTCCAGGTCTTGATTTTCACATGTTCTGAGGAGTCACACTTTATATTGCCTTGGAGCTTTTTGCAGTGAGTGCTCCCGAAAACCTGCTCCCTAAAAACACACACTGGTAACAGAGCATGGAGCAGCAGCCCTCTCGTTAGGGCTGCTCAAGGGCAGCACCTTAATCCCCCCCACCATGGCTTCAGCCGCGCGTTTCTGCCAAAGCACCGACCTCCAGGTGAGCTTCAGAGCCCCCAAAAAGGGACGTGCACCTACAAGTGACTGCCCGGGGTGTTTCCACACCGATAAATTCCAGGGCTTTGATGTCAAGTTTTCCTCCAGTGCACCCGGCGAGGAGAGCTGTAGCCTGGGTATTACCTGAAGAAGGGGCTGCCGTTGCCCCCACACCTCCGGGCAGCCTTCACGAGCCCCCAGCCACCCCTGGAGCAAGGTACGAGTAGCCAGGGTCCCCTCAGAACTTGGTACAAGCAGCCAGGAGCACCCCCAAGCCCACCTGGAGAGAGGTACAAGCAACCAGGATCCTCCCTAGCCCCCCCAGAAGAGGGTGTAAGCAACCACGAACCCGCCCAGACGCCCAAGTATGGGGTCTAAGCACCCAGGACCCCCCCCGACCCCCCCCCAGAACGGGGTGCAAGCAGCCAGGACACCCCCCCTAGCATGAGATGCAAGCAGGCAGGAGCCCCCCAAGCCCACCTGGAGAGAGGTACAAGCAGCCAAGTTCCCCCCCAAAACGGGGTGCAAGCAGCCAGGACTCCCCCAAGCCCACCCGGAGACAGGCACGAGCAGGCAGGAGCCCCCCAGCACGGGGTGCAAGCAGCCAGGAGCCCCCCAAGCCCACTCAGAGAGAGGTACGAGCAGCCAGGATCCTCCCAAAACGGGGTGCAAGCAGCCACGAGCCTCCCCAGTCTCCCCAGCACGGGGTTCGGGCAGCGAGAATCCCCCTCAAACGGGATAGGAGAAGCCAGGATCCCCCCAAGCCCACCTGGAGACACGCGCAAGCAGCCAGGATCCTCCCAAAACGGGGTGCAAGCAGCCAGGAGCCTCCCAAGCCCACCCGGAGACACGCACAAGCAGCCAGGAGCCCCCCAGCACGGGGTGCAAGCAGCCAGGAGCCCCCCAAGCCCACCTGGAGACAGGCACGAGCAGCCAGGAGCCCCCCAGAAAGGGATGCAAGCAGGCAGGAGCCCCTCAGCCTCCCCAGCACGTCGTGCAGGCGGCCAGAAGCCCCCCCAAACGGGGTGCAAGCAGCCCGGACCCCCCCCCGCCCCTTCCCCGGGGCTCCGCCCGCTCCTGCCGTTGCCGCCCGTGAGCGGTGGCGCCGCGGCGCAATGGCGCCCCCTGGCGGCGCGAAGAGGCGCTGCCGGGGAGCGCCTGGCCCCGGTCTCGCCCCTCGCGTCCCCGCCGAGCCCGCAAGAGGCGCCGCGGGAGCGGGTTTCCCCTCCGGGTGGGTCACGCCGCATCCTCACCTGAAAGGTGTTGTCCGAGAGCGAGGAAGGTTAGAAGGTTAAGGGACGCCGGGTTCAGCCCAGCCGGTCTCATCCTCCGCGAGGGCACCCGTGTCTGCACCGGGCTCCTCGGAGCAATTTGGGGAAAAAAATATGAAAAAATTGCTTGGTTTCAATAAGGAAATTAGGTTGAACGTTGTACATATGCAGCAAACAAATGCTAGCAACAAGTAAAACACGTAGGTTCTGTTTTAATGTGAACTTCAACGCATTTTTAAACACGCGTATCTCCATATTATTTTCTCTCAGATTTAGTCCCGAACGATTTTCTGGGGAAAACACTGTAATTCACCTCTTTACACAACAGTCTCTGCTCCACAAATAGAGGGAATGCCAGCTTCCAGTCACCACACCTCGTCTCTGTATTCAGACACCGCTTGCTGGCTGATGGAGACGAGACCCCGACAGCCAAGACGAGCTCAGCGCCAGTGTGCTGCCGGCCTCTTTCCTGGTCTGGTTATTAAATTTCACTGAAGCCATTCAAAAAAAGCGACGGGGCTGAGCTCATATCAGCAGGAAACTGAAAACAAATTGCGTGAACAGAAGGTGTCACCTGCCTTAACGCTTGTAACTGTGACCGTCCAAGGTGGAAAAGAACCCAGGTCAGACGTTGGCCAACCCAAGCGTGTGAAGGCAACAAGTATTTCTTGGTCACAGCAAAGGGAATGGAAGGCAACCACAAAAGACGTGGTTCCTCACCCTCTTTAAGCTACCTTTTCTCAATTTCCCCAGCATATGAATACGTTAAGGAAACTAATTTCCTTTTTTATCTCTTCCCTTGCTGTTCCGCAGCTCTATTCTACCTGTTAAACCGAGGAAAGATGAGCAGCTGCTGGGGTCTGCAATACAGGCACTGCTCCAGCAGTTCAGCTGCCCTGAAAGTGATCCCAACCTTAAAAAAAACAGCTGAAAAAACACCTGCAACCTTCAGAGCACCTGATTCCCTTCAGAGTCACGGATATGGGTGTGGAGGTAACACCACTTACCTGTCACAAGCCGTCGTGATCGGGATTAGCGCTGCTGCAGCACTTTGAGAAGTGTGAAGATTCTGTTGCTCCCCACTCGTTTTCTTCCATTTCTTGCTTTACAGGTATCACTTGCTTCTTTTGAGTATTTCAGCAAAACCAGGACCCAATGTTGGTCCATCGATAAGCGAAGACACACCTCCCATTTACACACGGGTGGGCGCGACGAGACTACTCCAAGGCCACTTTTTATCCATTCTTCCCCCTTTGAGTAGGCCGAGATGCAAGGTGGGATTGTTCCACAGAGTACTGAAACAGTAAAAAACCCACAATTTGCCTTTCCCAGGCTTGGGAATTCATAGTTGTCAGTGCAGCTGTTAATATGAACATTGCCATGCTTTTCTAAAAGAAAAAAAAAAGTCACTGTCTCAAGGTGGCTGCTTTTCCTTTTCCTGACAAACACAACTTCTTACTCCAAGTAGCAGCTACTTAGTTCCCCAGGCCCTAGAGGTAAGCAGAGCCTTGGACTCGAGGAGTCCAAGTCTTAGTGTCTTTACAGAAAGAAGAAGAAAGACTTGGACTCCTTGATGCAAGTTTCACTTGAAATTCAAACTTATCCTTCAACTGCAGTTGAGTTCAACCCCAAAAGCTGTTGTTCCACCAGTTCCTCAGAAGACTCACCCATCCTCCAGTGCTCCAGCTTCCCCGCCGTGCCCCCTCGCAGCGCGATCCTGGTCGTGGGCTGCTGCAGCCCAGCCCTTCCCTGGATCTCTCCTTCCTCAGACCATTTGGGACTGCCCACAGGAACCTGGCTTCAGGTGATCCCTCAGGAGACTGCGGCCAGTGACTGATCCATCCATCCATCCATTTGTCCATCCGTCCACCACCCATCCACCTTCTCTGCCCCCCTGGTTTCTCAGCACATCGTGACCATGCCCTTCCAGCCAGTCTAACGTGACCTCCTGGGTTCAAATCAGGCTCCTGAGGTCTGAGGGGCAAAGCCCTGACCCCACAGCAGCGCCCCGTATTTGAATTCCACTCCACGCCAGCACGTATTGGTACAAACCTTTATTATCTCACACCTCCTTGCCACAGCTATCACCAAAACAACTCACATTCGTATTTTACAGGTTCCAGAAAAAGCTGCAAAGTGTAAATCACGCTTCATACACCACAAAGTAAAAATCCTTGAGGACTGACTTTCTGTACATGAAGTTTGGCAGAGAGAGGTTCCCCCGTGAGGGAACGGGCGGGCGTTGCTCTCCCCAGCACCTTGATGGTGGGACTGGTCTCCGTGCCAGCCCCAACGGGTCTGCAGCTTCCAGGCCTTGAGGCTCAGCCCTGCAGGGCTCTTTTACAAATCCACGTGCTAACACAGAGGCAAACATTTCAGAAGACATCATCCCCGTTGGGTTTAGAGACTGGTATTTTAAAATAGTCCTAGATCTGCCAGACAAAAGTAGTTTGGAAGGATGAAAGTAAGCAATAGGCAGCAGTTACCGAGCAACAATATATATTGTAAATAGATTGGAGATCTAGTTTTCTTTTTTTTTTTTTCCTCCATCTTCCCATGTTACAAAGCAATGAAAATTTCATAGTCAGAGGAACACAATCCCTACTGGTTCTATCTGTGCTAGTGATGGAGGATGTTCAGAGCCCACAAATCATCTTCTCACGGAATTCAGCGGTCAGCCTGGCTGTAGAGTGCCCTCTGGCACAGGTATCGCCCCCAAATCAGTATCCGCATGTTCCCCACAAGTTTTGGCTCATTCGATCAACAACAATTCATCGCTATTTCCCATCCGCAACCCAATGCTAATGCTTTTAAATTTACATCCCGACCTCCTGTGTCATTAAGGTAATGAGCAAAGAGCAGACTGAGAATGAGGAAATATCTCATTAAAGTCGATGATCCAGGAGAGAAGAGCCTGACACAGACTCCAAATTCTTCTTGCGTGAATAATCGGCGCTGCTCATCAGGGCAGGCAGCAAAAAAAAAAACCAAAACCCAAACACAAGTCCAAAGGAAATTCACACAGCTGGATAAGCACAAACGGCTTGCTACAATCCTGCAGCCCAGCTTTCCACACGCTTCCCCACACCCATCGGCAGGGAAGAACAAGGGATATAACAGACCAGCTTTCCTTGGTGACATTTTTGAACCAGACCGAACAAACCCTCCTTCTGTGCTTGGCATACAATCACTTTTAATTTACACAAGATGTAAAGCTCACGATTCCCCCACCAGCTTCCTCAGTGCACTTCTGTCCTGTCCTGCGCCTGCCATCTCCTCTGAGCCTGGAACTAGTGAGCAAACCTGCTTCATCTTCCAAACCAATGATCCAAAAACAGTCACATCATTCAGCGCTTCCCACCACCCGACACACGCACGAAAAACTCAAAACCCTGTTCTCCTCCAGAGGGTTTGCTCTGCTCTGTAACTCGGACAAACCGCTTTTGCCGATATCCTGTTCGGGGCAGAAAGCTCCTACTTATTCTTGATTTCACATGCAAGTGGTTTATAATGGCCTCCTGCTAAAAACACGCACCTTCCCTTCTACGGAAGGGCCGCAGGATTTTCCGATATTCAGAGAAAAGCCTGATGTCACAATCGATAGGTGCAGGTAAGTCTCTCAACTTCAAATCAAAGGCTTGTCGGGTTTATACCTTTCCTGCTCGTGATCTCATGCTGTGGTAATTGCCTCTGCTCAAGCTCTAGTTGGGTACCACGGGGGTAAGAACATCTGTATGGAGTCTGCCACTGGCGTTTCTGGCGTGAGTGAACCTAAAAGGACAACTCGGAACAGCACTGGCTTCGAGGCTCACACCCTACGGATTTTTATTTTTATTTTCCCAACAGTAAGATAAAAATCAATAAATCTGATAATCTCTTCTTTAAAATTATTCCTTACACAAGGATGATTACAGATTGCAAAATGCGGATTGCAAGAAAGACACCTTTCAGCACACACTGGTTTTGTTCTGTGAGATTTGGAATTGCAAATTGTAATTTGCTACTCGAAGATGAGAGATTTATGCTCGGGGATCCCATAATTCCTTTTGTGCTCTTCAAATAACTTTCTCAGCTTCTGCAGGTACAACGCGTGTAGCTGGTCAATCTCTTCGGCGGTGGGGTTCAAGCTCCGTTTCACGGGGATGGGGCTTCCCACTGCAAACCAAACACAAAAGAGCAGCATTAGCTCCGCCGACGTCCCTTTTGAGGCAGAACTGCTCTCCCTCCTGCAGCAGCTCCCGGCGAGGTGGCAGAACCACCACACGGTTCTCTTGCCCTGATCCTGCCTCTCACAAACCTGAGCCCTGGGTCTGTTCCTTCCTTTTTGCTCAAGTTCAGATGAAATGAATTTAAAAAAACCAAGCCACGCCATTTCAGTTTGGCGGCAAAAGAGTGAATGAGAAGGGGGTTAAGCTCAAACTTCAAGGAGCAGCTCACACTTGAACGCACAATCCCATGGGCCGTGAGCTGCCTCGCTGTTGGGCGGCATGCTGCGAGTTCAAAATGGCACTTAAAAATGTACCTGCTCACTGTCTTCTGTTCTGATCCGAATAACAAGGGTATCCAACGTGAGAGGCCTGCCTAAGAGGCCAGGGGTGCCCTCAACCACACAGCCACCTAAGGGGACTGAAGGAAACGGCAGTAACCACGTGTTGGAGAGCAACGGTGAGCACGGGAGGTAATTCCGTGGAAGTCCAGAGGGCAGCCCCTCCTCCTCCACAGAAAGCTACAGCTAAAAAGCCTGAGACACGCTATGAGAAGCTTCCCACAATCTGAGTCTTCCTTGTGTTGTTCAGCCACTACGGATTTGGATGGCGGCTCCTTCAATGGAGGCACTGACAGCTTAATAGACCTGACCGAGATTGCAGAAGAAGAAAAAAGTAGAAAAGCAGAGTTAAAAGCACCCCTCGGGAGCTGTCACAAAGGCACCTGAAAATCCACTTCAACAGATGCTGACACTGCGAATTGGATGGTGTTGACTAAAGGGAAGCGTAGCCAGAACCACAAGAAGGGCTGATTCTGCATTTTCCTGCTGCAGCTTCAGCTGCCAACAGCTCTCGGGCCCTACGCGGTGCTGAAATTCAGCCTTTGTGTGGCTGGGGGCGAGAACCCAGCCCTGGATTGAGCAATAACTTAGGGGGGCATGAAATCAATACACATCCGACACAGGATTTCCAGCAGCACGACTGGAAAGACCAAACAACCCCCAAGTCCTTCCTCCCACGAGTAGAGATTTCTCACTGAACTGGAAACTATGCTCATCTCTATGTTTCTCTGCGGCTTTAAGCAACCTGCTTTATTCTATCTCCAAAAAGCAGCAATAATTTTCAGAAAAAAAAAAAAAAAAACCACAACAGTAGTTCACTTGTCAAGCTCAAACCACTCAGACTTTGTGAAGCTCAGTT
This sequence comes from Trogon surrucura, assembly GCA_020746105.1. Lineage (NCBI taxonomy): Eukaryota > Metazoa > Chordata > Aves > Trogoniformes > Trogonidae > Trogon > Trogon surrucura. The sequence goes on along the minus strand of CM036625.1, from coordinate 25,794,479 downwards.
TTGCTGAACTGCATCTCTTTGCTTTAGGGACCGCAGCTTCTGAACCAGGAGGTTCAGAGACCCCCACCCTCAAGATAAGTTTTCCAACATGAGGAAGAAGAGACACCCAAGGTGAGGGATTTCTTGACACCATGCAACAGATTTTGTTGCAAGACTCCGGTCTCACTGATTTGAAGCACTTCCGTACATTAGCCACGGATCAACCCTCTGTCCTCGCAGCAAATATGACGATGACGATTTGCCTTTAAGCTTCAGAACAGCCTTGATGTCATCAGCCCAAGGAAAAAAAAACGACAGAAAATACACAGAGGACTTACCAACTGTATGAATGGGTTGCCTGTAAGGGATCAAGCCGAAACTGTACTGAAACACTCCTCTGGCATGGAACAGCGGTAGAGCAAAGCCCATGATCTTCTGCAGCTTCTCCTGGACGTTTCGGAGCCACGAACCTTTGGGGTTTGCAACTTGCTTGAATAGTTCATTTTCTCCAAAGGAAAACACCGGGACCAGATGAGCCCTGTAAAACAGCAAACATGCTGAGAATCCCACATCAGCAAGCGGCATTCCGCTCGTCTGATACGCAGCTGCTTTGGGGTTTTGAGCTTTAAAAAAAAAAAAAAAAAAAGAAAAAGAAAACGAAAGCGATTGGTGTATAACTAGCAACCAGTTTTGGGCAGCATTCAGCTGTTTGCTACCCATCACAGCTTCTTCCGAGTGTTTGTAATCATAAAAATAAATACTCGTATATATCATCATTATGATTACGATCTTATCCGCTACTATTTCAGCAAGTCCACCCTCGTTCCGCTGCGTTTTCTCCCTTGGCAAGCGAGGCAGCCTCGCTGCTGACCTTACAATGCTCCCAGCTGGGTGGCATCAAAACCAGACCTTGGCTTTCCTCTGCCTTTTGACCGGAGCAATGCACGCACCGCGTTTCAGCACAAAAACCCTGAGAAAAACCAGACATCCTTACAGGCGTGAGCGCGACGCCAGATTTCTCTGCTGTCCCATTCCCTGTGAAATCCCGCTTCCTCCAGACTTCTTCAAAAACACCAGCCCTAATCCATTATTACCAGAGGTCAAGTCCTACCCACAGAAATGACGCTCACTCGCTTTGGCTCTTGCACAGCCTCGTGAATTCTCATTCAGTTCATGAACTGGCTTGGGAGGAAAGGCACCGACCAGCTCCTGGACAAACTACTTTGGCTGTCTCCAACAGGCACAAACACTGCTGTATTTAAAAGCTTGGCTACATTACACTTTCTGATTAATGCTTAGCTTCATTAAATAGTGTTCTACACGGCTGTAATCCTAAGCAGCCTCTGAAGGATCCGGAGGTGTTTTATTCGCTTTACTTAGGTCTCTGCTTCTATATCTTAGCTCCAGCCAGCCCAGAGGATCTTTGAGAAAAACCTCACTGTAAAATATCGCTGCAATGCTGTCGGGATGACTTAGTGCAGAGCTCTGAACGCCTGCGGGGGATGCGCTGAGGACAGAGCTGGCTGGAAAGCACTGTGGACATTCACAGAATCGTACCTGTACGGAAAAAGCAAGTGCCTCTACAGCTCCTCAGGCGTGAGGACCCCCAAAGACTGTCATCCCCACTCACGGTTCTGCCTGGTGCCTGCTCAAAGGCTCTTTCTCAAACAGAGTATATATCACCCAGGCACCTGCAGAGGAAATGTCAGAAAGCCTGGTACATACTGTGACTGTGTAAATACTCCACTTTTTACTACAGCACTTAAACAAACAATGTCTCGTGGTGCAATAGCACCCCGAGACTGTGGGATTTGCTTTAATCTGGTGAAGGCTTTTGCAAGATGCTCTGTAGCAGGTTGAGACAGAGAAATAAGTAACTTACGATTGGGAAACTGAAGATAAGTTAGCTGATTCATCATTTGTTTCGTGTCTTCGGGATTTCTTCATGTCGTATCAGATACCTGTCCTACCCCAGACCAAAAGGTCCTTTCCAGAAGCGCAGAGGGCTTGTGCTGACACCACATTTGACGGGTTCCTGGCTGAGGAACCACGGCTCCTCTGGACGGCAGGTGACCGCGTGTGAGGTGCTGGTTTCAAGCTGCTCGGGGCAGAGCCAGGCACTATCACCCTAATGAGGGGACAACTGAGCCTCTGCCTTACCGAGGAGAACTGTCCTTTGAAACAAAAGGCTTCATAAAGAGAAGTGGCCGTTCCTGTGTTTTGTAAGTGTCCCAAGCTTGTGTGTCGGCAACACTTTTGAAACCAGAGCCCCGAGAGGCACAGGTGTATGCAGTTTCTCAATCCAAACCAATTTAGATGAGAGATAAACACCAACCTTTGAGATCTTTGTGGTGTGATGGACAGGCTCAAACAAAAGGGCACCTAAATATTTTTCTAAAGTCCACAGTTACAGACTCAAAGCTACTGACAACATGTAGGATCCCACTGGGTGAACCAGCAATTGAGCAGAACTTGAGTGAAGACTCACTGAGGCACTGAAGTCCCAATCTAAATACACAAGTGCTGCTTCTCGGTACAAATTAGACTCAAACGTTACTTTCTATCAGAGAGCAGGTCCTTTATGAGGCTCCTAGTGAAATACAGAAGAAATCTTCTTGGCATTTTGACCCAGAACAGTTTCTAGAAAAACCAGACCTTGGCACCCTGTGTGAAAACAGGGAGACGCTCTTCTCCGAGACCAAGTTAATAGCTTAAAAAAATATTACAGATTTCTCAAGACCAACGGGTTCTTTTGTCATTGCTTCACATGTCAATGTATAATCCTGGGAGCTGTTTGGAAAGCTTAGCAGGAACACGACGTTTCTCTATTTCTAATATGCCAGACACCTAGACCAGCCCAGCACAAAGCCAACATTTATGAATCACTCAGAAGATACTAACACCACCTCTGTTTCACTACACACTGATGGCTGTTTGACAGCTTTTCTTGAGATTTTCACCCAAAATTCCAAGAAACTTACTTTTGCAAATAATCTTCAAAAGAAAGTCTTTGGAAAAAAGGTGAAAACAAATCTTCCTAGACCACAATTTTCAGTGATTTAACAAAACGGGGTCTAACTTTGTAGTATTTTCTAGTATTTTTCTAGTATTTTGTTTGCTTAAAATGATATCTGAATATAACTTCAATACATGGAACAGAAAGCAGAACATCTGCTCCACTCAGCAATAACAGCCGAGGTTTACTTACATCGTTTCATAACTCTCACGCTTTGCTAGTGCAAAAAACAACTGAAACAAAACACCAAGATATGCTAATAACACCCACTGCTTCCAAATTATGAAAGTCAAAGGGAGTTTTCAACACTTCCAGATGGGATCTGGGTGGACAGACTGGCTCCTGTGCCAGACATCTCCACGCTCTTCGACGAGTAACTCTTTCAAATTCTAATTACATCAGTTTTCTACATGTAATATGAACTAAATTTAAGAATTGATCCATACTACAGCAGCCCAGATCGGAAACTTACCCATGTTTCAAGGCCATTTTAATGAAGCCCTTCCTCTTGAGGATGTTCAAAGTTAAACTTCCAGGGTGTGCGTTCAGGGATTCCTCTGCTCCTCCGATCACGATGACGGACGCGTGGCCGCCTCCTTGGTTACTCAGCACGTACGAGACGCTCTCCTTGGACGCGGAAACCATTCCTTCAAGAGCAAACATTTTAAGAGTGACTGCTGGATCTTCAGGCACGAGTACAGTGGAATTTAAGAAATATTTTTAAATATCTAAAGGGTGTTTTGAAAAGGACGGTGTTCAAAGATTTGGGTTTGACCCCCTCACTCTGCAACAGATTGGGCCTCGGGTACGTCCTTGGGTTTTAATTTCATGCTAAACGCTGTTTGCCCGTCGTGGGAGTTTTGGGATCTCCAGGGAAGAGCGCGCTCTCCTGCCAATTCAACTCCCCCTCAGACTTCTGTGCCCGAGAACAGAAGAGCTGGAGGGCAGCAGGCAGTGCCGAGGGGCAGCAGCTAAAGCCATGCAGCAGGTGCACACAAACCCAGGCGCCAAGGGTTTTACGGAATGAATGGAGGGTTTGTGAACTCAAACGCTACGGTGCCAAGCTGATCCCTTTCCTTCTTTCCTAAGCTGTAAAGCAGCAGCTCCATCTAAAGCATCGGAAAAAGCAGAAAAGGCTCCCTTGGGCCAATCCCAGCGACTGCATCAGCTTATTCTCTTATAACCAGGACCTGGCACTCATCGATCTATTTAGGCTAAAAGAACACACGAAGCTTTCCTGGTCCTCCTGCTGGTTCGGATGCTTCTAGTCAGAGGCACACCACTGGATGAGCCTTTAACACTGACTCAGACCCTGCTCTGAACTCGGTGCTTTGGAAAATCCCCTTTCTAGCAGATATGGATCTAATCCCTCCCTTCCTTCCCTCGTGCCAGACGTCTTACTTCAAAGGCTCGCAGTGGTACCGCTGACCCAGAAGGCACATTTAATGACGCTGTGTTGAATTAATAGAGTCGAAATGACAATTGAGAGATCAAGTCTCATTTGCATTGTTGTTTGGTTTGGGTTTTTTTACAGGGCTAGTATCCAAGCATGCCCTGTTGGATGCTAAGTAAAGCCTTCACCTCCCGCTACCTGCGTGCTTTCTTTCCTGTTCGCAACATTACAACGTGGATTATGAAAATCCAACAAGAAAGGGGAGATGACTGCAACCCAGTTTTGAGAGCTGGCCACCAAAGGAAATAGCTTGATACTGGAGCAAGCTCAGACCTCAGTAAAAAGCTACTTCCATTTGCCATCGATGTCTTCACAGTCCCTGTCACTCTGAAAAACGCAGCTGACCCAAGACTGTCAAATACTTCGAGTGATGCCCGTTCACCTATCAGCATGCATTTTTTCTAGAAAGGAACACAAGAGCCCCTGTCTTTTCTCAGGACAAGTGTTTGAGCTTGTCATCTGCCAATCCCTTACCTGTACAAGCCCAGAAGAATCCCCTCGGGAACAATATTTGCGTGGAAGGGCGCTCTGTGGTGTGCTGAGGTATACACAGATGTGCAATTCTGATATTAATCTGAACACCATCCTAGGCATGTTTCTACGAATGGAAGAGCTGCGTAGCTTATCTGAAACCACAGCCTCCGTGCTGCCGTTGGGAGTAAGAGCTAGAGCCCTGTCTCCCAAACTTACTGAAATGCTCTAGTTCAACAATGTCCAAATGTAAGTGAAGTAACTCCTGTATTAAACCACTGCAGGGGAGCTAGTGTCATTAGACGTTCTTCTGCTCCCCAAACCCTGTTGCTTGTTAGTTTTATCTGTTATTTCTACGTCATCAGTCATGAGTATCACCCCTTTAGGACAAGCGCTGCTCAGAACAAAGAAGGAAAGTTCTCATCTTTAGAGTTTGCATCTCCACTACCCTTACACGAATTTGCAATATGAGACCTCAGTCAGAACTGACTTCCAACTGGAAAGATATTTCTAACAGGTAGGGCTTTAAGCCTTTGAGGTAAGACATTACCCTCAACTTGTTTTACAAGCATCTATGCAACAACTAAACAATGCTATAAATCAATACGCCCTTCCTGTAAATAACTGGTACTCCGTACTGCTGTTTCATAGTTCAAGGGAAAAACAACCTTTTTTTTTTTCCAGAAAGGAAAAAAAGCTCCGTGATACAGTTTAACGAAACTATTAATAAAACCTTTCAAATGGTCTTGCAACAACAGCCCATCACCAAACAGAGGTTTCATTTAGCACTGACGCTGACCCTCCTGCAGTGAAATTACCATTTTGACGTATGGGAACAGATCCTACATTTGAAGCAGAAGCTATAAGATGGAAATTCTGCTTTTACCTACCAGCACTCATTATGTATTCTCTGAAGAAGGGACAGCCGAACCAGATGGGCATGATGTGAAGAAACGGAGTAAGCCCAGGAAATAAATTTTTGAAACCTGGACCGGTGCAAAAGTTTCCAAAGGCTCCAGCTACCAGGACCCCATGAGGGTGAAAGCCAAGTAAGTAGTTGTGATTTGGACTCAGATCTGAAGTTTTTATAAGCTGAAAAATAGAGACAGCGGAGGACATCATAATACTTACCTCGGAAGGATTCTCAAAAACAACAAGTACGGAGTTTGCACATTGACAAGTCCTTTCCTTCCGAGCACTTTAAACTACTGTCCCACTCTTGCAGCTGAACAATGTTTAAACAGATGTGTCTCAAGATACCATGTCTAGCATTTACTGTGATGAGGCGCTATCTGGTGACCCAACAGTCCATGGAGAAAATCAGCCCCTGCCCCTTTTTGCCACTAAATCTGAGACTCCCCATGTTTTACAAAGAAGCTCACCCTGGAGTAAGTATTAGGTTTTTACCAAAGAGGAGTCTCAGACATTCATCCACGCTCAAGGCTATCCAAGCTGTCTCTGTTTCAATGTTTGCAGTTCTGTGAGAAACCTTTTACTCACGTGAATGGGAAAGTATTCCCTAAAGTACTTCCACACAGTCCAGCTTCTGACCCACTGGGACCGTCTGCCCCCCGTGCACGGCGTTTCCCAGTCCAGGTAGAGCCACAGCAGGTACAGAACGGCGAGGAACCAGAAGTTGCCCAGTATCAGGATCACGAAGAACCCCCAGCAAAACTCTGCTACAAGAGACCGAAGAAAGGAAACCATAGCAAGCGTTAATCACATCTGTCTCCTTCAGAGACCTTGAATTCCCAGTTTCAAGTCCCAGTATTTTTAGGTCCAGGTTAATAAGACTTGTAACACCCTACCACAACGACATCTTGAGGAGAAGCCAGAAAAGGCTGTTTGATTGAGCACAACGTGTTACACTTTGGGGCTCAACGCTGAAATAATTATTCAGGGAAACTCCCTATGGAGACATTACCTTTGTAGGACACGCAGAGTTTCGCGCTCTTGCAGCAACTCGAGCAGCCTCGGCCGGCGGAAGCGCGGTACGGCGGTACCTGCCGCGCTCTCTCCGCCCCGTCGCACACCCCGCTTGCTCCGACGTCTTGTGAGCAAAACGCGTCGGGCTCACGGATCAGGATAATTCAGCAGGTGCCAAATTTCAGGTTTGCAAGGGAGCCAGGGCTTTAGCATCACGCATTGACCAAACGGCAAGCAAAACAGGACCCAGTTCTCACTGGAAGTCTCGACAGGCAGAGTTGGAAGAAAAAGATGGTTTTTCTAGGATATTTTACAAAGCAGAAGCAATACGTTGTATGTCCCACAACACTTTCAGGAGAGTGTTATCCTGTTATGTCCTAAAAGGAGTTACACCAGTGAAACATGTTGGTGTAAATATGTAAGTAAATGGAGCAGAGTACAAATAAAAGAGAAGCAGGGAGTAATTTGGCTCACACCACGTAACTACTACCAGAACTGAAACCTCTGAAATCAGCAAAAGCAAAAACCACTCATCCTAGTTACGATCAGCTTAATTTAAAAGAAGGATTACTTGGGCGTTGAGAACTCCCAGCAGATTCCCTACACCCTGCAGGTTCCGGGCCGTTGAAATTCAGAGCATAGTTTGGTCCATGGGCACTCGTTTCCTCCAACCCGAATACTTATTTTTTTGGAACTTCAGCTAGCCTGCCCTTCTGCTTAGCTTGACTGTGCTTTCAGAAATGGACAAACTGTCATGGGGTAACAGAGCTCCTGCAGAACCCAGAAGCAGGCAGCACCAGCAAGGCTGCTGGTTAGAGTGAGTAGGAAAGAAAGGGATGAATATTCCTGTTTCTGGCAGGGAGCGAGCAGAAAAATACAGAATTGAATGTGCTCCGAGGAAGGGAGAAGGGAACGACCACCACTAAGACCAGAAGCAGGATCAAATCTACTGTTCTGAAGGACACTCCATTCTTCAGTACCATCAGCACAGACGCTTGCTGCTAAAACAGGCAACCCTGGTCTCGCTCAGAGAGGCACCTCGGTAAGAGCTCTAGAAAAACACGGCAGGTAACTGAGGCCCACGGACCTCCAAGGTTGATGTGAAAAACTGCAAAAATGAGTTTAAGGAACCTCGTTAATGCAGGACAAGTAACACAGGCGAAATCTGACACTGAATTCCACTGCTCTGGAGGGAGAACTCGCTGGGAGTCCCGCACCAGCAACACTCCAAAACAGGACACATTTTGAGGAAAAGCCATTACCTGTTCTTTGAAGAAGAGATCCCAAACCTAAAGAAATTTCTAGGAATGCTAATCTGGACAGGATGCCAAGATTCACAGTCTAAGTCTGGATAAGTATGAGAAGGTTTTTTTAATCACCATAATCAATTAATTTCAAGTTGTTACACACAAAAAAAATAAATCAAAAAATTGGTATTTGTATTTCCTACCCTTCCTTTCCAAAGGACTTTTGGCTCAGAGCAGAATCATGTGGCTTTTTACTCTGAGGTTTCTAGCCAGAAACAAGCTCGCTGCTTTGCTTCAGCCGGGACACGCTCCTGCGTGCGTGGAAGGGATGGCGAGATAAGTGCTGTCAGCTCTTCCCGAGGGGAGCTCAGCATCTCACAGGACAGCGCTGATGTATTATTGCGTTCCCAACGAGACCCATGGAGCAAATTCCTTCTGCCGTACCTCCTCATTATTTCACTGCGCCAACAGCCCGCGAGATGAGTGAGACACCGATGACTCAAAACCAAGGAGCCTATAAACACCAAAGCAGTGTTTTCTCCTTCAGAGAAGACAGTGAGTAAATAAATGGCAACCACTTTACCTAAATTCATAACCAAATTCCAGGCAAAACTTGGAATTCACCACTTTACCGTATCATTGCCTCCTCCGATGTAATTCCAGTGTACACTACAAGCACAATTTTTCACCTAAACTTGAATTAAAGCTTTGAAAACATCTCTATGGGGTATTGAACAGAGAGGGGAAAAAGGAAATATGGACTAAAAGACAAATCACTGCCATGGGACTCCAAACATCTGGTCTGCCAGCCAACACTGCTTAGTCCACTGCCCCATTTACAACATGTGGATACTCATCTGTTACGAGAAATGGATGAAAAATACTATATATAGCATTAGGTAGCAGCACTGGCAACCATCCTGCCCAATGGTGCTTGAACACCTGATGCCTCACCCCTTAAACAGGCTCCAAGTCTGCAGCTGCAGGCACCAAATTCATAAAATACTTCGATACCACAGAGCTAGGAAGTAGGAAACCAGCACATCGGGTGAGGAGGTACAGGGGATCCCAGTAAACAGAAGCTCCAAATGCATCTGCAGTTACTAAGGAGTCAGAAATGTTTGAGCAATACCTATTGCGAGGGCCACCGAATCTAAGATTGTCCACGATGGCGTATTCTTCACCCACCACATGGACGTACCTACAACAGAATAGTCCCTTCCTCACCTTCAGCCTTCAGACCAGCAGCGCCTCTGAGCTGGGTGCCCGAGGAACACGACACTGGAGGGAACACACAAGGAGAATTGCACAGTGATGTTTTCATCTGCTCCTCTCTATGACCCCTCAAGGTACCGCTGACAAGTTGATTTTGCCATTCAAAAAATTATTTTCCCCAATTAGTGGATTCTTTCATAGGGGAAAATTTAAAAAAAAAAAAAGTATTTTAAAAATCAGCCTTTATTTCTAAATAGTTTCTAAACTATTTCTAAATATAAAGAAAGAGAGAACTATTTATTTAAACTAATCACACTGGAAAACTGTTGAAGTCCAGAGGAGTTTGCTAGTCATGCCCGGGACTGAGGTGCTAAAGGGGTCGGCATTTGCTGAACGCGTAGGAGCCTCCCGCAGCGGAGGCCCTTTGTCAGCTCACTGGTCACAACGGGGAGCCCCGACCACGGGGATGTTTGAGCATTCCTCCCAGGCGAGCTGTATTTCAACACGACCACGATAACAAACACAACCCCTCCGACGCCAAGGTCCGGAGGCTGGTTTAAAGGCTTGTCGACTCTGGAATTTGATTCCAGTTCCCAAGCAGGCAAATACTGATAAACTAGAGATACGGAGCACCAGGCGCTGGTGACTTGTAGGCAGAGGGCTCTGGATACAGCAAATCCCCGAGTTACTAATTACCAAACCCTGAGACGGCACGGCAAAGTCAGGCTGCGTGTTTCCCGTTTCTTTTCTTTCTCCTTAGGCACCCACAATCAGTTGTGTTCACATACATGCTGCTGAGCCGAGGTCTCTGGTCTGACACAGCACAAACTTTTTTCTCTCCTTATTCTCGAGAGATACAGACAAATATACATGGAGACAGGGTTCAGTCCCCTCCCTAAGATGCAGGTAACAGAGGTGGCATTCCTAGAAATACTAGTCAGTCGAGCATCACCCTGTTATTCCCCGAGATCACACATCCCTACCCATGGGCCAGCAATAAACTTTGAAGACAGACCAACAAGACCGAGCAGCGACACCCGAGGAAAGGTTCACGGAGCTCGGAGGAGTTCTCTGAGGTATCAAAAGAATGGCTTTTTAAGAAGGCTTTGAGGAAGAATGAGCCCATTTTAGTTAGCGAGCTACAGCTGACTAATTCAGTCACCACAAGATAACAAACCAGCAGGATACGTCTGGAGAAAAGGTGATTTTTTGCTTTAGGACGTTACACTGACACCTACTTCCTCAACACCTTGGTCGCTATTCCAGCAGCCATATCTCGCTCTGTAGCAAACGTTTCATCCTTTCTATTCTTTTGGGGAAGCCAAATTCACAGCTCAGAACTGTCTCCAGCCAACTTCCATCAACAGAGCGCTTCATTCCACGTGCACAGAAGTTTAATCACCAGCAAACAGGATGTACTTTACACCGATGCCCTCAGCATATTATTTTGTGGCTTCATGCATATTAGAACATACCGTTTATTATGGACTGAATTTGTGTTATTATTTTGCAAATAAACACAGGGGTGCGTGCACAACAGCCACTTCCTAAGCGCCCAGCAAGGAGAAAACCAGCTTGCCACTGCTGGACCTAGAAAGCGACCCAGGGAAGATGCACCATCCTCCCCTCCCAGCATCTCATCTCGGAACAAAATCCGGGCGTCAGCTCCCCAGGGTGCTGCACGAGCGTGGAACGGGGCCAGGCCTGCCCCAGGACTGTCAGCCCCTGAGTAAGGTGATGAGCCTCGAACTCTAAACAGTAGCTACAGGCATAAAACTACATCCATCCAAAATTGCCTGGTTTGGCTTTTTTTTTTTCTTTTTCCTCCAAAGCAGGTACTCCACAGTCGCAAAACTTGGTGTGTTTGCTGTTTCAGCAGGGAAACACTAGCGACCTGAAATTATGCTTCAACCTGAAAGCGTTCTTGATTTCTGAAAAATACGGCAAGAAACAGCATCATTTTAATGTTTGCTGGTTTTCAGAGCTTTAGTTTTCTAGACTCCAGGCTGATGCCACTCTTCTTTAAAAGAAAAATAAAAGGAAGCCCATTTAAACCACTTTTCTTTTTCATGGAACTTTACCTCGACTCTTTCAGCCTGCTGCACTTAGAGCACTCCAAGAGAGGAAGCTGTATGGCAGTTTCAGCTGGCAAACTTGTTAGATGGGCATTTCTCTCCTCTAATCCAGACGCTCTTTGATACAGATCACCGTATTTCAGAACTTATTTTTTGTTTCTGGTGTCGTGCCCCTGGATGACTAACAGAAGAACCATTACTACAATGAAAACCCGTCTTTTCTGCTCCGGGCTGAACTTTGGCAGCGTGCAGCACAGAGCAGGCAAGCACAGGAACTCACACGCAGAATTTTAAAGAGGTTCCTTTTGTACGTAATGAAATTCCGTGCACATCTGCACAGCTTCTCGGAGGCAGAGCATGTTTATCCTGCCTATGCTTTACAGCAGACCCAGCCCAAGCCTGCACGCTGTGCGAAGAAGCAGAGCTTTCTCGTTTGCACCGTGCTTTGCGCGGCGTTTGTTGGCCAAATGGCTCTTTCTGCGAGCGGTGACGAGATCCACAATCTTCAACAACATAGCACGTACGTATTTCAGGCCTTTAGTCACATGAGAGCATTTTCAATCATCAGTTCCAGAGCCTCGGAAAACCCCGCAGCATTACGACAAAACAAGCCTGGAAAGCAGGGAGAAAAGACCAACACAATGTGCTTTTTGCATTAAATTCAGCTTATCTCGAGGGTCTCTGACAGGAAGATAAAACCAATGCTTGACTTTCGGAGACCCGAGTCTCACTGTGGATTCTAAGCTGTGATAGCCTCACGCTCTGTGTGCCAAACCATGTTCTCACCCCTCACTCCCAGATTTAAAGGATATCCTTACCCGATCCAGCTTTTGTCTTTCAAAGCCCTACCTGTTAGAATTATCTTATCTGTCAGTCCTACCGGCCCATGTCATTAAGCCACGGCACCTCCCCACACAGCCAGATGGACAGCTTCAGGAACTAAGCCAGCACCCTCTTTATTCACTGCTCAGAACAGAATCCCTCTATCTATAGTATCAATCATTAGCTATCACATGGCATTACCTGGTCGTGTTTTCACACGCAGATATTTTTACGTAAGACTGAACCTACAGAAGATCTTGCCAGCTATAAACCAGTTCCAGCCACAGACCAACCCCCAAACAATACCCAGCCCTCCAACGTGGCCTGTGGTGAATTCACATGGTATTTCACTTGCACCAGGGCATCCCCTGCACGATCTGAAAGGATCGCTTTCGAATTCAAGAGCTCACAAGCAAGCAAGGTTTCCACACTTTGTCCGCTCAGTGGACAAAAAAGAAAAGTTTGAAAAATCCAGACGTAATGGCAAACCAGAACGTCAGAAACAAACCCATTTATCACATCTTTAAGTCATTTAGCAGTCTGCCATCTGAATTTTCCTGAGCCTAAATGAAACTTTTTGGCCAGATCACTCCAGCTGTCCTATGACCGAAAGGGTACACCTACAAATTGACAAGGTCACCTTCGAGAGCTCTAAAGATAAACGTCCCAACAGAAGCACGAGCAGATGAGTACTATCAGACTCAATATGTGCACCAAAACTCAAGCATTCTTGCGAACAGATTTTTTTCACAACCAGGTGCACTCACTGTATTCAAAGCAACCAGCCGTGAGACCGCTTCCTCGCTGATTTTCCTTGACATGTATTCCCAGGCAGCGCCAGCTGCAGAAGACAGCTGCCTGCTTCTCCCACGGAACTGTGGCAAGAGTGGATTTTCTGCAGCCTGACCTCTTCTAGTGAGCACAGCCAGACGTGATTTTCTGCAGCAGCATTGCTACCAGCCAGGCTAGGATAAAAAAAAATCATTTCCTTCCACTGCCACTGAACATTTACTGCATTATCATTAGACTGGAATAATGGCATAGGCCAAGATCTAATTCAATAACAGCAAATTAAAAGCACAGGCTATTTACAATGTAGCCACAGTTCATTTATAGTCAAACCACATATAATTTTGAGGTAACAAAGCAGCCAAATGCTAAGGATAAAACTCTGAAGCTGCTTCATAGCCTCCACGCTTCTCGCAGATACTCAAATCTTTTCTGTGTGGGCTAACCACCCAAAACAAAAAACACCTGAAAGACATCAGACCGCCATGTTTACAAGACCAAGAAGGAAGGTATCCGCACATTCCTTTTCCCCTTGGGAGTCCTAAAGCACAGGTGACCGTAAAGCTCTCCAAAGTTTGCAGTGACGCGCAGGCAGCCGCTCGCTCGACGCCTCGGAACAGTTCTGCTCCGCACAGACTGTTCCACAACCACCTGCCGATTTGCACAATCCGTGGATCCGCTCCCAGGGAGCTGAGGCTTAGCTTACCTTCTCAAAGGACCCATCAAGTTCTAGATAACTAGCCATGAGGATAAGATTTGCTGCTGCAACTGTGTGTTTAATGATAGGGGCCTATTATGATATTAAGAAAATTTCCTATGGAGGAATGATCAGCGGAAAAAGCCTACTAAGTAAAATTGTTAGGAACACTTTCTTAAAGCGAGGACATTTTCCAGAAATTTATGGAAGTTTAAAGCCAGTTCACTGCCGACCCTTATGAATTTTCATCACCTAGTTAAATGAGATTTTTATTGAACTACGGTATATCAAGTTATTTACAAAATCAGTAACGAAACCAGCATTAGTCACACACCAGCCTTTACACTCACGCTCGATACAAAGCTCTGAATTGTCAGAAACCCAGCGGACATCCCAACGAGAAGGCGCAGTCACCAGCTTTTTAAGATCGTATTTGAAAAAGAACCCATGGAAAGCAAAGGACACCCCCCAAAAATAAAAAAAAAAGAGGGGGAAAAAAGCCATTTAGGGAGGAGACGGCCCAAGCCCAGAAGTGCAGTGCTCTTGCCTGCCTCTCCTCTCTGGTGGAATCCCAGGGCGACACAGCCCGATGCCCACGGTTAGGGAAAAAGCCGATTCTCCCCCTTTTCTCTCCGGGGCTAGGGCAGGAGGGAGCATTACCCAGCAGGAGGAAGGAGAAGATCCACTGCAGCACGGCGACGGTCTGAATCCTCCTCTTCAGGGGGATGTTGATGGGGGCAAACTCGACCTTCATGCTGACGGCGGGCAGAGCAGCTTCGGGGAAGCACGGACCCGCCGGCTCCGGCTCCAGCTCCGGCCCGCCGCTCCTCTCCGCCGCCGCGGCCCCGGTCTGCGGAGCCGGGACTCGCCCCCTCCCGCCGCCGCCGGCGCTGCCCACGGCCGCGGAGCGGCGGGACCCGGGCGCGGCCCCCAAGCAGGCGGGGACGGGGCTGTCCCGGCGCAGCCCGCCCCGGGCGCCTTCCTCCCCCGCCGCCCCGTAGGAAACCCGGCCCCACCACCGGCAGCGGGCAGAGCCCGGGCGAGCCGCAGGGCTGGGCGCGACCCGGGACGCCGCTACATCCCCCCCTCCCCGCCCCTTTTCCCGTCACGGAGGCGTCCAAGGCGGCTCCACCGACCGAACGACACCCGGCAACGACGGGAGGAGCAGGAGGAGGCAGAAGCACTCGCGGCTTTCTCAGCCCGAGCCGCCAGCCCCGAGCCCGCGGGCTCCTCCCGGGGGGGCGCCGCGCAGGGCCCGGGCTCTCCTCAGGGCGGCCGGCGCCATTGGTGCCCCAGCCCCGGGCACCCCCCGCCGAGCCCCGCCCCGGGCGCTGAACGCTAACAGAGGCTAAAAGAGGCTGCGGGAGCCGAGCAGGGGCTTAAAATTCCTCCGGCGTCTGGGCTGAAACCCGGCCCTGCCCGGTCAGGCGCCCTCCGCCCACCCCCGGCGCGTAACCCGGGTGACAGGGACCGCAAACAAACAAAGGAACGAACAGCAAACAAACAAATAAATAAATGACATCCGGTATGAAAAGCGAAAGCGAAACCCCCACACCCTAACGCCGGCACCGGCGCCCTCCCGGCTCCCGCCGCTCCCGCCGGCCCCTCACGGCAACGGACGCCGTCGAGAGGGCCCCAAGGGGCCCATGCCACCGCCGTGGCTGCCCGGCGCGCTGCCGGTACTCGGCGCTCCGCCTGCCTCCTTCTCGGGTGGGGAAAACAGACCGGTCCGCTCCACTGCAGACCCGTGGGTCTACCTCTGCACCGCCGCGGCGCGGGGCGAGGAGACTGGCGGGTGCGGGGGGGAGGAGTGGCGGCCGGTGTTCAGGCGGCGCGTCGGGCGGCGGCGGGGCCCTGGCGGGCGGCGGCGCAGGCGCGGTGCGGAGCGGTGGCGGCAGCACCATGCCGACCGTCAGCGTGAAGCGGGACCTGCTCTTCCGGGCGCTGGGCAGGAGCTACAGTGAGTGGGGCGGGCGGGACCCTCCGGCCGCGCTCCGGGAGCCGTCCGGGGCACTGCCGGGCCGCTCCCTCCGGCCACCGCGCCGCGATCGGCCGCTGGGCTGCCCCGCGCCGGCCCGGGCAGACCCGTGACGGGCGGCGGCGGTGGAGCGGGCCGCGCCGTGCGGGTGGCCGTGCGGCCGCAGCTCCGCTCGGCGCCTCACTGAGCCCCGGGGGAAGCCCTGCGGAGCAACGGCGGCGTCCGTACCCGGGGTTTTTCTACCCCCCGCCAGCGCAGGGGCTGTCGGACCGAGCCGTGCGCTCTCCCTGCACCCCGCAGCCTCTCCTGAGCCCAGATCGCTCAGGAAGTCAGAAGCCCGCGGTGCCACATCGCTGCTTCTGCTTGGAGTTGGCTTTAGGAGCCGGTTACATCAAAAGAGAGAGGTGGGAGCGGGCAAAGCGAACAGTTAATAACCGTGTTTTCACTCCCTGGCTCGTGAGAGATGTGGCTTGACAACTTTGGCAGAAGAAGCTGTATTTAGGGACAGAGGAGCTGTATTTAGGGACATGCAGCCGTTTACCCAGCCCGCCCTGGGGTTCTGAAGCTGCTCGGGCACATGGCTGCACATCTCCATTTTCAGGGGAGGGCTGTGTTACTCACACCTCACGACGCGGTTGACGCAACCTCTGGCTGATTAAAAAAGTAGCTGTTGGCAGAAGGTGTCTGATTACCCGCTCCTGTCTTCGTTGTCTGTTCAGGCCGGACTTACTCCGGCAGACTCAGCTGAAGAGCTGGCGCTGAAGCAGGGCTCTGAGGCTCAGAAGCCCTCGCTGTGACTGCAAGAATAACGTGTCAATAAATGCAGTAGGTGCTAAAGAAGGTGCTATTCCCATGCAAAAATAAGCCAAATTCATTAAATCACTTTTACCTTTTTTTTTTTTTCAAAGTAGCATTTGCTGTCTTATTGGAAAGCATTCAAAACAAGCGCAAAATATTCCTTTAAAAGCCTGAGGTCTATTTATTAACCAAAATTCACCTTCTTTCTTCGCAGCTGATGAAGAATTTAATGACCTTTGCTTTGAGTTTGGTTTGGAGCTTGACGAAGTTGTAAGTGACATTTTTATCTGTTAACTTTTTCAGCAGATGTAGTGCACTGACAGCATTTACATTTGGTTAGAGGGGGTATTGCATTATTTCCAGCGTCTTCCCTGCTACAGTTGGCCAATTCCCTTTAGCACGTACCAAGGAAACGCCTAGGCAAGGTTTGCAGGATACTGTGCCCCAAGTGTCCTCAAAGAAGCAGCGTGGGCAAGACTTGAAGGTCCCCTTGGACCTGGGAGTCTTGGTGGACAGCAGGATGACCATGAGCCAGCAGTGTGCCCTTGTGGCCAGGAAGGCCAATGGCATCCTGGGGTGTATTAGAAGGGGGGTGGTTAGTAGGTCGAGAGAGGTTCTCCTTCCCCTCTACTCTGCCCTGGTGAGACCCCATCTGGAATATTGTGTCCAGTTCTGGGCCCCTCAGCTCAAGAAGGACAGGGAACTGCTGGAGAGAGTCCAGCACAGGGCAACTGGGATGATGAAGGGAGTGGAGCATCTCCCTTATGAGGAAAGGCTGAGGGAGCTGGGGCTCTTTAGTTTGGAGAAGAGGAGACTGAGGGGTGACCTCATTAATGTTTACAAATATCTAAAGGGTGAGTGTCACGAGGATGGAGCCAGGCTCTTCTCGGTGACAACCACTGATAGGACAAGGGGTAATGGGCTGAAACTGGAACACAAGAGGTTCCGCTTAAACTCGAGAAGAAACTTCTTCTCAGTGAGGGTGACAGAGCCCTGGAACAGGCTGCCCAGAGAGGTTGTGGAGTCTCCTTCTCTGGAGACATTCAAGACCTGCCTGGACACGTTCCTGTGTAGCATTATCTGGGTGTTCCTGCTCTGGCAGGGGGATTGGACTTGATGATCTTTCGAGGTCCCTTCCAATCCCTGACATTCTGTGATTCTGTGATTCTGTGATATGATCTTCCAGCAGTACTGCAGCAGATTTTTCATCCTGAAACATCCTCGTGCACCTCCACACGTAATGATGCTTATCAAAAGACATCTGAACGTCGCATCTTATGCTTTGTTTCAGACTAGAGTTGTTGTGACAAGTCATTTGCCGATCTATTGCCAAAAATAAGGTCTTGGTTCTCTGCTTGGATCTGCTAGCCTGGAGAGTCTTGCTTCTGTAATATGTTCTTAAATTCAGATTCTAATAGTGAATTTTTCCTTTGGTATACTGCATTACAATCTCTGAATCTGAAAAAGATTTAGATTTTATGTCATTTCTGGTACTTGGTGTATAAATCCGAATTAAACCGTTAAACTTCTAATTGGTACATTTTTCCCTAATATATTATCTCAGTATCGTACTCCTGTCAATGTTAAGATGTTTCAGGTTAAACCCACGTTTTTGCTTAATTTCAGACATCCGAAAAAGACATTATAAGTAAAGAAAAAGGTCAAGAAAAGGCCAAGGGCGCATCTGAAACTGTTCTCTATAAAATCGACGTTCCTGCCAACCGCTATGATCTCCTTTGCCTTGAAGGGTTGGTCCGAGGACTGCAGGTCTTTAAAGAAAGGTAACACAGCGCTGGGAGCTTTTCCTGTGGTTTGTTACGTGTTTAAATACAAGTTCACTTCTGGTCAAAAACCAAACTTGCCACGTGCTTGGAGTTTGAGGACGATGTTATGTTATCAGATGTTATCAGATTTGTCAGATGTTCCTCTGGGGAGGATGTGCTTTCTCTGTTTTAAAACACCAGACTGGAATGCTACTGGGGTTTCAGATCTGTTCCGAAAATCTTTCAACTGCTGTTGCATTTGAGACTCATCCTCCGTAAAGAACTCCTACAGAGGAACTTCCTTGTGACCCTCTGTAATGAATACCAAACCAAATAATTTGTTTCACTTTTCTGCTATGATTTTATATTCTAGAGTCTTTCCCTTCTAGTTCAGTCATCTCTTTCCCATCCCATAAAAAAAAAGTTTTAAGCGGTCAGCTAACTTAAATGCCAAGAAATTTTTCAAAGACAGTTTTCTACATGTAATCATTGCTACATTTCTAAAATTTCCTGCATTTGGGGAACTTAACTTTCTTTCAGTTACAGACTTTTTTCTGGTTTTATTCTAGGATAAACCTCCCTAGGTACGAAAAGATAATACCAGCTCAGGGTGAAGGCCAGAGGCTGATTATCACTGAAGAGGTAAAAGTGTTTACTGCCCCTTTTTAAATTTATTGGGAGTTTCTGAAAGTTTGATAACTACTTCAGAGGATTAGAGGGTTTTAGGGAAAAAAAAAGCGTATTTAATCCATTTTAGGTTTGTGTACTGTGTGTACTTGACATTTATAACGTGTCATTGCAGACTGCCCACGTCCGCCCTCACGCTGTAGCTGCAGTCCTGCGCAATATAACTTTTACCAAGGAACGTTACGATAGTTTCATTGACCTCCAAGAAAAACTACACCAAAATATTTGCAGGTTAGTGCTTCAGTTGAAAGCAGTGCATAGTATCTACGTGTCTGATTTTATCACGTGCTAAGACTGCACATCCCTGTTGCTGCAAAGTTGTTATTTTGCCGTCTTTCTTTCCAGGAGAAGAGCGTTAGTAGCCATAGGTACCCATGACTTGGACACCATCTCTGGCCCATTTACTTTTACAGCTAAAGCACCTTCTGAAATTAAATTCAAGCCCTTGAATCAGTCCAAGGAGTACACAGCTTCGCAGATCATGGATCTGTATCGGGTAAGCAGGGGTTTTCACACCTGTTGCCCTGAAGGCAGGAACATAAATTTCCAAGGCTTAATGTCTCTCATGTCCTAGTTAAGAGTGGTTCTTGCAAACAAAACACAATTACCTTCTGTAACCTCCAGCTAGTGCCTGCAGCGCTTCAGGTTGATGCTAAGAGAAGATTCTGTTGGGCCTCATTTTACCGTGTTTATGTGGGCCTCTTTAAAAAGTCAGCATTTGAAAATGATACTATTTCCACTGTCCTTAAGAGTATATAGCCCTGCTGGAGCGCACAGACCGGTCACAGAGATAAATAAATCCTCAGAGATCTCTGACTAAAGATGAGTAAATAAGAGAGCTAGGAGACAAGGGGTATTGGGGACACTGACAGTAGATGGTGAGTTTGGTAGAGCGTATAGCTGGGTCGTGGGAGCAGATGGAAATTTCAAATCAAATTTCAGCATAAACGTGTCAGTATTCAGCAGTTTACAATTAAAGGTGTAGCAGTGCTAATTTTTATCACTTCTGAAGACAGTTCCTATGAATTAAGGGTGTGTGCCCATGGCGTTGGCAATGAAGGGTCTGCCCTGGTGAACCAGGGCATCATTGGCACAGCGTGGCCTGGGCACATTTGGAGGAATCATTGAAGAGAACAGCTCAAACACTTGTGAATAAAACCAACAATCCAGTTCTCTCATTTCTGAGAGCAAACCGAAGTACCAAGCTCTAAGCCCAGTCCTTCCCTCTCCCCCAATTCCCGTTAATCTCCCGGCGAAGGACTGCGGCACCGTGCAGGCTGGCGAGTGAGCTCGCGTGACGCTTGGGTTGTGCTTTGTTTCCCCAGAGTGACAGCCACCTCCGGCACTATCTGCACCTCATTGAGAACAAGCCACTTTATCCCGTCATTTATGACAGCAACGGTGTTGTTCTGTCCATGCCACCAATCATCAATGGTAAGGTCACTTGCAGCTAGTTTATGCTGTCACTGCTATTTTGCTTTTTTTTTTTTTTTTAATTATTGCACTTAAAATTTCACATAATCTACTTCTTTCAGTTTAAACTTTGAAACACAGAGGAATTTGTAACTCCCTCCCTAGGCTGGCAGGATCCTCTTTTCTCATCCTCATCACGATGATGCTAAATGCGAACCTCTGCATTTAGCTTCTCACACCCTTCTAGAACTTTTCACCGAGGTCTTGAGCCCGGGGTACTTATGAGCAGCATGAATTAGTTCTTGTGAATACTTTTGCAATCACACAAGTGATTCCAGAAGACTTTAATGGCTTAAAAAGAATACATTGCTTTAGACTTTTTTGCATTGTTTCTAAACATGGGTTTCCTCCAAATGTAAAAGAAGCTACGGGTGATTTTTGAGAGCCATGTTTACTGCAGCCAGTTAACAACATGGCAAGAATTACTCCTTTAACAAAGATAATTCAGGATACCTCTATATTTAGGTCAAGAGCAGTAACTTTCTCTACACTGACCAATAAAATCTGCAGTGATAATCATTTTGGATGTAGGTCCTAATTGATCTTAACTATATCTTAAAGAGCTGACCCACCTCAAACTCTGTGGCAGGGACTGGTAAGAACTGTTCTGTAGTGAGGGTGGTGACAACCACTGTTTCAGACCCTTCTTTGTTAGGCTCATACCAACTTTGGTGTGTTCCTTGCATAAGCTTGGCATGTTGTCCAAATTTTCTCCATTAAAAACATGAAGCTAAGTTTAATACCTCTATTTTAAAGAGTATTTGAGAGAAGCTTCCAGGTTAAAAGTACTTTTTAAACAGATAACGAAATGTAAACACCTCTATTGGCTGGTTTGGGATTATCTACAAGCACTTAAGTGAAAGGTTATATTTGCTTTGAAGCGAGCCCAGAAATACATTCCATCTGCAAAGAGACACAGAAAAAAGGGAAGGGAATACAAGATCCCTCCGTCTTCAGATCTTCAGCAGGCTGATCTTTCAGTCTAGCTGTCCCCTAGTTTCTTGGGTAGGAAACTAAAACGCCGAAGCCAAACGGCCTGCCCTGGGTCAGACAGAAGCAGCTATGGATATTCATCGATCTAAACCACTTTTTAAAAACCATTTCATACAACCTATCCCTGTGCAAGGCTGCTTTCTTGACGCGCAGCACACATGGAATGCCGACGTGTTCCCAAAGCCAGGGGAGATGAGGTGCTCGGGAAGTGCAGAACCACTTTGCGACCAGGAGGTGGCCGCTCTTCTGCTCGTGTGCTGCTTCAGCTGGATGCCGAGATACCTGTAGATTTGTGCATCTTTCTGTGTAAAGCATAACCCTGGTCTGTCTTTTTCCTTTCTGCTTCATCAATTTGAAAATGAAAAGAGCTGCTGTTCTGGTAGGAGTTGTGAATGTTGGTGCAGTCGAGAAAAGCAATACCATTTCTTAACGTGTTTTTTGTCTTGGCGTGGTTTAGGTGATCACACAAAAATAAGCGTAAAGACCAGAAACGTGTTTATCGAATGTACGGGCACAGATCTTACAAAGGTAAATTAATCTTTCCTGCTTTTGATGTGCTGTAATATCCTTGGTTTTCCTTTGGGTCATCTACAAAGACCTACAGTAGCAAGGCATTCACTTCATGGAGCCAACGTCCCGTTTCAGAAGGGCAGGATAAGCTGTGGGACTGCGTGCAATTCTCTCCACACAGTTGTAGGCTGGCTCTAGAGCCAGTGTTGTATTTGCACCGGATTTGGGCTTTGCTGTGTCCTTACGTCGACGCTGAGCGTTCAGTTTACACAAGAAACCAACTGAAGTAAAAACTAGGGGCTGCTTTGTTGCCGAGCGCTTTTCCTAAATCCGAAAGGCTTTGAAAAGAGTAAAATTCACAAAGACTGCCTGTTCAGCCAGGAATACTCTTAGTAAAGAATCATTTTGTCTCCTGCTTAAAATTTGTGCTGAGGGAAGGAAGACGACGCTTTTTCTCCTCGGTTATCTTTTGCAGGCAGGGACGCCACGCAAATAATTGTTGAAGTGAAGTCTTTCCATATGCAAATTCTATAACTGAAAGCTGAAGCATGAAAGCCTAGCAGTTATAATTGCCTGCTCTTGAGTATAGGTTGGGCGTTCGTTGATAGTTTCCCTTAAAGCCTGTGCCTCGACGCTTAAGAGCAAAACCACTTTTAACTTTCCCTACCGCCCAGTGGTGTTAACCACCCGGATAAATCTGCACGCTGGGGAGTGGCTTCCGAGCAAATTCGTAAATAACAGCTTTTTGCTACTGCTTGCCTCGATAGCAAATATAAAACCAGTGCTGTTCTGTTTACATGGGGGACGTGATACCGTGAGGCATCAAAAAAACAACCCCGGTAGATTGAGAAGTTGATCTGCATCTGACAAGTCTGTTCTCTTAAAATATTCCCTGTGAAACAGCAGGATTTGCAGCTGAGGTTATTTGGTGATATATTACTCAACAGTGCACGGCCCTTCAGCCTCTGTGTTCACACCTGAAGTTCAGGGAAGGGACTAAGTAGGATGACGGCTGGGAAAACCTGGCTCCAGCTGGTAATAAAGACCCTGTGTATCTTCAGAACAGAGCTTAGCAAAGATACGCAAATGCTTCAGAACCTTGAAAACCAAAGATGTCAAGTTGTTTGCTTAAATGTTTCTGCAGAAGAAGAAAAACATCTTTAAAAATCCAGTCTTGTACTCTAGACTGCCAGGATTTTCGTTGTGATTAAATAGAACAGAATTAGCAATAGACTTAGACTAGAGCAGAACCAAGAGAGTATAAGGCAAGTTTTTTCCCCCCATTTTTTGTGAAGATATTTTGTCTACTTCAGCACAATTAGACAACAGATCTCAATGTGATTATTATCTTTCTTTTGTAGGCAAAAATTGTTCTTGATATTATAGTCACGATGTTCAGTGAATATTGTGAGAAGCCATTCAGGTGAGTATAAATCTCCAGTCAGAGAGACGTTCCCTTTGGGCCGTGTGTTAAAAAACATTTTTACTTCTGTTTTTGTGTCTCTCTCTCAGCGTTGAAGCGGCAGAAGTAGTTTGTCCTAATGGGAAGACGCACATCTACCCGGTAAGCATAGTGCCAGGGTGTCTCAGTGTCCTTGGGGAAAGGATTTTGCTTACACAAAGTCTGTGTATTAGTGAGTCAGGTCATTTTCTATCCCCGTGAAGAAGAACTGCAGCGTGCTCTTATCTAGGAACCTCCTTCTGAAGCTCCACTTGTTTGTGCTAAGGCTAAAAATACAGTCACACTGCCACACAGCCTGGTACTCCAAAAAGAAGGGTGAGGCTTAAAGGTATGAGGGGTAACCACTACCGTGGTTTAGAGTTCCTGCAATATGAACTTTTTCAGGAACGAGTCGAGATTGCAATCAAAGGTCACAATCCGCGTCGAAAGCCCTTAAAACCGACGCGTTCCAAGTGGGGAGAAACGAGTGCAGGAAGAGGTCCTTCAGGCTGAAACCAGTGGACGACTGAAATCGGCCTCGGCGTAACTCGCTTATCAGATCTGGAAGCTTTAATGGCCTCCAGTTAAAATAACCTTGAAACACTGGAGTTTTCAGTCTTGCACTTGTTAGGCTCTGACGCCATAAAGGCCTCTAAGGCAGGATGGTGACTTCCAGCGCAGGTTTGTCTGCAGGCAGAGCTCTCCGCGGTAACAGAGCCTTAACTGCTTCATCCTCCTAGTAAGTATAAAGAAAGCAATTCCTTTTGTTTCCTGAAAGCCACTGAGGATAAACAGAGATCTGGCTGAGCTCGTAAAATCAGCTGCATCAAGCATGTACAAACTGTTTACAGGGAAAGAATCTTATTTTTACTGAAAGTCTTTCTAGTGGTATTTTAGCTTTTTATTTTAGGAAAGACCTAGGATCCTGAAGAGATACCAAACAAACCGGAAATCTCTGCGGTGGCTCACCTATGTAAAATAGAGCAAAAAATCCCCAAAGTTTTAGATGCTAAGGCTTTTAAGGCTTTGTATGTCTGGAAGTTTAGAAACACCTAAGTAAAGACATACAGAATAACTCTCTTAATTACATTTCAAGCCTTCTAAGTAACGTATCAGTAGATATTTCTGTGCCAATACGGAAATAGAAAGTTTTCTTTCCTTTTCCTCCTAAAAGTCATTTGATCTGTCCTAGACCATGAGACCTCATGCATGACCAGTCACTGCTTTAGGGCTTTGACTTAAGATGAACTGGGGACTGGAAACTTTGAGAAACTCTCTTACTTGCTTGTATCAGAAATTATCGGAAGTTTCAATAACGGGGATTTCACGCTGCAGTCAACCTTCTCGCTTAACTGAGAACAGCTTTTGCAGCACGTACTGTATGTTTTCAAGAATCCTCTTGTTAAATCCATTAAAATATTCACCTTAGCCTGATACTCCACACTTGTCTTCCGTGGATGTCCTTTTAGTATCGTGATTGGAAGAAGCTTAAGATTACCAAGACGTCAGAATTGACTCCTTTTAGGTGGGTATTGCATATGCTGAAAAGTTTTGTCTTGCTTTTTAGGAACTGGCTTACCGAAAAGAGAAGGTGAAACCTGACCTCATTAACAAGAAAATAGGAATCAGGTGTGTTATTGCAAATGGAAACATCGGGTTTACTCATAATATTAATCATGAAAAGGGTACCGGGAAACATTGATTATCACATTGTTTGGAAAATGTGTACACTGTGTGATTTATGAATTTTTTTTTTAGTTTATCAAAACTTCAGGGCTTATCTTGAGTAATCAGGTCAATTCTCTCAGACTTCTAACCCTGTTTTCAAGGAAAGCGAATGATTCTTTATGGCCTCGCCCAGGTGTCAGGAAGTAAAGAAAAATGCCCATCTCCAGAGTCAGGATCTGAGCTGGCTCTGATCGAATGCTAAATCTGAAGATTCGGCAGCGTGGAAGGCAACGCGGCGCAAACCGATTACTCTAAAAAGCCGTCGGCTAGAAGGCAAGATCCGTAAACGACTGCTCTCTCGTTTTGTTCCAGTGAAACTCCGTCGAGCCTCGCGAAGCTGCTGACTCGGATGTGCTTGACTTCCCACGTCACGGGGAACGGGAACAGTCTCGAGATCGAAATCCCTCCCACCCGAGCGGACATTATCCATGCCTGCGATATCGTAGAAGATGCAGCAATAGCTTATGGCTATAACAACATTCAGATGACTGTTCCGAAAACGTACACCATAGCTAATCAAGTAAGATTGCCCCTTCAAATGAGCGCTCTGTTGTCGGTAAATGACTAGTGCATGCCAGAAGGGCTTTGGGGAAAACAGAACCCAGGAATTAAATATTTTGACATGCTTCGCCTTGAGAAGTATTTACCACGGGTGGGATACAAACCAGATGCCCCACTGATTTGAATAAGTCCAAGACCAGTGGTTGCTGGTCCTTGAAAAAAGACAGGGCTTAAGCAGGGAGCCCGTATTAAATCTCTAATTGGGAGATTCGTTTCCTCGGGCAAGCCTAAAGGCAGCTGGCTGATGCTTTCGGAAATTTTAAGCCCAAGCGTGGTACCTCCCTGGCAAATTCACCATAATGTAACGGCAGAACCGCCTCGGGAAAGAAGAGAAAAGTGGGTTGAGATGGAAGCTGAAAACTTGTTTTTCTTTCCTTTTAGCTCCCCCTCAACAAGCTCACGGAACTCCTGCGACTGGACTTGGCAGCTGCCGGATTCACCGAAGCACTCACCTTTGCCCTGGTATATGATGCTGATTTCATATTTTTTCTTAGTTGCGGGTTCGAAGAGCGATGCAGCCAAAACTGCGGAAGGTGGTCTGAGGATATGGTGTAGAAACGTCCCCGTATTTTTCTGTTACTGTTCTGGCAGACGACTGTTAGCCAGCGCTTCGGAATTACGGTATATTTTGTGAGTTTGTAGGCCAGAGAAGTGTAACGAGTCACTGTTAATGTGGCGCGTGGTTCTAAGCACAGAGGCGCAAACAGCTGCTGGAGCGCTGGTTTTAGTTTAGCTCAGTAGGATGAAATTGTAAGACAGCAAATCTCTCCCGAGACTGGCGTAATTTCTAATGCTGAAATTTTGCAGCAGGATTTTTTTTGCTGAAAGACAAGGTTCAGGAGGAAACACCACCTTTGGCACAGCCACTTGCTTATACCCTTTTTGCCATAGTCATGAACTGGATCTACTATTTAAAAAAAAATATATAAAAAGTTAAGTACACACCCCTACCCTCCACATGTATAGGGTAACTGTCCGTGTGTGGAGACTGGCAGAGTGAGCTATGGAAAATACAGTGTACATTTTAGAAAATCCTTTCTGCTGCAAGATCTGCTCAAAACCTTTGCCTTGAAGAGCAATTTGTAGACATTTTAACAGATGGGGAGCTACTGTCACATGCTCTGTTAAAATCTCTGTAGAACTTCTCAACCTTTTCCTGAACTAGTGAGTTTTAACTCACTAGATGGCCAGAACTATGTGTATATATCTATATATATCCCTGAAAGCACACAGCCTTTTAAGAGATGGTTACCTGATCACAGATTACTTTTTGATCATTTACTCCCAAGATCTTACACTAAAATGGTGCAGGCTCCTAAAACACTTCCACGCCTTTGAAAAGTTCAAGTATTAAAACCAACGCTGGCAATCTGAATGGACCGGAGAAAATTTTAACACCTTCAGATTTTATGCAGCTTCAAAAGCAAACTTCAGACATTCTAATGCCTGAAAAATGTATTTCAGTTGTAATATTTTGTTAGAAACTCATCTAAATAAGCAGGGCAATAACTAGTATTACTTCCTGCAGTGCTAGTATTTGACACAGATATCCTGACAACCTGTGATAATACTGTTTTGGGGAGATGATATGTATAATGTGGTCAGGCTTTTATAGAGTTCCTTTAGTCATGGATAGATACAGTTCATTTTTTTCAGCAACAAATGCTGAAGAATATTATATATTACATGAGATATATATATATATAATATGTAATAGATAATATATATTCTATAATATTATATATGAAGAAATTATATAATACAGTGCTGAGGACCTTTGTGGACTGCAGCAGCGGAATTTTTGAAGATCACGCAGTGCCTCACATTATATATTTGTATTTCTGCTGTGTCACCAACCCTTTACTAAAGCACCGACGCGAGGCCTGTGAGCGGGACAGACACCAGTTGCGCTACACCATCCTGTAGCTCAGGGTTCTATGGCAACCAACCCCTGCACGTGTACTTGTGCACGCAATCTCTTTCTTGGTTTGAGCCCCCAGGTGTATTTGTACGCAAGAACGCTGCTTTCTCCGAGAAGCTGCCGTTTAGCCAAAATGCATTTAGTTAAATCACAGCACCGGGCTGTGGGTTAGACACACATCTGAAAAGTGCTTAGCTCAGTTCTCCTCCTAAGCTCAGCATTCATTATATATTTTATTTTATTCAATAATCCACTTTTCAGGTGGCATCATCATCTCATTTTCCTCACATCTGGTGTGTCACGCTGGCAGGACACCTCTGGGAGACTGCAGCATACTGGCAGATCCTCAGTGACACGCCTAGTCTGTGACTGGTGTCTTTAAGGCATTGATAAAGCTATAAAACCTGGAAATCTGTAGTGCTGCGTGTACACAGACATCATGGTGTGTACTGCTCTACCGAGCCACTTCAAAATACACCTTGAGAATAAGGGCTTGAAAAAATCTCCAGCACTAAAAAAAAAAGAAGGACAGCAAGCTATGAGAACCCTTATCCAGCTGTGGAAGTCAGAGGCTTGGCCGCCTGACCTCTTTTTCACAGACAGCATTTGGCTTTCTCTGCATAGCCCCCACGGGGTTGTTTTCATTGTGAGAAAGCTCCGAGCACCAGTGCTATTTCCAGAATAAAAATACTTAACCCGCTGCAAGTCAGGGCGCAGGATCCTCAGGTTTTGAAACAGCAATCCATGCTTTTTCTTTTCTTTTTTTTTTTTTCTTTGTTTTGCTTCTTAATTAACATTCAAGACTGAGAAGGCAAACAGGTTTATCTACAAGACTGGAGCTTAATTTTTTTATTCTGAGTGGGTGTTGCACATGGGAGCTTTGTTTATTCCTGAGATCAGATTTCATCCCTGGCTCACCGTCCCTTTTAACTAGTTGACCTCCGTGGGGGTTTTTTTTTTGCCTCTCCCTCGCAGTGTTCTCAGGAAGACATCGCGGATAAACTCGGCATGGATATCTCTGCAACGAAAGCAGTGCGCATAGCAAACCCCAAAACTGCAGAATTTCAGGTGAGAGAATTGGGGTCAGGTTTTCAGAGCGACGGCGTCACAGATTCTGTATTTACAGAGGAGAGAAGTGAGCCAACAGGGAGGAAAATCGGTGGAGCTGCTTTTCCTGCATTAAAGAGGATGTGCATATGTCAGTGCTAAGCCTGCTAGGAGTCATCTGCTACTCCTTCACTAAGAAATACCTTATTGGGTGTGAAATACTATAAGCTTGTCAATAAACTAAAATACCCTGCTCTGTATGAGAGCACGTGGCAATATTGAGCCATTTTATTACAGAAAATCCCAGATGATTGATCAGCTCCCGCATTTAGAGAAGCCATTCTCTATAAATGGAGCTACCAGATCTGGCAATCTCTAAAGTTCCTGAGCTGTGGATAGAAAACGCTTTTTTAAAAAACTATTATTACTTTTTTAGAAGTGTATTGCTTAAAGTATTTAAATACCCATTCCTAGATTAGTCGGTCTTTGCCAGAGCAGAGAGTGAAAGCTCAGCAATTCTGAAAATACCTGAAAGCGTTGCCTCCATCACTGATTAACATCAGGAGGTACCAAGATAATATTCCGGGTAGCACTTTATATTCCCAAAGTAGCACTTGCTATTTACCTTTTGCATAAGCGGTATTAAACCTGTGGGGAAGTTTTTTGCCCTTCTTTTGGTGTTGTTTTTCTACCCTGCATCTGTGAAACGACGCCCATTTTTAAGCTCACGGTCAGGAAACGCAGCAGAAGCAACGTGCAGAGAACGTCCGTTTCCAAGTTTAATAACTCAGAAGCAAAGATGCTGAAACATAAGAGATAAGCACAGCATTTGCACCTGACTACTTTTAAACTCTTGTTACAAATGAGACAAATTAAAATAAAAAAATGCAAGGAAGGGAACATGAGCTGTTTCAC
Organism: Trogon surrucura; assembly: GCA_020746105.1. Taxonomy (NCBI): domain Eukaryota; kingdom Metazoa; phylum Chordata; class Aves; order Trogoniformes; family Trogonidae; genus Trogon; species Trogon surrucura. The sequence goes on along the minus strand of CM036625.1, from coordinate 25,764,974 downwards.
TTGCAGAGTCCGTGTTTGTCCTGCAGGTGGCACGTACAACCCTCCTTCCTGGGCTCCTGAAAACCATCGCTGCCAACCGAAAGATGCCCCTGCCTCTCAAACTCTTCGAGATTTCTGACATCGTAGTAAAAGATCCTAACACAGGTAAGGGAAGGGTCTTCCGAATCTTTGGTGATGGAAATCTGTTGACATTCCGAATGGCAATACTACCCAAACCTGTACTTCTTGTATAAGAAAGTTGTTACATCCTACGGTGATTCTTTATTTCCCTTGCGCAGCAGATTAGAGATTTTCGCGGCAGGCTAGATTTTGGAGTACCTGGAGACACGGTCCCATTTGAAATGCTCTCCCAGAAGTGCAAGCAGGTATGCTGCAAAGGGTTTTATGCATCTAAACACCCCTTAGAACCTGCCAAGAGCGCTGCGAGGATAAACGTGAGGCGATTTCGCACCGAAAAAGGACCTGCTCCACATCGCTGACGTCGATGCACCCATTTTTACTTGCTCTTACTCTAGTGATCCTGGGGTGTAACCCTTGAGAGAAAACTACTTCCCATGAGAGAAAACTGCTACAGGGCTGCTTGTCTTTGCTCTCCAAAATTATCTTCTGCAAAACTGACAACCAGTACGAAGAATGCGATCAGTAGCACAGATACGGGGTAAAGAAGGGAGCGAGGCTGTGTCTAAAAATGTAGGAATAGATGAAAAAAAAAAAAAAGCTTGGCGGTATAAAATTTCCCCTCTCATCTACAACAAGATTTTCCTTTCCACCTCATCCAGCAACGCTAAGGAAGCGTGACTGCCTTTGAGTTGTTCTGTAACCATAATTGTTTTACGTGAAGCGGCCCCAGCAGCTCGTTCCCTTTTCGAGAGCTTCACTGAAATCCCTCCTGTGTTTTGGGGCCTCTTTGCACTGATTTCGCTGTGCAGGATGAAAATTTCAAATTATCTTGCTTATCTGGGAAAAGCGCAGAGTAAAATGAACTATAAACATTGATTTTTGAACGTTAAAAATACATCTAAAATATACTGATCATTTCTTTCTATATAGCATATTGGGGAAAAGGAGTGGAGAAGCTACAACTTTTGGGAGGGAGCGCACGTACACGAGTTACAACTCCGAATGAAGTTTTGCCTCCCTGAAAAAGGCTGACAATTCGGCAGCAGAAATGGTTCTGTTACTCCATTATCTGGTTTCAGATTTTAGTGGTTGTGTCTTAAGGTATCTGGGCTCTGCAAAACAAAGGTTTGTATAAGGCATAAACAAAACGGCAAGTAAATTGCTTTGGTGATGAATTTAATTTGTAGATTACTTAAAAAAAAAAAGCCTTGCTGAGCAAAATAACCCATTTTAGCAAACCGCATAGACTTTTTTTTTTTTTTAATTATGAAATTCAGGCAGTTTGGTGGTGCAGCTCATTCCTCGTGGGGCGTGCAGTTAGCAAAGAAACCCGTGGAGGAATCGCATCAGCGTTCTTCCCAACTGAGAGCGGGGCTGTTTCTCTTGGATTAAGCAGCTCGTTCAGTCTGGCTTTATGAAATTCACAAGTTCAATTCTGCTTTTATTCCGTGTGTAGCTCTTGAAAGCTTTCGACGCAGACTCCTGCGGCAGGAGCTCTGTACCCTGCGCCCTCGGGCAGCCCTCGCGTGGGCCGAGCGCTTGCAGGCTCTGAACGGTGTCTGAGATTGGTTTCCAGGTTGTGTTTAGAATAACCACTGTCTTTCCCAAATTCACTTCCAAAAAAAACAAAAAAAAAAGAAATCAAAGTTGCCCAATAAACAGTTTGGAAGGGGAGGAAGAAAGAACTGGTAACTCTGCAACCACTGCGAAACGTGGGGTTGTCCCCTCACATATGGAACGAGATTCCCTGCAGAACGCTTATGTCATCAGACCGACTAATTTGATTTGGTTATTTCACGATCTCGGCATGCGGAATCGCCAATTAATAGTTTAAAAAGCGTGGGTCAAAAGAGTGCTGATATTAACTGTATGTGAAACGGCATCCTGCAGTCACTCGTGTGTGAAGGGACCCAGCTCTTTGAAACGCGCCAGTTTTTAATAAAATACCTTCTCTTCGAACTCGCGCTTCCCGAGGTGAACTGACCGGGCTCCTCTCCAGACAGATCTGGCAGGAGGGTTTGACGTCCTAAATCAGCAAAACGTGCGCCAGGTTTAGTTCTGGTAAACGGAACCCAACGGGAGCAGAAACGTTTCTCCTCGAGGCGGGAGGAAACGCGCCCGTTTGGAATGCGTTTGCGAGGCGAGCTCCTGACGCCGGAGAGTCACTTGTGGGGGGATAGTTAGATGAGTTCATCCCCAAAACCACCACTTCTACCACCAGTCCTAACAGGGAATACCCTTTTTCTCTCCTTTGACCACAAGGAAAGAAATTAATCCATTAAAAAAAAAATCACCTCCGACCGGTGATCGCGGAGAACGCACGATTTACGGCAATTTACGCCGTTGGCGAGCGCGGCTGCCGCCGTACTTCGAAGCGTTTTCCCAAACCGTTCGGTGCGGGAAATAGTCGGGGATTTTTGTGAGGCCGAGAGGCGAGTTTAAACGAGCAGGTGCCCCCCTCTCCGATGGCCCAGTCGTTTCCCCGAAGCATCTCTAATTTTGGGTGCCGCCCAGCGCTGCTCTGCCTGCCTGGCAGATTCCCGAGCAGCTGCCCATCCTCGGGATTGTTTTTCAGCAGCATCCCTGGGAAGTCCTTTGAAGCCTCCGAAATACACACACATGTGTAATTTAGGTTGACGGACTTGGCAGGCTCATTTGAAAAAAAAGAAATGTTTCATGGCATGACACAAGAGATCTCTTAAGTGAGTTATAAGGAACCGAAGCATTTCTAACAGCCGCCAGCTTTTGCCTGCGGTTCCTAGAGCTTGCTTTTCTTTTTTCTTCCCATCGCCTGTAGCGAGTGAACCTCTTGGGTTGCAGCAGAACTGTGTGAAGGAGGAGCACAAGGATTTTTATAACCAAGGATTGAAAACCTGAGGTATAAGAATGGTTGTGTGCGCTTTATTTCACACTCTTCAGGTAAGAGTAGCGATCTGAAGACGCCGCTGGCTACCTGAATAGTGATGAAGTTAAAATTCAGACTAATGAAATTAAATTCAGGTGGTCGTTACAAATTCTGCTGCTGTAATGACTTGCAGGGAAAAAAATAAAAGGAAATCGTTCTACTGAACATCCAGCCCAAAGAACGTGCTGTCTTAGGGAAGAAACAAAACATTTTCTTCTCTTCTGTTGCTCAGTTGCTCAATGCAACATGAAGATAAGTTATCCGCCGCCTGACTAATTGCTGATTGATATCTTAGAGCTGGGAAACAGGGAGACGCGATGGGGCTGAGGAGCCAGCGTGCTCAGACCAGAGACCTGATGTCGCATTTGCTGGTATTTTCTCTGGAGCCTTTCCTTCTCCACGCTGCCGTTTTAACTTCAGGACTGGGCACTCCAGCATTATTCCACACCACAAATCATCATCAGGGCACGAAATAAAGATCCTGAGTGACACACCACAGCAAGTTCAGCTCTCAGTGACCAATGAGAGAACTTGCAGTTGTATCGCCAAGTTGCTGCCCTAGAAGTTTTGAGTAACTTTTCGGCTCAAAAATAAAAGCTTTCGTTGCCCTTTTGTGCAGGCTCTTGCTCCTGCATTTGGCAGCCCTTTGTCGTCCATGTATTTCTAGCCCCTTGGGAAATGTTTCCTTGTTTAGTTTTTTGACAGATTTTTCATTGCTGAATGGTTAGTTGGAGCAAAGAAATGAGATCTAAGTTTAATTCTAAAATAATATCTAATTCCCTACGCGATAGATATTGACAGTTCAGGAAAGGCTTAAGGAGTGCTAAAGTTTTTGGCTTGTATTTAAGCTTACAAGTCCTCATCAAGGACTTTTTGATGAAATCAGTTACATAGGAAAGCTCAGAGCAGAGAGAAGGCAGCGGTTTTTGACTTAAGGAACTTTTCCAGAGTGGGAGACACTCATGTCACAATCTTGAGTTGGGCAGTTTGGCTCATTTGTTTTCCAGTGTCACTTGGTTGCAGCAATGTCCAGGATGATGATGAAAATCATCAGCTGCTATTCAGAAACCTGGGTTCTATAAATATTTAGCTTTCCCACCAGCGTCGCGTGTTTCTTCATCCTTACTGAATATTTGCATTTTGGCAAGTCTGTTTTTTTCTGCGTACCTGTCACTGAATAGAAGATCCTTCTGTGTTACAACTCTGTTTCCTGCTGGAGGCACGGGAAACTTGAAACCTTTCTTCACATTTCACAGAAATCTCGTTATTTCCTCAGATGATCCAGCAAGTGTGCCAGAGAAGCCACTTTACATCCTCATTTCCCCTTTCAGCCCCAAGCGCCTCGCAGGACAGCAGAAGAAAAAAAATCGATGCAAAAAGCGAGGTTGAAAGTGTGACAGAGCACCCCGTCTGACATCACTGTTTCCTTCTCCAGATGTAGGTGCAAGAAACTACAGGCATTTCTGCGCCGTTTATTACAACAAGAGCCCGGGGTTCGAGATTATCCACGGTTTGCTGGACAGGGTCATGCAGCTTCTCCAAGTACCACCCGACGAAGAGAACGGCTACACGATCAAGGCAACTGAAGGTAAGAAAGACAGAGCTGCCGTGTCCAGGAGAGGTTGTCCTGGGGCTCAGACGTTCCCTGATAGCCTGAGGGGAATTTTTGGTTGTCCCCAGCCGCAAGCGCTAAGGATTAACGTTATAATACGTGCTCTCGGTGTGATGAAACAATAGCGAGAAGGCATTAATGGCATTCACCGACTGTAAAACGGGATTGCTCTTTTCCTGTGAGCTGTTCCGGGTAGTTTTATATCAATTGCAAGTTGACAGCTTTTCAGGGAGACTTCCAGCAACGCGTATGCACCGAGCTTCACGGGCTGCCCACGGTGAGTTAACCCGCCGGTCGCAGGGGTAGGTGGGCACGCGCTGAACTGATAAATACGCCGCTGTAGTCTCTTTGGCTCACAGTGCCTGGAAAAAGACACACATTCTCACACCTCATCTTTTAGTTTATGGCTTTACAGCTTTTATTCACAAATACCTTTTCTTTCTACGTTCCTGGGAAGATACAGGCCTTAGATATCTTTTATTCAAAGACCTGCCGTCTTTGAGACCGAAGCTGCTGCTTAGACCAGTGGTTGTGTAACAGCCCTCTTCCTTCGCTGGGCAGGGCCAGCTGCCCATGAATTAAAAATCACATCCTTAAGTGCAAAAAATCTCCTCTGCGTTATGTGCACACACGTGCAAGAGAGCAAGCAGGCGGGCTGACCCCATTCCTCCGTCGAGAGAGCAAGCGGCAGCGCCAAATCTATTCTGCTGCCTTAGATAATGGCGTAGTAAATACAGTGGTCTCCTAATGCTTTAATGCACGTTTGTGTCACATATATTGACACTTTTCCTACTGTTTGGGGTTTTTTGTTTTGTTTTTTTCCTGACAAAATGCTATTTTGCTCAGTGGTATTTAGGCCAGACATTCAAAGTGTCTTTTAGAAGATTAAGGGGATTCTCAGGTTGATGAGATGAGCATTTCAAGAGTGGTGCTTCTCCTTTTAACTCAACCAAGCACAGAACAGGTAATAGCAAAGCTGCTTCTCTTAAGGAAGGAGAGGTTAGAGGCACCTCTGGGAGTTGCCTCCTCACTGAAGTCAAACCCAACTGCTCGATTCCTTTCCAAAACTCTCCTCTAGCTCGGTTTTTGAACAGACCTATCACGATTTTTGCTTTAGTACCAGAAGCATTTGCAGGAGGTTCATATTCCGTGCTGTGGCACGTCGATGATGTAAGGGCTGGCGTCGAGAAGCTGGAAGAGACAACCTCAAGCAGAAAGCCTCGCAGCAAAGAAGTTATTTCTAGCTCCCGGTGCTGTTCAGTATTCCTGACGCTGCAGGATTCGTAACACCCACTCGAAATCCCCGCGTTCCCAGGCCGTCGCTCCGCAGCGCGTTCAGCGTGAAGGATGGATTACGCCTCGTCACGTGCAATATATTACAAGCAGTTTGTGGCTTTTTGCTACAGGAAAAAAAAAAAAAGTGCCTCCTGCTTTCTGTTTCAGCAGCGATTCAGAAACTCTCCTGGGATGGCACGTGGGCTCCTTGCAGCTCTCCTGACATTGGAATCTCACCTTGGCACCCTTGCAGGTGGCCGATACTCTAATGCCGTCGCGAATGCGGCGTCACTGCACCAACCTTTTGTTGTTGTTTTGGGGCGTTTTTTAATTTGCTTCGCAATCTCAATTAAGCATGTGCGAGGGAGACAGCGTCAGCAGATTATTATAGAGTAAGGTCAATCGCTGAGTGAAAAAAAAGTAAAATATCCTGTAACAAGAGACAGCAGGATACTGAAATGATGCAGAAGAACAGCGCGAGCTACTTCAGAGGTTTTAAATGCATGGATTTCTAGATGCATCGTTGCAAAGCACACCTTTTTGATTGCCTGCACCAAATTAAAAGTGAGAAGTAGGTTTATCCCACAACTCTGATTTGGAAAGAGCCCAGATGCCTTCTCTGTATGTGATCTTACACACAACCTGGGAGTGGTGAGCAACACCGCGAAGGCAGGGCTTTAGTCCAGTTGGTTTCATTCCTCATACAACCAATTAAAATAGTTCCAGTAATTACTGGAAAACAATACGGGGAGGGAAATAGTTGGTTTAAATGAGCAAAGAACGGAGCCGTATTTGCTCGTTTCCAAATTCATTTTGGAAAAACGAGATGCCTGCACTAGCGTCCTCTTTGGTCCATATGTGCAAATCACGGCTATTTAAGCGCCTTCTGTTCCCCCCACACCTCAGTGCCCTGTGACGCGACCTCGAGGTCGGCGCCTCTTTGCCTTTGTAGCAACACCTGTGAAAAAAGAAAAAAAGTACAGCTGCTAGAAAATATGGGTGAAATCGTGATGTTCCCCTGGCCTTTGCGCTGCGCTTGGGTGTAATCTGAGCTAGGTGGTAAATGGAGAAGAGCTGTTTAGAGCAGCCCTAAGGAAGAGAGGGGTTGGAGTGACAGAATTCAAGGATTTCAGATGCCCATTTGGCACTTGGTGCTTTTCAGCTTCTTAAATTTACTACTGGTATAATTAGATTTTTTTTTCCCCTATTGCCACTAAATACGCAAAATTAGCAAGTTGTAAGCCAGACCCGGAATGCTGCCCGTTGTTTTAAAATGCACGGAACGGACTCTCTGATGCATTAGTGAATCCTACAGCGAGGTAAACAAAATTTCATTTTTTAGACAAGGAAAACACGGGTAGAAAGAGCCAACAAATTTGGTCATATATCATCCAGTAATTCAATAAAATTATTTTTTGAGTTCGCGTTCATTGGTTTCACTTCCCTTGAATTGAAAGCTAGAGGCATTTTGGTAATTATATTCTTAATTTCAGGTTTTAAGCTCTGCAGAAACGGGTACGTTTCCTACAACAATTCTGGTCATCCTGTGCTTTTGGATGACGATCTGAGGTGACTTTTTTTTTTTTTAACTTCCAGAAATCAGGACCACAATCACAGGAGGTGATTTGAGTCCGTAGTAAAGTCTTACTTAGGCTAAAAAGCCTAAAAACAGGCTCAGTAAATACTGTCAGGGAATTCTGTATTTTTTTTAAGTAAATGTTCATGACATTCATTCTTTTAGGCTAATCAACAGCTTAGTAAAGCTGGGAAGGCAGCCTGTTTGCGTTCAACATAAATGCATACTTAAATGCAGACTAAGTCTCACTTCCTTCAGTAATTGACAGTTGTCTTTCAAAAAACCCTAAAAAAATAGGGAGAAAATGCACTCCCTTCTTTTACTGCCCTTATTTAATTAAGTGAGAGGCGTGGCAAAGTGTAGAAAATTTTAATTCCACAGTAAATCAGAGTAATGGCTTCCCATTTAGCGAGGTTTAGCTGTGAAATTCGAGGCGTAATAGTTATCCCCGTAACTAAGAGCATCAATAAACATTTGCTTTTATAAGGACAATTACACGACAAACAACCTGAGAAGAAGATTTAGCCCGTGAACCTCGACTGGCAAGACGAGAGAGGAGGGGAGGCCTGGGACTAACTCCCGCGTTCGCGCAGGGGCTGGAGAGTGGCGCCCGTGCTGACCTTGGCATTATCGACACCTGCTTTATTCCGCTCTTAGCGGCCATCCTGGCCTCTCGGCTGCCTGGGCGGGGTCAGTCGCTGTGTGGTTATTTGCAGAGGGCGGAAGGAAGCGTGCCAGTTGTACTGCAAAGCCTCCGAACGCCGTGTGTGGCGTTCTAGGAGACACCAGTCAGTTCTCAAGCCGCTTAGCTGGCGTTCAAAGACAGAAACTCTTGGTAGGTGCTGTTGCATCCTTGTGTTTGCAGTCCTTCGGGTGACAAGCTCGGTAGACGATCAGATTTGTTTGGCAACACCTGTTCCCAGTGGAAAGACATCAGCTGGTGTGTTCAAGCCCTCCGAGTTTCACATTTGCCAATTCCCAGATCTTATTTTTTCTTTTTCCCCTAGCCAGGATCACTCAATCACCCACCAGGGGATACTGGCACCACTTGAACATTTTTCTGGTACTGCAGAATTCCCAGCCTTGTTACCAGAAGTTGAGAGGAAGAGCCAGGATATTTGCTTTGAGAACTGCACCATCAGGCCAGTGCCTACGACTTCCAGCAGCTCATCCTAGTCTTGGTAGATGTAAGCAATCATATTTTTCAGCAGGCTGGAAGACACCTTATTGCATTCAATAATACTGGGGTTTCCCTCCCAGATGAAAAAAAATACTTGTTTAAAAAACTTAAGCATTCCTGTCGCACAAAGAGTTCAGCCAGGCTTGTGAGCAGACTTATTTCCCATTTATTGGGATTGATTTCCAACGCGTTCCTAAGCTCGAGGTGCTGCTTTCTTCTCCCTGACATTAAGTCTTTGCCCCTCTCCTGTTCCTTTAGTGGGGGAGGCCTCTTCCAAATTCAATTCTCTCGCCCCCTGCAAAGGCAACTACCTTTTTTAATCATACCCAGGTCTATCGGGTAGGAAATCTTCCTTGCATCAGGAGTTTCAAACGTCTGGCACAGCTCAGGGTATACAACACAGAATCGGGTTGTTCCCATTCCCCCTGCCCCGTCTCCTTACATCTCGATACAGCAAATTATCTCTTCACCATAAACTGTGATTTTCAACGTTGCAAAGCCCTTCTCTAGAAAAAGCAGTGACTCATCTGAGCCGGCAGCAGAAATAGCAGCAAACCGGGCGGCTCCTTCCTCGGGGAGCGGGGGCAGCGACGGAAGCGGTTCCGTTTTCGCCTCCCGCACAGCCTGGTACGGCTGGAGGCCAACCAAGCGCCCGCACCACTTAATTCGCACTAAAATATTAATTAATATTAGTGTTAGCAATCGGGATCATCAAATTTATCACTCGTAGCGAAGCTGGTTTGATTTTTAACGGTGCTACGAGGCAGAGGGGCAGCGCATTTAACCCCACATACACGTTCTGGCGTTTATCTAAATCTTAGTTGCTCAAAACCAAGTGATTAACAGCTCCAGTGGCTGCCGAGGTCCATCAGGGAATGGCCTGTTGCTCCACGGCAGTTCGTCGAGTCGCTCGCGGAAAGGCACGAAATGCAGTGACCGCAACAGCGTCACGTCAGGCGGCTCTTACTTATCTGAGCGTCGAGCCCCGGGGAGGGGAGGGTGGCGCAGTCAAGAGTTTTAAGATATTTAAAAAGGGGATAAAACAGTCGTGGAGCAGAGAGAAGTGAAGCATTTTAGCATTCGAGGCTTTGTGTTCTCTAACTCTAGTGACACAGCAAGGCACGTTAAAAAAAAAAAAAAACCAACCTTGTTTGGGATTAGGAATTCTCTGCTGTTATAAATAGCTGTGACATAGTATCAGCTCAGGCTTGTGACTTTCAGACAGGATCAGGTGTAGCGTTTCGGGTAAATCAGATAAAACTGGCCTAAAAGCACAGAGGAGCTCTGTAACGCAGCTCAGCTCCAGCGTGGGATTGCTGCTTCTCACAGCCGCCCCGCCAACGCCCATTTGCCGAGCTTTAGACGCAAAAAACTATTTCTAAGACACAAAACTGGGCGGTTTCCTACTTAGTTTTTTTTTCCGTACACATCCTTTAAGCAGCCGCCGTGGTACTCCAGCACCACGTGAAACCCTGTTACCCAGATCAGCGACCCGAAACGTCTCCTTTCCCGAATCCCAGCATCCACCCAAACGTCACCTTCCGCTGGGACTGGCAGGAGCACAGTGGCTTTACCCAGAAAACCGTCTGTGTGCGACGCCGCCGGATCCCCGAGAGCGACACGGGCAAACAAAGAGGAGCTCCAAGCCCACATTCTAAGTTTTAACTTGTACAACAGTACCATTAATCCCTAAATAGCCTTAAATATGGTCAGACACAGAGTAATTCAGTTGTAGAGTTGCACGGGAGGGTTCTTTAGAAACAGAAAAGTTCTCACACCCTCCCCGAGACGCAGGTCGATAAAAACGCAGCGACCGAGTCGGTTGTAATGCGAGGAGATGATTAATTAATCGACCTTCCGCTGCAAACTTGGGGGGATTCTTTCCCAGCCTCACTGTCTGCACAAGGACTCCAATATTCAACTCTATTTTTGGATGCCCAGTGTACCAGCGCAGGTAAATAATTGATTGGCCCTTTACCCTCCCCTGCTGTGCCCTGGATGTGGAGGCTTCAGGATAAAAAAAAAACCAAAGGGAGAAATGTGAATGGAAAACATCCTTTAGGCAGAGGGCATTCATTCACGTTACACAGATCTTTCTTTTCAGGTGCTAATTATCTTATTTAAAGGAGGGGAATAAATCTGAATCAATTAACTTGATTGTAGCAATTTGAATGTCCCAGACTGTCATTACAGTTGGGTGTGATCTGGGAAGCAGAAGTTGTTCTGGCTCAGCTTTAAGTCAGGAGGCACAAACCAGGGAACTGAAGTTAATAAATATCCCCAAAGATGTTTTTTTCTGAGCATGAGAGTACGTGGGGAAAGAAGAGCTGGCAACAGGCAACTTCAGTGAGATGGGTCTGTCAGCACGTTCCAAAAATCACGTAAGATTCGATATGTCTGGGATTTTAAAAACTAGATGGGGGCAATCTCCCCAGGACAACTTGATTTTGAGGTTGCTGTTGCTTTGCAGAAAGGTCTGGGAGCCTGAGAGCACTTGAAAAAACGGGCAAAAAAAGAGAGTTGCCCTTTAAAATAGTGGCTGGCCCGGCAGCATCCTCTGGCTTTGCCTTTGAGGGGACCTGCCAGCAGAAGGAATTGGTCGGAAATGCGAAGAACCTGATCCTACAAATTAAAAAAAAAAACAAAATAAAATTAAAAACCCCACCAAACCTGAATTCCATCCAACCTGGTGCAGGTGAAACACTCCACCAGGTGAGTCAGGACGAGGTAGTGAAAGGGCAGCTGGAGTGACTCAGGGGCTGGAGGATTAAGATGAAAAGACTTCGGAGGGCAGATGAGCTCTCCTCGATTACCTCCGTAAGCTCCCGCTTCCGACGTGCCTTCAAATTACGGGAACAAACGGGCGGCCCGGAGGCTCGGCGCAACCACAGGCCTGGAGGGCTGCTTTCATCTCGTCCTCCTTGAAAAGGAGGAGAGCTACGGGAGAGAAGAGAAGCCGCGCAAGGTGTTTGACAACAAAGAGCAGAGGGAACTCGGAGCTCTTTGAGGGTCAATTAGCCAGAAAACGCGCTCAGGATGACACGCTCGGCTGGATTATTGGCCAAAGAATTACCCCAGAGCAATCACAGCGGCCCCGGGTGCCTGAACGCAGGGAGGCAATTACAGAGTTCTGAGGGCGTGCTAAGAAGCTTTAATTAAAGGTATTATTTCTACGTCGCTGAACATTGGAAATTGAATTCTAACTCGCGGCCACGAGAGGCGGCTTTTGTCTCCTGCCGGCGGGTCGTATGTCAGCGCAAGACGCGGGCGGCTTCGGCAGGAGCGCGGGTTGGATTTCGCCCCAGCCCTTCCCGTAACTCCCCATTAGACCATCGACGGTTACCAAGAGGTGGATTTCCAGCACTCAGCCTTCTGGCTGCCTCCCACACCGCGTAGGTCCCCACCAGCGAGGGTAACACCACCTCCGACTGGATCCCGAGGTGATGAAGAGCTGTTTGTGCGACTGCACCGAGAGCGACGGGTCCGGGAGAGCGAACGGCAATTTTTTTTTTAACGATTTGTGGTTCTCGATGGTTACAGCCAGCCATAACTCTCGCACTGAAGTTTTACACTTTGAGAACTGACACAAGCTTTGCTGGAAACCTGACCCACCATCGCTGTGCACTTCACGACACCAGAAACACGCGAATCAGGACAAAAATAAATCCCTACCTGTGCTTCCCGGGTAGTTGGAGGGGTCCTCTGGGGGTCGCTGTCCTGCTCTGGGGGCTGCTCAGCCCCTCCTGCCCCCGGCTGCTCCTCAGCACAGCCCGTTCCTCCGCCTCGGGTCTCCTTTTGTAGCCATGGTTGGTCCCTCAGTCAAAGCGCTCCCCCCCGGCTGCAAAATGCTCATTTCTCATTCCACCCCCCTGCCTGATTTTTCATGTTTTTTCTGAGTATTTTTCTTTCTTTACATGCCTCACCTGAATTTTTTTGCTCGAAAGTCTACATTTGCTCCATGACACACATCATGTGCAGAGACACACAGACCAGGTCTCGGGCAACCTCCCTCCCATCCCACGTGTGTGGTCAGAGGAAGAGTCGTGAAGATGAGGAAGACCCTCGTGGTCTGGAGGCCCTTTTGGCAGGCAGGAGCACACCTTGAGAGGAACACACTTGGATAACTGTTTGATTATTAAAGCAGAGTTCATAAACTCCCTGCAAACCTAATTCCTTGGCTCACGTTTCTTCTCGTTTCAGCTGGACATATGGGAACCCTAAAGCTTTTCACGGGTTTTCTCATTTTCAGTTTGCTGATTTCGGCTGCTCTTAGCGAGTTGCAGAATTACACCCAGCAAGCGTTGGGCACAGCCAAGGAACCAAGGCTCGCAGGGCTTTCTCTAGAAATGGAGAGGGGATTTGGGAAGGTCCTGCTCGATGTTCCCACCTGATAATAATTAGACGTTTGCCTCTTCACCACGACCACGCGCGAAGTGAAATATCTCGGTCCGGCACCGGCTGCTGCTCCGCTTTACACCACAAATCATGTCACCATTTCATCGCTGCCGATACAACGTCCCGAACTGCCGTCAGGTTTCCAAATCTGTCACAAATTTAGTGCCCCATGAGGGAGGGGCTCTGCCTTGCCGCCGCCGGCAAGCGTCAAATGGGCTCACGCAACGGGAGGCGGCGCAGATCTTGGGGAGTGCCGAGCTGACCGACTGCAGGTTTCTTTGCCACCCCGTCCAGCTGTCTGCAACGAGCTGAAAACCGGGGAAGTCTCGGGGTAGAACTGGGTCTAGATGTGCCGAAAAGAGAAAGCGGCTTTCCCAAGGCTGCGCACGAGGCAGCTCAGACGAGATGAGGCGGACGTGCGGCTTTTTTAGCCACCCGCACTGTCAAAGCTCTTTTTTTCCCCCTCTAATTCTCCGGGGGGGGGTCCCGTGCCAACGTGATTAACCCCTGCTCGGTTCTTGCTCTCGTGCCAGTTGGAGCTGACGGGCGAGTTTCGCCGAGTGGCCGCGCGCCGCTGCCGCCCTGGGCACAATGCCGGCTTTGTGCGCAGGGAGGGACGCCCTCACCACCGACAACAAGGGCGCTTTATTCTGACGTTGTGTTGTCACGGGTCGAGCCGCACGCGGGGCGTTTGTTGCTTTTCTAAATTCGTTTTCGCCGAGTGTTATTTGGACGCTGGGCTTGGAGCAGCGCGGCAAGTGTCTGTTTGGCCAAAGGCACGTGCCGGCAGCGTCCCGGGGCTGCAGCGTTTCTCTTTTGTGTCTCTTCGGCACTCGGTCTCAGACGTGAAACACCCCAGCTCTGAATATTTTTTTTAAGCAGCCTTTAGGGAACGGTGCCGTCCTCGTTTACCGCCACCGTCAGGTGTCACAAGGCCGCTGGAGTGGAGGCACGCGGTGATGTTAATTGGCCCTCGCGGCGTGTTGGGCGAGAAAAAGACCTAATTGCTGTTCTTATTCTTGGAGCTGCAAGTTATGGCTGCAGACCTCTTGGGAGACACTTCTTAAATGAACTATTTCCACTGGGGAACTAACAGAGAACCTGTCTACGGGCTTGACTGCTAGCGACCAGCCTCACGAAAATGTTACTGATGTTTGGGGTTCGTTTGGCCCTTTATTGCTTTTTTATTTTTTATAAGACCTCCTTGTAAATGTGGTAGAATTTCCTGGGCTGATCCCAAACCTTCATTTGAATTTGGGGCAACCGGCGAGTAAGTCGTTGTTCGGGCATTCCTGCGATCCTCCTGGAGGATGCCGAAGGGCTGGGTGCTCCTCCGGGTTCTTCTCGGCCAATTCAACTTTTTTTGCCTTTTTTTTCCCTTCTTTTCCTTTTTCTTTTTGTCTTTGTCTTTCTTCTTTTTTCTTCCTTTCTTCTTCTGCTTCTTCTTCTGCTCCTTTTCCTATTCCTTTTCCTTCTTTTCCTTTTCCACTCCTGAATAACATTTGGTTGGTTTGGGGTAAGAGGACGACGATCTTTGGCTTCCTTGGAGTTTTTCATCATTCTGCAGTTTTACAGTGGATGTGGAAGTGCTCAAAAGCTCTCCTCCAGATGAGGAATGCGGGTTGTTTCTAATTACGTGATACGTAATCAGGCGTGACGCGCCCACTTACCCCTTAGACGACAGCAGCCCTTATTTCCTTAGAAGAAGGTGGGAAACATTCAGGTGTTTAATAGCCTGGAGCCTGCAAAAGTTCTTCATTTTGGTAGCCCCGACGTCTCTGTGCCGGTTCCTGTCACAGGGGTGACTCAGCCAAAACACCCACGCATTGGGCTTCACATTTGATGTTCAACTCAAAGTGTCTCCCGTTCTCTTATCAACCATGACAGCTCTTACTGGCAGAAAGTGAGAGCCCCTCCTTAGCATCTCAGGGTTTAATGCGGGCGCTTTTTAATTTCTCCGCCTTAAATGCCTGCTCACTTCTCGGGCCCGGACCATATCGACTTTTCTCTCCCTTTCTTTCCAGGCTCCGCTTTCTTTCCCGGCCGCTGCGCCGAGATCTTTGCCAGAGGTCAAAGCATCGGGAAACTCGGAGTCCTACACCCCGATGTCATCACCAAGTTTGAGCTCACCATGCCGTGCTCCGCCCTAGAGATCAACATCGAGCCCTTCGTGTGAAGACGGGACTTTTCTTCTCCTCCTCTGGGCACGTGCAGGACCCTCTGCTCTTCCGTCTTCCTCTGCGGGGGCGTGGGGGGCACCCGCGAACGCTTTTGTGCCCCAATAAACCAAAAAAAACCACCAGAGCCTGGCTCCCTGGGTCCGTGTGTTTCCTTCCGGTGCGATTCGGCTGGTTTGTGGGGGGTAAGAACGTGGCATCTCAGGCCAGACCGTGCCCTCAATATTTTTAAAGAGTGGGGCAGGGGGAAAGGGAAGAAGCGAGCTGAGCGAAAGCCCGGCATTTTATGAGAGAAATGTAATGGCTGAGCACATGATTAGTTTTCGAAATCAGAAATGTTCCACAGACACAGCTTCGTACTGTAACTGATTACGGCTGCATAACAGGAATCTCATTCTTTTCTTATTGCATGAAATAAGATAATTGATTAGAGCAAATGTTGAGTGAATGTGAGCAGAACGAAGGAGTTGAGCTTTTACTCTGTACGGTTGTCATGTGCTCGTCAGTGGCTGGGGGAGGAAAACAAACTTGTTTCATGAAAACCAGAGCTATTTTGCAAGCAAGATGTGTGCCGTATCTCCCTCCCTACTCCAGACATAACTGTTGATCCTTTATCATCCTGAATTCAGAAAGGGGAGGGGGTGGAATTAAATCTTTTCATGGTTGATGTAAGCCTGGCGGTTTTTGAGGCTCCAGACCAAATCGGGGAAACGCATTTAAGAGCATGTGCCCACGGTCTTTTGCGTGAGGAGCCGAAAAAATATCAAAGCCTCTGTCCGACCGAGGCCGGCACGTTCGCGTCTGCAGGAGCTCACGTGGCCCCAGCGGCGCCTTTCTGGAACCCGGCTGCACGGCGGGCACCACGCGCCCCTCGGACAGCTTTGCTTTTCCTTTTCCCCCTCGGCAGTGCACAAGAACCTCTCGCGGGGCTGGAGTTTTCCCTCTAGCTGGGCTTCCCGGCAGCGGTTACGCCGCAGCGTGTTTCTGCAAACCGAGAAGCTTCATCCCAGCATCCTGTTGCCGACTCAGGAGCTGGCTCTTCACTCCCAAAGCTGCCTCTCCCTCATCTGCAAGGGAGGCGAGGGATAAGCTCATCGTTTTAGGAGCTGCAGCCCCCTCATGGCTGGCCAGTGATGGCTTTTCAATCTTAACAGGCGGGAGGGCAACAGGCGAGAGGCTTTTTGGTGCAAGTGTTAATCCAGTACGGAAAAAACCCAACCCCAACCCCAAGCTGAAGTTACCCATCTGGAAACCCTGCGCTTCCCCTCGGATTTTAATTATCTCTGCATGGCAGAGGAGAAACAAGAACGCCGCAGTTGCCACACGCTGCACGACTGCCTCTGGTGCCCACGGAGAGCGGGGAGTTTTCAAGCCCCCCGGGGCTCAGCCAGCTTGTCCTTCGCAGGATCTGTCGCTCGGTGATGCCTCCCCGCCTGTAAGCGGTGTGGGAAGCAATCCGTAACGCAGATGGTAAGTATTAACCACTCCCCCCCCCGTTTATTGGTGTGTCGTGCACGGGGATTAGGACGGCGATGGGGCAGATCTGCATTTCAGCAGAGCACGGGAACGTTATTTCCCTGCGTGAGGTTTTTCCGACGCTTTGGGTGTCCCAATTCTCCTGGGAATTTACCGCCCCTTTGAGCGCAAAGACCAGATTAGGCTGGGACTGAGGCCTCGAGCGGCGGCGGTACGTGCCATGAGGCTTTTGGGGATCACTTCTTTTCCATCCCATCGCCCTGCATCTCGGTAGCCAAGCGCTCCACAAGCGAGCTCTGTCCCAGGGAAGCAGCGGTTCTTGCTAAAAGCGAAGAGAATCGAGAGTATTTCGTGCTCACCGGGGAGCCTGACAAGGTTTTGCTGTCATGGGTGTTTGAAACATCCAAACCCAGGTTGAGACAGGGCCCTGGGCAACCCCAAAAGGTCCCATCCAACCCAACCCACCCCACAAGTCTAAGGGGCCCCAAGCGTGGGAAGAGAGGGGGGTGGTTGCATTGGGGAAGCTTTTTAAACCACGACCCGTCGCCCTTCCATCTGCAAGGAGCAAAACGAACAGAGAGACACCAGATATTGCAAAATAGGTGTATTTTGAAATTGGAACCAGATACAGCTCGCATGTATCGCATGAATCACACGCAGGTGAATACTATAAAAGATAGAAATACCTGTGCGCATACTTTATAAATCCAAGCATTTATAACGTCATTTATAAAATCGTCGGAGCGGAAAACAGCTGTGATCCAGAACAGAAATTTTGCACACAAAACCGCACGAATGTCCCCCTCAGACCCTGCCTTTCTTGGGATTAACCGATTCCACCCCACAAGCTTCAGCGCTCAGCTCGCTCTCAAGTATTTTCCCCCTCGTTTTGGTCCCGTCCACCACAACGTGGCGCCCCCACAGGGCTCCAGCTCTGCCGTGTCGCAAAGAAAAAGTTATTTTAAAGATGTTTTAAAGCCTGATGGCAACATGTGGGCACTGAGGAGGGGACCCGGGGTGTCGGTGGCCGGAGCCGAGCGCTCCCCAACGAGCACGTGTCCCGCTGAAAAGACTCAAAGCTGTCTGCGTGCACAAAGCCTGATGGAAAACAGTTTATCTAGCCTGGGGAAAAAAACAACCAACCAACCTACCTAAAACCAGTTACAATTTCCTCTCCTGCAGACTGCTGACCTGGTTTTAAAATCGCACGGCTCTTCGACGCGCACGCCTCCCGCTCCTCAGGCGGAGCGCCCAAATCCATTTCTGGGAACTTGGGTTATATTTATCCGAGCCAGCAACCAACGGCAAAGCACCCCCTTTACGCTCTTCATTTTTCTCACCACCGAGAAGATGGAGCGTACGGGGACCAAAAGCCGCCTCTGCTGCACGTTCTGCCAGGAGAGGTCCCAGGGGCCATGCCACCATCACAGCGTGTCACGTTTTTCTGGCCGCGCAGCCCAGGCTCACCACTGCACTGCCCAACGGCTCATCGGTCCAGCAGCCCATCGGGATTTATTTTTTTAAACTACGAAGCCTGTCGCGGTCACCAGAGCGGCCGCTCGGGTCCTTCCACAACGCAGTTCGAGGACACGTTCCCCAGGCAGGGGAGCTAAGTTGGAGCTGAACGGTCTGAACACAAGCCTCAACGCTGTGGGAACAACTCTGCTCGGTCGTATGTAGGTAAAGGGATGTTTTGGTGGAGGTTTTCCTATCAATAGCCAAAATAAATCTGTTACAAATCACTTGAAGAGTTTTGTGTCACTTTTTTTCTTTCTTTCTTCTGGTTTTATGTTTGGGTTTTTTAGGGATTGCAGTGGGTCAAACCACACACGGCAGAACCAGCCAGGTCTGGCAGTGCTGTCAGCTGCCAGCGACAACGACAACAATGATCACATTTGTTGAGAGAAATGCTCAGCAAGACCCAAGCATGGCTGGCTGATCCCCGCTGATGCTGGAGAAGACCCGAAGAAACCTCCCTCCTTGGTCGGGAGGACACTCCTGCAGAGCCTGGCAGCAGGAAGGTGCCAGTGCTTGAAGAACTTTCAACCTCCACGTCCACCCTCCCATCTTCAGCCTCTCTTCCTTCTCCTGCAGCCCCCAAAGGACAGCCCCCTGCGCCCCTGGGCTTCGCTCTGGGCTGGTTGCCTCTTCCCCCGCCCCAGCAACTGCCTGCTCCCCTGAGCTCCAAACAAGAGAAGAGCTCCTTGGCTTGTTCTGCAATCCCAGAGCCAGGCGATGTCTAACCCCAAGTTATTCCCGCATGGCAATTCCCGTGACTCTTCCAGATCAGGTATTTTAGGCCGATGGTGTTGGGTTTGGTGGCTGGGGAGGGGCCGCAGGGGTGGCTTCTGCAAGAAGCTTCCCTCACATCTCATGGAGCCAACTCCAGCCAGCTTCAGGACGGACCCGCCGCTGGCCAAGGCCAACAGCAGTAGCACCTCCACGGTAAAATATTTAAGGGGAGTGGAAACCTCGCTGCAGAACAGCAGCTGGAGAGAGGATTGAGGATACGTGAGAGGACCAGCCCTGCAACCACCGAGGTCAGTGGAGGAGGAGCAGGAGGAGGTGCTCCAGCGCCCCAGGAGAGATTCCCATGGTCAAGCAAAGACCCCCCTGTGGCCTGTGGAGGGTCCCAACCCCATTGCCCGTCCCCCTGCACCCCCCAAGGAGTGGAGGTGTAGAAATCAGGAGTGAAGTTGAGCCCAAGAAGAAGGAAGGGGTGGGGGGAGCAAGGTGCTTTTAAGATTTATTTCTCATTATCCAACTCCGATTTGATCCGTAATAAATTAAACGAATTTTTCCCCAAGCTGAGTCTGTTTTGCCCGCGACGGTAACCGGGGAGAGATCTCGCCGTCCTTACCTCGACCCATGAGCCTTTCATTATATTTTCTCTCCCCCCGCCCAGCTGAGGACGGGGAAGCGATGGAGCAGCTTTGGTGGGCGTCCAGCCAGGGTCGACCCACCGCGCAGGCGCACAGAAAGGCACGAAAACACTTTGTTGGTGGAGTTACCGGCCTCGACGGAGCCACCGCGTCTCCGAAACGGCGGCGAGGAGGGCTCACAGCAGCCCCAGCAGCCTGTGCAGCAGCGGCACGACGACGGTAGCGATGAAGCCAACCGAGGAGTACGTCACGAATTTATACGGGACTTCCACTTCCAGCCGTCTCCGGGCTTCCAGGTCGCCGACGGGGAACTTGTACCGATAACCCAGCGCGCCCAGGACCGCGCTCTTCATGATCCGGCGCGTCAGCAGGACGACGAGGATCCCTACGAAGAACCTGGCCAGCATGACCACCAGCGTTTTACCGGCGACCAGAGGAAGTCCAAGCTGGAAACTGTCACCGGTGTAGGCTGGCGCCGCGTACTGGTTGTTTAACCAAAATCCCACAGTCGCTCCGGCTCCTGCTCCTAAGATAGTGGTGGTGTCTCCCCTGGTGGGGCTGTAGTAGTCCAGCTTGGGGTAGTTGTAACATAGGAGCAGCGGCACAACGATGGAAAGCAGCGGGCAGAAGGGGCTGGTTAACAGCAGGTGATCGATGGCGTCCCACGCCGGGTACAAGAGCACGAGCAGCGCCGCCGAGATCAGCGCCCCGCCGATCACATCCTGCAAAGACAGCGCCGTGAGAGGCTTGGTGAGCCCGGGAAGGGAAAACATGAGGAAACACCGGGTGTTGGCGTTTGTGGGCAGCCCCCAACTCGCAGCGACAGCCCCAAAGACGACGCGACGACCCGCGAACCCGACCTCAGCCCTGCCCGCGTGAATCACAGGATCGTTTGGGTTGGAAAAGACCTTTAAGGTCGAGTCCGACCGCTGAGCTAGCGCTGCCGGGCCCACCACAAAACCGTCCGTGAACCACAGAGTTGTTTAGTTGGAAAAGACCTTTAACATCATCGAGTGCATCTATCCAGCCGTGTTTTTCCCCTGAACAAGCGAGACTCTCCCCCTCACCTGCTTTCCTGTTTCAAAGGCGCTATCTGGGAATGCATCCAACAGAAATTTGTTTCCCAAGCCTCCAAAATCCAGCTTGCCCGAGGCAAGCGTGGAGTTAAAACCTGATTTATTACCAGGGCTGAGGAAAGGTGTCGGCAGAACTTGGCTGTTGTCAACCGCAAGGTGAGAGGTAACCCCCAGCAAAAACTGTCTGGGGGAGAGCGGATGGATAAACAGCAACATAACAGGTCTCCCTGGGCTGTTCTGGAGGAAAAAAACAACTAAAAACCAACCGAAAAAACCCCAATCCTCCAAAAAGGCCCGCTCAGGGTTTGTACTCTGACCACAAAGGCTGAGCACGGACAGAAACGTCGTCTGCTCCAGGTTGTATCTTTTCCACCGAGCCATGACAGCCTGGCTGCCGCCGTGCGCGGTCACAGCCTAAAATGAATTATTTACGTGAGCTCCGCTTAGAGTCAAGGCGGCGACGAGGGCACTCGCTCCCAGCAGAAACCTTTAAGGACTCTCTGGTAAGCGCGTTCCTCGGCAAGGCTCACCTTCCGCCAGGCACAACTTCCAGGCAGGTGATTCACAGCACCTGCGGCTTGAAGCAGCTCCCGGAGCCCTTTGGCATATCCCTAGCGCAAATTTCCGCTTAGGTTTGCTCCCTCATCCGTGGGGAAAGACGGGGAAATACATCAAAATATACGTACACAGCTTTGTCTACGTCTTACAACGCACGTATTGGCATAATCTAAGTTAATATACGCACACCAGGGGGGTGCGTGCCCATGATTTTTTTACTGATTGAAAAAGCTTGGAGACCGGTGGCTTATTCTGCTTTTTCCCCCCCCAAATCCACCAATTAATGAGCTGCTAATTTCGTAGGTTCCTTACTAGCGGCCGTGCAGCCATCGGTTGCAACTCCCTTGGGGTCGGGGCACGTGCGCAAGCGACAGGAAGACCTTTAGCGACGCGGAATCCTTGATCTCCGTCTGATTTCTGTGCGAAAAAAACTGCTTTTCTGGGTCCTCCCGGGCTTTCCCCAGCGCTGGAGCTGCCCTCAGCGCTCCCAGGAAGCACATTCTTGCCTGTGTAAACAGATTAGCCTCTCGCCAAACCCGCAATTATAAAGGAATTTTTTAAGTGAGGGCAGGCACGCATTTTGCTCAAGGTGCAGCCCTGCCGGCAAAATTTCAAACTCCTCCAAGCTCCTGGTTCCCTGCTGGGATGCTCCAAGCTCCCTCAGCACCGGCAACATCTCCACAGGCTCCATTTTTTTCCCCTTCGTGCTTTCATTTACTGGAAGATGCTACTTGCTGCCCTAAACGGAAATATCTCATTTAATTTCCTCTCCGAACCTTACTCCGAGGGAAAACAAGGGATATTTTCTAAAATGCAATTCTTGGTGAAGAAAAAAAAAAAAACAAAACCAACAACCCAAACGATCCTCTTGTCTCCAATCTCTTTCCTTAAAAAGCAACCCCTAAAAAAGCACAAAGGACTTTTTCTTCTTCACCCTAAAATCCATCTAAATTTAGCGGAGCCTTTCATTAGGAGGGACCAGCGAGGGAAGAATGCGAGGAATTCGTGCTGATTGACTCAAGGTCACCAGCCAAGAGAGGGTGTCTCCAAGCTTCCATTTAAGATCTTGTTTTGATCCATTAGGCCTGGAAGGGAAGGTCAAGCTATATTTTATAGATAACCTTAATCTCATAAGGGCTCCCTTTCTTACCGCCATCAAGTCTCCTTATTATAAAACACAATTAAAAAACGCAATTATTTACGCGCACGGCACCAACCAGCGGCAAACGTCAAACCAAGCAGTTGGGACTTTTCACCCGTACTGGGCAAACCGGGCCATCCTTCTGCCCGCTAGACGTTAACAGATCAATAACGTCAAGAAAAAAAATCAAGGTGACACCAAAAATCTGTCCTTAAAACGGGGCTGACATCTCTAAACCACCGCCTCCAGCAAGCCTGTCACGTAAAGTCACGCGTATTTCACAATCATTTGGGGTATTTCTGCACCTCAGGCCTTTAAGAATGAATTTCCTTCCGGCTGAAAACAACATTGTCATGATTTATTTTTTTTTAAGTAGCTTTTTTTTTTCATTTTTAAAGCCCAGGCCCCCCCCAAAGGGCAGTTTTACCCTCTCCTCCGTGACTCACCGACCTGCTATTCCTCCCCGGACACTCCCAGGCTGAACCAGCCCCGGAATATTTCTCGGTGACAACAGCGATACTATTGCACAAAAAAAAGGCTTCGGCTGAGGAGCAGCATCGATTGCTCAAGCGCAATTAAAATTACAAAATAATTACAATTTCGGATGCCGCCCCGGCCTCACCCGGTTCCTCCCCCGTCCCACACGGTATAAATAATCCCCCCTCGCCCCGCAGACTCCAACAGCGAGATGGCCTGAGGGTTTCCTCCCGGCTGCTTTGTGAAGGTACAGCCTGGAAAAATTGCGCGTGGGGACGGACGTCGCTGGGAGAAGCCGGAGCATCCTTACCAGGACCGTGTGCATCCCCGTGTAGAGCCGGCTCAGACACACCAGTGTCGAAAACACAAACGCTGCCGCCAGGCCTAGTTTGAACGGATACTGGAAAACAAATAAATAATGCACCCGTTACGCTCTTGTTCACTCGAACATTGGTATATCCAAAAAAAAAAAATCATTGATGTCGTGTATCTGAAATAAAATATCCGGAGCGAGTTCAGGAAGCGGCTCCTGAGCTGGGTTTTCCCAAAGAGATGAACTCGAGCCAAGAGACGACCTTGCGCCCGCCAACGTGCAGAACTGCCCGAGGTCCTGGGGTGACAGAACACCTTACAGAAAGAAACCAACCCAAACTGTGAATTAATTAAATTAATTCGACGTAAAGCCTCCGGCTACTGCCCAGGTCAGTGCAAAAACGCTTCTGTGGAAAGGTGAAGCACGATGACTCGCTTCTGACCCTTTCTGCCCCGGAACAGAGAGCTCGGACCTGGCTGCAGATGTCACTCGCAGCTCATAAAATGTTATTTTCCCTCTTGCTCCTCTAAGCCTTCGGAGGATTTACGGCCATTTATTGCCCCGCAGCAGGCAGCCTGGGAGCTAAGCCCAAGGGGTAACTGATAACTGGGGCAGCTTAAGAACAGAGCAGCGTCGTGTACTCGTAGATTATTTATTTTTCTTTCTTCTTAAGAGAAGCAATCAAACCATTAAATCATTTTACAGCGGATTGTTTCACGGCAGTTTCCAAGAAGCACGAGGCAGCCCATGAAGAACTGCGACCCACTGGCTGCTTCTCGCCCGAGGAGGAGGAAGCGCTGCTGGTCAGAGCTTCTTGGCAGCTCCGGGACAGCTCCAGGCTCCAGGGCTGACAAACACCCATGGGGAAGGATGAGAAACAATGCAGCCAGGAAGTTATTATTGCTAGAGTATGGGAAACACGTGTTTGGAGTCATAAAAATTATGGCTAGGGTACTCGTTTGGATTCATAAAAGGAAACGGAAATAATCAACATGCAGAAATGAGTTTTCTGGGGTTTCCCTTTATTTATTTCCTTTTTTTTTTCTCCCCATTTTTCCTTCTTTTTTTCTCCTTTTTTTCTTTTTTCCCCCCTACCTGGTACTGGTTGGCGGTGGCGCTGAGGAAGGAGAAGGAGATGGCGGTGGCCGCCATGGCGTGGGTGGAGGGCATCCCGTACTCCGCGTCCGCCCGCAGCTCCAGCTTGACGACGGGCGGCGAGAGGGGCCGAGGCCACTTGAGGATGTCCTTGGAGACCTGCCCTATGTACATCACCACCTGCCGAGAGGAAAAAGCCATCGGGCAGCACCTCAGAATCACTTGCTGCAAAGCGATGTACAAACCAAACCAAACCAAACCTTTTTTTTAATACAAAAATCAGGTTAAGTGGCACCTGCCGTGAAAGATCAGCCGTGGTGCGAGACGGCTCACCCTTCTGCTAGCAAAAAATGGTTTTTTTTAAATAACACCTTTCCCATGTCAGTGTCAGCCGTATGCTGGGACAGCGACGCACCCACCTGCTCCCACATCTGTCACCAGCCACGCTGCCCCCCTCTCAGTTTTTGTTTCTATTTTTTAAAATGGCTTTGCATGAGAAGAAAGACATCAGGATTCAGGATTCGCAAATCAGGACCAGGAAAAAGCCAAGACATCACGTTCTTTCATCCCCTTTCTCGTCGGCAAAGGGCACGCTGGGCTTGGAGCCAGCGCCTGGAAAAGCAACTGTGGTGCCTTCGCATCCTTGACCCCCCCAAATTGCACCAGTCGCGGTATCAGCGGTGCCGCCTCGTTGTTATCAGCGGCACCGGGGGCACGCCCGGGGCTCCTCCTTCCCCCCCAGAAAAAAAAAATAAATCAGAGAATCCTCCGCGTGGGTTAGGGCCGCCAGCTCCCAACGCGGTGCGAGGACACCTCAGGAAGGTGATTAAATTCTGGGGTTGAAAGCGAAGTTACTCTTTCCAGTAGAACATAAAAAAAAACCCCAAAACCAAACGTGGAGGCCACGGTTGGCGACAGAATCTGAGAGGCGAGGTGGGACGAGGCAGTTTATCAGCAGCCTCTCTCTGCAGTAAGGGCTTCCCCTTGGAGAGGGAGTGCTAGGAGTGGGGGGAGCAGGGCAGAAAGGGAAGCGAGTCCGCTCAGAAACGAGGGCTCCTCCACAGTGAAAAACAGCCCAGATGCCGGAGGTGGTACAGGCGAGCGAAAACACCCGGCATCCTCACAGCACCTCCCTTCGCAGCGTCCCAGAGTAAATTCCGACCCTTCTATTTCTTTTTTTTAAAAAAAACATCTCGTATAGACGCGTAGTGAGGAGAGACAACCTTCAGAAAATAGAGTCCAGAATACATCCAGATTAATCCCTGATCTCTGAAGCCCCAGACCTTTGCCTTCAGCTTATCTGGGCGCTGCGCACGTGGTTTTACACACAACGTCCCGGCTTGTTTGGCACAAGCAGCTGTTGTGGGTGCGGTAAAAAAGCCCTCCCCGCCGCCTTAAATTCAGCACCAAAAGATATCTTCTGAGGTCCCTTCCAATCCCCAGCATACTGTGATACTGGGAAAAGACCTGCCCTCCTGGGCCCAGCTCAGAGCATCGCCGAGGCTGATGCCCCCACGAGGGTACTGGGTGCCAACATCCAGGGCTCAGCCACAAACAGAATGGAAAAAATTAAAAAGTAATGAGAAAAAAAAAAAAGTAGGAGGTCACCACGGCTGCGGTCACCACGCGACAAGTTTTTTTTTTCGCAGAAACACACCTACAGCGTCGTGTTTCATCGCAGGATGTATCTGAATTTCATTATTTCCTGACTTTATTTCTCCGTTAACTTATTTTTACTCTCTAGCAGTCCCAGAGGAAAAAGCAAACAGCCTGGAAGCCTTGTAACCAGATTTTTTTCAACCTAGCAGGTGAGCAAACCCCTGTAATAAACTCAGAGAACCATAAATGCTGCCCTTTTTTGCCTACTTAGAGCTCCGTATTACAGCTCTCGAAGGTATTTTGGGTTTATTTCTAGTGCAGGCTGCCTCCCACGCTGCCCAAGCGATGCAGATTTTCTGCAGTTCTGGTGGCAAACGGCTCGCAGGCTTCTTCCGCGGAAATCATTTCGATTCGCACGTGAACAAGGACCTCTGTCTCTGCACGGGGAATTTCTCCGAGCCTGGAGACCTTCCCCACGCGGAAACAACGGAGCCGAAGCCACACCGGATTGTGCAGGGCACGAGCAGCCGGAGAAGGCGACTGCACAGAAAATTTAGTCGAGACTCGTCCATCTCCGAAAAGATCCTCACCAGGGGCTCCGCACTGGATTAAGCAAGGCGAATCTATCGCTGTGTTTTAACAGATCTCGCTTTAGCAGATGCGGAGGAATGGAAATCGAGGCATGAGCACCCAGCCCTGGAAACGCTCCCGGTGGGGCTGGACCTGGTGATGTCCCTGCCCGCTGCAGGTCACCAGGCGACCTCTAAAGGAAGAGCAAGTCTCTGTCGTACTCTACTATTTCAGCTAACGAAGGCGAACCAGAGGGTATTTATTTCCAACTTTGCAGCTCTCCTGCCTGCGCTATCGATCCATTAAAAGGACGAGATGAAATTCCAGAGAGGGCACAGGGGGTCAGACAGCATCGGCGGCTTCTTCCCCGAGACTCGGCAGCCTGACTTTGACGCTGCTGGTTTGGCTCCGAAGGAGAAACAGGAATTCAATACACCCAGCTCTGGAAGCCCTGCCCTGCACCAGCGTTTGTCAGAAAGGGGATTTACAGTCGGAAGGCGACGTTGCATTTTGTTTTTAACGCCGTGTGACGGAGCACATAACGCGGGGAAGATTGGAGGGGGAGGAAAAAAAGTAAAATAAGGCTGCACTGTTAATAAACTGGCATTTGCAGGAGATCAGAAGCAAAGACTCGGAGGCAGGCGGGCCTTTGATGCACCGTGCAGGAATTAAACCAAGCACCCGCTCTCTCAGCATCCCCCAGCTAATGCTCCAGTGAGCAGATAAACACTGCAACAGGTAGTAGCTGCGGTTGAGCCCCTCGGTAAGGCAGCTGGCCAGCTTGTGATGGGTCTAAGTAAGATAAATCTGGGCCCACAGCCTCAGGGAGAAGGAAAAACTACAGTCACGTTGACCTGCTTCATCACCAAACAACTAAAACCGGGAAACTCTCACACCCTGTAGTCCCACAAAATTTCCGATTTAAGCTTCATCTTCAGTAATTCCCAGCTGGTCTCGGTGTCTCCACGGGTGGAACACATGACCAGCACGTTCCAAAGTCTCAATCAGCGCTGAATCATCTCGCACGTGGCATTTTCTCTTTCGTGCTCCGACACTCTCAGACGCTCTCACGCAGTGTGACGTGCGCCGCTTCGAAGAGTTTGACTCTTGGAGCAACCTCGTTTGGGTGAAACGTTGCAAAAAAGCACAAAAACTCACAAAACCCCAAACCTACACGCGAACCAGTAAACTCCCAAGTTTGCTGCAAAGCGTGTTTTCACAGCAGCACCCAGGGATTTGGTCACGGCTGGGCAGGCATCACTGATGCAGGGAAATTCCTGCTGGTCATTAAATCCCTGATTGCCCTGAGAGCCAGAGTTCAGGGTCATTTCCCAAGTAACAAAATGCTGACGGCCTTTGGAAATTCGTCCTGAAAAGCAAGACGTGATGCTAAACTGCATTCAGACCTTCTCAAATCTTGTGGATGCCCGCACCCACCGGCCACCCAAACCCTGCCTTGCACCCTGGAAAAAAAAAAACAAATAACAAGGAAAACTAAAATTTCCAAGCAGGCTGAACGGCAAGCAGAAACTAGAACTATTCCTCTCCACGCCAAAATAAAGCTTTCAACCCTGAAGGGGCGCAGAGATTAAAAAACCACAAACTGAGCTTTCACCTCTCCAGCAGTAAATTTAAAGTATGTTTATTAGGGGGCTGGTTGCTGGGAAGTTATTTTTCAACCCTGCGCTTCCTGGTTGAAGCAGGGAAAAAAAAAAAATCACGGGTGTCAAAGCCTCGTCTGCGCAGTTTTTATTTCAAATAGCTGGAGAAGGGAAGCAAAGAAACCTTGGGCACCGGCCCAGTGCCTTGCTCGGAGGTTTCAGGCTGTTATTTCCCTTGAAGCGGAGGGCAAAGCCTCCACGCACAGGAAGAACCCGGGGAGGGATGGCACCTCGGAAGCCCAACGTGTTGCTTTGGAGCCCCCAAAATACCTGGAGCCAGCGGCGCCCCGAGCCGTCCAGCTCAACAGCAAAGCACGAGCAAGATGGTTTTGGGGAGCTGGGACGGGAGAAGACCTCTCCCAGGGCACCAATCCCCCTGCTCCACCGACAGAAACCCTCACCCTAATTTTTTCTTACTGCCCTTCGCCCTCCCGGAGCTATTGCACAACCTTTGGCTTCACCTCAGCTTCTCCGCCGCCGCCTCACACATGTCTCTCCCTGTGACTCCACTTCTGTTTGGTGCTCACAGACAGCTCCCTGCTCTCTCCGACTTCTTTTTTTTTTTTTTTTTTTTTTAGAGACTTCTCCGAGCTTTCAGCCTGGGCTCAGAAAGCAGCCTGCTCCCTCACCACCCTGCTTCAGGCTTCCTCTTTCTCAAATGCGGGTGACTGGCTCTGCATCAACTCTTATGGATAAGCAGGCAGCAAGGCCTTGTAAACAGCACAAATACTGCTTTAATTCTAATTTTTAAACCATTTTTTTCCCCTCTGATCCATCCTGGGACACCAACTCCATCCGAAGCTCACAGGTTTATGCCCCTGCAGATAAAGCCACCTCGCCAAGCTGGCCATCACCTTAACACAAAACCTGCACGGACATTTTTAGCCGTTTCACAATTACATATAACTAAAGATGGTTTTGAAACTTCTGATGGGCACAGCCCGTGCATTTAAAACGGCTCCTCCTTTTTCCCTTTTCAGTATAAAAACGCAACTCCACGACCTCCTCCTTGGGAAAAAAAAAAAAATTAATAATCAGAATATTGCATGCTTGAATATTCTAATTAAACCAGTCACAATCTGGCCAGGACTCAGGTGGGCTCTTTGCAAGGTAAAAACAAGTCTGCAGCGAGGCGTGCGAGGAGCATTAAGGAGTCTTTTCTTTTATTTTTTTGAGCAATATGCAACCCAGAAGGCAGCGACAACCAGTTATCATCTTCCGTGGCCCGGTTCCAGAAGCAGTAGGTGTACTCCTGGCCAAAACCCAGCTCTAATTATACCGTGTCCACCTACCTCTGTACTTCATCTGCAAGTTACTTTATCAGGTTCTCTCTATAAAAACTTGGGGGTTACTGGCACAGAACAACTGCTGCCTTCTGTCCAAAGGCTTTTAGGCGTTAGCCTTCAACAGGGAATAACCTGATATTTTCTTCCACCCTCGAGCGACTGCAGAAACCCCCGTTTATCCCAGCTTGCACATCCCCTTCCTATTAGGTTTCTACTAATTTCAGCCAAGCCAGGACCATCTGCAGAGGTTAAGCAGAAGAAAACAAGGCTAAGAGAAAGATTTCCTAAAGCGCTGAAAAACGAACCTTAAAATATCACGACGCGTCGGGAAAGGAAGCGTTTTCCCACCCGTTCTGCCCTTACTGAAAACAGCTCAAATCAGTGATCGGGCTGAAAAAATAAGTCAGTTCAAGATGCAAACAGAGATGAGCAGACACCCTGCGTCAGCTCTTGTCTCTTTTCTCTGCATCGAATGCCTCTGCTTCCCAAACACGAGCTACACGCACACAAAACGTTATTTTTTTTCTTGTTTGAAGAGATTTTTGCTTGTTTGGAGGGTTGTTCTCGAATACTCACTTGCTCCCGTTACAGAATTCACAGCCCCACATTTAAATATCGGTCACAGAAATACTTACAGACCAAACAATGATCATCCTTCTCGACACAGAGTGATCCAGGTTCCAGTAGATAAACGGCAGGAAAGTGATATAAAAGATCTCTTCACCCATAGCAGCTGAAAACTTGAACAAGTAGTAGTAGAAGTAGTTCTTCACAACGTACTTCTGCGTGCAACCCTGGAAACGAGAGGATTTTTGCAAGTTTTAGTGAACTGGCAAATTATAGCGAACGTTTAAGGTATTTTATATAAACACCTGCACTCTTCAGGAAAAAAAAAAAAAACAACCCAAAATATTTACCTACAGGATTTTCAATTTGGGGGCAGGAGGCAAGGGAGCCAATCTGGTCTCTTCCCCATCTCCCCAGGAAGAAAAAAATACAACGAACCATGGAAGTTGGCTACATAAATACGAGAGGAAAGAACTTCCCAAAGATGAGATCATGAAGGTTCCCACATGGACACGCTAAATTAAGACACAGCTTTGACACAAGCTCCTGAAACTCTTCTGGGAGAAAAGCTCCTACGCTTGGAGCAGACTGCGTAACTGAGCCCATCCTACGCTCTAGGGAGAAAACGCAAAATAATATCTGAGGAGTCTGGGGACGCACGTGGGACTTTTCGTAAAAGCCATTAGGATCCCCCCGGCCGTGGCCGGAGCGATCGCTGGGAGAGGCTCGGCTCCCAGACACCGCTCAGAGAACCCCCCCCGGCGCAATTAGCAGCTTCTCTCTGAAGCCCCGAAGCCTCGTGTGGTCACACTTAGAGTAACCCCGCTTCCAACACCCCTAATTCCTCAATTAAGGGTCAGTCCCCAACGGATCGGGAATTACACGCTCGTGTCCTTCAGGTCAGACGGTCAGGCATACCCCTGAGGTCACACCTTTGTATTTGGAACCTCACGGGATGAGGGATCAAACTTTCTCATTTCAGCAATCTGGTTTGTGGGGAAGGGGGAAAAAACCCAATAATTTTCCTGGTTCTAAAAGAAATCTGGAGTTATTTCCAGGCAGAAGGCATGGCCAAGTCCTTCCGCGTGATTTTTTTAAAACGTTCTTTCTCCTTCTCTATCAGAAATCACCCTCCACTTGTTTGGGTTCCTTCTATTTTGGGTCCAACCCGTGCGGCAGAGGACGAACAGACCACGCCGCCTTTACAATTATTTGTGTGAACCTGTAGCATCTCCTAACGCTCCCTGAAGCTTATTCAATCTCTGCTTTTAAATAACCCTGATCTTTAGACGTGGTTATTTTTAATGTACCGAAGTGACCTGATGCTTTCCCCCCAATCTCTGGGGCACTTCCAGCGAGCCAGCTCCTCCACCCATCTCCAGCGTCATTCGGTCTGGACCAGAGAGGTTTTAACGAGCAGTAATTAAGGCTGTAGAGGCAGTCAGGGGTTTTTAGAACATTTCAGCAGCAAGGTGCAACGAGCCGCGATGCTCGCAGGCACGGAAGACGGGTAATTTCACAGAAATGCCTCCTTTTGCCAACTATACATCTATTTTGAAAAAAACGAACCGCTCAGATTCCACGAGACTCACAGCAATGTTGAATTAACTACTCGCCTGAAGCGCTGGCCCAGAAAAGAGCTAAAAAAGCTAAAGATGCCACTCCTTCCAATGCTCGTAGGATCTCCGAGCTGAACAGGCACCGGCTCTCCCTGCCCTGTCTCTAGAGAAAAGCTTTGCAGCATCAGACTGCTCAAGCTCACGGTCTGACCCAGAGACACCCTTAACCAACGTTTTGTTCTCAGCTCCCAATTATTTCAGATCCTTCGGAAGACGCGCACGCTTTAATTAAAAGCTCTCGCGGTCCCTCGCTTCCCTCCCAACAGAACTGCCTCGCGGAAGATCCGGAATTTCCCTCCCAAAGCTCCTAGTCAGTGCGTTGGGATAGTTCTCACTTAAGGGATTTTTAATGCTGGGGGGAAAAATAAAAAAATTAAAAGAAAAAGGCACGAAAGTTAGAGAAGCCACGAGAAAAAGTTAAAAACTCTCATGTGTGCAGAGACAATACAAATCAGACAATTTGGGCAGTACTGCACAGAGCATAACCGGGGGGGAAAAGCGCAGCTTCTCAGCTCAAGCCCCTTTAACCAGGTAATTCTCTTTTTTACCCTCTCCAGGACGCGATGCAGGCAGTTCGCATCAGCTGTCCAGGGTTGTTGTTGCAGCTAGAACGGGTCCAGGACGCGGTTGAGACACCTCAGTTTACTCCTGAAGGCTTGTTTAACCTTCAGATTGTTTTTCCTCCCCCATGATTAGCGCTTGGGAAGGCAGGCGGAACATTTCAGGTTGTCTTTGCGCATTGCTCCTGAAGTAGGGTAAGCAGCCCGCCTTCCTTCCAGACCATATCCAGCATTTTCCAGACACGGCACTGTCTGGAATTACAGTGCCTGAAGATCAGAGGCGACACGGTAACGCTGAAGGAAGAGCCCTGCCCAATTTCCTGCATTTGGCAGGCTGTTTCCAAGCACCACTGAACCGTGCTCAGCCCGTGATCTCTTTCAACCACCTTTTTTCCCCTCCACGAAAGCCCGACCAAATCTACTGGCTTCCATTCTGCGGTTATTTGTTACACCTGCTTGTTCAACAGGTACCCGCGCCTATCGAAGAGAAGTCGACTTCCATCCATACCTTCAGTTTGCCAAGACTATTTGATTTCTGTTCTCGTCCTCCAGCCTCTCCTAAACTCTTCCGACGGGCAGCGTGCCTCTCACACCTACCTTCCCAGCTAGTTTCTTCCACGTGGCTGCAAAATCTATTCTCATCGTTCCCCATCAAAAGGTATTCTTTGTGGCACTCAATCTCACGGGCCATCCAACTTCATACATTCCTTTCTTAGCAGATGCCTGGAGAGTTGACATCCACAATTCATCAGAACAGATTAGTTGGGTTGGAAGGGACCTTTAAAGGCTGTCTAGTCCAACCTCTAAACCTACCAGCTCATGGGATTTGGAGATTTTGCTAGTAAAATGGCAAGATTGGCTGATCTTCTCCATACAGTGGCCTCAGGGTGAGTGAGGTTCTCTTGAGCTTCAGCATCCCACCTGGTTTGTGCAATAAGGAAACAACCGGGTGAGAGAGAAAGAGGCAGGAAGGCGAAGGGCAGAAGGAAAAGGCTTCCTTCCTCTCCGATTTACAGTGGAAGAACAGGTTTGCCTAATTGCTTTTTAATTTGCGAAAATTAGATCGCAATTTTACGAGGTGCACCGTGGAGCCTACGCCTGAAAGCATCTGAGGATTTAAGGATTAAGAAGCCGTGATCTCTGCGGACAGAGGGAGGAAAAACCAGGAGTGAAGGGCCAGAGAAAGTAAATTACAGACAGCTCAGAAGGATGGAGACTCCAGCTTCAAAACAGAGATTAAACTCCTCTGAAAGTCGACTGCGTTTCATTTCTCCAAAGGCTGCGCGTTACTAAAAATGGTTTTTTGGATAGAAGGAGGATGTGTCACACGGCAACAGTTTTCAAACTGCGCAGCATCAGACGGCCACCCTGCCCACACGCCAGCTCCCTGCGAGCACCACCACCTCTTGTTTTTGTCTCCCTGCCAAAACACATGAGTCAGAGCGTTACTAGGACCTGCACGGCTGCTGCGTACCCAGGCTGCTCTCCAGAGATCTGGAGGAGGATGAGTGGGAAGCCCCTCAACTCGCTTTTCACCCAGCACGCCAGGTTTGAAGAACAACCAGCTGATGGGAGCTGCTCAACGGGAGCCTGGCCTGACCCAACGGGAGTACGTGAGAGTGGCCAAACGTCCATGGAATTGTTGAATCACAGAATCCTCCATGTCGGAAAAGATCTTACCATTTCCAGACAACTAAATTACTATTTATTTTTATTTGTCATCTGTTATAAGCAGGCACCAGCACAGGGAGAAGCAACTGTTTCCCCAGCAGACAGTGCTAGGATTCAAGTCAAATATAGACCATTAGTAGTTTACCTTGCCAAAAATAAGTTACGGGTGCTAACTACACTGCCCTGCAAAGCAGGAACTTGGGTAGCTGTTTTACATCAAAATCTCATGATTTAGACAACACTACCTGCACATCCCAGACCTTGGATTCCCTCGCCATAGCAAGTAAGTTGCCCAGGTGACCGATAAAAACTCCCTGCAGAGCATACACATGAGGTAAAGGAAAAGACCTGGCTGTTTGAAGGAATTTTCCAGGGAAAACAGATATTCTCTGGCTCCTCGCCCAATAAACCTACCTCTGTTCTCCAGAGATCCAACGGAAAAAAATAAATAAAATAAAAATGACAGCAGACGAGCTTTTATTCTTCTGGCTGATATCTGAACTAATGGCCCAAGACACTGAGCAGAGCTATAAAACAGCAAGTGGCTCACCTCCAAGTACTGGAAATGAATCTGAGGATCCTGACAGCTCCTCGTTACAAGGTCCAGCAGCCTCCAAAAAGATGACTCGGGCTGCGAGCGGGGACGTGCTGAGTCACGAAGCACCTCAGCATGGGCGCTAATGACTGGGGGTCCCGGTGCAGCCCCTCGCCCCGCCAGCAGCAGCAACCCCAGCACCCAGCAGCCACTCAGGATACCTGCTACAACCAGCCAGGGAAGCTTTGGTAGCACCAATACAGCAAGATCTAGAAGATGAGTAGAAGCTGGTAACGAAGGGCACGTGGCCGGTTTTGCTGCCTGTTCTCTTTGTCGCTGCGGAGCAGCAAACCCAGCACTAAGATCTACACAGGGCTGCAACGTGAATCTGGGATGCGACTGACTGTGCTGGCACCTTCCAAAGGGCCATCACTCACAGGGCTGGCCCAAACCAGCCTGTGGAAGGGTCTCGTTCCCTCCATGGCAGTGCCCAAGGCCAGGCTGGATGGGGCTTTGAGCAACCTGCTCTGGTGGGAGGTGTCCCTGCCCATGGCCAGGGGGTTGGAATGAGATGATCATTAAGGTCCCTTCCAACCCAAACCATCCCATGCAGACTAACAACATTCCTTACCAGCTGCTTTCCATGGGAACCTTAAAAATCAGGCATGTGCAAGAAAACCAAGCTCCCTCGGCAGCGACCCCAGGTCGGGCAGAGCAAAGTACCAGAGCAGCCGGAGCGATGTCAGGCAACACGAGCTTCGTGCTCGGCCCATCGAGATAAGAAACTGGGTCTCGTGTTTCTCCAGCTGCAGCTTCGAGCTGAGGAACTGCCAAAAGTTCAGATATATCCTCTAGGAGGACAAAGCACCCGAAGCAGCTGCCAGTTCTCCTCAAGGTGCTCACAGGCTTTTCTCCTTAGGGTTCGTCGCACCTGCTGGACATAGCCCAGCTGCTGCCAACTTACTGCTGCGCACAAGCAAGGTGAAACCGAGTAAACCAGTAACATGATTTAAAGAGGAAAATCAAGACCCTGAGGCTGATGCAAAAAAAAAAAAAAAATCTATTGCAAGGGAACACCACATCAGAGGGACCTTAACTCAAGCTCTAGAGCAAGGCGACCTCAAGTCGCCAGACATCCCGTCACAGCTACATCTTGGGGGACTGCAACACCCACCTGCTCCGTGCCTGCTGCCATCGCCTCGCTCTTGTCCCGCTCCTCAGCCTCCCCATCCAAGGCACAAGCAAGAACTACGCAGTCACGAAACGTGACCAGGCAGTTGGTAAACTCCGCACCAGCCCGGGGCAGTTCTGACAGTTAAGGTATAACTACAGAGTAAATATGAACTGTACTCTTCCAAAGGCAGAAAGGGAGATCTCAAGAGATGATAAAGCATCCAGGAAAAGTGGAGGGAAAAAAAAACCCACACAAAACCCAACAACAAATATCTACAGAGAGCTTTGAATAAGAGCTTTTTTTTTTTCCCCCCCGTTGTTCCCTTTAAACCAGGCTAACAATTTCAGGAGCAGAAGTCTGTCCAGAGGTTAAAAATAAGTGGAGCTCCAATTTTATTTTAAGATATATTTAACATTTATTTGGCCACTCATTAAAATGGCAGAGAAGCCTTCAGAAAGGTGGTCGGCGTTTTTAAGTGTGCAACCTGAGGACTTCATACAGAGCATCACGAAAAAGATGCCTTTCAAGCAGTTTCAGAAATAAATTCCCTGCAAATCAAACTAATACTAGAAAAGAGAACGGAAAAAAAAAATATTGGCTTCAGACAGGATAATTACAAGGAGTTACTGTCTTGTCTTCTGCAGTAATAAACCCCAAGAGTTCCTTTCACTGAAAGCCCACGGGTTCAATATTAAGTGCAAGCCAGGGCATAAATCCAGGCAACGCATTGGACTAGCACCGGTTTGTATCATCCTCAAATACTTGAGATTTCACTTGAGGTATTAAAAAGTGCTTCTAACTGATTTGGTAACCAAGGGAACACCCAGAACGTGGGCTAGTCGACTGCTTCAATATTAAGGAAATACGAGCAGCGCTCACTGTCTCATCCAAGCATTTCACTCCATTTGTCATCTCAGGGCAGAGGGGACCCAGTTACAAAGATGCAGAAACACAGCCACTCCTGGCACTGCCAACGGCTATAATGAGGCCTTGGCGAGTTTATTAAAAAGAAAAAATTTAAAATAAAACATATAGTCTGCAGGTTACATGTGAAAGAAGACGCTGACACATCACAAGCAGCACTGCTGGCAACGAGACAAGGGAATATGGAAGTTAGGACCTCACAGAAGCCTTCTGACTGGTTATATGGACTTTGGGGCTCCCAAAGTTGAGGAAGGGGTGCTCAGGCTGAGCGCAGAGCCACCCATAGCCACCAGGAGCGAGATGAAGGAGCAGTGCTTAAGCACCTTTCTGCAAGCACCGGCAGCTAAGAGCAAGAAAATACCGTTGTCCAGAGAGGGTTTATGGCCAAGGGCTTTGCTGTGTGTACTAGACTCCCAAACCCATTTTCTTTGGGTTTAAACTCAACTTTCAAAATTATACAGAAAAAAAAAAAAACAACCTCCTGCTTCTATCTCCAGGTCTCATGGAGTCTCACCCAGGACATATTTACTTTTTACATAAATCGGTGTCGTCTTCTGTAAAACCCAAACCAATTGCTCCAGGTGAGCGCACAGCTCCACTCATGTAGAATTAACTCGCGCAGGTTTTTGGTATCAACACTGTTACCTTAACTCCATCGCTGTTCAAAAGTAAGCAGTGAAAACAAATCTTTTAGTAAGCCACCTGCACGATTTATTGAAAACGGAGTTTACTGTAGCTCAGAAGCAAACGGAGCGAAGGACCACCCCAATTTCCCTTATCTTCTAATTGAGAAAGAGTCAAGCGGCGGCTGACAAAGCGTTTTAGATGGCAGAATCATTCTCACGCTCCAAATGGGAATCCAAGCGCTAAACGCAGAGCAGGGAAGGGTAACACAGCCCAGAAGGGGAGGAGCTGGCCCGTGTTTATTTTGCAGGTGGAGTTTGGAAGGACCATTATCACACCTCCTTTCCGAAAGGCACCTGCGAAGCAATCTGCTAATGAATTCAAGCCATTATTACAGTAAGAGAAAAAGCAGGTCATCCAACCTGTACGCGTGGGCTGCGTCACGCCCTTCCCCGCTCCCCGCAGACACACGAGCTGTGCCCCCCCAACGCCACCACCAGTGGGGCCGGGGAGGGGGGGGAGAAATGCAGGGAACTCGCCGTTATCCCCACGGGAACCCCCAAAACTGAACTCGAGTGTGGGTACCAGCATAGAGTCCCCTCAGCCGCCCAGCCCCACAGGCTGCGAGGCATCACCGCAAGCGGTCCCCCCGTCCCCGAACGGAGACCCCCGGTACATAAAGCCGCTTCTCCAGCCGCTGCCCACGGGAATCGGTGCATCCCGGGGAGAGGCTGCGCCAGTGCGGGGCTCCCGCAGGCGGCCACCGTCCCACTTCAGCCACGGGGGGGCTAAGCGGAGAACCCCAGAAACGCCTCCGCCGGCATCCCTGCGCTCCGCGGCACCGGCCCCCTCCATGCCTGCTCCCGGGCGGGGTGCTGCCGGCGGGGGTGGGGGGGGACGGACGGGAACATCCCTCCGGGGATGCCCCGGCGCGCACGGCAGTAGCAGAGAAGCGAGGGGGGCGCCTCTGCTGAGTCACGGCCGGGCCCGGCCGCCCCCCCGTCCCCAAGCGCCGCGGCACTCACCTGCCGGCCGCAGCGCCTCCGCACGCCGTTGGGGAGGCCGCGTCCAGCCGCTCCGTTGCAGGCTCCGCGCTCCCGGGCTCCCTCCGCGGCATCTCCGCCGCTCTCCTCGCCGGCGGGGAACAGCCCGCAGCGGCGCTGGAAACGAGCGACGGGCTGGGAGCCGCGCAGGGTGCGCAGCAGGCGGGACATGCTGCCTGCCCGCCGGCCGGCCGAGCGACCTCCGGCCCGCTCCGCTCCCCTCCGCACCCACCTGCGCAGCGGCCGCGGGGCCCGCCGGCAGGTGCGCCTCGCCCCGCCCCTCCAGGTAAGCCACGCCCCCGCCCGGCCAGGTTAGCCCCGCCCCTCCAGGTAAGCCACGCCCCCCTCCTGGGTAAACTCCGCCCCCGCTGCAGGTGAGCCCCGCCCGAGAGCGCCCCCTGCCGGCAGGGCCGTGCGTTCTCACGCTCGCTCCGGGTTCGAGACCCGGGCGCGGCGGGTTCCACACCTGGGAGATGATGGGGAATTACAGCAAATTCCTCCTTTTTCCGGCCGTTTTTCCTCGACACAAAATGAATGTAATCTACCGTGAGGCAAGCACAGGGCGATCTGTAAAGATAACATGCCCTGGATCGTTGGGATTTCCCTAGGAAATGGATGCACTGAAAAAGCATCTTCCTCACCGTACGCCAGCACTCACGTTCTCGCTCCTCGGGGCTACGCAGGCTCCTCTCCCCGCTATTCCCACCCTTGGGTGGGAAACGTAGCCTGGGCTGGCCTGTGCTTCATTTTGTCTTGTCTTGGAGTCAGCATTTATTTCCTCCCGAGTATTCACACATATATAGTACATACATAGTATATATATACACATATATAGTACATACTGGAACATGCTGCCCAGGGAGGTTGTGGAATCTCCTTCTCTGGAGACATTCAAAACCTGCCTGGACGTATTCCTGTGCGCTCTGCTGTAGGTGGTCCTGCTCTGGCAGGGGCTTGGACTAGATGATCTTTGAGGTCCCTTCCAACCTCTAACATTCTGTGTGATTCTGTGTGATATACGTGGGCACGTACACGTGTAAGCACACACCTCTGGGTATCTTCTCCCTTAAACACAGCTGCAGAGCTTCCCACAGAAGGTGAGAAATTATTCCTCGGAAGACACCCCTCAAGCTCTGGGGCTGCAAAATGTGGTTCACAGACCCACAGAACAGTCGGGGCTGGAAGGGACCGCTGAAGATCACCAAGTCCAACCCCCAACACTTGCTGGTTCCTGCTCCCAAAACATTAAGGACTTCAATTCTGTTGGTGCGGAGGTTTTGGGTTTTTTTTTTAGAACAGCCCTCCTGTATCCCCAAAGATATATTTTGTACAAAGTTTGAAAAATCACCATTTGCTCAATACAGGCTCACTGAACATTTGTTAAGTTTTTCTCTCTCAGATACCCCAAATTATCCAGGACTGCATCCAGGCTTTTCTTTCTAGAGCCCCTGAAAACTCGAAACCGCACTTCTTTGCTTTTTTAGAATCACAGAACATCATTTTAATGTCACCATATTATTAAATCCTTATGCCGTCACATTTTCAGTTTTAGAGGAGGTAAGTACAACAGCAAAGTGAATTTTCGAGCTTGGAGAGATGAAAGCATGCCCAAAAACTGCAGGAAAGTGAACGTGCTGAAGCTGCGGCTGCTGTCTCGGGTACGAATAATTAACTTTTCTGTTTGCAGTCTAAGTAACCAGATAACGCTGCGTAATTGCTTATGATTTGCATTGCTTGAAATGGTATTGCTAATTTCCAGCAATGATTAGCATGTCATTTAAATAATTACTCTGCACCATATCACTTGGACACTTCAATTGCACGCACATCTACTGTGAAATTCCTGGAGGTGTTCTCAACGTTTCTGGTTATTTGTAGGCTACACCATACCTTGGCTGTTTCAGTGTTTTGCAAAATAACAGCAGAAAAAGAAATTAATAACGCTGCAGTTAAATATCAAACTTAGCCCCTAGGAATTTTTAATGCCAGGTTGGACGAGGCTTTGAGCAACTTGGTCTGGTGGGAGGTGTCCCTGCTCACGGCAGGGGGTTGGAATGAGATGGTTTTTAAGGTCCCTTCCAACCGAAACCCTTCTGTGATTCTATGATTTTATGCTTCCAAAGCTTGACTATCATATGAGTTGACCTGGGTGATTTTATTTATAATACCATATACTAGCCCTCTGGAAAAAAAATAAATCAACAAAACCAAACAAAAAATGTCTGTCTCAACAGCAGCCCAGGCTGAAAACGGTGAAAACTTCTTTCTGGGTTGAGATTTGCCTTCATGTATTTGAAACCCACAGAAGTGGTTTCTAGCATGTGAAAAAAAAACGGTGACAACATGACAGTTCTTGAGTAATTAGTATCGAAGGCAGCGCAATACCCTGCTTTTCACAATTTCCTTGTCTTTAAAGGGAGCTATAATTCTTAATTATTACTCTAAATGTTTGTATCTTCTGCATTCCAACAGCACAAGTCGCTGCTGTCAAACACTTGTCAGGAATAGCACAGCCTGGGGGTATTTTTCTTCCCTCTAAATTCTATTTACTGGGCATTGTCACCTCAGGTTAACCTGGCCATCAGGATCGTGCAGTCCCTGCAGAGCAAAAAGCACCCTGAGAAAGGCAACAGAGGCTTTTGCTGGGAGCTGCTGACCTGTTAAATTAATTTGTTTTCCAGGTAACTTAGGAGTTTCAGCAAAAAGTCTGTCTGGGAGTTAACAGTCCACGGAAGGAAGGGCTGGAGAGTAGAACGAGCAATGAAATGGATTGAGATTAGTGCAGCCAGTTCATAGATTTACCTTTGGATAACAGATTTATTTTGTTTGTGTGCATGAACTTTGAGTAACTAACGCTTTTTCAACCACTGAAAAATCTATGCTCGGTCAATTCATTCAGCTACAAAGAGCTCCAAAATTCTCTACTTTTCATTCCACTGCCACCCACATTCCAGATGTCCCCCTAAAACCGTAAATAGCTCTTGGGTTTTTTGCTTTATTTCTACTATTTACATGACAGACCTTAATGTCATTGCTCCTATTTTAAAGACGGCAAAAAATCCCACATCCATATGCCAGCGTTTTAACGCTCATTGACTGGCAGCAAACCAAGAAGGAGGCATATGTACATATGTACATTTTCATGGTATAGATGGAGACAATCATTAGGAGGCCTGGCAACGTTTGCCTTGATTCATTAGAAATTATACAAGTCATTCACTTCAAACCCTGGAAGTTATGAAATGAACTGTACGGGGCAGGAAGAAAAAGAAAACTCCTTTTATATTCCGGGAATTTGCCCAGATTCTGGCAGTTAATACTCGGCTACCGATGAAGCGAGACAGGTAAGTGAGGTTGAGATTCCTAT
This sequence comes from Trogon surrucura, assembly GCA_020746105.1. NCBI lineage: Eukaryota > Metazoa > Chordata > Aves > Trogoniformes > Trogonidae > Trogon > Trogon surrucura. Next base: position 25,723,516 of record CM036625.1, on the reverse strand, counting down.
TCCTGTCAGGTGTGACCAGCCTATTTCCAGAGCCTCGGGCTGCCCTGCCCTTGCTTTCTGAAGCAGTGTGCAACCCCTTAAAGGGAAGAAAAGAAGGAAAAGGGATCCACAAAGAAGACAAAAATATTGGGTTCCCCTCTCTGTGGAGACATCACCGAATTCAGGCGGACCGAGGGCGGCTCTCTCATCCCTCCTCAGACCGGAGCCATTGTTGATCCTTCTCCTCTAACAACTCATAGTAGCAGTGACTTTCTACCACGCCTCACTCTCGAAGCAAACATTTTGCTGCTGAAAAGTACTGAGACATTGCCAAATGGCAGGCTTTCTGCAGGATTTCTTGCAGGAGAGAAACAGGGCCACGCTTCGTCATCTCCCTTAAACGCCGACTCTACCAACCGTCTGTACGGCTATTTTAATAATCCTTATTTTTAACTGTTTCAGGAAAAAAAATACTTCCTCTGCATCAAATTGTTAAGTATCAGGTGCCACCGGATCGATCACACCTGGCAGGAGCCGCTTGCACCCTCTGACTGCGCAGGAGCAACGTCTGGTTGGGAACGGCTGAAGAGAAAATGGTTTGAACTCCTTCCCTCTGCACTTCTGAGGTCTCTGGCAGTGCAAGAGTTGAGAGAAGCTGCATTTCTTTGGGTGCTTTCTTGCATTAGCACCTACGAATCCAAACCCCAACCATAACTGAATGTGCACGCTCCGAGCAAAATACAGAAACTGCAGAGGAGTGTCTGAAATCTTATCTGAAGCCTCAGACAGTCAGAGAGACAAGAGGAGGGGAATAAATAAAACAAAAATATTGATGTACCTACCACATGAAGAACGAATTGCCTCTCCTGCTGCTGATAAAATCACCCAAAGGTCTCTTTTAAAGTAGTAACTGCCAAACCAAGCTTGGTTTTCACCCGTTTTATAATCTGCATATGAAAGGCTCGATCTGGAATGGGACCTCAGCCTGGCTCCCGATCATATTCCCTCAGGTCTAAAAAAGGAACAATTATGGACGTGGGGCCTGATTCTGTATTCACTAAGGGAGGTGCCAGTAGGGCAAGTGCAATGGGTTCAGTGGAACTCTTCCAAACTGGCATTCACTAGTGGGAGTACAAATTTAGACCACATTTTTGTGGGGAAAACAACTGTGAACAAAAAAACAAAAAAAGCCAACTTAATGCATTTTCAATTATTCTTACTCATAAAACTCAGGGACCGTATACTCCTCAATTAAAGTAATTTAGATTTCAAATTGGGATGAAGGAATCTCTTTCTTGACGTGGCTAGAACTGCCTTTTTAGCTAACTGGAGAGTTTTCTCTCCAAACGTAACATCCCCAGTTCTCACCCCCCGCAGAAAGACGTCCCGGTCGTTAGTTGCTTTACGTTCCAAAATATTTAATAGCTAATCAAGCCATCCGAAGCAAGCTTCTCATCTTCCTTTCCAACATTATGGAAACGAGTGGGCCAGCAGAGCGGGAGGATGCCAAGGAACAAATGAGATCTCCCTTTCCTTCTAGAGTTACCGTCCCCCTCGGCGAGGCGACTTGAGGAGCTGGCAGCATCCCTTTTGGCAGGCTCTGCCCAAACTCTCCCTTCGTTTTCCCAACCAAGCAGAGGCTGGGCTCCTTTGGGCTTCCAGAGATTCACGCAGGGAACGCAGAGGCTTCTAAGAGGTGGGGAGAGCAGGGGGTGGCGAGGGTAGCATCATCATCAGCACAACACAAAACAACACTACTCAAAACCAACCTCGAGCCCAGAGAAATTGGTAGAGATGGTCCCTTAGGCTTCAGCTAGCTATTGTAGATCAGCTTTTAGCTTCGCCTCAAGTGATTTTTAAATGTTGTTTCTTGTGAGGAGACGTTAAAAGAAAGGAACTCCCATGTGCTCACTTCGGCTCGAAACAACCAAAAAAATTACAATTTTAATAGCTGGATGCATGCGGTAGTACGAATGCAAAAATCCCCAAACCCTTCGTCTGTTTCTCATTGTGAATAAAATTGATTTAAGCTCATATACATAATATTGTGGTCTGAGCAATAACAGTTGTTTCCAGGCTGTCTTTAAAAAAAATACGTCCCTGTCATTAGCAAGGATAACAGCTTGTCCCCTCTGAAGCAGACGAAAAAAACTCTTACCAGCTCCACTGGCTCAGGATTGTACTTCAGAGAGAACCATTCCTACTTTAACTCAATATTACAAATGATAACGCTGTAAGGAAAGCAGTGACTGAAACCGTGTGTTTTAAACAGAGCTCCCAAAGCACTAAATAATCTCTTAAAGCAATTCCATATAGGAACAGCTTTTCCTCCTCGGTAAATGTGAGGACCCTTTGGGTGGCAGAGAGAGCAAAGAGCCATGCTGGTGCTCACTAATTGCTCTAATCAGCGTTATTAGTAATTATTAATTTGGACTACATCTGCCCGCAGAGCTACTTTAACGTGGCTGCTAATTCTAAGTGCCAAGGTGCGCCGTGAGGTGGAGCAGTCCCACATCCCAAACGGGCTCTGCCAGCCCCTAAATCAGCACCCAGCTTCAAATTCCATTTTCAAATTCCATCACTGTGAGGTGAAGAAAACACAGTGCTGGCCGAAAGAAAGGACTTCCCTAAGGTTCTTCTCGCTATTTTTCTTTTTAGCTCGCTCCTTTTTGAAAAAAAACCCAAAACAAAAAACCCAACAGGAGTTAAATCAGAGCAGTTCTTGGATTCTTTCCTCAATGATGTCGTTCGAAGAAGCGCGGTTTGCTTAGCAGAAGGTAAATTTTGTAAAAGCGCATTGGTTCCCAAAGCTGCAACCGACCTGCAAGATTGCACCAGTTGAAATATTGTTTTCTGTGAGGTTAATTAAATCCCTGGAAATACTCAGGGCAGACCTGCCTGAGCCTCTGGAGCCCAAACGATTCATCCTGATGCTCCCATTATCCAGATTAAACATAGGTCTGGGCAGGCAACCCTGGGAGTCACCTCTGCCTGAACTGGAAATAACATTTCTGGGGTGGGTTTGCTCTGGACAGTGAGCCTGTGATGATGTTCCTCATCACCTGTTAAACCCTGGCTATTTGAGAAGGATATTGCACTAACAGACATACCTTTGCCATTTTAAATGGTTCCTCCTCCTTCCTTAACCAAAGCTCGTAACCTGTTTGGGATGTGCTGGAAGCACGGGATTACGGAAAATCAATTGTAATCCTTTCACTCTCCTTTTTCAGCTCCCCAACATTACAGGAAATTAGCATTCCCTCCTACACCGAACGCAATTACAGTGGCTGCAAGGCAGAAAAAGTAAAAAAGCACTTTGATTATAAATTATTCAGAAATACATTACATGAAATAAAATGTTAACGTGAAGAAAGCAGACGATGACATTGCAGCATCCTACGACACAATGATAGGGCATAAAAACAACGCACGGCTTTGGCCATCCCTCAGAGGTGAGTGGAAATGGAGTGGCTGGAGGAGGAAATTTGTGTAAATGAAGTTGAGCGGAAGGAGGAAAAGCAAGAGAGTTCTCTTCTAAATATTTACCAAATGAGCTCTAGGCTTAGTCACTTAATGCGCTCCAGAAAGTCACACAATCAGCAGGCTTTTATAAAAGTAAAAAATTCCCAATATTAAAACCTTGTCAAAAGGCTTCAGACGTCAACCTCAACAGTACGTTAAATCACAAGAACTCACTCAAAGAGCTGTCCGACTTCAGTGACCTTCGCATCAGTCCTAAACAAGCTCCTGAATTGTTAAAATGCACAAAAAATTGTGAGCGTGAAACAGGGAGTTCACTTTTTTTACCGTTCCTGTCCCGCGCATTCATGAGAGAGAACGTTCTCCCTACCCGTAAATAAAAACCCCAGATGTCAAATTTCATTAAACCTACCTACTGTATGGGAACACCGACATTCTGAAGAATTAAACCAGCTAACAAGCCATTATTGCTGCAGGGACATATGCCAGCACATTCCTTGTGAAAACAAGGATTCTTCTTCCCTGAGGTTTTGCGCCTGGCTCGTCAGTGTCTTCATTTTGCACCAATACAGCCCTCGGAGCAGCAGAAAAGTCTCGCACCAGCACAGAACTGGCACACCGTGCTGGGCAAATCGGGCCCAATATCTAAAATGCTAGAAATCAATCTCACCAGTTGCGGGACGATGATTTTGAGTGGCAAAAAAAAATGTGTATTTTGTATTCGTAACCCAACTTCTGCTGAATGACATCCAATGTCTCCGGTAGCGGTTTGGCCAAAAGTCAGCCCTCAGAATGAGCTCAGCTGCATTTCAGGTTCCTTTTTTTGTTTTTTTTTACAATAACTCACACATCTTTCGCACTAAGGAGTGGTCCCTACAAGCCATTCTGTGCAGTTTTCATGCCAGAATTACAGGAAGCTTTCACAGGCTTCTTAGGTGGAGGTTTCAGCTGACCTCAAGGCAGAGAAACATCAGATAAGAAAACTCAGAACACAAAAGACAGGGGCAAAGCAGTCTGAACCAGAAAGGCAGCTGACGTATCCGGGCCTTATTAAAGCATTTGATACAGTGCCTCGGAAAAAAATCGCACTTGCAAAATTAATTCATAGTTTGCTTGGATCTAAGGGCCTTCACGTATCTTGAAAATTAATTGGAAGTTCTAGGGTCATGAAAGTGGCAATAATAATAAGTGGAAGGGCAGTGCCTGGGATAATTTGTCACATCTCTCCTAACAATGAGCTGATTAAATAAGACGGTGCTAGCTGGGAAACATTAGCAAGTAAAAAAAAACCCCAAACCACCAAAAAACCAGCCAGACCACCAGACACATATGTTTAAGAACACCTAAATAAGTGAGATTTGTTGTAAAAGAAATGGAAGATACCAGAATTAGATGAAAAAAAGTCCAAATTCATCAGAGATGATACGCAGCACCAGGAAAACAGGAACACTGAAAAAATCGTTTTCTTTCTTCTTTTCAGAGACTGACACTAGATTTTTTTAACAGACTTTAAGGCATGTCCTAGGACAAACTACAAAAAAGGATCTGTCTCCCTGTACAGAGAATGCTCCTACTTTTCTGTTTGGCTTTATCCCATTATTTCGGTTTATGCTAAGCCAAAAAAACTTTCTCTTTTGTTAGTTTTTTTGTTCAAGGACTCGCGCACAACCTTCAGATCTGGCACCACAGTTTAGCGATACGCACCTTTTCATCTTCCCAACAAGTCTGTCTTTCTAAACAACAGTTTCCCCATTTTGTTTGGCTCTTCAAGAATGCTGAGGGCTCAAGAATAAAATAAGCACAGACAGACAGAAGGGTCCAACACTGTGGAGGAGAAGGAGCTTCCCCCAGCACAGAGTGACTCCAGACTTCCTTGACGTGACAGAACAGAACTTTGATCTAGTGAAATCTATCAGATTGCTTCAGGTGTGATACTGGAAGCTGGGAACAAGCTTTATTGTTTGGATTGTTTGTCATCCCACTAGGCGAAAGCTCTCAATCTTACAGCGATGTCAGGATGTAAATAAAAACATAGAATGGTAGAAGGGTTTGGGCTGGAAGGGACCTTAAAGACCATTTCGTTCCCAGCCCCCTGCCCTGGGCGGGGACCCCTCCCACCAGCCCAGGTTGCTCCAAGCCCCGTCCAGCCTGGCCTTGGGCACTGCCAGGGAGGGGCTGCCACAGCTGCTCTGGGCAACCTGGGCCAGGGTCTCACCGCCCTCACAGTGAAGAAGTTCTTCCAAATATCTGATCTAAATCTACTCTCTTTCAGCTTGAAACCATGACATCTCATCAAGTGCCCCTCCCCAGCTTTCCTTTAGGACCCCCTTAAGAGCTGACAGGCTACCATAAGGTCTCCCCAGAGCCCTCTCCAGGCTGAACAGCCCCAACTCTTGCAGCTTGCCATCACAGGGGAGGTGTTCCATCCCTCTGAGCATCCTCGTGGCCTCTGGACCCGCTCCAACAGGTCCATGCCTTTCTTACACTGAGATCTCACCAAAGCGGAGCAGAGGGGCAGATCCACCTCCGTTGACCTGCTGGCCACGCCACTCTGGATGCAGCCCAGGATCTGGTTCGCTTTCTGGGCTGCAAACACACATTGCCAGGTCATGTTGAGCTTCTTGTCAACCAGCACCCCCAAGGACTTCTCTGCCGGGCTACTCTCAACCTTTTCTCACCCTCAGCCTGTATTCATGCCTCGAAATGCCCTGACCCAGGGGCAGGACCTTGCACTTGGCCTTGTGGAACCTCATGAGGTTTGCACCGCTCTACCTCTCCAGCTTGTCCAGGTCCCTCTGGATGACATCCCCTCCCTCCGGCGTGTGGACCGCACCACACCGCTCGGTGCTGTCACCAAACCTGCCAAGGCTGTATTCGATCCCACCGTCCCAAGTCGCCGACAAAGACGTTAAACAGCTACAGCAGTAGCTCTGCCTTCCAGAATAAAACACCTTTTTTTATTATTATTTTCGCTGCGCATAATGAAAGAAAAACCACCGCAAAATGAAGGGAAAACCTCTGCAAAACGTTCTCCTTGACGAGAAGCAAAACACAGGCTAAAAAAAAAACCAAAATGAAATAATTAAAAAATATGCAATTGGGGATTAAAGCGCTCCCTGGCCTTTTCCTTCCAAAAGAGGGTCCCCCAGCCCTTCCCCAGCCCCCGGGACACCGCCCCCCCCCCCCCCGGTGGAACGACCCGGCGGTGGATCCCGGGGGCGGGCGGCGCCGATCCCGCCCCCCCCCCCCCCCCCCCCCCCCCCCCCATTCCTCCCACCGCCCCCCTCCGCCCCCGGCAGCCGCCAGCGCGCCGGGCGGGCGGTCCGGCTGTCCATCCATCCCTCCGGCCGTCCATCCATCCCTCCGGCCGTTCATCCATCCGTCCATCCATCCATCCTTCCGTCCATCCACCCGTCCGTCCGTCCCCGCCGGGCCCCGCCGCAGCCCGCGGGCGCGGCCAGGAGGCTGCGGGGCGGCGGATTCTCCGCTTTGACCGCGTCTTCGCCGGTTGTGTCTCTTCCCCTCCCCATCCAGCATCACCGACGACCCCTCCCTCCACCGTCCGGCGAGATGTTATGGCCGAGCCGGCTCAGAACTGCGGCGTAGGGCAGGGCGGGCGGCGGGAGGATGAGGAGGAGGAGGACGAGGCGGCCCCCGCGCCGCTCCCCGCGGCCGCCAGCTACGAGGACTACGAGTGCAAGATCTGCTACAACTACTTCGACCCGGAGCGCCGTTCCCCCAAGCTGCTGGAGTGCCTGCACACCTTCTGCCAGGAGTGCCTGAGCCAGCTGCACCTGCGGGCCGCCCAGCAGCCGCCCTCCTCCTCCTCCTCGGCCGCCGAAGCGGCGCCGCCGCCGGGGCCCGGCGCCTGGCTGGCCTGCCCGCTCTGCCGCCACCGCACGGCCCTGCCCGGCCACCGCGTCCACGGCCTCCCCGTCAACACCAAGCTGGCCGCCGCCTGCCCGCCGCAGCTCCGCGCCCGCGACCCGGTGCCCCAGGACAGCCTGCCACCGCTGCCGCCCGCCCGGCGGCCCCCGCACCGCGCCCGCCCCGCCGCCGCCGCCCTCGCCCCGCCGCCGTCCCCCGCACCTCGCGGCGCGGCCCGGTCCTCCTCCTCCTCGGCGGCGGCAGCGGCGGCGGGGGGCTACGAGAGCTGCCAGAGCTGCAAGCGGGCGGCGCTGAGCGCCGGCTGCGTGTGCGTCGTCGTCTCCTTCCTCTCCATGGTGGTGCTGCTCTTCACCGGCCTCATCTTCGTCAACCAGTACGGAGGGGACGGCGGGCCCGGCGCCTCGGCCTCGCCGTCGCCGGTGGGGCCCATCTGCCTGTCGGTAGCCAGCATCCTCGCCCTCTTCTCCGTCGTCGTTACGTGGCTCATCTGTTGGCTCAAGTACCGGCCCGAAGCGGCGGCTGCGGCGACCGGCGGGGCGGCCCGGGCGGCTGCCGCCCGCAGGAGCGACACGTAGGGGCTGAGCGGGCGGGGTGCGCGGAGCGGGGCGGGAGGGGGCGCCCCCCCCCATCCTCCCCCCCCCACCCCCGCCAGGGGCTGCCCGAGGGGAGAGCGCGGCCCCGGCGGTCGGCAGAGGTCGGGCCCGCGGCCCCCGCCCGCACGTACCGCTCGTTCGGCCGGTGCTAGCCCCGGCCCGGGCGAGAGGAGGGTGGGGGGAAGGACGCGGGTGAGGCCGCGGCTCCCCTGGGTGTTAGGACCCGCCGGGGTGGCCGGGAGGGGGGGTGGCAGGGCTGGGATCCAGGCCCGGCCGTGGTGGCAGGGCTCAGGTCCGCTGTAGGGACTGGGCTCGGGTCCACAGGGCTCAGGTCCGGCGTGGTGACAGGGCCCAGGTGTGCCACAGGGACAGGGCTGAGCTCCGCTGTGGTGACAGGGCCCACATCCACCATAGTGACACGGCCTGGGTCCACAGGGCCCAGGTGTGCCAGGGGGACAGGGCTGAGCTCTGCTGTGGTGACAGCGTCCAGATCCACCATGGTGACACGGCCCAGGTGCACAGGGCCCAGGTCCACCATAGTGACAGGGCCCAGGTGTGCCAGGGGGACAGGGCTGAGGTCCACTGTGGTGACAGGGTCCAGATCATAGAATCATAGAATTGTCCAGATCCACCACGGTGGTGACACGGCCCAGGTCCACAGGCTCCAGATCCACCATGGTGACGGAGCCCCGGTCCATGATAGTGACAGGTCTGGCATGGTGGCAGGACCCAGGTGTGCCAGGGGGACAGGCCTGAGGTCTGCTGTGGTGACAGGATCCAGACCCACCATGGTGGTGACAGGGCCCACATCCACAGGGCCTAGTTCCACCATGGTGGCAGAGCCCAGGTCCACTATAGTGACAGGGCCCAGGTCCCCCGTGGTGTCAAGCGTGAGGTCCACCACGGTGGCAGGGCCCAGTCCCAGCCCGTGGCAGGGCTCAGGTCCGCTGTGGTGACAGGCCCCGGCCCCGCCGCGGTGGTCCCCGCAGCCCTGGCGCTTCCCGAGGCATCAGGGAGGGCGCGCAGGGTGACGAGGCGAGGGTCGGGGTGCGCCTCGCTGGCCAAGGTGCCTCCCTGGGGAGCCGGGGCATTGAGGGTGGGGGGCCTGCGCCTTCCCGCTGCCGTGGGGATCATACCCCGGTTCCTGCGCTCGCTGATGCGGCTGGACGCAGTCTCGATTAAAAGAAAACTGGCTTACTGTTGCCCCCACCTGGAAGATAATCGGAGAGGTTCGCCGTGCTTGGAAGTGGACTGGGATGACGATGTTAAATGCATTGTACGCGCTTTCCCTTTGATGAAGTTGACAAGTACGTACGGAAGAAGCTGGAACAGAAATGTATTATCTTAAAGAGACTGAGCCAAATTTTCCCTACGATGTATCGAGTACGGTTTTGTTATAATTCTATTAGAAGGCCGCCGGGCCCTCTGTTGGTTGCTTAAAATAAGCTTTATTATTTAATTCTTTGAAGTTCTCATTTAACGTGGGAGCCTGAAACTCTGCATTGCACACTTGAAACAGTTTATGGGAGATGATTGAATTAATGGAGCTCTCAAACAGAGCTGAGAGGTTCCTGTGGTGGAGGGTAATATTTCACTGGCCATTGATTTCAATTTTTACACAGTGAGAGAAGCCCACATCAAAATACAGACTTGCAGCATCGCTGTAAAAGTGGATTGATGCGGTAGCATAATTTATGTGTTGAACATTTACCTTTGGTCGAGGCAGGTACAGTAAGACAGTGGTTTTCGTTCTTGCTAAGTTTCTCCTCTGTGTTTGGAGCTTCTGTAAAGGCCAGTAGAAAACGTTTGTGTTCCGTGAGGCTGGGACATGGAAGATGTCTTTGAAATGTGACGAGATGCTCTTGATGCGAGACGGAAAATCATCGCCATGCAGCTGGTTTTGTAGTATACTAAGGAGAGCACTCTATATAGATACTGTTCTATGTTGCAGGATAATTCATTTGGTGCCTGAATTTTTTAACTTAATTAGTTGTTACAATCTATTCTACTGGGAATAAGATAATGCTGCTTATTCCGTGTTTCTACACAGTACTGTAATAATGGAATGAGCTGATTATTTCCGTGCTTAACAATTCAAGAATTTTTAAAGTGATCTTTTAGTATGTGTATTTTGCAAGCTGTCTGCATGATAATTCTGACAAGTATCCTCTTAATAGACCTTTACTTGACCACTTCTATTTATCACAAGTGCAAAGGAGTTTACTATGTAGAAAAGTAAAGGCAGCAGGTGAAGACGTGCGATGTGTGTTACGACTGCGCAAGTGACGCGTGCTGTGCATTGTCTCCATTATCACAAATCTGAAAAAAACCCACCCCCTGACTCCCCACCTCCCCCAGAAACCCAAACCCACAAACCCACATGGCCCTTATACAGACTCTTATTAACGAGGGATGTGGTTTGTGGAGACGGTTTATGATTTTTGTGTCACCTAACACGTATTTAAAAAGATCCGCACCAGCCTTTTAAAGTCGTGTATCCTCTTATAAAGGCCCTGAGGAGAGAAATTACTGGGATCCCCTGTGGCTCTGACTGTGGTTTGTGTATTTAGACCAGTGTTTTCTAGTTCGGAGTTGCTCATTAGCCGTTGCAAAAGGTGTATGCCCCCTAAAATCAGGCTGACCATTAGCCCCCGTTGACTTCAGCAGTAGTTGTGGATGTTCTGCACCAAAGAAAAATCACGAGACTTTTATTTAAGCATCTAAATGAGAATTTAGATGGTTGACTTCAGGTACAATCGTTCGAAAATTTTGGCCTTAACCTCTCTGTTCTTCAGTTACTGCATCTGTAAAGTTTGATAATAGCGTTGACCTACCTCACAGGCAAGATGTGAGGCTTTATTTCTTCAAGTTTTTAAGCAGTTGGGAGATCTTTGATGAGGAGGTGCTACAGGAGTGAAAGTATTATTATAAATGATACTGTAGTAGGAATAAATATATGTAAATTAACGGACATGAACAGCAGCGATGTTTTCTAAGAAAAATAAATATATATAAGATATGTACATGTGTACATGGTACGCACCGATACGTGATTTACCTGTGTGTGCTTCCCCTGCAAACGCAGCGTGCGCGTCGGCCTCTCGGCTCCGTCGGGCAAGCCCCGGTACCTGGCAGTCCAGACGAGCCCGGGCAGCGGCCCCTGCTGTAACTCCTGCCTCCCCTAGACACGCCGAAGCTGGCGCCGAGGGCTCCTGAAGCTCGCCCGGAGCTCAGTTCATCCCCCATGGGCTTTCCCGCTTGCGGCGAGTCGCTCGGGTATCGCAGGCGCGCTGCCGGCGCCCGCTTTGGCTGTGTTTACGGGAGCTGTGCCCCGAAATCCTGATTGCGGTCAGAAATGTGTACTCCATCTCTTTTCTTTCCCCATTGTAGTTTTTTTCTCGCCTCTTCTCTGTAAACAGTATTTGCCATTTCGGCTAAACCAATGGTTTCAGCCGGGATCCGCAGGGCTACTTGCAAAGGATCTGCTAAAGGTAAGTTAGACGAGCAAATCGATCATGGGAAGCGTAGATTTGTTCCGTGAGGGTCAACTTTAAAACGTTTAGAGGTTGGCACGTTACCAAAAGTTGAAGATCGCGGGCCTAAAACAGGATTTGCAGGCTTATTCTTCACAACTGAGCGATCGTATGACGTATCAGGTTCCTACCCATATATTCAAAGATATTTCAGAGCCAAATTGAAATGGACGGTCTGACCTTATGCCAAATCCTTCTCTCTGCTGATACAAATTCTGGGAAACTCCACTGATTTTGGGAGCGTTAGTCTGGATCCACATCACAGCACCAGTCAGAAAAAAAATCATGCATTGTGTACATCCCTGGCTACTGTAGAATCCCGGTATTACACTTGTATTTTGGGCTCCTTTGAGTGTACGGATTGCTTGTCCAAAACCAAACTTTGCTCAAGTTTCAGTTAAAAAAAAAAACAACCAACAACAACAAAAAAAGAGTTAAGTAAAATACAAAAAGAGAAAAATCCATAGGCTGGTGTTGTTTTATTATTGTGGCTATTTCCATCAGAAAATTCGTATTTTCCAGTTGTTCCCGCGTGCGCAGAGATACACAGCTGAAGGGGGGTGCGTCAGCCACACCCTATCCACACATCTCAGAAAAAAAAACAGCGATGCTTTGGGGCTCTCCGTGGGAAGGCAGAGCAGCCGGGGTGTACCCACAGCACCATGGGGAAAATCACAGGAAATACAAGCTGCTGGGTTGGGGTTGTTTCCCCCCTGCACTCTTCTTTTCCTTTTTTTTTTTTATTTTTGCTGTGCAACATTTCTCCGCGTTACACAGTCTGAAGAATGAGCAGCTACGGCCCAGAAATGGAAGCACTAGGAAAGTAAACAAAGACCCGAAGCTTCCTTGGAACTGTTTATTTTTGACTCCTGCGAGATCACAGGCTGCGTGAACTCTGAAATACCTGTGGTTTCTAGTCGTGCCACAGAACCTTCGATATTTTTGTGGCTGTGGTCCCCTATTCCTCTACCTGAGCGGAGCATACTGCGCTCCGGACTGGAAGATCAGACTGAATGTTAAATTCCTGATTTGGGTGTTGGTGGTATTAGTCCAAAAGAGGGAGAAAAAAAGCAGACAGGAGGGCAGAACCCAACGTATTGACACAGAACCATCTTCTTAATAACTTGTGCTCACGAATTCCATTCTTAAAACGCGTGGTTTTAGCACGATCGTGTGCCCTTGGTGCCACAGCATAGAAATTTTTATTGCTGCTCTCTCCTTTGCCAGTGCCTCTGGTAAATACTGCGACTACAGGGAAGAAATTATGTTCCGTTCTGCTTGGCTAGCCCACAAGTAGTAAATAATCATACGATGCTAATTTATGTAAGGGCAGGTATTGGCCTTTGGAAAGGCAGCTTTGGTGGAAAAACACTTTGAGTGTTTCGTAAGTGTGTGGAAGTGGAAATGGAGATACTGTTGCTTCTTACCTTAGTGCTCCTCTTTTGTAGCTCAGACTCACTGTTTGCAGGGATTCAGGCTTGATTACAAGGCTTACACCCTAAAATAGCTTATTGTGTATAAAATGTCAAATGGTGGAAGAGTGAGTTACCTGCACACGGTTACCACAGACCGAAGGATACGGGTGTGGTTGTAGAATTAAATTGGATTTTCGGTTGAAACCCTACTTCACTGAGCGATTTCACGGGAGCGGGTGAACTATTCCAGCTGGTTGTACAGAATCCTGCTGGATGGGAATTTTGGGGGTGTGTGAACGACAAGTTTCTCTGGAAAAAGGGGTTGTTTTTTTCAGACCCTCTGCTGAAAACCTCCGCTTGGGGGATTAGTCCCCGTGGATCCCAAGGGAAGGTGCTGTCGCAGCTCCTTTGCTGATGGCTGTGACTGGCAGAGTCCACTCTCTTTGCCCTGTTGGTGTGTTCTGTGGAACTTGGAACAACAGCTGGAGAAAAAAAAGTATTTAAATATGAATGTGAGCATCATTAGTCACCTCTGACCCGCAAGCTTCAGCGTAAACAGCACGTTCGGCATTAACACGGCGCGAGAGATGTTTGTGGCCACCGTGCGGTGGCTTTGTCAGCGTCACTGAAACCCTCCGGAGCCCGATGGTCCTTCTCCCTGTCTGTTGGTCCCAGTCTCATGCTTGGGAGGCGGTTAATTTTGTTAGTGTGTTGTGTTGCCAAAGAAAACTTTAATCTCTGTTTGTATTAACCTCTGCTCGTCTAAACCACATCAGAGCCGGCTCCCGGCTGGCGCGTGGCCTTTGCACAAACATTACAGATGTTCCCTCCACGTCGCAAACAGGGCGATGGGTCTTTTTTTTCTAATGATCCCAAAAGGGTTATTTAAACCTGGGGGCTGACTTTTATCAAAGCTGGAAAAACCTGCAGCTAACCCCGCTCCTGCATTTTCTCGGGGCGCACGTAGGAACGGAAATATTTGGAAGAAATGCCCCGAGTGCATCAACAAAATGCAGTTTATGTCAGGGGGATGTGCATACATTCACATCAGCTACGTTGAACTTTGATTAATGCAGCATAAAATGCTTTCTCTTGTGCTAGGGGGAAGGAGAAATTGTGGCCCTCTGTTTGGCACATATCTCCTCCTAACTGGAAACACGCCGCTCTGAAACCGGCCTCGCGGCTCAGGTTCCGAGCTGCTCCCAGGCTTCGTTTTCACATGTCAGGCAGATTGTGAGATTTTTTTAAATCCAGGTTCGTTGTGATCTCTTACGGAAAGGTTCAGGTGGGAAACACCTCAGCTGTTTTAAGGAGATTTTTACAGTAAACAAATGTTGTGAGGTTGATTTACCTCCCTGGATTGGGGAATTTGGGAGGAACAGCTTGAAAGATTTTTACTTCTTTTTCCTTTATTATTATTATTACTATTATGTATCCCACAAACCTACTCTTGATTTGCCAGGCAATCTTAGTCTTAGACTTCAGCTCATTACAGGTCCAGATGTAAGCAGCATTTCCCCGTCCTGTTATTTAACCATTTAGCAAAATCTAACAAATCCATTTCGGTTATTATTTTGTAATTTTTTGTTTTATAACAAATAACAAGAACAGCTTTTGGGGTTTGTTTGTTGTGGGTTTTTTTTTTTCACTTGCTGAAATTTGAGAAATGCGCTTGTGATACAAATCCAAATTTGCTTTCTTTTAAAATGGGAAGAATGAAACTTTTTCCAACTTTGGAAATGTGTCAGTGGGCAATAATGCCAGCTTGGTTTCCACATTGTAAATAAGGACTCGTTAATCAGATGGTTATTACTAGGGGACAGAAAAATATTCTGTGAAAAAAAAAAGCTGTAACTATTGAAAAATTTGAAGTAACTTACATGAAACCTAAAAAAATAAAATAGAAACCACACTTTCTTCTGTTCAAGAAGCAAGCGTTTCTCTCTGAGGATAAATTTAGATCTCCCCGTATTATTTAAGTATCAAAATTGCATGGAGAAAGCAACTTCCAGTCTAGATCTGAAAAATTCGCCGGCTTTCTTTATGAAGGAGAGGGAAGAATCTCTCTTTGGTAGTGGTCGCCAAAAGTATTGTCCTGGGTGTTACTGAGAGTGTTGCCACCTACCCAGAAAAACCCCTCCAAACACTACCCTAATTTATTTGTGTTCTGAGCACGGTTGTTTTACCTTTTACCGGAGGGAAAGGGTTTCACCAGTCCCGGGGATCTACGGGGCAGACAGACCCCTCTCGCCTTCCCTCTTTTCCTTTCTTTTATTCTTTCTTTCCTTCTTTTTCTTTCCTTTTCTTTCTTTTTTCTTTTTATTTCTTTATCCCTTTTTCTCTTTTTCTTTCTTTTTCTCATTTTTTTCTTTTTCTTTTTCTTTTTCTTTTTCTTTTTCTTTTTCTTTTTCTTTTTCTTTTTCTTTTTCTTTTTCTTTTTCTTTTTCTTTTTCTTTTTCTTTTTCTTTTTCTCTTTCTTTTTCTTTTTCTTTTTTCTTATTAGTTTTCCTTTTTCTTATTAGTTTTCCTTTCTCTTTCTCTTTCTCTCTCTTTCTCTCTCTGTTTCTTGCTTTTTCTTCCTTGCTTTTTCTCGCTTTCTTTCTTTTTCTCCTCCCTCCCTTCTCTTTCTCTCTCTCGCCTCTTTTTCTATCTTTCCCTTTCTTTCCGTTTCTCCTCCTCCCGGTTTTCACCCCGGCTCATCCCTAAAGGTGACAAACCCACCGCGCTGCGGGGCCCAACGCCCGTTACCGCACCCGACACCTGTGCTCTCCCCTCCGTGTCCTTAACTCCCGGCTCCGTCCCGTGGGGCAGAGCCCCGGGCGGGAGGAACGTTCGTCCCGGGAGCCCCCCGGGGGAGCGGCCCGGTGCCTCCCGGTGCCGGTCCCACCGGGCCACTCGTGTTGGAAGGAAAAGGGGTTTGGTCGGCCCGAGCCCCGCTCCGTGACGCCCCGTGTGCCGCGGTCCGGCGGGCAGCGCTCAGCGCCCCTGTTCTCACCCCGAATTAGGTGGGATGCGGCGCTAACGGGGCAGTTAACGGCGGGGGCGGGTGGGGAAGGGGGGGTTTCCCCTCCCGTGGGGGAGATTCGCGGGTGGGCCCCCCTCTCCGAGATGAGTCCGCAATTCCCTTGCCATCTTTCCGCCTCGTAAATCAATAACGCGATCCTTTTCCTGCCGTCTCTTCCTTAGGGGAGGACCAGCCGCTGGAAGAATTCCCCCCCCGGGGTTGAGCCGAGCTGAAAAGATGAGGGGGGCTCCCTCCTGTCCCCTCCCCAGCTCCGACACCGCAGGTCCATCTCGGTGCCCACCGCGGCGAGCATGTGTTAGCCCGGAGTGGCAGCTGTAGTATCGCTTACTGGAGGGTCTGGTAGCAATCAGGAAGGTGAGGAGTTAGCGAAATACATGTTGTATTTATTGCCAGTTTACAGGGAGAGAGGGGGGAGAGCCATTTGTAGGGTTAAGTGTTTCAGCCTCGTCCCACGGGCTTACGGAGGCCTGGCAAAGGCGATCACCCTCGGAAAAATAAAATAAAAAAAATCCTCCTTGCGAGGGGCAGCAGGGAAGGGCTCTCTTTACACCCCCGAACTCAGACAGAGGGGCCCCTTCAGTCGCTTCGCGGGTACCTGGGGTGGTTAGGGGGGATCTGGGGTGTCCTGTCCTTACACCGACCCTCCTCCAGTATCGATCCCCCCTTCTTGCTGTGACTGTAAATTAATGAAAATATAACAACTCAAACGTAAAAAAAAAAAAAAAAAAGAGTGCTGAGTCGTGCGGATGGGACATAAAAGCGGTGGAAAAAGGTTCAAAGCTTTTGGTGATGACTTTTCAACCTTTATTTATGTGCCTATTAATGCAATATCCATCATGGAGATACGCATCTTTATCCTTTCAACTGATATGCTGGGAATCAATTGGATATGCAGATTACATTTCGTACGTTTCCAAATGTTAATCTCCCTGGCTCTTTGCTGGTAATTTCTCTCTTCTTTTTTTCGCCAAAGAGTATTATATTTCTGCCACCAAAAAAAAAACCCACCAAAAAAAGAGCCCTTAAAGCAATTAATCTTAAGGCTACTTGTCTCGAAATATTTGCTAGGGCTCGGGCCCAAGGACCCGGGGCACCGGGGCTCCATGTCCGGGCAGGGATATTTGCCTTTAAAGCTAGAGGTGGGCTGGGCTGGGATCTGGCTCCCTGGACGGGTCAAGTCTCCATCAACCTCTGGGACCGTGAACTGGGAGGGAGGGATACGCAAAAATAAGGTCAGAAGAGGCTTTTCCCCGGGAGGGCTCTGCCGCCCCAGCTTCTGTCCAAGAGGGGAACCGGGCTGTGCGGGGCTGGCTGGGACAGTGACCCTCCCTGCCCCAGCTCCCCCCGCTCCAATGGGCACCCGCTCTCTTCTCTTCTCTTCTCTTCTCTTCTCTTCTCTTCTCTTCTCTTCTCTTCTCTTCTCTTCTCTTCTCTTCTCTTCTCTTCTCTTCTCTTCTCTTCTCTTCTCTTCTCTTCTCTTCTCTTCTCTTCTCTTCTCTTCTCTCTCTCTCTCTCTTCTCTTCTCTTCTCTTCTCTTCTCTTCTCTTCTCTTCTCTTCTCTTCTCTTCTCTTCTCTTCTCTTCTCTTCTCTTCTCTTCTCTTCTCTTCTCTTCTCTTCTCTTCTCTTCTCTTCTCTTCTCTTCTCTTCTCTTCTCTTCTCTTCTCTTCTCTTCTCTTCTCTTCTCTTCTCTTCTCTTCTCTCTCTCTCTCCTCTCCTCTCCTCTCCTCTCCTCTCCTCTCCTCTCCTCTCCTCTCCTCTCCTCTCCTCTCCTCTCCTCTCCTCTCCTCTCCTCTCCTCTCCTCTCCTCTCCTCTCCTCTCCTCTCCTCTCCTCTCCTCTCCTCTCCTCTCCTCTCCTCTCCTCTCCTCTCCTCTCCTCTCCTCTCCTCTCCTCTCCTCTCCTCTCCTCTCCTCTCCTCTCCTCTTCCTCTCCTCTCCTTTTCCTCTCCTCTCCTTTTCCTCTCCTCTCCTTTTCCTCTCCTCTCTCCTCTCTCCTCTCTCCTCTCTCCTCTCTCCTCTCTCCTCTCTCCTCTCTCCTCTCTCCTCTCTCCTCTCTCCTCTCTCCTCTCTCCTCTCCAAACAGGGCGGAGAATCCTGCCTGAAATCCTTGTCGGAAATTAATGTATGCGCACAAACCCGGGAACAGTGTAATTGATTTATTTCTAATAGAGGAGAAACCAGTAATGTTTATCGTTCAGAAATGATTGCCTCTGTTCTTAATAGCTCTAATTTTCACTGCCCATTTGATGTGCTCCAGGTTTAATATAGAACACTTACTAATCCAATTAAAAGTGCACCTGGCCTGGAAGAGCTCTGTAATTAGCAGGAGCGTTTTTAGCTATTTCCACTAGAAAACCGTGAAATCATCTCTGCTGGCCTAAAGGACTGTAATATGGGGGTGGGGGCGAGGAGGGGCGGGAGGAGCGGGGCCAGGCATTCGTGCCTAATCTTTTCCTTTTTTTTCTTTTTCGCCTTGAATTTTTACCAGTTCCCGTGCGGGAAAGATGCGGCCGTTTCACCTCGGTGCACTCTGTGTCCGGTAGCGCAGGACGGCAGGGGCCAGACTAGGTGGGTTTCACACGGCTTTCCCCTTCCCGGGGGAGCTGGGCTCAGATTTGGGGTTCGGGGTCCCGGAGATCTCTGCTCCCACGCCCGGGGCCGGTGGGGAGGGGGCGGGCAGGGGGATGCTCTTAGCGCCGTACGAGCTCCCATCCTGGGCGCGAATTAAATCTTAAATAGCTCGTCTTTTGACATATATATAGATTTTTTTAATAACATTTCTACCGCCTTCCTCCCTCTCTGGAGTAAACCAAGCGTGGTGAACAGAGTTCGGAGCGTTTGTGGAGCGGCCGTGCGTGCCGCTACACCGGCTGCCCAAGCCCACTGGGGCTCCGGCCGGGATATACCGGGGCTGCGGTTCACGGGGCCGGGCGGGCTGGCGAGCGATCTCCAAGCTTCTTCTCCTCGGCATGCTTCTTTTTTTTTTTTTTTTTTTTTCTCTTTTCTGTAAAACACGAACGCGGTGTACAAACGCACGCTCGCTTTTCCTGAGTCCTGCCAACTTTTTTTTTGCTTCGCCAACCTGTTTCTCGGGAAGATTTCCTGAAGCGGAGCCGGTGGACGCCGCCTCGCACGGAAGATTTTGGGGATGTTTTCATGGAACCCGCTCTTTTTGATTTGGGGGATGTGGGGGCTGTAGGGAGAAAGCCAGAAACAACCCCCGCCCCAGCCGTGCGGGGCACACAGGCTCCGTCTGCGGGCTCCTCCGCTCCTTCTCCCCATCGCCGCTGCCTTTCCCTCGGCGGGAGGATTCTCTTAATATTATTTCTGCCTAAACAACCCGATCTCCTTCCCTCCCTCCTCTCCCCGGGGCCGGTACCGGCTCCGAAACGATCTT
Organism: Trogon surrucura; assembly: GCA_020746105.1. Lineage (NCBI taxonomy): Eukaryota > Metazoa > Chordata > Aves > Trogoniformes > Trogonidae > Trogon > Trogon surrucura. The sequence continues at coordinate 25,704,207 of CM036625.1, read as the reverse complement.
CGGGCCCGTAAAGGAGCCCAGAAAACATTGTTTCCCTCATTTCAAAGAAGGAAAGGGGGGGGGGAAGAAAAAAAAAAAACCTGACCGATTCTCATCCTTTTGATTGATTAAGGTCTTGAATAACTTGAAGCTCGGGAGTGACAGTTGCTGAATAGACTATTGCAAATAAAGAGCACTGTGGAAAGCTGGGCTGGCACTTCAGAGTGTAAAGGAGGCGAGTTTGCTGGCACTTACCAAGTTATAAATAAAAGGCCGCGCACAATAGTACCTTCTTTAAGGACAGACAGTCTTTACAACACTCCTGGCGTCATATCCTGCTGTGGTCACTTCAGCTCCTAGGCAGACTTTACCTCTTTTATTTTTTTTTTCTTTTTCCAGCAGTTTAGTTTGAATACTACAATAAATTCCTGGGAACAAACGCTTGTTAGAAAGACTTTAACGCGCACCGCCTGCACCCGCGTATACACACGCTCACGCACATCTAATGCGGGGACGCGGATCCCATCGATTATTTTTTGAAAGCAGAAATATTTACACACACACATACACACACATATACACACTTCACCCGCTTTCCAAACCGTTACCACCGCGTGGTCCCGAGATGTTTCTTCCGGAGATTTCGGTGCTAGATAAATAAATAGAAGGAAAACAAATAATTAAAAAATAAATAAATACGGGGAGGTGGGGATGGAAGGGAGGTTGTTGCTGGAGGGGAGCCGGGAGACAAAGCGCTTTATGGGCAGGGGGTGACCCGCGGTGTCGCGAGGTCCTTATGGGGGCGAGCTCCGGGCCGCCTCCGCCTCAGCCGGCACCGGGCGGGCACGGGGGGCGGCCGTCGGGGCACCGAGATGTGGCCGTACGGTACCATGGTAGAAGAAGCCATCCCGGGCCATATCGTACCACCCGTCCCGGGCCGCCCCGTGCCCTACCGGGCCGTCCCGTCCCGGTCGCGGTGCCTCCTCTCCCGCCCAATCAGCGGGGGCGGCGCGGTCGGGCCGGGCGGCGGCGGCCAATCGCGACAGTTCCGCCGCCGAGCCTCGTCGGGGACGGAGCCGATAAATGCTCCCGGACCCACGGCCGCCGCTCCCCGCCGCCCCGGGGACAGCGCTGCCGCGTCCCCCCCTCCTCCTCCTCCTCCTCCCCTTGCTCATCCTCCTCCTCCCCGCCCGGCGGGGCTCCGGCCCTTGCCCTCCCGGTGGCTGACAAAGCGGCGGAGCTCCCCGCCCCTCTCCCCCCCCACCCCGGAACATCCCCCACCCCCTCCCGGGAGCGGCCGTGATTCGGTGGGACCGGCTTGACAGCGCGGATCTCTCCCCGCTCAGCCCTCACCTGGATATAACCCGCCGCGATGACAACTCTGGCCGGAGCCGTCCCCAGGATGATGCGACCCGGCGCCGGGCAGAATTATCCCCGCAGCGGGTTCCCGCTGGAAGGTGAGGCCGCGCCCGGGATGCTCCCGTTCGGGAAAGTGAGAATTGCTCCGGGAGGGGACAAAGCGGGGTCACCCATCCCGTCCCGGCACGGCTCGCACCCCTCCCGGGGCTGTCCGAGCCGCCGCCACCCGGGACCTCGAACCCCCGGGAGCGTGGAGGGGAAAAAAAAACCCAAACCCGACTGGGAAATCGGCGGCTCAGCGGGCCTTGAATCCGCTCTTTGCAGCAAAAGTGGTTTTCGGGGAGCCCGAAGTTAGCAAAAAAAGTGTGGGGGAAAAAAAAGGTTGGAAAAAAAAAATAATAAAAAGTGATCCAAACGAAATCGAAAGAGGTTTTGAGAAACGAGGGTTTGTCGCGGGGGGTTCATCCTCTCCGGGCAGCGGCGGAGCGGGAGCCTCGGCCCGAGGAGACCGCGGGGGTTTCTCAGCCGGTGCCGGGCGATCCGTGAATCCCGGCTCCGGTGCGGGTTCAACAGGTGAAGAAGCCGCTTTTTTCCCTTTGCCCACCGGGGCTCGGCGGGGCCCGGGCACTGCGGGGCGGCTGGGGCGGGCTAGGCGGGGGGTGGGGGGAACGACAAAAAAAAAAAAAATCAAAAAAAGACCCCACCAACAAAAACCCCCAATAACAAGCAAACAAACAAAAAAAGACCCAGCCGGATCCGAAGGAGACGTTAACGCCGTTTCCCCCCCCCTGCCTCCCCCTCCCCTCCTTTTCTAGTCTCTACTCCTCTAGGCCAGGGCAGAGTCAATCAGCTCGGAGGAGTGTTTATCAATGGCAGGCCTTTACCCAACCATATCCGACACAAGATAGTGGAGATGGCCCACCATGGCATAAGGCCCTGTGTCATCTCTCGCCAGCTCCGAGTGTCCCACGGCTGCGTCTCCAAAATTCTCTGCAGGTACCAAGAGACGGGCTCCATCCGACCGGGGGCCATCGGCGGCAGCAAACCCAAGGTGAGCCCCGCCGCGCCCGGGTAAAGCCCAGTTGGGATGCCGGGGTTCAAGCCAGGGGGGCCGGGACTGGGTTTTTCGGGGGACAGGGGTGGGCGCAGACGAGCACCGGCTGCCGCCTCCGCGCCTGTTGCTCCCAAACTTTAATATTGTTTGAGTTCGTGGAGGTCTGTTTTTTTCCCCAATTAACAGAATGTTATTTTTAAATAAATAAATAATAGATCTTGGAAACGAAACTCGGTCGTTTTCTGAACGCTTGGCTGCCCGAAGCCTCCGGTGCCACCTCCGCACCGACCCGGGGAAACACAAACCCTCGGTCCCGTGTCACAGCGCGGCGGGATCGGGCCCTCGCTCCTTTCGCTGCAAAAAAAAAAAAAAAAAAAGAAAAAAAGAAAAAAAGAAAAACAAAAAAAAAAGAAGAAAGAAAGAAAATTACCTCTTTCTGTTCGTCTGCCTCACTGCTTCTTCTCTTGCTCCCGTTATTTTTCGGTCCGCTCCAAAGCCGCGGGTATTTGCGGCCACGCCGCTAAAAGCTTTGCGCTCGCAATAAACCCGGAGAATACCGATTCTCGCCTCCTCCTGCTGCAACTTTTCGTTCCCGCAAAAGCGAAGAAAAGGTTTGAGTTTCTTCTGCAAGTTGCTGCTAGATTTTTTTCCCCTTTGTTGCTTTTAAAATAGCAATGCCTGAACTCTGCCTTTCGGCGTTAGGACTAGAGATTTTTATTTTTCTTTTTTCAAAAAGTGTTTTACCCGAACGAAAAGCTGGTCCCAGCCGAGAGACTTTCGTTTTGCCTAAATTCGGCTTTGTTTTTTAAAATCACGGTGCCGTCGAAGCAACCTCTGGGGACGAGGACCTCTCAGCGTTTTGATCACGCTCCTTTTTTTATCAGCCCGCAAATTTTATTTGGCTGAAACTTTGCCGGCTCCTCATAGCGCGACCCAGAACTTTCCCGGGATTTTCTCCTCGGCCGCCGGCGCTGCTTCAATCCGTTGGGGTTTTTTGTCTGCCTTTTTTTTTTTTTTTTGAGGGGGGAGTGTTATTTTATATATTTTTATTTTATTTTTTCTTGCTGAGGGCTCGATCCCACCTCTCCCTGCAAACCCGAAGGATTTCTTGGGAAGTTTCGTTTAACTCGGGAGGGGATGCTTGTCTCCCCCATCACACTCACCCCGATTTTAACTTGCCCTGTCCTCGGGGTGTTTTCCCCCGGGGAGGCCCCGGGGATCCCGGTGGTCCCAGCCGTTCCCGGTCCCGCCGACTGTGCCCGTTCGCCTCGTTTTTCCTGAAGCAGGTGACGACGCCGGACGTTGAGAAGAAAATCGAGGAGTACAAGAGGGAGAACGCCGGCATGTTCAGCTGGGAAATCCGCGACAAGCTGCTCAAGGACGGGGTGTGTGACCGCAACACGGTGCCATCAGGTACGGGCCACCGGAGAGGGGGGATTCGGACACGTCCCGGAGAGCCGGGACCGGGGGTTTAACGGGAAGCCACCGCGATCCCCGGGGGGAGCCCCGGTCGCTCGGGAACGCTCGGTGTTCGCACACCGGTACCGGCGGGCGCGTCCCGGGAGGATTCCTGCGCTCCGCGGGGGTGTTTTCAATTAAATCGCAACTGCGGCCCCCTCCTCCTTCTCCTCCTCCTGCTCCTTCTCCCGCTTCCCCGCCGGGCTGCTGCCGCGGGAGGGCTCCGGGCTTTACCGGAGCTCCCTGTGCCCGTGGGTTGTTTTCTTGCGGGGGGGGCACACGGAGGCTGTGCGGTATTTCTGGGGGTGTCCGTGGGCTTTTCTCACCACCCACTTGGGAAAAAAAGAAGACAACACAAATTATTTGCGCGGCCGACGCTGGAGTGGGGTGTGCGATGGTGTCCTGTAAACCCCTCCTGCGGGGAGGACAGCTGGTGGCTGCCCCCCGAAAGCTCTGACCGGTATTAATTGCGGGGGGGGGAACATGGGACAGCAGCTCTGATGTGGGGTTCGGGTCCCTGGCCTGACTGCTGTTGGGGGGAGTGCTGCTGAGGACAAGCCTGGTGATGGCTCTGCACCCCGCCCCCCCCCCAAAGTGAGCTCCATCAGCCGCATCCTGCGGAGCAAGTTTGGGAAAGGCGAGGAAGAGGAGGCCGAGCTGGAAAGGAAGGAGGTGGAGGAAGGCGACAAGAAGGCCAAGCACAGCATCGATGGCATCCTCAGCGAAAGAGGTAAAGTCCTGTTTCCCCCCTCTCTATTCTCTGTGGAGTCCTGGGACCGGTCAGTGCCACCTTTAGGGGCTGGTGGGTGTCACTCCCCTTCTCCTGGAGGTTGTCCTGGGGGTGCAGAGCAGGGGAGCTCACCCCAACAGGGGTCCTGTTCCCCCACTGGTACGACGCTGCGGCGCACGGGAACGGCGCAGAGGTGGGGGTAAAGACGGGGGGCACTGCTGATTTGGCTTTCAATAGCAGAGGACTGGGGGTGGCCAGGCGGCCTCGGAGCCCCCGACACGGGCTGCTTTCCCAGCCCAAGCCGAGCCAAAGGCTGCAGCTGCACAGAAGGGGAGGTCGTAGCCGAAGGCTGTGGAGCCTCGACTCTGAAGCCGCGGGCATCCGCACGTTTCGTTTCTTCTCTTCAAACCACTCGCGTCGGTGGTTGGCCGGGGGCTGCGCAGAGGTTGCGACCCCAAAGAGGCGAAGGGGTGCTCCGGGAAGGGATGGGGGGGGGGCAACCGTTGCCCCTGTTTGTGGTGGTGCCCGTTTTTTTCTGGCCAGAGTGGAGCAAAGGGGCAGGGGAAGGGCTTGGCAGGGCGGCTCGAGCGTGGAAGTGTCTGCCCGAGCACATGCCCAGGCGCTGGAGAAGGCGAGACAAAAGTACCAAATGAGCTGGTCAAACATTTGTACAACTTTTCCAGCTTTTACAAAGAAGGCCTTCTATACACAATCTACACTTGGAGATGAACTTGGAAAACAAAGAGGGGGGAGTCCATTGAAACTCACACTTTGGCTTTGCGCAGACAAAGCTTCAGCTAGCAGCAGCTTGATGTGAACAAAAGAAGGCAACCTTTTTATAATTCAAGGAGAAAAGAAGAGAAAACAGCCCCACAAAAGGCTGAGAAAAGACATTATGGGCTTGCAATGAGGGATGAATTATTCAATGAGCCCCTAATAGCTGATGCTCCACGCAGTTTTATGGACTCTCCGCAGCTCAAAAAAGTAGCTGTTTTTACCTAGAAAATGTTTCTAGTGATTTTAGACATCTAGAGATGCCGAGTGCTGTTCCAGAAGTACAACTGAACTCCGTTCTTTAACAGCAGGAGACCCTGCTGTGTAAGAACAAGCCTGGAAACACTCCCCAAACTTAGTTTGCAACTCTGTTATTAAACCTTTTGGGAAAGCCTCAAATTCTGTGTTGTCGGTGTGTAACGCACGCACGCAGAAGGTGCTGATGAAGCAGGAGTTTTCAACCCCGAAAGGCACAGTTTGATGGCCCAGTCTGGCCGCCCCTGTAGGATGGGTCCAGAGTTTCTTGCAGTATCTCCTTCAGCAGAGGGTTGCTCTGAGGGGGACAGGCATTGAGGGGAAAAATAGCAAAACTCAGTGCTCTGGCTGTTAAACTAGCTGTTCTGCCTTCCTGATTTTCTCTGTGGAGATTAGAAACAGGAGATAGGAAGCCTTGATAATATCCCTGCTTTATGGAAAGGAGTAATTGAGACAGGGAGAGAAAAAATATCATTTTCAATATAACCCAAGCAGCCTACTTCTCTTTGACACAGTTCTTTGACTCTCTGCTCTTTAAAGCAAGGCTCCTGATCTTCCGTACATCGGCATCAGGGTGCGTGGCTGCCGCCCCTCAGCCCGTGGGACCCCTAGATTTTGCGGAAAAACTTCCAGAGCTGGCGATGCCTCCCTGAAACGGGCTTGCTCGTGCTCCCTGGCTTCTCTCTGGATCGATCAGCAGCAAAATCCCCCCTTGTGGGGAGGGATTCCCTGTCCTTGTCCTTGCTGCACTCAGGTTTTTCTGGGCGAACGCGGGCGAGTTCTGTGCAAACGGCAGCTCGGCCGTCCCGTCTGTGCTGTGACGGTGCCTGGGAAGGTTTGGTGGTCGGAAGGAGAGCGTGAGCTTCACTGCTCTCCCTCCCTGACCAGCAAGCTGTTGCTTAATCTTATTCCCAAGGAGGCTGGGATGGCTGCGGTACGAGAGAACCGCTGCCCGAGAAAGGGCTTGTTACCATACGCGTGTAGCGTGATGCTGTGGGGACGGCAGCGAGCTCATTACGAGAAATAAAAATAGCCCGAAAATAAGTCCATCACTACTTTCTATATCCACCAACAAAAAAACTTCTGCTTTGACTCCCCGTTGCCAGCAGAGGAGCTTCGATTTCACCCCGTCTATAAAAACCAGCGGGGCAGATCCTGCTTTCTTACTGAAATAACCGGCGGCGCTCCGGAGGATTTTGAGGCTGCGGGATCAGGTTTGCCCGCGCCCACCTGCCCGACTGCGAGGTCTGGAGTGAGGGCAGGGGGTGATGGGGCGTTTTGGGTGCCCTCTCCCACGCTTGGGTTGCTCACGGCGTGTCCAAAAGTTATCCTGGAGCACCAAAACCCTCGCTGAGAGCTTGGATGTGAAAAAAGCGCGGAGTGTAATTTGTTTTTATTTTTCAGTCTCGGGGCCTCGAGATATCCAGGATTTGTCCCATCACATATATAAGTGTAGGTGAACTTCGGTGTGCCCCGCTGCGATTCTGTCTCAGGCTTTTAAATACGACCCTCTTGCCGGCGTTTGCAGAAGTCATGCGTGCAGCCCACTTGGCTGTGTCTCGGCATTTCTGCCCCTACCCTGATTTTGGTTACGTGCTTGAAGAAAAACTCATTTGTCGCGGGGTGGCCGTGGCCGGGGAAGCTTCAAATTCTATAATATATTCTGCGTGAGTGATGGCTTTCTCTTAAAGGCATAAAGCCCTAAATAAAGAGCGGGAGGGGAGCAACTTCTGTGCCGTCGTATGGCGCGTCGGGGCGTATTTTTAGCTGCGGAGGAGGGAGTCGCTCGTACCTTGAGGTGCGGGGCGGCGCGGTTCGCTGACTGATCTGATCACTTTCCCGCGTTCATAAGATAGCTGTTGTTTTCGGGCAGAAACCGGGGGCTTTCAGCGCTCGGCCGACGGGGCGTAGAGCTGGTCCTGCGAGCGGGCTGGGGCTGGGACCCCCCGCCCAGCCTCAAAGGGGGCCTCTGTTCGAGGGCAGCGGAATTGCCCCCCGGGCCCTGTCCTGGCGGATCCTCCCCCAGTCATGCGCACCCGTCCAAAAAAGAGCCCTACTCATCCCCGAGCCTCTACCCTTGGCTCTACTGAGAGCAATTCAGGCTACAGCAGACTAAATTGCCTCCTTTATTTCCTTCTTACTTTCATCTTGGACCAAACCCTTCCCTCCCCCTCCTTCTCTCCCTCCCCTTTCCTCTTTTCTCTTTTTTTTTTTTTTTTCCTGTGTGCCTCAGGCTCACATTAATACAATTTCGGCACCACCCCTATTTTTGTGTGTATGTGGGGAGTTCGAAGCGGGGCAAAGAAAAAAACAAAAAAGGAGAAAAAAAAAAAAAAGAGAGACCTTAGCACAAAAGCCCTGCTTAGCAGCTAGAAAGTTCAAGCTGCTGCTGCTGCCTCCTCGCTCGCTGTGTGATGCTTTTCCTGTTTGTGAGTTTTGGGAAACATTTTTGCTTTGTACTGTAATGGAATTAGAGGACAGATGCTGACTGTAAATGGGACACGCGACTACCAGCCCCTAGCTTAAATATTTAGATGCAATGCTACAATTACTGGCTTGATGCGTGGGCTTTGAAGTGGTGGCACATGATCTGAAGGGTAGCTCGGGCTAGACGGGCTCGCAGATGTTTTGATTGGGGTTGCTCAGTATCATGCAGCCAGTTATTTTTAGGTTGTTAAACTAATAAAGACACTTCATTAAGGGACGGGGATTAACATGCAGGCACCAGATACCAGTTGGAGCCATCCCACCCATTTCTGCACCGTGGACCGGTTGCGTTAGCGGCCGGAGCAGTTGCTGAGTTGGATTTTGGTTGTGATTTTCTGATGCTCCTCGTGGTTTTACTCCAGCATCCCAGCCCAGGGCGCAGTGATAAGAGGACTTAGTCACCCTGTGAAATATTGTCCTGTCTTAGTGCTGAGAAGCACGTTGTGTTCCCCCACTCAGGGATCCCAGGAAAGATCCATTTACTGAATGAAATGTGACGACTGTGGCTGCAGGCAATTATCTTCTCGAGTCTGGAATTTCATACGACACTTCGAGTATTTGGTCATGAGCAGGTCTAAGGGATCAGCTCGTGTAACTCCAACAGAATTATGTTTCTGAGGCTCTCAGAGCTGACAAGAAAATAGTGCTTAATTAAGGAAAGCTCCCCCATGACTCCATGGTTTGGCTCAAGGCAGATCGTGCTAACGGCATTTTCTGTCTGGCTTCTCCCCCTTTCTTTCGTCACATCTCAATAGCGTGGGAGAGTCTGGTCCTGGGTAGAGAAGCCAGGAGCTGCATCGATGTGGGTGATGCCACACAAACCCAGCATGTTTTGGTTCTTCTGCCCGAGCCCGTTCTCTCGGTGGGGCTCTGGGTCTGGGCTCCCTGTTCCAAATCATTATTCTGAGCTAATAACGATAACTGGTGACCTCAACCAAGCGAGAGCACCATGTCCCAGCAGGCTGAGCGTTTTCAGAAAGGTGCTAAGTACTTGTGTTTGGAGTGACTTCAGGGTTTGCTGCTCCAGCCCGTGCCCTCCTCGCTCGCGGGCGAGCCGGTGGTCTTTGAGGAGAGCACTAATTGCGATTGTCAGGCTAACTGCACGCTAATCACCTTACGTAAGCACTAGTAATACTTCCAGCTGTGGGCAGAAAGGGTGTTACTCCATCTAGCAGCAGCTCTCAGAAGTAGTACGTCATACCCCTTTCTGGGAATCATGATTTAGTTAATAAAAAAAAATAATTTATTAGACTTAGCACACAGCGTCATCCCGGGGAAGCTGAGGCTAGCTGAAGTTGCCGTGGCTTGGACTCGCTCTGAAAAAATGATTTTTATCTTTGGCTTCCCGGGTTCTCCTCCGGTTGCAAAATCCCTGACGTCAGTAGGAATTTACTGTGGTAGAGATCGGGCTCTTCTCGAAACCAGGTCCCGAGCGACTGCAGTTCTGGGAGAAAATGCTCAGGTTTAGGAGGTAAGATGGGTTTATGGGGTTGGGTATCGGACCTACGGTCCCACAGATGCCAAGGGTGGGGCGAGGAGCCTTGCTCAAAGGGCCTATTCATGTGTGTAAAGTTACTCACGGGTGGGAACGGAGCCCGAATTTGTTCTATTCTGCTCCTGGAGAGTGACTCTAATCCCGAGTGGAACTCGCTGGCAAGAACTCCTGTCGAGGGCAAAGATCTTTTTGTGTTTACACAGAGGGAGCGATGGAATCAGTAGGCGGACAGGCAGAGGTTCTAATTAGATTGTAATTAGTTAAAAAGCTAACTAGCCGTTAATTCTGAAAGTAAAAGCCAACGCTGAGGAAATCCTTAAAAAGGATTATTCTCCGTTTGGTCGGATTTGGAATTGTCCTTCTCTGTTGGTTCAGTCAAAGGTGACACTTTTTATTTAACACTTACTTGGGGAAGGTTTACTTTGGTGTTGACTTATCGATAAGGGTTGGGCCGGGGTTTAGAAGAGGGGAGCCAATAAAGTCGATAGTGATAAATGATCACGAGTCCCCAGAGCTGTGTAATAAAACCGCGTTGGGAAATGAAGCAGAACTACCAAGTGCTCTCTGGTTAATTTAAGAAGAAATCGAGTGAAACGCAAAGCAATAAATCAGAGCGAGCCGCTCGCTGTGGATTTCTCCGTGTAAATGTCACTTTAAATCCTACGTAATAAACACATGTGGCTAGAGAAAAGAACAAAATATAAGAATAAAAAGCGCGGGATGCTTCCAAGCGCTCCCCAAAGGCTGAGCTTTCTGGCTAATAAAAATGATCTGCAGGAACATAATTCACCGCCAGACCTCGTTTAAACGGAGTGTGAGGGCGGTATTTTGCTTCCCTTGCCCTGCAGTACTCCCGCCCCATGCTGCTAAACTAATGCAGTTTAAATCACTCTGCCTAGCAGAGAAAAAAAAAGAAAAAAAGAAAAAAAAAAGTGAAGTGTAATGAAATTAAAGCTCACCGAGGACACATTAGAGTTAAAGTGTGTCATGCGCCGAGATTATTTAGTTAGTGGAGGCTGATGTGATTGTTGACAGGTCATTTATTCACCCCAGTAAATAAAGATTCAGGATCTATTAGGAACGTGCATGCATAACCAGTAAGACAGTAAAAGGCAATTAAGCAGTCAGTTTAATGTCGTATCTCGCCGGTTGCCCTGCAGTTGTTTTACAACTCGGAATTAAAATTTGAAAAGGAAGTTTTCAGTGGCCCTGGCCAAATATTGATTAAGTAGTTGTTTGCTGATGCCATTGTGGCACATAAAGAGGCCGGGAGTTCTGCCCCTCGTTGTTCATCTTCCATTGTCGCCGATTCTTAACCTCGGGAGATCAAAGGAGGATCATTTCAGTTTATCTGTCTCGGAAAATCCTTCTTTGCTCCTAAACCCGTATGGATTAAGGGCCAAATTGTCTTTAATGAGATGTGAAATTTGAATGGAATCCTTATTTTGCATGGTCTGTTGGGCGCGCGCACTGTACGCTCTTACAGTTTTGGGGGGGGGGGGGTTTTGCGTTCGCGGGGTCGGATTTGGTTGCCTCTGAATCCCTTTTTGTTTAACGTCACAGCGCGCTGAAACGTTCCTATTGCAACAGGTAAAACACGTGGTGTCTATCTGGTTTTTAAAAATGAACCTAATTTTTTTGCATGTAATCTTGTTAGCCTAAAGGAAAAAAAAAAAAAAAAGAATAGTTGTCTTTGTACGACAAATCACACAGGAGATAAATGGTTCGGGGCTGCCGTAAAGGAAAAGAAGTTTGAGAAGGGAGCCAGTTCTCCAGATTGTTTTGGGTTTTTATTTAGGATAAAGGGGACACAAAGGGGCTCGAACCATTTCTTTGTGCGTTTTCTTCAGCTTTGGTTTGATGGACCTTACTCGGATGGTCGTGCCGTTCCCCCTCAAAAACCAGGGGGGAAGGTCGGAGCGGCCGGGCTGGGTGGAAAAGCGAGAGACCTTGAGAATAATCGGTTCCTTGTTGCGTTACGGGAAGCTGCACTTATTTATCTAAATCCCACCGCACCCTTAGCAGGAGAGGCTCCGCAATCTGGATGCGTTGCGACGGCTTGTAATTATGAGATGAAGTTTCGGCTGAATTGTAGGGTGCATGAGCCTTAGAGACGGGTCCCGGGTTTGTTTTTAATCAGCTTCTTCTCTTTGCCTTTCTTACACGCCCTCTCTCTGGTTTCGTTTTGCCCAGTTATCTCCGAATAAAATCCTCGGCTACTTTAGGAGACGTTTTGCCACGGAGTAGCAGTTAAAATTCTCCAAAAGCCTTTTAGGTACCGATTTTCTTGCAGTCCATGAACTCAACTTGTTTGCTTCCATGGAGAGCCGCGGTGAGGACAGCGATGCACGTTCTACCTTTTGGTTTTTGTTAATATATATACATTTTTTTTAATTTATGGATATTTGCCTGGGCGTAGGCTTTCCGCCAAACATCGCAGATGTTTGTGTCGCGCGCGAGCCCACGTAAGGACCTGCCTTCAGGATTTTTGTATTTATGATACGCTTCGTGTTGGATGCCCCATCCAAAAATGGCTCTGTAGTAATTTCTTTATCAGATATAATGTCACGTAGATCGCCGTGGCCTGAATCGTACGAGGAATAAACTGTTGGCAGCCGACATTTCTGCGAGCAGACGGCTTATTCAGCCCCCGTCAAATCTTATTCACCTTACCTAAATGAGCAGGGCTGTTTGTGCCAATATAGTCAGGATCTGTTCCATATACCGACCCAGAAAAGCAGCAACAACTGCAGCTCTTCTGGCAAAACTACCCTCTTCTGCATTAAAAACGTCACCAGTGCGTGTTCCGGGTACCCCCCACGGGGCAGCAGCACCGACTGTAACCAAACCGGGCTTTAAAAGTGGTTTCCAACTCTGTGTCATTTGTAAAAAGGAGGTGTTTTGGCCAGAAAAAAAAAAAAAAAAAGAGAAGAGGCAAATGGTTAGCTAAAGGGATGTGAAAATGCAACGTGAAATGCACCTTTTTTCCCCTGCAAAGTACGGATTTGGAAAAAAAAAATTAAAAATAAGCATTTCAGGAATTTACCAAGGAATAAATCAAGATTAACTCCACTGCGGCTGGTAGTGTGTGAGCAAATGCTGCTTTAGATCATCAGTATTGGCACGTAAGAAAGGACAGTTCCAGATGACTGCCAGCCTGTGAATTTAACTTGTCCACTTTTAGTAGTTTCTTCTCGTAGTTTCACACTTCTAATAGTTTCTTACCTGACTAAGTTACCGTGCGTCCGTGTTGGCGGTCAAAAAGACGGAGCAATGATAGATGACATAAATGTTTCTCTTAATCTGGCATCAGGAACAGATGTGTCAGCCCCGGAAGAGTAAGCCAGAGACAACAATTCAGTATTAAAAGAACGCTAAATACACCTACTATCTGAATCCTGGCAATGGTACTTAGGAACAAAAAATAAATCATCCCAGTGAAGCTGTATAAGGGGAAAAAAAAAATCTTCCAGGTGATCAAGGAGTGGAGCAGGGACTCATCTGTTTCCAATTTTGGGTGTTACCGTGCAGAAGAGTCACTCTATTAAAGAACTGGGCCAGGGAATGTGTTTTTTTTTTTTTTTCCTGGCTGCTGGTTGGGGTGGGGAGGGCACGATGGATTTCCCAAAGACCCGTTGGATCAGAAGCAGCGAGGAGAGACCTCAGAACCATGAAGTTCAGGGGTGGCTCTGACCCTGGGAGCTCCTTGCTCTGCCTTTCTCTTCTGGGAGTCTTGTAAGTGCTTTTTTCTTTTTCTTTTTTTTTTCCCTCAAAATTGTGAAGTTTAAAGTTTCCGCAGGAGCGTGGTGTTGTCTGGGCGGAGATGTTGGGGTCGCAGCTGCGCTTTGGAGGTGATGTTTTGTCCTTGGGGACCTCCAGCACTTTGAGTAGGTGCCTTCGGTCCCAGCAGCTCTGAATCTTGAGAGTGAGACACGGGAGCTTTTTTAATGAGCTTTTCTGAATAAGAAAGAGTGATCGTGGCAGCTAATGTGTTTAGAGGCAATACTCTTAAAAACAAAGCAATGCAAAAAGCGGTCGTGACGGAGGAATCGCGCTGGGTTTGGCAGAGGGCTGGTTTGAGTTGGTAAAACTTGCATTTCTCTGAGAGATTTTCTACGCTCTCCTTAATTTTAATTTTCCTCCTGTCTCCGCGTGTCCTGGCCCCGGCGTGGCTCAGAGCGGCAGGTGAGTGTGTTTTGATGAAGCACACTAATAATCAGCATTTTTATTTTTGATACTTTTATCACTTACAGCCCAAGCAGGCCAATAATTAGCATAGTTCAGGATTAAGTTCATAAATTCAGAGGTGCCACTTCAGTTTAGGTTGAGGCTCTGGGCCCCCAGCGTGTGTACTGGAACACGGCAATTAATGGTAGATGCTTTTTGCTGGGTTTGCTGGCTTTCCCATGAAGAGCCTGCAATTTCCTCAAGTATGCGGTGTGGAAAATCTGTTTGGTAATATATGCAAATAACCTTTGGTTCTAAGGAAATATTCGAGGCTTGAAATTTATGTGGTTGTGGCTGGGCACGCAGGTCTCATGCGCCTCTCTGCTAGAACCGTGTGCTGCTCTTCTGCTGGGTAGCCGCTCAAATCTGTATTTCTTTTTAAATTGGATTATTTTATTTTTTTTTACTAATGTACTTGTTAAAACAGAAATGCAGACTGAGCAGAAAAAGGAGACAAAACTCACCCTTTAAACATTCTCATGTTAAAATTCCCTTCTGGTTTAAAACTGACTTTCAAAACTTTAATGCAGCAGAAGGGATTTCTCGGCGGTGGGATTTTGTGTTGAGACAGACTGATTCGAGATGAGCTGTTTTGGTTTGATTTTTTGACCTCTTTAAAATGCAATCTGTGCTTTCTTTTCCAAACATTTTTCTTGACGGAGAGAAACAGCTTAGTGACGTGGACGTAAAGCCAAAAAAACCCGAGGAGCCGGTGCCCCTTGATAGACCGGCTTGAACTTGTCAATAGATCTTAAAAAAGCCAAGTTTTTAGATACGCAGCTGCGGTACAACGTGTAGTAAGGCAGGAGCTGATTTCCAGAGTTGCCGATGCAAATAATTTTTACCACTTTTTAGAGTTTCAAGGGAAATGGCGTAACGGTTTTTCAACCAGTGGGGTTTGTTTTGTTGGGTTTTTTTTGTTTTTCTTTAAATATTTTAACACCACTAATTCTTCTAATTAATAATGTCAAGCATGTGAGATCTCGTAAACCTCAGAAAAGCCTGTTGAATTTAAAGGCAAGACTTGCATTGTCTTTTGTGAAATTCAGTCAGACCCTAAACTAAGGGTTTGTTTTTTTTTCTCTATTTTTTTTTCCCTTTTCCTTGAGGGGAAAAAAAAGTTTTGTGGCTTTTTTTTTTTTGGAGGAAACTGGGGAATTCTAGCATTCCTGGGCACGAGGGGAGAATACTGATTAGAATCAGGCAGGGAGCAAGCAGGTGCTGAGCATGTTCATTGCTTAACCCCCTGCCCCGCTCCCGCATCCCTGCCCTGACCCAGCGCGCAGCAGCGACTTGCCAGATGTTGGGGATGTTTTCAGGGAGAGCGATTGTTCGCCGGGGCTCGTCTGAAACCCCAGAGTCCCTACAATGGCTGTATTTCACATTTAAAGGAAAAATACTGTATTTCTGAGGGCGAGAACTGGCTGCTCTGTTGCTAGCTGTGGCGTCCGTTCGCACAAAGTAATACAAAAAAACCCCACAAAACAGCAAACTAACACCCAGAGTAGATTGCCTGAGGGGGGAAAAGCTTTTATTTTTAATGAACAAAAAAAAGATTTTATGGCTTAGGAACGGTACACCCTAAAGAGAGGTGCGTTTAAAAGTTAGCCTCGAAAGCTTTTGTCCGGAGAATAATACGCTTGGTGTGAAGAGCGGCACAATGGAAGTCTTTTCTTCCAGTTATGTATGGGCGAGCATCAGTCAGCCAAGGAAGGACTTCAAAGGCCAAAGGGAAAACTTGTTGGAGTCTTTTTTTTTTTTTTCTGACAGGTTTTTCTCGAGGTGGGCTGGGGAGAGCGATTCTGCCAGGGACTGGCTCTCTCTCCTCCTGCAACAGAGGAGAGGTGATAGATCATGTGCAAACCCAAGTCCCAGCCTGAAAATCCCTCTGTCTCCAGTCAAGGTGGCTTTTTAGAAGACACTAAACCATCTCATCTCATGAGTCTCTTTTCTGGCTTGTTCAGAAAGACGTCTCAGAAATCCCACGTCTGCCTTGCTGGGAAGGCACGCTGCCGGGTAGAAGGGGAAGCCATTTTCTAGAGACAACGATTTATTTCTCTGCCTCCAGAGAATACTCATTATTCATACGCTATAAATTGCCTTTTAAGGTGGGAAAAACAGCCCCTGGTGTGTTTTAATTTTAGTTATCTGAGAATATAACCTCTCTGCGTCCCAACAGCCGCTGAGCTTCGTGCCTGTCGGCGTGTACGCCAGGTGTCAGGGTTTGCAACAGGGGTGCTTGTGTGGTAGGAAACAAACTCTAAACAGCACCCAGAGACACCTCTTCAGCATCCTCACGCATCACCACACCTCATCGCTGCATTTTGTGTGTTTTAAAGGGTTTTATCTACCCAGGACTTTATGTACAAGATGTTAAATCCAGCAGTCTAGCTCTATCTTTTTGGCTCGAGCCTGTTGTGCCTGCTCAAATATTATTTTTTGGCATAACACCACACCATTGAACTTTGAAAATCAAGTCTGTGAGTGATCAATTACAATTGATTTTACCTTCTGTTTTAGGAAAAGAGCAGAGGAATAAATAGGAATTAGAGCTAAAAATGGACCAGCAGGCTCGGGTTTGGTAGAGCGTTGTCAGTGGGACTTCAGCTTTTCAAAAGTAAAGAGGAGCGTTTTGGGTTCTGGTTCTGTTGTGGGCTGTGACTGTTGGTAGGAATTGGATAATAGTCCTCATTTTGCATCAGCTGTGCAAAGTGGAAAATTTACTTGGGAAATGGGAGAGTTGCTTCTCACTTGCATGGAACGCTTTTAGATTCTTGCAGTTTGACTGCAACCTTTTTGACCATGATCATGTCTCTGTATACTCATCTAAAAAGCTCATCCTCATTAAAGAAAGAAAGAAAATGTCCTTTGACTTCCCTGATGCAAAAGTACTTGATAAATTCAGGGTATTATTTTTGCCCCTAATTTAAACCACAGTCAATTTGCCAGAGATTGAGACAGGAGAAAGTTGAGGACCAGGAGAGATTCTTATTTTGCTGCCCCTTTTCACCAGACGTTCATCACTCGCTCCAGTAATCGCCACAGGC